>JAKZAO010000003.1:0-1385000 GCA_023053555.1 Branchinecta lindahli
TAGCCTCTCCACTTTTAATAAACTTGGACCAAAACTTTCAGAGATATTCAAAATTTTCCACGGGACTGTTAACTGGCATCACTCAACTGTTAACTGGCATCGCTCAACTGTTAACTGGAATCACTCAACTGTTAACTAGTCTCATTCAACGGTTGGATGATGAGAGAGATATTTAATTGCCGCTAACTACATCTTTATTTCTGTGTGTAGGATGAACCTTAAAAGAATGCACACAGATTTATTAGCCTGTCCAAATTCATTAAACTTCCACCAAAACATTCAGAGACAATATAAAATCAAGTTTCCACGAAATTGTCAACTGTTAACGGGCATTAGTAAACTGTTAAGTGGCATGACTCAACTGTTAACTGGCATCATTCGACTTTTAATGGAATCACTCTACTGTTACCTGGCATCGCTCAACTGTTAACTGGCATCACGCAACTGTTAACTGGCATCGCTCACCTGTTAACTGGCATCGCTCAACGGTTAACTGACATCGCTCAACTGTTAACTGGCATCACTCAACTGTTAACTGGCATCAATCAACTGTTAACTGGCATCACTCAACAGTTAACTGGCGTCACTCAACTGTTAACTGGCGTCGCTCAACTGTTAACTGACATCGCTCAGCTGTTAACTGGCATCACTCAACTGTTAACTAGTCTAGCTGAATAGTTGAGCGATCAGAGAGATGTATAATTGCCTTTTACTAACGCTTTATTTCTTTTTGTGAGAATATCACTAGAAAGAACGTACAAAGTCTTATTAGCCTCTCCACTCTTAATAAACTTGGACCAAAACTTTCAGAGATATTAAAAATTTTCCACAGGACTGTTAACTGGCATCACTCAACTGGCATAACTAAACTGTTAACTGGCATCCACTCAACTGTTAACTGGCATCAATCAACTTTACTGTTAACTGGCATCACTCAACTGTTAACTGGCATCGCTCAACTGTTAACTTGCATCACTCAACTGTTAACTGTCGTCACTCAACTGTTAGGTGACATCGCTCAGCTGTTAACTGGCATTACTCAACTGTTAACTGGCATCACTCAACTGTTAACTAGTCTAGCTCAACAGTTGATCGATCAGAGAGATTTGTAAATTCCTTTTACTAACGCTTTGTTTCTTTTTGTGAGAATATCACTACAAAGAACGTACAAAGTCTTATTAGCCTCTCCACTTTTAATAAGCTTGGACCAAAACTTTCAGAGATATTCAAAATTTTCCACGGGACTGTTAACTGGCATCACTCAACTGTTAACTGGCATCGCTCAACTGTTAACTGGAATCACTCAACTGTTAACTAGTCTCATTCAACAGTTGGATGATGAGAGAGATATTTAATTGCCGCTAACTACATCTTTATTTCTTTTTGTGTAGGATGAACCTTAAAAGAATGCACACAGATTTATTAGCCTGTCCAAATTCATTAAACTTCGACCAGAACATTCAGAGACAATATAAAATCAAGTTTCCACGAAATTGTCAACTGTTAACGGGCATTAGTAATCTGTTAAGTGGCATGACTCAACTGTTAACTGGCATCATTCGACTTTTAACTGGAATCACTCTACTGTTACCTGGCATCGCTCAACTGTTAACTGGCATCACGCAACTGTTAAATGGCATCGCTCACCTGTTAACTGGCATCGCTCAACGGTTAACTGACATCGCTCAACTGTTAACTGGCATCACTCAACTGTTAACTGGCATCACTCAACTGTTAACTGGCATCACTCAACAGTTAACTGGCGTCACTCAACTGTTAACTGGCGTCGCTCAACTGTTAACTGACATCGCTCAGCTGTTAACTGGCATCACTCAACTGTTAACTAGTCTAGCTGAATAGTTGAGCGATCAGAGAGATATGTAATTGCCTTTTACTAACACTTTATTTCTTTTTGTGAGAATATCACTAGAAAGAACGTACAAAGTCTTATTAGCCTCTCCACTTTTAATAAACTTGGACCAAAACTTTCAGAGATATTAAAAATTTTCCACAGGACTGTTAACTGGCATCACTCAACTGTTAACTGGCATCACTCAACTGTTTTCTGGCTTCGCTCAACTGTTAACTGGCATCACTCAACTGTTAACTGGCATCGCTCAGCTGTTAACTGGCATCACGCAACTGTTAACTGGCATCACTCAACTGTTAACTGGCATCGCTCGACTGTTAACTTACATCGCTCAACTGTTAACTGGCACCACTCAACTGTTTACCGGCATCACTCAACTGTTAACTGGCACCACTCAACTGTTTACTGGCATCACTCAACTGTTAACTGGCATCACTCAATTGTTAACTAGTCTAGCTCAACAGTTGAGCGATCAGAGAGATATGTAATTGCCTTTTACTAATACTTTATTTCTTTTTGTTAGAATATCACTAGCAAGAACGTACGAAGTGTTTTTAGCCTCTCCAAGCTTAATAAACTTGGACCAAAACTTTCAGAGATATTAAAAAATTTTCCACAGGACTGTTAACTGGCATCACTCAACTGTTAACTGGCATCACTCAACTGTTAACTGGCTTCGCTCAACTGTTTACTGGCATCATTCAACTGTTAACTGGCTTCACTCAACTGTTAACTGGCATCGCTCAGCTGTTAACTGGCATCACGCAACTGTTAACTGGCATCACTCAACTGTTAACTGGCTTCGCTCGACTGTTAACTTACATCGCTCAACTGTTAACTGGCACCACTCAACTGTTTACTGGCATCACTCAAGTTAACTGGCATCGCTCAACTGTTAACTGACATCACTCAACTGTTAACTGGCATCACTAAATTGTTAACTAGTCTAGCTCAACAGTTGAGCGATCAGAGAGATATGTAATTGCCTTTTACTAATATTTTACTAATACTTTATTTCTTTTTGTTAGAATATCACTAGCAAGAACGTACAAAGTGGTTTTAGCCTCTCCACTCTTAATAAACTTGGACCAAAACTTTCAGAGATATTAAAAATTTTCCACAGGACTGTTAACTGGCATCACTCAACTGGCATAACTAAACTGTTAACTGGCATCGCTCATCTGTTAACTGGCATCGCTCACCTGTTAACTGGCATCGCTCAACGGTTAACTGACATCGCTCAACTGTTAACTGGCATCACTAAACTGTTAACTGGCATCAATCAACTGTTAACTGGCATCACTCAACAGTTAACTGGCGTCACTCAACTGTTAACTGGCGTCGCTCAACTGTTAACTGACATCGCTCAGCTGTTAACTGGCATCACTCAACTGTTAACTAGTCTAGCTGAATAGTTGAGCGATCAGAGAGATATGTAATTGCCTTTTACTAACGCTTTATTTCTTTTTGTGAGAATATCACTAGAAAGAACGTACAAAGTCTTATTAGCCTCTCCACTCTTAATAAACTTGGACCAAAACTTTCAGAGATATTAAAAATTTTCCACAGGACTGTTAACTGGCATCACTCAACTGGCATAACTAAACTGTTAACTGGCATCCACTCAACTGTTAACTGGCATCAATCAACTTTACTGTTAACTGGCATCACTCAACTGTTAACTGGCATCGCTCAACTGTTAACTTGCATCACTCAACTGTTAACTGTCGTCACTCAACTGTTAGGTGACATCGCTCAGCTGTTAACTGGCATTACTCAACTGTTAACTGGCATCATTCAACTGTTAACTAGTCTAGCTCAACAGTTGATCGATCAGAGAGATTTGTAAATTCCTTTTACTAACGCTTTGTTTCTTTTTGTGAGAATATCACTACAAAGAACGTACAAAGTCTTATTAGCCTCTCCACTTTTAATAAACTTGGACCAAAACTTTCAGAGATATTCAAAATTTTCCACGGGACTGTTAACTGGCATCACTCAACTGTTAACTGGCATCGCTCAACTGTTAACTGGAATCACTCAACTGTTAACTAGTCTCATTCAACAGTTGGATGATGAGAGAGATATTTAATTGCCGCTAACTACATCTTTATTTCTTTTTGTGTAGGATGAACCTTAAAAGAATGCACACAGATTTATTAGCCTGTCCAAATTCATTAAACTTCGACCAGAACATTCAGAGACAATATAAAATCAAGTTTCCACGAAATTGTCAACTGTTAACGGGCATTAGTAATCTGTTAAGTGGCATGACTCAACTGTTAACTGGCATCATTCGACTTTTAACTGGAATCACTCTACTGTTACCTGGCATCGCTCAACTGTTAACTGGCATCACGCAACTGTTAAATGGCATCGCTCACCTGTTAACTGGCATCGCTCAACGGTTAACTGACATCGCTCAACTGTTAACTGGCATCACTCAACTGTTAACTGGCATCACTCAACTGTTAACTGGCATCACTCAACAGTTAACTGGCGTCACTCAACTGTTAACTGGCGTCGCTCAACTGTTAACTGACATCGCTCAGCTGTTAACTGGCATCACTCAACTGTTAACTAGTCTAGCTGAATAGTTGAGCGATCAGAGAGATATGTAATTGCCTTTTACTAACACTTTATTTCTTTTTGTGAGAATATCACTAGAAAGAACGTACAAAGTCTTATTAGCCTCTCCACTTTTAATAAACTTGGACCAAAACTTTCAGAGATATTAAAAATTTCCCACAGGACTGTTAACTGGCACCACTCAACTGTTTACTGGCATCACTCAACTGTTAACTGGCATCACTCAATTGTTAACTAGTCTAGCTCAACAGTTGAGCGATCAGAGAGATATGTAATTGCTTTTTACTAATACTTTATTTCTTTTTGTTAGAATATCACTAGCAAGAACGTACGAAGTGTTTTTACCCTCTCCACTCTTAATAAACTTGGCATCACTCAACTGTTAACTAGTCTAGCTGAATAGTTGAGCGATCAGAGAGATATGTAATTGCCTTTTACTAACACTTTATTTCTTTTTGTGAGAATATCACTAGAAAGAACGTACAAAGTCTTATTAGCCTCTCCACTTTTAATAAACTTGGACCAAAACTTTCAGAGATATTAAAAATTTTCCACAGGACTGTTAACTGGCATCACTCAACTGTTAACTGGCATCACTCAACTGTTTTCTGGCTTCGCTCAACTGTTAACTGGCATCATTCAACTGTTAACTGGCTTCACTCAACTGTTAACTTACATCGCTCAACTGTTAACTGGCACCACTCAACTGTTTACTGGCATCACTCAAGTTAACTGGCATCGCTCAACTGTTAACTGACATCACTCAACTGTTAACTGGCATCACTAAATTGTTAACTAGTCTAGCTCAACAGTTGAGCGATCAGAGAGATATGTAATTGCCTTTTACTAATATTTTACTAATACTTTATTTCTTTTTGTTAGAATATCACTAGCAAGAACGTACAAAGTGTTTTTAGCCTCTCCACTCTTAATAACCTTGGACCAAAACTTTCAGAGATATTAAAAATTTTCCACAGGACTGTTAACTGGCATCACTCAACTGGCATAACTAAACTGTTAACTGGCATCACGCAACTGTTAACTGGCATCGCTCACCTGTTAACTGGCATCGCTCAACGGTTAACTGACATCGCTCAACTGTTAACTGGCATCACTAAACTGTTAACTGGCATCAATCAACTGTTAACTGGCATCACTCAACAGTTAACTGGCGTCACTCAACTGTTAACTGGCGTCGCTCAACTGTTAACTGACATCGCTCAGCTGTTAACTGGCATCACTCAACTGTTAACTAGTCTAGCTGAATAGTTGAGCGATCAGAGAGATATGTAATTGCCTTTTACTAACGCTTTATTTCTTTTTGTGAGAATATCACTAGAAAGAACGTACAAAGTCTTATTAGCCTCTCCACTCTTAATAAACTTGGACCAAAACTTTCAGAGATATTAAAAATTTTCCGCTCGACTGTTAACTTACATCGCTCAAATGTTAACTGGCACCACTCAACTGTTTACCGGCATCACTCAACTGTTAACTGGCACCACTCAACTGTTTACTGGCATCACTCAACTGTTAACTGGCATCACTCAATTGTTAACTAGTCTAGCTCAACAGTTGAGCAATCAGAGAGATATGTAATTGCCTTTTACTAATACTTTATTTCTTTTTGTTAGAATATCACTAGCAAGAACGTACGAAGTGTTTTTACCCTCTCCACTCTTAATAAACTTGGACCAAAACTTTCAGAGATATTAAAAAAATTTCCACAGGACTGTTAACTGGCATCACTCAACTGTTAACTGGCATCACTCAACTGTTAACTGGCTTCGCTCAACTGTTTACTGGCATCATTCAACTGTTAACTGGCTTCACTCAACTGTTAACTGGCATCGCTCAGCTGTTAACTGGCATCACGCAACTGTTAACTGGCATCACTCAACTGTTAACTGGCATCGCTCGACTGTTAACTTACATCGCTCAACTGTTAACTGGCACCACTCAACTGTTTACTGGCATCACTCAAGTTAACTGGCATCGCTCAACTGTTAACTGACATCACTCAACTGTTAACTGGCATCACTAAATTGTTAACTAGTCTAGCTCAACAGTTGAGCGATCAGAGAGATATGTAATTGCCTTTTACTAATATTTTACTAATACTTTATTTCTTTTTGTTAGAATATCACTAGCAAGAACGTACAAAGTGTTTTTAGCCTCTCCACTCTTAATAAACTTGGACCAAAACTTTCAGAGATATTAAAAATTTTCCACAGGACTATTAACTGGCATCACTCAACTGGCATAACTAAACTGTTAACTGGCATCCACTCAACTGTTAACTGGCATCCACTCAACTGTTAACTGGCATCAATCAACTTTACTGTTAACTGGCATCACTCAACTGTTAACTGGCATCGCTCAACTGTTAACTTGCATCACTCAACTGTTAACTGTCGTCACTCAACTGTTAGGTGACATCGCTCAGCTGTTAACTGGCAGCTGGCATTACTCAACTGTTAACTGGCATCACTCAACTGTTAACTAGTCTAGCTCAACAGTTGATCGATCAGAGAGATTTGTAATTTCCTTTTACTAACGCTTTATTTCTTTTTTTGAGAATATCACTACAAAGAACTTACAAAGTCTTATTAGCCTCTCCACTTTTAATAAACTTGGATCAAAACTTTCAGAGATATTCAAAATTTTCCACGGGACTGTTCACTGGCATCACTCAACTGTTAACTGGCATCGCTCAACTGTTAACTGGAATCACTCAACTGTTAACTAGTCTCATTCAGCAGTTGGATGATGAGAGAGATATTTAATTGCCGCTAAATACATCTTTATTTCTTTTTGTGTAGGATGAACCTTAAAAGAATGCACACAGATTTATTAGCCTGTCCAAATTCATTAAACTTCGACCAAAACATTCAGAGACAATATAAAATCAAGTTTCCACGAAATTGTCAACTGTTAACGGGCATTAGTAAACTGTTAAGTGGCATGACTCAACTGTTAACTGGCATCATTCGACTTTTAACTGGAATCACTCTACTGTTACCTGGCATCGCTCAACTGTTAACTGGCATCACGCAACTGTTAACTGGCATCGCTCACCTGTTAACTGGCATCGCCAACGGTTAACTGACATCGCTCAACTGTTAACTGGCATCACTCAACTGTTAACTGGCATCACTCAACTGTTAACTGGCATCACTCAACAGTTAACTGGCGTCACTCAACTGTTAACTGGCGTCACTCAACTGTTAACTGACATCGCTCAGCTGTTAACTGGCATCACTCAACTGTTAACTAGTCTAGCTGAATAGTTGAGCGATCAGAGAGATATATAATTGCCTGTTACTAACGCTTTATTTCTTTTTGTGAGAATATCACTAGAAAGAACGTACAAAGTCTTAATAGCCTCTCCACTTTTAATAAACTTGGACCAAAACTTTCAGAGATATTTAAAATTTTCCACAGGACTGTTAACTGGCATCACTCAACTGTTAACTGGCATCACTCAACTGTTAACTGGCTTCGCTCAACTGTTAACTGGCATCATTCAACTGTTAACTAGCATCACTCAACAGTTGAGTGATGCCAGTGAACAGTTGAGGTGACGTCAGTTAACAGTTGAGTGATGCCAGTTAACAGTTGAGTTGAAAATTTCTTTTATATCATCTCTGAAAGTCTTTGTCAGAGTTTGATGAAAGTGGAGAGGGTGATCAAACTTTTTTCTTTCTTTCTTGTAATAGCAATCACAAAAAGAAATAAAGCTGTAGTTAACAGCAAATGAATATCTCTTTTAATCGCTCAAAGGTTGAGTGAGACTAGTCAAGAGTTGAGTGTTGCCGGTTAAAAGTTGACTGGAAAAAATATTTCGCATTTTCTCAAAGCTTTGGTCGGAGAGACTCGACAGTTGAGCTATCAAAAACATATCGAATCGCCGTTAACTAAATCATTATTTCTTTTTTTGAAGAATATCTCCAGGTTCATTAAAGCACAAGCAAAACTTTCGAAGATAATATCCTGAAGTTTCCACGGGGCTGTTGTATTCTCACAAAAAGAAATAAAGCGTTAGTAAAGGCAATTATATATCTCTCTGATCGCTCAACTGTTCCGTTAGACTAGTTTATTATCATTAAAGTACAAAATACATTTTTATCATATTATGCATTTTCATGTTCCACGAAAGTTTCCACGAAATTGTCAACTGTTAACGGGCATTAGTAAACTGTTAAGTGGCATGACTCAACTGTTAACTGGCATCATTCGACTTTTAACTGGAATCACTCTACTGTTACCTGGCATCGCTCAACTGTTAACTGGCATCACGCAACTGTTAACTGGCATCGCTCACCTGTTAACTGGCATCGCTCAACGGTTAACTGACATCGCTCAACTGTTAACTGGCATCACTCAACTGTTAACTGGCATCAATCAACTGTTAACTGGCATCACTCAACAGTTAACTGGCGTCACTCAACTGTTAACTGGCGTCACTCAACTGTTAACTGACATCGCTCAGCTGTTAACTGGCATCACTCAACTGTTAACTAGTCTAGCTGAATAGTTGAGCGATCAGAGAGATATGTAATTGCTTTTTACTAACGCTTTATTTCTTTTTGTGAGAATATCACTAGAAAGAACGTACAAAGTCTTATTAGCCTCTCCACTCTTAATAAACTTGGACCAAAACTTTCAGAGATATTAAAAATTTTCCACAGGACTGTTAACTGGCATCACTCAACTGGCATAACTAAACTGTTAACTGGCATCCACTCAACTGTTAACTGGCATCAATCAACTTTACTGTTAACTGGCATCACTCAACTGTTAACGGGCATCGCTCAACTGTTAACTTGCATCACTCAACTGTTAACTGTCGTCACTCAACTGTTAGGTGACATCGCTCAGCTGTTAACTGGCATTACTCAACTGTTAACTGGCATCACTCAACTGTTAACTAGTCTAGCTCAACAGTTGATCGATCAGAGAGATTTGTAACATCCTTTTACTAACGCTTTTTTCTTTTTGTGAGAATATCACTACAAAGAACGTACAAAGTCTTATTAGCCTCTCCACTTTTAATAAACTTGGACCAAAACTTTCAGAGATATTCAAAAATTTTCCACGGGACTGTTAACTGGCATCACTCAACTGTTAACTGGCATCGCTCAACTGTTAACTGGAATCACTCAACTGTTAACTAGTCTCATTCAACAGTTGGATGATGAGAGAGATATTTAATTGCCGCTAACTACATCTTTATTTCTTTTTGTGTAGGATGAACCTTAAAAGAATGCACACAGATTTATTAGCCTGTCCAAATTCATTAAACTTCGACCAGAACATTCAGAGACAATATAAAATCAAGTTTCCACGAAATTGTCAACTGTTAACGGGCATTAGTAATCTGTTAAGTGGCATGACTCAACTGTTAACTGGCATCATTCGACTTTTAACTGGAATCACTCTACTGTTACCTGGCATCGCTCAACTGTTAACTGGCATCACGCAACTGTTAAATGGCATCGCTCACCTGTTAACTGGCATCGCTCAACGGTTAACTGACATCGCTCAACTGTTAACTGGCATCACTCAACTGTTAACTGGCATCACTCAACTGTTAACTGGCATCACTCAACAGTTAACTGGCGTCACTCAACTGTTAACTGGCGTCGCTCAACTGTTAACTGACATCGCTCAGCTGTTAACTGGCATCACTCAACTGTTAACTAGTCTAGCTGAATAGTTGAGCGATCAGAGAGATATGTAATTGCCTTTTACTAACACTTTATTTCTTTTTGTGAGAATATCACTAGAAAGAACGTACAAAGTCTTATTAGCCTCTCCACTTTTAATAAACTTGGACCAAAACTTTCAGAGATATTAAAAATTTTCCACAGGACTGTTAACTGGCATCACTCAACTGTTAACTGGCATCACTCAACTGTTAACTGGCTTCGCTCAACTGTTAACTGGCATCATTCAACTGTTAACTGGCTTCACTCAACTGTTAACTGGCATCGCTCAGCTGTTAACTGGCATCACGCAACTGTTAACTGGCATCACTCAACTGTTAACTGGCATCGCTCGACTGTTTACTTACATCGCTCAACTGTTAACTGGCATCACTCAATTGTTAACTAGTCTAGCTCTACAGTTGAGCGATCAGAGAGATATGTAATTGCCTTTTACTAATACTTTATTTCTTTTTGTTAGAATATCACTAGCAAGAACGTACGAAGTGTTTTTAGCCTCTCCACTCTTAATAAACTTGGACCAAAACTTTCAGAGATATTAAAAATTTTCCACAGGACTGTTAACTGGCATCACTCAACTGTTAACTGGCATCACTCAACTGTTAACTGGCTTCGCTCAACTGTTAACTGGCATCATTCAACTGTTCTTCACTCAACTGTTAACTGGCATCGCTCAGCTGTTAACTGGCATCACGCAACTGTTAACTGGCATCACTCAACTGTTAACTGGCATCGCTCGACTGTTAACTTCAACAGTTGAGCGATCAGAGAGATATGTAATTGCCTTTTACTAATATTTTACTAATACTTTATTTCTTTTTGTTAGAATATCACTAGCAAGAACGTACAAAGTGTTTTTAGCCTCTCCACTCTTAATAAACTTGGACCCAAAACTTTCAGAGATATTAAAAAAATTCCACAGGACTGTTAACTGGCATCACTCAACTGGCATAACTAAACTGTTAACTGGCATCCACTCAACTGTTAACTGGCATCCACTCAACTGTTAACTGGCATCAATCAACTTTACTGTTAACTGGCATCACTCAACTGTTAACTGGCATCGCTCAACTGTTAACTTGCATCACTCAACTGTTAACTGTCGTCACTCAACTGTTAGGTGACATCGCTCAACTGTTAACTGACATCGCTCAGCTGTTAACTGGCATCACTCAACTGTTAACTATTCTAGCTGAATAGTTGAGCGATCAGAGAGATATGTAATTGCCTTTTACTAACACTTTATTTCTTTTTTTGAGAATATCACTAGAAAGAACGTACAAAGTCTTATTAGCCTCTCCACTTTTAATAAACTTGGACCAAAACTTTCAGAGATATTAAAAATTTTCCACAGGACTGTTAACTGGCATCACTCAACTGTTAACTGGCATCACTCAACTGTTAACTGGCTTCGCTCAACTGTTAACTGGCATCATTCAACTGTTAACTGGCTTCACTCAACTGTTAACTGGCATCGCTCAGCTGTTAACTGGCATCACGCAACTGTTAACTGGCATCACTCAACTGTTAACTGGCATCGCTCGACTGTTAACTTACATCGCTCAACTGTTAACTGGCACCACTCAACTGTTTACCGGAATCACTCAACTGTTAACTGGCACCACTCAACTGTTTACTGGCATCACTCAACTGTTAACTGGCATCACTCAATTTTTAACTAGTCTAGCTCAACAGTTGAGCGATCAGAGAGATATGTAATTGCCTTTTACTAATCTTTTACTAATACTTTATTTCTTTTTGTTAGAATATCACTAGCAAGAACGTACAAAGTGTTTTTAGCCTCTCCACTCTTAATAAACTTGGACCAAAACTTTCAGAGATATTAAAAATTTTCCACAGGACTGTTAACTGGCATCACTCAACTGTTAACTGGCATCACTCAACTGTTAACTGGCTTCGCTCAACTGTTAACTGGCATCATTCAACTGTTAACTGGCTTCACTCAACTGTTAACTGGCATCGCTCAGCTGTTAACTGGCATCACGCAATTGTTAACTGGCATCACTCAACTGTTAACTGGCATCGCTCGACTGTTAACTTACATCGCTCAACTGTTAACTGGCACCACTCAACTGTTTACTGGCATCACTCAAGTTAACTGGCATCGCTCAACTGTTAACTGACATCACTCAACTGTTAACTGGCATCACTAAATTGTTAACTAGTCTAGCTCAACAGTTGAGCGATCAGAGAGATATGTAATTGCCTTTTACTAATATTTTACTAATACTTTATTTCTTTTTGTTAGAATATCACTAGCAAGAACGTACAAAGTGTTTTTAGCCTCTCCACTCTTAATAAACTTGGACCAAAACTTTCAGAGATATTAAAAATTTTCCACAGGACTGTTAACTGGCATCACTCAACTGGCATAACTAAACTGTTAACTGGCATCCACTCAACTGTTAACTGGCATCCACTCAACTGTTAACTGGCATCAATCAACTGTTAACTGGGATCGCTCAACTGTTAACTTGCATCACTCAACTGTTAACTGTCGTCGCTCAACTGTTAGGTGGATGATGAGAGAGATATTTAATTGCCGCTAAATACATCTTTATTTCTTTTTGTGTAGGATGAACCTTAAAAGAATGCACACAGATTTATTAGCCTGTCCAAATTCATTAAACTTCGACCAAAAAAATCAGAGACAATATAAAATCAAGTTTCCACGAAATTGTCAACTGTTAACGGGCATTAGTAAACTGTTAAGTGGCATGACTCAACTGTTAACTGGCATCATTCGACTTTTAACTGGAATCACTCTACTGTTACCTGGCATCGCTCAACTGTTAACTGGCATCACGCAACTGTTAACTGGCATCGCTCACCTGTTAACTGGCATCGCTCAACGGTTAACTGACATCGCTCAACTGTTAACTGGCATCACTCAACTGTTAACTGGCATCACTCAACTGTTAACTGGCATCACTCAACAGTTAACTGGCGTCACTCAACTGTTAACTGGCGTCGCTCAACTGTTAACTGACATCGCTCAGCTGTTAACTGGCATCACTCAACTGTTAACTAGTCTAGCTGAATAGTTGAGCGATCAGAGAGATATGTAATTGCCTTTTACTAACGCTTTATTTCTTTTTGTGAGAATATCACTAGAAAGAACGTACAAAGTCTTAATAGCCTCTCCACTTTTAATAAACTTGGACCAAAACTTTCAGAGATATTTAAAATTTTCCACAGGACTGTTAACTGGCATCACTCAACTGTTAACTGGCATCACTCAACTGTTAACTGGCTTCGCTCAACTGTTAACTGGCATCATTCAACTGTTAACTAGCATCACTCAACAGTTGAGTGATGCCAGTGAACAGTTGAGGTGACGTCAGTTAACAGTTGAGTGATGCCAGTTAACAGTTGAGTTGAAAATTTCTTTTATATCATCTCTGAAAGTCTTTGTCAGAGTTTGATGAAAGTGGAGAGGGTGATCAAACTTTTTTCTTTCTTTCTTGTAATAGCAATCACAAAAAGAAGCAAAGCTGTAGTTAACGGCAAATGAATATCTCTTTTAATCGCTCAAAGGTTGAGTGAGACTAGTCAAGAGTTGAGTGATGCCGGTTAAACGTTGACTGGAAAAAATATTTCGCATTTTCTCAAAGCTTTGGTCGGAGAGACTAAACAGTTGAGCTATCAAAAACATATCGAATTGCCGTTAACTAAAGCATTATTTCTTTTTTTGAAGAATATCTCCAGGTTCATTAAAGCACAAACAAAACTTTCGAAGATAATATCCTGAAGTTTCCACGGGGCTGTTGTATTCTCACAAAAAGAAATAAAGCGTTGGTAAAAGGAAATTAGATATCCCTCTGACAGCTCAACGGTTGAGTTAGACTAGTTAACATTCGAGTGATGTCAGTTAACAGTTGAGCGATGCCAGTTAACAGTTGAGTGATGCCAGTTGATAGTCCCGTGGAAAATTAATTTTTTAATATCTCTGAAAGTTATGGTCTAAATTTATTGAAAGTGGAGTGGCTAATAAGATTTGTACGTTCTTTCTAGTGATATTCTCTCAAAAAGAAATAAAGCGTTAGTGAAAGGCAATTACATATCTCTCTCATCGCTCAACTGTTGAGTTAGACTAGATATCAGTTGAGTGATGCCAGTTAACAGTTGAGTGATGCCAGTTAACAGTTGAGTGATGCCAGTTAACAGTTGAGTGATACTTATCATTTTTTTTTATTAAAGTACAAAATGAATTTTTTTTAAATTATGCATTTTCATGTTCCCAAGGGAAAAAGAATGATTTTGACCTCAAATGTTTCTCTTAAAAATGAATTTCAGCCCCTCTCTTTGCGCTTTTTAATCTAGATCCGCACTTTAAGAAGGCTAGGAGCAGTCAAGTTGTCACAAAAAGTTTAATTGTAAATGAAACAGTGGTTCTGTCAACTGGATGCCAGTTGGAGTTCCCGTGGAAAATTAACTTTTTCTATATCTCTGAAAGTTATGGTCCAATTTTTTTGAAAGTGAGGCTAATAAGACTTTGTACGTCCTTTCTTGTGATATTATCACAAAAAGAAATAAAGCGTTAGTAAAGGCAATTATATATCTCTCTGATCGCTCAACTGTTCCGTTAGACTAGTTTATTATCATTAAAGTACAAAATACATTTTTATCAAATTATGCATTTTCATGTTCCCAAGGGAAAAAGAATGATTTTGACCTCAAATGTTTTTCTTAAAAATGAATTTCAGCCCCTCTCTTTGCACTTTTTAATCTGTATCCGCACTTAAGAAGGCTAGGAGCAGTCAAGTTGTCACTAAAAAGTTTAACTGTAAATGAAACTGTCTGTATTATTATCTTGATTAAGATCAAATAATGAACTATTGACTTAAATTGTACCTGCTACTAAGCCACCCGATTACCGTTTTACCCCTCCTTCTTATTTCGCCATGCTTGGCCCTTCCTATTTCACCGCCCTCGGCTATTTAACTAAATACCTAAGCTATCACCTAACCTAACCACCCGATTACAGTTTTACCCCCTTCTTATTTCGCAATCCTTGGCTCTCCCTATTTCACCGTCCTCGACTATATCACTAACTACCTAAACTATCCCCCTTCTTATTTCGCCATGCTTGGCCCTTCCTATTTAACCGCCATCAGCTATTTAACTATATACCTAAGCTATCACCTAACCTAACCACCCGATTACAGTTTTGCCACCTTCTTATTTCGCAATCCTTGGCTCTCCCTATTTCACCGTCCTCGACTATATCACTAACTACCTAAACTATCACTTAAGCCTGGGACTCAACTGTTAGCTCCCTCTGCTGACCCCTATCCCACTTCATCTTAAACGCAATCCTGTAACTAAACTTTACAAGTCAACTGTTGACTTAAATTCTACCTGCCCCACTACCATCCGATAATACTTTCACCCCCTTCTTATTTCGCCATGCTTGGCCCTTCCTATTTAATCGCCATCAGCTATTTAACTAAATACCTAAGCTATCACCTAAGTTTCGGACTCAACTGTTAGCCTCTCTTTCCCGACCCCAACCCCTCTGCCACTTTATAGTAATCTTGTAACACAAATTTTCACAAATTTACCAGTCAACTGTTGACCTATGTACTACCTGCCCCCCCCTCACCACCAGACTAAACTGTTAGCCCTTTCTTATTCCGCCACCCTCGGAAAGTTCACGAACTACCCAAACTGCGCAATCCTTGGCTCTCCCTATTTCACCGTCCTCGACTATATCACTAGCTACCTAAACTATCACCTAAGCCTGGGACTCAACTGTTAGCCTCCCTCTGCTGACCCCTATCCCACTTCATCTTTAACGCAATCCTGTAACAAAACTTTACAAGTCAACTGTTGACTTAAATTATACCTGCCCCACTACCATCCGATAATACTTTCACCCCCATCTTATTTCGCCATGCTTGGCCCTTCCTATTTAACCGCCATCAGCTATTTAACTAAATACCTAAGCTATCACCTAAGTTTCGGACTCAACTGTTAGCCTCTCTTTCCAGACCCCAACCCCTCTGCCACTTTATCGTAATCTTGTAACACAAATTTTCACAAATTTACCAGTCAACTGTTGACCTATGTACTACCTGCCCCCCCCCCTCACCACCAGACTAAACTGTTAGCCCTTTCTTATTCCGCCACCCTCGGAAAGTTCACGAACTACCCAAACTGCGTAACTTCGCTTCCCGAATTTCATATTCCTTCGTAGGCACCTAACCTCACCTAATCCCATCTATTTGTTAGCTTTGGGGTGTCAACTGTTGACTATTTGTCAGTTAACAGTTGTTTGCCGGACTTTAACGTTTGTTGACCACAAAATCGGGTATGTATAAGTCTAACCTAACCTAACCTAACCTAACCTAACCTAACCTAACCTAACCTAACCTAACCTAACCTAACCTAACCTAACCTAACCTAACCTAACCTAACCTAACCTAACCTAACCTAACCTAACCTAACCTAACCTAACCTAACCTAACCTAACCTAACCTAACCTAACCTAACCTAACCTAACCTAACCTAACCTAACCTAACCTAACCTAACCTAACCTAACCTAACCTAACCTAACCTAACCTAACCTAACCTAACCTAACCTAACCTAACCTAACCTAACCTAACCTAACCTAACCTAACCTAACCTAACCTAACCTAACCTAACCTAACCTAACCTAACCTAACCTAACCTAACCTAACCTAACCTAACCTAACCTAACCTAACCTAACCTAACCTAACCTAACCTAACCTAACCTAACCTAACCTAACCTAACCTAACCTAACCTAACCTAACCTAACCTAACCTAACCTAACCTAACCTAACCTAACCTAACCTAACCTAACCTAACCTAACCTAACCTAACCTAACCTAACCTAACCTAACCTAACCTAACCTAACCTAACCTAACCTAACCTAACCTAACCTAACCTAACCTAACCTAACCTAACCTAACCTAACCTAACCTAACCTAACCTAACCTAACCTAACCTAACCTAACCTAACCTAACCTAACCTAACCTAACCTAACCTAACCTAACCTAACCTAACCTAACCTAACCTAACCTAACCTAACTTCAACGAACAGGGATCCTGACTTCAACGAACAGGGATCCTGACTTCAACGAACAGGGATCCTGACTTGAACGAACAGGGATCCTGACTTCAACGAACAGGGATCCTGACTTGAACGAACAGGGATCCTGACTTCAACGAACAGGGATCCTGACTTCAACGAACAGGGATCCTGACTTCAACGAACAGGGATCCTGACTTCAACGAACAGGGATCCTGACGGCCGCTTGGCTGACTCCGACTACTACTAGTCCTCCGACTCTACTAGTCCGACCAGGGATCCTGACTTCAACGAACAGGAATCCTGACTTCAACGAACAGGGATCCTGACTTCAACGAACAGGGATCCTGACTTCAACGAACAGGGATCCTGACCGAACAGGAATCCTGACTTCAACGAACAGGGATCCTGACTTACACGAACAGGGATCCTGACTTCAACGAACAGGGATCCTGACTTGAACGAACAGGGATCCTGACTTCAACGAACAGGGATCCTGACTTCAACGAACAGGGATCCTGACTTCAACGAACAGGGATCCTGACTTGAACGAACAGGGATCCTGACTTCAACGAACAGGGATCCTGACTTCAACGAACAGGGATCCTGACTTCAACGAACAGGGATCCTGACCGAACAGGAATCCTTACTTCAACGAACAGGGATCCTGACTTCAACGAACAGGGATCCTGACTTCAACGAACAGGGATCCTGACTTCAACGAACAGGGATCCTGACGGCCGCTTGGCTGACTCCGACTACTACTAGTCCTCCGATTCCTCTCCCCTCCGAAGCTTGGCTTGACTCCGACTACTTCTAGTCCTCCGACTCCTCTCGCCTCCGACGCTTGGCTTGACTCCGACTACTACTAGTCCTATATATATGTTTCGGAAGCCTCCGGTGAGAGTAGAATGGCACAACTACCGATACTTGTGGACTTAGTCGAATTTCAATCTTGAGAAACAGGGATCCTGACTTCAAAATCCTGACTTCAACGAACAGGGATCCTGACTTCAACGAACAGGGATCCTGACTTCAACGAACAGGGATCCTGACTTGAACGAACAGGGATCCTGACAGCCGCTTGGCTGACTCCGACTACTACAAGTCCTCCGACTCTACTAGTCTGAACAGGGATCCTGACTTCAACGAACAGGGATCCTGACTTCAACGAACAGGGATCCTGACTTGAACGAACAGGGATCCTGACTTCAACGAACAGGGATCCTGACTTCAACGAACAGGGATCCTGACTTCAACGAACAGGGATCCTGACTTCAACGAACAGGGATCCTGACGGCCGCTTGGCTGACTCCGACTACTACAAGTCCTCCGACTCTACTAGTCCGACCAGGGATCCTGACTTCAACGAACAGGAATCCTGACTTCAACGAACAGGGATCCTGACTTCAACGAACAGGGATCCTGACTTGAACGAACAGGGATCCTGACAGCCGCTTGGCTGACTCCGACTACTACAAGTCCTCCGACTCTACTAGTCCGACCAGGGATCCTGACTTCAACGAACAGGAATCCTGACTTCAACGAACAGGGATCCTGACTTCAACGAACAGGGATCCTGACTTCAACGAACAGGGATCCTGACCGAACAGGAATCCTGACTTCAACGAACAGGGATCCTGACTTACACGAACAGGGATCCTGACTTCAACGAACAGGGATCCTGACTTGAACGAACAGGGATCCTGACTTCAACGAACAGGGATCCTGACTTCAACGAACAGGGATCCTGACTTCAACGAACAGGGATCCTGACGGCCGCTTGGCTGACTCCGACTACTACTAGTTCTCCGACTCTACTAGTCCGACCAGGGATCCTGACTTCAACGAACAGGAATCCTGACTTCAACGAACAGGGATCCTGACTTCAACGAACAGGGATCCTGACTTGAACGAACAGGGATCCTGACTTCAACGAACAGGGATCCTGACTTCAACGAACAGGGATCCTGACTTCAACGAACAGGGATCCTGACTTCAACGAACAGGGATCCTGACTTGAACGAACAGGGATCCTGACTTCAACGAACAGGGATCCTGACTTCAACGAACAGGGATCCTGACTTCAACGAACAGGGATCCTGACTTCAACGAACAGGGATCCTGACTTCAACGAATTGGGATCCTGACTTCAACGAACAGGGATCCTGACTTCAACGAACAGGGAGCCTGACGGCCGCTTGGCTGACTCCGACTACTACTAGTCCTCCGACTCCTCTCCCCTCCGAAGCTTGGCTTGACTCCGACTACTACTAGTCCTATATATATGTTTCGGAAGCCTCCGGTGAGAGTAGAATGCACAACTACCGATACTTGTGGACTTAGTCGAATTTCAATCTTGAGAAACAGGGATCCTGACTTCAACGAACTGGGATCCTGACTTCAACCAACAGGGATCCTGACTTCAACCAACAGGGATCCTGACGGCCGCTTGGCTGACTCCGACTACTACTAGTCCTCCGACTCTACTAGTCTGAACAGGGATCCTGACTTCAACGAACAGGGATCCTGACTTCAACAAACAGGAATCCTGACTTCAACGAACAGGGATCCTGACTTCAACGAACAGGGATCCTGACTTCAACGAACAGGGATCCTGACGGCCGCTTGGCTGACTCCGACTACTACTAGTCCACCGACTCTACTAGTCCGAACAGGGATCCTGACTTCAACGAACAGGGATCCTGACTTCAACGAACAGGGATCCTGACTTCAACGAACAGGGATCCTGACGGCCGCTTGGCTGACTCCGACTACTACTAGTCCTCCGACTCCTCTCCCCTCCGAAGCTTGGCTTGACTCCGACTACTTCTAGTCCTCCGACTCCTCTCCCCTCCGACGCTTGGCTTGACTCCTACAACTACTAGTCCTATATATATGTTTCGGAAGCCTCCGGTGAGAGTAGAATGGCACAACTACCGATACTTGTGGACTTAGTCGAATTTCAATCTTGAGAAACAGGGATCCTGACTTCTACGAACAGGAATCCTGACTTCAAAGAACAGGAATCCTGACTTCAACGAACAGGGATCCTGACTTCAACGAACAGGGATCCTGACTTCAACGAACAGGGATCCTGACTTCAACGAACAGTGATCCTGACTTCAACGAACAGGGATCCTGACTTCAACGAACAGGGATCCTGACTTCAACGAACAGGGATCCTGACTTCAACGAACTTGGATCCTGACTTCAACGAACAGGGATCCTGACTTCAACGAACAGGGATCCTGACTTCAACGAACAGGGATCCTGACGGCCGCTTGGCTGACTCCGACTACTACTAGTCCTCCGACTCTACTAGTCCGACCAGGGATCCTGACTTTAACGAACAGGAATCCTGACTTCAACGAACAGGGATCCTGACTTCAACGAACAGGGATCCTGACTTCAACGAACAGGGATCCTGACCGAACAGGAATTCTGACTTCAACGAACAGGGATCCTGACTTACACGAACAGGGATCCTGACTTCAACGAACAGGGATCCTGACTTGAACGAACAGGGATCCTGACTTCAACGAACAGGGATCCTGACTTCAACGAACAGGGATCCTGACTTCAACGAACAGGGATCCTGACTTCAACGAACAGGGATCCTGACGGCCGCTTGGCTGACTCCGACTTTTACTAGTCCTCCGACTCCGCTCCCCTCCGAAGCTTGGCTTGACTCCGACTACTTCTAGTCCTCCGACTCCTCTCCCCTCCGACGCTTGGCTTGACTCCGACTACTACTAGTCCTATATATATGTTTCGGAAGCCTCCGGTGAGAGTAGAATGGCACAACTACCGATACTTGTGGACTTAGTCGAATTTCAATCTTGAGAAACAGGGATCCTGACTTCAACGAACAGGAATCCTGACTTCAACGAACAGGGATCCTGACTTCAACGAACAGGGATCCTGACTTCAACGAACAGGGATCCTGACTTCAACGAACAGGGATCCTGACTTGAACGAACAGGGATCCTGACTTCAACGAACAGGGATCCTGACTCCAACGAACAGGGATCCTGACTTAACGAACAGGGATCCTGACTTCAACGAACAGGGATCCTGACGGCCGCTTGGCTGACTCCGACTACTACTAGTCCTCCGACTCTACTAGTCCGACCAGGGATCCTGACTTTAACGAACAGGAATCCTGACTTCAACGAACAGGGATCCTGACTTCAACGAACAGGGATCCTGACTTCAACGAACAGGGATCCTGACCGAACAGGAATCCTGACTTCAACGAACAGGGATCCTGACTTACACGAACAGGGATCCTGACTTCAACGAACAGGGATCCTGACTTGAACGAACAGGGATCCTGACTTCAACGAACAGGGATCCTGACTTCAACGAACAGGGATCCTGACTTCAACGAACAGGGATCCTGACTTCAACGAACAGGGATCCTGACTTGAACGAACAGGGATCCTGACTTCAACGAACAGGGATCCTGACTTCAACGAACAGGGATCCTGACTTCAACGAACAGGGATCCTGACGGCCGCTTGGCTGAATCCGACTACTACTAGTCCTCCGACTCCTCTCCCCTCCGACGCTTGGCTTGACTCCGACTACTACTAGTCCTATATATATGTTTCGGAAGCATCCGGTGAGAGTAGAATGGCACAACTACCGATACTTGTGGACTTAGTCGAATTTCAATCTTGATAAACAGGGATCCTGACTTCAAAATCCTGACTTCAACGAACAGGGATCCTGACTTGAACGAACAGGGATCCTGACAGCCGCTTGGCTGACTCCGACTACTACAAGTCCTCCGACTCTACTAGTCCGAACAGGGATCCTGACTTCAACGAACAGGGATCCTGACTTCAACGAACAGGGATCCTGACTTCAACGAACAGGGATCCTGACTTCAACGAACAGGGATCCTGACGGCCGCTTGGCTGACTCCGACTACTACTAGTCCTCCGACTCTACTAGTCCGAACAGGGATCCTGACTTCAACGAACAGGGATCCTGACTTGAACGAACAGGGATCCTGACTTCAACGAACAGGGATCCTGACGGCCGCTTGGCTGACTCCGACTACTACTAGTCCTCCGATTCCTCTCCCCTCCGAAGCTTGGCTTGACTCCGACTACTTCTAGTCCTCCGACTCCTCTCGCCTCCGACGCTTGGCTTGACTCCGACTACTACTAGTCCTATATATATGTTTCGGAAGCCTCCGGTGAGAGTAGAATGGCACAACTACCGATACTTGTGGACTTAGTCGAATTTCAATCTTGAGAAACAGGGATCCTGACTTCAAAATCCTGACTTCAACGAACAGGGATCCTGACTTCAACGAACAGGGATCCTGACTTCAACGAACAGGGATCCTGACTTGAACGAACAGGGATCCTGACAGCCGCTTGGCTGACTCCGACTACTACAAGTCCTCCGACTCTACTAGTCCGAACAGGGATCCTGACTTCAACGAACAGGGATCCTGACTTCAACGAACAGGGATCCTGACTTCAACGAACAGGGATCCTGACTTCAACGAACAGGGATCCTGACTTCAACGAACAGGGATCCTGACGGCCGCTTGGCTGACTCCGACTACTACTAGTCCTCCGATTCCTCTCCCCTCCGAAGCTTGGCTTGACTCCGACTACTTCTAGTCCTCCGACTCCTCTCGCCTCCGACGCTTGGCTTGACTCCGACTACTACTAGTCCTATATATATGTTTCGGAAGCCTCCGGTGAGAGTAGAATGGCACAACTACCGATACTTGTGGACTTAGTCGAATTTCAATCTTGAGAAACAGGGATCCTGACTTCAAAATCCTGACTTCAACGAACAGGGATCCTGACTTCAACGAACAGGGATCCTGACTTCAACGAACAGGGATCCCGACTTCAACGAACAGGGATCCTGACTTCAACGAACAGGGATCTTGACTTGAACGAACAGGGATCCTGACAGCCGCTTGGCTGACTCCGACTACTACAAGTCCTCCGACTCTACTAGTCCGAACAGGGATCCTGACTTCAACGAACAGGGATCCTGACCTCAACGAACAGGGATCCTGACTTCAACGAACAGGGATCCTGACCGAACAGGAATCCTGACTTCAACGAACAGGGATCCTGACTTCAACGAACAGGGATCCTGACTTGAACGAACAGGGATCCTGACTTGAACGAACAGGGATCCTGACTTCAACGAACAGGGATCCTGACTTCAACGAACAGGGATCCTGACTTCAATGAACAGGGTTCCTGACTTCAACGAACAGGGATCCTGACTTCAACGAACAGGAATCCTGACTTCAACGAACAGGGATCCTGACTTCAACGAACAGGGATCCAGACTTCAACGAACAGGGATCCTGACGGCCGCTTGGCTGAATCCGACTACTACTAGTCCTCCGACTCCTCTCCCCTCCGACGCTTGGCTTGACTCCGACTACTACTAGTCCTATATATATGTTACGAACAGGGATTGAAGTCAGGATCCCTGTTCGTTGAAGTCAGGATCCCTGTTCGTTGAAGTCAGGATCCCTGTTCGTTGAAGTCAGGATCCCTGTTCGTTGAAGTCAGGATCCCTGTTTCTCAAGATTGAAATTCGACTAAGTCCACAAGTATCGGTAGTTGTGCCATTCTACTCTCATCGGAGGCTTCCGAAACATATATATAGGACTAGAAGTAGTCGGAGTCAAGCCAAGCGTCGGAGGGGAGCGGAGTCGGAGGACTAGTAGAAGTCGGAGTCAGCCAAGCGGCCGTCAGGATCCCTGTTCGTTGAAGTCAGGATCCCTGTTCGTTGAAGTCAGGATCCCTGTTCGTTGAAGTCAGGATCCCTGTTCGTTGAAGTCAGGATCCCTGTTCGTTGAAGTCAGGATCCCTGTTCGTTCAAGTCAGGATCCCTGTTCGTTCAAGTCAGGATCCCTGTTCGTTGAAGTCAGGATCCCTGTTCGTTGAAGTCAGGATCCCTGTTCGTTGAGGTCAGGATCCCTGTTCGTTGAAGTCAGGATCCCTGTTCGGACTAGTAGAGTCGGAGGACTTGTAGTAGTCGGAGTCAGCCAAGCGGCTGTCAGGATCCCTGTTCGTTCAAGTCAAGATCCCTGTTCGTTGAAGTCAGGATCCCTGTTCGTTGAAGTCAGGATCCCTGTTCGTTGAAGTCAGGATCCCTGTTCGTTGAAGTCAGGATTTTGAAGTCAGGATCCCTGTTTCTCAAGATTGAAATTCGACTAAGTCCACAAGTATCGGTAGTTGTGCCATTCTACTCTCACCGGAGGCTTCCGAAACATATATATAGGACTAGTAGTAGTCGGAGTCAAGCCAAGCGTCGGAGGCGAGAGGAGTCGGAGGACTAGAAGTAGTCGGAGTCAAGCCAAGCTTCGGAGGGGAGAGGAGTCGGAGGACTAGTAGTAGTCGGAGTCAGCCAAGCGGCCGTCAGGATCCCTGTTCGTTGAAGTCAGGATCCCTGTTCGTTGAAGTCATGATCCCTGTTCGTTGAAGTCAGGATCCCTGTTCGTTGAAGTCAGGATCCCTGTTCGTTGAAGTAAGGATTCCTGTTCGGTCAGGATCCCTGTTCGTTGAAGTCAGGATCCCTGTTCGTTGAAGTCAGGATCCCTGTTCGTTGAAGTCAGGATCCCTGTTCGTTGAAGTCAGGATCCCTGTTCGTTCAAGTCAGGATCCCTGTTCGTTCAAGTCAGGATCCCTGTTCGTTGAAGTCAGGATCCCTGTTCGTTGAAGTCAGGATCCCTGTTCGTTCAAGTCAGGATCCCTGTTCGTTGAAGTCAGGATCCCTGTTCGTGTAAGTCAGGATCCCTGTTCGTTGAAGTCAGAATTCCTGTTCGGTCAGGATCCCTGTTCGTTGAAGTCAGGATCCCTGTTCGTTGAAGTCAGGATCCCTGTTCGTTGAAGTCAGGATTCCTGTTCGTTGAAGTCAGGATCCCTGGTCGGACTAGTAGAGTCGGAGGACTAGTAGTAGTCGGAGTCAGCCAAGCGGCCGTCAGGATCCCTGTTCGTTGAAGTCAGGATCCCTGTTCGTTGAAGTCAGGATCCCTGTTCGTTGAAGTCAGGATCCCTGTTCGTTGAAGTCAGGATCCCTGTTCGTTCAAGTCAGGATCCCTGTTCGTTGAAGTCAGGATCCCTGTTCGTTGAAGTCAGGATCCCTGTTCGTTTAAGTCAGGATCCCTGTTCGTTGAAGTCAGGATCCCTGTTCGTTCAAGTCAGGATCCCTGTTCGTTCAAGTCAGGATCCCTGTTCGTTAAAGTCAGGATTCCTGTTCGTTGAAGTCAGGATCCCTGGTCGGACTAGTAGAGTCGGAGGACTAGTAGTAGTCGGAGTCAGCCAAGCGGCCGTCAGGATCCCTGTTCGTTGAAGTCAGGATCCCTGTTCGTTGAAGTCAGGATCCCTGTTCGTTGAAGTCAGGATCCCTGTTCGTTCAAGTCAGGATCCCTGTTCGTTGAAGTCAGGATCCCTGTTCGTGTAAGTCAGGATCCCTGTTCGTTGAAGTCAGGATTCCTGTTCGGTCAGGATCCCTGTTCAACGAACAGGGATCCTGACTTCAACGAACAGGGATCCTCACTTCAACGAACAGGGATCCTGACGGCCGCTTGGCTGACTCCGACTACTACTAGTCCTCCGACTCTACTAGTCCGAACAGGGATCCTGACTTCAACGAACAGGGATCCTGACTTCAACGAACAGGGATCCTGACTTCAACGAACAGGGATCCTGACGGCCGCTTGGCTGACTCCGACTACTACTAGTCCCCCGACTCCTCTCCCCTCCGAAGCTTGGCTTGACTCCGACTACTTCTAGTCCTCCGACTCCTCTCCCCTCCGACGCTTGGCTTGACTCCGACTACTACTAGTCCTATATATATGTTTCGGAAGCCTCCGATGAGAGTAGAATGGCACAACTACCGATACTTGTGGACTTAGTCGAATTTCAATCTTGAGAAACAGGGATCCTGACTTCAACGAACAGGAATCCTGACTTCAACGAACAGGGATCCTGACTTCAACGAACAGGGATCCTGACTTCAACGAACAGGGATCCTGACTTCAACGAACAGGGATCCTGACTTCAACGAACAGGGATCCTGACTTCAACGAACAGGATCCTGACTTCAACGAACAGGGATCCTGACGGCCGCTTGGCTGACTCCGACTACTACTAGTCCTCCGACTCTACTAGTCCGAACAGGGATCCTGACTTCAACGAACAGGGATCCTGACTTCAACGAACAGGGAGCCTGACGGCCCCTTGGCTGACTCCGACTACTACTAGTCCTCCGACTCCTCTCCCCTCCGAAGCTTGGCTTGACTCCGACTACTTCTAGTCCTCCGACTCCTCTCCCTTCCGACGCTTGGCTTGACTCCGACTACTACTAGTCCTATATATATGTTTCGGAAGCCTCCGGTGAGAGTAGAATGGCACAACTACCGATACTTGTGGACTTAGTCGAATTTCAATCTTGAGAAACAGGGATCCTGACTTCAAAATCCTGACTTCAACGAACAGGGATCCTGACTTCAACGAACAGGGAGCCTGACTTCAACGAACAGGGATCCTGACTTCAACGAACAGGGATCCTGACGGCCGCTTGGCTGACTCCGACTACTACTAGTCCTCCGACTCTACTAGTCCGAACAGGGATCCTGACTTCAACGAACAGGGATCCTGACTTCAACGAACAGGGATCCTGACTTCAGCGAACAGGGATCCTGACTTCAACGAACAGGGATCCTGACTTCAACGAACAGGGATCCCGACGGCCGCTTGGCTGACTCCGACTACTACTAGTCCTCCGACTCTACTAGTCCGAACAGGGATTATGACTTAAACGAACAGGGATCCTGACTTCAACGAACAGGGATCCTGACTTCAACGAACAGGGATCCTGACGGCCGCTTGGCTGACTCCGACTACTACTAGTCCTCCGACTCCTCTCCACTCCGAAGCTTGGCTTGACTCCGACTACTTCTAGTCCTCCGACTCCTCTCCCCTCCGACGCTTGGCTTGACTCCGACTACTACTAGTCCTATATATATGTTTCGGAAGCCTCCGGTGAGAGTAGAATGGCACAACTACCGATACTTGTGGACTTAGTCGAATTTCAATCTTGAGAAACAGGGATCCTGACTTCAACGAACAGGAATCCTGACTTCAATGAACAGGGATCCTGACTTCAACGAACAGGGATCCTGACTTCAACGAACAGGGATTCTGACTTCAACGAACAGGGATCCTGACTTCAACGAACAGGGATCCTGACTTCAACGAACAGGGATCCTGACTTCAACGAACAGGGATCCTGACTTAAACGAACAGGGATCCTGACAGCCGCTTGGCTGACTCCGACTACTACTAGTCCTCCGACTCTACTAGTCCGAACAGGGATCCTGACTTCAACGAACAGGGATCCTGACTTCAACGAACAGGGATCCTGACTTCAACGAACAGGGATCCTGACTTCAACGAACAGGGATCCTGACGGCCGCTTGGCTGACTCCGACTACTACTAGTCCTCCGACTCTACTAGTCCGAACAGGGATCCTGACTTCAACGAACAGGGATCCTGACTTCAACGAACAGGGATCCTGACTTCAGCGAACAGGGATCCTGACTTCAACGAACAGGGATCCTGACTTCAACGAACAGGGATCCCGACGGCCGCTTGGCTGACTCCGACTACTACTAGTCCTCCGACTCTACTAGTCCGAACAGGGATTATGACTTAAACGAACAGGGATCCTGACTTCAACGAACAGGGATCCTGACTTCAACGAACAGGGATCCTGACGGCCGCTTGGCTGACTCCGACTACTACTAGTCCTCCGACTCCTCTCCACTCCGAAGCTTGGCTTGACTCCGACTACTTCTAGTCCTCCGACTCCTCTCCCCTCCGACGCTTGGCTTGACTCCGACTACTACTAGTCCTATATATATGTTTCGGAAGCCTCCGGTGAGAGTAGAATGGCACAACTACCGATACTTGTGGACTTAGTCGAATTTCAATCTTGAGAAACAGGGATCCTGACTTCAACGAACAGGAATCCTGACTTCAATGAACAGGGATCCTGACTTCAACGAACAGGGATCCTGACTTCAACGAACAGGGATTCTGACTTCAACGAACAGGGATCCTGACTTCAACGAACAGGGATCCTGACTTCAACGAACAGGGATCCTGACTTCAACGAACAGGGATCCTGACTTAAACGAACAGGGATCCTGACAGCCGCTTGGCTGACTCCGACTACTACTAGTCCTCCGACTCTACTAGTCCGAACAGGGATCCTGACTTCAACGAACAGGGATCCTGACTTCAACGAACAGGGATCCTGACTTCAACGAACAGGGATCCTGACTTCAACGAACAGGGATCCTGACGGCCGCTTGGCTGACTCCGACTACTACTAGTCCTCCGACTCTACTAGTCCGACCAGGGATCCTGACTTCAACGAACAGGAATCCTGACTTCAACGAACAGGGATCCTGACTTCAACGAGAAACAGGGATCCTGACTTCAAAATCCTGACTTCAACGAACAGGGATCCTGACTTCAACGAACAGGGATCCTGACTTCAACGAACAGGGATCCTGACTTGAACGAACAGGGATCCTGACAGCCGCTTGGCTGACTCCGACTACTACTAGTCCTCCGACTCTACTAGTCCGACCAGGGATCCTGACTTCAACGAACAGGAATCCTGACTTCAACGAACAGGGATCCTGACTTCAAGGAACAGGGATCCTGACTTCAACGAACAGGGATCCTGACCGAACAGGAATCCTGACTTCAACGAACAGGGATCCTGACTTACACGAACAGGGATCCTGACTTCAACGAACAGGGATCCTGACTTGAACGAACAGGGATCCTGACTTCAACGAACAGGGATCCTGACTTCAACGAACAGGGATCCTGACTTCAACGAACAGGGATCCTGACGGCCGCTTGGCTGACTCCGACTACTACTAGTCCTCCGACTCTACTAGTCCGACCAGGGATCCTGACTTCAACGAACAGGAATCCTGACTTCAACGAACAGGGATCCTGACTTCAACGAGAAACAGGGATCCTGACTTCAAAATCCTGACTTCAACGAACAGGGATCCTGACTTCAACGAACAGGGATCCTGACTTCAACGAACAGGGATCCTGACTTGAACGAACAGGGATCCTGACAGCCGCTTGGCTGACTCCGACTACTACTAGTCCTCCGACTCTACTAGTCCGACCAGGGATCCTGACTTCAACGAACAGGAATCCTGACTTCAACGAACAGGGATCCTGACTTCAAGGAACAGGGATCCTGACTTCAACGAACAGGGATCCTGACCGAACAGGAATCCTGACTTCAACGAACAGGGATCCTGACTTACACGAACAGGGATCCTGACTTCAACGAACAGGGATCCTGACTTGAACGAACAGGGATCCTGACTTCAACGAACAGGGATCCTGACTTCAACGAACAGGGATCCTGACTTCAACGAACAGGGATCCTGACGGCCGCTTGGCTGACTCCGACTACTACTAGTCCTCCGACTCTACTAGTCCGACCAGGGATCCTGACTTCAACGAACAGGAATCCTGACTTCAACGAACAGGGATCCTGACTTCAACGAACAGGGATCCTGACTTCAACGAACAGGGATCCTGACTTGAACGAACAGGGATCCTGACTTCAACGAACAGGGATCCTGACTTCAACGAACAGGGATCCTGACTTCAACGAACAGGGATCCTGACTTCGACGAACAGGGATCCTGACTTCAACGAACAGGGATCCTGACGGCCGCTTGGCTGACTCCGACTACTACTAGTCCTCCGACTCTACTAGTCCGAACAGGGATCCTGACTTCAACGAACAGGGATCCTGACTTGAACGAACAGGGATCCTGACTTCAACGAACAGGGATCCTGACGGCCGCTTGGCTGACTCCGACTACTACTAGTCCTCCGATTCCTCTCCCCTCCGAAGCTTGGCTTGACTCCGACTACTTCTAGTCCTCCGACTCCTCTCGCCTCCGACGCTTGGCTTGACTCCGACTACTACTAGTCCTATATATATGTTTTGGAAGCCTCCGGTGAGAGTAGAATGGCACAACTACCGATACTTGTGGACTTCGTCGAATTTCAATCTTGAGAAACAGGGATCCTGACTTCAAAATCCTGACTTCAACGAACAGGGATCCTGACTTCAACGAACAGGGATCCTGACTTCAACGAACAGGGATCCTGACTTGAACGAACAGGGATCCTGACAGCCGCTTGGCTGACTCCGACTACTACGAGTCCTCCGACTCTACTAGTCTGAACAGGGATCCTGACTTCAACGACCAGGGATCCTGACTTCAACGAACAGGGATCCTGACTTCAACGAACAGGGATCCTGACTTCAACGAACAGGGATCCTGACGGCCGCTTGGCTGACTCCGACTACTACTAGTCCTCCGACTCTACTAGTCCGACCAGGGATCCTGACTTCAACGAACAGGAATCCTGACTTCAACGAACAGGGATCCTGACTTCAACGAGAAACAGGGATCCTGACTTCAAAATCCTGACTTCAACGAACAGGGATCCTGACTTCAACGAACAGGGATCCTGACTTCAACGAACAGGGATCCTGACTTGAACGAACAGGGATCCTGACAGCCGCTTGGCTGACTCCGACTACTACTAGTCCTCCGACTCTACTAGTCCGACCAGGGATCCTGACTTCAACGAACAGGAATCCTGACTTCAACGAACAGGGATCCTGACTTCAACGAACAGGGATCCTGACTTCAACGAACAGGGATCCTGACCGAACAGGAATCCTGACTTCAACGAACAGGGATCCTGACGGCCGCTTGGCTGACTCCGACTACTACTAGTCCTCCGACTCTACTAGTCCGACCAGGGATCCTGACTTCAACGAACAGGAATCCTGACTTCAACGAACAGGGATCCTGACTTCAACGAACAGGGATCCTGACTTGAACGAACAGGGATCCTGACTTCAACGAACAGGGATCCTGACTTCAACGAACAGGGATCCTGACTTCAACGAACAGGGATCCTGACTTCAACGAACAGGGATCCTGACTTGAACGAACAGGGATCCTGACTTCAACGAACAGGGATCCTGACTTCAACGAACAGGGATCCTGACTTCAACGAACAGGGATCCTGACTTCAACGAACAGGGATCCTGACGGCCGCTTGGCTGACTCCGACTACTACTAGTCCTCCGACTCTACTAGTCCGACCAGGGATCCTGACTTCAACGAACAGGAATCCTGACTTCAACGGAAAGGGATCCTGACTTCAACGAACAGGGATCCTGACCGAACAGGAATCCTGACTTCAACGAACAGGGATCCTGACTTACACGAACAGGGATCCTGACTTCAACGAACAGGGATCCTGACTTGAACCAACAGGGATCCTGACTTCAACGAACAGGGATCCTGACTTCAACGAACAGGGATCCTGACTTCAACGAACAGGGATCCTGACTTGAACGAACAGGGATCCTGACTTCAACGAACAGGGATCCTGACTTCAACGAACAGGGATCCTGACTTCAACGAACAGGGATCCTGACCGAACAGGAATCCTTACTTCAACGAACAGGGATCCTGACTTCAACGAACAGGGATCCTGACTTCAACGAACAGGGATCATGACTTCAACGAACAGGGATCCTGACTTCAACGAACAGGGATCCTGACGGCCGCTTGGCTGACTCCGACTACTACTAGTCCTCCGACTCCTCTCCCCTCCGAAGCTTGGCTTGACTCCGACTACTTCTAGTCCTCCGACTCCTCTCGCCTCCGACGCTTGGCTTGACTCCGACTACTACTAGTCCTATATATATGTTTCGGAAGCCTCCGGTGAGAGTAGAATGGCACAACTACCGATACTTGTGGACTTAGTCGAATTTCAATCTTGAGAAACAGGGATCCTGACTTCAAAATCCTGACTTCAACGAACAGGGATCCTGACTTCAACGAACAGGGATCCTGACTTCAACGAACAGGGATCCTGACTTCAACGAACAGGGATCCTGACTTCAACGAACAGGGATCTTGACTTGAACGAACAGGGATCCTGACAGCCGCTTGGCTGACTCCGACTACTACAAGTCCTCCGACTCTACTTGTCCGAACAGGGATCCTGACTTCAACGAACAGGGATCCTGACCTCAACGAACAGGGATCCTGACTTCAACGAACAGGGATCCTGACTTCAACGAACAGGGATCCTGACTTGAACGAACAGGGATCCTGACTTGAACGAACAGGGATCCTGACTTGAACGAACAGGGATCCTGACTTCAACGAACAGGGATCCTGACTTCAACGAACAGGGATCCTGACTTCAACGAACAGGGATCCTGACATCAACGAACAGGGATCCTGACGGCCGCTTGGCTGACTCCGACTTTTACTAGTCCTCCGACTCCGCTCCCCTCCGAAGCTTGGCTTGACTCCGACTACTTCTAGTCCTCCGACTCCTCTCCCCTCCGACGCTTGGCTTGACTCCGACTACTACTAGTCCTATATATATGTTTCGGAAGCCTCCGGTGAGAGTAGAATGGCACAACTACCGATACTTGTGGACTTAGTCGAATTTCAATCTTGAGAAACAGGGATCCTGACTTCAACGAACAGGAATCCTGACTTCAACGAACAGGGATCCTGACTTCAACGAACAGGGATCCTGACTTCAACGAACAGGGATCCTGACTTCAACGAACAGGGATCCTGACTTGAACGAACAGGGATCCTGACTTCAACGAACAGGGATCCTGACTTCAACGAACAGGGATCCTGACTTAACGAACAGGGATCCTGACTTCAACGAACAGGGATCCTGACGGCCGCTTGGCTGACTCCGACTACTACTAGTCCTCCGACTCTACTAGTCCGACCAGGGATCCTGACTTTAACGAACAGGAATCCTGACTTCAACGAACAGGGATCCTGACTTCAACGAACAGGGATCCTGACTTCAACGAACAGGGATCCTGACCGAACAGGAATCCTGACTTCAACGAACAGGGATCCTGACTTACACGAACAGGGATCCTGACTTCAACGAACAGGGATCCTGACTTGAACGAACAGGGATCCTGACTTCAACGAACAGGGATCCTGACTTCAACGAACAGGGATCCTGACTTCAACGAACAGGGATCCTGACTTCAACGAACAGGGATCCTGACTTGAACGAACAGGGATCCTGACTTCAACGAACAGGGATCCTGACTTGAACGAACAGGGATCCTGACTTCAACGAACAGGGATCCTGACGGCCGCTTGGCTGAATCCGACTACTACTAGTCCTCCGACTCCTCTCCCCTCCGACGCTTGGCTTGACTCCGACTACTACTAGTCCTATATATATGTTTCGGAAGCATCCGGTGAGAGTAGAATGGCACAACTACCGATACTTGTGGACTTAGTCGAATTTCAATCTTGAGAAACAGGGATCCTGACTTCAAAATCCTGACTTCAACGAACAGGGATCCTGACTTGAACGAACAGGGATCCTGACAGCCGCTTGGCTGACTCCGACTACTACAAGTCCTCCGACTCTACTAGTCCGAACAGGGATCCTGACTTCAACGAACAGGGATCCTGACTTCAACGAACAGGGATCCTGACTTCAACGAACAGGGATCCTGACGGCCGCTTGGCTGACTCCGACTACTACTAGTCCTCCGACTCTACTAGTCCGAACAGGGATCCTGACTTCAACGAACAGGGATCATGACTTGAACGAACAGGGATCCTGACTTCAACGAACAGGGATCCTGACGGCCGCTTGGCTGACTCCGACTACTACTAGTCCTCCGATTCCTCTCCCCTCCGAAGCTTGGCTTGACTCCGACTACTTCTAGTCCTCCGACTCCTCTCGCCTCCGACGCTTGGCTTGACTCCGACTACTACTAGTCCTATATATATGTTTCGGAAGCCTCCGGTGAGAGTAGAATGGCACAACTACCGATACTTGTGGACTTAGTCGAATTTCAATCTTGAGAAACAGGGATCCTGACTTCAAAATCCTGACTTCAACGAACAGGGATCCTGACTTCAACGAACAGGGATCCTGACTTCAACGAACAGGGATCCTGACTTGAACGAACAGGGATCCTGACAGCCGCTTGGCTGACTCCGACTACTACAAGTCCTCCGACTCTACTAGTCTGAACAGGGGTCCTGACTTCAACGACCAGGGATCCTGACTTCAACGAACAGGGATCCTGACTTCAACGAACAGGGATCCTGACTTCAACGAACAGGGATCCTGACTTGAACGAACAGGGATCCTGACTTCAACGAACAGGGATCCTGACTTCAACGAACAGGGATCCTGACTTCAACGAACAGGGATCCTGACGGCCGCTTGGCTGACTCCGACTACTACTAGTCCGACCAGGGATCCTGACTTCAACGAACAGGAATCCTGACTTCAACGAACAGGGATCCTGACTTCAACGAACAGGGATCCTGACTTCAACGAACAGGGATCCTGACTTCAACGAACAGGGATCCTGACCGAACAGGAATCCTGACTTCAACGAACAGGGATCCTGACTTACACGAACAGGGATCCTGACTTCAACGAACAGGGATCCTGACTTGAACGAACAGGGATCCTGACTTCAACGAACAGGGATCCTGACTTCAACGAACAGGGATCCTGACTTCAACGAACAGGGATCCTGACTTCAACGAACAGGGATCCTGACTTCAACGAACAGGGATCCTGACTTGAACGAACAGGGATCCTGACTTCAACGAACAGGGATCCTGACTTCAACGAACAGGGATCCTGACGGCCGCTTGGCTGAATCCGACTACTACTAGACCTCCGACTCCTCTCCCCTCCGACGCTTGGCTTGACTCCGACTACTACTAGTCCTATATATATGTTTCGGAAGCCTCCGGTGAGAGTAGAATGGCACAACTACCGATACTTGTGGACTTAGTCGAATTTCAATCTTGAGAAACAGGGATCCTGACTTCAAAATCCTGACTTCAACGAACAGGGATCCTGACTTGAACGAACAGGGATCCTGACAGCCTCTTGGCTGACTCCGACTACTACAAGTCCTCCGACTCTACTAGTCCGAACAGGGATCCTGACTTCAGCGAACAGGGATCCTGACTTCAACGAACAGGGATCCTGACTTCAACGAACAGGGATCCTGACTTGAACGAACAGGGATCCTGACTTCAACGAACAGGGATCCTGACTTCAACGAACAGGGATCCTGACTTCAACGAACAGGGATCCTGACGGCCGCTTGGCTGACTCCGACTACTACTAGTCCTCCGACTCTACTAGTCCGACCAGGGATCCTGACTTCAACGAACAGGAATCCTGACTTCAACGAACAGGGATCCTGACTTCAACGAACAGGGATCCTGACTTCAACGAACAGGGATCCTGACTTCAACGAACAGGGATCCTGACGGCCGCTTGGCTGAATCCGACTACTACTAGTCCTCCCACTCCTCTCCCCTCCGAAGCTTGGCTTGACTCCGACTACTTCTAGTCCTCCGACTCCTCTCCCCTCCGACGCTTGGCTTGACTCCGACTACTACTAGTCCTATATATATGTTTCGGAAGCCTCCGGTGAGAGTAGAATGGCACAACTACCGATACTTGTGGACTTAGTCGAATTTCAATCTTGAGAAACAGGGATCCTGACTTCAAAATCCTGACTTCAACGAACAGGGATCCTGACTTCAACGAACAGGGATCCTGACTTCAACGAACAGGGATCCTGACTTGAACGAACAGGGATCCTGACAGCCGCTTGGCTGACTCCGACTACTACAAGTCCTCCGACTCTACTAGTCTGAACAGGGATCCTGACTTCAACGACCAGGGATCCTGACTTCAACGAACAGGGATCCTGACTTCAACGAACAGGGATCCTGACTTCAACGAACAGGGATCCTGACTTGCACGAACAGGGATCCTGACTTCAACGAACAGGGATCCTGACTTCAACGAACAGGGATCCTGACTTCAACGAACAGGGATCCTGACGGCCGCTTGGCTGACTCCGACTACTACTAGTCCTCCGACTCTACTAGTCCGACCAGGGATCCTGACTTCAACGAACAGGAATCCTGACTTCAACGAACAGGGATCCTGACTTCAACGAACAGGGATCCTGACTTCAACGAACAGGGATCCTGACTTCAACGAACAGGGATCCTGACCGAACAGGAATCCTGACTTCAACGAACAGGGATCCTGACTTACACGAACAGGGATCCTGACTTCAACGAACAGGGATCCTGACTTGAACGAACAGGGATCCTGACTTCAACGAACAGGGATCCTGACTTCAACGAACAGGGATCCTGACTTCAACGAACAGGGATCCTGACTTCAACGAACAGGGATCCTGACGGCCGCTTGGCGGAATCCGACTACTACTAGTCCTCCGACTCCTCTCCCCTCCGACGCTTGGCTTGACTCCGACTACTACTAGTCCTATATATATGTTTCGGAAGCATCCGGTGAGAGTAGAATGGCACAACTACCGATACTTGTGGACTTAGTCGAATTTCAATCTTGAGAAACAGGGATCCTGACTTCAAAATCCTGACTTCAACGAACAGGGATCCTGACTTCAACGAACAGGGATCCTGACTTCAACGAACAGGGATCCTGACTTCAACGAACAGGGATCCTGACTTCAACGAACAGGGATCTTGACTTGAACGAACAGGGATCCTGACAGCCGCTTGGCTGACTCCGACTACTACAAGTCCTCCGACTCTACTAGTCCGAACAGGGATCCTGACTTCAACGAACAGGGATCCTGACCTCAACGAACAGGGATCCTGACTTCAACGAACAGGGATCCTGACTTCAACGAACAGGGATCCTGACTTGAACGAACAGGGATCCTGACTTGAACGAACAGGGATCCTGACTTCAACGAACAGGGATCCTGACTTCAACGAACAGGGATCCTGACTTCAACGAACAGGGATCCTGACTTCAACGAACAGGGATCCTGACTTCAACGAACAGGGATCCTGACGGCCGCTTGGCTGACTCCGACTTCTACTAGTCCTCCGACTCCGCTCCCCTCCGACGCTTGGCTTGACTCCGACTACTTCTAGTCCTATATATATGTTTCGGAAGCCTCCGATGAGAGTAGAATGGCACAACTACCGATACTTGTGGACTTAGTCGAATTTCAATCTTGAGAAACAGGGATCCTGACTTCAACGAACAGGAATCCTGACTTCAACGAACAGGGATCCTGACTTCAACGAACAGGGATCCTGACTTCAACGAACAGGGATCCTGACTTCAATCCCTGTTCGTAACATATATATAGGACTAGTAGTAGTCGGAGTCAAGCCAAGCGTCGGAGGGGAGAGGAGTCGGAGGACTAGTAGTAGTCGGATTCAGCCAAGCGGCCGTCAGGATCCCTGTTCGTTGAAGTCAGGATCCCTGTTCGTTGAAGTCAGGATCCCTGTTCGTTGAAGTCAGGATTCCTGTTCGTTGAAGTCAGGATCCCTGTTCGTTGAAGTCAGGAACCCTGTTCGTTGAAGTCAGGATCCCTGTTCGTTGAAGTCAGGATCCCTGTTCGTTGAAGTCAGGATCCCTGTTCGTTCAAGTCAGGATCCCTGTTCGTTGAAGTCAGGATCCCTGTTCGTGTAAGTCAGGATCCCTGTTCGTTGAAGTCAGGATTCCTGTTCGGTCAGGATCCCTGTTCGTTGAAGTCAGGATCCCTGTTCGTTGAGGTCAGGATCCCTGTTCGTTGAAGTCAGGATCCCTGTTCGGACTAGTAGAGTCGGAGGACTTGTAGTAGTCGGAGTCAGCCAAGCGGCTGTCAGGATCCCTGTTCGTTCAAGTCAAGATCCCTGTTCGTTGAAGTCAGGATCCCTGTTCGTTGAAGTCGGGATCCCTGTTCGTTGAAGTCAGGATCCCTGTTCGTTGAAGTCAGGATCCCTGTTCGTTGAAGTCAGGATTTTGAAGTCAGGATCCCTGTTTCTCAAGATTGAAATTCGACTAAGTCCACAAGTATCGGTAGTTGTGCCATTCTACTCTCACCGGAGGCTTCCGAAACATATATATAGGACTAGTAGTAGTCGGAGTCAAGCCAAGCGTCGGAGGCGAGAGGAGTCGGAGGACTAGAAGTAGTCGGAGTCAAGCCAAGCTTCGGAGGGGAGAGGAGTCGGAGGACTAGTAGTAGTCGGAGTCAGCCAAGCGGCCGTCAGGATCCCTGTTCGTTGAAGTCAGGATCCCTGTTCGTTGAAGTCATGATCCCTGTTCGTTGAAGTCAGGATCCCTGTTCGTTGAAGTCAGGATCCCTGTTCGTTGAAGTAAGGATTCCTGTTCGGTCAGGATCCCTGTTCGTTGAAGTCAGGATCCCTGTTCGTTGAAGTCAGGATCCCTGTTCGTTGAAGTCAGGATCCCTGTTCGTTCAAGTCAGGATCCCTGTTCGTTGAAGTCAGGATCCCTGTTCGTTGAAGTCAGGATCCCTGTTCGTTGAAGTCAGGATCCCTGTTCGTTCAAGTCAGGATCCCTGTTCGTTGAAGTCAGGATCCCTGTTCGTGTAAGTCAGGATCCCTGTTCGTTGAAGTCAGGATTCCTGTTCGGTCAGGATCCCTGTTCGTTGAAGTCAGGATCCCTGTTCGTTGAAGTCAGGATCCCTGTTCGTTGAAGTCAGGATTCCTGTTCGTTGAAGTCAGGATCCCTGGTCGGACTAGTAGAGTCGGAGGACTAGTAGTAGTCGGAGTCAGCCAAGCGGCCGTCAGGATCCCTGTTCGTTGAAGTCAGGATCCCTGTTCGTTGAAGTCAGGATCCCTGTTCGTTGAAGTCAGGATCCCTGTTCGTTGAAGTCAGGATCCCTGTTCGTTCAAGTCAGGATCCCTGTTCGTTGAAGTCAGGATCCCTGTTCGTTGAAGTCAGGATCCCTGTTCGTTGAAGTCAGGATCCCTGTTCGTTGAAGTCAGGATCCCTGTTCGTTCAAGTCAGGATCCCTGTTCGTTGAAGTCAGGATCCCTGTTCGTTGAAGTCAGGATTCCTGTTCGTTGAAGTCAGGATCCCTGGTCGGACTAGTAGAGTCGGAGGACTAGTAGTAGTCGGAGTCAGCCAAGCGGCCGTCAGGATCCCTGTTCGTTGAAGTCAGGATCCCTGTTCGTTGAAGTCAGGATCCCTGTTCGTTCAAGTCAGGATCCCTGTTCGTTGAAGTCAGGATCCCTGTTCGTGTAAGTCAGGATCCCTGTTCGTTGAAGTCAGGATTCCTGTTCGGTCAGGATCCCTGTTCGTTGAAGTCAGGATCCCTGTTCGTTGAAGTCAGGATCCCTGTTCGTTGAAGTCAGGATTCCTGTTCGTTGAAGTCAGGATCCCTGGTCGGACTAGTAGAGTCGGAGGACTAGTAGTAGTCGGAGTCAGCCAAGCGGCCGTCAGGATCCCTGTTCGTTGAAGTCAGGATCCCTGTTCGTTGAAGTCAGGATCCCTGTTCGTTGAAGTCAGGATCCCTGTTCGTTGAAGTCAGGATCCCTGTTCGTTCAAGTCAGGATCCCTGTTCGTTGAAGTCAGGATCCCTGTTCGTTGAAGTCAGGATCCCTGTTCAGACTAGTAGAGTCGGAGGACTTGTAGTAGTCGGAGTCAGCCAAGCGGCTGTCAGGATCCCTGTTCGTTCAAGTCAGGATCCCTGTTCGTTGAAGTCAGGATCCCTGTTCGTTGAAGTCAGGATCCCTGTTCGTTGAAGTCAGGATTTTGAAGTCAGGATCCCTGTTTCTCAAGATTGAAATTCGACTAAGTCCACAAGTATCGGTAGTTGTGCCATTCTACTCTCACCGGAGGCTTCCGAAACATATATATAGGACTAGTAGTAGTCGGAGTCAAGCCAAGCGTCGGAGGCGAGAGGAGTCGGAGGACTAGAAGTAGTCGGAGTCAAGCCAAGCTTCGGAGGGGAGAGGAATCGGAGGACTAGTAGTAGTCGGAGTCAGCCAAGCGGCCGTCAGGATCCCTGTTCGTTGAAGTCAGGATCCCTGTTCGTTGAAGTCAGGATCCCTGTTCGTTGAAGTCAGGATCCCTGTTCGTTGAAGTAAGGATTCCTGTTCGGTCAGGATCCCTGTTCGTTGAAGTCAGGATCCCTGTTCGTTGAAGTCAGGATCCCTGTTCGTTGAAGTCAGGATCCCTGTTCGTTCAAGTCAGGATCCCTGTTCGTTGAAGTCAGGATCCCTGTTCGTTGAAGTCAGGATCCCTGTTCGTTGAAGTCAGGATCCCTGTTCGTTCAAGTCAGGATCCCTGTTCGTTGAAGTCAGGATCCCTGTTCGTGTAAGTCAGGATCCCTGTTCGTTGAAGTCAGGATTCCTGTTCGGTCAGGATCCCTGTTCGTTGAAGTCAGGATCCCTGTTCGTTGAAGTCAGGATCCCTGTTCGTTGAAGTCAGGATTCCTGTTCGTTGAAGTCAGGATCCCTGGTCGGACTAGTAGAGTCGGAGGACTAGTAGTAGTCGGAGTCAGCCAAGCGGCCGTCAGGATCCCTGTTCGTTGAAGTCAGGATCCCTGTTCGTTGAAGTCAGGATCCCTGTTCGTTGAAGTCAGGATCCCTGTTCGTTGAAGTCAGGATCCCTGTTCGTTCAAGTCAGGATCCCTGTTCGTTGAAGTCAGGATCCCTGTTCGTTGAAGTCAGGATCCCTGTTCGTTGAAGTCAGGATCCCTGTTCGTTGAAGTCAGGATCCCTGTTCGTTCAAGTCAGGATCCCTGTTCGTTGAAGTCAGGATCCCTGTTCGTTGAAGTCAGGATTCCTGTTCGTTGAAGTCAGGATCCCTGGTCGGACTAGTAGAGTCGGAGGACTAGTAGTAGTCGGAGTCAGCCAAGCGGCCGTCAGGATCCCTGTTCGTTGAAGTCAGGATCCCTGTTCGTTGAAGTCAGGATCCCTGTTCGTTGAAGTCAGGATCCCTGTTCGTTCAAGTCAGGATCCCTGTTCGTTGAAGTCAGGATCCCTGTTCGTGTAAGTCAGGATCCCTGTTCGTTGAAGTCAGGATTCCTGTTCGGTCAGGATCCCTGTTCGTTGAAGTCAGGATCCCTGTTCGTTGAAGTCAGGATCCCTGTTCGTTGAAGTCAGGATTCCTGTTCGTTGAAGTCAGGATCCCTGGTCGGACTAGTAGAGTCGGAGGACTAGTAGTAGTCGGAGTCAGCCAAGCGGCCGTCAGGATCCCTGTTCGTTGAAGTCAGGATCCCTGTTCGTTGAAGTCAGGATCCCTGTTCGTTGAAGTCAGGATCCCTGTTCGTTGAAGTCAGGATCCCTGTTCGTTCAAGTCAGGATCCCTGTTCGTTGAAGTCAGGATCCCTGTTCGTTGAAGTCAGGATCCCTGTTCAGACTAGTAGAGTCGGAGGACTTGTAGTAGTCGGAGTCAGCCAAGCGGCTGTCAGGATCCCTGTTCGTTCAAGTCAGGATCCCTGTTCGTTGAAGTCAGGATCCCTGTTCGTTGAAGTCAGGATCCCTGTTCGTTGAAGTCAGGATTTTGAAGTCAGGATCCCTGTTTCTCAAGATTGAAATTCGACTAAGTCCACAAGTATCGGTAGTTGTGCCATTCTACTCTCACCGGAGGCTTCCGAAACATATATATAGGACTAGTAGTAGTCGGAGTCAAGCCAAGCGTCGGAGGCGAGAGGAGTCGGAGGACTAGAAGTAGTCGGAGTCAAGCCAAGCTTCGGAGGGGAGAGGAATCGGAGGACTAGTAGTAGTCGGAGTCAGCCAAGCGGCCGTCAGGATCCCTGTTCGTTGAAGTCAGGATCCCTGTTCGTTGAAGTCAGGATCCCTGTTCGTTGAAGTCAGGATCCCTGTTCGTTGAAGTCAGGATCCCTGTTCGTTGAAGTCAGGATCCCTGTTCGGACTAGTAGAGTCGGAGGACTTGTAGTAGTCGGAGTCAGCCAAGCGGCTGTCAGGATCCCTGTTCGTTCAAGTCAGGATCCCTGTTCGTTGAAGTCAGGATCCCTGTTCGTTGAAGTCAGGATCCCTGTTCGTTGAAGTCAGGATCCCTGTTCGTTGAAGTCAGGATTCCTGTTCGTAGAAGTTAGGATCCCTGTTTCTCAAGATTGAAATTCGACTAAGTCCACAAGTATCGGTAGTTGTGCCATTCTACTCTCACCGGAGGCTTCCGAAACATATAAGGACTAGTAGTAGTCGGAGTCAAGCCGAGCGTCGGAGGGAGAGGAGTCAGAGGACTAGAAGTAGTCGGAGTCAAGCCAAGCTTCGGAGGGGAGAGGAGTCGGAGGACTAGTAGTAGTCGGAGTCAGCCAAGCGGCCGTCAGGATCCCTGTTCGTTGAAGTCAGGATCCCTGTTCGTTGAAGTCAGGATCCCTGTTCATTGAAGTCAGGATCCCTGTTCGCTGAAGTCAGGATCCCTGTTCGTTGAAGTCAGGATTCCTGTTCGTTGAAGTCAGGATCCCTGTTTCTCAAGATTGCAATTCGACTAAGTCCACAAGTATCGGTAGTTGTGCCATTCTACTCTCACCGGAGGCTTCCGAAACATATATATAGGACTAGTAGTAGTCGGAGTCAAGCCAAGCGTCGGAGGGGAGAGGAGTCGGAGGACTAGAAGTGGTCCGAGTCAAGCCAAGCTTCGGAGGGGAGAGGAGTCGGGGGACTAGTAGTAGTCGGAGTCAGCCAAGCGGCCGTCAGGATCCCTGTTCGTTGAAGTCAGGATCCCAATACGTTGAAGTCAGGATCCCTGTTCGTTGAAGTCAGGATCCCTGTTCGGACTAGTAGAGTCGGAGAACTAGTAGTAGTCGGAGTCAGCCAAGCGGCCGTCAGGATCCCTGTTCGTTGAAATCAGGATCCCTGTTCGTTGAAGTCAGGATCCCTGTTCGTTGAAGTCAGGATTCCTGTTCTTTGAAGTCAGGATTTCTGTTCGTAGAAGTCAGGATCCCTGTTTCTCAAGATTGAAATTCGACTAAGTCCACAAGTATCGGTAGTTGTGCCATTCTACTCTCACCGGAGGCTTCCGAAACATATATATAGGACTAGTAGTAGTCGGAGTCAAGCCGAGCGTCGGAGGGAGAGGAGTCAGAGGACTAGAAGTAGTCGGAGTCAAGCCAAGCTTCGGAGGGGAGAGGAGTCGGAGGACTAGTAGTTGTCGGAGTCAGCCAAGCGGCCGTCAGGATCCCTTTTCGTTGAAGTCAGGATCCCTGTTCGTTGAAGTTAGGATCCCAATTCGTTGAAGTCAGGATCCCTGTTCGGACTAGTAGAGTCGGAGAACTAGTTGTAGTCGGAGTCAGCCAAGCGGCCGTCAGGATCCCTGTTCGTTGAAGTCAGGATCCCTGTTCGTTGAAGTCAGGATCCCTGTTCGTTGAAGTCAGGATTCCTGTTCGGTCAGGATCCCTGTTCGTTGAAGTCAGGATCCCTGTTCGTTGAAGTCAGGATCCCTGTTCGTTGAAGTCAGGATCCCTGTTCGTTGAAGTCAGGATTCCTGTTCGTTGAAGTCAGGATCCCTGGTCGGACTAGTAGAGTCGGAGGACTAGTAGTAGTCGGAGTCAGCCAAGCGGCCGTCAGGATCCCTGTTCGTTGAAGTCAGGATCCCTGTTCGTTGAAGTCAGGATCCCTGTTCGTTGAAGTCAGGATCCCTGTTCGTTCAAGTCAGGATCCCTGTTCGTTCAAGTCAGGATCCCTGTTCGTTGAAGTCAGGATCCCTGTTCGTTGAAGTCAGGATCCCTGGTCGTTGAAGTCAGGATCCCTGTTCAGACTAGTAGAGTCGGAGGACTTGTAGTAGTCGGAGTCAGCCAAGCGGCTGTCAGGATCCCTGTTCGTTCAAGTCAGGATCCCTGTTCGTTGAAGTCAGGATCCCTGTTCGTTGAAGTCAGGATCCCTGTTCGTTGAAGTCAGGATTTTGAAGTCAGGATCCCTGTTTCTCAAGATTGAAATTCGACTAAGTCCACAAGTATCGGTAGTTGTGCCATTCTACTCTCACCGGAGGCTTCCGAAACATATATATAGGACTAGTAGTAGTCGGAGTCAAGCCAAGCGTCGGAGGCGAGAGGAGTCGGAGGACTAGAAGTAGTCGGAGTCAAGCCAAGCTTCGGAGGGGAGAGGAATCGGAGGACTAGTAGTAGTCGGAGTCAGCCAAGCGGCCGTCAGGATCCCTGTTCGTTGAAGTCAGGATCCCTGTTCGTTCAAGTCAGGATCCCTGTTCGTTGAAGTCAGGATCCCTGTTCGGACTAGTAGAGTCGGAGGACTAGTAGTAGTCGGAGTCAGCCAAGCGGCCGTCAGGATCCCTGTTCGTTGAAGTCAGGATCCCTGTTCGTTGAAGTCAGGATCCCTGTTCGTTGAAGTCAGGATCCCTGTTCGTTGAAGTCAGGATCCCTGTTCGGACTAGTAGAGTCGGAGGACTTGTAGTAGTCGGAGTCAGCCAAGCGGCTGTCAGGATCCCTGTTCGTTCAAGTCAGGATCCCTGTTCGTTGAAGTCAGGATTTTGAAGTCAGGATCCCTGTTTCTCAAGATTGAAATTCGACTAAGTCCACAAGTATCGGTAGTTGTGCCATTCTACTCTCACCGGATGCTTCCGAAACATATATATAGGACTAGTAGTAGTCGGAGTCAAGCCAAGCGTCGGAGGGGAGAGGAGTCGGAGGACTAGTAGTAGTCGGATTCAGCCAAGCGGCCGTCAGGATCCCTGTTCGTTGAAGTCAGGATCCCTGTTCGTTGAAGTCAGGATCCCTGTTCGTTGAAGTCAGGATCCCTGTTCGTTCAAGTCAGGATCCCTGTTCGTTGAAGTCAGGATCCCTGTTCGTTGAAGTCAGGATCCCTGTTCGTTGAAGTCAGGATCCCTGTTCGTTGAAGTCAGGATCCCTGTTCGGACTAGTAGAGTCGGAGGACTTGTAGTAGTCGGAGTCAGCCAAGCGGCTGTCAGGATCCCTGTTCGTTCAAGTCAGGATCCCTGTTCGTTGAAGTCAGGATTTTGAAGTCAGGATCCCTGTTTCTCAAGATTGAAATTCGACTAAGTCCACAAGTATCGGTAGTTGTGCCATTCTACTCTCACCGGAGGCTTCCGAAACATATATATAGGACTAGTAGTAGTCGTAGTCAAGCCAAGCGTCGGAGGGGAGAGGAGTCGGAGGACTAGAAGTAGTCGGAGTCAAGCCAAGCTTCGGAGGGGAGCGGAGTCGGAGGACTAGTAAAAGTCGGAGTCAGCCAAGCGGCCGTCAGGATCCCTGTTCGTTGAAGTCAGGATCCCTGTTCGTTGAAGTCAGGATCCCTGTTCGTTGAAGTCAGGATCCCTGTTCGTTGAAGTCAGGATCCCTGTTCGTTCAAGTCAGGATCCCTGTTCGTTGAAGTCAGGATCCCTGTTCGTGTAAGTCAGGATCCCTGTTCGTTGAAGTCAGGATTCCTGTTCGGTCAGGATCCCTGTTCGTTGAAGTCAGGATCCCTGTTCGTTGAAGTCAGGATCCCTGTTCGTTGAAGTCAGGATTCCTGTTCGTTAAAGTCAGGATCCCTGGTCGGACTAGTAGAGTCGGAGGACTAGTAGTAGTCGGAGTCAGCCAAGCGGCCGTCAGGATCCCTGTTCGTTGAAGTCAGGATCCCTGTTCGTTGAAGTCAGGATCCCTGTTCGTTGAAGTCAGGATCCAAGTTCGTTGAAGTCAGGATCCCTGTTCGTTGAAGTCAGGATCCCTGTTCGTTGAAGTCAGGATCCCTGTTCGTTGAAGTCAGGATCACTGTTCGTTGAAGTCAGGATCCCTGTTCGTTGAAGTCAGGATCCCTGTTCGTTGAAGTCAGGATCCCTGTTCGTTGAAGTCAGGATTCCTGTTCTTTGAAGTCAGGATTCCTGTTCGTAGAAGTCAGGATCCCTGTTTCTCAAGATTGAAATTCGACTAAGTCCACAAGTATCGGTAGTTGTGCCATTCTACTCTCACCGGAGGCTTCCGAAACATATATATAGGACTAGTAGTAGTAGGAGTCAAGCCAAGCGTCGGAGGGGAGAGGAGTCGGAGGACTAGAAGTAGTCGGAGTCAAGCCAAGCTTCGGAGGGGAGAGGAGTCGCAGGACTAGTAGTAGTCGGAGTCAGCCAAGCGGCCGTCAGGATCCCTGTTCGTTGAAGTCAGGATCCCTGTTCGTTGAAGTCAGGATCCCTGTTCGTTGAAGTCAGGATCCCTGTTCGGACTAGTAGAGTCGGTGGACTAGTAGTAGTCGGAGTCAGCCAAGCGGCCGTCAGGATCCCTGTTCGTTGAAGTCAGGATCCCTGTTCGTTGAAGTCAGGATCCCTGTTCGTTGAAGTCAGGATTCCTGTTTGTTGAAGTCAGGATCCCTGTTCGTTGAAGTCAGGATCCCTGTTCAGACTAGTAGAGTCGGAGGACTAGTAGTAGTCGGAGTCAGCCAAGCGGCCGTCAGGATCCCTGTTGGTTGAAGTCAGGATCCCTGTTGGTTGAAGTCAGGATCCCAGTTCGTTGAAGTCAGGATCCCTGTTTCTCAAGATTGAAATTCGACTAAGTCCACAAGTATCGGTAGTTGTGCATTCTACTCTCACCGGAGGCTTCCGAAACATATATATAGGACTAGTAGTAGTCGGAGTCAAGCCAAGCTTCGGAGGGGAGAGGAGTCGGAGGACTAGTAGTAGTCGGAGTCAGCCAAGCGGCCGTCAGGCTCCCTGTTCGTTGAAGTCAGGATCCCTGTTCGTTGAAGTCAGGATCCCAATTCGTTGAAGTCAGGATCCCTGTTCGTTGAAGTCAGGATCCCTGTTCGTTGAAGTCAGGATTCCTGTTCGTTGAAGTCAGGATCCCTGTTTCTCAAGATTGAAATTCGACTAAGTCCACAAGTATCGGTAGATGTGCATTCTACTCTCACCGGAGGCTTCCGAAACATATATATAGGACTAGTAGTAGTCGGAGTCAAGCCAAGCTTCGGAGGGGAGAGGAGTCGGAGGACTAGTAGTAGTCGGAGTCAGCCAAGCGGCCGTCAGGATCCCTGTTCGTTGAAGTCAGGATCCCTGTTCGTTGAAGTCAGGATCCCAATTCGTTGAAGTCAGGATCCCTGTTCGTTGAAGTCAGGATCCCTGTTCGTTGAAGTCAGGATCCCTGTTCGTTGAAGTCAGGATCCCTGTTCGTTGAAGTCAGGATCCCTGTTCATTGAAGTCAGGATCCCTGTTCGTTGAAGTCAGGATCCCTGTTCGTTGAAGTCAGGATTCCTGTTTGTTGAAGTCAGGATCCCTGTTCGTTGAAGTCAGGATCCCTGTTCAGACTAGTAGAGTCGGAGGACTAGTAGTAGTCGGAGTCAGCCAAGCGGCCGTCAAGATCCCTGTTGGTTGAAGTCAGGATCCCTGTTGGTTGAAGTCAGGATCCCTGTTCGTTGAAGTCAGGATCCCTGTTTCTCAAGATTGAAATTCGACTAAGTCCACAAGTATCGGTAGTTGTGCATTCTACTCTCACCGGAGGCTTCCGAAACATATATATAGGACTAGTAGTAGTCGGAGTCAAGCCAAGCTTCGGAGGGGAGAGGAGTCGGAGGACTAGTAGTAGTCGGGGTCAGCCAAGCGGCCGTCAGGATCCCTGTTCGTTGAAGTAAGGATCCCTGTTCGTTGAAGTCAGGATCAATGTTCGTTGAAGTCAGGATCCCTGTTCGTTGAAGTCAGGATCCCTGTTCGGACTAGTAGAGTCGGAGAACTAGTAGTAGTCGGAGTCAGCCAAGCGGCCGTCAGGATCCCTGTTCGTTGAAATCAGGATCCCTGTTCGTTGAAGTCAGGATCCCTGTTCGTTGAAGTCAGGATTCCTGTTCTTTGAAGTCAGGATTTCTGTTCGTAGAAGTCAGGATCCCTGTTTCTCAAGATTGAAATTCGACTAAGTCCACAAGTATCGGTAGTTGTGCCATTCTACTCTCACCGGAGGCTTCCGAAACATATATATAGGACTAGTAGTAGTCGGAGTCAAGCCGAGCGTCGGAGGGAGAGGAGTCAGAGGACTAGAAGTAGTCGGAGTCAAGCCAAGCTTCGGAGGGGAGAGGAGTCGGAGGACTAGTAGTTGTCGGAGTCAGCCAAGCGGCCGTCAGGATCCCTTTTCGTTGAAGTCAGGATCCCTGTTCGTTGAAGTCAGGATCCCAATTCGTTGAAGTCAGGATCCCTGTTCGGACTAGTAGAGTCGGAGAACTAGTTGTAGTCGGAGTCAGCCAAGCGGCCGTCAGGATCCCTGTTCGTTGAAGTCAGGATCCCTGTTCGTTGAAGTCAGGATCCCTGTCCGTTGAAGTCAGGATCCCTGTTCGTTGAAGTCAGGATCCCTGTTCGTTGAAGTCAGGATCCCTGTTCGTTGAAGTCAGGATCCCTATTCGTTGAAGTCAGGATCCCTGTTCGGACTAGTAGAGTCGGAGGACTAGTAGTAGTCGGAGTCAGCCAAGCTGCCGTCAGGATCCCTGTTCGTTGAAGTCAGGATCCCTGTTCGGACTAGTAGAGTCGGAGGACTAGTAGTAGTCGGAGTCAGCCAAGCTGCCGTCAGGATCCCTGTTCGTTGAAGTCAGGATCCCTGTTCGTTGAAGTCAGGATCCCTGTTCGTTGAAGTCAGGATCCCTGTTCGTTGAAGTCAGGATCCCTGTTCGTTGAAGTCAGGATCCCTGTTCATTGAAGTCAGGATCCCTGTTCGTTGAAGTCAGGATCCCTGTTCGTTGAAGTCAGGATTCCTGTTTGTTGAAGTCAGGATCCCTGTTCGTTGAAGTCAGGATCCCTGTTCAGACTAGTAGAGTCGGAGGACTAGTAGTAGTCGGAGTCAGCCAAGCGGCCGTCAAGATCCCTATTGGTTGAAGTCAGGATCCCTGTTGGTTGAAGTCAGGATCCCTGTTCGTTGAAGTCAGGATCCCTGTTTCTCAAGATTGAAATTCGACTAAGTCCACAAGTATCGGTAGTTGTGCATTCTACTCTCACCGGAGGCTTCCGAAACATATATATAGGACTAGTAGTAGTCGGAGTCAAGCCAAGCTTCGGAGGGGAGAGGAGTCGGAGGACTAGTAGTAGTCGGGGTCAGCCAAGCGGCCGTCAGGATCCCTGTTCGTTGAAGTCAGGATCCCTGTTCGTTGAAGTAAGGATCCCTGTTCGTTGAAGTCAGGATCAATGTTCGTTGAAGTCAGGATCCCTGTTCGTTGAAGTCAGGATCCCTGTTCGGACTAGTAGAGTCGGAGAACTAGTAGTAGTCGGAGTCAGCCAAGCGGCCGTCAGGATCCCTGTTCGTTGAAATCAGGATCCCTGTTCGTTGAAGTCAGGATCCCTGTTCGTTGAAGTCAGGATTCCTGTTCTTTGAAGTCAGGATTTCTGTTCGTAGAAGTCAGGATCCCTGTTTCTCAAGATTGAAATTCGACTAAGTCCACAAGTATCGGTAGTTGCCCAGCCCAAAGTCAAAATGTGTTCCTTTCTTGGTCAGGCGGGTAAGGCTTTCTGCTATTCCGGAAAAATTTCTGATGAATTTGCGGAAATAGGAAAACAATCCAAGTGCTGAACGAAGCTCATGTAGGTTCTTCGGGTAAGCTAACTCTTCGATAGCAGTTATCTTGCTTGGGTCCGGTCTTATCCCTTTCCTGGATATTTGGTGTCCCAAGTAAGTCAGTTCTTCCTTGAAAAAGGAACACTTTTTACCCTTGAGCTTCAGATTTGCCCGCCTAAGTGCCTCGAAAACCTTTGACAATGCTGCAAAATGTTCTTCGTCTGATTTGTTGGCAGCCAAGATGTCATCGAGGTAGACTGAGATACCTAGTCGAAACAGATGACTCAGAATCCTATTCATCAGCCTAGAGTAATGCGCAGGCGCGTTGGACAGGCCAAAAGGCATCTTCTTGAATTGGTAAACCGGTGTGCCTGGCGCTGCAAAGGCTGTGATCGGTCGCGAGTCTTCATCGATAGTACATTGCCAGTAACCAGAGATGGCGTCCATGCTGCTGTAGACGCTGCATCCATGAAGTCTATCCAGTAGCTGATCTATGTGTGGCAGCGGATAAGAGTCTTTCCTGGTAAGACTATTGACCTTCCTTAGGTCAATAACTGCCCTCTTTGATCCATCTTTCTTCGGTACTATCAGCAGTGGGCTCAGCCATGGTGAACTTGATTCTTCGATTACTCCGCACTTCAGCATCTTGTCGATTTCAGCATGTACAGATGCCTCCAGGTGTGCAGGAATTCTGTAAGGTCTCATACGGCTTGGAGGATTGTTGCCAACGTCGATAGTGAATGGTTCCAGGTCACATACACCTAGGTCGAACTCATCTTTTGCAAAAACGTCGCTGTTGTTAACTAGGAAATCTTCGATGACCTTTCTCCTTCTTGAGTTCTTCTGTAGATGGTCCAGCTTGAACTGCGAAAGAAAAACTTCGCGCTCTCTTTCTGTCATTGGTCGACACTTCCTGCGAGTTTCTGACGTCACAACCAAGCTGTTGACGGTCACACAGTCCTTCTGTTCAAATTTCGTCCCAGTAGCCACACTCATCCGTGGGACTTTAACGACTGCGTCTGATGAATTCTCTACATATATCGAAACTAGTCCTTCCTCAGGTATTGCAACTTGATCTAGGATTACCAACTGAGGAAACTTTTGGACAAACTGATCCGAAGCAACAATTAAAACCTCCTTGAAATCCAACGTCCGACGTGGAGCCAAACACAACCTGCTTATCGAAAACGGCGGTAGTTTGACCGGCAACACTGTTGTCATCTCGACAACGGTGTCCTCTGACTCATCCTTGACTTCCGCAACAACATTAAACGACCTAGCGGAATCCTTCCTGACAAGGGAGTCGGTCTCCGAATCAACGTAAAACCTATGTCGCTTCATAAACGTGTATCCTAATATCATCGGAATCCTTAAAGCATCACTGACGAAAAACTTTTCCTCGCAGCGTTCGTCTCCTATCTTAACAAAATCCGTGATGACACCTCTAACGTCTAAACCGTGCCCAGACGCACTTTTAACCAACGTGGAATCTGCTTTGAGTCCCTCCTGGACTCTATGTGGCAACCTCCTGAAGAGGGCCCTGCTAATGAGGCTAATGCCGGAACCCGTGTCCGCCAATGCCTCTACCTGTATTCCACACAACGTGACGTCAACAAAAGGTGCATCCTTTGCGCAATTATACGCACTAATGTAAGACGGACGACGGAAATTGCGGGGCGCCGGATTCCTCTTTACTCTGGAACCGCGCCCCCTCGCCAGTTTAAATGCCTCGATGAATTTTTGTTTGCTGGCTCAAGACCTCTTGACCAGCAATTCCTTGCGATGTGCCCGACCTTGGCACACTTCGCACAAATCGGTTTCCCACTAGCGTCCCAGGCATATGCGTTCCTGTGTTCTGTTTGCCTGGTGTGGGTATGAATTTTAGTGTCTTGTTTCTGCCGCGTAATTTGGCCTCGGTCATTACTTTTCGTGAAGGGTGTATGGCTCGGTGTATGGTTCCGAGTGTATTGGTTGTTTTTGGTAATTATCTGTGATCGCTGTGGAACTAGTTCCTGAGACTTACCATTTTTGTTGTAAAACACCCTCGTTTCGCTCCTACTTTCATGTTGCAACTTAACCTTTTCCTGAGCGCGATACCATTTTATCAAGCAATCCTTGGTGACTTCCCAAGAATCGGGGTCCCGCAAATAAACCTTTTCGCTCAAACCCCTTGCCAAATGGTCGTGAACCATTGTTTTCAGGAGCGACTGCAAAAGCTGAAAAGAAGACCCTGGTGCGTTGCTCGCTGCTGGCATAGCATCTAGACCGAGTTGGTTTAGAGCCTTCAGCTCGATACTTTCAACAAATTTGAAAGGTTCCTGTCCCTCTTCTAAAAATAATTTTTCGTACAAAAGCCGATCTTTCTTTGACGTGCTTTGGAAACGTTCCTTAAATGCCGTCCGAAGTGCCGCGAAAGTTGTGAATTTTCCTTCATTAGCCCTGAAAAAGTCTAATGCCACCCCCCGACATTTGTGCCGCACAATTTTTATCAGCTCTGGTTCCTTTATTTCGTCTTCATCCCAGGCCGATACATCTTTAACTTTATCCAAAAACTCATCCACGTCCGTCCGACCCTCAAAATAGTCGACGGTCTCTGCCGCTTTTAATAACAACTCTATTTTCCCGGCCATTTTGAAACAAAAACGTCAAAAACTCTGCTATTGGGAACCAACCTGAACTCTCCCTTCCACAGCAAACGATGTCACCAGTGTTAAATTATGTACCCGTGCCGCGATACGCGCTTCCGTTCGGGTCTCTTCTTGACCCTATCTCCGAGCGGTATTCTTCGAAGGATTAGGTTCGAATCTGTGGAGGGGGAAGTTCGGACGGTAGGTCCTGGGTCCCTACATTCAATAAATACTGTTTAGAAATCACACTTACGTTTAATATTGAAGTTCTGCATACATCCGTTAATCCATCCTTAATCACTACTGACTTCTCACTTAAGACTAACTTAAGACTGACTTAACTAATACATATACAACGGTCTTTATATACCTGCTTTTACACTTTGCCTAAATCGTTTCTACTCTGGTTAAATCGTCTCACTCTTGAAAGCATTAAACAGCTGTGAGGAAATTCTCCTTCGAGAAAAAGGCAGTTAGCGAGAAACATTTGGAATCAAATGTTTCGTGTCGTTACACTCCTCACGCCTTCCAAAAAGTGTCTCCCGACACAGCTCTAAAAATACCTATAGTAATTTTACTTGCTCAAACCAGGAAGAAGGTTGTCATATCAGCTATGTTTTACAATTAACTTATCCAGTCAAAATTCTGATTTCAAGGGATACTGATTACGGTTAAACTAAAATATTCCAATAAACCAGCTAAACCTGTCACCCCTAACACCATAAGGTGTTAGGTTACAAACTTTCTGCCGTTGTACCATTTCCTATCAAAAAAACTAGCAACCGGCGGCCAACAACAGTTTGGTGTCAACTTTACTTTGCGTCACCAGTCTCTTTTAAGCCAGCTCTCGCCGTCACTTCGCACTGGGTATCGCTTCTGAACCCTTCAAACATCTAATCAACTAAAAATAAATCTTTTATTTTTCCGGTTTTGGCCGGATTCCGGGCGAACTACTTGTCCGGCGAGAAATTGGTTTTCACCATCGTGTTCAGCATGTCTTCTTACCCCTAAATCGAATACCTAATCAACTAAAAATAGATCTTTAATTTTTTCCCGTTTTGACCGGATTCCGGGCGAACTACTTGTCCGGCGAGAAATTGGTTTTCACCATCGTGTTCAGCATGTCTTCTTACCCCTAAATCGAATACCTAATCAACTAAAAATAGATCTTTTATTTTTTCCGGTTTTGGCCGGATTCCGGGCGAACTACTTATCCGGCAAGAAATTGGTTTTCACCATCGTGTTCAGCATGTCTTCTTACCCCTAAATCAAACACCTAATCAACTAAAAATAAATCTTTTAGAGTGTCCAGAGTGGTGGCAGGATCCGGGTTTTTTGTCGAGGCAGGATCCGGGTTCGTTGACTGAATTTTGACTAAGTCCAAAGTGGTGGCAGGATCCGGATTCGTTTACGAGGCAGTATCCAGGTTCGTTGTCGAAGCAGGATCCGGGTTCGTTGACTGACCATCGTGTTCAGCATGTCTTCTTACCCCTAAATCGAATATCTTATCAACTAAAAATAAATCTTTTATTTTTTCCGGTTTTGGCCGGATTCCGGGCGAACTACTTATCCGGCGAGAAATTGGTTTTCACCATCGTGTTCAGCATGTCTTCTTACCCCTAAATCGAACACCTAATCAACTAATAATAAATCTTTTATTTTTTCCGGTTTTGGCCGGATTCCGGGCGAACTACTTGTCCGGCGAGAAATTGGTTTTCACCATCGTGTTCAGCATGTCTTCTTACCTCTAAATCGAACATCTTATCAACTAAAAATAAATCTTTTATTTTTTCCGGTTTTGGCCGGATTCCGGGCGAACCACTTGTCCGGCGAGAAATTGGTTTTCACCATCGTGTTCAGCATGTCTTCTTATCCATAAATCGAACATCTAATCAACTAAAAATAAATCTTTTATTCCGGGCGAACTACTTGTCCGGCGAGAAATTGGTTTTCACCACGTGTTCTGCATGTCTTCTTACCCCTAATCGAACATCTAATCAACTAAAAATAAATCTTTTATTTTTTCCGGTTTTGGCCGGATTCCGGATTCCTTTTATTTTTTCCGGTATTGGCGGGATTCCGGGCGAACCACTTGTCCGGCGAGAAATTGGTTTTTACCATCGTGTTCAGCATGTCTTCTTACCCCTAAATCGAACACCTAATCAACTAAAAATAAATCTTTTATTTTTTCCGGTTTTGGCCGGATTCCGGGCGAACTACTTGCCCGGCGAGAAATTGGTTTTCACCATCGTGTTCAGCATGTCTTCTTACCCCTAAATCGAACATCTTATCAACTAAAAATAAATCTTTTATTTTTTCCGGTTTTGGCCGGATTCCGGGCGAACTACTTGTCCGGCGAGAAATTGGTTTTCACCAACGTGTTCAGCATGTCTTCTTACCCGTAGATCGAACGTCTAATCAACTAAAAATAAATCTTTTATTCCGGGCGAACTACTTGTCCGGCGAGAAATTGGTTTTCACCAACGTGTTCTGCATGTCTTCTTACCCCTAAATCGAACACCTAATCAACTAAAAATAAATCTTTTATTTTTTCCGGTTTTGGCCGGATTCCGGGCGAACTACTTGTCCGGCGAGAAATTGGTTTTCACCATCGTGTTCAGCATGTCTTCTTACCCCTAAATCGAATATCTAGTCAACTAAAAATAAATCTTTTATTTTTTCCGGTTTTGGCCGGATTCCGGGCCAACTACTTGTCCGGCGAGAAATTGGTTTTCACCATCGTGTTCAGCATGTCTTCTTACCCCTAAATCGAATATCTAGTCAACTAAAAATAAATCTTTTATTTTTTCCGGTTTTGGCCGGATTCCGGGCGAACTACTTATCCGGCGAGAAATTGGTTTTCACCATCGTGTTCAGCATGTCTTCTTACCCCTAAATCGAATACCTAATCAACTAATAATAAATCTTTTATTTTTTCCGGTTTTGGCCGGATTCCGGGCGAACTACTTGTCCGGCGAGAAATTGGTTTTCACCATCGTGTTCAGCATGTCTTCTTACCCCTAAATCGAACACCTAATCAACTAATAATAAATCTTTTATTTTTTCCGGTTTTGGCCGGATTCCGGGCGAACTACTTGTCCGGCGAGAAATTGGTTTTCACCATCGTGTTCAGCATGTCTTCTTACCCCTAAATCGAACACCTAATCAACTAAAAATAAATCTTTTATTTTTCCGGTTTTGGCCGGATTCCGGGCGAACTACTTGTCCGGCGAGAAATTGGTTTTCACCATCGTGTTCAGCATGTCTTCTTACCCCTAAATCGAACACCTAATCAACTAAAAATAAATCTTTTTTTTTTCCGGTTTTGGCCGGATTCCGGGCGAACTACTTATCCGGCAAGAAATTGGTTTTCACCATCGTGTTCAGCATGTCTTCTTACCCCTAAATCAGACACCTAATCAACTAAAAATAAATCTTTTAGAGTGTCCAGAGTGGTGGCAGGATCCGGGTTTTTTGTCGAGGCAGGATCCGGGTTCGTTGACTGAATTTTGACTAAGTCCAAAGTGGTGGCAGGATCCGGATTCGTTTACGAGGCAGTATCCAGGTTCGTTGTCGAAGCAGGATCCGGGTTCGTTGACTGACCATCGTGTTCAGCATGTCTTCTTACCCCTAAATCGAATATCTTATCAACTAAAAATAAATCTTTTATTTTTTCCGGTTTTGGCCGGATTTCGGGCGAACTACTTATCCGGCGAGAAATTGGTTTTCACAGTCGTGTTCAGCATGTCTTCTTACCCCTAAATCGAACACCTAATCAACTAATAATAAATCTTTTATTTTTTCCGGTTTTGGCCGGATTCCGGGCGAACTACTTGTCCGGCGGGAAATTGGTTTTCACCATCGTGTTCAGCATGTCTTCTTACCCCTAAATCGAACATCTTATCAACTAAAAATAAATCTTTTATTTTTTCCGGTTTTGGCCGGATTCCGGCCGAACCACTTGTCCGGCGAGAAATTGGTTTTCACCATCGTGTTCACCATGTCTTATTACCCCTAAATCGAACATCTAATCAACTAAAAATAAATCTTTTATTCCGGGCGAACTACTTGTCCGGCGAGAAATTGGTTTTCACCAACGTGTTCTGCATGTCTTCTTACCCCTAAATCAAACATCTAATCAACTAAAAATAAATCTTTTATTTTTACGGTTTTGGCCGGATTCCGGGCGAACCACTTGTCCGGCGAGAAATTGGTTTTCACCATCGTGTTCAGCATGTCTTCTTACCCCTAAATCGAACATCTAATCAACTAAAAATAAATCTTTTATTTTTTCCGGTTTTGGCCGGACAACGATCTCGACAACGATCTCGGATCCTACCGCGTCTTCTTACCCCTAAATCGAATATCTAATCAAGTAAAAATAAATCTTTTATTTTTTCCGGTTTTGGCCGGATTCCGGGCGAACTACTTATCCGGCAAGAAATTGGTTTTCACCATCGTGTTCAGCATGTCTTCTTACTCCTAAATCGAACACCTAATCAACTAAAAATAAATCTTTTATTTTTTCCGGTTTTGGCCGGATTCCGGGCGAACTACTTGTCCGGCGAGAAATTGGTTTTCACCATCGTGTTCAGCATGTCTTCTTACCCCTAAATCGAATATCTAATCAACTAAAAATAAATCTTTTATTTTTTCCGGTTTTGGCCGGATTCTGGGCGAACTACTTATCCGGCGAGAAATTGGTTTTCACCATCGTGTTCAGCATGTCTTCTTACCCCTAAATCGAATATCTAATCAAGTAAAAATAAATCTTTTATATTTTCCGGTTTTGGCCGGATTCCGGGCGAACTATTCCATCGTGTTCAGCATTTCTTCTTACCCCTAAATCGAACACCTAATCAACTAAAAATAAATCTTTTATTTTTTCCGGTTTTGGCCGGATTCCGGGCGAACTACTTATCCGGCAAGAAATTGGTTTTCACCATCGTGTTCAGCATGTCTTCTTACCCCTAAATCGAACACCTAATCAACTAAAAATAAATCTTTTAGAGTGTCCAGAGTGGTGGCAGGATCCGGGTTTTTTGTCGAGGCAGGATCCGGGTTCGTTGACTGAATTTTGACTAAGTCCAAAGTGGTGGCGGGATCCGGATTCGTTTACGAGGCAGTATCCAGGTTCGTTGTCGAAGCAGGATCCGGGTTCGTTGACTGACCATCGTGTTCAGCATGTCTTCTTACCCCTGAATCGAACATCTAATCAACTAAAAATCAACTAATCAACGATCTCGACAACGATCTCGGATCCTACCGCGTCTTCTTACCCCTAAATCGAATATTTAATCAAGTAAAAATAAGATTTCAAGTAATAAAATATTTATTTTTACTTGATTAGATATTCGATTTAGGAGTAAGAAGACATGCTGAACACGATGGTGAAAACCAATTTCTCGCCGGATAAGTAGTTCGCCCGGAATCCGGCCAAAACCGGAAAAAATAAAAGATTTATTTTTAGTTGATTAGATATTCGATTTAGGGGTAAGAAGACATGCTGAACACGATGGTGAAAACCAATTTCTCGCCGGACAAGTATTTCGCCCGCAATCCGGCCAAAACCGGAAAAAATAAAAGATTTATTTTTAGTTGATTAGGTGTTCGATTTAGGGGTAAGAAGACATGCTGAACACGATGGTGAAAACCAATTTCTTGCCGGATAAGTAGTTCGCCCGGAATCCGGCCAAAACCGGAAAAAATAAAAGATTTATTTTTACTTTATTAGATATTCGATTTAGGGGTAAGAAGACGCGGTAGGATCCGAGATCGTTGTCGAGATCGTTGTCCGGCCAAAACCGGAAAAAATAAAAGATTTATTTTTAGTTGATAAGATGTTCGATTTAGGGGTAAAAATACATGCTGAACACGATGGTGAAAACCAATTTCTCGCCGGACAAGTAGTTCGCCCGGAATCCGGCCAAAACCGGAAAAATAAAAGATTTATTTTTAGTTGATTAGGTGTTCGATTTAGGGGTAAGAAGACATGCTGAACACGATGGTGAAAACCAATTTCTCGCCGGACAAGTAGTTCGCCCGGAATCCGGCCAAAACCGGAAAAAATAAAAGATTTATTTTTAGTTGATAAGATGTTTGATTTAGGGGTAAAAATACATGCTGAACACGATGGTGAAAACCAGTTTCTCGCCGGACAAGTAGTTCGCCCGGAATCCGGCCAAAACCTGAAAAATAAAAAAAGATTTATTTTTAGTTGATTAGGTGTTCGATTTAGGGGTAAGAAGACATGCTGAACACGATGGTGAAAACCAATTTCTCGCCGGACAAGTAGTTCGCCCGGAATCCGGCCAAAACCGGAAAAAATAAAAGATTTATTATTAGTTGTTTAGGTATTCGATTTAGGGGTAAGAAGACATGCTGAACACGATGGTGAAAACCAATTTCTCGCCGGATAAGTAGTTCGCCCGGAATCCGGCCAAAACCAGAAAAAATAAAAGATTTATTTTTAGTTGATTAGATATACGATTTAGGGGTAAGAAGACATGCTGAACACGATGGTGAAAACGAATTTTTCGCCGGACAAGTAGTTCGCCCGGAATCCGGTCAAAACCAGAAAAAATAAAAGATCTATTTTTAGTTGATTAGGTATTCGATTTAGGGGTAAGTAGACATGCTGAACACGATGATGAAAACCAATTTCTCGCCGGACAAGTAGTTCGCCCGGAATCCGGTTAAAACCGGAAAAAATAAAAGATTTATTTTTAGTTGATAAGGTAACTTTATTAGATATTCGATTTAGGGGTAAGAAGACGCGGTAGGATCCGAGATCGTTGTCGAGATCGTTGTCCGGCCAAAACCGGAAAAAATAAAAGATTTATTTTTAGTTGATAAGATGTTCGATTTAGGGGTAAAAAGACATGCTGAACACGATGGTGAAAACCAATTTCTCGCCGGACAAGTAGTTCGCCCGGAATCCGGCCAAAACCGGAAAAATAAAAGATTTATTTTTAGTTGATTATGTGTTCGATTTAGGGGTAAGAAGACATGCTGAACACGATGGTGAAAACCAATTTCTCACCGGACAAGTAGTTCGCCCGGAATCCGGCCAAAACCGGAAAAAAATAAAATATTTATTATTAGTTGATTAGGTATTCGATTTAGGGGTAAGAAGACATGCTGAACACGATGGTGAAAACCAATTTCTCGCCGGATAAGTAGTTCGCCCGGAATCCGGCCAAAACCGGAAAAAATAAAAGATTTATTTTTAGTTGATTAGATATTCGATTTAGGGGTAAGAAGACATGCTGAACACGATGGTGAAAACCAATTTCTCGCCGGACAAGTAGTTCGCCCGGAATCCGGCCAAAACCGGAAAAAATAAAAGATTTATTTTTAGTTGATTAGGTGTTCGATTTAGGGGTAAGAAGACATGCTGAACACGATGGTGAAAACCAATTTCTTGCCGGATAAGTAGTTCGCCCGGAATCCGGCCAAAACCGGAAAAAATAAAAGATTTATTTTTACTTGATTAGATATTCGATTTAGGGGTAAGAAGACGCGGTAGGATCCGAGATCGTTGTCGAGATCGTTGTCCGGCCAAAACCGGAAAAAATAAAAGATTTATTTTTAGTTGATTAGATGTTCGATTTAGGGGTAAGAAGACATGCTGAACACGATGGTGAAAACCAATTTCTCGCCGGACAAGTGGTTCGCCCGGAATCCGGCCAAAAACCGGAAAAATAAAAGATTTATTTTTAGTTGATTAGATGTTTGATTTAGGGGTAAGAAGACATGCAGAACACGTTGGTGAAAACCAATTTCTCGCCGGACAAGTAGTTCGCCCGGAATAAAAGATTTATTTTTAGTTGATTAGATGTTCGATCTACGGGTAGGAAGACATGCTGAACACGTTGGTGAAAACCAATTTCTCGCCGGACAAGTAGTTCGCCCGGAATCCAGCCAAAACCGGAAAAAATAAAAGCTTTATTTTTAGTTGATTAGATGTTCGATTTAGGGGTAAGAAGACATGCTGAACACGATGGTGAAAACCAATTTGTCGCCGGACAAGTAGTTCGCCCGGAATCCGGCCAAAACCGGAAAAAATTAAAGATTTATTTTTAGTTGATAAGATGTTCGATTTAGGGGTAAAAATACATGCTGAACACGATGGTGAAAACCAATTTCTCGCCGGATAAGTAGTTCGCCCGGAATCCGGCCAAAACCGGAAAAAATAAAAGATTTATTTTTAGTTGATTAGGTGTTCGATTTAGGGGTAAGAAAACATGCTGAACACGATGGTGAAAACCAATTTCTCGCCGGATTAGTAGTTCGCCCGGAATCCGGCCAAAACCGGAAAAAATAAAAGATTTATTTTTACTTGATTAGATATTCGATTTAGGGGTAAGAAGACATGCTGAACACGATGGTGAAAACCAATTTCTCGCCGGATAAGTGGTTCGCCCGGAATCTGGCCAAAACCGGAAAAAAAAAAGATTTATTTTTACTTGATTAGATATTCAATTTAGGGGTAAGAAGACATGCTGAACACGATGGTGAAAACCAATTGCTCGCCGGACAAGTAGTTCGCCCGGAATCCGGCCAAAACCGGAAAAAATAAAAGATTTATTTTTACTTGATTAGATATTCGATTTAGGGGTAAGAAGACATGCTGAACACGATGGTGAGCACCAATTTCTCGCCGGACAAGTAGTTCGCCCGGAATCCGGTCAAAAGGGGAAAAAATAAAAGATCTATTTTTAGTTGATTAGGTATTCGATTTAGGAGTAAGAAGACATGCTGAACACGATGGTGAAAACCAATTTCTCGCCGGACAAGTAGTTCGCCCGGAATCCGGCCAAAACCGGAAAAAATAAAAGATTTATTTTTAGTTGATTAGGTGTTCGATTTAGGGGTAAGAAAACATGCTGAACACGATGGTGAAAACCAATTTCTCGCCGGATAAGTAGTTCGCCCGGAATCTGGCCAAAACCGGAAAAAATAAAAGATTTATTTTTACTTGATTAGATATTCGATTTAGGGGTAAGAAGACATGCTGAACACGATGGTGAAAACCAATTTCTCGCCGGACAAGTAGTTCGCCCGGAATCCGGCCAAAACCGGAAAAAATAAAAGATTTATTTTTAGTTGATAAGATGTTCGATTTAGGGGTAAAAAGACATGCTGAACACGATGGTGAAAACCAATTTCTCGCCGGACAAGTAGTTCGCCCGGAATCCGGCCAAAACCGGAAAAACAAAAGATTTATTTTTAGTTGATAAGGTGTTCGATTTAGGGGTAAAAAGACATGCTGAACACGATGGTGAAAACCAATTTCTCGCCGGACAAGTAGTTCGCCCGGAATCCGGCCAAAACCGGAAAAAATAAAAGATTTATTTTTAGTTGATAAGATGTTCGATTTAGGGGTAAAAAGACATGCTGAACACGATGGTGAAAACCAATTTCTCGCCGGACAAGTAGTTCGCCCGGAATCCGGCCAAAACCGGAAAAACAAAAGATTTATTTTTAGTTGATAAGGTGTTCGATTTAGGGGTAAGAAGACATGCTGAACACGATGGTGAAAACCAATTTCTCGCCGGACAAGTAGTTCGCCCGGAATCCGGCCAAGACCGGAAAAAATAAAAGATTTATTATTAGTTGATTAGGTATTCGATTTAGGGGTAAGAAGACATGCTGAACACGATGGTGAAAACCAATTTCTCGCCGGATAAGTAGTTCGCCCGGAATCCGGCCAAAACCAGAAAAAATAAAAGATTTATTTTTAGTTGATTAGATATTCGATTTAGGGGTAAAAAGACATGCTGAACACGATGGTGAAAACCAATTTCTCGCCGGACAAGTAGTTCGCCCGGAATCCGGCCAAAACCGGAAAAAATAAAAGATTTATTTTTAGTTGATTAGGTGTTCGATTTAGGGGTAAGAAAACATGCTGAACACGATGGTGAAAACCAATTTCTCGCCAGATTAGTAGTTCGCCCGGAATCCGGCCAAAACCGGAAAAAATAAAAGATTTATTTTTACTTGATTAGATATTCGATTTAGGGGTAAGAAGACATGCTGAACACGATGGTGGAAATCAATTTCTCGCCGGATAAGTAGTTCGCCCGGAATCCGGCCAAAACCGGAAAAAATAAAAGATTTATTTTTAGTTGATTAGATATTTGATTTAGGGGTAAGAAGACATGCTGAACACGATGGTGAAAACCAATTTCTCGCCGGACAAATAGTTCGCCCGGAATCCGGCCAAAACCGGAAAAAATAAAAGATTTATTTTTAGTTGATAAGATGTTCGATTTAGGGGTAAAAAGACATGCTGAACACGATGGTGAAAACCAATTTCTCGCCGGACAAGTAGTTCGCCCGGAATCCGGCCAAAACCGGAAAAATAAAAGATTTATTTTTAGTTGATTAGGTGTTCGATTTAGGGGTAAGAAGACATGCTGAACACGATGGTGAAAACCAATTTCTCACCGGACAAGTAGTTCGCCCGGAATCCGGCCAAAACCGGAAAAAATAAAAGATTTATTTTTAGTTGATTAGATATTCGATTTAGGGGTAAGAAGACATGCTGAACACGATGGTGAAAACCAATTTCTCGCCGGACAAGTAGTTCGCCCGGAATCCGGCCAAAACCGGAAAAATAAAAGATTTATTTTTAGTTGATTAGGTGTTCGATTTAGGGGTAAGAAGACATGCTGAACACGATGGTGAAAACCAATTTCTCACCGGACAAGTAGTTCGCCCGGAATCCGGCCAAAACCGGAAAAAATAAAAGATTTATTTTTAGTTGATTAGATATTCGATTTAGGGGTAAGAAGACATGCTGAACACGATGGTGAAAACCAATTTCTCGCCGGACAAGTAGTTCGCCCGGAATCCGGCCAAAACCGGAAAAAATAAAAGATTTATTTTTAGTTGATTAGGTGTTCGATTTAGGGGTAAGAAGACATGCTGAACACGATGGTGAAAACCAATTTCTTGCCGGATAAGTAGTTCGCCCGGAATCTGGCCAAAACCGGAAAAAATAAAAGATTTATTTTTACTTGATTAGATATTCGATTTAGGGGTAAGAAGACGCGGTAGGATCCGAGATCGTTGTCGAGATCGTTGTCCGGCCAAAACCGGAAAAAATAAAAGATTTATTTTTAGTTGATTAGATATTCGATTTAGGGGTAAGAAGACATGCTGAACACGATGGTGAAAACCAATTTCTCGCCGGACAAGTAGTTCGCCCGGAATCCGGCCAAAACCGGAAAAAATAAAAGATTTATTTTTAGTTGATTAGGTGTTCGATTTAGGGGTAAGAAGACATGCTGAACACGATGGTGAAAACCAATTTCTCGCCGGACAAGTGATTCGCCCGGAATCCGGCCAAAACCGGAAAAATAAAAGATTTATTTTTAGTTGATTAGATGTTTGATTTAGGGGTAAGAAGACATGCAGAACACGTTGGTGAAAACCAATTTCTCGCCGGACAAGTAGTTCGCCCGGAATAAAAGATTTATTTTTAGTTGATTAGATGTTCGATCTACGGGTAGGAAGACATGCTGAACACGTTGGTGAAAACCAATTTCTCGCCGGACAAGTAGTTCGCCCGGAATCCAGCCAAAACCGGAAAAAATAAAAGCTTTATTTTTAGTTGATTAGATGTTCGATTTAGGGGTAAGAAGACATGCTGAACACGATGGTGAAAACCAATTTGTCGCCGGACAAGTAGTTCGCCCGGAATCCGGCCAAAACCGGAAAAAATTAAAGATTTATTTTTAGTTGACTAGATATTCGATTTAGGGGTAAGAAGACATGCTGAACACGATGGTGAAAACCAATTTCTCGCCGGACAAGTGGTTCGCCCGGAATCCGGCCAAAACCTGAAAAAATAAAAGATTTATTTTTAGTTGATTAGATGTTTGATTTAGGGTTAAGAAGACATGCTGAACATGATGGTGAAAATCAATTTCTCTCCGGACAAGTAGTTCGCCCGGAATCCGGCCAAAACCGGAAAAAACAAAAGATTTATTTCTTGTTGATTAGATGTTCGGTTTAGGGGTAAGAAGACATGCTGAACACGATGGTAAAAACCAATTTCTCGCCGGACAAGTGGTTCGCCCGGAATCCCGCCAATACCGGAAAAAATAAAAGGAATCCGGAATCCGGCCAAAACCGGAAAAAATAAAAGATTTATTTTTACTTGATTAGATATTCGATTTAGGGGTAAGAAGACATGCTGAACACGATGGTGAAAACCAATTTCTCGCCGGACAAGTAGTTCGCCCGGAATCCGGCCAAAACCGGAAAAAATAAAAGATTTATTTTTAGTTGATAAGATGTTCGATTTAGGGGTAAAAAGACATGCTGAACACGATGGTGAAAACCAATTTCTCGCCGGACAAGTAGTTCGCCCAGAATCCAGCCAAAACCGGAAAAATAAAAGATTTATTTTTAGTTGATTAGGTGTTCGATTTAGGGGTAAGAAGACATGCTGAACACGATGGTGAAAACCAATTTCTCACCGGACAAGTAGTTCGCCCGGAATCCGGCCAAAACCGGAAAAAATAAAAGATTTATTATTAGTTGATTAGGTATTCGATTTAGGGGTAAGAAGACATGCTGAACACGATGGTGAAAACCAATTTCTCGCCGGATAAGTAGTTCGCCCGGAATCCGGCCAAAACCGGAAAAAATAAAAGATTTATTTTTAGTTGATTAGGTGTTCGATTTAGGGGTAAGAAGACATGCTGAACACGATGGTGAAAACCAATTTCTTGCCGGATAAGTAGTTCGCCCGGAATCCGGCCAAAACCGGAAAAAATAAAAGATTTATTTTTACTTGATTAGATATTCGATTTAGGGGTAAGAAGACATGCTGAACACGATGGTGAAAACCAATTTCTCGCCGGATAAGTGGTTCGCCCGGAATCTGGCCAAAACCGGAAAAAAAAAAGATTTATTTTTACTTTATTAGATATTCGATTTAGGGGTAAGAAGACATGCTGAACACGATGGTGAAAACCAATTTCTCGCCGGACAAGTAGTTCGCCCAGAATCCGGCCAAGACCGGAAAAAATAAAAGATTTATTATTTGTTGATTAGGTATTCGATTTAGGGGTAAGAAAACATGCTGAACACGATGGTGAAAACCAATTTCTCGCCGGATAAGTAGTTCGCCCGGAATCCGGCCAAAACCAGAAAAAATAAAAGATTTATTTTTAGTTGATTAGATATTCGATTTAGGGGTAAGAAGACATGCTGAACACGATGGTGAAAACCAATTTCTCGCCGGACAAGTAGTTCGCCCGGAATCCGGCCAAAACCGGAAAAAATAAAAGATTTATTTTTACTTGATTAGATATTCGATTTAGGGGTAAGAAGACATGCTGAACACGATGGTGAAAATCAATTTCTCGCCGGATAAGTAGTTCGCCCGGAATCCGGCCAAAACCGGAAAAAATAAAAGATTTATTTTTAGTTGATTAGATATTTGGTTTAGGGGTAAGAAGACATGCTGAACACGATGGTGAAAACCAATTTCTCGCCGGACAAATAGTTCGCCCGGAATCCGGCCAAAACCGGAAAAAATAAAAGATTTATTTTTAGTTGATAAGATGTTCGATTTAGGGGTAAAAAGACATGCTGAACACGATGGTGAAAACCAATTTCTCGCCGGACAAGTAGTTCGCCCGGAATCCGGCCAAAACCGGAAAAATAAAAGATTTATTTTTAGTTGATTAGGTGTTCGATTTAGGGGTAAGAAGACATGCTGAACACGATGGTGAAAACCAATTTCTCACCGGACAAGTAGTTCGCCCGGAATCCGGCCAAAACCGGAAAAAATAAAAGATTTATTTTTAGTTGATTAGGTGTTCGATTTAGGGGTAAGAAGACATGCTGAACACGATGGTGAAAACCAATTTCTTGCCGGATAAGTAGTTCGCCCGGAATCCGGCCAAAACAGGAAAAAATAAAAGATTTATTTTTACTTGATTAGATATTCGATTTAGGGGTAAGAAGACGCGGTAGGATCCGAGATCGTTGTCGAGATCGTTGTCCGGCCAAAACCGGAAAAAATAAAAGATCTATTTTTAGTTGATTAGATGTTCGATTTAGGGGTAAGAAGACATGCTGAACACGATGGTGAAAACCAGTTTCTCGCCGGACAAGTGGTTCGCCCGGAATCCAGCCAAAACCGGAAAAAATAAAAGCTTTATTTTTAGTTGATTAGATGTTCGATTTAGGGGTAAGAAGACATGCTGAACACGATGGTGAAAACCAATTTGTCGCCGGACAAGTAGTTCGCCCGGAATAAAAGATTTATTTTTAGTTGATTAGATGTTCGATCTACGGGTAAGAAGACATGCTGAACACGTTGGTGAAAACCAATTTCTCGCCGGACAAGTAGTTCGCCCGGAATCCAGCCAAAACCGGAAAAAATAAAAGCTTTATTTTTAGTTGATTAGATGTTCGATTTAGGGGTAAGAAGACATGCTGAACACGATGGTGAAAACCAATTTGTCGCCGGACAAGTAGTTCGCCCGGAATCCGGCCAAAACCGGAAAAAATTAAAGATTTATTTTTAGTTGACTAGATATTCGATTTAGGGGTAAGAAGACATGCTGAACACGATGGTGAAAACCAATTTCTCGCCGGACAAGTGGTTCGCCCGGAATCCGGCCAAAACCTGAAAAAATAAAAGATTTATTTTTAGTTGATTAGATGTTTGATTTAGGGTTAAGAAGACATGCTGAACATGATGGTGAAAATCAATTTCTCTCCGGACAAGTAGTTCGCCCGGAATCCGGCCAAAACCGGAAAAAACAAAAGATTTATTTCTTGTTGATTAGATGTTCGGTTTAGGGGTAAGAAGACATGCTGAACACGATGGTAAAAACCAATTTCTCGCCGGACAAGTGGTTCGCCCGGAATCCCGCCAATACCGGAAAAAATAAAAGGAATCCGGAATCCGGCCAAAACCGGAAAAAATAAAAGATTTATTTTTACTTGATTAGATATTCGATTTAGGGGTAAGAAGACATGCTGAACACGATGGTGAAAACCAATTTCTTGCCGGACAAGTACTTCGCCCGGAATCCGGCCAAAACCGGAAAAAATAAAAGATTTATTTTTAGTTGATTAGATATTCGATTTAGGGGTAAGAAGACATGCTGAACACGATGGGGAAAACCAATTTCTCGCCGGACAAGTAGTTCGCCCGGAATCCGGCCAAAACCGGAAAAAATAAAAGATTTATTTTTAGTTGATAAGATGTTCGATTTAGGGGTAAAAAGACATGCTGAACACGATGGTGAAAACCAATTTCTCGCCGGACAGGTAGTTCGCCCGGAATCCGGCCAAAACCGGAAAAATAAAAGAATTATTTTTAGTTGATTAGGTGTTCGATTTAGGGGTAAGAAGACATGCTGAACACGATGGTGAAAACCAATTTCTCGCCGGACAAGTAGTTCGCCCGGAATCCGGCCAAAACCGGAAAAAATAAAAGATTTATTATTAGTTGATTAGGTATTCGATTTAGGGGTAAGAAGACATGCTGAACACGATGGTGAAAACCAATTTCTCGCCGGATAAGTAGTTCGCCCGGAATCCGGCCAAAACCGGAAAAAATAAAAGATTTATTTTTAGTTGATTAGATATTCGATTTAGGGGTAAGAAGACATGCTGAACACGATGGTGAAAAGCAATTTCTCGCCGGACAAGTAGTTCGCCCGGAATCCGGCCAAAACCGGAAAAAATAAAAGATTTATTTTTAGTTGATTAGATATTCGATTCAGGGGTAAGAAGACATGCTGAACACGATGGTGAAAACCAATTTCTCGCCGGACAAGTAGTTCGCCCGGAATCCGGCCAAAACCGGAAAAAATAAAAGATTTATTTTTAGTTGATTAGGTGTTCGATTTAGGGGTAAGAAGACATGCTGAACACGATGGTGAAAACCAATTTGTCGCCGGACAAGTAGTTCGCCCGGAATCCGGCCAAAACCGGAAAAAATTAAAGATTTATTTTTAGTTGACTAGATATTCGATTTAGGGGTAAGAAGACATGCTGAACACGATGGTGAAAACCAATTTCTCGCCGGACAAGTGGTTCGCCCGGAATCCGGCCAAAACCTGAAAAAATAAAAGATTTATTTTTAGTTGATTAGATGTTTGATTTAGGGTTAAGAAGACATGCTGAACATGATGGTGAAAATCAATTTCTCTCCGGACAAGTAGTTCGCCCGGAATCCGGCCAAAACCGGAAAAAACAAAAGATTTATTTCTTGTTGATTAGATGTTCGGTTTAGGGGTAAGAAGACATGCTGAACACGATGGTAAAAACCAATTTCTCGCCGGACAAGTGGTTCGCCCGGAATCCCGCCAATACCGGAAAAAATAAAAGGAATCCGGAATCCGGCCAAAACCGGAAAAAATAAAAGATTTATTTTTACTTGATTAGATATTCGATTTAGGGGTAAGAAGACATGCTGAACACGATGGTGAAAACCAATTTCTTGCCGGACAAGTACTTCGCCCGGAATCCGGCCAAAACCGGAAAAAATAAAAGATTTATTTTTAGTTGATTAGATATTCGATTTAGGGGTAAGAAGACATGCTGAACACGATGGGGAAAACCAATTTCTCGCCGGACAAGTAGTTCGCCCGGAATCCGGCCAAAACCGGAAAAAATAAAAGATTTATTTTTAGTTGATAAGATGTTCGATTTAGGGGTAAAAAGACATGCTGAACACGATGGTGAAAACCAATTTCTCGCCGGACAGGTAGTTCGCCCGGAATCCGGCCAAAACCGGAAAAATAAAAGAATTATTTTTAGTTGATTAGGTGTTCGATTTAGGGGTAAGAAGACATGCTGAACACGATGGTGAAAACCAATTTCTCGCCGGACAAGTAGTTCGCCCGGAATCCGGCCAAAACCGGAAAAAATAAAAGATTTATTATTAGTTGATTAGGTATTCGATTTAGGGGTAAGAAGACATGCTGAACACGATGGTGAAAACCAATTTCTCGCCGGATAAGTAGTTCGCCCGGAATCCGGCCAAAACCGGAAAAAATAAAAGATTTATTTTTAGTTGATTAGATATTCGATTTAGGGGTAAGAAGACATGCTGAACACGATGGTGAAAAGCAATTTCTCGCCGGACAAGTAGTTCGCCCGGAATCCGGCCAAAACCGGAAAAAATAAAAGATTTATTTTTAGTTGATTAGATATTCGATTCAGGGGTAAGAAGACATGCTGAACACGATGGTGAAAACCAATTTCTCGCCGGACAAGTAGTTCGCCCGGAATCCGGCCAAAACCGGAAAAAATAAAAGATTTATTTTTAGTTGATTAGGTGTTCGATTTAGGGGTAAGAAGACATGCTGAACACGATGGTGAAAACCAATTTCTTGCCGGATAAGTAGTTCGCCCGGAATCCGGCCAAGACCGGAAAAAATAAAAGATTTATTTTTACTTGATTAGATATTCGATTTAGGGGTAAGAAGACGCGGTAGGATCCGAGATCGTTGTCGAGATCGTTGTCCGGCCAAAACCGGAAAAAATAAAAGATTTATTTTTAGTTGATTAGATGTTCGATTTAGGGGTACGGTAAGAAGACATGCTGAACACGATGGTGAAAACCAATTTCTCGCCGGACAAGTGGTTCGCCCGGAATCCGGCCAAAACCGGAAAAATAAAAGATTTATTTTTAGTTGATTAGATGTTTGATTTAGGGGTAAGAAGACATGCAGAACACGTTGGTGAAAACCAATTTCTCGCCGGACAAGTAGTTCGCCCGGAATAAAAGATTTATTTTTAGTTGATTAGATGTTCGATCTACGGGTAAGAAGACATGCTGAACACGTTGGTGAAAACCAATTTCTCGCCGGACAAGTAGTTCGCCCGGAATCCGGCCAAAACCGGAAAAAATAAAAGCTTTATTTTTAGTTGATTAGATGTTCGATTTAGGGGTAAGAAGACATGCTGAACACGATGGTGAAAACCAATTTGTCGCCGGACAAGTAGTTCGCCCGGAATCCGGCCAAAACCGGAAAAAATTAAAGATTTATTTTTAGTTGACTAGATATTCGATTTAGAGGTAAGAAGACATGCTGAACACGATGGTGAAAACCAATTTCTCGCCGGACAAGTGGTTCGCCCGGAATCCGGCCAAAACCTGAAAAAATAAAAGATTTATTTTTAGTTGATTAGATGTTTGATTTAGGGTTAAGAAGACATGCTGAACATGATGGTGAAAATCAATTTCTCTCCGGACAAGTAGTTCGCCCGGAATCCGGCCAAAACCGGAAAAAACAAAAGATTTATTTCTTGTTGATTAGATGTTCGATTTTGGGGTAAGAAGACATGCTGAACACGATGGTAAAAACCAATTTCTCGCCGGACAAGTGGTTCGCCCGGAATCCCGCCTTACCGGAAAAAATAAAAGGAATCCGGAATCCGGCCAAAACCGGAAAAAATAAAAGATTTATTTTTAGTTGATTAGAAGTTTGATTCGCATGGAATCACGCGTCTAGCTGCGTTCGTCTTCGTGATACGAGCCGAGTGATCCATCCCCCAGGGTCATTTCTCGGTTTTCTCATCGGATTCTCACCCGAATAAGAAGAGTCCACAAGCAACGGTTCAACGGTAAAAAAGGATTATTGCCCCAACAATCCAATTGCCCCAAGTAATGAATATTTAGAATTAGAAGATCATCCAGCTGTTATAATAGTATAAACACTAACTCTAATAATGCATAAAAACAGAAGCAAGGAATGGTTGAACATAACTCTATAAGTATAAAAGGGAATAACTGTTCACCCAATAAGACTTAAAGTTAATGCACGAAAAAGTTTGAAATTTCAGTTTTATTAGAAATTTCGCAGCAAATGATACATCATTCTGAAGCTACGGCATTTATGACTTCTCTACCAAGTTTCAAGTTTCAATGCTATAGTGTCACTATTAAAAAAGTTATATTTTCTTTTTTTTACAGGTTGCCGGGGAGCGATGTAGCATTATCGGCACTGTAGTTACAAAACGCGGGGGGACACGCTGAAGCTGGCTATGCAGAGTCGGGGAAGGGTCGTGTCGAACCAGGGGAAGTACCTTTTGTGTAGCTATTATCGGCACGGAAGTTACAAAACGCGGGGGGACACGCTGGAATCGAGCGTGCCGAACCGGGGGAAGGATCATGTCGAACCGGGGGACGTAGCTAAATTGTAACACTATTGTTATGCACGATCAACACCGATCGGGTAAATGGGTTTGGTCGTGGGCCTTCCTGGAGCGGTCGGTGGCACAAATCTTGCTGGTAGTAGCAAATACGCAGGATCTCGTCGTGATTATACGAATAATCCTTCGGACAATAGCCGATCCTTGCGACGATGGGACGATAGGAGAGATCGGCGCTTCTAGGGGATATAGGTAGGGGCAGATGAAATAATGGGCTCAAGACGTTGTATATTTGAAAAAATAGTTGCCTGGTTCCAGGTCCCCCCCCGTTGTTTTAAAGGCGATCTTCACCTCGAAAACCACAGAGTATTCATAGGGTATCATGAGGCACCACCTCACTCGTTGTTGCCTGGTTTGACAGCAGAATATAAAATATATAAATGAGCAAGAATTAAAACCCTACATACCTTAAATTTAACCTGAAAAAGAAGCCTTAGTTCCACACCACCCAAGGGGTCAAGGCTAATGGCGCATTTTTTTTATAGAGGTTCCCCAGTAGGTCACATCCTCTGTCGATCACACAAATAAAATGACAGAATGGTGACAGAATCTGCTTATTCGCGGTTCTTTTTTTTCTTCTTCTTAGATTTCGAAGCCTTCTTGACCTCAAATTCTTCCTCTGTATCTGACATCCTCTTGGTTTTCTTCGGTGCTACTAGTGAAGCTGGAATTGGTGAGGTTCATTTTCTTGCATAGGCATCGGTCGGAGAGCAGGCATCGGTAGAAGAGACTGGACACGATGGGTGAGGGGGGGACACTGCCGCATTTGCTGAAGGTATTGGGAGGAGAGATTCTTCAGATTCAAGAGTCCTCTGCCTAGACGCAGCCAAGGCAGGTTGGGCAGACGACCTGGCAAGCCAAATCTGGTCATGCCCCTCGCCATACTGTCCAGGCCTCACACCATAGTCGAAGCACAGCTCTTCGTTTGCCACGATGTCACGGGCAGCGACGAGCAGGGCAATGGTCCTTCGTGAGACTTCGACAACTTTCAGAATAAGATTTGGCTTGTCGGCTATGTGGCGGTGTGCGGCAAATCGCCCCAGGATCTGCACTCCCGGATGGCAATTGCAATTCTCCTGGCAAGCGTCAATGTAAAAGGAAGGTGCCGAGCAGACCAGCATCATATAGTTTCTTGACTCATCACTGAGTGGTGTCTGCTCGAGCACCTTCTCCCCATCTTCCCTAGTTCGAACATTCCCGTGGTACTCAACCACGGGTTGAAAAGCCTTGAAAAAAGTCGTTGAAAATAGCCCATTGCCCTTACTGATCGTCGAGGTTGCAATTTCCAGACCAGACCAAACCTGGCTCTGGACACAAAGGCGAAGATGATCGTCTACAGAAGGGCTGGGCGTGAAAGTTCTTGCTTTCCTTGATAGTTTGAAGGCTTCGAGCATATCGGACGTTGTAGGGGCGTGCTTTGTGTAGCCAAGCAATTTGCATTTGTTGGCAAGATTGCCGGGGTCGCAGACGTCAGTTTCTGTTACGTGGCTGATGCCCCTTTTAGGGATCATCATCCCTAGTATATAGTTGGCCCTCACAAGTCTCATCTGCTTGGCGTAGCGATCCTGAACGGCCTTGACGAAAGTGCTGTCGGATTGGTCGTCATCATCGGCTATGATTTCCAGGACGTCTTTTCGTGGGGGAACATTGCATGATGAACTTCTCGTTACCGCCCTTTTTTCAAGGAGGTCGTAAAATACTTCCAATATTCTTCCTTTCCTCTCCGTATCTAGCCTTTTGTTGTGGGGTGGTGGTACACTGGTTTCAGTGGATTCCTCGTCAGACACTACCTCGGACATGACAGCTACTGGAACCCCAGCCGAATTGGTATAGAAAGAATCGATGAAAGACCGCCCCTGTGCGTAGTATGCAGCGGTCTTTTCATGGTAGCGTTTTTTTGAAGTGTCATCTGAATGATGGAGGTACCTCAGTATTTTATCCCGGTCGTCCTGTGGTAGAGCACTTTCTCTATGGACCTTTGTTATCAGCTTCCTTGTGTCTCTGTTGGTTGGATGGGGCTTCGCATTGATACGCGGGATGAACTTCTTGAGGAACCTCATTATTGTCTCCGAGGGGTTGCTCTGGGGTGTGCCTGCTGAAGTAAGGAATACATTCCCCCTGAATTTTGCTCCGGATCCCTTGGACAAATAACGAGGCCTCACTTTTGACACGTAAAGCTCCAAGCTCCGAAACTCAGCTTCCAGGAAAGAGACCGGTGCTGGACCAACAATCCCCGTCTTGTGTTCCTCAACAAGCACGGTGAAGAACCCACCTTCTTCCTCTGCCTTTTGAAATTCACCCTCTGTCAAGTACTCAAAAACGCTAGGGCGAATGCCCATGACGATTCAGATGAGAAAGCCAAAGTAGCCAGTGATCATGTAGCCTTCATCATCACTGAGCAACTCCCTATCGTCTTTGAGATGTTTCAGGACCGGTGCCATCGTTTCGTCAACCCTGTCACGGAGGATGATCAGATCCTCCATTGAATACTTCGTCTGGTCATATCTCCGGGCAAGTTGTTTCGAGTTTAAATCTTTGCCGGCAGCAGAGCCAAGCTGCGTCCTAATGGTCTTTAGGCAGTTTGCAGAAGCATTCAAGGCCTCGACGTTGAGGTTGATGTTCGTGAACGACTTAAAATGAGCGTTAAACCAGTGCAGGAACTTTGTGAACGTAGAGCAGTATTTCTGAACTGTGCTGGCAGCAATGGCTGTTCGTGACTTGTCGAGGAATTCTTCGTATCGAGTGATATCCTTGAGGTTTTTCCAGCTCCTACCTTGTCCCTCCAAAACGTAAAACAGCATTTTGTTTACGTCACCTACCACGTTGTATATCTTTTTCGGGAGATTCCTTCCACCGTTTCCTCTGGCTGGAGCTGCATCCTCCGATGCTTCCTCGGATGGGATGTTGGTCTGATCTCGTCTTTTTTTCAGCTTTCGCCGCTTGCTCTCTGGAAGCAGGAAGGTCTCATCATGCCCTTCGCTAAAATCCCCTGGTCGGACGCCGTAGTCAAATTTCAATTCTTCACCGGTTTTGATGTCGCGGGTGGCGACCAAGAACAGTGATTTCACCCCACTAATGTCGACGAGTCTGAGACGAAGATTTGGCATGTCTTCCTTCGCCTGATGGTTAATGAGGCGCCCGTAGCAAATTTGGTCCGGATGGCACTCACAGTTTGGTAGTCGGGCGTCGATTGTCAGCTCGCCGGCCTGGAGGAAGTAGTTTGCACCGTCTTCTTCTCCCTTGAGAGTTGGTATGGGGGCATTTGCTGCTGATGTTTCCATACGGAGGCCGTGGTACTCGACGACCACTTGATTTTCCCAGAACGGGAGAGTGGTCAAGGCGCCGTCTCCAGCTCCTGCAGAATGACTTGTAGCCTTGGTCAGGCCGATCCAAGTCTGCGTCATTACTGCTTTCATCAAGTAGTCGTCGACTACCGGCTCAGCGGGATATATCCTCGGGCTTATTGCACTCCGATGGATGGCCTTCACTTGCTCCAAGGTGGGGAAGGTGTCCGAGAAGCCCAGCTTTTCCATCGCTTTCCCCAGATTTTCTTGGGTGATGGAATCAGCGATGTCGGTTCCGAGTCCCCTTTTCTCGGCGATGGTTTTTAGAACTTCTGCGGCACGGACGTACTTCACGTGCTTCGCATAGAGGTCCTTTACCGACTTGAGCAAGCCGGGGTCAGTCATCTCGGGGTTGGTGGCTCTTATCACTTTGAGCGTGAACGTTTTCAGGTCTGGTGAAGAGCTCACTGGATGAGCTGAGACCACCTTGTTCAGCGCCTGGAGAAAAAATTAACAATGTTTTGAATAAGTCGATTCAGCTATATTTTAGATAGACGAAGACCAGCACAGAAAGGTGTCTGTTGACTGGCATCCAACAAACATGGCTGTTCAACCTCTATTAAGATGGATGAACGCCTTACCGCAAGCTGAACACACAGAAAGGGATTGGCCCGGTTACGGTCCACACACGACCATGAGCAGTGGATTGCTGGACACTAATACTCTAAACTACAAAACAGTAGAGAGGAGTGACGGATTTCAGGAAGAAAGAATATCTCTCGCCGACAAACCAACCCAAAGTACCACAGCTCAATTTATAGTCATCTAGTCACTAGGAAACTAGTAGTACAGAGTGCCTTAGAGTGCTAGTCATTTCACTAACGGGTTTTCCGCTCTAACTTCAGGACGTTTGAAAACTAGTTAGAAAGAAAAGGTTAGAATAAACGATTCAGAAATACTTACGTCATTCACTATCCTCTTGCGTAGGACATCGTCGATCGGAGCGGCCTTTGTTTTGAGGACGTCAGTCTCCTTAAGGTTTGGGTCGACGGACACTCCTGTTGCCCGTGTAGTGGTTCCCTCTATGCACACTCGAGCTTTCGCAACCTTCTCGAAATGCTCATAGCGGATTCTTGGCTGATTCTTGGCTGTCTTCTCTGCCAAAGAAAACAGAAGGAATTAATGGACTTTTCGGTTTAAACTAGACGATCGAAGGAATTTCCTTTGAAAGTTGATAATTAAATTAAGTTTATTTTATGATATCAGTTTCGGACTTCCGGTTCCATTATCTTTCAGAATGAATAGAATATATAGCAGAAATGGTCGATTCATGATGATGGCAGATATCAATATGAACATACCTGAAATATAAAATTAGACACAGGAAGGGAAACACAGTTATGGATATAATAATAAGAGACAGCAGGTGCTCGTTGACAGCAGACATTGACCTGAAAGATAAAATGAAACATAGGAAATGTATTTTACCTGTGTGACACAGGTAATCGCCCATGATCTCCTTCTCCTTCGCCGTCGTTTTTTCATCACGGTCATTGATGGTCGCGATAAAGTGTCTGAGGCTGGTTTGCGTGGGGACGGGGACACCTGGCCGCATCTGGTTGAGAAACACTTTCTCCAGAAAGCGTCGGGCCGTCTGGGAACCGTTCTCAATCTTGTTCCCATTCGCGTTCAGGAGAAAGTTGGATGGGCTGGTCTCTCCATGGTTTACGAGTGAGGGGCGAACGAAGGAGAGATATTGCTGGCAGATCTTCTTCTCCTCGCGTTCGTCCAATGCCACTCCTGCAGCACGAATGGAGGCGTTCTTATGTTTTTCAACCAGCACAATGTACAGCTTTCGCTGTTCAAGCGGTATCTCTTTTCTCTGGAGGAACTCCTCCACCGTCATATTCGGGGCAACGCCAGACCGGTGGCCAAAGAGGTACGAGACGAAGTAGCACACATAGGCCGTCAGGACCTGTCTGTCGTCGCCAATGAGACGGTTTTTTGCGAGTCGTTGCAGTACTGGCTCCATGAAGGTCTCGACCTCTTTCTTCATTTGCCGATAGTCTTCGGTTGTGAAGTTTGCCGGGTCGAAGGCCCTTTCTCGTTCGCGCTTTCACTTATGGGCAGTGGCAAGCGAAACATGCTTTTGGTCGAGGTTGTCAAGGGCCTTCAGGACCTGGGCAAGGTTGTCCGCAGCAAACTTGCATGGATCGACCCATCGACCCCGCGGCTGCCAATGTAGTTTAGGAACCGCTGGTATGCTTGGACGTACTTTGATAGGGTGCTTGGCTGCATTTCCACCTCGGCACAGAGGTCGAAGAAGAGCTCTGCCCGGACGGCAGACTGCAAGTTTGACCATTTTTATTTCGTGCCTTCGAGTACAAAAAACACAACTTTTTGTGCGCAGCCAAGAGGGTTTTTGAACCGCTTACTGGTAACATCTCCGCACTTGGCCGACCATCATTTCGACCCCTTGTTTCATGGCCGCACGCTCTTCGGGCCTTCATTTTTCGAAGCTGTACTCTTGGTACAGCCCTCGCTTGGACATTTCAATTCTCAGCTTATCCTTAAAGTTTCTCCTTAGCTGGGCGAACGTGCTGGTATTGCTCTTCCATTTGGTGGTCGCTTTCTTCTTCAGTTGAAGGCTCCGAGCCAGGATCGTACTGGGATCCTTCTGATTCTGCACTCAGATCTTGAGCATCGTCAACGTCCGGCGAATCCAGTTTCGCCGAGGACCGGCTTGCCCTAACCGGTATTTTCTTTGTGGGACGTGCGATTTGCTTTGGAGGAACAGCGGGTTCGTGGTCGGCGGAAGCTGCAGATTGTGGCGTTGGCGATGGCGCTGCTGATGGCGCTGCAGACTCCGATGCTTGCGGCAACTGACTCGCTACGAGTGGGGCCACTGATGTTGTTGACCGAGATGGACTGAGATGACTGATGCTGATGGAGGAGAAAAAGCTTCTTCGTCAAAAGTGGAGCTGCATGGGGCTGGGATGTTTCCAGATGTTGTTGCTGGTTTGTCTTGTAGTAGGACTTTGCAGTCTTCAACTTCAGTTGTGTCGAAGAAGACGCCGGTAAGCTCAAACAATGATGTGCAGAGTTTGTGTAGCGTTCCGGCCTCTCTTATCGCCGCTTTCAGCCTGAATGCCGAGTAATATTGTTTTGACTTCTGGTTGGTCTCCATAGTCTGTTTCGAAATATTCACCAGCCCTTTGATCCGGGCAGCTGACCATGGTTGGCCTTGCGGATCTTTTCCACACTTATTTTTCTTAGCCGCCAGATGCTTTTAGAGGTATTCGAACGAATGATGACAGAACTGGCAGGTCTTCCAGCGATTTTGGGGGCCTTTGCTTTGGCCTTTGCTTTTCCAGCGGCGTTTTCGGGTTCAGGCAGGGTCGTTACTGGTGCTTCGGCAGTCAGGTTCGGTGGAAGGTTAGTGGCGAATCCGGGGGCAGGCAGGGTTTTTTTGGTGTGTCGGAAGGCAGGGTCGTGGGAAGGTCAGTGGCAAATCCGGGGGGAGGCAGGGTCGTCAGGGGTTTGATGGCAGGCATTGTCGGTTGTTTGTTAATTGATTTGGGCATCCTAAAGAATCTTAACATTAGAAAAAGAAATGAAATCTGAATTCAAAAGTTCTACAAGGATTTACTCCCAATATGTTAAAAGCGAAAGATTATAGCTAAAACAAAGTTTACTGTGGCTAATACAAAGCTAATAACTTTTATCAACGAACGACATTTGATCCGTAAAAAAAGATCAATTCTGCAGAAATGATTTACAATTATGTGACGGTTCCCCCTAAAGACTAATGGAGAAACGGGCATCTGAAAAATTTTGCCAGTGGCTTGTCTTGACAAAAAAAACACCCGGAATTGCGGTTTCATGCAACATCTAAATTCCAGCCATGTAAAAAGCCCGAAAAAGTGAAGATAGCCTTACCTGGCTAATCCAGTGACGAAGTTCTCGACAGTGCTAGAGGGTTCACAGAAATTCAAGAAATTATTGATATTTACAATAGTGTTTACGCAGCCTAGTCCGAAATTATAGGCCGATCGCATTCAAAGTTTATCACTAGATTAAGCCGGCTGTTCTCCATCCAATGAGCTCTTGTCGAATCACATACGATGCTTGGTTCGCAAGATAGATGCATTTTCCCCAGCAAAATGGTGACAAATTCACGAAATTATTGATATTTACAATAGTATTTACGCAGCCTAGTCCGAAATTATAGGCCGATCGCCTTCAAAGCTTATCACTAGATTAAGCCGGCTGTTCTGCATCCAATGAGCTCTTGTCGAACCACATTCGATGATTGGTTCGCTAGATACATGCATTTACCCCAGCAAAATGTTTAGTGTTAATTAAAGTTAATTAAAACAATCGTGTTATTTAATTTATAGATGCACTCTATTTATATTGCCCGCTGTACCGAATAATTCCTGGTACAGACGGTTCCTACACTCCTACTCTGGTTTCACTCTATGAACCTATATAGATGTCATTTCCTAATTAGAAAATGCTCGATCCATTTTTCATAGAACTCCCCAGGTGCTAGTACTCATATAAATAGTTTTACCTTTGAAACAACTAAAACAAACAAATAAACTTATAAGTAACCGACAATTCACACCAACCTTCTTTAAGACTCAAAGCTACACTGACTCAATTGTCCCTTTGATATTTGAATTTCCCAAAATAGGACCGGAACTGCAACTATCCGAAATCTTGTCGGCAAATCCGGCCAATCAGGGGCCTCATAGAGAAAAAGTAAATAAATAAATAAATTTATGTTGCAGCTTAAGCTGTAGAGTCAAAAGTTACAGGCTGATCAACCTGAAACTTTAATAGCAGATTAATTGTCCTATGTGCTCCCGGATAAAATATTCCCGAATAACATTCGACCTTTTTCCATCCAACACGGTACTTTGTAAGCTGGGTATGTCTTTTGTGGGAGGAGCTACACAGTCGGGAAGCTGCCCTGGCGGCCTTCATCCTTAAGCTGTAAGCTGTAAATTCATAAGGTGATAGCGGATTACCTTGAAACTTTAATATTATATTAAGCTTAAAATTGCGCATCGCATGAAATATCCCCGAATAACATTCGATCATTGGATCCTTAGATATGTGTATTTCCCCCAGCAAAATGGCGACAAATTCACTAAATTATTGAAATTTACAATAGTGTTTACGCAGCCTAGTCCGAAATTATAGGCCGATCGCCTTCAAAGTTTATCACTAGATTAAGCCGGCTGTTCTCCATCCATTGAGCTTTTGTCGCATCACATACAATGCTTGGTTCGCTAGATACATGCATTTCCCCCAGCAAAATGGCGACAAATTCACGAAATTATTGATATTTACAATAGTGTTTACGCAGCTTATTCCGAAATTATAGGCCGATCACCTTCAAAGCTTATCACTAGATTAAGCCGGCTGTTCTCCATCCAATGAGCTCTTGTCGAATCCCATTCGATGATTGGTTCGCTAGATACATACATTTCCCCCAGCAAAATGGCGACAAATTCACGAAATTATTGATATTTACAGTAGAGTTTACGCAGCCTAGTCCGAAATTATAGGCCGATCTCCTTCAAAGTTTATCACTAGATTAAGCCGGCTGTTCTCCATCCAATGATCTCTTGTCGAATCACATTCGATGATTGGTTATCTAGATACATGCATTTCCCCCAGAAAAATGCGACAAATTCACGAAATTATTGATATTTACAATAGTATTTACGCAGCCTAGTCCGAAATTATAGACCGATCGCCTTCAAAGTTTATCACTAGATTAAGCCGGCTGTTCTCCATCTAATGATCTCTTGTCGAATCACATTCGATGATTGGTTATCTAGATACATGCATTTCCCCAGCAAAATGGCGACAAATTCACGAAATTATTGATATTTACAATAGTGTTTACGCAGCTAGTCCGAAATTATAGGCCGATTGCCTTCAAAGTTTATCACTAGATTAAGCCGGCTGTTCTCCATCCAATGAGCTCTTGCCGAATCACATACGATGCTTGGTTCGCTAGATACATGCATTTTCCCCAGCAAAATGGTGACGAAATTCACGAAATTATTGATATTTACAATAGTATTTACGCAGCCTAGTCCGAAATTATAGGCCGATCGCCTTCAAAGTTTATCACTAGATTAAGCCGGCTGTTCTCCATCTAATGATCTCTTGTCGAATCACATTCGATGATTGGTTATCTAGATACATGCATTTCCCCAGCAAAATGGCGACAAATTCACGAAATTATTGATATTTACAATAGTGATTACGCAGCCTAGTCCGAAATTATAGGCCGATCGCCTTCAAAGTTTATCACTAGATTAAGCCGGCTGTTCTGCATCCAATGAGCTCTTGTCGAATCACATTCGATGATTGGTTCGCTAGATACATGCATTTCCCCCAGCAAAATGTTTAGTGTTACTTAAAGTTAATTAAAACAATCGTGTTATTTAATTTATAGATGCACTCTATTTATATTGCCCGCTGTACCGAATAATTCCTGGTACAAACGGTTCCTACACTCCTACTCTGGTTTCACTCTGTGAACCTATATAGATGTCATTTCCTAATTAAAAAATGCTCGATCCATTTTTCATAGAACTCCCCAGGTGCTAGTACTCATATAAATAGTTTTACCTTTGAAACAACTAAAACAAACAAATAAACTAATAAGTAACCGACAATTCACACCAACCTTCTTTAAGACTCAAAGCTACACTGACTCAATTGTCCCTTTTATATTTGAATTTCCCAAAATAGGACCGGAACTGCAACTATCCGAAATCTTGTCGGCAAATCCGGCCAATCAGGGGCCTCATAGCGAAAAAGTAAATAAATAAATAAATTTATTTTGCGGCTTTAGCTTTAAGTCAAAAGTTACAGGCTGATCAACCTGAAACTTTAATAGTAGATTAATTGTCCTATGTGCTCCCGGATTACATATTCCCGAATAACATTCGACCTTTTTCCATCCAACAGGGTACTTTGTAAGCTGGGTATGTCTTTTGTGGGAGGAGCTACACAGTCGGAAAGCTGCCCTGGCGGCCTTCATCCTTAAGCTGTAAGCTGAAAATTCATAAGGTGATAGCGGATTACCTTGAAACTTTAATAGTATATTAAGCTGAAAATTGCGCATCGAATGAGATATCCCCGAATAACATTCGATCATTGGATCCTTAGATTAGTGTATTTCCCCCCGCAAAATGGCCACAAATTCACGAAATTATTGATATTTACAATAGTGTTTACGCAGCCTAGTCCGAAATTATAGGCCGATCTCCTTCAAAGTTTATCACTAGATTTAAGCCGGCTGTTCTCCATCCAATGATCTCTTGTCGAATCACATTCGATGATTGGTTATCTAGATACATGCATTTCCCCCAGAAAAATGGCGACAAATTCACGAAATTATTGATATTTACAATAGTGTTTACGCAGCCTAGTCCGAAATTATAGGCGGATTGCCTTCAAAGTTTATCACTAGATTGAGACGGCTGTTCTCCATCCAATGAGCTCTTGTCGAATCACATACGATGCTTGGTTCGCTAGATACATGCATTTTCCCCAGCAAAATGGTGACAAATTCATGAAATTATTGATATTTACAATAGTATTTACGCAGCCTAGTCCGAAATTATAGACCGATCGCCTTCGAAGTTTATCACTAGATTAAGCCGGCTGTTCTCCATCTAATGATCTCTTGTCGAATCACATTCGATGATTGGTTATCTAGATACATGCATTTCCCCAGCAAAATGGCGACAAATTCACGAAATTATTGATATTTACAATAGTGTTTACGCAGCCTAGTCCGAAATTATAGGCCGATTGCCTTCAAAGTTTATCACTAGATTAAGCCGGCTGTTCTCCATCCAATGAGCTCTTGCCGAATCACATACGATGCTTGGTTCACTAGATACATGCATTTCCCCCAGCAAAATGGCAACAAATTCACGAAATTATTGATATTTACAATAGTGTTTACGCAGCCTAGTCTGAATTTATTGGCCGATCTCCTTCAAAGTTTATCACTAGATTAAGCTGGCTGTTCTCCATCCAATGAGCTCTTGTCGAATCATATACGATGCTTGATTCGGCATTTTCCCCAGCAAAATGGTGACAAATTCACGAGATTATTGAAATTTACAATAGTATTTACGCAGCCTAGTCCGAAATTATAGGCCGATCGCCTTCAAAGTTTATCACTAGATTAAGCCGGCTGTTCTACATCCAATTATCTCTTGTCGAATCACATTCGATGATTGGTTATCTAGATACATGCATTTCCCCCAGCAAAATGGTTAGTGTTAATCAAAGTCAAAACTAGGGCCACTCAAACACATACAAAAAAACAACAACAACAACATATTAAACAGTAACAAAATAAGAGAGAAAAACACAAACAACAAAAAAGGTGCTTGAACATCAAGTTTGTTGTGTATAAATCTCACCAGACCAAGTCCTCTGCCAAAAAAGCGGCCCCGAAAGCACCCGAAGGAGCGGATTGTCCGAAGCAAGTATCCTTGTCTGGATTGAAAGAGATGATCTCCTACGAAGTTCAGGAAAAGAAGGGAGGCCACCACCAACAAACATTCCGGAAGCACTACAGTTAAGGGAAAGACCGAGAAGCCACCGGAAAGAACTGTTATACAGAACCCGAAGAGAGTTCTCACACTTAACAGAGATACAGATTGCACAAAAGCAAGACCGTACAACGGGGTGCAATAAGCTCTGAAAAGAAAACACCTCACGGCAGGGTCGCATTTCCCGAACTTACGAATAAGTAAGTTAGCCCTGCAGCACAGCGAACGTGAAAGTGCTTTAACATGGAGCTCGTCACTCAGAGAGGGAGCAACCGTGAATCCAAGATATTTGTAGGACTCAACGAAAGACAGCGACACTCCAGAAAGCAATGCCATAGGGATTTGTTTCAGAGGGGTCCCGCGAGGAATGAACGCAATACACTGGGTCTTGGCCGTGTTAAACACGATATCATTAGCTGACGCAAACTCATCACAAATTGAAAGTAGATGGTTTAGTGCAGCCACTGTAGGAGCTAAAATAAACAGGTCATCAGCATAACTCAGGTTATTAAAGCAAACACCCAATGAAACAACCAACCTTAGTTTGTGCCAAACGCAGGTTGAGATCATCCACATAAAGGTTATACAGCAACGGAGAGAGGACCCCACCTTGCCGTACACCATTCAGAACTAATGGCATGCTGAAATAACCACTCCATTTTATTCTGAAACGCTGTACATCAAACCAATGTTCAAGAGTTCCAATGACACGACGATCAACTCCCTTTGTGTCCATTTTATCCAGGAGCTTCTCAAGGTTCACTCTGTCGAAAGCTGCCTTTGCGTCAATGAAGCACGCAAACACAGGACTTGAAAAAAGCCAGAAATACTGCACGACAGATTTGAGAATGAACACACAAAACTCCGTCGAAGACCCTTCTTTGAACCCAAATTGATAATGCGACGAATTAATCTGGGGTGAAATCAAAGAATAGAGACATTCTCGAAATAACAGCCGCCAGAGCAATCGGTCTGTAATTACTTAACGATGTCATGTCTCCGGATTCGACTTCGGAATTGGAACCAGGCACACCTCAGTAAGGGAATCTGGGACGTAGCTGTGGTTAAGGAACCCATTGAACAGCAGTGTCAAACAGACAAATCAGAGTCGGACCACCATGCTTAACATGATTAGTCGTCACCGCATCAAGGCCACCGGACTTACTGCCTGAAAGCCCAGACAACGACCGAGCCACAGACTCGGCCGTAATCAGCTGCTTAACAGGATCAGTCCATGGTTTGGAAAAGGACCTTGCACTCGCTGCTTTAGGATCAGAAGCAACTGACGAAAAAACAGCGCTATAGTGACCCCGCCATAGCTCCGCTATATCTTTGGGCCCAGTCGCTGAACCAACTCTATCAGACATTTTCTGAGGACCAGCATTTTTAGATCTTGCAACTTTTTTCCAAAAATCACGGAAATTAAGTGAACTAAAACTGCTGGCCAGAGCCGAAGTTCTCAGACTCTCTGTATTATTTTTGCACCACCGAAGGGCACTCCGGAACCTCCCATGAAGAATTCTCCTCGTAGAATCAAACACACCCCCAAGAGGTCTGCCATTAGCAACCCAATGAGGGCGCACATGATTATTCCAACCAGGAATAATATTCATCCCAAACCTTTTCTTGTTAGTACTACCTACACGAAGTGGTAGAGTATGGCACGCACTTCATGGTTCAAGGTTTCAAGGTTTAAGGTTTTATTATTTACAACAAAACAAAAAAGAAGCAAAACGAAAAAGAAGTCGAACGTGGGGTGGCTGATCATGCGACGGTCGCCGCATGAAAACGAAAAGAGATGGGGGTCGCTGATCATGTTGTGGCCACTGCATGAAAACGAAGTCTTACGGGGGTCCCTCATAATGCGGCGGCCGCTGCATGAAAACGAAGTTGGAGCGGGGTCGCTGATCATGCGGCGGCCACCACATGAAAACGAAAAGGACGGAGTTCGCTGACGAAAAAGAAGTCGAACGGAGGTCGCTTATCATGCGGCGGTCGCTGCATGAAAACGAAGTCTAACGGGGATCGCTGATCACGCAGCATCCATTGCATGAACACGAAGAATTGGACGGGGTTGGTTGATCATGCGGCGGCCACCGCATGAAAATGAAGTTGGCCGGAATTTTGGAGGACTTGTACCACATTAAAATCTAGAATTTGCATGGTAAGTAGTTAAATGTTGCCAGAAAAAAGGCGTATTCCTGTTGGCAAAACTGGACGTCCCCCAAAAGTAAAAGGTTAGTGACGGAGTGTGAAAAAGTGTGAAAACGCGCCAAATTTTCTCTTCAGACTTGATTGTGTACATACTTCGCAACTTTTTACACCGTAGCTTCTTGAAGGCAACTCGCTGTGTTTTCAGAAAAAAAAACAATAAATTCGAGAAAAAAAAATTCGGCAAAAATCAGGCACTGATTCGGTCAATTTTACCAGGTTCGCCCCCCCCCCCAATGAAAAAAAACTTGTGACGCCCCGGCGCCCCCTTTTCACTTTCAAGGGTTTCTCTTTTCGGTTAGCCGGATTGGTCCGGTTTTCGTTTTCCTGGGGCCCTGTCTTCGTTTGCCAGTAGGGTCCGGGATTCCGTTTTCGGTAGGATCTATTTTTAGCCCTTTATCGAATCTCTCATCGACTTCAGAAAAACTTTTACTTATGCTAAATTTTTGGTTTCTGCCGGATTCCGGGCGAACTACTTACCCGGAAAGAGAAAAAGTCTAACAGCGGATTCAGCCTGCCTCTTTACTCCTGGTTCGAACCTCCAATCAGTTTGAGATAAAACTTGTACAAAACTCTCTGGTTTTGGCCGGATTGCGGGTGAACTACTCCAAATATAGATTCAGCACGTCTCGTTACCCCTAAACGGACTATCTTGTTAACTCTATATACAGATAATTGTTTAGCCCCTAATTTGAAAGAAAAACCTCCCCCACAGGCCCCACTTCTACATATTCAATTCAATTCAATTCAATTCATTTCAAAAACGGGAAGCGGACAAGCCGAATATTCGTTTAGTCGTCAGTAAATATATATATACAATTTAGAGTCCACAATTATGAATTAAAATAAAAGTAGTGGTCTAACTAATCTCAGGTACATAATGACTGACTAATTAAGTCAATTACAATACTAAAATACTAAAACTACACAATAACAATCTAATATATATATAATTAACAAACTATAGCTGTAGCTGCGCTTGCTTACTAGCACTAGCATTCAAAAAATTAACAAACGAGGGAACAAAGCTTTTCAGATAACGGTTTCGAGACACCTGGATATGCTGTATTTGAGGTACAGCTTCTGCCACCGCTCTTGCGGGTCTTTCTTGGTGTGGCTTGAAATCGGGGGGAAGTATGGAGCGATGGGATGTGCTGCTCAGCAACCCATTACCAAAAGCAAGCGACAGCTTTTGTTGACGGCTAGCAAGGGAATCTAAACCAAACTGTTCAAGGAGGGCGCAGTATGGAATTTTTGGTGCTTTTGAAATCACCAACAATGCCCGAAATTGTACTCTCTCAATTGCGTCCGACTGCTCCTGTGTCAAGCCGTAGTGCCAAACGGGGGAACAATATCCTAAGCAAGACCGTATAAAAGAGGTATAAACACGCAAAAGGTGATCTGAAGGAATTCCGTGCCGAGACAGCAGCTTCAGAGAGCTAATTTAATACCTGCATTAGCTCTTTGAAGCATCATTTCTGTCTGTTTCTCCCACTTTAGATCGGCAGTAAGATGCACTCCAAGCAGTTTAAGTTCAGTTACCCGGCTGGAAGCAGGAAGGGGGGGATAGAATTGGGGGTTACTTTTAAGGAAAGAGAAGGTCAGCACAACGGACTTCTGTACATTAACAGTCATCATGTCTGCGGCAGCATCATCCGATATATCAGCCATGATTGTAGCTGCGCTGCTTTGGATATTTTTGTAGCACAGTTCTGCAAGAGATAAATCATCAACATATTTCCAGCGATCTGGCATGCTTATTGCCAGATCGTTTATCATAATTAGAAAAAGTAGTGGTCCTAGTATTGTACCCTGAGGCACACCACAAAAAATAGGCATTTCATCGGAAAAAGTTGATTTGTACTTGGTGCGCTGTGTTCTGTCTGAAAGGAAATTAGCTATAATTCGTCCCAAAAAAGGATGAACATTAAACTTAGAAAGAAGTTTCTTTAATAGCTTACTGTGGAAAATTAGATCAAAAGCCATTTTTAGGTCGATTGCTATTAGATTTACCCGACGTTCAGGCTCATCCAGATGTTTGAGGATTTTATCCAGCATACTTACCAGATAGTGGGCAGTTGACGTTTTGGGCATGTTTCCAAACTGTCTAGGATCAATAAGCTCTATTACCTGTCTCTTTAACCAAGCCGCCAGAAAACTCTCATACACTTTGCTAAACACAGGCGTCATTGTAATCGGTCTTATTCCAGAAAAATCATTTGGTGCATCTTTTTTTGGGGTTGGTGTAACATATCCGTTTTTCCAAATGGATGGGTAATCACCGGATTTTGTTTTTTGATTAAAAATATGGGACAATGGGAAACATAATTTATCAGGGAATGCTTTAATTAAAATCTACAGGGATATCAACTGGTGTTACACTAGTTCTTTTCAAAACACTTAGCTTTCGTTTTACCTCATTTGGCGAAATAATAGGAAAATCATTGAAATCAAGTGGAGGACTCGGAATTTCTTCTTTTGGCAAGGGAGGAATTGATTGGACAATGCTAGGAAGGTGGGCATTCAGCTTATTTGCAGTTTCGAATTCTTTTTCATCTAAATTAAAATCCACTCCTTTCTCTTTTTTCCCAACTATATTTTTTATTTCTCTGTACCATTGGCTTTGCTTCGACTCAAACAAATGATTTACCTTTCTCTCCGTATGTTCATGTGCCGCCTTTCTTGTCATCTTCCGAATTTTGTTTTTTAGTTTATTTGCTTGTTCACGTTTGCCTTCGCGGAAAAGCCGCCTTTTTTCTAGAATAAGCCTCTTTATACTCTTTGTGATATAAGCACGATCCGCCGAATAATATTTTGACGTTTTTTCGGGAAAACAAGACTTATATGCGCACTGTAGCTTTTCTTGTAGGAGACTTGCTTTTAAATGAGTACTTTCTACCTTATAAATCTCATCCCAGCTCTCTTGACCGATCCAATCACCAAATTTTAACAGGCCTTCGTCACTGATTGGTCTGCTGGTCACTGTTGTAGTTTTGTACTCAATCCGAATTTTGTGGAGGGGATTAAGCTCTAGAGAAAAGTGGTAGCTCCCGCCCAATGGTGCGGTAGGCACTGGTTCCCTGTAAAACTCATGTAAATTGGAAGAAATGAGGTCTAACGTAGTACCTCCTCTTGTAGTTGGCTTTTTCACGAGTTGCTTAAGACCAAGTGCTCTGTGGATTTGGTCAAGTTTCAGTTCATTAGCATCCCCAAGCATAAATATTCCGCAATTAGGGTATTTACCGGTTACATAATCAGCGCTTAATTGCATTTTTTCTTGAAATAACTTTCGGTCATTCGCATTTTGGCCCGGTGAGTAGTAATATGAACAAACAGCAATTCCAGTATATTTGCGTGGAAGCCGTTTGGGCTGCAAAAAAAACCCACATCAATTCATCATACTTGTTTAAACACGGACTTCAATCAATCTTGCTTTGATTTTATTATGCGAATAAATCATTAACCCGCCTCCCTTTTTCCCCAGAGGATGGTCATCTGGGCGAAGCTTGACAAAACTATTGTAATCTGCTATTTCTAGTAATTCAGGATTCTGTCGATGTACTTCAATAATAACTACCACTGACGCTTTAACTATATTAATCAAACTCTCTAACTCACACACCTTATCCGTGTTTAAACTTTCTGCATTGCTGTAAAGAAAAGTTGGGAAATTAAAATCATCTGAGCAGTACTCTTTCAGCTTTGTCCTACAGGTTACCTTGACAGTTGTAGTAAGAGGTCCTGGTTCTGGACCTGGACCTGGACCCATATAAGGCTACGAGGCCCATTTACGAGCCTGGCCTGTACTTTGACCCAAAGGATCCTTACACCAAGTTTGTATAATATATCCCAATCCTTTGACAAAATCTACGATGTCATAGGTATCCCGTCACTAACGTTTTGGGATCTCAAACAGACATGGTGAATAAGTAAACACTATCTGTTGTCGCCTCGGATGGTCCCCTCCCAAAGGGAATCCTGTCAAAACAGCAAACTGGCGAAAGAGCCTGACCATAGCAACCCAACACTCCCGGTTAAGAGGTCTATTAGGATGATTAGGCTATTTGTTTAAGAAGACCCGTGGTCTGTATTAGGTAGTGCAGCCAATTATCCCTTTGGGATCCCATCGAAACCTTTGGTCTTGTTTTTGAGGTTACTAGCCATGTTCGTCCAGAAGAGTTTGTTAGCCTAGACAAGTTCGCCGTGTATCCGCCAACACAAGAAGCGCAAGTCCTATGCGGAGATAAATCTGATAGCCTTTCGAGTTTTTCATCATCCCTTGCGTGGGTCGGCAAATTTAATACGGTTAGTCCCCTTAGCTTAGGCCTAACCAGGCCGTTGTACAGTTGGGGTGACGCACCATAGTCCGGCGTTCTACTGGCGTTTTCTGAAATGGATTGGGCACGCAAGCTGAACTTTAGTTAGATTCTTCACGAAGAACGATTTTGCCCAAGGCCCCGCGGTCGGGCATAAAAACCCTCTATTCCACAACCTACAAAGATCGGCCGAGCGTTGTTTTCACATGTTACACAAAAGGCAACTTCAACGACACGGTGCGTCGGATGACGATATTTCCCACTTACTCTCCCGTCTTTCGTCTTCTGAGGACCAGAAATGATCAGGAAACCACGGTGCTGAAACTAGTGATTTTTTGAACAGTGAGGACGGTCTGACGACAGACCAAAACAAGACGAAGACACTGTCCTTTGCGAGGACATATCGGCTACTTCCATAACAAGTTCGTCTTGCTATTTCTTGCGTTTTCCAGCTGTGAGCCCGACAAAACTGATTGTAAACCGAGAACCGAAACGCTTATAACGAACACATTGTACTGAACGATGGATGAAAGCATTTAATGAAAATTATCATGGGCCAAGCAAAATAGAAAAAGACGTAAATATTCAAGTAGAAAAACTAATCTTTGGCACTAAAGTAGGTAACTAACATTTACAGACTAGCAAAGGCATACATTCCGATTTCGTAAATCGTTCAACTAATCCGGAAATGGTACCGGCTTAAAAACTCGAATGGAGTAATAAAATCATACCCTTATAAGCGTCGTTGGCCAATGCCAACGGATCAATAGCTGCTACAGCACTTTCATTTGCACGATGTTACCTAACATGGAAATCTTAACAGTTTCAGGGGTCCTTGACTTCCGGACATGCTACTACAATAGTTGCGTTTTTTTTATCTCAGTTCTCCTCACGATTCTCCTGTTTCGCGTTTTTTTTACTATCGAGATGAAGCCAATTCTGTTTTTCGTGCGTTTTTTTGTCAGAATCGAGATGTTGCTTCGCTAGTAACTTCACGATTCTCGTTCTCCTTCCTTATCGTTCAACAATAAGCAGATATTGAATCCGTATAAACGGGTATTAACAGGTGGCAAAATTAGTGTTCATGTCAAAAGCGACGACTGAGAAGCGAGAAGAGCAAAAACGTCATTTGCGCGAGAATCTAGAATTAAGATAAAAAAAAACTATCGCTTTAATCTTCTGCGATGGTACGTTTCTTTCACTCTTGGACACGAAGAGTGGTCCTTCGACATTGCAGCAGGGCGGACAGCACTAAGTATACAAATGGGGGGGGGGGCAACAAAGGTTAAATCATGTGCGAAATGGGGTTTGAAGGATATTACTGAACCAGAGCACAGAGTAACATGCCCTCAGACTCGCTTTGCATGAGCCCTTGACAGCAGCATACTCAACTAAAGTATCTCTTGGCTATAGCACATAGCTACCTAATTGTCTTCTTAAGACAAATATCCATCACTGAACTATGTCAGTTTCAAATTCAATATTTTCAACCAGCAAAAAAATTATTGGCTGAAAATTATTTTGATTCTGGAAGACAGTTCATAAAGGCAGAAAACACAAATATTTGCACTTTTTTGTGCACTGGCATCAACTCAATATCATGTACTGGCCAAAACAACATTGCACCTGTATTTAAGCTAGGCCTCCTTGAAGGGCATTTCTATCATTTTCTCTGACACTTCAAGCTGCATTCCGGGCGAACCTCACGCCACTAAGAACAACCTTGAACCCATCTTTCATGTCTCCCTTCTGCTACAGTTCCACTTTTGCCTTCTGAGCCAAATTCGGGTTCACCCCTTCATCCCCTTTACCACCTGTTAGGTTGCAATTGGCTAGATCCTCCCTTGATCCCTTCTTGTCACAGTCGCCTTCGATAAGGGTAGTATTGGCAAGAACTTCCACATTTACTATCACTGAATCTTCAGTGTCACTGATGTAGCCGTCTTCGCCGACGTAGCGAAGAGGGTAGACGAGGAAGGGGGCGGCTGAGAAAGCTTTCAGGTTTCGGACGGGGAAATGCTTGCTCCATTCTTCCCTATAAGCAAGAGATAGGCGTTAAAGAAAAATTAATTCAAACGTCCGCCGTGCAAATGCTCTGATCCGTTGCGTGTATTTTCACACATACATTTCAGCAACCACAATTTCCGTTTTACATCCGATTTCATTAACAACGCGATTTCATTACCAATACAAAGTTCAAAAACAATTCAACAATTCAAAAAGCTTCAAAGAAGATTCCCATCAGCATAACCGCTATCGAGTCCAGCGTGTACCGAGTCCGAAGCGAGCCAAAGACCATAGTCACGCCCAAAGGTCAAGATGAGTCCGAGTCCTGGACCTGATCCCTCGAGACAAGACGCGAACGAGACTATCAAACTGTTCTCAAGACCGAATCATGCTAGGAGTCCTCGAGATGAGTCCGTGAAAACGGCTCTGTCAATCAGTAATGTCCCTGGGTTTGACTGTCTTTAGCACATTTAACCGCGAGTCAAGCAACGCTATCTTCGCCAAAAGCTTCACGGTCCGCCGACAACTCTTTTGAAGAAACTTCATAAGTTTGTTTGTATTTCAAAAGACTCAAAATTGATTCTTTTACTTGGCTTTTCTCACTTTCTAACCACGACGCGCAAAGTTTTTAAATACTGTGCGTCGAACCTCGGCTTCGGAAAGCGGGAAGTCTAGACCAGGTCCATCAGTGCCAACAAGAAAATCACGATTGTCTCGGGGTATTGGTACTATTGGTATTCTCCAACAAGTGCGGAAGCGCTTGCACTGTGGAGTGTGAAAGAACGGATTATTTATGCCTTACTGTAAAACAGAGCACTTGTCCCGTAACTGCATCACAACTGAGCTCAGTTTTGCCCATATTTCTAGTTTCAGTCTTTCTATGACTTCAATTGGTACTGTCGCTTTGCTCCGCATATCCTACTTCGACTTGAATAAACCATGAACGACCTTGCTGCATCTTTGTTTATCTTGTCCGCACTAACTAATGATAAAGCTAGAAAATTTCCTTTGACAGCTCAGAGGTGAGGACACTTGTTAGACCGACAACTGAGCTTTCAGAAAGCACATACAAGCCTTATAGTTTTGTTCACATACTAGTGTCAGTCAGTAAAATCGTGGCTGTCAACTCGTTTGTTACATCTCGCACGGGGACACGCTGATGATACAGCAATAAAACTAAGGACCCCTTTATGACATTCACACGCGAGAAAACAACTAAGAACGCGAGCCCTAATTTAAGAGACAGGTGGCGAAGGAAGATCTCTGTTTGACATGCAACCAATGCTATGGAAAGTCGAAGCAATAACCACGACCTGAGCTCTTCTGAGTGTTAGGGTTGGGATCGGGATTAGGATTAGGGTTGAGATCTAAGTGTTAGGATTTGTGATGCCTGTAACGGTTCAAGAACTTAACTCATTACAAATCTGGGCCTAGTTATCCATGAACGGGGGGGGGGGGACTCCAAAAGTCTCTTCCCAACCCTAAGATCTATAAGCACAGGGAATGTCATCGTTCTAACTCCAACCGTGGTCATTTTCTGATCTGAAGTCGCTCGGCAATCTGGGCACAGTTGCCCATGAACGGAGAGGGTAATAGGTGCACTCCAGACGTCTCTAACCAACCCAAGGATCTATTAGTCCAGAAAATTTAAACGTCCTAGCTCCAACCATGGTCAGGTTATGATCTTACATTGCTTAGCAACCTCGGCCCAATTTCCCCTACATCTTTCAACAGGCACAACTAGACCCCATTGTAAATATTCCTTCAGCCCAAGCTGACTGCGAATCATATTTGACAGTGCAAAAACGGATACGTCAGCTAAATTTTATTCGAGCTATATTTCGGCCCTTCTTGGCAAGGGTCCTCTTCAGGCTCAAAACCGCTCAAACTGGAAAAACGGACTTGTGGGAAAAAAATCTGGTTTTTCCACAAGTTCCTTTTTCCAGTTTGAGCGGTTTTGAGCCTGAAGAGGACCCTTGCCAAGAAGGGCCGAAATATAGCTCGAATAAAATTTCGCTGACGTATCCGTTTTGCACTGTCAAATAGACCCCATCGCCAACAAGTATACCAAGTTTCAACTTGATACCTGTCATGGTTCACAAGATATGAAAGCGAACAAGTTACATAAGTTATGAACTGCAAAACCCTGCTACAGCGGCCGTAAGAGTGGATTCTTCATAAATGAATATCCTACTCCACTAAAAACCGAATTATGAACCATCTTATCCTGACAAGATTATTTCTAGTAGAAGCTGTGCTTTAAACGGAACCAAACGAGAAGCAGGAAGAGCTCTGACGGAAGCTACCCGAAACGCACAGAGGAAAGTCCCAATTATTGGCCCTCCGCATCTATACGCTTAACACTGGACTTTAGGTCCGGGAAACTCAGCGCTCTCCGAAAAACAGAAATTTCATGTTACAGTCCGGCATACTGTGAAACGTTTGTTCTCCTGAAAGGCTGATGCATTTTTGCTTAAATAAGAATATTCGCTACGATATAATGGCCAAAAATAGCAGATGGACTTACTCTGGATGTTTGTCGAACATAATCGGTATATATTCATCCACGGGTACCAGCTTAGTTAGGGGTTCACCCGCCAACAGTTTCTCAGCCCCACGGAGGCTGATCATGTAGCTCAAAGTCCAGTAAGAGTAGTCCACCTGTGATAGCGTTTTGGAGTTTTCAACCCAATTTTCTCCATCCCGAAGACGCTTTCGGCCCAGATATCTGCAAAAGAGATTAGTGGAATGTTAGGCACTTCGCATGGTTTAGAACGTATGAAGGGCTCGTTACTTCCCTCATGGAAAGATTTTCCCACTTTTATTATTTATTATTTAGAGAAGCTGAATGAACCTTAGATCCGCTGAAAGCAAAACTGGTGGAAGCCAGTTGTTGCCACAAATTGGTTCCAAATCAATGAACTTGTTCCTAACTCCGATAAAAACTGAATTCATTATTTAGGGAAGATCAAATCAAAAGCTAAAAAATCTGTCTCTTCATAGAGTTACCTTTGGTAGTAATCCCGAAATCAAAAGAGTTGTTTACAAATCAATGAACTTGTTCCTAATTTCGATAAAAACTGAATTCATTATTTAGGGAAGATCAAATCAAGAGCTGAAAAATCTGTCTCTTCATAGAGTTACCTTTGGTAGTAATCACGAAATCAAAAGAGTATATTATACAGCTAAGTTACTTAGGTGTCCTTTTCGAGTTAAAGTTTTATTTTAAGTTGATTAGATGTTCTTAATAGGGATAAGGAGATACGCTGAATTTGTTTCTGAACTATCTTTTTTTTGCTGGACAAGTAGTTCGCTCGGAATTCGGCCAAAACCGGAAATTTGGCAGAAGTAAAGCAGGAAGTTTCGATCAGTATCGTCAAAATAGATATAGCTTATACAGGTATATCTGAACATGATTTTCTCAGATGATTAGCCTGGCGAAGACTGGATCTGGCGAAGACAGGGATCCCATCGAAACCTTTGGTCTTGTTGTTATTGCCCAGTGGTCGAGCTTGTCTCCCCATTTGGGCAAGTCGAAAGAATTGATACGAAACGACTTTTCTTTTAAAATTAAACTGAAAACTGAAGGTAGTTATCTATAGTTCTGCAAATGAAACATCCTTTCTGCCACTTTTTGTAGTTTCTCGACATATTCAGATGAAGAGGTCTATTCTGCTGAATCTCTCAGTAATTTGAGAAGGTTTCTGTTTAAGTTCTATACTACTCAATGGTTGTTTTCAATTTTTATTACCAGCTGAACAGACAAAACTGCCAAAAGTACAAGAAAAGAAAAGAATAGCTTGTGCAAGAAGAAAAACAAATAACTAAGTGTATGAGTGTGCAAACTGAACAAAGGCAGACTTTATAAATGGCACAGCGGATAAAAACAGCTCTACGCACTGTATGTCACTCATCTGAATTATCTGTGTAACAACTAACGTGTTCCGCAAGATCGGTATATGGGTCCCGCAATATATGTTCCCAGGCCTCGGAACCACCTGAGTTTTTAGGAAAGAATGGAAAAGTAAATAGGGTGTTTCGGACACCATGGAGGTAGCAAATGTTTCCTTCCTTGATAGCACGAGCCAACACGAAGTAAGTGCTAACACATATCAAAAACAAATAGTCAGATAGAATTTCTGTCTCAGTCGCATGCAGCGACTATAAAAAACCCGACAAAACTGAGCGAACCTAGAGCTTTGAGCTAATAGGTGCATTTTTGTTCTCTGGTTGGTCTCTGGTCTCCTGCCAGTTAGTAATTTTTGTGTTTTTTCGCACGCCAGAGAACTGAGAACAGAGACCTGAGTCCGTTTTTGTTCTCAGTTCTCTGGTGGATAAGCCTCACCAGAGAACTGACTTCGCTACTCAGTTCTCTGGTGACCATCCACCAGAGAACTGAGAACAGAGAACTGCGAACGAAAACGTCATTTTTTGGCAAAACAGATAACAGAGACCAGAGAACTGAGACCTGAGAACCATGAACAAAAATGCACCTTGTTGATACCCGTTTAGGCGTTTACTCCTCTTCCGTCTTCACCGTTGCTTATCGCACAAGAAATGTCGAAGGAGGCTGACAGGAGGCGTACTCCGCGCGCAGACCCGCTCTGGAGCGCGTCCATAGAACCACTCAGCTTTGACTTCTTCTTTTCCTCAATCGGCGGTTCACAGCGATTTAGCTTTTTGTAGAGGTAACGAAACGTGATGTGGCGCGAAGACTCCGCATGGTCATATTACAGAGATAGGGAGACGGGGGATTCTGTCAGATTATTTATTCCTAATTGCACATATGGATTAACGATAGCGACGAACAGGAGAGCTAATAATGTGTCAGTTATGTTGGCGCTTTCATGAAACGAGAACATCATACGTAGCCTGTTCAGCTAAAAACAACATGAAACCGACTCTCTGGATTTAATGAAACTGTTAATGAGAAGTGCTTCAGAAAAGCATGTACGTGGGGATCACCTAAGCAAATCATATGTGAAAGAGTAATGGTGACGTTAAAAGTATTTGTTTAAAAACGAAACATTAACGTCTCTGTCAGAGCCGTACCCTAAAAGTAAGAAACTGTCGAAAAAATTATAATACGCAGGTAAGAAATGGTAGTAGCCTATTGTTATGATATTTATAGAATAATACCACAGAAGACAAAGGAAGGACGGGTATTATAACGGGTATTACAAGACCAAGTATAATAACATAACACACACTGACAGGAAAAAAAATGTGTAGGGCACATTTAACCTTAAGGCAACGCGAACAAGAGTACAAAAATGAGTCACTCCAGTTGATATTTTTTTCATTTTAGCCCTCTATCGCACGGACTAGGGGGAATACAGACGCAGGTTTCACAAGGCTCTCGCTAGCTTAAGGCAAACCAATTGCCATGCCATTAGCTGTTTAATTATATAATTACACATTTTAACCTTTTTATCATGTCTTCGTCTTTTCGAAAATTTGCTGAGTATTGAAACCAAAAGAACAGCCTTCGCCATTTTTTTGTTTTATCAAGTCTCGCCTAAAAAGCACAACTGGCCAAAGAACGTGACTTTCTACAATATGATGACTTCCTTTCGTCCAGTCTGTTGCGACCGATTTCTGAGTCTTCTGTCGGTGAAAATAGCATCCGTAAAGTTTAGGCATCATCAACTGACAACATTCCTCGCTACCTGTGAGCCGAGTCTACTTCCAAGTCCGCTTGCTTGCCTACACGTTCCATGATCTGGAACACCCGTGCGATAACAGTCTGCAGAACCTTCAACGGCGGTCGAAAGATTTCCTCCTCGGAAATGGGCGGAAACGGGTTCCAGCAATTTGGCACCACGCAACATTCCAGTGACATGGCCGAATAACACATTAGCAGGAACAGACGCCGCCTAGAGACGTGTTTCGCAATGAACAAACCGCGGAAGACCCTAAGCACGTACAAAACAAACAAGAGCAACACATCTATATGGCACTTGCATCCCCACCAACAAATGGGTCATCTCTAGCCTGTATTCTTGCCATCCACCAAGTTTAGTTCAAGGTTTTATCTACTAGCATAAGAGGAAGTGCGTCTGGATCTTACCGTGGCCCTTGGCATCCACAGCAGTCGAATCTGGATAGAACAATAAAAACCTTCTGAAAAAGACCAGTCTGCCTACTATACTTCCACCCCTGCATCCATTCGAAACAACAACATACCACAATAGCCTTTGTCCGGGACCCCCCAACACCTCCATACCCCAACGTAACTGGATTTGTTCCAAATCTGTACATGACTGACCTAGGGTTTTGAAAGTTTTGTTTCCGCATGACAAAATTTCATCCCTATCCTTCCATTCGTCACGCAGTTATACGAACCAGAAGATTTCCGAGACCCACATTCAAATCTTCCCACAACGAGCGTATCTGGTCCGGATTTTCTCATAGCACACACGTCTTATCGCGATTCTGCGATCCCTGCATCGATTCAACCCTTCAGTGTGCCACAAGATTTCTGGGGCTTGCTTCAACTCTTCCAACAATGATCAGATCAGATCAGGCATGGATCTACAAACAACTGATAATTTTCTTATGACCTTCCTGGTTTTGTCTCGATTCCTCGGCCCGTTCAGCACAGATTTCCAGCACCCCCTCTTAACTCCGCCACAGTGGGTGGCTCTGGTCCGAATATATAAATGACAGAGTTAGGACTTATGGTCGTCCTGCTCGCCAAGTTCGGTCCTGATCCTTCCACCTGCAGTGCCACAAGACACCCCCTCCCCCCACCGCTGGAATTCCACCCACAGTGGCCGGATCCGGTCCGGACCTGAAAATAAAAACATCTAAGAAATGTGCTCTAGCCGTCTATCTAGCTTCGTCTAGATCGGATCACTCGTTCGGGAGCTACGCATGTCAGAGAATTCGAGAAACCCCCCTCGGAATGTCGAACGCAGGAAATGACAATTTCCAACTGAATCCGGTCTGGAAGTATCCTGACTCGAGCTTCGTGGACGGTCCGACGGAAATCGATGGGAATTTGGCACTAGAGGCGAAGGCTGCAAGTGCCATATAAACAACCCACTCTATTTCAAGAAACCTAGTGTATTCCAGTGTTGTAAAACACGTTCGGTACCTTCCAAACCAATTTAGATGATGGCAAACTACTGAGACTCCCAGTGAGGAACCCATTATTTCTTGGGATAAAGAACAAAAACTTGGTACTGGCTAATGGTCTAACTACTAACACACTCGAGCGGAGCTTCTATTATCTTCTTACCCCCTAATTGTGTTCCTATGTGTAAAATAACCAATAACTTTCATGTGTTAAAGTTTAACTGAAAAGCTGATTTAATTTTGTGTCATCATATTGAATACACTGAATTATTTGGATTCTGCAAAGGGATTATTTTCATATCCCACTATCTGCTCTAGTTATGACGTTCAGAATATCTGCGGTCGTCCCCACAACGTAAATTCTACTATGACGCGGGAAATTTTAATCTCAACACAAACGCAGCTTTTCAGTGGGAAGTGTTGAGACTTGTGAAGATGGCTTAGTGCCTGAACAAAAAAAAATCATACATCTTTCTTGTAAGCATACAACAGAAATTCAGTACCATAAATCACAAGGAAATTCCACTATTTGAAAATCGATTATTCGTGAACAGCGGAAAAACGAAGTAACACATTTTCAGCGGGTCTTCAAAACAATTTAAGTGAATAAGTGATGGATAACTAGATTGTCCTATCCCAGCCCTTTTCGGTTAAACTTTAAACACATGAAATGCCTCCCAGAACAAAAATTTCGCCTCAGCCCTCCGACTCTGATGCGAAAAAAGTTGTCAAATAAAATGGTCACCGGGCGAGAAGATGGGAAACCATTCTCTACGAACCCGGTTAATCCATCTATTTCTTCTTCACTCTTCGATCGAGCAGACTGGTCATTTGCGTTGACCCGAGTCCTGACGGACATTAAGTAAAACTTCAGTGTCACTGCTCTCTCCGAAATGGATTGAAGGTTCGGGGCTAGCTCTTGATTACGAACACACAATGCAAACACTTAAACAAACAGAGCTGTCAGGTTCGTTGCCTTGCAAATTCATTGGCATCCAACTCTTCGGCGCTCTACTTTCCAGACGGAAACGATAAGATAACGAGGTCTAAGGGATGGCCGCTGTGTTGAATGATTTGGTGCCAACTCAGCAAGAAAACAAACAGAACCCTCCAGGTCCAACGGGATTTTGTCAAATGTTAATTTCGTACGTAAATACAGTAATGAAATTAAGCGGACGGGATTGGAAAGCGGACGGGACTGGAATCGGAATTAGAATTCAATTGGTCCACCGAACATAGTGAAGGCAATCAATGAACATTGTTACTAGGAGAACTCCAAATGCATCATGACAACCTACAGCCCTTCCCCCCCCCCCACCAGTCTTGAGCTTCTCTCCCATTTTTTCGTTTGAAAGCACTGCGAGGTAAACCATGGGCCTGGAAGCTGAATCGCAAGTGTAAAATGTATCTTCTTTCGTAATCAACTTATGTCCAATGAACCTAGCGCAGGCCTTATTCGACGAGCCAAATCGGAGCACGAATTATAAAAAAGACGGCACGTGCAACTACTACTTACATTAAGTCCCATTCAATCTCCAAAGATTTAAGGTCGTCCAACATGCTCCTGAGCTTTGGCCTGAAGTAAGGCTCGAACCGGATGTCGTCCTCAAATACCACAGAAACTTCCAGTTTTCTCTCGACAATCTAGGGTAAAATAAAACATGAGATTTCGATCGGTGTTTGTGATCCAGAGGCAAGTTCCTGCAACCGGGTCTCCTGTTTGGTGGTGCTAAAGCTGAAATCCTTATTAGGCCATTTTCCTGACATTTTGGGCAAGGGTTCCACAATACGGCGCAATAATTACGTAGCAATCGGCCAAGTCAACAGGTGGGCCTATGCAGCACTAGCACCCTGAAGGGCACCGGAATGTCTACTCTTTTACAGAACAGACAAAAAAAAACAGTTTTGTTTACCTCTTTCCAGGTGTTGTAGTGGCTAAGGAAACATCCAATCTCCCCAGTGGTCATGGGTCTTTTGTGGTATGGATCGGAAAAGTGGGGCAAAATCTTGATACCCATGGCTTCAATAACGGAGTCGTTCAGGAGTCTAGAGGGATAAAATGCTACAGAAACTTTAAGACATAGGTATGATTTTGTTAACTACGGTCTCTGACATGTTTATCGGGGGTTTTGCCCCCAGCATATAGCTCCCAATGGGTAGGGCTTAGACTTCATTTATATTCCATATTAACAGAAAACAAATCGAAAAAACTAGAAAATAAATAAGAATCAAATCATGGAACTAATAAAGAAATACAAATATGTAGAAAATGAACCAAAACACGCGAACGATCCTACGTCAAAAGAGAAGCAAATTTCCTAGAGTTTTTTATAGGGTCGCGACTACATACCGGCCATGGAGCTTCCGAGAATGTTTTGCTTTCTGTATATTCATCCATAAACAACTTCAAACTGGAAAACAAACTTAAGGGAAAAGATGGAAACTAAACATTTTCTAACATTTTTAAAAAGGTTTTCAACCCGTTCACGGACGTCAAAAATCAACAAACCGGATAGCCTACTCCCCATATTTTGCAGAAGCTTCTTGTTAGCTTTCTAGAGAAAACTTGGTAAATATGACGCAAACTCTGTGCTGTCCACTCGTATAGCTTATCCAGAACAAACCAAACGAAGCAAATTTACCGTCGACCAACATACGATAAAAACTAGTTACCTTCCATCGACGGCGCTTATCCGCTTATAGTCAAGAAGTAAGGATTTCAAGTTGTACTCCATCCTCTCTAGTCGGTCTACGCGTCTGTCCAAATTGATCAGGAAAATCTCATCGAAGTACTTATCAAATTTGTCAGCAGTACGGTTCTCGACCTTCACGAACTTTTCCAGTGCTTTGGCCGGAGTCAGTGGTTTGTCCCATTCAACTAGATTTATTAAAGTTTTACCAAGAGGAACAGTGGAAAAGCAAAAACACTCTGCCAGCCTAAATTAAAGTGTAGGCTATTTGCTAGACTACATTACCTTCCACCATACAAAGGATTAACCGAAGAAATAAGAAAATTTGCATTTGTCGTTTGAAGTAGTGCTATTACGCTGAGTTCGGTTGGCAACCAATTTTGCATAGCGCCGAAAGACGGCGTTTATGTCCTATATTCTCAGTCGAATTGTTCCTTTCACGGGCCAAAATATGCAATCATAAACACTTAAACGTGAAAACAGAAAAGAAGAATCTATTTTTATTTGCATTTATATTAATGAACACCATACCTGTAACTTCAAGCTTCAAAGACTCCAACTGGTTGATTTCGTCCTCAATGGTCTGACCATCTTCGGCGGGAACTGGCAGGAAACCGTAGACTTTCTCGTTCAGTACATGGATTGGCAGGTCTAGGGAAAAAGTGTGGCTTGCTGATATTTCGTACATTTCGCTGTCATTTGAACAAGAATATGTCAGCATAAACGATCAGCCACCCAGTGCCTAGAAATTCCGCAAGAACATGCATGGAGACGGGTTTATGTTCCCCCCTGTCCTAAAACCTGAACAGCAATGTTTTCAGATCCTCTTTAAAGCCGTGCTTCGGGTCAAACTCAAACAAGCCTTTCAGATTACCTTTAAACATTTCCTCAACTTCAAAAAAGCTGAAATCTTCGAAAGTTGAAATACTGCCCGCAACCTCGGTGCTATCCGAGTAAGTCCATCACTCATACCTTTAACCCCAAGAAGGGAATGGAAATGAAAACACACGTTGTGTCCACAACAGGTTACTAGTGTGCAGGGGGACTTCAAGGCAGAAATAATATCTACTGGCAGGGTGGGGAGAACAGGAACTGGAGATACAAATATGTAAAATGTACCATGCTGCACTATAGTGCAGTATACTGGCATGCTATTTGAGAGGAGACACTGCATCACAGAAAAGAATAGGTCACTCACCATTCCAGAACGCAGATATGGCTAAGGTGATCATATCATCAGACGGACCAGTGTATCCATTTAATTTTTTGGGGTCGAATGTCAACACTTCTGATTCGGGTCTCCTGAGGTTTATGAGTATACACGAGTTGACCAGAATAACCCTATGACATCCTTTGTTCTTCCTTTCTAGGATAGGCTTATACTCATCTGTCCTACGATAGTAATAATTTGTCTGCATTCCACACCAGAAGTTCGAGTACATGCCAAGCGAGTCAAGCTTGGGTGCAACAACTAGTTTATCCTGCTGTACCAGTTCCTTAATGGTTTGGTTGTTGACGAGTAGGACGTCCGAATCCAAAAACTGCAAAAAATGAGCGAATAAGGGCGGTGTTTCGGCCTGGATAAAGAATGCTAACGATTTAGAAGTAGTCTTATCTTCTTTCTTGCACTAAGCATTGAGATTAACAAAATCAACACAGCGGTAAGAATAAATAAACCCGTGAGGAAAAATCCACTATTTTGTAATGAAATTTGCAACAATAGGCTACAGGTTCTCTTACTGCAGTACAAGTGTGTACAAATCAGACTCAGAAATAATCGACAAACAGAAAAAAACAATCCAAACTAGAAATGTTTCAAATACTTACAAAGGCGTAGTCTCCCCATTTATCCTTTGACTTCTGCAGGGATTCCTCTCTCAAACTAATTATGTAGCGAAAACGGTCTACAGTCCACTGAGTTTCTTGATCCTCCTGGTAATCGGATTTGCCGAATGTTGCATTGATAAATGCATACTTTTCAACAACCGAATTGGTCCACTCCTTTACAATTTCTGCAGAATTGTCCCGTGACTCGTCAACTCGGAGCCTGTAAAGAGTCATTTCAGTAAAAAACTAATAGGCTACCGGTCCTTTGTAGCTGCGGGACAAAAAGGATCCAAGCCAAGGCTACCGTTATTTGGAAGTAGGAAGCTGAACCGGAAACTGCAGATCGCATCGGGTTGTCCAGTCTTTTAGCTTGAAAATAACCTGCAGCAGAAGGTGGTCTAAGACCATCTAAGTGGGTATTTCACTTTCTTTTATACCTAACCGGAGCGGTTTGGCGGAGCAAAACAGATCCATCATGGACCTCATTCGCTCTGAAGTTCGAAGTAAGGTAATTAACCAAAAAATGCAGCATCAGGTAAACAACCATACAAAGTACAATAAAATACACACAACTACTATGTCAATACTATACAGTATGGTCGAAAATCAATCATGTGGTTAGGTACAGGCTACAGGATAGTCTACTGTAGCCTAAACCAGCCTACAAAATATTCGAGCGATAGGGAAAATACTGAATCATCGGCCTCTTGCAGCTTTCTATTGAAATAAAATTTCCTGTAACCATCCAACCAGTAAACCAATCATAAGTGAAGCACAACAGAACCATCGCGGACCTTATTCGCTCTAAAGTGCGAGTGAAGCTCACTATCCGAGAACGGTCTTACTAAGTTGTGTGTCACACGATTTCCGGTGCCCCTCCCAACTCCCCCCATAGTCACCGGATCCGGGCGGGCTTGAACTGGGACATTTGTGACACGATTCGAGGTCTTTCCAAATTTCAAGTTTCGTTAAGATCTGATCACCCGTCCGAAAGTTACAGATAGCCTACCTCAATTTTCCGGATTCCCCCTACCTCAACTCCCCCCACGATTGTCGGATCGGAGAAATAACTACATCAGACGAGGATCCCGTATGGAAATAATTCAAGTCGTAAACGATCGTAAACGATCGTTTTTTTACGATCGTATTATGGGACATTCCGATCGTAAACGATCGTTTTTTTACGATTGGAAACAGTTGTTTACGATTGGAAACAGTCGTTTACGATTGAAAACAGTTGTTAACGATCGTAAACGATCGTATTTTTACGATCGGAAACGATCGTTTCCAATCGTAAACGATCGTAAACGATCGTATTTTTACGATCGTAAACGATCGTTTCCAATCGTAAACGATCGTAAACGATCGTTTTTTTACGATCGTATTATGGGACATTCCGATCGTAAACGATCGTTTTTTTACGATCGGAAACAGTTGTTAACGATCGTATTTTTAGGATCGTAAAAAAACGATCGTTAACAACTGTTTCCAATCGTAAACGATCGTTTTTTCCCAATTGTATTATGGGACAATCCGATCGTAAACGATTGTTTTTTTATGATTGGAAAGAGTTGTTAACGATCGTATTTTTCCGATCGGAAACGGTTGTTCCCAATCGTATTTCCAGTATGATTATGGCAGATAATTCAAGCTGAAAAAAAAACAATAGTAAACGATCGTTATTATCGAAAACAGTTATTTCTAAGATTTTTTTTTCAATACGAGCATTGGGCATATTTCCACACTGTATGTAGTCACTTCCATTTTTATAACTGAATTAAGAACTGATATTTCCAGATTTTTGTAAAATATGCTGTCATGAAGGCATTCCACTTCCAGCTGGTGAGGTCCTGAAAGATCTGCGACCATAAGAAGACATGAAGATTCCACTAAGCCACCCACTAGAGTAGAAAAGATATCATTCTCAGCCAGTTCTACATTTGTTCAATTGTTTGGACAAAACGAATAAAAACTAACGAAGGGAACATTTATCCGCAAGTCCGCAACACCCCGAAGAAATGTCACTCCCTGAGGCGGTCGCGGTCTGAGGCGGTCGGCGCTGATTGGCTTGTTGCAGAGCGCAGTCACAGGTCATGCTTTGCGTACGTGAGGTCAGCATACCTCTGGGAATTCATTGTATAGGAAGAAGGCATTTTCGGTATAACTTGTCAGCACCAAGTTATAGGGGTGAATAATGGTATACGTAACTTTTCAGAGTGGGTAGAATAATAGGGGTTAAGTGAAAAGGAAAGGTAATCAATTGGTTAGGTATGATCGCCTGGCAATGGTCGCTAGTGATCCGTTAACCTAACTACCTCAACCTAATCCTATTCTAACACTATCCCAACCCTACCCCTAGCCAGGGCCGTATCCAGGAATTTATTTCGGGGGGGGGGGTTTGCTCGCGGAATTTATTTCGGGGGGGGTTTTGTCCACGGATCGGACCAAAAAGTACAAAAAATACATAGATCAGAGGTTAAAACCTACAAAAAACTATTACTTTTGTGGGTTTCGGGGGGGGTTTGAACCCCCTAACCCCCCCTGGATACGGCCTTGCCCCTAGCTATACCAAACCTCCCAGCCACTAAAAACTAATCAACTTTCTTATCGTCTTGAAAATAAAAACAATTGCTTCCGATCGAAAACAGTTGAAAACGATCGGAAACAATTGAAAACGATCGTTAAATTACGATCGTAAAAAAACGATCGTAAAATTACGATCGTAAACAACCGTTTACGATTGGGATTTTAGTTTCAGCTTTGAGTTAAACTATTTGGATTATGCAAAACTAAAAACTAATCAACTTTCTTATTGCCGTTGTTAGAAATCAGGTCTGTATTTATCGTCTTGAAAATAAAAACAATTGTTTCCGATCGAAAACAGTTGAAAACGATCGTAAACAATTGAAAACGATCGTTAAATTACGATCGTAAAATTACGATCGTAAACAATTGTTTACGATCGTTAAATTACGATCGTAAAAAAACGATCGTTAAATTACGATCGTAAAAAAACGATCGTAAAATTACGATCGTAAACAACCGTTTACGATCGTTAAATTACGATCGTAAAAAAACGATCGTAAAATTACGATCGTAAACAACCGTTTACGATCGTTAAATTACGATCGTAAAGAAAAGATCGTAAAATTACGATCGTAGGCTAAACAACCGTTTACGATCGTAAACAACCGTTTAGGATCGTAAACAATTGTTTACGATCGTTAAATTACGATCGTAAAAAAACGATCGTAAAATTACTATCGTAAACAACCGTTTACGATCGTAAACAATTGTTAACAATTGTAAACGATCGTTAACAACTGTTTACGACTTAATTATTTCCATACGGGATATCTGACACGAGAGATCTTTCCGAATACCAAGTTGCATTAAAGGACACCTGAATGAAGAGTACCAAGTATCATCCATATCTGTATGACTTCCGTTAATACTGCCTGCAGAAAACCCAATCCAAATACGAAATAGTGTTTCCAAGCTATGATTTTTGCTCCATTTTGCATCTGTCCTTATTTTAGTACCGAACAATTTTAGAAATGAACAAATATCTCCAATCAACCCTTCTTCTGGAATATTTTTTAACCAGTTAAGCCCAAACGTATATCTAGAAGAAATTCCAATACGATCCGGCCAGCGCTGTACAAGGTTTGAATGAACTGCGCTTTTTGTCTTCGAGTCTGCATGTGCAAACCTCCATAAACGAACATCCGTATTTCGAAAACGTCACGCTCAGGAGAAGAATGCTCTCCCTGGCCATGTCTGTAAATGCATTCTCCATGGTGTGGTCAAGTATGGTTTAATTTTGCAGGTGTCCTTTAAGACCTGATCACCCGTTCGAAAGTTATAGCTAAATACCTCTCGTTTCCGGATTCCCCCTCCCCCCCAAGATTGTCGGATCGGGTAAGTTACTATTTCCAAACAATCTGGTGGGGTCCTTGATAAGCCTGCCAAATTTCATCGTCCTAGCGCATACTGAAGTACCTGAAGTCGGGATCACAGCAATTCAGGAACCCTGCCTCCAACTCCCCCCACAGTGCCAGGACCCGGGCCGGTTCTGTCAGTGACGTATCATGTTTCACCCCGATTCTTCCATTCTAAGCTTGTCACACGATATTCGGTGCCCCCTCCAACTCCCCCCACAGTCACCGGATCCGGGCCGTGCTTGAAGTGGGACATCTGAGACATGAGGTCTTTCCAAATTTCAAGTTTCATCAAGATCTGATCACACGTTCCAAAGATATAGGGGAGAGTTGGGTAGCTGGGTAAATTCACCTACCTTACCTTAGCTCTCAATATATGGGTTCCGGTAGTAAATTTTTCCCCATGTTATTTTCTCTAAGTCAGTGAAAATTCCGGCATCCTAGCTGTCATCCAAACTATTCCGTGAGTTCCCATGTAGATACTACCGGAGCACAAGCTCCTGCCAAAACCTCCGCCAAAACGCGCCTAATAGTTGGCTTATCGTCTTTCATACTGCCCTTTAATGTTACTCTTCCTACGTAATCTTTTCATGTTCCATAAAAGCTCGAATTCTCAGTTTCTAGGATTCTGTAAAATTTTTTAGAGATTCTGTAAAATTTTGGCTTTGCACCCCCACCGAAAATGCGCTTGCGACGCCCCTGAGATTACCAACAGGTATCCGGCTTTTGGCATAGGGTATCCAGCGTTAAGGTGAGTCTTCACCTTCCGGAATCTGGGTTCCCAGATTCTCAGAGATTTTTTTTTAATTTCTTCTGCGATACTTAAAAATTCCGGAAATCTGGAAGTTCAAAAGCCCCTTTTTTCCAGATCATTTTGATATACGTTCGGACCGGTTCATATTCCAGACGCAATTTACAGAAGACGTCAAAGAATAATCTGGAAGCCCAGATTACGGAACTTCCGGGAGGTGAAGACTGGACTTTAGGCATATGCTCGAGGTATCAGGCCGTTTGGCATAGGGTATCTACAAATCAGGGATTTGTGGTAGACTGGAGAGAGCCTCAAAAACATTCTCGACTAACCTATGGAACACACACATTTGGGCTACCTAACTGATCATGGAAACACTCTTTTTGAACCGCATTCTCTGAAGGATCACAGAAAAATGCCTCTAGTAGGCTCTAGCCTACTAATCAATACCTCGCATCTGTGCCACCCTCTGTGAATGAAATAGCCTATATGCCTGCAATTCCCACTGTTTCTTTCCAGCCTCCACACTTGGCCTACCAAATGTGTGAAACTGGGCCTTGATTGAAAGTTTTAATTATTCTCTGCAACCTAATATTTTTTCTGTCTTCGCTGAACGAAGTTGCAGCATTGACAAATGCAATACCTGCTGACCATAGCCAAATTGTTTTTGCGCCCCTTCCATTTCCAATTTTCTTCTGCGCCTTCCACAGATTTATTTACGCTACCAGGTTAACCCAAATAGTTTTACGGTGACTATTTGCACCACCATATTTCTGTTGCATGTATTTACACCTTCTGGGCTTCTGGCTCAGTTCTGGCTACCAGGTTAACTCAAACAGCTGAGCATGACTATTTCAGAATCAGAATCATTTTTATTTGCCCAATATCTTTACCGAAAGGGAAAAAATAACCTGGGAGAATTTACGCCAGCATTTGTCTTTACACAAGGGAAAAAAAATGTTGGAGAATTTATGCCAGCGTTATTCTGTTGCATGTATTTAGCCTTCGGCTTTGTTTTGTGCCAGGTACAGTAATTCTTCAAAGAAGAAAAAGAAGTAAGTGGATCACTTTCCAGAATGGATGGGTTTTGATGTTTCACAGGTGATCCTTGTGATTTAACCTTTATTTACACAAGTCTGAAGGGGTAGGCTGAATAAATTGATTATGGGTGGCGCAAATAAAAAGGTTTCTTGTAATGCCAAAGCCACCACGTAATATCAGTTACAAAAAACAAACGATATATGAATACCAAGATCTTACCATATTCCAATTCTTGATTTGTCATAATCCTGAGATTCCAAATAGTTGAAAAAATATGGCAAAAAGTGAGCTTTGTTCTTCACTAGAATATTGACCACAATAGTCGGGTCAACTGCACTAGCTATTGAATCTACAACAAGAATAAGTCCTAGTAGACTGGTTATGACTTTAGCTTTCCCCATCTTGGAATTCTAGGTCTATCAAGGACCGACGGAGAAGGCAAAGTGGCAAAGTGCAGTTGCTCCAGATTCCAGATTCAGAAATATTTGCTTAGCCAGCCAGTGTTGCCGCTTTACTGTTATATGACCTGTAGCAAAAATCTGTGATATTCTGGCACCGACGAAATTTGGTCATTTTTTGTCGAGTGTTCATCTGAGTGTTCAGTTGTTCTGGTTGTTCAGTTTACTCTTTCTGGCTTACTCTTTTCTGGTTGTTATTTCTGGTTGTTCAGTTGTTCTGGTTGTTCAGGCTTATTCTGGCCGTTCCCCGAGGACTCCTCGGGGAATCAATGGCGTACAGAAGATGTACAGAAGAAGCGTACAGAAGACAGCGAAAACATGGGGAATGCTTCCAAAACGGATTTTGTTCCTAAACAAAATATGCAGTTGACAAAATTAGTCTGGATCCACTTTATTTTTAATTAATTTTAAATTGCACCAACAACAGCGAAAATTGATTCCGTTCCCCTCCGAATCTGAAAGGGAGTTCTTTTTGATGATGGTGATCGGAGCATGCCCCGTCCGTAGGGAATCGTGAGAACACAGGGAGTGAGTCCCCGGGACAAACAAAAACGCGGGGACTCCTCAAGTGGAGTCCTCGGGGAACGGCGAGATGCCTTTGCGGAATTTGCGCTTTTAGAAATCATACAACAAGAAATACAAATATCCTCTGACATCTAGAGTGACATAATAACTACTTTTCCACCAATTTGACAAAAAAAACTAGACTCTTGTGTCGGTGATGATGAAAGTGAGACGAATTTTTAGATACCACGATCTGATACCCAGGTCCGACCGTGGAATCTGAATATTAGTTACCACGGTGACTGGCCAGATATCACAATAACTGTAGAAACGCCTTGTGACCGTGGTACTAGATACCACGGTAACTGCGAAAACGACTTGAGACCGTGGTATCAGATACCATGGTATCTGCAAAAACGGAACTATTGCAAGTTCACGGATTCTGGAAATCTGTCAGATCCGATTAGGCTATTGTCTGTATCAGGATGTAGCCTATAGGGAAATATTGTCTGTATCAGGGTCCCATCAAAACCTATGAGTTGCGTTTTTGCAGATACCATGGTATCTGTTACCACGGTAACTGGATCTGCAATTAGTCGTTTTTGCAGTTACCGTGGTATCTGATCCACTGCAAAAACGATTATTGCCAAAATTGCACTTTTCGAAGTCATCCAAAAAGAAAAACTGATTTCCAGTTAATCAGTAAGTGCTTCTTTCTCACCAATTTGACAAAATTTGATGAAAGTGAGATGACTTTTCAGATACCACGGTCGGACCGTGATATCTGAATATCAGTTACCACGGTAACTGGCCAGATAGACCCCGAAGCCGCGCCGATTTTTTTTTCAGCGGCGGCGCGCCGGAAAACCCTCGGCGTGGCCGCCGAAATTTTTTTAGCGGCGCGCCGCCGAAAATTTTCGGCGGCGCGCCGCTTTTTGGCGCCGTTTTCCGGACTTTTTTAGCTAAAATTTGTGAACTTTGCGGCCATGATTTGGAGCAATTTCGTGCCTGAATTGGCTGTAGGTGTAAATAATGAGTACGGAATTAAAATATCGTTTGACTGGCCAGCCAGGTAGCCTATCAAGTTTATAGGCTACCTCGCTGGTATCAACATAATTTCAGCTATTCTTGTACAAGGCGTCATCTCCCTGTTCCAGACGGATTCCCACTGCGAGTCCCGGATTTTTTTTTATTGTACTAGCAACTCCCTTCCCCCCCGTTCTCACGGGTCCCCGTCGTAAGCCATTGCATCAACTAGAATAACTAGAAAATAACTCCTTTCGGATTCGATGTGGAGCTTATTTGAGGTGTTGCTGGTGTTAGTGGTTTAACTAACGCTTAGAAAATAATTAAACTCTGTTTCACTGATTTTTTTTAAATTGTGCAGTTATAAAACTAAGTAAGCAAATCAAGTCAAAGAAAAGTGAAATAACGTGGACCATTAGACAGACTATTTTGTTTCGTCAACCACATGAGTTTGGCAAGGAAATAGATCAGCAAATTTTCGAACCACCTTGATACAGATACATTATATCTGTTCTCGTTGTTTCCAGTCTCGATAGTCCCCGGAAAGTGACTCCTTCTTTTCTCGTGGCTCCCCTTGACCCGTCAAGGAGTACCCGGGAAACAGCGAAATATAGCAAATAAAAATTAGGTGACGACTTTTATGGATCGATTGTTTCTAAACAAAACAATTATTCTCAAATTCGATTACTACCTGAAACAACAAATAACACAGAAGATACGACCCCCCCCCCCCAACCGACGATAGGATGCTGTGATGCAATGTAAGCATTTTTTCTGGGTCCTTTCTTCGCACGCCAACTATCGTGGTCTAGCTTATCTTATCTGGAAGTGCCCGGATTAGTGAAAGTCCGACTGCCGACAGCAAGACAGACCTTATGGTACTTGAGCAAACCAATGTAAGTCCCAGACAAGCTTAATTAACATACAAAAACATCATGGTCGGACAGTGTGCGTGGACGTGCTCAAAGAAACATCAGTGGTATATGACGGTCTTTTGATTACTTTTTCATGGTCAAAAGACACGGTGGGCAACCAATGAAAAGTATTTCCGCCGAAAAAAACGGCGGCGGCGCGCCGCCGTTCAAACGGCGTTAGCTATGGCGCGCCATCTGAAAAACGGCGGCGGCGCGCCGAAACTTTTTCGGCGGCGGCGCGCCGATAAACGGCGTGGCTTCGGGGTTTATGGCCAGATACCACGACAACTGCAAAAACGCCTTTTGACCGTGGTATCAGATACCACGATAACTGAAAAAACGACTTTAGACCGTATATCAGATACCGTGGATCTGCAAAAACGCAACTATGGTCTTTTTCGGAATCGCTGTAGTGAAAAACTAGTGCTGAGATTTTATTTTTGAAACGACTGCTGTCAATTTTTGCTGTTCGACTGGGGCGATGACAGGAAAGAGTATTCTTCCGGTTTTGTTATTTAAATTTTCTGAGTTAATAACACTGCCCAAAATGGCAGTGTTTAGGAAACCGGGAGCCGTATTTAGGAATCTGGAACTCACGGAATGGTTTGGCTGAGAGGTAGGATTCCGGGATTTTAACTGGACATGCCATAACGTTCGGATAATAAACGGCAACGCTGCTCCAAAACCCAGGTTTGCCAATGGGATAAACACATTTCAAATTAGCCAAGGAATAGGCTAAAGGAAATTTAAATTTTGTGTTTGATTTCATTAGTGAGATAACTGTTTTAGAGCTGGACATTAGTGGCGTTATCGGTCGGCCTGCTTGCTTACTTTCACTTTTGCCTTTGGAAATTCAACTATCCTTTTTTACCATTCTCCCATGGGACACTGAGCTCCACCAGTTCACTTTCAGTAGGGTAGCCAGTAAATTTTTTTTTAATCAAACCTGAGCTGTTGAAGATCAGAATGTGATTCTCCTATCTTTTAGCTTTGATTTGAGGCCAAAATCACCACTCTATCTTGCCTCTAAGCATCTTAAATCTTCTTTAGAAAACAGTATTTTACATAAGGAAATGCCTATGTTCATCCATTGACTTTAGGGTTTTGTCCATCTAGTGACCAGCTTGGAACTATGTGCTTCAATGAAATTCTATGAAACTGGGCATTTTGAGCTGGTTTTGAGTGCATGGGGAGCCCCAGCAAGTGAGTTAGATGAGAAAATATGAATAAGATCATTAAGGTTATAGTCCAATAGCCTAGACCTATTGCTGCTATAGGCTGCTGACTTTTTCTCCTTAGTATCAACAAATTTTTGTAGGCAAGTTCAGCTACTTTTTTTTACATCTAAATTTACATTGAATATTAAGAAATAATATCAAATAGCTAGGACATCTTACTGATGGCCTTACAAAACAGACAATTTTGTCCTGAATGCAATGGTATTTTCAAAATATTTTTTGAAGATGTTTAGATAGGTAAAACTGTGTAGGAAAATTCACAGCAATTCCTGCATTCATTACAAAAAAATCGCCAATTTTTGCCACTAGGTGTTTTTGTGGCCACCCTACTTTCAGTTGCTTCAGTGAAGGCAGCGCACAAGGTTTAAACGAAGTTGTATCGGAATTCCAGACAAGCCTGACATCACACCCATTTAATCTATTTTACCTCAGAAAACAAAAAAATGTAGTTACTCCTATCAGTGAATATATGTTTAATACGTATCTATAGCCTACTGTATATAGAGCCGAGCAGCCAGCGAGGTGCCAGTTCCTTTTACATTTATAAAATGGACTAGGGACCATCAAAGCCTATGTTTGGTCCTCAATTACATGGCGTCACGAGTATGGAATTCCGATACAGGAATTCTGAACAGGAATCCAACCTCGTTTTTACACTACCGTACCTCGATTTTTGCCGCGAAAATGTTGAAATCGAATGTACAAGCTGTCCTGATAGTCAAGAGGCAAAATATAACTTTTTTCAAAGTCATGTGTCCAAAAATATTCAAATTCTGTTCCTTTTCTTCCTTTTGTAGATATGGTACTTTGAAATCCTGTTTTCCGGCCATTGACTTTGCTAACTCTTCCTTTTTCATCATTTTTAAGTCAATCGAGGTGAGGTTAGAATGAAGTAATCTTATTTGAAAAGAAAAATAAGTTTAACTGGAAATACTGAAGCAATAATTATTAATCAAATATGTAAAACATTCAACTAGCTTCCATCTAGTATTTTTTTCATATTTGTTGGTTCCTTTTTAAGCCAGATGGATTATTCTGAAGGAAAGACTTCTCTAGAAATTTGAAATCTTGTCTGAGGTTGGATACCCCTCCTGTACAACTTGTATCTGGGGCTGTAGACCTATTCAGTCACCTAGAATCCCTAATCTGGATAAGTTATGCCATGGCTATGCGAAATATTTGTAGGCCTGTTGTGTCCACACAGTAACCTAACAATGAGTTTTGTGTGAAGCTTAGAAAACAAATAATCAGGATCAGTTTAGTAGTCTAAGCCAGTCAACCACAAACCCCTGATTTTTGGATACCTATGCCAAATGCTGGGTATAGGGGAGAGTCCTGTAGTGTGAGACATTTTTTTATTTATTTTTTTCGATGAAATTTGTTTGTATTTCTCCAAATTTACGTACTAGCATGTACTGGGTTCTCTATAGAATCTTAGGGATTTTTGTCATATTTTTCTCTCTCACAGTTTCTCAGTTCTCTCACGTCGTCACTGTGTCATACTACCCGCCGGTGGAGGGCAGTATGACACACCCTGGGTTCAGTATGAGAAATCTTTAATTTTTGTGTTTTCTTATTATATTTCACTCAGAAACTTTCCTTAAAAAAAAACAAAAGAACTTGGAACCATGAGGAATGGTTCCTCACAGTTTTAAGGCTATTCCCCTCCCTCCACCCCCCATGGGTGAGTGAACCCGAAAAATGAAGGTTTCGTACATTTTTGTTGCATATACTGAGTCTCAATACTTATATTAGCCTACTGAAGAAATGTCAGAATCATTCAGATACAATAGAAATCTTACATGTCAAAAGGTCAATCGATACTATCACATGTGTCATACTAGCCGACAAAAAGTATGTCATACTACCCGACTCCCCCTTTTTGTATGGGATCTGCATTTCCTCCTAAATTGTGTGAATATCCAGCAGTTTTTCAACTGCTTATGATAAATAAATACCTTACCTAGGTCCCTGCAAGAAATGGTTAGCCTATGTTATAGCACCTTTTCCACATTGGAGTTTGTATTAAGACAAAAAAATTACTTTGAGGGTCAAAAAATATATTTTTTGGCATAAGTTCTGAGTGAGTATTAATTTTTTTTTGAAAACTTGTTTTCTCCTTCGTATAGTAGATGTTTCTTAGCTACTGCAAGCACAGATGAATAAAACTAATAGAACCAATAGTTCCGAGAGCGTGTCATACTACCCGCCGTGTCATACTACCGGACTCTCCCCTATCTGTATAGCGTTTGGCATAGAGTATGTCTAACACTGGATACCCTATGCCAAACGCTGGATAGCTGTGGGTACCCTAACCCTGACCTACCCCGCTGTAGATGAATTCTGATTGGTTGATTTCTGAACTTCACTCAGTTCATCAATATTTTACTTGATGAACTTGTCCACGATAACTTATCCATGATGAAGGTATCCAGCATTTGGCATAGACTATCTAGCGTTAGGCATAGGGTATGCCAAACGCTGGATATCCAGCGTTTGGCATAGGATTTCCCAAAATCAGGGGTTTATGGTTGACTCGTCTAAGCCCTTTTTTGATAGCACATTCTCCCCCGTAAGCAATGGGCAGGGCCCAGGGAAGGTTACTCCACTTGGCTAGTTTTTTATTAGGCCATCTGCTTCTGAACTATAAAATGTAGGCTACAGTAAAGGTATGCTTATGTGAACATTTGTTGACGTTGGACTTGCATTTTCATGCACTTGCTGTGGCTAAGGCTAACTACCAGTTAGCCAAAGTAGGTAATTAAGGGCATCTGAAAATACCTGAATAGGTATTTTGGATCTTCACTCTACAATTTAGCCCAAAACTACACTGTTCACATTAAAGTAACTGTACACATAAACATCCTCTAGCCTACTCTGGCCTATGTTTATTTGAACAGTTACTTAAATGTGAACAGTAGCCTACAGTTTTGGGCTAAATGGTAGAATGAAGGTCCAAATACCGATTCAGGTGTTTTCAGAGGCCTTTAATTACCTACTATGTCTAACTCATAGTTGACTTTAGTCACAGCAAGTGGATGGCAAAGTCCAAAGTCACCAAACGTTCATGTAACCATACCTCTACTGTATTTATTGTACAGTAGGGGTACCTGATTTCGTTCTTACACAACCTCCAATGTTGCGGCTATGCCGGCTATGCCTTTCCTTTGTTTTAAATCTGCTTTAAAAAGGGATTTTTCTGGTTATTAACTTCGGTAGCTCTACCTTTTTCATCACTTTGTACCTAAATTATGACAAGGAATATGAGCTCAGGTAACTGTGAGGAGGTATTGTTTGAAAATAAAAATATTTTTAACTAGAAATATTGAAGCAAAATTTATTTGTCCAAAATGTAAACCATTCTATTAGCTTCAATCTAGTATGTTTGTCATATTTTTGGGTTCCTTTCAAGCCAAATAGATTTCTCTGAAGGAAATCTTGTTTGAGGTTGGGTACCGTACCTCTCCTGTACTTATAGCCCTTATAGCCTAGCCTAAAAAAAAATTTCAGTGAACACTCCTAATTTATAGCCAGTCCAGTAATAGGCACTTTTGGATGTCATGTGAATCATTTGATAAACTGAAAATGCCTTGTGTGTGCCTGAGAACAATAGCCTAGGCTATTCATTAAAATTTCATAAAAAGTTAGAGGTCTTGGGTTGAAAGGTGATCTAAAACGCCACTAATGCGTCCCTGCTGTATAGCTCAGCAACGATGTCCAGTCTAAGAGAAGATGGGGACTGGCCTTGTGAAGATGATAAGTAAGTGGTAACTATTTTCGAATGGCTCCTGAAGTAGCCTTAAATCAAGGTCAAGTCACACTTGCCAATGAAAGCTGTGTTGCTTGTTGATATGTAACAATCTCACTTCTGATGTGTACAGTTTACAGAGTTTTACAGTTTGCTTTTAATGTGGATCAAACGGTTCAAAAGCCTAGAACAAACCCTAAAAGAAAAAAACCCTGCAAAACCCTTTCAAACCCAAGATATCCAGAAACATGAAAACTGGAGATAGCAGAGCCCAACCAGCAGATTCTAGCTAGTGTAGAGTACTACAGATCATATTAATGTGAGCGCTGCAGTCAAAATTTGTCAGATTCGCCTTTTTCCTGCCAAAGTTCAAGTATTTTCCATACAGATTCTAGCTTTTAATGTTTCTGAAATGCCGTACTCTTGATGACTACCCGATTAAAAATTTGTGACCTGTGTAGTTGTATGATATAGTTGTACGAAAAAGTTTTGATATGTAATAGTACAGAATACCGTCGTTTAATGTGCCCCAGACTGGGCCAATCTTAAGCAGTAGTATCCAGTAGCATCCTCTCTTGCTATAATAGCATTCAGGTATACATAAAAGCATGTTCTAGCATCAGTTGGTATTGCATGCTTCTTTTTCGTACAACTTTCAACTTTATACTACTGTTTTGAAATAAGTTTTCATCGGGTAACTCTTCCTGCTAATGAAGAATCGCCGTGTACCTAGCGGAAGAGCCGAAAGCGTCACCACAGCTGTCCCCAACGAATGCCGTTGATTGGTTGGCACACAATTTGAGTCGTCGTTCGGGCGACGTTTCTCTTTCTTCGAGAGGTTTAACTGGCTAAAATCCTTATGACGAGAGTGTCTTTTATGTATTGTACGATTTTCTGTGACCAGTGATTGACTCGACTATCTTCTCTTATTGCTTACAAAGTCATTTTAGGCTCAGCTTGCTCTGCAGAGATTTACTTTTTTAATTAACCTAGTTTTCTGGTAATATACAGAGATTTGTGCATAGAAACGAAAACTATGCGATGCAGCAACAAAATTCAAGATTTGGTAACTACCTTATTTCAATATGGCAAGCTCTAAACATACGACGAAGGCTGATATTCGAAAAGCGGAAAAACACGAATGAGAGTATGTTTTTGTTTCCTGGAGGCATGGGGAGTGAGTCACGCCCCACGCCTCCCCCTTCGGACCGCCCCGCTATTCGGGAAATCCTATCTGAAGGTCTTCCATTTTTATGGCGTTTGCAGCTTTGTTCAAGTGCCACCTACAACCCATCATTTGTCCGTAGGTCGGTCTGTCGGTCGGTGCGGTGGTAGCGAATTAGGGTAGCCTACTTCCAGGTGAGATGGGACGATGAAAATTGGCAAACGCTATCTGAAGGTCTTCCATTTGCACTTGCAGCTTTATTCAAGTGTCATCTGCTACCGATCACTTGTCCGTGGGTCGGTCGGTCCGGTGATAGCGAATTGGGGTAGCCTGCTTCCAGGTGAGCTAGGACGATGAAACTTGGCAGGCATATCGGGACCCTACCAAATAAATGGTCGGGCCCTGACGTCGTTTATGTATGCATTTAATAGCGTTGTGTCACTCTGGACATCTACTACTCTCGTACCCTATCTAGTCTGTGACAGTTTTCTCCGCTCCAAGCGCTTTGAGTTTAGCATAGAGCCGCGTGTGGCAATCTTATCAGATGCTATTTCAAAGTCGACCAGAGTGAATTGTTTTAGTCTGTTTGCAGCTAGAAGTTCAAACTTTTGTCATTTGTACCCTGCGTATAGGTTCACAAGCTAGTAAAAGTCCTGCATCTTTTCAATTATCCTTTCCTTTTTGGATCTCATTCTCGCATCTGTTTTTAAAAATTTCCTCAAATCTGTCAAATCCATTTTCTCAAGTTTGTTTAGCCTACTTGTTGAATTGATTATCAAATATCAACCCCAGAGAAAATCGTCCCACCAGTTCTTAGAAATTTTGTTCGTGTTCTTTTGGTCTTTAAAGTTTGACCGAATAGGGCTGAGATCCGACAGTCTAGTTACACTTGACTTATTTACTTAAATAGGCCTAGGGCTGAAAACCTGATAAAAATGAGTTACTTCGTCTGTCCGCTGTCCACATATAATCGACTTCATCGAATGAAATTATTCTTTCGGATTTTTGTTACCTCTATGTGCTTTTCTCTCTATGCTTAAAATGTTCAGCAACTACAAAGGTAAGCTATTGTCGAAAAATAACAAATACCGTATAACAAAAAGGCATAATAAGTTATCATCACTTTCCTACTCCCTTCAGAGGAGTTGCGTTGAAATTCGAATTCTCCGCGTATGGGCGAATTTTGGGTTGTCGTGCAAGCAGCGCACATTCTGACCGTTATTACTCGAGCTCCGGGTGAAATAATTCAAAATCCGTTAGATGAGTCAAAATAATTCAGTGTATTCAAACGTCAGATGTAAAAATAAGCTGCCTTTTCAGTTAAACTTTAATGGACGATAAAGCGTGTCTGAATATGGCATTTCTGAAAAGCCCTGTATATTGCCTTGTTAAAGGACTTGTGATGGTTGCTTACCCTTTTCACTTGAATGCTGAATGGTGTTTTCTTTCATACGTTGCTAATCTTTTTCAGGTGTGGAAACGTGAATTTTGCAAGAAGAGACAGTTGCAACAGATGTGGCAAAGGTAATGGTAACAAGGTATAGTACTTTCATTCACTGAGACTATTGTTATTTTGTTCTTAGTCAGCTTGTCTAGGGGATGACAGACTTAAGTAACGAAGGATAATCTGCTATTCTGTGTAATGGTTGAAGTGGGTGAAGTGAGATTGCCAGTCCTTTAAAGTTTAAAGGACAAAGTTTGTGGCTGAATCGGTTGAAAGAGTGTAGTTTTGAATCTGGTTGTGTTTTTAATATCAGCCCTGCTTTACAGAGCGAAGTGATGCAAGTGCCAGGTTGAAAAAGTTGGGGATTGAAATTGGTTCACAAGCAGCTGAGAAAAGCAAAGGACTCTTCAGTGCAGATGACTGGCAGTGCAGCAAGTAAGTCATTCATCTGTATCAGCTTCAGGTCTCCAGATGCAGTATTCCAGTACTTGCACTTTTGTCTCCGAAAAACTAGTAACGGTAGATCCTGACATATCCAGTCAGCCCGGTTTTGCTAGTTTGGGCACTTCCGCTTAAGCTAGGACCCGACCCAATGCTCACCGAAACCATCTCTTCCCGGAACTTAGTGAGTGATAGGGGCAGACGGGAAATGGAGAGATTGGAATGAAACTTGGGTGAAAGGCCATGGGTCCGGATATTTTCTGGAACTACTCCGATTCGAGCAAAACATGGTTGATGGATGGAGCAATGCTCTAAATGTGACGTTTTCTGCCCAAGTCACATCCGAAAACGGTCGGGGAGTGAAGATGTAGTTTTGGGGTACTCATAGCGACCAAATGGATGGAGGAATGGTGATGGAGGAATAGTGATGTACAAAGGTCACGGACCTAGATCTAGATCGGATTTGACCTCTGTGGGGGGAGATGAAGGGGATCCCGAAAGTTGTCAGGTTCGAGTGAAACTTCATGGGTTTGCAAGAGCAAATGCTGTAGATGATATTTGTGGGTACGCGTCGAGTCCGACCTCTGTGTGGGGGGGGGTGAATTGGGAACCGACATTTTCTGGAAATCGTGTGACATGCATTAACATCAGAACGAGTAATCCTCGAGGGGTTGCCCACTCAGTTTTTCGGTGCACAGCAGGTGCCCGGTGTCGGCCGGTGCCGACCGGTGCCTTGTTTCCGGTGCCGATCGGTGCCGGCTGGTGCCGACTGGTGCCGGCTGGTGCCGACTGGTGCCGCACGGTTTCGGTGCCGACCGGTGCCGGCTGGTGCCGTCCGGTACTGGAACCGGTAACTTATCAATTCGAAAAGGGGAGCGGCTTTTGGAAACGAGAGGGCATTTTGATTCGTGGGCATTTTGAGTCGTGGGCATTTTGAGCCGTGGGCATTTTGATCGTTGGCATTTTTAACCGAGGGCATTTTGATCGTGGGCATTGTGAGAGTGGGCAAAAAGATCATGGTGATTTTGGGAACCACCCTTCGCCAGGCTCTACTGTAACCTTGACAGATGAAATGACACTTGTTTCAGTACCTTACAATACTTAATCCTTCAAATTAAACAGGCTAAAGGACGGCTCAGACGGCGTTCGTAAAGTGCGTAAAGTCGTTCGTAAAGTTGCTCCGCTAACCCGCGTAAAGTACTTTACGGAGGCAGGCAAGAAGTTCAACTTTAGTTAACTTTTTGGGATCCCAAAACGTTAGTGACGGATACCTATGACATCGCAAAAACTGTCCGTCAGTCCGTCTCTTAGCATGATAACTCTCGAAGGGATTGAGATATTTTGATGAAACTTGGTGGGAGGATCCTTCGGATCAAAGTACAAGTCAAGTTCGAAGATGGGCTCTGTAGCTCTATATTTGAGGGTGGGGGAGGGGTTTCAAATTAAGGGGCAAAAAAAATATTTTTTGAAAGCTGTTTAGATAGTGGATTTAGGGGTAAGGAGCTGAATCCGAATATGAAAGTTATTTTCTCGCCGGACAAGTAGTTCGCCCGGAATCTGGCCAAAACCAGAAAGTTTGTAGTAAGTAAAATTTTTATTTGAAGTTGATTAGATGTTTGATTTAAAGGTAAGAAGACATGCTGAATACGATGGTGAAAACCATTTTCTTGCCTGACAAGTAGTTCGCCCGGAATCCGGCGCAAACCGGAAAATTTGATAAGAGCAAAATTTGTATTTGAAGTTGATTAGATATTCGATTTAGAGGTAAGAAACCGTGCTGAACACGATGGTGAAAACCATTTTCTTGCCGGACAAATAGTTCGTCCTGAATCCGGCCAAAACCGGAAAATTTGTTAAAAGCAAAATTTGTATTTGAAGTTGATTAGATGATAGATTTAAGGGTAAGAAAAAACGCTGAATCTATATATGACAGTAATTTTTAACCGGACATATAGTTCGTCCAGAATCCGGTTGAAACCGGATTTTTTTTTTAGAAGTTAAAGTTTTATTTGAAGTTGATTAGATGTTCTTTATAGGGATAAGGAGATACGCTGTACTCGTTTCTGAACTATCTTTTGTTTTTGCTGGGCAAGTAGTTTGCTCGGAATTCGGCCGAAACCGGAAATTTGGCAGAAGTAGCCTATACCAGGAAGTTTCGATCAGTATCGTCAAAATAGATATGGCTTATACAGGTATATCTGAACTTGGTTTTCTCAGATGATTAGCCTGGCGAAGACTGGATTTGGCGAAGACAAGACGTAGTTAATATTAAATTTTTGGGATCCGATCGAAAACTTGGGTCTTGTTTCGTAAAGTTCGGAAGGTTGACCAATAGGAGAAGAGATCGAAAACAAGTTATGAAAATAAATTTGAAAATGATGAGATGACGACTCTTGTGGTTTGTATGGTAATAATAATAACAAGGTCGAATAACTTGAAACTTGTTTTTTGCAAGAATAATTAGGAACATTTTTTTTTTATTAATTTTGTTCTTGTTGATTTTGTCAATTGAGTTGGGAAGAAAGAATTACTTATTGAATTAAATTGTTTAGAACTGACTTATTTATTTATATTACTTTTGTTGTTGGATTATTCTAATTTATTTGTTGGAGTTTTTTTTCTATCTGTATATTAACCATGGTCAATTATGGCTTTCAGTGCTAATAAATATCTACCTGTGGTTCATATATGATAAAAATAATCTCTAATAATTAGAATCTTTTTCTTTCTAGAACAAATCGCCATAAAAAAAATCTCGTAATGTCATCTAAGTCAAATTCCCGTCTAGGCGGCGACAAAGTTTACGGAGCATACTTTGCGAAAAACTTTACGAACTTAAAGTTCGTAAAGAAATCGTCCTTAAAGTTGTCAATAGGCTACTAGGTCCCATTTTAAGGTTCACGTTTTTTCTGTTTCTTCTGAAACAATAAGACCAAAGGTTTCGGTGGGATCCCAAAAATTTAATATTTGAACCAGACAACCAGGTCTTGTCTTTGCCAGATCCAGTCTTCGCAAGGCTAATCATCTGAGAAAACCAAGTTCAGATATACCTGTATAGGCCATATCTATTTTGACGATACTGATCGAAACTTCCTGCTTTACTTCTGCCAAATTTCCGGTTTCGGCCGAATCCCGAGCGAACTACTTGCCCAGAAAAAAAAATATAGTTCAGAAACGAATTCAACGTATCTCCTTATCCCTATAAAGAACATTTAATCAACTTCAAATAAAACTTAAACTTCTGAAGAAAATAAATCCGGTTTCAACCGGATTCCGGACGAACTGTCTGTCCGGGTAAAAAATGATTGTCATACATAGATTCAGCGTCTTTTCATACCCTTAAATCTATCATCTAATCAACTTCAAATAATAGTTTTGCTTTAAAAAAAAATGCGGTTTTGGCCTGATTACGGACGAACTACTTGTCCGGCGAGAAAATAACTTTCATATTCCGATTCAGCGTGTCTCCTTACCCCTAAATCAACTAGCCTATCTAAATAGCTTTCAAAAAATATTTTTTTTGCCCCTTAATTTGAAACCCCTCCCCCACCCTCAAATATACGGCTCCAGAGCCCATCTTCGAACTTGACCTGTACTTTGACCCAACCAATCCTCCCACCAAGTTTCATCAAAATATCTCAATCTCTTCGATAGTTATCGTGCTTAGACAGACGGACAGACGGACAACTTTTGCGATGTCATAGGTATCCCACCACTTACGTTTCGGGATCCCAAAAAGCAGCAGTCGCTATTTTTCAAAATTAAAATCCTGAATTCTCATGGTGAGCGAAACCTTTTTAGTGAAATCATTTTGTTCTGGACAGGTTCATAAAGCCAGTGCCGGCCGGTGCCGACTGGTGCCGGCCGGTGCCGAGTCGGGGGTGCACAGCAGGTGCCGAGGAGTGGGCAACCCCTCGGTAATCCTAGCAGAATTCGCCGACTGTTGGTTGTTGGATGGTGGGGAGTTCCGGAAATTTTGTGGCTTACTTAGAGCCGACAAATCGGGACGGGACTTGGCGACAGAAGCTCTACCTGTACATTTACAGATCCGGACCGGGCACTGTGTGGAGGAGTTGGAGGGGCTCCTCGGTATCTTGTGACATGCATAGCCTACCTCTCGAAGGTGTGATCCGACCCGGATGGAACCTGATAGTTGAATAGAGCACATTCGCTAGGCGCTCCGCCCTTTTAATTGCTTCTAAATCCCCAAAGGTGCCAAATTTAACTCTTCTTAATATGTTCCATCTAAAAACCCTTTCTTAACGCCGTGAAACTCTGTCGTTTAACCTTGGAAAACAAATCCTAGAAGACCCAACCCTAAGCCCCATCCTGCCCTCTGATTTCGCCGCAATTCGAGTCAGGCCTGGCAGAGCAGCTTCGCAACCGATTCCGGTAATACAACCGGTCACATGCTCTCATGCTCAGTATTAGCGTAGCCCTCATTCGTGAGCTGGCTCAATTCCGAAGCAGTTTGATCAACTGCTGTATATAAAGAAATGTCTTAAATTTTCGTTTGTTCTTCAAATTTTAATGAACCTATATCGTGGTCTGATTATCTTGTTTTGCTGTTGTTGTTGTATTTATTCATTTTACGTTTGACGTCATTTTATCTTGATACAGTAATTTTTGTTGACATAAAAAACGAAAATTCGGCTTGTCCGTGAATGGTTTGAAAATAAATTGAATTCCGAAATTAAAAGTATTAGTATATTTTGTGTTCTATTTTAGTTATTACAAAAATTTTTTTACATCCTTTAGTAGCTTTAATTGTTCTAAAAAAAAAAAAAAAAAAAAAAAAAAAAAATTGAATTGAACTAGGCGCTCCGTTTAGGGGTTTGGCTGTATGCAGCATATAGCTAAATAAGACCCACAACTACCCTTTAAGGCCATATGAGCTTTCAGCTCTTGTTGACTTATCGTTGTTTATATTTTTCTGTCTTCATTAGGTGTGGCAATGTGAACTGGGCACGTCGTGGTACATGCAACCTATGCAATGCCCCAAAAGTTGCTGAAGTTGAAGTAAGAACTGGTTATGGCGGCGGTTTCAATGAAAGAATTGGCGTGGAGTATAAAAAACGGGAAGAATCTGACGACGAATATGACGAAGTAAGGAGATTTTAAAGCAGCAGTGATCGTTAAAGCTTTCATATTTATATCAAATGGTACAGCTTGAATTTCAGATGTTCTTTCCTTGATTCGGGATACGAAGCTATAAAACCTTAGCCGACCTGCGTGGGACTCGCACATTTTTTCAGTCAAACGAAACATGTGCCCCTGAAACACCCTAGTTATCTTCTCTTTAGCTTTAATTAGCTTTAACCCAGTATCTTTTCGATTTCTCAGCTCATTTTGGACGATTTCTATTTTGTTCATCATGTGCCAAAGAATTGGCAAATCCACCTTTTCTTCGAGACAAAAAAATCGATAGCGAGTTGAATGCAAATATTTCGACCAAACTCCAACTTGGACGAACAGAAAACGATCACGTTTAAACGTTAAGTGTAGGCTACCGGATAAAACAGTTCCTGTCTTTTCAGTTTGGACGAAGACAAAATAAGTTTCTCCTTAAAACCCGATCGTTTGGCATCAGGAGCGATTTCGCGCAAAAGATACACGAGATGTTTTGTTTAGAGGATGAGAAGACAACTATAATAGTTGCCAGATTAAAAGGTCCTATTTTTCAGTTCGGACGAATAAAAAAGAAGTTTCGCCTTACAAGCCGACATTCTGGCAGTGAGAGCGATTCTCGCACAAATGACGACAGAAAATTCAAGAAAGTATCGCCGTCGAAACCAGAAGCCGACGACGATGATGATGATGTAAGTGCATATCACGTTGTCTTGGTCAGCCTTATCTTAAAGCTATCTCAAAGCCCGATCTATTTCGAGGATGAGACCGAGTATTTCTAACTGGATGCCCAAATAAGTTTCCATGCTCCACTGTCGGCCCGCTTCGTTTTTCATCGTCTGAAGTTCGAAGTCTGACTATTAGGCTGCAAAAGAAGTAGTATCACTCTTATCCCTTTACGGAGGTTTGTAGGGCATTTTCGGTTTGTGTGGCATATTTAGCCTTCGCTTCAAAGGCCATATAACGATCGCTTCTCCGTCGGTCCGTCGGACAGTTTGGTGATTTCAGATTGGGTAGGACGATGAAATTTGGCAGGCTTATCAGGGGCTCGACCAGATTGACTTGGAAATAGTCATTTCCCCGATCCGACCATCGCGGGGGGGTGGGGTGGAGGAAAGGGGAATCCGGAATTGTGTGACATGCGTAATTTATAACGAGTGATAGGATCTGAATGGTACTTGAAATTGTAAAGAATATGCGTCTTAGACGTCCCATCTCAAGTTCGGACCGGTAGTTCGGACCTATAACTGTGAGAGGAGTTGGAGGGGGGCAGCTTTTACAAGCTTTTTAAAATCCTACCATTCTTTCTTATCGATTTTAGAAATTCAGTCGTTCACATATCGACACCTATCGGTTTGAAATTTTACAAACTTGGTCAAAAAGTGACGCCGCGCAGAAACTTGTCATAATCTGTTAAAGATATTTCACAGATAGCAAAGATAGCGTTCAAACCAAAAGATTTCTCTATCCGAATTTCTTTATCTCGCTGCTAGATAGAATTAAACCAGTGAGTGATGAATGAAGCTTACAAAATTCAAAGAATTCATTCATAAACAAAACCTTTTTCAGTTTGTCTTGGTGCTAGAAAGATTAGAGGAACAGTTAGTTGTTCACCGAAACCAAGTTTGCTATAGATCGCAATTTCTGTTCGTCCGTCGGTCGGTCGGTCCGGTTTTTGCTAGTTCGGGCACTTCCACATAAGCTAGGATGATGAAACTTGGCAGGCGTATCAGGGACCCCAAATGATTAAGTTGGAAATAGTCACTTTCCCGATCCGACCATCGTGGGGGGAGGGAGGGAAGCCGGAATTTAGTGGCATGCATAACTTTCGAACGGGTGATCAGATCTTAATGAAACTTGATATTTGGAAAGACGTCATGCTTCAGATGTCCCATATCAAGTCCGGACCGAATCCGATGTGTGTGGGGGGGAGTCGGAGGGGGGAACCGGAAATTATGTTAAACGCTTAGAGTTTAGCGATCGGGATGAAACTTGGTGGGAGGAACAAGCACAACCCCTGGATACATCATTGACAGAACCGGACCGGATTCGTGCACTGTGGGGGGAGTTGGAGTGGGGTTCCGGAATTCCGGTGATACGGAGTTAAGTTACTTCCAGGTGGGCTAGGACAATGAAACTCGGCAGGTAAATCAGGGACGCGACCAGATTAACCTGGAAATAGTCAGCTTCTCGATCCGACCATCGTGGGGGGGGTAGAGGGAGGGGGAATCCGGAATCTTGACGTATGTATAACTTCCGAACGGGTGATCGGATTATAATGAAACTTGATATGTAGAAAGACAACATGTCTCGGATGTCCCATTTCAAGTACGGACCGGATCCGATGAAGCTGGAGGGGGGGGGGGGTCGGAGGGGGATCCGGAAACCTTCTGACATGCTTGGAGTGGAGCGATCGGAATGAAACTTGGTGGGAAGAACAACCACAAGCCCTATGTAGATCAGTGACAGAACCGGACCGGATTCGGGCATTTTGGGGGAGTTAGAGGGGGGGGTCCGGAATTCCGGTGATCGCAAGTTAAGGTACTTCCAGACATGCTAGGACGATGAAACTTGGCTTGAAAATTAAAGACTTGACATGATTGGCTTAGAAATAGTTAGTTCCCAGATCCGGCCATTCCTTAAAGTACTAATGCTAACCGCAAAGTACACAAAAATACTTTTAAGCAAAATATACATTTTCGTGATCCCTATGAGCCCACGATCATTTTTGCCTCAAGGGTTTTGCTTACAACTAAATTCCTTAAAGTACAAACAATACTTTTGAGCAAAATATACATTTTCGTGCTCCTGATGATCATCCTTTTTGCTTCAAATTTTTGATTACAGATGATTTTCTATAACTTGGAAATAATCACTTGCCCGATCCGACCATCGTGGGGGAGGGAGGGGAGCCGGAATCCGGAATTTAGTGACATGCATAATTTTCGAACGGGTGATCGGATCTTAATGAAGCTTGATATTTGGAAAGACCTCATGTCTCAGATTTCCCGATTCGAGTCCGGACCGAATCCGATGAATGTGGGGGGGGGGGTCGGAGGGGGGAACCGGAAATCATGTGACACGCTTACAGTGGAGCGATCGGGATTAAACTTGGTGGGAGGAACAAAAAGAATCCTTAGGTTCATCATTGACAGAACCGGACTGGATTCGTGCACTATGGGGGAGTTGGAGTGGGGTTCCGGAATTCCGGTGTTACGGAGTTGAGTTACTTTCAGATGTTCTAGGACGATGAAACTTGGCAGGTGTATAATGGACTCGGCCAAATTAACTTGGAAATAATCACTTGCCCGATCCGACCATAGTGGGGGGAGGGAGGGGAGCCGGAATCCGGAATTCTGACATTCATAATTTTCGAACGGGTGATTGAATCTTAATAAAACTTGGTATTTGGAAAGACCTCATGTCTCAGATATGCCATTTCAAGTAGAGACCGGATCCGATGAATGTGGGGGGGGGGGGGTCGGAGGGAGGAACCGAAAATCATGTGACACGGTTAGAATGGAGCGATCGGAACCTCCCGAGCGTCACCGTCGAAAAGGAAGTGCTTGAAAATTTCACTGATTTTTCCATAAGATGTCAAAATATTTAAAACAAATTGTTCAAATATATTATACAACAGCAACTATAACTAAGTGACCATTTCTTTTGAACGTAACTGTAGTACCAAACAACCCATCACACTGACAAAGCTACTATCCATTCACATCCTACTACGATAACTTGAATACAAGCTAAAAAGCTTGCAAGTGCCATATGAGCTTGCAGCTCTTGTTCACTTTCTGTTTCACTGTTTTATAAGCAAGCAACAAACCCAAGATGTTGAAAAATATATACGAAGTGTTCCAATAAGCATACCTCTGCTGTAATTCCAGATATGCAAGGACGTTGGAACTTGGCAGGCATATCATGGACTAGACCAGGTTGCCTTGGAAGTAGTCATTTCTCCGATCCGACCATCGTGGGGGAGTGGAGAGAGATGGAATCCGTGGTGTCTGAACGAAAATTGACATATTTTTTGTGTCCTAAATGTCCCATTTCAAGTCTGGACCGGACCCGTTGGCACTGGAAATCTCGTGACATGCTTAGAGTGGAGGGATCGGGATGGAACGTAGTGGAAGAATAAGTGTAATTCCTAGATACTTCTTTACAGAACCGGACACTGAGTGGGGAGTGGGGGGGGGGGGATTAATATTTCTTCAGCCCAAGCAGACTGCGAATCATAGTTGGCAGTGCTAAACTGGTATTTCAGCTGAATTTGATTAGAGCGATGTTTATGGCAAGTTTTAAACTTGCCAGCTTGAGCCTGGAGAGGACCCTGGCCAGAAGGGCCGAAATATCGCTCAAGTACAATTCAGCTGACTTATCCGTTTAGTATGTGTGAATTCCGGTGATCGCGAGTTAAGGTACTTCTAGACGTGCTAGGGCGATGGAACTTGGCAGGTTGTGTCACGCGATAAAGGTACACGCTGATCGGCTGTGACGAGAAACTTGTTCGGTGTATTAGGGACCTAAAGGACCCTGCTCCTACTATCCAGGGGGTGGAGGAAGGAGGAATAAAAAATTGTGAAATGTGTAACTTTTGAACGAGTTATCCGATCTGTATGAAACTTGATAACTGACAAGTTCAAATGTGCCAGATGCCAGAATAATTGTAGCTCGAGGGTCTTCCCGAATGCTTGACCCAGCATTACAGGTTTGGGTCGGATTTGCCTACTTTGGGGGCAGTTAAATTGGGGGGGGGGGGTGTCTTGGAAATTCTGTGACACGCTCAGGGTGGAGAGATCTTGAACAGAACTTGGTGGACAGGACTTCAGAGGACCGGTACTGGTGGGGTTATGTGATGCAGGCTCTTCCTTCCCTCAGCGACCTTGACAACGACCTTGAACGAACCTTAACTGATATACATGCTACCTGTCCTTGCAAGTGCCATATGAGCATACAGTTCGAGATTCACTCATTCGTTCAGAGCTGTCCTGCACTATATAGTAGCTGGTCAGCACTGTTGTTAGCAAGACTTCCTTACGTCTTAGGAACCACGTCCCCACGTCTTCATCGATAAGGGTGGGATTTTATTTCTAGTTTCTTCAGTCATTCCTCATAGAGGAAGTTCAAGGGGAAATCCAGTACTGAGAACGGAGCATCACAACACCCCCGGCGAAAAAAAACCCGGTACCAAAACCCGCCTAGACCCCTACTGGAAGGTTGTTTTACAAAATCTGTAAATGAAACAGCTCATTCATTGTAGGATGACGACGAAGACCTGTCGAAATATGATCTGAGCGGTTGGGGAGAAGACGAGGATGAAGAAGTAAACTCAGACAAGAAGCTCACTGGAGGAAAAAATGAGAAACGAGAGCCCAAGACAGAAAGGCATCAAGACCGAAGCGAACGAGATAGACATTCGAGGAGACGGCGCTCCTCTTCAAGATCAAGGAGTCGTTCACGATCCAGGTAGTGCCTCCATTTTTCTTTTTGTTAAAATGATAGGTTTATTAGATGATAGCGAACGATAGGCTACTGAAACAAAAACCCTGAAAATGAGTACAATTACCAGCGGCTGATTCTCCACAACAAATATGGCATAAGTAAGTCTAACAGTCACATTTTTGACACTTATAACTTTATCACAGTAATCTTTTGAACATGCCCAAAAAAGCTCAGACCTGATACTTATCTACATTTCTAGCTCTCATGCTCGGATTAATTAAATCAATTAGCAACGGATCGCGCGTAGTTGACCTGAAGGTGATTTGACAAAATATATTGCCAGGGTTTTAGTTAAAAGGTGATTGTGATTTGTGGCGTTCTGACGGATTCGCTATCGGAAAAGCAAAACGAAAATTCGCCGCGCGCAAGACGGAAAGCTGTTCCGGGCATACAACACACTTTCCAAGACCACTTTCCACCCACTTCGTTTACTCGCTTTCCAGACCGATTCTCTCCTCCTTTCGAAAGTCGCGGACCGCCAGAACAGCTCTTGAAAGTGCCTAAGTTATAGAAAAACAGCGGGCGAATATCCTAGCAGAGTTTTCGAGACCGCTGAAATTGCCCTTCAATCACTGTAGTGCAATGCATTGTGCTGGACGTTTAGTCGTTTTTTTGACAGTTTTGTACCAGAATTTGTCTCTGGATATTATGTCCTTCACAACTTCGTTATGTTCAATATACCCCCTTCTTAGTTCAGGTCGTTTTTGGGATCCCAAAACGTAAGTGAGGGATACCTATGACATCGCAAAAGTTGTCCGTCTGTCCGTCCGTCCGTCCGTCTGTCTGTCCGTCCGTCTGTAAGCACGATAACTCTCGAAGGGAGTGAGATATTTTGATGAAACTTGGTGTGAGGATTCTTTGGGTCAAGAGTAAGGTCGAGTTCGTAGATGGGCTTTGTAGCCTTACGTTTAGGGGTGGGGGAGGGGGTTCAAATTAAGGGACAAACAAAATATTTTTAAACAGCTAATGAGATAGTCGATTATGGGGTAAGAAGACATGCTGAACACGAATATGAAAACCATTTTCTCGCCGGACAAGTAGTTCGCCCGGAATCCGGCCAAAACCGGAAAGTTTGTTAAAAATAAAAGTTTTATTTGAAGTTGATTAGATGTTCGATTTAGGGGTAAGAAGGCATGTTGAACACGAATATGAAAACCATTTTCTCGCCGGACCAGTCGTTCACCCGGAATCCGGCCGAAACCGGAAAGTTTGTTAAAAGTAAAAGTTTTATTTGAAGTTGATTAGATGTTCGATATAGGGGTAAGGTGGCATGCTGAACACGAATATGAAAACGATTTTCTCGTCGGAAAATTAGTTGGCCCGGAATCCGGTCAAAACCGGAAAGTTTGTTAAAAGTAAAAGTTTTATTTGAAGTTGATTAGATGTCCGATTTAGGGGTAAGAAGAGACGCTGAATCCGCATATTACAATCATTTTTTAGCCGGACTTGTAGGTCATCCGGAATCCGGCTGAAACCGGAAAATTTGTTATAAGTTAAATTTTTATTTGAAGTTGATTAGATGTTGGATCTAGGGGTATAGAGATACGCTGATTTCGTTTTTGAGCTTTATTTTTTCGCCGGACAAGTATTTCTGGAATTTCGCCGAAGCCAGAAATTTCGCAGAAGTAAGGCAGGATCGTTTCGATCGGCTTATAGGGGTAAACACACATGCTGAATCCATATCTGAACTAGGTTTTCTTAGATGATTAGCTGGTTGGCCTTAATCTGTTTCTAAATTTTAAGAGTAAAATTGTTCAAGGAGTCTGGCGAAGACTGGATCTGGTGAAGACAAACTGGATCAAATATTGATATTTTGGGATCCCATCGGAACCTTTGGTCTTGTTGTCTATGGTCTGGTACGGCGATCAAGAGTACTTTTTCTTTTGGCAGATAAAGTAAAGTCCTGAGGTGGCGCAAGTCCATTTTGCTGTGGAAAATCGATCGCCGAAAAAACATGCGAATGGAAGGCGTTTTGTAGAGATTCACGAACAATAGATATGGGACGTTGCCTATGCCTAAAAAGTATGGATCGTTCGACTGCCATTTTTAATTGTAAGCAGCTCAAACGCGTTAATTTATTGACATGAAAAGATTTCAGCCACTCTCTTTCATGGCTTCCCCCTTGTAATCCATGGGTTTTGAGTTTAGTCTTTTGATTCCAGGGACCGCGACTGTTCCAGGGGAAAGTCAGACAGATACAGCAGAAGATAGATTCTGAAGTTTTTCGTTATCTGACAATTTTCTTTACCACATACAGTTGAATTTGAGGTCTGCCTTCACATCAGTTTGTGTAGCCTAACTGGCATTTTTCCTGTATTTCCCAGTCTCAATAAACCATCATTTCTATATAAAAGAGTTAACAGGCAGTTTGCTGGTTGTGCTTTCAGAGTAGCTATACAGACAAGAAATGCTTTCCACGGCTATGGTTCTCGTAGAACTAGGTGGAAGTCGGCATAATCCTTAGAGAGTCAGCTGTTGATTTTTACGCTGATTGAGGTGCCAAAGTTCGCTCCTTGGTTTTGCTGATGGAATATTACAAAACAAATATCACACCAAGTTTTCCGCGAAGCTATAGATAGATAGATAGTTTTATTGATGCAACTCGTAGTGCCGAATTTACTGAGAAGATAAACAAGAAACTTTTTTTGTGGCACTTGCCCTTCGGCCAAGTGCCATATAGCGTCGCAATTTCTGTCCGTCGGTCTGTCCGGGTTTTGCTAGTTCGGGCACTTTCACATAAGCTAGGACGATGAAACTTGGCAGGCGTATCAGGGACCCCAAATGATTAAGTTGGAAATAGTCACTTTCCCGATCCGAACATCGTGGGGGGAGTGGAGGGAGGGGAAACCGGAATATTTAGGAATGTATAACTTTTGAACGGGTGATCGGACCTTAATGAAACTTGGTATTTGGAAAGACCTCGTGCCCCAGACGACCGGATTAAAATCTGGGCCGGATCCGGTGACTTTGGGGGAGCTGGAGGGGGAGCCGGAAATCTTGGGAAAAGCTTGGAGTGGAGGGATTGGGATGAAACTTGGTGGGAAGAACAAGCACAAGTCCTAGATACGTGATTGACATAACCGGACCGGATCCGCTCACTGTGGGGGAGTTGGGGGGGGGATCCGACTTTCTAGTGATCCCGCGAGTTCGGTACATCCTGATGTGCTAGGACTATCAAACTTGGCAGGCGTGTCAGGGACCCGAACAGATTCACTTGAGAATAGTCGTTTCCCGGTCCGATCATCTGGGGGGGGGAAGGGAGGGGGAATCCGGAAAAGTGAGGCATTTTTAATTTACGAACGGGTGATCGGATCTGAATGAAACTTGATATATAGAAAGACCTCGTCTCAGATAGCCCATTTGAAAACCGGACCGGATCCGGTGACATTGGGGAGAGTTGGAGGGGGAACCATTTGAAAACCGGACCGGATCCGGTGACATTGGGGAGAGTTGGAGGGGGAACCGGAAATCTTGGGAAACGCTTAGAGTGTAGGCTTCGGGATGAAACTTGGTGGGAAGAACAAGCACAAGTACTAGATACGTGGATGGTAAAACCGGGTCGGATCCAGTTACTGTGGGAGAGTTGGGGGAGGATTCCGAATTTCTAGTGATCCCGCAAGTTCGGTACTTCCTGATGTGCTAGGACGATGAAACTTGGCAGGCGTGTCAGTGACCTCAAGAGATTGACTTGAGAGAATCGCTTCTCCGATCCGACCATCTGGGGGGGGGTGCAGGGAGAGGAATCAGGAAAATTGAGGTATTATAACTTTTTAACGGATGCCCGGGGTTAATGAATCTTGATATTTAGATAGACCTCGTGTCTCAGATGTCCCACTTTAAATCCGGACCGGATCCGGTGACTTTCGCGGGAGTTGTAGGGTGGAAACGGAAATATTGGAAAACGCTTACAGAGTGAAGGGATCGGGATGAAACTTGGTCGAAGAACAATCATAAGTCCTAGATACGTCATTAACATAACCGGACCGGATCCGGCACTATTCGGGAGTTGGGGGTCCGGATTTCTCGCAATCCCGCGAGTTTTGTACTTCCCGATGAAACTTGGCAGCCATTTCAGTGACTCGAACAGACTGACTTAAGAATAATCGTTTCCCCGGTCCGAACATCGTGGGGGGAGTCGAGGGATTGGGAATCCGGAATCTAGTGGCATGCATAACTTTTGCACAGATGATCGGATTTAAATGAAATTTGGCATGTGGAAAGAAATATCGTCTCTGATGTTCCGTGTCAAGTCCGGACTGGATCCGATACTTGTGAAGGGGTTGGAGGTTTGCACCGGAAAACTCGTGAAATACTTCTAATCGAGGGATTGGATAGGCTACCCTCCGATTCCAGTCGAACTTGATGTTTTCAAGTCGTATTCGGCCACAGTAGGGGGAGTCCCGGAAAAAATTTGTGGCTCACATAGGGGTCAAAGAAGTGCAGCGATTCAAAAGAGATTTGGTGTAGAGTAAGCATATGCCCTATATGACATATTTTACTGTCCGACCAGATCTGGCCATGGTGTGGGGGGGGGGAGCCTACGGAAAAACGCGCAGATTCTAGTGAACCTTGATAGGTGGTGAGAGAAGATGCTTTAGATCATCAATTCACGTGTTCGAGCCAGATTCGCCCGCGGTAGGGGCAGTTGGAGGGAGGTAACGGAAAACGTGTGGCACGTCTAGGGATCAAACAAGTGGGTTTATGGGGCTGAAATTTGGAAGTTACAACAGTCATTTTCCCCAGATGATACGAGCCGATGCCAGAAATGCTCAGACTTGAGTGAAACTGCATATTCTATTTCTAGGTCCGAACCGCATTTTTGGATGGCGGGTGTAGTTTGTGACGTTCTCTTCTACTTTCTTGTACCGCCTACTCGTAACAAGTGCCATATGAGCTCGTAGCTCTTGTTTACTTTTTTTGTAATGATTGTAGGAATATTCAAGTTATTCTGACCTGTTAAATGTAATGGTCGACATATTTAGTGCCGATTCGGCGCTACGTAGTCTGGGATCCAGGCACCTCTATCGTTCAAGGGGGGTAGCAGGAAAGCTGCAGAAGGTTTGAAGAACTTTTCTAGACCAACTTTTTGTGCTGATAACGAAAATCGTACCGCACCACTCCGCACCGATGTACGTCACCGACTTTTTAGCCTATAAAGGCCAATTTGGCCTAAAGAGACCAACTCTATTAAAACAATTTTCCTAGCAGGACCGCATAAGCTAAATCAGACAAACTATACATATTCTGAATCCTCATTCTATGGTCTATCGAATGGTGTATTTCTTATTTTTTTAAACTTACACATTTTTCTTAGAAACGTCTTAAAAACCAAGAAAAAGTGAAATTTGTTTAACTTTTTTAATTAAATTGTCATTTTTCTCGGAAAAACTTCCAGCAAACTACATATTTTTATTATCTAGTTGGAAAGATAAGCTCCTTACCAATCGTTTGAGCTATTAAAACTTAAGAAACGTTTGATTTTAAGAATGTCTGGATTTTTTTTAAGCAGAGCATCCACGTTTTCATCAATGAGTGACGGTTGAAATTTTAAAGGAAATATATTAGTTTGACGGTAAGTTTAAGGTTAGTTTTTTACGTAGAATTTAACTATGACATAATTTTCTCTCGTGGGATTCATATTGGTCATTTAGGCTATATAACATAAAGACTGAGTAGCCTATAATGAACAAACCCGTCATATCTCTCAAAATATATATTATTACAAAATATATTAGTTTGACGATAAGTTTAGGGTTAGTTTTTGACATGGAGTCCAATCATGACATCAGTTTTTTCCTTAGCATACGTATAGGTCATGTAGGTCATATAGCCTATAGGCTGAATAGCCTATAAATCCTATAAAGATTTGTTTTTTTTTTAATATAAGTTTTGAATAATCTTTATAGACCTGCTTTTTGAGTCGAGAACGTAAATCGCGTCGGATAAGACAGCATCTGTGACATTTTGGCCTATGAGGGGAAATTAGGCCTATAAAGACCAGCCCAATGAAAATATTCTAGACAAAATTTAACATCCTGTATTCCCTGCAGGCCAAAGTGATGCGTTTTCTAACTACAAATTATGTTAGGTATCTTGTCGCCAACGTAATGCCACGCTCGCCCTTTGATGGGCCGGACGCTGACGAAATCTTGCTTGACGAAAATCTTGGCCGGACGCTGTTGTCAACTACTGACCCGCACTCACCCGCTTGCAACGGAGTTTTCTTTCACGACCAAACTAGATTGCTCTTCGTGGCAACCACCAAGCGACGCCATGTCTCCTTTCACTCATGGCGTTCATGCACAACTGGCTTAGTCATCAAAGGCTAGCTATTGGGTCTCCCATAGTCTCTGACCCTTCGTAAAGGCTACAATCGGTTCGAGTTCGTGTTGACCGTCAGAACTGATGTCTTTCGAATATCCCTTAGTCTCTGACCCTTCCTAAAGGCTACAATCGGTTCGAGGCCCGTCTTCGCCGTAGAACCAATGTCTTTCGTTGTACCCCTGTGCGCTTCTTCCACCCTTTGTGCCGGGGAGGGGGGAGGTTGCGGCGCAATCTGGACAGAGCAACTTCGGTCATCGGAACACGTGCATGAACCGGTTTAGTCCTCTGGTTCTGACTGGGTTCGACAAAGCAGTCGGTGTGATCTGCCATTGTTCTCATTTCCTCATTACCTGTAATCCTCAGGTTTAATTTTCAGTATGGATCGCAGGCATCTTTGGTAGAACAAGGTGATTTTGCGTGCTTCTGCGGTTTTCATCGACGAAGTTTGAGGGACATTTAGAAGTTTCTACAAGACAGGAACTTCGTAGTCTGGGGCAGCATTCAGTATGCTCTGTGCCCTTTTGGCTTAATCGGCGATCAGTCTGTTTCAGGGGAAAACTATGGAAATTCATAGACTTCCAACAGTAGCAGACTTCCACCCCCGGTGCTTATCCATGATCCTTTAGAACCGAATCAGTGACGAACTTGAAAAGAGCTAGCGAGAGGATGAAACCTTGGCAAACGCCTCCTTTTGTCAAGAACTGTGTTGACTGCTCTATTTCACCTCTCACTAGAGCCTCCGTCTGGTCAAAGAATACCTGAGCAATGCGGATTATCTTGGGACCCTGTCTATCCTGCATTCCAGCTAGTTGTGTCTTTCTTTACTGAGTCGAATAGAAGAACAAAGTCAACGCAGAATTTCGTGGTTTCCTGTTGATGCTTGAACGATTGATGGCTGCACATCCGTGCTGCCAATGCTCAAGTATGCGGCAGAGAGAGAAGAGCCGTGCAGTACACGCTCGTTGTGAAGCCCGCTTTGGTTAGATCTTGTGCGTCTGTCCCTTCAATCTCGTTTTTTTGTAGTAGTAGGATAGTTGCGGAGACTTAATCTGCACGTATTATCACAAAAATTCTAGTATAATTTTTACAATCACCCTTGTCACCTTTTCTATTGGGGGAGGGGGGCTATGATGGACTTGCGCCAGTCTTCGGGGACGTGTTCCAGATGCCAACGATGATGTTGTGGAGGTTCAGCTAGACAGGCAATTCTAACGGTTCGTCTGTGGATGCATTACCATTGTCTGATACGGATAGTCATAGATTTACTTTATATTGAGCGGACTGATGACTGAAGTGTTCCTCTGGTAACGTCAGCAATTATGTTGCGACCCTCCGTTCTTGTTTCTGTAGGCCGTTATTGTAACGCATACGGCGCAGTCGTCACGGCTTAAAAGTTAGAGCAAGCAGATTTATATGTGAAACGCGACTAACTTATGAGATGCTGGAATTGATGACAAACCTGGATTCAGCCAAAAAACTGACCTATGGGCGTGTGAAAACTTAGTTTTCCGGAGATTTGTTCATTATAGGCTATTGATTCTTTATGCTATATAGTCCATATGACCTATAGCCTACTATCTTACAAGAGAAAATGGTGAACTAACCAGATTCCACGTCACAAACCAACGCTGAACCTAGCGTCGAACCAATATATTTAGTATAAAGTCTCTACTGCACCCCATAGTCAAAAATTTGGATTTCCTGCTTACAGAAATTCCAGAAATCCTAATTTTTTTTTTTTAGTTTTAATACCTCAAACGATTGAGAAAGAGATTCTCTTTTTAGTACAGTAATAATAACAAAAAAAAAGTTTTCTGGAAATTTTTCCAATAAAAATGTCAATTTATTTGAGAGATCTGACGGGTTTGTTCATTATAGGTTATTTAGCCTATATGTTATATAGCCTATATGACCTATATGCGTCCCAAGAAAGAAACTTATGTCATAATTAGATTCTAGTACTACATTAGATTCTAGATTCTAGTACTCCTCTCTAATAAGATAAATTTTGTGTAGAATGTTTTCATTGAGCTGGTCTTTAGAGGCCTAAATTCCCCTTATAGGCCAAAATGTCGGTTACCTACACAGGTAACACAGGTGCTGTATTATCCGACGCGATTTTCGTTATCGGCTCAAAAAGCAGGTCTGTAAAGATTATTCAAAAGTTGTGTTTTCAAAACAAAAATATCACTATAGGATTTAGAGGCTATTCAGCCTATAGGCCTAGGCTATATAGCCTACATGACCTATACATATGCTAAGGGAAAAACTACTGTCATAATTGGATTCCACGCCAAAAACTAACCCTAAACTTACCGTCAAACTAATATATTTCCTTTAAAATTTCTACCGTCACTCACTGATGAAAACGTGGATGCTCTGCTTTAAAAAAATCTAGACATTCTTAAAACCGACTGTTTTTTAAGTTTTAATAGCTCAAACAATTGGCAAGGAGCTTATCTTTCTAACTGAATAATAAAAATATGTAGTTTGCTGGAAGTTTTTGTGAGATAAATGACAATTTAGTTAAAAAAGTTAAATAATTTTCGCTTTTTCTCGGTTTCTAAGACGTTTCTAAGAAAAATACGTGAGTTTAAAAAAATAAAAAATATACCATTCGATAGACGATAAAAAGAGGATTCAGAATATGTATAGTTTATTTGATTTAGCTTATGCGGTACTGCTAGGAAAATTGTTTTTATAGTGTTGGTCCTTATAGGCCTAATCTGCCTTTATAGGCTAAAAAGTTGGTGACGTACATCGGTGCGGAGTGGTGCGGTAGGATTTTCGTTCTCAGCACAAAAAGTTGTTCTAGTAAAGTTCTTCAAACCTTCTGCAGCTCGTTTGCTACCCCCCCCCCTGTTTTTGAACGATATCGCGGTCTGGATCCCGGACTAACGAGTTGTATCAATAAAACTATCTATCTATCTAGCTTTTACTTTTTGCTGATGTTCTGCTCATTAACTTGCGGATCTATTTTACTCTATCTGGAGACAGACGCTGATGATCGACAAGGGAGTCTCACAGAAACTAGTTCGCTTTGAAGCGCTGAAATGGAATATGGCGAATCTAAAGCTTTGTTCAAATTGGTTTAATAAGCTGCATAAGGATTTTCAGCGTCGTCGTTTTTAGTGGAGTGTTGTAGCAGCTTTCGGTTTCCGGTTTTCGGTTTTCACCATATTTTGTGGAGCTCATAACTCGTGAACCAGTGCAAGTATCAATTTCAAACTTCGTAGACTAGTGGGTATTGGGGTCTAGTTGTCCCTTTTGGGGGTCCCACCCCCACCCGGTTCAGGGGTAAATGGGCCCAGATTGCCCAGTGAATAATGTTCATAACTTGACCAGAGCTAGACATAGGATGATAAAATTACTTGTACTTGTAGAGTCTACGACTGGGAAATTACTTTTAAAGTTGCACTTCCCCCACCCATCCAGTCCATGGGCAACTGGGCCCAGATAGCCCAAAAGTAATGTTCTTGGCCCGTGACAGGTATCAAGTTGAGACTTGGTAGGATTGTGAGCATTGGGGTCTCTTTTTGTATTTTGAGGGCCAAACCCCACTCCCACTTGGTTCAGGGGCACTCGGATATCGGACCTTGATTGCCCATTTCTTAATGTTTTAACTTCACAGTAACTGCAGATAGGGCGATGAAATTCCTTGTTCTTTTAGATCTTAGGGTTGGGAATATATATGCGGAGTTACACCCTCCCACCTTCCACGCTCATGGGCAAGTGGGCCCGAATTGCCCACGATTGAAGTTTTTGACCCGTGACTGGAATCAAACTCTAAGCTGGTATACATAAGGAAATAGAGGTGTAGATACGCATTTTGATGAGTCCAGACCCCCCCCCCCCATCATCCCGTTCATGAGCAGCTGGGCCCGGATTTCCGGTGAGGTAAGTTCGTCGATGACAGGTCTCAAGTTCAACTCTTGTATACTTGGGGAGATATACCTACAGAATTCTTGCTACAGATGAGGATTTTGGTGTAAAGGTGGGTCTTCACCTTCCGGAATCTGGGTTCTCAGATTTTTTTTGAATTTCGTCTGCGATACTTAAAAATTCCGGAAATCTGGAAGTTCAAAAGCCCCTTTTTCCGGATTATTTTGATATACTTTCGGACCGGTTCATATTCCAGATGCAATCTACAGAAGACGTCAAAGAATAATCTGGAAGCCCGAGATGAAGACCGGACTTAACAGCAACAAATAAGACCACGCAACGTATGCATCGACGTTTAAATCTTGAATGAACAATTGGAAACCGGATGGTTTTGTCATATGATCGATGACATGCCGTTCTTAATGAGATGTGACGAAGGGCCGGGTATTACGTTGCTACGATTTGGTGTATTGCACTTGGCTTTACCTTGCTAATGGAAAAGAGTTTTAAAGGGTCGGACTGGCTGGAAAGGCAAGAACTCAAACTGTTCTTGCAAGATCTTCAAGATTTCTTTGGATTTATACTTGCGGTTTGTTGACATTTAAAGCCTTTGATGTTGGATGATTTCAAATTAGGTTATTTCAATACTTGTTTGGTTATTGTGGATGTGAAATGTCTTGGTTCTAACGATGTTTGTATATGAGATGTGATAAACATTTTATTTTCACACTCCACGTCTGAGCGCTTGCGCACTTTTTTTAATAGCTAAAGCAACCCAAGCAGGCGGCGTTTTGATTAGAGCTGCACAAGAGAAGATAGGATCGATTCTATTTTTCTTAGTCCACCGGTCCAGTCTGTCTTGCAGTGAAGTATGAAGTATGCAGAGAAGTATTGGTCCTATTGGTCAGCTATGACGCGTTGCTTGAAGTCCGCGTCATAAGCGACCAATAGAGGCGTATTCTCGCCGTTCCCCGAGGACTCCTCGGGGAATCGAAGGGAACGGCGAGTCACTCCACGCGGACTCCGCGTACGGAAAACAGCGAGAACACGGGGAATGCTTCTAAAATGGATTTTGTTCGAAAAAAAAAATACGCAGTTGACGAAATTTACTTGAATCCACTTTATTTTTGGTTTTGCTTATCCTGATTGTTTTTAATTAATTTTACATTGCACCAAGACCAGCAAAAATTGATTCCCCTCCGAATTTGAAAGGGAGTCTCTTTTGATGATGGTGATGATAATCGGAGCATTCCCCATCCGTGGGGACTCGCGAGAATACGGGGAGTGAGTCCCCGGGATAAACAAAAACGCGGGGACTTCTCAAGTGGAGTCCTCGGGGAACGGCGAGAACACGCCTTAGGACGCGAGCCTCCGTCTTTGTTTACAAACTTTGAAGCCTTCAAACTCTCATAAAAAAGAACATTAATGTGCAAAAGTTGTATTATTCCAACAAGAAGAAGCCAGATAATGATTCCAACCAGGAGGGGACTGGTATGAAATCTGATGACACCTAGCCGAAAATCTGACCTTTTTCGGAAAAAAGACCCACCCACCCCCGTCCGGATGGTATGAAATCTGTAAGTGCTGAGGGGTACCCCAGTAATCCTAAAAAAATCTGCATAAAAAGAAAAAAAATGACTCAGCCCACCCCCGGAAAAGGGGTGAGTAGCATATCGTTTGATTGCAAATCGTAAGGATAGAAGCTTTCTCTACTCGATATGTCTTTTAGAACGAATGTTATCATAGTAATCACATACTTTGAGCAAACTTGACGGATTTGCATAAGCATTATCACGATTTACTAGTATCAGTCCACCATAGTGGCCCCACTAGCCAGTTTTCCGGTTTTCACAGTTTAGTGTGGAGTTGATAATTCATGAACCATGGCAGGTTTCAAGTTGAAGCTTGGTCTACTTGTCGGTATTGGGGTCCAGACGTGTCTGTTAGGGGTCCAGTTCACACACCTACCCGGTTCAGGGGCAAATGCGGCCCAATGAGTTAAGTCAACGGTCCGGAGGGTCGGTGAAATTCTAGATTTTACTTTTCATGTTGCACCTTCCCCACCCTTCTCGTTCATGCACAACTTGGCCCTGTTATGTCCAGTTAGATAACTGAAAGGCAGGTATACTGAAAAAAGTTTCACCGTATAAAGATTAAAGTTAACAGCAGTATTTGCCAATCGGATTATTATTGTCTCTAAAGAGATGAGTTTAATCCGAGTAGCAAATACTGTCTTTATAATCTTTATACGGGGAAACTTTTTACAGTGTAGGCTGTCAACTTCTAATTTCCTGAATCCATATCCCATGTTAAGTTACGTTTGCAGCAGATGTGTTCTGCAGCACATGTGTTTTCTACATAAAATATCGATACCCTCGTAACGACCACGTATAGAAACCAATAATCTTGCCTGGACTGGTTTCTAGTGGCCTATATCATATCCAAGGCGGACGGTCAGTTTTTATGGCACTTGCCCTTCGAACAAGTACCATATAGCGATCAATTTCTGTCCGTTATTCGGTGTGACCGGGTGGGTCCCGGTTTTGCTAGATCGGGCACTTATACATAAGCTAGGACAATGAATCTTGGCAGCCGTATCAGTGAACCAAAAAGATTAACTTCGAAATAGAGACCTACCCCGATCCGACCACCTTTGGGCAGTGGAGGGAGGGGGAATCCGAAAAAATTTAGGTATGTGTAACTTTCGAACGGGTTTTCGGATCTTAATGAAACTCGATATTTGGCAAGACCTCGCGTCTCAGAGAACCCACTTCAAATCCGGATCGGATCCGGTGACTTTGGGGGAGTTGGAGGGGGGAACCGGACATATCGGGAAACCCATAGAGTGTGAACTTGGTGAGAAGAACGAGCACACTGCACAGGTTAGGCGCGAGTTAGGATACTTCCAGATGTGCTATGAACTATGAAACTGGCAGGCATATTAGTGACCCGACTAAATAGAGTTAAGAACTTGACGCAATGCCTCCTGGATCCGACCATTTTTGGTTCAGGGAAAGGAAATCCGGAAACCGGAAATTCCTACCGTAGGTTGCGAGCGGGTGGTCCGATTCGAGTAAAACTTTATGGGTGATAAGAACTGAGGGCCTAAATATGCAAGACATGTGTCCGTGCCAAATATTGTGATATGCACAAAAATCCGACCACGATAGGAGGAGGATGAAGTGGGAAACGAAAATTTGCAGAAATGCTCCGATTCGAGTCAAAATTGACCGGCGAGAAGAAGAGATGCCAGAGATGCGAAGTTTCTGTTTCTGAGCCGTATCCATTCAGCACAATGGGGGAGTTGGAGGGATTGAGTCCCGAAGATTTTGCTGCTCGCTTATTTGGAAAGTCGAGAGATAATATGCCCTAGATGACATATTTTAGGGTCCGGACTGGATCCAAGCACGGTGCAGAGGGGGGGGTGTACCGGAATTTCCAGTAGAATGCTCAGATTCAAGTGAAACTTCATACGCGGTAAGAAAAGATACTTTAAATCATCCATTTATGTGTCCGAACATGGTTCGACCGCGGTAGGGGGAGTTGGAGGGGAGGTACCGGAAATAGTGTGACACCTCCAGGGATCAAAAGAGTTGGGCTAAAATTGGACGGTAGAAAAGTCATTTGTGCTCAATGCCAAAATGCTCAGTCTCGAGTGAAACTAGAAATCTTATTTCTAGGTCCGATCCTAGGGGGGTTGAAGGGGGGTAATTTGTTACGTCTTCATTTACTTTCTTGCACCACTATGTCAACAAGTGCCATATGACCTCAGCTCTTGTCTGTAAAACTTAAGGCAAGCTGGCATACAAGAACTCCCGCTCAAACACTTCAAACCCCAGTCAGCACCATTGTCAGCGGCACTTGGGGCTTTTTTTTATAAATCTGTAAGTTTTAAAAGTTAAATTTTTTTTTTTTTAATTTTGACAGGGATATTAGAATATTTGTCATTCTAAGTGTGGTAGATTAGTTGTTATGACGAAGCATGCATGTGTGATGGTGGGGGGCCAAGGTAACATTAATCAGAAATTAGTCATTTCCAGGTTGGAGACAAATAAAGAAGAAGGATCCTGGAGCATAGAGAAGAAATTCTGGAAGCTCCATCAAACAACACAAACAACAACAAACTTGGGGCTTTAATAGCTGTTGATTCAAGAAAATACTGTTATAAAAATCAGGGGCACCGCCACAGACGCTTTGGGTGGTTGCCTATGGAGTGGCTGAGGATTTAGAAGTCTATACACTGAAATGAATGGCAGGCTTGTGTTCGAGTGTTCAGTATATAGATCAATTGTAACAGCTGTTTCGGCCATGTGATTTCCTGTTATAAGATATGCTACTCGGATCCATGTATAAGAAAAAATCTGCCAAGGGGACCCACCCAAACAAAATCTCGATTTTTTAGGAAAAAGACCCACCCCCACCCAGCTAGGGTCCTCAGATTTCATACCAGTCCCCTCCTGATTCCAACAACTCTCTGACTCACAGCAGCTATCCAAGGCCCGTAATTTAGTCTCAAAGTTGAAAGTCCTAGACCTAAGGCGTATTCTCGCCGAGACACATTTTCTGCCTACCATCAAATTTCATTCAGATCAGACCACCCGTTCGAAGGTTAAGCACACCACAAAATTCCGCATTCCCCTCCATCCACTCCCCCAGAAAATTTGGATCAGAGAGATGACCATTTCAGACTTTCCATTGGGTCCCTGATACGCCTGCCAAATGTCATCGTCCTAGCACATCTGAAGTACCCTAAACTGTGATCTTTGAACTGACCGACCGACAGACGGAAAAACGATCGGTAAATGGCACATGGGGAAGGGAATTCCAACGTTGGTGAATTCGACATCATAAGAATAATTTAGAAGAAAATATTTAAGAGGTGGAGCACAGCGAAATTCCAAAGCAAGCCAGCACAAGAGATCCGTGTTAACCTTTGGTTTTAACCAGAATATAGCTGTTCTTCTAATCCGTATTGCTAATAGTGTTGGAAGTTGAAAGCTAAGACCAAATCTCAACCCCGGGTCCAGCAAACGTGCTAGCTGTCACGTGTTAAATTGCACAAAAGTTCGAACCCTGAAAATGCGATAATTTTTTTCCAGACCTCCATAGTTGTCAGTTACTGGTCCTTCTGCTCAGTCAAGCCAACCCTTCCTGATTTTCATGATAAGAATGATAGCTTGATTTTGTTCTTCTTCAACATTCCTAGATGTCCCCTTCACATTATCATTGATCTCCCAGTCACTACTAGTTCCCGAAGTCGGCGGCGGCGGCCCGCCGTTAAAATTCTGGCGGCGAAGTTTTTGACATAAAATATCTGATTTGGTTAATTTCCTTTGTGAGAGCTCCTTGGAGTTAAAAAAGTTGCTGTGATTTCATTTTGGGTATGGCTGCTGTTTTTGCTGCTCGATTGGGTAGAAATATTTCTGCATTTTGGTTGATTTTGGTTTTGTTGTAGAGAAAAAAGCGACGCAACGGAGAATTATCCGTTTTCGTCGGTTGATTCCTTGTGGAAGAACCAGAAGAAAACAAACTGGAATAAAGTTGCCAAAATGACATCTGCAAAATCTCTTGAAGACAAATCTTTATGGGAAGGAATTGAGGTATGCTGGAAAGAAGAAACCAACAGGCGTGATAGTCTGTTCCAAGTTTGCTTAAAGTTTAACCGAAAAGGACTGGGATAGATAGGACAATCTAGTTACCCCTCACTTAAATTGGCTTTAAGACCCACTGAAAATGCGTTACTTGGTTGTTCCGCTATTCAGGAATATTCGATTTTCAAATAGTCGAATTTCTGTGTGATTTGTGGTACCTCTAATTTGTTATACAGGAGAGGTACCCAACCTCAGACAAGATTTCAAATTTCCAGAGAAATCTTTTTTTAGTGAGATATATCTTGCTTAAAAAGGAACCAAAAAACATGACAAAAATACTAGCGTGAAGCTAATAGAATGGTTTACATGTTGGGGATATAAATTTTGCTTCAATATTTCCAGTTAAATATAATTTGCTTTTCAAACAGTTTCAACCATTTTTACATGAGTAGGGTAGCCACTAAAAAAAAAAAAAATCAAACCTGAGCTTTTGAAGATCAGAATGTGATTCGCCTATCTTTTAGCTTTGATTTGAGGCCAAAATCACCTCTCTATCTTGCCTCTAAGTCTAAGCATCTTAAATCTTCTTTAGAAAACAGTATTTTACATAAGGAAATGCCTCTGTTCATCCATTGACTTTAGGGTTTTGTCCATCTAGTGACCAGCTTGGAACTATGTGCTTCAATGAAATTCTATGAAACTGGGTGATTTTGAGCTGGTTTTGAGTGCATGGGGAGCCCCAGCAAGTGAGTTAGATGAGAAAATATGAATATGATCATCAAGGTTATAGTCCAGTAGACCTATTGCTGCTATAGGCTCCTGACTTTTCCTCCTTAGTATCAACAAATTTTTGTAGGCAAGTTCAGCTACTTTTCTTTACATCTAAATTTACATTGAATATTAAGAAATAATATTAAATAGCTAGGACATCTTACTGTTAGCCTTATAAAATACACAATTTTTTCCTGAATGCAATGGTATTTTTAAAATATTTTTTGGAGATGTTTTAAATAGGTAAAACTGATAAGGAAAATTCACAGCAATTCATGCATTCATTACAAAAAAATTGCCAATTTTTGCCACTAGGTGTTTTTGTGGCTACCCTAACATGAGGTCAGATTGCTTGCAAAGCGATGAAAAAGATAGAGGTAATAAGGCTAATAACCAGAAAATCCCTTTTTAAACCAGGTTCAAAACAAAGAAAAGACAAATAATTGTAATATTTTGGGACATCACTGTTGAAAAAAAAATCAGATTTTGCTTCTTGACTGTCAGGATAGCACTGAACTTTCGTTTTAACAAATTCGAGGTTGCGTAAAAACAAGGTCAGGTACCCCTCCTGTATCCCTTACAAGAAAGATTTATGACTTTTTTTACTTCAGGCACTAAGCAATCTTCACCAATATCGCCACTGCCCACTGAAAAGCCTTGTTTGTGTTTAGATAAAAATTTCCCGCGTCATAGTAGAATTTTCGCTGTGGGGACCAGAGGTACTAGCCAAAATGTTTGGGGGGGGGGGGGACAAGGTATTTACAGACTGGCTGGTCACTTTTACCGACTATTTTTGCGGATAAAACGACTATTATTGAGAAAAAAACGACTGTGTTTACGAAATATCAAAAATGACTATTTTTAAGAAAAACCAACTGTTTTTAAGAAAATTCGATTGTTTTTAAGAAAAAATGACTATTTCTAAGGAAAGATTGACTGTTTTTACTAAAAATGGTGGCGCTTTGCGCAGATGCGGCTCTTTGCCTCTTTTTTACCAACTGGCCGACAACATTGGGGGGGACCCCCCCTAGTAGTGACTAGTGTTGTAAACGGTAAAATTGTTCACGGTAAAATTCGGTATTTTACGTATTTTACCGTAATTTTACGGACCCCCGTAAAATTGGTATTTTACCACTTTACCTAGTTTACGTATTCGGTACGTTATTTTACGTATTTTATTCGTATTTTACTGATAGTTTACACTCTCAGAAGCAGGTTCAAAAAAATTTCAGAAACATTTTACCTAATTTACTCATATTTTAATGACAATGTAATACTTCTTGCCACACAGAATAAACCAGGGAATCAAGGGACCAGGGAGGCACCAGGAAAGTTTGAAAACGTCTTCAGATTTTCAAAGGAATGAGAGGTGAATGATACGGAAAGCGAATATATTGCTAATTTGGGTGGGTCTGCCGTGATAGGTTTTATCGACAAGGGCTATATTGTTGATTATTTCAGCTGTGAGTTAGTGCTACTATGCCTACGCAGGCATGGCTGTAAAGCCCGGTTGTGTTTTAACTTATCCAGCGATAAGAAAATTATGCGGGAAAATTTCGCAAAATACACCTTATGCTACTTTCGTCGTGCTATTACCGAAGCCATGGACGCAATGAATTATATGAGCAACTGGTCGAAGGGATTCCCGACTCCATAGCGCTTAGTAGTTAATTATTTCAGAAGTGCAGGAAAAGTGACTTTCCGCGTGCTTTTCCCTTAAAATCTCTACAGATCAATCGCACCAGCTTCAAATAAATTTGGAAAATGTGTCAAATTCTTTTAGCCACTCTGAAATACCAATCTCACCATATATTCTCCGTGAAATACTTATTTTACCAATTTTACCTATTTTACCTTATTTTACCAATTTTACCAATTTTACTTACCGACTTTTTATTTTACGGTAATTTTACAACAGTAGTAGTGACGCCTCTGGTGGGGACGGCCGCAGATATTCTGAAGGTCATAACTAGAGCAGATAGTAGAAAACAAAAAAATCCCTTTGCAGAATCCAAATAATGCTGTGTAGGCCTATTCAACTAAATGACACAAAAATAAGTTGGCTTTTCAGTTAAACTTTAACATAAAGATAACAGTTGCGTTTTTGCAGATACCGGTACCATGGTTTCTGTTACCACAGTAACTGAATCTGCAATTAGCTGTTTTTGCGTTACCATAGTATCTGATACACGGTTGCTCTGCTAAAATGACAATTGCCGAATTTGCACTTGTCAAAGTCATCCCAAAAGAAAAACTGATATCCAGGTATTGTACATCACTAAGTACTAAAAATGTTAGACATAGCCTACCCAGCATTTGGCATAGGCTTATCCAAAATCAGGGGTTTGTGATAGACTGCCACGGTCGGAGCGTGTTCTGAAATCTGAATATCAGATACCACAATAACTGGCCAGATACCACAATAACTGCAAAAATGCCTTTTAAATACCACGGTAACTGCAAAAACAACTTTAGACCGTGGTATCAGATACTATGGTATCTGCAAAAACGCGACGCGACTAATGCCTTAGCAGTAAGAGTTGTACAGTAGCCAGGTCATAGCTTAGCTTAACTCCGATGGCAATTCCTACTGAACAGAAAGTTATTATCATTTATGTGCAAATTGCAAATACTTTGAATAGAATTGGACTAAAGACTGTTTAAAGCTGGTTTAAAGTAGTGATATTTTGCTTCTTGAATGCTAGGCTTGCATAGCACATTCATTTTGACATTTCTGTGCTTGATTTGAGATTAAGCCTACTGGACTACTGGAGCCCATACTATTTCAGTCACAATATAACTAGCCAACTCTGTCCCACAACTTTGATTATATTTATCTCACCACAGAAACTTCAAATAAAGAAAGGTAAACAGTGCAGCCACAGGAGGGGTATCCAACCTTGGATTTATATAACCTCGAACTTGGCCTAATAATCTTACAAGGAAACTTCTGTGCAGTCCAAAAGAAGTCCTAGGTGATAGCAGGTTTCCACTTTGACAGTTGGAACCTTATTAGGACTAAAGTGAAGTTTCCTTTTAACCTTTTTAGGCCAGGTTTGAGGTCATATAAGTTCGAGGTTGGATACCCCTCCTGTATCTCAAAAGAAAGCCAGCAAACACCTCTTAATTGTGCAGGATACCTTGCTATCTGCACCACCCCTATTAAACTTGTGTAAATAAAGACTAAATAATAAGGATTCCATGTGGAACATCACAATAGGGGAGACTGGCCCACATTCACCACTTTTTTAGCACTTTATTTTTTATGAACGCAGTTTTTGACTTTTGATAATTCTGGAAGTCCTGAAGTAGCCTATATGTTTATCTAGGGGGTATCTAGGAAAACAATAACAAACAAAAAATGTTTTCGATGCAACATAAAAATGAGTCACAAGGAGATTCTCCAAAGATTGCTAACCAGGGCCAACCTGGTCCACGTTTGCCACAAATTAGACCACGTTCGCCACCGTCTTGTGTCAGGTTCATTAAAGCACCTATTGTTGTAAGTCTAGCCCTAGGATTGGTTTTTATTCCAGATTTATATTTGTCACGCACCCAGAAAATGAAGTAGGTGTAGGATAACTGTTATAGTGTTATAACCCATCTTAGGTCCGGAAAGCCCAAAGAAATTCTTGTATGTTCAGCAAGTCTTGGATTGTTGCCTGAGATCGAGAATTTTTCCTGTTATTGTTACCACCTGACTTCAAGACGCAAGATTTTTCTGTAGTAAGCATGGGAGCTTGCCCATTTCTAAGCATTTCAGTAATTTCACATTTACTTGGATAGCCACATCATCTTCATGGGATCAAGAAACTTCCAACCAAACTATTTATTTTTCCGGGGACCAAGGCTTGGTCCAACCATTCTGAACTTTCCCAACATAAATTACAGTAATGGTAGGTATGTTTATTTGAACAGTTACTTAAATGTGAACAGTGCAGTTTTGGTCTAAATGGTGGAATGAAGATCCAAAATACCCATTCAGGTGTTTCAGAGGCCCTTAGTTACCTTCTTTGGCTAACTCATTGTTGAATTTAGTCACAGCAAGTGCATGAAAATGGTAAAGTCCAGAGTCAACAAAAGTTCACATAAGCATACCTCTGCTGTACCTGAGAATATCCTTTGTTTTTCTAGTGCAGTCCAACAAAATATAAAGGAAGAACTAATCAGCTTATTGCTAAAGTTCAATTGTCCAGGTTCGTCATGCCATGATTACCATTCCTAGAGTGGCTAACCAGGGCAGGTTTTTGCTGGCAAACATTCTTTTGATAAAAAAACAGTCCAACTCAGTTATTACCGCAGATGGGGGTAAATATGCATCCCATCATGAAAATCATGTCGAGATAATAACCTTTATGTTAAAGTTTTACTGAAAAGCCAACTTATATTTGTGTCATTTAACTGAATACACTGAATTTTTTGGATTCTGCAAAGGGATTTTTCGATTTTCCACCATCTGCTCCAGTTACGACGTTCAGAATTTCTACGGCGGTCCCCACAATGAAAATTCTACTATGACGTGGGAAATTTTAATCTCAACACAAACACGGCTTTTATGGGGCAGTGGTGAGATTGGTGAAGATTGCTTAATGCCTGAAAAAAAAAAATCATAAATCTTTCTCGTAAGGCATACAGCAAAAATACAAGCGCATAGAGGTACCACAAATCACACGGAAATTCCACTAGCCTATTTGAAAATCGATTATTCGTGAATAGCGCAACAACCAAGATCGTGTTCCACCCCTCTACCAATAGTAACTATTAATTACTATTTCCGTTCCAGCCTCACAAAAAGTTACTACGCTGACCGTTCCAACCTTCTCAAAATAGTACCTAATAGTAACTATTTGCTTACCACGCTCGGGAGCGTAGTTAGCGTAGTAACTACGCATCTCTGTAACGTGATTGGTCGGATCACCCCGCGGCCTGATATGTGACCGAAAAATTCAAAAAGCGTCCCAGCCTAGCGTGGTAACTACAGTAACTAGCGTAGTAACTACGGTAAGTAGGGTGGAACACGCTCGAAGTAACGCATTTTCAGCGGGTCTTCAAGCCAATTTAAGTGAACAAGTGATGGGTAACTAGATTGTCCTATCCCAGCCCTTTTCGGTTAAACTTTAAGGATTAAATTTTTCCATTTTCCTTTGCAACAAAACCTGGTTTCAAAGCACCAAAAAACAACAAGCCATATAATCTACGAAACCTGTTCTAACATCCTTATGAATCTATTTAAAGTTTCGGCACTAGATGGCAGCTCAAATGCTAAATTATGAGATATTTTGCATGAATGGGCTGTTAGTAAAACGCAAATGTCGAACCTGGGCTGTGGTGAAGGTGGGCCGGTTTCCCCTCTCCTAAGGTATTAAGCGATTCCAGGCAATTACTGCCTCTTTCTGATGAAGAACAGAATCACTAGTTACCCATCAGTTGTCTATTATCTCAGTCTGTAATCTATCTGCTGGGTTGGTTTATCGGTTGTACAGGTGGTCATAATACTGGTCAGGGATTTTGGCTCATTTTATGTTTTGGAGGAAAGCAACAGAGCCTTAGCTTGATGTGTGTAGGTATTATAGCTGGTTCTGCTGAGTGTAAAACAATCTTTGGTGTAGTTTTAGAAACCACAAGGTCGGTAAAAGCCAAAAGTTCAAGGATTTCTCTTGGAGTTGGTTAACTGGTTTGGCACCCTAATCCAGAACCTTTGGATTTTGGGTACACTTCAGTGTGGACTAGTGAAGGCATAGTTTTTCAGCATCAATAGCTCAGTGACAGGCTGTGAGGGCACTGCACCACGATGCAAATATTTGCAGGAGAAAAATGAGCTACCAGATACCACACTGACAAAACTTATTCAAAGTAAAGACCACGCGTTACCTCTTAGGTAACAATCCCGGAAAATTTTCACCTTTTATTCCCGTATCATTATTGTTGTTCACCTGTAGATATTTGTAAAAGAAAATGAAAATGGGTCATACAGCTAAAGAAAATACACATCCATCACCATAGAAAAATCGGCTACAGTGTTTTGTTAATTCTGTCAGAATTTTGTCAGGTTTCTTTAAAACAAGAAGATATTTGAATCCATTTGTGTTGATGCATCCTGGGCATAAATGAGCTTAGAAACTAATAGCTTGCTAATAGGTATGCATCGAATTGAGAAGTAACAAAATAGGCTCTTTAGCTCATATGGATCTTGAGCCATATGAGTTTACTGATTGTAGACACCATCCCAGTAATCTACTGAATAGATTTGTTCTGTAAAACATGGGTAATGGGTATCTGTTGACTTTGTGCATGTGGGGTAAACCAAGAGAGACATGACAAAGTGCAAAATAGGCTACTATAATGCCAAAATTGCATATGCTAAGAATGACAGGAAACTTATTGCCATTGTTAAAACTGTTTTTGTTTTAACATATTTTTGAGACTTCCCTTGTTACTGGGATCTGCAACAATTCCAGTTGGTGAATCACCAAGACAACTTGTTGAAAAACTTCTGTAGACAATTCTTTCAGTAGTAATTTGTTGCTACTTGTTTTTAAGCTAAAAGACGAAGGATCTCATCGAAAGCTTTTAGATAGGAAAAGGGGTGCTCACACTTTATTTGTCTTTAACACTCGCCATGCAATGCCTTTGCCTATATGCCGTGTGAGATCTTGAAGATTTTCAGTCATATTCCTGGAATATAGCCTACTATTTATTGGCAAATACCTTCAGAAATTTGGACTCAAATTGTTAGGCTATGTCTAATTTGTCACTCATTTAGTGTTTCCGGATTGCCTTCATAACGATATTAAGTTTAAAACTTTGGCACCAAGGGTCTATTCCCTGAACTGTCACAGCTTTCATAACAGATAGGACAAGGATGTGCTAGTTTCAAACTTTTTTGTTTGTCTCCATGATATCGGAAAAGTCAGCAGATGATTTTTCGGCGGTTTTTCGGCTGGTCCTGGCAATGCTTGTTATGCACAGCATTTAATGCATGCATAACGTTTTCAAAATCTCAACTGATTACATACCAAGGTTTCTCTGTAGAAACTGCGCTTCCTTGTGTAATCTGTTATGGAAGTTCTAACAGTGTGGGATGCCCATTTTTACGATAATGCTGGTGTCTGATTGCTACTAAGGTTAAAGGACGCATTCTGATATGATATTGTATTGCAAAAGCCAAGAGGCCATAGCAACAACAAATACAAAGAAGAAAAGAAAAACATATCACATAGGCTACTCTCATCGTAACAAAACTATTTATTTGCATAAAGTGTTCTCGATGTTTTGCTGCTATCCGGATGAACCTGGCTAAATTTGTAATTACCCCGAAACATTTATTCTTCATTAACTTAATGAGCCACCGTCCCAAAACTCCCCTTCCAAAAAGATCCTCCCTTGGTCCTTTCAACTTTTCGCGTTCACACATAAAATGGAACAGTAATTCATTCTACTTCAGTACCGTAGTACATTTACCGTATCCATTTTTGTTCCCGAGACTCGAACTTCATAAGTGTACCTTATCTCCTCTATTAGCATAGCACTGATTGTCACGCTTGCCAAGTTTGTTCTCTTTTCGTTACGTTTCATGCTCCTGATCATTGTTTCCAAGGAGCTTACTGGCCCGAAGACCGGTTTTGCAAAGTTTGCCAAGTTTGTCATCCAAGACAAGGAACATTGGAAGAGGACATTTGAACGTAGCTAATTTTTTGGATCCCAAAACGTACGTGACAAAAAGTTTTAAAAGTTGTCCGTATGCCTTTCCGCACGATAACTCTCGAAGGGGTCGGCATATTTTGCTCAAACTTGGTATGAGGATCCGCTTGCTTTAAGTATAGGTCAATTTCGTGGATATGCTCTTTGGCCCTATATTAAGGGGTGGGGGGGGGGCTTTCGAATTAAGGGGCTAACAAACTATGTTTTTCAAGCTAAATAGATTATCGTTCTGGATGTAATCCATTTTGAATGCTATTTTCTTGCGGGACAAGTAATTCATCTGATCCGGCCAAAACCAGAAACTCGGTGAGGTAAAAGTTTTTCTGTGAGTCGGTTAGAGATTCGATACAGGGGTAACGCGATGAGCTTTAATCCGTTGTTTTGATTTATTTTCTTGACGGATAAGCACTTTGACCGGAATCCGGACACAACCGAAAACTAGCTAGCCTATAGCAAAAGTAAAAGTATTTTCTGAGCGGTTAGAGATTCCATTTAGGAGTAAAATAAATGCTGAATCCGTATCTGATTTTTTGTTTCACCGGACAAGGAATTCGTCTGGAATCCTGCAACCCGGAAATTTGATAAAAGTGAAAGTTAAATTTGAAGTCACATAGAGCTTTGATTTGAGGGCAAGAATGTACGCTAATCTGCTTTGTTTTACTTCCGGATAAATGGTACGATCAAAGTCGGGAATAATCCAGAAAATTTGGAATTTTGGACAAGCAGCTCAACGCCAAATGTAAAAATAAATAAATAAAAACAAAATCCTCCGATAAAGTTTACAAGGTGGTGTAGCCTAGCCTTAATAATATAAAGAACTGAATGGATCAGGATATTTCATGATTTTCGACTAGCATTGGTATTTCGGTCGCAATCTGACCCCAATCTGGGTAATCTGAGCTGGGGAGAAACAACATGTATATGTGGTCTGGCGGGGAAAAACATCTACAAGATCCGATTGTCTGAATGAGGAAGTCCAGTGTAGTTATATTTACTTTTGGGATCCCATCGAACCCTTTGGTCTTTTAAGGTAGTCAATTATCTTAGAAGATCTAGCAGACACATTCAAGAGTGCGAGGTATCCTTAAGATTATTTAAGAATTCTGGATTGCAGAATCGAATGATGAATATAACCTACCATACCATAGTTTAATATGAGGTTTTCCGGATTTTATTTTCTCCTTGTGTGTTTGGTCCACTTCTGACCAACAAGGATTTCCTGAACTTATGTACGGGTTTGAGTTACTAAGCATTTGAGGAATGTGCCCCATCATTTTTCTGAATGTAGTACCGTATCCTACCTCAAATTTTTTTTTGTCTTGTTCTCAGGACAATGTCGTTGATGAAGTCATGAGAATGTCAACTGATGACATCTCAAGCCGAACACGCCTGCTTGACAGTGAAATCAAGATCATGAAGTCAGAAGTGATGAGGGTTCAGCATGAGCTACAGTCACAGAAGGATAAGATCAAGGAAAATACAGAGAAAATCAAAGTCAACAAAACACTTCCCTACCTAGTCTCCAATGTCATAGAGGTAAGTTTCACTTTGGAACAAATAGAATTTGATGCACGTCTGTTGGACTGAGAGACCTGAGGCGTATTCTCGCCGTTCCCCGGGGCTCCTCCGGGAAACGAGGGGAACGGCGAGAATAAAAGGAGTCATACCACGCGGACTCTCGCAAACGGAAAACAGCGAGAACACGGGGAACACACAGCCCACATTCGATTTTGATATTAAAAAAAAAAAAAAAAAAAATACATTATGCAACTGCTTTAGTTTGGGTCTATTTTATTTTCACTTTTGTTCATTCTTGTCGTTTTTAACTTAATTTTACATTGTTAATATTCACAAACAAAAAATCGCAACCACAATGAATTGTACTTTTTTTTCTCAAGATCTGTTTCAAATCTCAAATAAACTCAATATTTATCCCAGAAATTCCTTTTATCCATCATTTTTATCCATCTTCCAAAAAATTAGCATAAGCAAATCCCGAAATCGATTACCCACCGAATTTGAATTACCGAATTACCCACCGTCCTTTTTGATGATGGTGATGCTGATTGGAGCATTCCCCGTCCGTGGGGACTCGCGAGAATACGGGAGTACCCCGGAGAACGACGTGAATATGCTTGTAGTGCAGTTCTGTTACGACGGCTGGTATTTGTGCGGTGAAGACTCGTGCATTCTCAACCGGATGTTGTGGCGAGGGATGTAATAAGCCGGACAAAAGATGGTAAATATCCAAGGTGCTTTTCAGTCGTCGATGTGAGGACGGCGTGGGGCGTTCAGAATGGCCCACTGCACATGCAGAGCTTCACGGGTTCATTATGGAAATATGTGGCCATTTCACTCTAGATCTATGGTTTGCAGACGCAGACCCACTAGGCTAACAGCCACCCGTCATACAGTCCATCCCATTGGAAGGTGCGAAATGGTACTGTTTTCGGTAAAGACCAATAAAATAAATTCTACTACAAATACAACCTTTACAAACAAAAGAGCTGTTAACCGGCCGGTACCCGGATAGAAGCGAGTCATTATGTAAAAGAAATAGTCATAAGGTTGGAGTCACACGTGTAAAAGGTAAATAATACACATGAAGAGGAACGAGCTGTATACAAATGATACCACAGTATAATGATGTTAATTTACGGAAGGGGTAGCGCAGCCTAACGGCGGCGGTAGATTGCGGTATGTAGATGGCACCACCGTAACAGTTCATCTTTATGTGAAATTGTCAGTATAATATTTTAAATATTATTTCCCCGTTCGCCTACTCACAGTCCGTGTGCATTATTAGAACAAATAAGAAGTTGAACCTCCCTCTCCCGATTACAACCACGCGGAGTCGAATAGATTCCCGATGCAAACGAGCGGAGGTAGGAGCTACGCGGGATATCACAGTTCGTTACCTGTACAAACAGCACATCGCACTAGATCCCGGAGAAGAAAATTCGAGAACCGTAAGGATGTCTGCCATTGGCTCTGGGCAAATGTGGGAGGCTGCAGGACATAAGTTGCGTTTTTGCAGATACTATGGTATCTGATACCACGGTCTGAAGTCGTTTTTGCAGTTATCATGGTATCTGATACCACGGTCAAAGGTGTTTTTGCAGTTATCGTGGTAGCCTATCTGGCCAGTTATCGTGGTATCTGATATTCAGATACCACGGTCCGACCGTGGTTACTGATCGTGGAATCTGAAAAAGTCGTCTCACTTTCAACAGTTTTTGTCAAACTGTTGGGAAAGAAGTTTGGCACTTAGTGATGCGACTAGATAACAGTTTTTCTTTTGGGATGACTTCGAAAAGCGCAATTTCGGCAATTGTCGTTTTTGCAGAGCAACCGTATATCAGATACCACGGTAACTACAAAAACGACTAATTGAAGATCCAGTTACTGTGGTAACAGATACCATGGTATCTGCAAAAACGCAACTATAGAGCGCGTCCCACCCCTCTACCAATAGTAACTATTTCCGTTCCAGCCTCACGAAAAGTTACTACGCTGACTGTTCCAACCTTCTCAAAATATAGTAACTAATAGTAACTATTTGCTTACCATTTCTCGAGAGCGTAGTAACTACGGATCTCTGTAACGTGATTGGCTGGATTACCCCGTGGAGTGACATTTTACCGAAAATTTGAAAAAGTGTTCCAGCCTTGAACGCAAAATAGCCAAAATTCGTGACGTCATGCGTAGTAACTACCGTAAGTAGGGTAGAACACGCTCATAGTGACGTTAAGTGTGACACGCTGCAGAAGCGGGTCATACGCGCCTGCTACGGTCTTTTCCTCTAAAATGCGCAGCGGCCAAGAGGGACGTAGACGGGCGTCAACTCAAAGCTCAGCATAGTAGCTCTAGCTCTGCTCAGTTTTTTTCGGGGTATCCACCCCCGTATGTGTGTGCATGGGACCAAAGATGGAGTTTCTACTTGGCTTATTTGTTCTTGATATTATTCTTAGTGGCACTCAGAATACGATCATCAGTAGATTGTTGCATTGCCATTTAGACAGTAAGCATCTCATTCTTTCAGTTCATTCAGTTTTGTGCTTATGCAGTTATCTGTATATGGCAGATAACTGCAGATATGGCAGTTTCTGTATGTTTTCCTGATTAACACGTCTTATCCCCCCCCCCTTATGCAACTGTCGATTGCAGCTGCTCGATGTGGACCCGCAAGATCTTGGTGAAGAGGATGGTGCCAACGTCGATCTGGATTCACAGAGAAAGGGCAAATGTGCTGTCATCAAGACATCAACTAGACAAGTAAGTTGAAAAGTGGACAGCATTTCAGTATTTTTGGTGGAGTTGTTTTTTGTGTCGTTCATAACTCGTGAATCATGACAGATATCAAGTTGAAACTTGGTGTACTTGTGGGCCTTGGGCCTTTTTGGGGTCCAACCCCCACACCCACTCGGTTCAGGGGCAATCCAGCCCAGCCTGCGCAGTGACTAATGATATCAGCTTGACAGCAGCTCAAAGTAGGACGATGAAATACCTTGTGCTTTTGGATCTTTGGGTTGGTAGATACTTTTGGATTTTCACCACCCCCGTCCCCACCCTCCCCTTCATGGGCAACTGGGCCCAGATTGCCCAAGAGTGAAGTTCGTGACCCCTGACAGGTGTCGACAGGCATAAAGTTAAAACTTGACAGATTAGTGGGCATTGAGGTCTCTTTATGGTTTCTGGGCGTCCTAGCCCCCACACCCACTTCATTCAAGGGCTTGGGGCCAGATTGCCCAGTGATTAATGTTCTCAACTTGACAACAGCTGAAGATAGGACGACGAAACTCATTAGATCATAGGGCTGGAAAGATACTTTCGGAGTTGAACCACCCCACCCTCCCTATTCATTTGCAACTGGGCTCACATTGCCCATTGAGTTAAGTTTCTAACCCTTGACTGGTATCATACGCTACAATTGTAATTATCTCGGTCTAGATGTCTACATGGTGATGAGTCCCGACCACCACTCTCCCCCTCACCACCCTCCCCATTCATGGGCAACTGGGCCCAGATTGTACATGAGTTAGTTTCTGACCCTTGACTGGGTTCAAACTCGAATTTGCTACGATTGTAGATATCTCGGTCTAGATGTATATTGTGACGGATCCCGACCTTCCTCCACCACCATTAAAAGATTATTCTATTCTATTCCATCCCCGTTCGTGAGCAATTGTGGTCCAGGTTTCCAATTAGTGAAGTTCGTGATAGGTCTCAAATTCAAATTTTTTATACTTACTGTATTTATTTGGCATACTACACAAGATATGATAAACGTTTACTTTTACACTCCACGTTTGACCGCTTGCGTACTTGTTTTGTTTAGCTTTGAATAATTATGAACATCTGTCCGGCCCCGCTGCAATCTACAATGGAGGGAGATCTAATTTCAAAACACTTCCCCTTAATAACAAGAGGTATAAAATCTCTTCGGAAAATAGTTCAATAAAAATTAGTACCTGAGGGCTACAAATCTCTCCCAGAGACGCTCTGGGGCTCCTTAGAACCACGAAAACTAATACTGACGGTCGGTAGGCCTATGCGACAGCAAACACCGCGACATGCAGAAACTGTGACCCAAAATTACGCCTGACAGAAAAGGCTAATTTTCCAATGTCCTGAGACGCACCGGTTTTGATTACAGCATTTACTTTTACTGATTACTGAAGCTAAAGTCAATAACGTTTCTCGCTATATTCACTATAGCGGATAGCATAAAACTTCCTAAGAATGCTTCTTAATCAGAAATACCAAGTTCTCTCAGACGAAGGTGACACGAAATATAGTTGGACATTGTTTGTTGAGTCAGAAAACCGACTGGCTTTTCAAAGTTGATGGATGCGCTACAGGAAGGAAAAGATTAAGCCCGATGTGTTGCACTGAGTTGCTGTGGGATGCATGCATATTGTTTATCTCCTCTTTTGGTTAATGACATGAGTTGGGCCTGATCTCGTATAGCTATGCACAAGTGTATGTTAGGTCCGTTGCCTTGCCCTTAGCTTAGTTGCAGTATTGACTTTCGCATAGCGGATTTTGCCTAGTCGCTGTTTTTGGCATTTAACCCCCTAGAGTAATAAATAAATTTTATTCTATACAGTAGGCTATTGTTCCTTTGTCCTGTAGTCTGAATGATCAATGATCGTATTGGACGTCTGATTTGTGATATCTTTTCAGACTTATTTTCTACCTGTAATTGGTTTGGTTGATGCAGAAAAATTGAAGCCTGGAGATTTGGTTGGTGTGAATAAAGATTCATATCTCGTCCTCGAAACCCTTCCAGCTGAGTACGACTCCAGAGTAAAAGCCATGGAGGTGGATGAACGACCAACTGAGCAGTACTCAGACATTGGTGGACTAGACAAACAGATCCAGGAGGTAAGATTTTGTGGGATATCGTATACTAACCCTTCCAAGCGGTTACAAAATTTACCAAAGGAAAAAAAAAACATTTAGTAAAATGGTTTTGGACGGAATCATTGAACCGAGTTTCACTATGAGTGAACTGTTTGGAATTGGGTGAGCGCCGCAGTGGCCAGCACGAGGGACTGGGGCATCTCCCTTTTCTATGCAGCCGTCGGCAACCAGGAGTTAAACTCTTGTGGATAAAGTAGGGTTGTGGACTTTATCTGCACCTCCCAAAATTTCTGCAGACATTGTTCTTGGAAGTTCTAGGATATGGTAGCTGGAGCCTACGCCGAAGTCACTCCCCTTGGTCTAGTTTATTTTCATGGTACCTTCAGTGACTTACTACTCGCCTTTCAGCTTATCGAAGCAGTCGTTCTTCCGCTCACCCACAAAGATAAATTTATCAACCTTGGCATTCAACCGCCCAAGGGAGTCCTTCTCTACGGACCCCCAGGTACCGGAAAGACCTTGTTGGCAAGGGCTTGCGCAGCTCAGACTAAGTCAACATTCTTGAAGCTTGCTGGGCCGCAGCTCGTACAGATGTTCATAGGAGACGGAGCCAAGCTCGTCCGAGACGCATTCGCTTTGGCGAAGGAAAAGGCGCCAGCGATCATCTTCATTGATGAACTAGATGCCATTGGTAAGCACCCTCCTTGATTCCTTGAAAACGATAGTACGAAATTTAAAATTAAGGTTATTTCCTTTACCCACCACAACCAGTTCTTTGATGGAGCAACCTTCTTCGTCCTTTATTTAGGATCAGATTCTTGTTCTCAGCCGGGTATGACGCGTTGGTAGATAAAATATTCGCCATCACACTCCCGAGGAGACTACTGCGAGGGTAAACATAAATAATCGCATTTTTCTGAATTAATTGACCTCCCTTTTCCAACAATTTGTACCCCTCAGTATAAAGTTTTCTGTAAATTTTGTTTTGCTTAAAGCTAGAAGAGGTCAACATGAGAAATACTTACGAAATACATTAAAGGGACAACAGATTAATAAATAGCCTACACTTTACAAGATAGACCTGAAATAAATGTTGGAATAAACTCTGTAAAAATTTGGTTGAGGAATTGGCACGATACGGCAAAAACCGATTGCCAGTGTTCCTCTCGGACCGACGCACAGAAGACGGGAGGGGGGAATAGACGGCTGGTCCAGGGACAACACACCATCTTTGCTCCGAAATTTATTTAAGAGTATTTCTGTGGTCAGTTAATTTTGGAACGCCCAGTTTAATGAGAGCCTGTTCATGGGAAATCAATCAATCAATCACATTTATTTCCAAATAGCTCAAAAATAAAGCTAGAGTAGGAAAAAACAACAACAATATTTACAAAACACAAAAGCGGAACAATTTACTAAGACATTTACAAAACTATGTAAACTATGTAAAAACGAAACTATGTAAAAATTGGGAAGAGGAATCAGCCGGATATGGAGAAAATTGATTGCCAGTGTTCCTCTCAGACCGACGCACAAACGAAGGGAGGGGAGGGGGGAATAGACGGACGGTCTGAGGACAACACATTAATTTTGCTCCAAAATTTTTTGATAGATTATTTCTCCGGTCACTTAATTTAGGAATATCTAGTTTAGTCAATGCCTCTTCGTACGAAATACTATAATCACCCAGAATGGTTCTCAATGCTCTCTTTTGGACATTTTCAAGGCGATCCGAGAGAGGGAAATGTTCTCGCTGCTCTCTTTTGGGCAATTTCCAGGCGATCGAAGAGCTCTGCAGAAAGAAAACCGGATTGAGGAGTGGCAGTATCTTTAAAGTTTAACCGAAAAGGGCTAGGATAGGACAATCTAGTTACCCATCACTTGTTCACTTAAATTGGCTTGAAGACCTGCTGAAAATGAGTTACTTCGTTGTTCCGCTATTCACGAATAACCGATTTTCAAATAGTGGAATTTCCGTGTAATTTGTGGTGCCTCCACGCTCTTGTATTTTTGCTGTATGCCTTACGAGAAAGATTTATCAATTTCTTTTGTTCAGGCACTAAGCAATCTTCACCAATCTCACCACTGCCCACTGAAAAGCCTCATTTGTGTTGAGATTGAAATTTCCCGCGTCATAGTAGAATTTACGCTGTGGGGACGGCTGGAGATATTCTGAGCCTCATAACTAGAGTAGATAGTGGAAAATAAAAAAATCCCTTTGCAGAATCCAAATAATTCAGTGTATCCAATTAAATGACACACAAATGAGTTGGCTTTTCAGTTAAACTTTAACCTTGTCAGAAGGATTCTTGATATCAGTCAGAACGGCATAAGCAATTGTCCACTTGCCCGTGAATTGTTAGTTAAGGTGGAAAAGGGGCGTACGTGTGGTCGCAAGCCATACCTCTCCCAGAGTCAAATTGTGTCAGCTGGACATTCTTCGAGTTCGAACATTAGCACAATGTTCGCTTTAACCACCCTACTTCGGGTGGTTAAAAGTCCGTCATGGTGGCGGGGCTGAAAACTTCAATCGTTGGGCGGGGGGCCAGAATTGAATCCTGATATATAGGTACTTTAAGTAGGTACACATACAGTTGTGCCTTCCAGTCCTTAACTGATGGGCAGGTGTCAGACGGAGACTCATTAAGGCGCCTTGTATACCGCACACAAGGCAAAAAGTACTATTTTCAGTCCGTAGAGCTGGTGACAAGATCAGCACAATCGTGTCAGAAGGCGAGAATCGGAAACTCCGGTGACAACTGCTTACAGTCTAGCAGCATAATCATCGATCCTGCCGCACACTGGTGATAAATTAAAAGTAGAAAAGGACCAAATACCTTCAAATGCTGCCCTCTGATATCCCTTAAAAACTACAAAACACAAGGAGACCTAATAGTAACAAAAAGTATTTGTCCCTTCAGTCAAGAACTTTAATTCCAGTTGGACTCGTCCATAATGCTATTTACAGAAACCTCTTGGGTAGATAAGTAGGTACTTTCCCTTCTCCGCCTTATGCCTAAAGGTTTTTCTTTTCTCTTCTTAGGAACTAAGCGTTTTGACTCCGAGAAGGCTGGTGATCGCGAAGTCCAGCGTACCATGTTGGAGCTCCTTAATCAGTTGGATGGTTTCAGCTCTGTCTCCGACATCAAGGTCATAGCAGCTACTAACCGTGTTGACATTCTGGATCCCGCGCTACTAAGGCAAGTTCAACGCTAGTCTGGTTTCGAGAAGGGCTAGGCTGCTGTTAACATTTTTTTTTGCTGGATTGACTGACTGTCTACATACAGTGCGTGTTGTTTCTTAGTAGGGGAGAGACAGGTAAGACGGACCCAGTAACGATTTTTCGATTGCTGCCTTTTCTGTTTCTGGAACATAGCAATGAACTTTACTCCGTCTGATAGCTTATTCATCCTAGCTTCCTTGCTAATTTTTTGAAATTTTTTTTCGCTACGGTTTCTGAGATAAAGCAGATTTTGGTAGGAAGGTCAAAAGGTCCGTCTTGTCTGAAGGGGGTGGCAAGATGGACCACCAGAGGGAGCAAGACGGACAATCATTCTCTGAATCAGCTTTAGTTATTTCCTTCGTATAGATGTATCAAGTAAGCACGGTAATGTCCACAGTGGCTCTTTTTAACACGCAGAAGCCAGGAAATTCAACACCAAATGTATGAAGTGATGCCTGTCTTCCCGTTCCTCCAGAGGCGATGGGCTTTGGTGGTTTTATCAAGGCTGCCTTCAAACTGAATCTTCCCTTTTCAGAGGTTTCTTGAAAATTGTATGAGGGAAAAATCTTCTTCCAGAACAACACTTCAATCTCATCACATTCTTCGTCTTTCAGGTCGCCCCCAGGCCCTTCCCCTTGTAACCCCCGGTCCGTCTTACCAACAAACCATGTGGTCCGTCTTATCTGCAACGGGTAGATTTTAAACAAACTGTCACCAAACTCGCTAGATGGCACAGAATTGAGGTGTCATCACTTCTATGGAAAGTACAGAGTCGGGACTGTTTGGTAACAAAACCCCTAAGACCTATCATTTTCCAAACCAGAGATATCCCAAAAAATACTTGACATCAAATTTTTCCAAAGCAGCCTCTTAAAACATCAACTTCAATTTTCTTGGAAACTAAAAAGCCAATCTTCTTGTTTTTTTTCGGCAGAAATGAAGGCAAGATGGCTGTACCTTACTGTCACCACTAGATGGCATTGCTACCAATCTCTGAATTTTAAAATGGAAAGGTCCGTCTTATCTGCCGGTCCGTCTTAACTGCCTCTCCCCTACTAGTGAACTAGCTAAATGGTTTGTTGTTAGGCTAGTATACTGATAGGATTCAAGAACACAGGAAAAGTGTTAACACAGCGAAAAAAAAAAATTTGTTTGGGATCTGTAGGACGCTTCCTCTATAGTAAACACGTGAATTGTACTTTATTTTGTCTGCCAGTCGCTTGCTTACGAGCAACTTGTACTTGTAGGTCTGGTCGTCTGGACAGGAAAATAGAGTTCCCTCATCCCAACGAAGAGGCTCGCGCCAGAATCATGCAAATCCACTCCAGAAAGATGAATGTGAGCGCCGAAGTGAACTTCGAAGAACTTGCTCGGGCCTCGGACGATTTCAACGGAGCTCAGTGCAAAGCGGTCTGCGTAGAAGCGGTAAGGCTGATTGATATTCTCTTACTGAGCAGTTTTGTTCGGTTCTCATGTTCCGAACGCTCATGCGGACCGCGTCGGCTCTAAGCCGGTACTGGGGGTCCTTCAGAAAAGCTCCAGCGGCCAGTGGGACAGTGACCCTGTGAAGTTTAGCCTGGCAGTACTGTTGGCTTGATGGTTTAGTACCTAAACACACACTCCAAAAATCGTCCTTAGCATTATGCACATGCAGTGTAGTGCCCACAGGCCACAACAACAAGAGCGGAAAGCTCATCTGAGGATATTTTCCATGTAGGCTATATCAGCAAATTTTCGCGTTGTGAAGGATGGATGACTCTTCCAGGACCCCCTCTACCCCTCCCCCCCCCCCCCCCCTGCAGTTTCTGAATCAAACCCAGATGTTTTAGTTATAGATCCAGAGCTACGGCATGAAAGGCCAACCAAGTTAGTTTCGGCCGTCAGGCGCGACACCCCCCCCCCCCCTTCCGATCCTAGAACTAGTGATGATACGTCTAGGGCTTGTGACAGTCCTGACTGCTAGGTTTCGCCCCGATCCCTCCACGCCAAGGACTAACGGTTCAATTCAGTTTTAATAAATACAAAAATAAGTGTCGACCCTTACAAAGCTCCATAGCCGTTACATAGGGGTGAGTCAACTCCCACCCTGGTGACTGCATCCGATCTGGACTCAGGATCTGAAAATGGTACATCTAAGGGGCTTATGGCCATCCTACCCGCGAAGTTCCGTCCCGATTCCAACAGCGTGCGGCAAGATTTCCGGGACCCCCACAAACAACTCTCTCGAATGTTCCCAGATCCGATTAGGGCCTGCCAATGGAACAGTTAATAGAAGTGCAATTGCCAACTACCACGTTTCGTCCAGATAAAATCACTCGATCCCGGCCACAACTCCCCCACAGTGGCCGGATCCTGTCCGGACCCGTACGTTGAGCTTATAGGGCATGTGCTCTTGCCAGTAATAATTGGAAAGGAACTTGCATCGCTTTGGCCTGGCCCTGAAGGGTTCCGGCTAAAACCCCCCCGGCGAAAACCCCCCCGCCAAACCCCCCCCGGCTAAACCCCCCCCGTTACCAACCCCCCCCCCGACCAAAACCCCCCCGGTACCAAAACCCCCCGGTACCAAAAACCCCCCGCATATAAAAAGACGGGTATGCAAGAGTAGAGTAACTGGTAGGTAGAGAGTAAGAGTAGAATAAACTTCTTTCGCAAACTTGACTCTACAAGAATGTCTGAAGTACAGTGGGTATCAGAACAATGATACACAAAGGGAGTGTAAAGCGAAGGTGAAGGTTGATGGTGACAGACTAATTGCTGAAGTCACCAAATACCCGCGTTCAACTGAAGCTGTCAGTGAGGTGTTAAATGTGAATGATCAAATCAAAGCCAGTTCCACTCTGTGTAACGATCCCCCCAACAAATCCTTTCCCAATGCCTCACCCTTCTTGGAGAGGAAGCTGCAGTTACGATGCCACCCATTGGTGCAATGTGAAGCTCCCCTTGCCTGATTGCTCTTTAGTTATCCCTGATTCATACCAGAAACTCGAAGATGGGCAATAAGCGGAGGGATACCTATGACACCGCAAAAGTTGTCCTGCTATCCGTCTGTGAGCAGGATAACTCTCGAAGGGAATGAATATTTTCATGGGACTTGATGGGAGGATCCTTTGGGTCAAGGGGAAAGGTTGAGCTCGTTTTGTGATAGCACTTTCAAGATAGTCCCAGAAATATTCTACCAGCTCTTCACCTTACTCGTGCTTGTCAATGGTAAAACTGTCACATGGTTGTTCGTTTTGTTGCCCAGTAAATCCCAGTCTTAATATGTGTGAGTGTCTAAGGATTCGGAGGGTTTTCGCCGGGGGGGGGGTACCGGGGGGGGGGTATATTCTTCTCTTTCTCTCTACATACCAGTTACTCTACTCTTACATACCCGTCTTTTTTATGCGGGGGGGTTTTGGTACCGGGGGGGTTTTGGTCGGGGGGGTTTTGGTCCGGGGGGTTTTGGTAACGGGGGGGTTTTGGCGGGGGGGTTTTCGCCGGGGGGGTTTTCGCCTAGACCTGGGCACCCGGCCCTGAAACGCCTTTCCATAATACCGCAAGAATCATTGGCATGGAACCCAGTCTACCATAAACACCTGATTTCTGAATAGGCTAAAAACCAAACGCTGATGATCTGGTGAAATCCAGAAATTAACCTTTTAAAATTATTTTGTGTGGGTAACAACTAACGTAGCCTAACCGTCGTTCGGCATAGCCTGTACAAACTTTGTAGATACCGAGCTTTTGACATAGCTTATCGAAAGATCAGGCATTTGTGGTAGACTGCACTAGGCTACCCCGATGTTGCTTGAAGGGAAAAGCTGTCTCGTCAATCAGGTGTGTGTGTGTCGAGGCTGATGGTCATAAATTATGTTTGCATCTTATAGGGGTTTTAATCGGTTTTTGTAGAATCTAAAATTACTTGTTATCTTGTCTGCACCTGTTTAAACAAGCACAATCAGTTGGCTTATAATTATTCATTATGTCCATAAATGGCTAAGTTAGGTAAACTTTTTTACTTCCACAGACGTTAGAATTCTGAACCGTGTTTTAGGGTATGATTGCACTGCGGCGGGAGGCCACCACTGTGACTCATGAAGATTTCATGGACGCTATCGTCGAAGTCCAAGCGAAGAAGAAGACAAACCTTTATTACTATGCTTAATTTTCAAATTTGTACCATGTAAAATTTTATTACACGTTTCCTTTTCGATCTCATCTCCATATAATTATTGAGTTCATGGTGTTTTTTGTTCTATGGATATCTTAAAGTTTAACCGAAAAGGACTGGGATAGGACAATCTAGTTACCCATCACTTATTCACTTAAAGGAACAGAAAACTTGACTCGGGGAGCTAGCTAACATATCAAGAATGTACCCTGAGTCGATATTGAGAGTAAAAAAAATTATCGTTACGACCATTGCAGTTTCCGAGAATTCGACTTTTGAGCAAAAGGTTTGCAAAAGCAAAAGGTTTGTGTGCCGCGACTAGGAATCGAACCCCGGCCGTCTAGTCGGGGAGGTCGTTACTCTGTAGTCTACATGTAAAAATGCGAACTTTTACAGTACATGAGGGCATAATTACAGTGCACAAGGGGCAAGGGCCTGCCAGCTAGCTTTGGGAACACTAAGGAGGGGGTTCGAGACAGTTAGAGATGACAAAGAATGCCTGTCGACAATAAGACCCTGTATATTAATCCAAGCCCCCTGGGCGATTCGATGGCCGAAAGTTGCGTAGTCAAGTTTACTGTTCCTTTAAATTGGCTTGAAGACCCGCTGAAAATGCGTTACTTGGTTGTTCCGCTATCCAGGAATAATCGATTTTCAAATAGTGGAATTTCCGTGTGATTTGTGGTACCTCTAATTTGTTGTATGCCTTACAAGAAAGATTAAAGACTTTTTTTTTTGTTCAGGCACTAAGCAATCTTCACCAATATCGCCACTGCCCACTCAAAAGCCTTGTTTGTGTTTAGATAAAAATTTCCCGCGTCATAGTAGAATTTTCGCTGTGGGGACGGCCGCAGATATTCTGAACGTCATCACCAGAGCAGATAGTGGAAAACAGAAAAATCCCTTTGCAGAATCCAAATAATTCAGTGTATTCTTCTAAATGACGCAAAAATAAGTTGGCTTTTCAGTTAAACTTTAAAGTAACGCGCACGCAGTCCGACTTTCGCAGTCGGATGCGATTTTCCCCCTTCGGGCGCATCAAAAGCAAATCTCGGTCCGATTTGAGTAGAAAGTATTTTTTACTGGAGTGAACTTAAAACGAGAGCTAAAATTGTTTTCTATATCCAGAATTGCCACAGACAGTTATTATGAAGACACAAATCGGAAAATATTCATAGTGACGCAAACTTTGTAGGCGAAATCTTATCGGACCGTGTGTGCACGTACCTTAAGACTCGTAAAGTGGAAAGACAAACTTTCTCTGAACTTACATGTTCAGCCCAATTAGGCGAATTATTGTCATGGCCTCGAAGCGAACCGTGTCAAGCAACTGAAAACGTCCAGGTGTAGTTGGCCAAAGGTAGCATGACTCAACACAATTGCAGAAAAATCAAGGCACATTTATTCATATATCAACAATTACAAATACCTCATGGTGTCCTTCCTCGTCATAAACTTGCATGTTCGAGTAGGTGATCGCTTTCACCTCAGTACCTTGACCGTGCTTTTCAATGGAAAAGGTTTCCCCAAACCCGCGAGCACGCATTGTATACGTCTCTCGATCGAAGTCAAGAATCTTGACTTTCTGAAATATAAGAAAAAACTAGATTGACATATCTGTTTCTGGAAGTCGAGTCTCATCAAGTCAGCAAAACTAATGACAGTAGGCCTATTACCAATACGTTCCGGCTTAGCTGTCGACGTCCTTCTCAAATCGCGAGAACGTTTCTCCACTAGAGCCAGGACATACGGAAGAGTTCCGATATTAACATATCAAGAATGTACCCTGAATCGATATTGAGAGTGAGAAAAATTCTCGTTACGACCATTGCAGTTTCCGGGCAGTTTCCAAGAATTCGACTTTTGAGCAAAAGGTTTGCAAAAGCAAAAGGTTTGTGTGCCGCGACTAGGAATCGAACACTGGCCGTCTTGTCGGGGAGGTAGTTAGTCTGTAGTCTACATGTAAAAAGGCGAACTTTTACAGTACATAAGTGCATAATTACAGTGCATAAGGGGGGAGGGCCTGCCAGCTAGCTTTGGGAACACTAAGGAGGGGGTTCGAGATAACAAAGAAGGGGGGGCCTGTCGACAATAAGACCCTGTATATTTACCTAAGCCCCCCGGGCGATTCGATGGCCGAAAGTTGCGTAGTCAAGTTTACTGTTCCTTTAAGTACGCTATTTGGCACTGTGCCACGATTTGTAGCCTACTTATGTTTCAAATAAATCAAAAAATCTGCATAGGGATATATTTGTACTGCCTAAACCGACGACGCATCGCAAGATTGTCTGGGTTCCCCTATCTCCTCTCAACTGTGCTTCGTATGCTCCAACGGATTCCGGTTTTGAGGAACGACGGCCCAAATGTTGGTGTGTCCCAAGGTTGTTAACAGTTTGCCTCTCCACTGGACTAGCGTCACCCAAATACCAGAGCAATCTTACTCCTCCAACACAGCGGTGCTACCTTCCAAAACGATGCAAGGATGTGCACGTTTCTAGATAAGGGTTTAGGTCACTATAGTGTTGAGTTGGGGTGACCCAATTTCGCTCACCAATTCCCAAAACTGCAAAATGAATCGCGCGCCGATTGTGTGTACCCATCCGAGGGCTGATTGTGTCACAAGGTCCTGGATCCCAGCTCACTGGAATGTCCCAATCGGAAGATCAATACTCCAGTCAGCCCGAACAAGACCAGTTTTATGATCCTAGCCATGTGGAAGTAGCATATGTATAGCATATGTCGAGAAAAAAAAGGAAAAAACCGACCAACAAGCAGTACGAGCTGGTCAGTGCTGTAGCCTAATGGTAAACATGGAGTGCCAGAATGTTCAACTCCCCACGCAACTTTCCCTAGCTTTTCAGGGTTTACCTCCGCAAATAGTTTGATGCAGGGCTTATTGATTTATCAAGTTCCCAGTTGGTCCTTGGATTTATAATTGGACGAATGCCTCTCAAGTCTGAAGCACATTTCGATGCAAGCATACACTAGCAGAAGTTTCATAACAGAAAACACAAGGATGCGCGGTTTTAACAGATAACTCTTGGGGTGTTAGTTGTTAGGTTTTTTTAAACGTTACGCATAAAACGTTATGCACACAAGAAATGCCGAAGAGCCATCTGCTGACTTTTTTGTTCGTCTTCGTGATACCGGGTAAGTAAGCAGATGCTTTTTAGTCGTTTTTTTGCTCTTCCTGGCAATGCATGTTATGCACGACGTTTAAATGCGTAGCGTTTGAAAAACATAACAGCTAACATCCTAAAAGCGTTTTTCCGTGCTCCCACAAACAGGTTGTGGGTCGATTGTGGCACGCAAAGAGCGTTTCCGCGGGCTTTTGTGCGGCACACAAGCGTGTTTCCGCGACCAACAAGATTTTTGTGGCTCGAATTCGACAAACAACTGCCGAGGTTATTGTCGATTCGATTTTGGCGGGAAATTCAAATTTAGCAGCAAAATAACGTCAAAACAACAAAATTAAAAACTTTCTGAATCTCTATTTCTATATTCAGACATTTGAAATTACCGCCCAAAAAATAGACAAAACAGCGTTTCCGCGAGTTTCAACTTGTGGCTCGACTGTGTGGCACACAATCGTGTTTCCGCGAAAAACACTTGGAAGTGTATGGGCCACAATTGTGTCACGGAAAAACGCCTTAAGTGGTATCTGTTGAAATCGCGCATCCTTCTGTTACCTGTTATGAAACTTCTGACAGTGTACTAAATGAAATTCGGATTTGAAATCGAATCTTTCGGAGCATACTGAAATGAAGGAGCTTACCTTACAGACGAAGTTCTTCTCGGCGCTGAACTTGTACAGTAGCTCGTCTAGGAATCGAAATAACAAATACATAATGTCGCTTCCACTAGCCTCAAAGTCTTCGCAATCTTTAATTTCAACTCTGTCCAGATCTGTCATGTAGCCAAACATACCAACTGCACACTGTTCGAACGCTTCCTCTATCGAGTCCCCCCATGCGTGGATCTGAATGTCAGATGTGTGGTCCAGGTCTAAAAGAAATACAAAAATCCGTCGCACAATTTTAGTACGAAGAATTACAACTGCTCCTGTTCGTGGCGAGACATAAATGCTGAGGACTTCCGCCATAAAATGAGTTTGTGTTGTCTGAGTCGTCTACCCAACCAAGGGGGAAGATGGGGGGAGGGGCTGAAACTCGTGTTTTTTTTTGTTTTTTTTTTACGTTCAAAGCTCCCGTCAAAAGATCTCCATTTTCTCTCCCTCTATACACTTTCCTTTACTCGGCATCTCTCGCTGGAGCGGAATCTTAGAGGTGACATCTACTGTCTGACAACTGAGAGACCAAAACGTGTTTCAAACAGCGGCTCGAAACTGAATACGGTGATTCAGCGCACTGTCTTCAAGATTGGACTTTTACAAGCTGGTAATTTGGCTTGTACTTGCTTGACCTTTTTTTTCCAATTTATGTTCCCATCCACGTATGCTCATTCCAAGAGGACCAAACCATATTTTCGAAGACAAAGTAATTGTTGCGTTTTTTAGTTAAATTCACCTCGCGATTCTCCTCACAACTCTCCTATTTCGCGTTTTTTGACTTTGAGATGACCCAGTTCTCCTTTTCTTGCGTTTTTGTCAAACACGAGAACGGGGAAAGCTTCGCAATTCTGCCACAATCAAGAAGTTGCTTCGATAGAAGCCGCGTTTTTTTGTAAACAACTCGTTCTCCATTCTCTATCCCGTTCTCCCATAAGCCGTTTTTTTGTAAAACGTCATAGTGCTATTGTCCATCTTTAGCAGAACGGAGGAGTTGCATCTCATCCTTCTTTCCGTTCTGCTGGATGATAGAAACTTCAGTTCTCAGTACCGTTCTCATCCCGTTTTGCTACGATAATAAAGTCTCGGGAACAGGTCCTTCAGCAAAATTGCAGAAATGGATGAAACCACCCCATTTTGACGAAATTAACAGAACTGAACGAAAGAGAAAACGGGTGTCATGGAATGGATCCTTCTATTTTCACTGACTGAAAGGAATGGGCTTCGACAGGAATGACAAGGACATGTAGTCATGAGGAGTTTCCTACCAGAATGCTAGGAAAGCAAGCGAGGAGACGGTTGTTTCCATAAAAGCAAGAGTAGAGAAGGCCAAAACGAAAGAGAACGGAGAACGGCGTGGAGAGAATGGAGTTTTATAAAATAAAAAAAAAGCAACAAAGAGCGAAAATTCAGTACGTGTTAACGGGTGGCTGAATTGGTGTATTTCTCAAAAGCAAGAACTGAGAAGCGAGATGAGCAAACACTCGAATTGTACGAGGATTAAAAATCAGAAGTGACAACAGAGAATTCCGATCAAAAACGCGACTAAAGTTTTGCCAGAGAAATTTCTTTCTTATACATGATATCATACATGATATCTTGTTTCGTGGGCATACGGCTGCACGGTCGAGTAGCGGTCGGTCTACGGCCACAGGATTCTCTCTTTGAATTCCCGCTCCAAAACGATACCAAACATAGCCTACGGAACTGGGAATCATCGCATGGTAGTTACGGTATAACCGGAGGCCTCATGTTCAAGATGTTTGACCACTTTCCAGACAAAACCGGGACAACGGCAGTACCCTACAACTACAGCTTTACTTACATTCATATTTTTTCTCAGGAATGCTAATTTCATCAGCTGTGAAGCTGAAGTCGTCAAAATCATCTATTTCTTCTGACATGATTTGGCAGTTTCAGTTATTTTACTGAAAAAAAGTTCCAAAAAGGAGGAATGGATACAAACGACAGTAAACTTTCAAACTTCTTTGGATGCCATATGTCTTGTAAGGTTTCCCATGAACTTCTCTACTTTCCTCAGATCTTGATTGCTATCCGTTTGGAACTTCAAACACTGAAATAGAACAACAGCATTACTTGAACTGATAATTTGCATCATCCAGAAAGCAGTAGTCATGGAAAACCTTCAAGACGACGCCAACTCCCGACATATCATGACTAACTTTATGTGTTCTTGGGTTCTTTCACCGCCCGGTAGGCAAGGAGCCAATCATAGGCTTAAGGCTTCCCTCAGTCAGTAGTCGCTGACGGCACTTTACCCACGAGTTAACATGAAACTACTACTATATTATCTTTTTCAATCCTGGATTTTAAAATAAAATAAAAAAAATCCAAGAGATACATGTATTTTTATAGTTTCCGAACCGCGTTATTGGCGATACAAACAAATACAGGATAAATCATGAATTCGAATGATCGTTTTAATTGAAAAGAACAACTATCACAGCAAAATGCCGAATTCGTTTCTTCGTGTCAAACGTCAAAAATACACTGAGTGAAATATAAATTATCAAAAATAAAACGTTGTCATGAAACAAACTCAATTTGCATTATACCATTCAGTGAAACTAGGCACGAAACTTTTCTTGAACCGGTCAGTGCGGCAATGAATTGGGGCGAGCTTTGGGACCTTCACTGCTGCTGCTCTAGGTTGGCGAAGTCTCTCGGGTAAATGGGGACTAGGGAGGAGGGAACGGTGCACGGGGTGGGAAAGGAGTTTTAGGCCAAAAGTCTGGCAAAGGTGCTCTCTCCTCTCTGCAAGCGTTTGCAGACGAAGTTCCTTTAGCAGAAAAGAGTAAGGTAATCTGGCTTCACCATAAATGATACGTAGTGCACGTTTTTGTAACCGCTCGATCAGATCCTTCTCCCCTTGGGTGAGACCGTAATGCCATGCCGGACAAGCATATTCAAGAAGGGGGCGCACGAAACAACAGTAGATTTTTACAAGCTTATCTTTAGGCATTTTAAACCTTTTGAAAACTTTGATCATGGCAAGTGCTGCGTGATCTGTGATCTGTTGTCGTGATCTGTTGAATTCGTGATCTGTTGATCATGGCAAGTGCTGCGTGATCTGTGATCTGTTGTCGTGATCTGCTGAATTCGTGATCTGTTGATCATAATTATCCACGGAGATTTCCACTAAGATGTTTTTTTGGCGGTCCTCTTCCTCATTGGGGAATCCTCTATTACAAGCATCCTCGGATTCACCAGCCGCGGCAAGAAATAACCGTACTTACTCTACACACTCTACTTCGAACAGATAGAAAACTGATTTGGTCTGACACAATACAAAACAAAATGAACTTTAACTTCATTCTATCTAACCAAACAACAATGTCCTTCCGCTCCATAGAGCGTGTTCCACCCCTCTAACAATAGTAACTATTAGTTAACTTTCGTTCCAACCTCGCCAACAGTTACTACGCTGACCGTTCCAACTTTCTTGAAATAGTAACTATTTGCTTACCACGCTCGGGAACACAGTAAGCGTAGTAACTACGATATCTGTGACGTGATTGGCTCGATTAGCCTGCTGCACGATATTTTGCCGAAAAAAAGAAAAATGCGTTCCAGCCTTTACGTCGAGAAGCCAGAATCCGTGACGTCTACCGTAAGTAGGGTGGAGTACGCTCATAGTGACTCTAACTGGTCTCTATAAGAAGACAGTGTTATGCGATTAGGTACTTGGTTCAGACCGTTAGGATTATTGAAGCCCAATTTTTTGGGCTAGACTGTAAACCAAGGATGTTGACAGCCTGACTGCTTTGGCAATGTTATTATCATTTGTATAGTGGAGTAGACATAGCGGGTCGAAACTCGGCTCCGTCCTTCCACCAAACTACAATTAATGGCGGACCGTTACTCGATTCAACTTCTGCTATAGGCATAAGTATTATATTATAAGGCTCAAAGTTCTACCCCATAAAGCTCTGAAAGCACTAGCTTCTTTGATCAAGGACCTCTAACTATGTATGCTTACCCTGACATCATCCGTCACCTTCACTACAACTGAGCCTTGATCATGAACATACTTCATTGTGTATCTTACCTAAAAGAATAAGAATTTAAACATGAGCTGAGCTCATACGGCACAGTATGGCAAGATCCGGTCCGGACCTACAAACTGCTTTTTGGAGGCATGTACTCTTGCCATCTACCAAGTTTAATTAGAACTGAATCACATGTTCGGGAGGTAAGTAAGAAACAAGCTTCCGAATTCTTCCTTCCCCCACCCGCCACAGATTGCTGGATCCGGAATAAGCAGATTACCATTGGTTTTAGTCTCCAACAAACCTGCTAAGTTTCACCTGCTACTGCTAGCATGTGCGAAAGTCCATTTTCCTGAATCTTGCAGGTGTCGTCTGCATCCAGTAACTCCGACAATGGATCCTATACTCTATGTGAGCAAACCAGAAATGACCGTCTACGGCTTATCACCATTCTGCCTACTAAATGTCGTCGCGATCCCTCCACCCTTCTCATGAGCACAAGAAAAACTTTCAGGACAATCTCTTCAAACGCCCCCAACAATGAGCGGGCCCGGTCGGGACCTGTTAATAGCATTTATTTATGTATGCCACAAGATTTCCTGGACGCCCTCCAGCTATTCCAACACTAGTCCGATTGGGTTCAGATACAAAATAACAGACACCTTAGTCTTATGTATGTTTCCTTTCAAATTCGGTCCTGATCCCTTTAACGGTTTGACATGCTGTAACAAGATTCCTGTGATGGCAGGACCTCCTCCAGTTCCCCTCACAGTGGCCAGATCAGTAAATATGAATTCAAGACCATTACCAATTGCGACATGGTGGGTACTCATCGGTATTAGGTAGACAGTCTAAATAAACGAGACTTCCATTCCCTCTGTAACTTGAATTCCGGGGTCATGATTTCAAATTATCCCCAGTCCCCAAAATTACTCAATCATGCTGAATTATAACCAGACAGTTTTGTCACAACAAACTGATCCACTGCCTCACACAACCCCTTAATATTATGCTACTGTAGCAGTAATAGGACTACAATTGCCAATACCGTATTTAAGATCTAGCTGGGACTAGGATTTTTACTTCATATTCAAATCTTCAACTAAAGCCAAAGTCAGTGGTCTGATATTATCACTCCCCCCATATCTTTGCCTCGAACTGCCTGTTAGTTTTCCTTACAAACTGAACTAGCATAGGCTACAGAAAAAACCCTGTTGCTAGACCTCACGGGATGCAGTTTTGCCATTTCAGTAAGCCGTAGGGGGGGGGGGGGGAGAGGGGACAACTTGGCTGAAAGTATTCCGCAGATAGTTGGCATTTTTGTGGATACTTTGCATCTCCTGGGTTTTTTTTTTATCTTCACTTAGCTCAGTTCTGTGGTCCTTCTAACTAGGACACACCTGGGTGGCCTGACTTTCCCCCAAACTAAGGGTAGCCTAAATACAGCCACCCAATTAATCTTTCTGTTTTTGAAGTCAGATTACAGCCTATCATCAACAGAAGGCACCTGATTTAAGAAGAACTGATTTTCCCTGACTCTGGGGTAACTCCAGATGGCCAGACTTACCTCGACCCAAATGAGAAGAAAAGGTGGGGTTTTATCAAAAATTTTCAAGTATAAAACTAGAGTAGGCCTATGTGATTAAAAATATGTTTCTAAATAATAACTTAGTTGAGACTTTCAGTTGTTTGCATTTAAAGCCAATGACGGCTAATGCCCACGATCACGATGCCCCCGACTCAAAATGCCCACTATAAATGCCCAAGGCCTAAAATACCCACGACTCGAAATGCCTACGACTCAAAATGCCCACGATTGATTTATTTGAGGGTTTCAGTTTATAGTGAACTGAAATTAGAGGCGTTTTTCCGTACTCTCACAAACAGTTTGTGGGTCGATTGTGGCTCGAAAAGAGAGTTTCCGAGGTCTTTTGCGCGGACCACAAGTGTTTCCGCGACCAACAAGGTTTTTGTGGCTCGCTTTGTGGCTCAAATTCGACAAACAACTGCAGAGGTGATTGTCGATTTGTGGCTCGTTTCTCGCGGGTTAATTCATACTTAGCAGCAAAATAATGTTAAAACAACAAAATTAACTACTTTCTAAAGCATGATGACATAAAACTGGGCATCCATTCTGCACACATTGGTAAGGACGAAAGTCTCTAAGGACGAAGTTCTATTTGCAGAGATTTTTATCCGAATTTAATTTTCGGAAGATTTGAAATTACCGCCCTAAAAATAGTCAAAACGGCGTTTCCGTGAGTTTCAACTTGTGGCTCGCCTGTGTGGCACACAATCTGGTTTCCGCGACAAATACTCACAAGTGTGTCGCCCACAACGCAACAAACACTCACAAGCAGTGGCACGAGCGTGTTTGGGCTGAAGCCCACGTGACGTCAACCTTCAAACAACAAACAACACTCACAAGTGTGTCGCCCACAATTGTACCGTGGATTAACACCTTAGGAGTGAGTGAGCCGCGGAAGGAGTAGACCGAGCAGAATAGCGATAATTGTGTGTTGAACTGGTATAATCTCAATTATAAGATAATACTGGATACAATATTTTTTACCTGAAATCGGCTCCAGCACCGACCAGGTCCGACTGCGTACTTTCATGCAGATAATTCTGAACTGACAAACAAAAATTAAGAAATTCCTTTCAACATCTTTTCTGTGGCAGTCCTGTCCCTAATCTTGTTGGCTATTGTTCCAGGATGATTTTGGGCCACTGCGGACAGGAGCTGTCGGCATTTGAACTAGGACTAGTTTAGCATCCCCTGTGGGCATTTTGAACTGTCTACATTTTGAGGCATCTGCATTTTGGACAATTTTGAATTTGGGGTCTTCGGCCTCACTTGTTGGCATTCTGAACTGTGGGCATTTTGAACTGTGAGCATTTTGATCGTGGAAATTCTGAATCGTGGGCATTTTGAACCGTGGGCATTTTGATTGTGGGCATTGTGGGAGGGGGCAATAAGATTGTGGTGATTTTGGGAACCACTCCCACCCAATGATAGCCTACCAATCAATAAATTTAACTGCTGAATAGCACTTGGCTAACACAGACAGAAATATGAGAAACACTTAGAAACAATAAGGGAGAAGGGCCCAGGATCGGCAGGGCCCAGGTCGATCCTTATGATATTGTATGTATCTTTCTGAAAGTGCATCTTGGACATTCTATTGGTTGTTACGGATGTTTTGATTGTAGATTCAAGGTTTTCTCTTAAATTTTGAAATTTGTGTCGTTTAAGGCCGTTAAAATCGAAAACTTTTATCCACAAAAAGTTAAAAGTCGGTACCGTTTAGAATGTTAGCAGAAAGAAAGTCATGGCAACAGTTTCAGACAAGCTTAATCTAGTGTGTTCTGTTGTTGAAATCAACAAGGATCTTCATTTTGAGTTTAACTGATATTTTTTTTCCAAGAGATGGCGAGAATCCCAGGTTTGGCCCCAAAACCAGGCCCTTGTTCTGCATGTAATCGGCCATACAATCCTCCCCTGCCGAACCTGGGCTCCCCGTAGGGAAAAAAGGTACCCGGATTCCCGTAAAGGTGTCCGGAATTTTGGAACAACATTCCGGGCACGGAAAACGTAACGGAAATCCCGCCTGGGGAGTCTTGTTTCCCGGAATTCCGCAGTTTAACGCGGAATTCCTGTCAAACCGCGGAATTCCGGGAAATAACCCCCCCCCCAGGCGGGATTTCCGTTACGTTTTCCGTGCCCGGAATGTTGTTCCAAAATTCCGGACACCTTTACGGGAATCCGGGTACCTTTTTTCCCTACGGGTCTATATACTGTGGTAGCATAACTATTATGGGCATAAACTAGATGATGTTTCAGGTCAATTTCTAGGTGTGTATTCCATCCTGCCGCAGCAATAAAACATAAATAGCTTGCTTTAAACAGCCAATCGCCATTTTATTTCAGCTCTATTTTTAAACTCTTAAATTTTTTCAACTATTCCACATATTTAATATTTTTTTTAAATAAATCATAGGCCTACTTTAAATTCTTATTATCATTTAATATTAAGTTGAATATACAATCTGCCATGTCCCCCCCTACTTAACACAGACACTGTCTTCATTGTGGATACAGTGGAATACAATAATTTCTGTTAATCTGGCTTTTCATTACATTTGAATAATGCCAATCTGACATGATTTTTTTACTTTTCGTAAGCACAAACTTTAATTTTTAGAACTCAGACATTACAAGTGTAGGCTATATAATAGACTGTTTGCCACTGGTGCTAGTACCAAGAACCTGGACAGGGGTTAGCCCGGTTCGGCACTTTTGACCAACTTCAGGAAAACCACTTTTGCTCACAGCCTGCTCACAACAGGATAGGAGCTGGAAGGAGCATTTTTTTTTTAAGCAAGGCAAGACATGAACAAACAACTCAGAATTACTAACATTAAAAAACATGCAGTAATATGGTCATGCGTCCTGCAGAAATATTAATCTAGGTAAGTGCTAAATGTGGGCCCTTCTCCCCTAAAGCCAATCTGTGTGTCAGCTATGTATGTGTTTCTGACCATTATAGACAGACAAAATGTTGAAAGGAAAAAGAAAGAATAGCCTATAGGCTACACTTTAAAGATCTAGAATATAAAAGACAACAGAGTTTTAACATTCAAGGATAACGTTTGGACAATCATTATTTATGAATTTTAAGGCCACTCTGCTTAGGCTACTGGACATTTGTCAGCTCGCAGGAGCTACTGTGTGCAAGATTCTTAATGAATACATTAAATGAAATGATCTGTGGGTTTGCTAGATTATATCTTTCATTAGATAGCCTAACTAAGGTTAACTAGTTCTGGTACTAGTTCAGTATGGAGCTCATGGCAGAAAAAAAAATCAAGTATGCTTAATAACCATTTCACAAATTCTTTGAACTTCAAACAGTGATACAGTCAAATGCAGTCAATAACTTAAGCCATCATTGAATTGCAATCAGCCAATTTACTGGTTTGACATTATGTTTCTGTATTAATTATCTGTTGCCTGGATAATTAGACTAAACTAGTAGGCTATGCTGGCAAGGCCAAGACTATCAATAACTTAATCAGACTTCTGCTAGGCTATCAATAATCAGGTCTAGACTAAATCGTAACATAATTTCATACAAGTAGGGTGGCCACAAAAACACCTAGTGGCAAAAATTGGCAATTTTTTTGTAATGAATGCAGGAATTGCTGTGAATTTTCCTGATCAGTTTTACCTATCTAAAACATCTTCAAAAAATATTTTGAAAATACCATTGCATTCAGGACAAAATTGTCTGTTTTGTAAGGCCATCAGTAAGATGTCCTAGCTATTTAATATTATTTCTTAATATTCAATGTAAATTTAGATGTAAAAAAAAGTAGCTGAACTTGCCTACAAAAATTTGTTGATACTAAGGAGGAAAAGTCAGCAGCCTATAGCAGCAATAGGTCTATTAGACTATAACCTTAATGATCTTATTCATATTTTCTCATCTAACTCACTTGCTGGGGCTCCCCATGCAATCAAAACCAGCTCAAAATACCCAGTTTCATAGAATTTCATTGAAGCACATAGTTCCAATCTGGTCACTAGATGGACAAAACCCTAAAGTCAATGGATGAACATAGGCATTTCCTTATGTTAGGGTAGCCACAAAAACACCTAGTGGCAAAAATTGGCGATTTTGTTGTAATGAATGCATGAATTGCTGTGAATTTTCTTTATCAGTTTTACCTATCTAAAACATCTCCAAAAAATATTTTTAAAAATACCCATTGCATTCAGGACAAAATTGTCTATTTTATAAGGCTAACAGTAAGATGTCCTAGCTATTTAATATTATTTCTTAATATTCAATGTAAATTTAGATGTAAAAAAAGTAGCTGAACTTGCCTACAAAAATTTGTTGATACTAAGGAGGAAAAGTCAGCAGCCTATAGCAGCAATAGGTCTATTGGACTATAACCTTGATGATCATATTCATATTTTCTCATCTAACTCACTTGCTGGGGCTCCCCATGCACTCATAACCAGCTCAAAATCACCCAGTTTCATAGAATTTCATTGAAGCACATAGTTCCAAGCTGGTCACTAGATGGACAAAACCCTAAGGTCAATGGATGAACATAGACATTTCCGTATGTAAAATACTGTTTTCTAAAGAAGATTTAAGATGCTTAGAGACAAGATAGAGAGGTGATTTTGGACTCAAATCAAAGCTAAAAGATAGGAGAATCACATTCCGATCTTCAAAAGCTCAGGTTTGATTAATTTTTTTTTTTAGTGGCTACCCTACTTATGTAAAATACTGTTTTCCAAAAAAGATTTAAGATGCTTGGAGGCAAGATAGAGAGGTGATTTTGGCCTCAAATCAAAGCTAAAAGATAGGAGAATCACATTCTGATATTCAACAGCTCAGGTTTGATTAAAAAAAAATTTACTGGCTACCCTAATACAAGCGTGACGTTACACCCAGCAAAGCAAAGCGCCAGTGGCGTTTACATTTATGAAACGGCCTAGGGACAATCAAATGCTATGTTAGGGCCACAATCACGGGACGTCACGGCTGTATGGAAATCCGTTACAATTTAATTAACACCAATAATCAGACTCCCAACACTGTGAGTAGACTTCAATCAAGAGCTCTTGCAGTCGTTCAGAGTCAAAATCGGGCAGGCCAGTTCAGGAGGCAGAAAACTCACCTTTTTTGGGTTCTGAAGGTATAGGGTTTCAGCTAGTTTCTCAAATTCTCCCCAATCCTTGTAAGTTGGCATCATGCAAGTTTTCGTTTACTTCGACTTCTTCACGTGAAGGTGAACGGGCAGGAACGAAATTTCCAACACGTACGATGGAAGAAATGAAGTGATAGAAGGCAAAATATTCGAATCGAGAAAAAGGGACCGCGGAATTTGGAACACTGGATCGAATTTAGCATTGGAGCCTCAGTGAAAGAAGATTAGAATAGACCTAGACCCCGAAGTGACGCCGATAATAATTATCCTCAGCGGAGCTATGCCGTGGCGCCCATTTTTTTTCAAGGGGTGCGACTCAGTTTGGCGCGGTCTCCCGGCCTTTCAACACTGAGTACAGTAGAGGTGTGTTACTTTGAACAGTTACTTAAATGTGAATAGTGCAGTTTTGGGTTGAATGCTTAATAACCTACTTTGGCTAACTCATAGTTGACTTTAGTCGTAGCAAGTGCATTAAAATGGCAAAGTTCGAAGTCAACAAACGTTCACATAAGCATACCGCTGTTTACCGTATGTATCGTATATTTATTATTTACTTCAGTCGTAGCAGTATAGGCCTACCTAGGGAAAAACACACAATAACCACTACATATCACACATAACAACAAGTAACCAAATGAAAAATCAAGAGACACAAGTTCATCACTCTATTTTCCTCCATTTTTCCACAACCTCAAAAGCGGCTTTTTAGAGACAAAACTACTTTATCTTTTAGTTGTAAAACGAAGGCATACGATAGAGCCTCCTGGCATTGGCACCATAAACTGTCTATGAGTCTATGCTAAGACAAGACAGTGCTCCAAATGTCTATGAAACGCCGGTCTTTATAATTGAAGAAAATACTGAGCAGATAAAAAACGATCCCAATGCCGTGTGGATTTTTGCAAGAAACAGTATTAACCTCCACCGTACCCGTTGAAGCAGGATTAACGGATTACTAGCCTATTATTGCGGAATTCACAAGCCGAATGCAAAACTTGAAGCTAAGTACGAAAATATTTTTTCTACCGGAAGTTTCAACCCGATCCTAAAGAAAAGAAAAAGTTTTGTTGCTTTTTGGGCTCCTAATCGTTGATGATATTAGTCGTGCTTCTACTATCATTGATAACCAGTTTTGATTTACAGGGATTTCGGAGTGATTATGTTCATCATCTTTTCACTAATGTCCTTTTTCGGATCCTGAAACGTTAGTGACGGGATACAATAACATATGGCTTCTAAAGTTTGTCCGTCCGTCTGTTAGCACGATAACCCTCGAAGGGGTTGAGATGCTTTGTTCAAACCTGGTATGAGAATTCTTTGGATAAATATTTTGGAAAAATATTTTTAAAAGCTGTTAAGATTGTCGATTAAAAGGTAAAGAGACATGTTGAATCCGAATATGAAATTTATTTTCTTGTCGGACAGTAGTTCACCCGGAATCTGGCCATACCAGAAAACTTTTTAAAAATAAAAGTTTTATCTGAAGTTGATTAGAGGTTCGATGTAAGGGTACTGAGACATGCTGAATTTGTTTTTCAACTTTATTTTCTTGCTTGACAAGTATTTCGCACGGAATCCGGTCGAAACCGGAAATCTGCCAGGAAGTTTTAAAACACAATGAGGTATTCGATATAGGGTGAGAGACATGCTGAATCCACATCTGAAACTAACCTTATCGCTGGACAGAAGTTTACCTGGAATCCGGCCAAACCGGAAATCAAAACAAAAGCTCATTCTCAGTTCGATTAGAGGTTCACACGGGGGGGGGGGGGGTAACAACACTAAATGAATCCATCTCTGAACTGTATTTTCTCGTCAGACAAGAAATTCTGCCAAAATTTGCCAAAACCCGGAAATTTGGATCGAAAGGTTCTTGTGTTGTGCGGGTCTCTTTGTGAAGTGTTAAAATAACATTCTACATACCAAAGTGAACCTCTCTTGAATCTTTAATCTTAGAACGCAACTGCACAAGTATGAGAAAGGCACAAATGCTCCTCACATCCGGTATCGTGAAAGCTTAAGTCAGCACAAATCTCTGTTGAAGTTCGGTCATAAATCATCCCAGAAGTTGTCCATAATTGAAAACTAGTATTTCTGACTTTTGAAGTCTTATTGTTAGCTTTTTGGGATCCCAAAACGTTAGTGACGGATACCTATGACATCGAAAAAACGTCTGTCTGTCCGTCCGTCCGTCCGTCTGTCCGTCTGTCTGTGAGCACGATAACTCTCGAAGGGAATGAGATATTTTGATGAAACTTGGTGTGAGGATACTTTGGGTCAAGAGTAAGGTCGAGTTCGTAGATGGGCTCTGTAGTCCTACATTTAGGGGTGGGGGAGGGGGTTTAAATTAAGGGACAAACAAAATATTTTGAAACAGCTAATATGATAGTCGATTATGGGGTAAGAAGACATGCTGAACACGATGGTGAAAACCATTTTCTCGCCGGACAAGTAGTTAGCCCGGAATCCGGCCGAAACCGGAAAATTTGTTGCAAGCAAAAGTTTTATTTGAAGTTGATTAGAGGATCGATTTTGGGGTAAGAAGACATGCTGAACACGATGGTGAAAACCGTTTTTCTCGCCGGGCAAGAAGTTAGCCCGGAATCCGGCCGAAACCGGAAAATTGGTTGCAAGCTAAAGTTTTATTTGAAGTTGATTAGATGATCGATTTAGGAGTAAGAAGACATGCTGAACACGATGGTGGAAACCATTTTCTCGCCGGACAAGTAGTTAGTCCGGAATTCGGCCAAAACCGGAAAATTTGTTGCAAGTAAAAGTTTTATTTGAAGTTGATTAGATGTTCGATCTAGGGGTAAGAAGACATGCTGAATACGATTGTGAAAACCATTTTCTCGCCGGATAAGTAGTTAGCCCGGAATCCGGCCGAAACTGGAAAATTTTTCAGAAGTAAAGCAGGAATTAGTTTCGATCAGTATCGTCAAAATAGATATGGCTTATATATCTGAACTTGATTTTCTCAGATGATTAGCCGCGCGAAGACTGAATCTGGCGAAGACAAGACCTAGTTGTCTGGGTCAAATATTAAATTTTTCAATCAATCAATCAATCATCGTATTTATTCCTGAATATCTGTTTTACAACGTGATTTTTGGGATCCCATCGAAACCTTTGGTCTTGTTAACTCTTACTAACGTCCGGCCATAAATTAGTCTGTAACTGACATCTAGCGTTTCTGGCTTTTGAAGTGTTAGTTTTAGCTTTTCAAGTCTTACTGACGTCCGGTCATAAAATAGTTTGTAACTGACAACTAGCATTTCTGAAGTTGCGATTCAAGAAAGGTATATAAGGTTGTTCCAGCCTTAGTGCTGGGTCATTCGTTATTTGTCATTCATCGTTTATTCGTAGTCATTCGTGACTTAGTCTTTCATCTTTAGTCAGTTGAACTGTGTTCATATTTACCCGGATTGGGATTTACATTAAACAGAGTAAGTTTGTGAATAAAACTTTCTATATGTTAACGTAAAACCTAGTCTACTACCAACCTCGATTACCACCGACTTACACGCATCGGTACACGCTACGGTTACGCTATCAAACGTCTAACTTTTAATTAGACACTTGTTTCGCAGTTCGCCCGGAATACAGCTAAAACGAGGAATTCAGTCGAAGTAAAACATTTTTCTGAATATATTAGAAATGAGATATGGGGTAAACATGCACGCTGAATCCGTTCCTGAACTTGGTTTTCTCATCTGAATAATTGTTTGGCCGTAATTTGTCAAAAACACCAAAACGGTATAATTTTTTTTTACATTTTCAAGCGGTCGATTGTGGATAAATAGTAACATGTTAAAGGGGTCTGGCGAAGACCGGAAATCTACAAAACCCGATTGTCTGGATCAAGAAGTCCTATAAGTATTCAGTTTTTGGGACTCCTTCGATGTTTTTTCGATGGACCAAAGGTCGACCGTTCGTCTGCCTGTATGTTCTCCGTCTGTCCGTTTGTTAGCACGATAACTCTTGAAGGGGTTAAGATATTTTGGTCAAACTTGGTGTAATGATTCTTTGGGTTAAAAATACAGGTCATTTTCGAAGATGGATCACGTAGCCAGTGCCGTCTTTACCCTTAGGCCGGTTAGGCCTGTGCCAGGGGAAACGAGAGGCCAAGCGGCCGGTGTAAATTGTTAAGAAATCATGATACGGTTGCTAGCCGTGTTGCCTTGTTCATTACGATCCAGGTGTTACCAGCTACGTTGCACCGTCATTTACGTTACCGAAAGTTTGCTCAGATGTGACCAGTGTGGCGACCAAGAACCGTGCGTGCTAATGTGCTGGCGTTCTATGTTTTGTCTCATGAAAAGAGACCAAAAACCCATGGATGGCCTAGGGTCCACCAAAAGTATAAAACGGCACTGCCCGCAGCCCTATATTGAGGGGTGGGAGAGGGAGGGACGAAATAAATGGTTTCTAGGAGCTAACGAGATAGGCTAATCGATTTAGGGTCAAAGAGACATACTGATTTCATATCTAAAACTTATTTTCTCTCCGAACAAGCAGTTCACCCGGAATTCGGTTAAAACCCAAAAATGTGTTTTAAAAGTAAAAGCTTTATCTGAAGTTGATAACAGGGTTCTTCGTTAAGGTCTTGAACTTTATCTTCTCAGAGGGAGGGGGAGTCCGGGACTTGCAAAGCTTCGAATGGGTGATGAATTAAAATTCAGTTAAAATTGGTCATTGACAAGAGCACACATGTCATGTATTGTATGTTCGTTTTCAACTTCGGTCCGGATCCGACAAACTGTGGGGGATGGGGGCACCGGAAGTCGGATAGCACGCTGGAAGTGGAGGGATCGGAATCTCTATAGATGCATCAGTGATATAAACAGTACCGGGTCCGCAGTGTGGAGGAGATGAAGGGGGGATTGTGGCAGACGAGTTAGGGTAGATAAGCTAGGAAGATGAAGTAGACCTTAGTAGACGTAGACATCAACAGACTGACTTGTAAGTTGTCTTTTCGTGGAAATAAGTTCGTAAATTTGGCTTGGTTTTGCAAAGACATACCAAATCGTTAAAAAACAAGACCAAAGGTTTCGATAGGATCCCAAAAATTTAATATTTGACCCAGACAACTACGTCTTGTCTACGCCAGATCCAGTCTTCGCCAGGCTAATCATCTGAGAAAATTAAGTTCAGATATACCTGTATAAGCCATATTTATTTTGACGATACTGATCGAAACTTCCGGCTTTACTTCTGCCAAATTTTCGGTTTCGGCCGAATTCCGAGTGAACTACTAGTCCAGCAAAAAAAAGATAGTTCAGAAACGAATTCAGTGCATCTCCTTATCCCTATAAAGAACATCTAATCAACTTCAAATAAAACTTTAACTTATAAAAATCCGGTTTCAACCGGATTCCGGACGAACTATATGTCCGGGTAAAAAATGATTGTCATATACAGATTCAGTGTCTCTTCTTACCCTTAAATCTATCATCTAATCAACTTCAAATACAAATTTTACTTTTAACAAATTTTCCGAACTACTTGTCCGGCGAGTAAATGGTTTTCAACATCGTGTTCAGCATATCTTCTTACTCCTAAATCGAACATCTAGTCCAGTGGTTCCCAACCAGGGGTACGCGAGACCCTTGCAAGGGGTACGCGAAGGAACCAAAATCGTTTTAATTCGTAACTTCAAAATCTCGCCAAACTCACTTTTGACTGCCGAAAGCCTAATATTACCAGCAGAGGCATCACTAGCCTAAACATTTTGAGGGGCAAGGTATTTTTATAGACTGTTTTTCAAAAAAAATAACTGTTTTTACGAAAAATCGCGGCGCTTCGCGCCGACTCGTTTCTGTTTGGGGAAGAGGTGTTGCCAACAAGTGCGTGAAGCCCCTGAATAGCCTACTGCCATCAAATCTGTTCCTGTGTCTAACAATATTGTTTCAAGAAGAACCAAAGACATAACAAGTGATAATTATTGTCATTCAGGCTACGAATTAAGCTAACGAAAACGTTTGCGATGCAGTTTGATGAAATAATGGAGGACATCAAAACCATACACAGAAACAGGCTGACTGTGAAACAAATATTGCCGTAAATGACGTAGAGCCGAGATTTCATAAAATTTTAGCTAAAAAGCAGCCTTAAGTGTCTCATTGATTTTGTATAAATTTCTACTCATGTATGCCTTATCATTTATGATAATAAATATCGTCTTTTTAACGTTCTGGAAAAGGGGGTACGCAACATTTTCGAACCTTGATTAGGGGTACGCGATACGGAAAAGGTTGGGAACCACTGATCTAGTCAACTTCAAATAAAACTTTTGCTTTTAAAAAAATGTTCGGTCTCGGCCGGATTCCGGGCTAACTACATGTCCGGCCAAAAAATGGTTTTCACCATCATGTTCAGCATGTCTTCTTATCCCTAAATCGAACATCTAATTAACTTCAAATAAAACTTTTACTTTTAACAAACTTTCCGGTTTTGGACGGATTCCGGGCGAACTACTTGTCCGGCGAGAAAATGGTTTTCACCACCGTGTTCAGCATGTCTTCTTACCCCATAATCGACTATCACATTAGCTGTTTCAAAGTATTTTGTCTGCCCCTTAATTTAAACCCCCTCCCCCACCCCTAAATGTAGGGCTACAGTGCCCATCTACAAACTCGACCTTATTCTTGACCCAAAGAATCCTCACACGAAGTTTCATCAAAATATCTCATTCCCTTCGAGAGTTATCGTGCTTACAGACAGACGGACGGACGGACAGACGGACAACTTTTGCGATGTCATAAGTATCCATGTTTATTTCCGCTTAAAGACACTTGCTCGACCGAAAAAAGTTTTCAGTTGTCAAATTTCGGGTCTCGTCGGATTCCGGTCAAATCACCTTTCGGTGATTGAACAGAATGAAGAAATAGGTTCGGTGTCTCGTTCGCTTATACCGACAGCCAAATAGTTTGGATAAAGCATTTTTCGTCTTTCAAACCGCATTTCTGGGTTTCTCCTATTTCCTGTTGAATTAATTATTCTTTAAAGATCGTAGTATCTACTGACTCCGCTTATCCCGAAACGGTCAGAACAAGACCAAAGGTTTCGATGGGATCCCAAAAATTTTATATTTGACCCAGACAACTACGTCTTGACTACGCCAGATCCAGTCTTCGCCAGGCTAATCATCTGAGAAAATTAAGTTCAGATATACATGTATAAGCCATATTTATTTTGACGATACTGATCGAAACTTCCTGCTTTACTTCTGCCGAATTTCCGTTTTCGGCCGAATTCCGAGCGAACTACTTGCCCAGCCAAAAAAAGATAGTTCAGAAACGAATTCAGCGCATCGCCTTATCCCTATAAAGAACGTCTAATCAACTTCAAATAAAACTTTAACTTCTAAAAAAAATCCGGTTTCAACCGGATTCCGGACGAACTATATGTCCGGATAAAAAATGATTGTCATATACAGATTCAGCGTCTCTTCTTACCCTTAAATCTATCATCTAATCAACTTCAAATACAAATTTTATTTTTAACAAATTTTCCGGTTTCGGCCGGATTCCGGGCGAACTACTTGTCCGGCGAGAAAATGGTTTTCACCATCGTGTTCAGCATGTTTTCTTACCCCTAAATCGAACATCTAATCAACTTCAAATAAAACTTTTGCTTTGAACAAATTTTCCGGTTTCGGCCGGATTCCGGACTAACTACTTGTCCGGTCAAAAAATGGTTTTCACTATCGTGTTCAGCATGTCTTCTTACCCCTAGATCTAACATCTAATTAACTTCAAATAAAACTTTTACTTTTAACAAACTTTCCGGTTTTGGCCGGATTCCGGGCGAACTACTTGTCCGGCGAGAAAATGGTTTTCACTATCGTGATCAGCATGTCTTCTTACCCCATAATCGACTATCACATTAGCTGTTTCAAAACATTTTGTTTGTCCCTTAATTTAAACCCCCTCCCCCACCCCTAAATGTAGAGCTACAGTGCCCATCTACGAACTTGACCTTACTCTTGACCCAAAGAATACTCACACCAAGTTTCATCAAAATATCTCATTCCCTTCGAGAGTTATCGTGCTTACAGACAGACAGACGGACGGACGGACGGACGGACGGACGGACGGACGGACAGACGGACAACTTTTGCGATGTCATAGGTATCCGTCACTAACGTTTTGGGATCCCAAAAATAAGTCGCTCATTCGAGAGTTGTCATGCATAGTGACGGACGGACCTACAGACGTACAATCGATTCCAGAAATGTTGAAACAAACAAGCAAACAGCACAGCTCTGTTCGCATAACCCAAACCAATGTCCGTTTGTTTCAAGCAGTTCTGCGCCAGGCGGACAATCCACTTTGATTAGAAAAGTAGAAAAATTATCCGTTCGAAAACTTCCCAAAGAAAAGTTCGCGGTGTCTAGCTAGTTTACACTAAAAGGTTCCTTAGAAGGACAGGCAGCGTTTTAATTTATGAGAAAGACAAACAGGCTATTACACAGCGCGGTGTTAATCGAAGAAGCCGTTATTCAGTGCTGACCAGGCAATGAGTCCAAAGAAGTTCAGTTGCATGCTAGAACTAGAGTAGCACACTTGCCATGTGACGATTAAGAACGTGCTTCTACATGAACTGCAAAGGTAAGAATAATTTTCCTAAGACCCACGAATACTAAAACGGTATTTGTTACAACCGTGCTATTGTTCCAGTAGTAACGTATTTGACCTAGAATTTTGATAGAAGACCACCAAACATGTTCCAACAAGAATTGATAGCAGAAATCAAAGACCAGGAGAAATCAGGCTTTCGTAAGCTTATCTTAGGGTTCCAGGTCTCGTTTTCAACCATCTCGAGTTGCTCGATGCGCTACACAATCTAGTTCGACGCGGGGCTATAAACTAAACCACGCGACATGATACTCTTTGCAGTGGGACCATAAATTTGGAGATTGCGATACTGTCGCACTGTTCACAGAAATGCGTGCTCACCGCTCCCTCATAAGGGAAAGATTCAATTTAGGCAGAACATGATCAGGGCATAGCATGGTAATCAGAAATTACGAACTGGAGAGGTTTTTCTTTTATTGTCCATGGATATTCTATCGTCAGGAACTCGATCTTGGCTATTTACTGTTTGCGTGCTTCTAAGAAGCTTCGGTCGGCGGTTTCCGGATTTGTTGAATAGTCGTCCTGGGACTGAGTGTCGGGGCAGTCCATCGGTATAAGTGATTAAGAATAGAACAAACGATGGCGGCGAGGAAAGAGGTCCTCAAATCGTGAGTAGCTTTTAAAGTCAAGAGAACTGTCTGTCCAAGATATGGCTCGATATAGCAGTCGAACGAAAGTGTTCAGTAGAGTGGAATTTACTTTAAGAGAAGCCTACTTTTTCAGCGGAAACATTGAGTTTGAATTTATCGTAAAAAAGGACACAGACCTGTCCCCTATTTTAGGATCCCGAACGCCTTGTAACGCCCAAAGTTTGCCCTTCCTTCTATTTTTAAGCAATCTAATTCGCAAACAGTTTTATTTGTTTGGATGAATCTTGACACAGAGATTTCTGAGGTCCAACAGTAGGATCAAGGTCTCAGGAGGGAATCAAGGTCTCATGTCAGGAGGACACAAACAAAAATTCAGATCAAAGCAATGGACGAACATATGCTCATGCTCATCAGTGAAACATGCTCAGCAGTGAACTGTTTTATTTTTCACAGTTCACCCGGAAATTCTGCATTTAGCGAAATTACTTACTGCTTAACGAAGCTGATGAACCAGGGGTTTGAAAAGGTGTTAAAACAGCATGGTAAATGACGATATGATGTAGTTCTCGACTCGGATAAAAAATTTGACAGAACCTACGGGTGTGATGTATAGTGCATCAGATGGTTGGTTAGACCGTTTTTAACTTTGAGTCCGTCAAGCGATGAAACCACAATTTTAGCCAGAAATTCCGAGCAAGGATGATAAAAAAAAACGGACATGGTGTCCCAAAACGCTTTTGCGGTGCATGATAGGCTACATTTAGAAACACGGACACGATCTAAACTTATGTATGTCGCTTAAGTCTACACGTCTTCTTTGATGTAATTCTCCTCGTTTTTCCCTTGTCCAGTGTGTTATTGGGATCCCAAAACGTTAGTGACGGATACCTATGACATCGCAAAAGTTGTCTGTCTGTCTGTCCGTCCGTCCGTCCGTCCGTCCGTCTGTGAGCACGATAACTCTCGAAGGGAATGAGATATTTTGATGAAACTTGGTGTGAGCATTCATCGGGTCAAGAGTAAGGTCGAGTTCGTAGATGGGCCCTGTAGCCCTACATTTAGGGGTGGGGGAGGGGGTTCAAATTAAGGGACAAGCAAAATATTTTTAAACAGCTAATGTGATAGTCGATTATGGGGTAAGAAGACATGCTGAACACGAATATGAAAACCATTTTCGCGCCGGACAAGTAGTTCGCCGGGAATCCGGCCGAAACCGGAAAGTTTGTTAAAAGTAAAAGTTTTATTTGAAGTTGATTAGATGTTTGATTTTGGGGTAAGAAACCATGGTGAACACGAATATGAAAACCATTTTCTCGCCGGACAATTAGTTCGCCCGGAATCCTGCCAAGACCGGAATGTTTGTTAGAAGTTAAAGTTTTATCTGAAGTTGATTAGATGTTTGATGTAGGGGTAAGAAGGCATGCTGAACAAGAATACGAAAACCATTTTATCGCCGGACAAGTAGTTCGCCCGGAATCCGGCCGAAACCGGAAAATTTGTTAAAAGTAATATTTGTATTAGAAGTTGATTAGATGGACCGGAAAGTTTGTTAAAAGTAACAGTTTTATTTGAAGTTGATTAGATGTTCGATTTAGGGGTAAGAAGACATGCTGAACACGATGGTGAAAAACCATTTTCTCGCCGGGCTAGTAGTTAGCCCGGAATCCGGCCGAAATGAGAAATTTTTTTAAAAGCAAAAGTTTTATTTGAAGTTGATTAGATGTTCGATTTAGGGGTAAGAAGACATGCTGAACACGATGGTGTTCAGGAATCCGGAATCCGGCCGAAACCGGAAAATTTGTTAAAAGTAAAATTTGTATTAGAAGTTGATTAGATGATCATTTTTGGGATCCCAAAACGTTAGTGACGGATACTTATGACATCGCAAAAGTTGTCTGTCTGTCCGTCCGTCCGTCTGTGAGCACGATAACTCTCGAAGGGAATGAGATATTTTGATGAAACTTGGTGTGAGCATTCTTTGGGTCAAGAGTAAGGTCGAGTTCGCAGATGGGCCCTGTAGCCCTACATTTAGGGGTGGGGGAGGTGGTCCAGATTAAGGGACAAGCAAAATATTTTTAAACAGCTATTGTGATAGTCGATTATGGGGTAAGAAGACATGCTGAACACGAATATGAAAACCATTTTGGCGCCGAACAAGTAGTTCGCCCGGAATCCGGCCGAAACCGGAAAGTTTGTTAAAAGTAAAAGTTTTATTTGAAGTTGATTAGATGTTTGATTTTGGGGTAAGAAACCATGCTTAACACGAATATGAAAACCATTTTCTCGCCGGACAATTAGTTCGCCCGGAATCCGGCCAAGACCGGAAAGTTTGTTAGAAGTTAAAGTTTTATCTGAAGTTGATTATATGTTTGATGTAGGGGTAAGAAGGCATGCTGAACAAGAATACGAAAACCGTTTTATCGCCGGACAAGTAGTTCGCCCGGAATCCGGCCAAAACCGGAAAATTTGTTAAAAGTAAAAGTTTTATTTGAAGTTGATTATACGATAGATTTAGGGGTAAGAGGAGATGGAGAATCCGTATATGACAATCACTCTTTAGCCGGAAATATAGTTCGTCCGGAATCCGGCTGAAACCGGAAAATTTTGAAAGTTAAAGTTGTATTTGAAGTTGATTAGATGTTGGATATAGGAGTAAGGAGATACGCTGAATCCGTTTTTGACCTTTAGTTTTTCGCCGGACAAGTAGTTCTTGAATTTCGCCAAAACCGCAAAATTCACAGAAGTATGCTAGGATCGTTTCGATCGGCTTATAGAGGTAAACGCACATGCTGAATCCATATCTGAGCTTGGATTTCTTAATGATTAGGTGTTTGGCCTGGCGAAGACTGGATCTGGCGAAGACGAAACCTAATTGTCTGGATCAAATATTGAAATTTTGGGATCCCATCGGAACCTTTGGTCTTGTTTACCCGGACATATAGTTCGTCCGGAATCCGGTTGAAACTGGATTTTTTTTTATAAGTTATAGTGTTATTTGAAGTTGATTAGATGTTCATTATAGGGATAATGAGATGCGCTGAATTCGTTTCTGAACTATCTTTTCTTGGCTGGACAAGTAGTTAGCTCGGAATTCGGCCGAAACCGGAAATTTGGCAGAAGTAAAGCAAGAAGTTTCGATCAGTATCGTCAAAATAGATATGGCTTATCTGAACTTGATTTTCTCAGATGATTAGCCTGGCAAAGACTGGATCTGGCGTAGACAAGACCTAGTTGTCTGGGTCAAATATTAAATCCCATCGGAACCTTTGGTCTTGTTTCGTATGACCTCAAGACCGTATTGCAAACGAATCGTCTTACCTGCCGATGACGAGTCACGGACACCAATTTCCTATCTCATGCAGTACTGCATGAGATAGGAAATCTTCCCATCTCGTGGAGTACTTGTCCTTCTCAGATTGACAGTGCGGCTGTGGTTCGGCCAGGGTTTTCGGTCTAAACGTAAAATAGACTTTCCCGGTCGCAATCCGACAGAAACTTTGGTCTTGTGCTCTCATAGTGTTTTTCACGCTAAACGATATAACGGATAGAAGTTACATCATAATACACCCGTTGTACTTCTAGCTGCTCTTCTCCCCTTGAGCGAATGGAAATAGTTTTAAAATGCAAAGACCGGTTAATTTAGGTCCCGTGCAATATGCTCGGTCCCAAATTTGAGATTTCTCTGAAGTTTGGCCATTCAACCGGTTTCAGCTAGGTATTTGTTGGTACTGAGACTGACAATTCACCCCCCCCCCCCCCTCCCCGTCAACATTCGAGGTTGTACTGTTAAATCTAAAGTTAAGATTTAGAAGACAGTAGGTTAAACATCCCGTCACCTTCACTTGCTTTATCGCTAGTTTTGATTGTTCGTTCTCTTAAACATAAGAACGGCTAAAATTTCGCCTAAGAAATTGTTTTTCCAACCATGGCGAATGCGAATCTCCATACATTCTCAAATCTGCCGTCATAGGAAGTACAATACCAAAGGTTTCGATGGGATTCCAAAAATGTAACATTTGTTCCGGACAATTGCGTCTTGTAGATATCCGGTCTTCGCCAGACTGCTTGAACATAATAATAATAATAATAATAATACAAAGCAAGAAAAAGGCTTTCGCCTCTAAATAACTCGAAGAAATTTTGAGTAGTCGAACTGATCGGAGTTGAAAATCCCATCAACAATGCACTTGAAACTATTGATCGATTCAGCATTAACCGCATCTTCGGTAAGGCTGTTCCAAGGATCAACGACTCTGTTACCAAAACCCCACTTAAAAACGTCCGTGTGGAATCTTGATTTTGCAAGCTTGTACGCGTGCCCCCGATGATGACGGTTAATGCTGAATCTTACTAAATCAATCACTTCAAAATTGTCATAACTTCCATTCATTAATTTGAATGTTTCAATCAGATGTCCTCTAAAAAACCTGTATGCAATGGAGGGAAGGCACAACTTGGCTAGTCTCACTTCGTAAGGAAGATCGCGCAGACCTGGTACAAACTTCGTAGCTCTCCGTTGAATTTTTTCGTACGCCTCAATGTCACAATTGTAATACGGCCTCACTGTGGTGTGGCCATATTCAAGGATCGGTCGAACCATCGACTTAAACGGAAGCGAGAACAAACCATCCTGCTTAAATGTTTACTATTAAAATCTGGAAAGAGATCAATGCCGATGGCTGGTCATTTGAGAAAACCAAGTTCAGATATAGATTCAGCATGTTTACCCCTATACGTCATATCTACTTTGACGAAATTGATCGAAACTTCCTGCCTTACTTCTGCCAAATATCCGTCTTCGGCCGGATTCCGCATGAACTATTTGTCCGGCAAAAACTGAAGCTCAAAACAAATTCATCATACCTCCTGACGCCTATATCGATCATCTAATCTTTCAGATAAACTCTAACTTTTAACAAATTTTAAGGTCTTGGCCGGATTTCGGGCGAACTATTTGTCCAGCGAGAAAATAATTTTCAAATAGCCTACGGATTCAGCATGACTCCTTACCACTACACAGAACCTCTAATCAACTTCAGATAAGAGTTTTTGAATTTTCCGGTATCGGCCGGATTCCGGGTTAACTATATAGAAAATGATGCGTCATATATGGATTCAGCGTGTTTTCTTACCCCTAAATCAAATTAATCAACCCAAATAAAACAAATTTACGGTTTTGGCCGGATTCGGGGCAAACTACTTGCCCGGGTAGAAAACAATTGTCATTTGTGGATTCAGCGTGTCTTCTTACCAGTAAATCAAACATTCAATCAACTTCAAATAAAACTTTTACGGCGAGAAAATAATTTCCGATATGGATTCAGCATGTCTCCTTACCCTTAGATTGACTATCTCATTGGCTTTGTAAAAGTTTTTGTTTGTCCCTTAATTTGAAACCTCTCCTCCACCCCTAAATATGGGGCTACAGGGCTCATCTACGAACATGACCTGTACTTCTACCCCTTCGAGAGTGATCGTGCTGACAGACGGACAGAGAGACGGACAAACGGACAACTTTGACGAAGTCACAGGTATCCTTCCGTTTACGTTTTGGGTCCCAAAAATGTGTTCAAGGGGAAATAAAGGTTGTCAGGCTGACGCACAACTTTATCCTGAGTATAATGTCCCATTTCCTGCGGTCGGGCGTTTTTGCATTGAGGGAAAGTTTATGGAGGAATATTCTAACCTTGTTGTGGAACAGAAACTAGAATTTGCTGTTTTATTTTCACGTGCTTTCTCTGTATGACCTTCAATATTGACATTATTAGCCATTCTATTGCAGGATGCTAGCCGTGAGGGGGGATCCGGAAGACTCGACAGTCTATTTTATAGTCGAAGATAGCGAAGAAGGATCCCCTACCAAGTCGCTCGGATCAAGCGATGCAAAGAACCAAGGAAAAGTAGGCAAGCGAAGTCTGAACCCAAAGTTCTTGCGGCGCAAGAAAGATGACGACGTCGATCCCCTCACGGTCTGCAGCTTTTGCAAACTACCAGATTATTTATTCTACCGTAACCCTGTCAAAAAGACGCCAGTAAAACTTCCTGCGACTGCCAAGCTGGGTGAGTGTCCCATCGAGCTGACATAGCATCGTGAAACCCACTCTTTCCGTCCTATTGTATAGCGGTTGTCTATGGTTTTGAACGAGAGTTTGCCCTTGCGAACTTTAACATAGCCTAGCAGGGACGATAGACTCCCTGGGACTTCCCATACTCCCCTTAGGTAAAATGTTAGGCATAGGCATTAATCACATCGTCGTCTCTTCGTTCGTCACGCAGCTCAAATTCCGTTTCCAATGGCTATTAAGGGAAGCGATCCCAACGATAACTTTTGTTTAGAGCATTTCTGACATAAAGTCGGCTCCAGGCAGTTTCGTAAACAGACGTCCTCTTACCTCTTACAGAAGAAAGGTTCTCCCAGCAGAAACCAAGGTTTCGTCGTCATCCAAAACTGCCCTGTCAGAAGTTTGATTACAGATTACACATGTTACGCGTCCGTCTGTTAAACTTTGTGGGAATGTATCCATTATGACCCTTTTAAGTGTAAATTTCGCGAAAAGATAACATTGGTCTGGGGCCGCAACAGATATATTATCATAACGTTCAACATAAAGATGCGCAAACATGTGGGTTTCAAAGTTCTGGCAATGTTCGTTCATTAAATTCGTTCACTCGTTCATTTAATAATAATTCCCGTAAAAAAAAACAAAAAAAACTGCATATTGACCGCAGGCGTCAATTGATACTATAGCCCGCGGTAGGCTTGCCGGACTACGCCTGAAGTATAAATAAGGAGATAATCTCTCTGCGTATATAATTTGTCAGGAAATGAACAACTGTACCAGATTCTGGATTCCAGACATTATTCCCCCTAGAAATATCCCCGCTCCAGGACTTCATTTCCAAGATGATCCACCTGGACTTTACACCCCTATCTTGCCCCTACCGGAATTTAGCCCCGCCTGGTATTTACCCCACTAGAACTCTACACCTAGGCTTTACCCCTTATGTGGCGGGAGTTTGGAGTTGTAACACTTGTAGTTGTGTTATCCCCCAATCCCCGCTGAACAGCGAAGAATTATCCGAATTCCCTGCACTACACTACTCGAGTCCCTTCAAGTCTCTTTCCATGGCAAACCCTTATAACGGGGGGAGGGGAAAAACAGAACCGTTTTTAGCCATTCTTGAATGTACCCCCCCCGGCGACCCCTCCCCCCACATCAAACACCCCGATCAAAACCTCCGACTCCAAGACGAATTTTTGGGATCCCAAAACGTTAGTGACGGATACCTATGACATCGCAAAAGTTGTCCGTCTGTCCGTCCGTCCGTCCGTCTGTCCGTCCGTCTGTCCGTCTGTCAGCACGATAACTCTCGAAGGGAATGACATATTTTGATGAAACTTGGTGTGAGGATTCTTTGGGTCAAGAGTAAGGTCAAGTTCGTAGATGGGCACTGTAGCCCTACATTTAGGGGTGGGGGAGGGGGTTCAAATTAAGGGGCAAACAAAATATTTTGAAACAGCTAATGTGGTAGTCGATTATGGGGTAAGAAGGCATGCTGAACACGATGGTGAAAATCATTTTTTGTCCGGACAAGTAGTTAGCCCGGAATCCGGCCGAAACCGGAAAATTTGTTAAAAGCAAAAGTTTTATTTCAAGTTGATTAGATGATCGGTTTAGGGGTAAGAAGACATTCTGAGCACGATGGTGAAAACCATTTTCTCAACGGACTAGTAGTTAGCCCGGAATCCGGCCGGAACCGGAAAATTCGTTAAAAGCAAAAGTTTGTTTGATGTTGATTAGATGTTCGATATAGGGGGAAAGAAGACATGCTGGACACGACGGTGAAAACCACTTTCTTGCCGGTCATGTAGTTCGCCCGGAATCCGTCCAAAACCGGAAAATTTGTTAAAAGTAACATTTGTATTTAAAGTTGATTAGATGATAGATGTTAGGGTAAGAAGAGACGCTGAATCTGTATATGACAATCATTTTTTACTCGGACATATAGTTCGTCCGGAATCCGGTTGAAATCAGAATTTTTTTTATAAGTTAGTTTTATTTGAAGTTGATTAGATGTTCTTTGTAGAGATGCGCTGAATTCGTTTCTGAACTATCTTTTTTGGCTGGACAAGTAGTTCGCACGGAATTTGGCCGAAACCGGAAATTTTGCAGTAGTTAAGCAGGAAGTTTCGATCAGTTTTATCAAAATAAATATGGCTTATACAGGTATATCTGAACTCAATTTTCTGAGATGATTAGCCTGGCGAAGACTGGATCTGGCGTAGACAAGACGTAGTTGTCTGGGTCAAATATTAAATTTTTGGGATCCCATCGAAACCTTTGGTCTTGTTTCAAACAGAGCGATAAACCTAAATCAAATAAAGATCCAGTCCCACTACATGTTTGTTAAACAGTAGTCATTTTGGTCGTTTCGGAAATGTCTGTTTTTAATTGTATAGAATAATTGGATTCATCATCTTTTTGTTATCCTTCAGCCATATAATCACGTTTCTCCCGCCTTTAGGCTTATCCGTAAATTCCGGTTTAGAAGGTTCACAGCCAAAACATCCGCAAAATCTAGTATTTTTTTTCTCATTCTCACCTAAAACTAGACCTCAATTTTGGCCTGAAGGGCTGAATATCAACTTTCATTGGAATATCTCTATCCTTTCGACATTTAGCGTGATCAGAGATTTTAAGGAACAAGACCAAAGGTTTCGATGTGATCCCAAAAATTCAATATTTGATCCAGACAATTAGATTTCGTCTTCGCCAGATCCAGTCTTCGCCAGACTCCTTGAACATTTTTACTCTTAAAATTTAGAAATAGATTAGGGCCAAATAGCTAATCCTCCGAGAAAATCAAGTTCAGATATGGATTCAGCATGTGTGTTTACCCCCAAAGCCATAACTACTTTGACGAAACCGATCGAAACGATCCTGCCTTACTTCTGCCAATTTTCTGGTTCCGGCGAAATTCCGGAACTACTTGTCCGGCGAAAATATAAAGCTCAAAAACGAATTCAGCGTATCTCCTTACTTATCTCCTTATATCGAACATCTAATCAATTTTAAATGAATTTTTAGTTTATAACAAGTTTTCCGGTTTCAGCTGGATTCCGAACGAACTATATGTCCGGCTAGAAAATGATTGCCATATACGGCAATCGTCCATCTCTTCTTACCCCCAAATCAGGCATCTACACTGTCAGAAGTTTCATAACAGATAGCGCATAACACTTTCAAGAATAACACCTTTTCAATTAGAAATAAAGTGTATGACCAATTAAGTTTACACTTTTTCGTGCTTTTTCGTTCGTGCCTAGATCTCCAACAACACCTTCAATTGGTAAAAATACTAACGGGAGCGAAATAAACATAAACAGATAACGTCCCAAAGTGTTATCTGTTGAAACCGGGCATCCCAAAGTGTTATCTGTTGAAACCGGGCATCCTTCTGTTGTCGTTATGTAACTTCTGACAGTGTAGTATTTTTACAGATTGAAGGTGTTATTGGAGATCTAGGTACGAAACAGTGTAAACTTAACTGGTCATAACACTTTATTTCTAAATGAAAAGGTGTTATTCTTGAAAGTGTTATGCGCAATCTGTTATGAAACTTCTGACAGTGTAATCAACTACAAATACAACTTTTGCTTTTAACAAATTTTCGGGTTTGGGGCGGATCTGGGCGAAGTACTTGTCCGGGTAGAAAATGATTTTCACATAAGTGTTCAGCATGCCTTCTTACCCCTAAATCGAACATCTAATCAACTTCAAATAAAACTTTTAGTTTTAATAAACTTTCCAGTTTCGGCCGGATTCCGGGCGAACTACTTGTCCGGCGAGGAAATGATTTTCATATTCGTGTTCAGCATATCTTCTTACCCCATAATCGACTATATCATTAGCTGTTTAAAAATATTTTGTTTGTGCCTGAATTTGAACCCCCCTACCCCAATCCTAAATGTAGGGCTACAGAGCCCATCTACGAACTCGACCTTTCCATTGACCCAAAGGATCCCCCCACCAAGTTTCATCAAAATATCTCATTCCCTAGAGTTATCGTGCTCATAGACTATGAAGGTACGCTTGCCGCAAGAAACAAATGGTCAAAACATCGTCAATGGTTCAGACACATGGCCGATTGCGGGGGAAAAATCGAATTCGCTCGGACGGACCGGATAGATTGTACGTATAATCGAAATCCTTGGAGGATAAGACAGGATCTGGAAATCAGGAAAGAAGAGTCTCAGAGACAGGCAACGACGAAGTTTGAACGGCAGTGCTTATGCTTGAGCTGCAAAGGAACATATTGCGACCTGATTCTTGGGGATGTAGGGAGTCTTATCCACAATACTGACGCAAATCCGACCTGTAGCTACGGTCTAGGAAAGTCCAAGATCTCTTTCATTCCAGCACTCATGTTCGAAGAGGACAATGGTCCATACCCTCCTCCGCCTCCAAACCTTACTTTCACCAATCTTCCCTCGGATTACGGAGACCTACCAACAGACCACCAAAGTAATAAACCAGAGAAGAAATCTAATGACGACGGAAGATCTCTCTTCGCTTCTCTTCTTGCCCAAGGGGATGCAAGATACAGACGATCTGACGTCAAGTCTGCAATTGCATGCTACGACAAGGTAAAACACCATTTACAAGAGAAATATCCTCATATTTGACAACGCAAAACGGATACGTCACATACATTTTAGTAGAGCGATATTTCGGCCCTTCTTGGCAAGGGTCCTCTTCTGGCTCAAACCGGAAAATGAACTTTTTTCCAAATTTTTGTTTCCAGAGTTCATTTTCCAGCTTGAGCGGCTTGAGCCTGAAGAGGACCCTTGCCAAGAAGGGCCGAAATATAGCTCGACTGAAATGTAGCTGACGTATCCGTTTTGCAAAGTCACATATGATTCGCAGTCAGCTTGGGCTGAAAGACTATCTATAGAGATATCTTTATTGGAACACTCCTCTACATTTTGGTACACCTTGATTCTGTTCGCCCAAAAACATAACTATTATACAGAACTTAATATCGGCAAAGTGTTCAGCTTTCTTTTGGCATAAAGAATTATTTAAATTGTCTTCCTCTGATTTCTTGTTTCCTTCTTGGATGTTCGATTTCTTTTGTTGGTATATTTTAGACACCCCAGTCAGACCCAGAACCTCAATTTTAGGGCACAGTGCTGGGGCACCATGCCCTGGAGCAAGGGCACAGTATCCTAAAAAAATCCATTTCATAAAACACTATCACTTCGGATTTTCAGTTCAACAGATCTGGATTACTGAAGCTTCCTTATTTTTTAGTACAAACCAGAAAGCCTTTGGTTAAAACTTCCAGATTAGCAGATAGCTGGGTCTTCCGTACAAATAAAGCAGGATAGACTTATTGCCTGTGTGATACCGTTTCAAATTCCCGAATCTGGAGGGTTCAAACTCACCGGACTTCCAGACGTCTCTGGTCTGGTGGGTTCCCGATGCGGCGTCATCTTGTAGATCATCCTTGATGAAAACGGAATCCGGAAGGAAAATCAAAATCTAGGCGAGTTGTAGCCTAGTTTGAAGCAGAACTGAAACCTGATTCTATTCCGTATTTTTTCTTCTCAATAACAGACTCAATCACCACTCCGACTATTTTGGATTGTCCTTTCACAGTTGTTTTCATGCTTTTGCTCTCTAGCTAGATCTCATCTTCCCATGGAGACTCTTTTCACAGTTTAGCCCGCCTCTCGCGTATTTTGTGACTGGCTCTGTCGGAGGTAGGGATTGTACAAACCAATCCTTACCTTAGACCTTAGTTCCTCCAGAGCCATCGGTGGCGCATAGGGCGTCGACAAAGCCTCTCCATTCGTCCCGCATCGATGCCGCAGCGGTGACGTCTTCCCATTCAGGTATTAGCCAGGTACCAGCCGTCCTCAGATCTCGGTCATATGTTCGCCTCATTGTGTTTTTGGGGCGGCCTCGCTTTCTTCTCCCGTCTGGCTTCCACTCATAAGTTGTTCGAGGAAGGCGGCTTTCTTCCATACGAAGGACGTGTCCTAGGTAGGTCCACCGCCTTCTTTTCAGCAACTCCGTGACAGGAGGCTGACCTGTTTTTCTTCGTATTTCTGCATTGGTGATTTTTTGTTGCCAGCTTATATTCAGGATTCTTCTGAGGCTCATATTTTCAAATGCGAGGATCCTTTTTTCAAGTTGGGTGTTTATTTTCCATCATTCACTTGCGTAAAGGAGTATTGATAATACATTGCTGTTGAAGAGTCGTAGTTTCAGTCGTACTGAATATTTGTTTCTTCTCCAAATAGGCTTCAATCTATTGAAGGCACCTGTTGCTGGCCCAATTCTACGTTTTATCTCGGTCGAAATCTCTCCATCACATTCAATCCAGCTACCCAGGTATTTCAACTCCTGGACTTGTTCTAGATCCTTGTTTTTGGGATCCCAAAACGTAAGTGGAGGGATCCGGATACCTATGACATCGCAAAAGTTGTCCGTCTGTCCGTCCGTCCGTCCGTCTGTCTGTGAGCACGATAACTCTCGAAGGGAATGAGATATTTTGATGAAACTCGGTGTGAGCGTTCTTTGGGTCAAGAGTAAGGTCGAGTTCGTAGATGGGCTCCGTAGCCCTACATTTAGGGGCGGGGGTTCAAATTAAGGGACGAGCAAAATATTTTTAAACAGCCAATGTGATAATCGATTATGGGGTAAGAAGACATGGTGATCACGAATATGAAAACCGTTTTGTCGCCGGACAAGTAGTTCGCCCGGAATCCGGCCAAAACCGGAAAGTTTGTTAAAAGTAAAAGTTTTATTTGCAGTTGATTAGATGTTCGATCTAGGGGTAAGAAGGCATGCTGAACATGAATATGATAGCCATTTTCTCGCCGGACAAGTAGTTCGCCCGGAATCCGGCCAAAACCGGAAAGTTTGTTAAAATATTTCTCGCCGGACAAATAGTTCGCCCGGAATCCGGCCAAAACGGGAAAGTTTGTTAAAAGTAAAATTTTTATTTGAAGTTGATTATATGTTCGATTTAGGGGTAAGAAGAGATGCTGAATCCGTATATGACAATCATTTCTTAGCCGGATATATAGTTCTTCCGGAATTCGGCTAAAACCGGAAAATTTGTTCAAAGTTAAATATTGATATGAAGTTGATTAGATGTTGGATATAGTGGTAAGGAGATATGCTGAATTCGTTTTTGAGCTTTATTTTTTTCGCCGGACAAGTAGTTCTGAAGCCAAAACCGGAAAATTCGCAGAAGTAAGGCAGGATCGTTTGGATCGGCTTCTAGGGATATGCACACATGCTCAATCCATATCTGAACTTGGTTTTCTTAGATGATTAGCTATTTGGCCTTAAACTTTTTCTAAATTATAAGAGTAAAAATGTTCAAGGAGTCTGGCGAAGACTGGATCTGGCGAAGACAAAACCTACCCTAATTGTCTGGATCAAATATCGAATTTTTGGGATCCCATCGGAACCTTTGGTCTTGTTGCAATGGAGAACAAGTGGCGAGTTTGTGATGGCCATGCTCTTCGATTTCTCTACGTTTATTTTTAGCCCGACATTCTCTGCATTCTCGGTGATAGTGTCAAGTAGTTGCTGCAACCGTTCTTTAGACTCTTCGAGAAGAACAATGTCGTCCGCAAAGTCCAGATCGAACAGTTGCTTGTTGCTTACTTTTACACCGTATCCCGATGCGAATCTCAGGGCATAATCCATTATGATTACAAACCAATCAGGGACAAGGATATATTGGCGTTCTGCTTTCGCAGTGGAGAGATTAATGTTTAAGAGCTGATCTGTTTTTTTTTGGGATCCCAAAATGTTAGTGACGGATACCTATGACATCGAAAAAACGTCTGTCTGTCCGTCCGTCCGTCCGTCTGTCTGTAAGCACGATAACTCTCGGAGGGAATGAGATATTTTGATGAAACTTGGTGTGAGGATTCTTTGAGCCAAGAGTTAGGTCGAGTTCGTAGATGGGCTCTGTAGTCCTACATTTAGGGGTGGGGGAGGGGGTTTAAATTAAGGGACAAACAAAATATTTTGAAACAGCTAATATGATAGTCGATTATGGGGTAAGAAGACATGCTGAACACGATGGTGAAAACCATTTTCTCGCCGGACAGGTAGTTCGCCCGGAATCCGGCCAAAATCGGAAAGTTTGTTAAAAGTAAAAGTTTTATTTGAAGCTGATTAGATGTTCGATTTAGGGTTAAGAAGACATGCTGAACACGATGGTGAAAACCATTTTCTTGCCGGACAAGTAGTTAGCCCGGAATCCGGCCGAAACCGGAAAATTTGTTGCAAGCAAAAGTTTTATTTGAAGTTGATTAGATGATCGATTTAGGGGTAAGAAGACATGCTGAACACGATTGTGAAAAACATTTTCTCGCCAGACAAGTAGTTAGCCCGGAATCCGGCCGAAACCTGAAAATTTGTTGCAAGTAAAAGTTTTATTTGAAGTTGATTAGATGTTCCATCTAGGGGTAAGAAGACATGCTATTCGCGATGGTGAAAACCATTTTCTCGCCGGACAAGTAGTTAGCCCGGAATCCGGCTGAAACCGGAAAATTTGTTATAAAAGCAAAAGTTTTATTTGAAGTTTATTAGATGTTCGATTTAGGGGTAAGAAGACATGATGAACACGATGGTGAAAACCATTTTCTCGCCGGACAAGTAGTTCACCCGGAATCCGGCCGAAACCGAAAATTTGTTCAAAGTAAAATTTGTATTTGAAGTTGATTAGATGACAGATTTAAGGGTGAGAAGAGACGCTGAATCTATATATGACAATCCTATTTGTCCGGACCAAATATTCAATTTTTGGGATCCCATCGGAACCTTTGGTCTTGTTTTTCTTCCGGGGGAAATTAAACTGGAGCAACGGCACGCCAGCGTTGGTAAATTGGAACGATAAGCTTTTCAGTTAACCTTTAAAGGTCTTCTGAATGAAGTCTAACACCCTAAATTGCCACTTTTACATACTGCTTACCATTTATCTCTCGAAAACCGGACTAAAATCGGATGAAGTTTCACCGTGCTATAATTTTCAGCCTTTTTTCCGACTTGTCTTAATCGTAACGCTCGCCGTAACAGTTGTAACAGTCCATGCGTAACAGCTCATGTTGTAACAGTCCGCGCCGTAACAGTCCATGCGTTTATCCATCCATGCGCTGTTTATCCATCCATGCGTTATCAACGTACGTTTATCCATGCGATAATGACAGTTTAAATATTGGCGCTAGATTTGTCTTGGGAGGTCGTAACGAATCGCCATAGGGAGACTTAGAACTTCAAGAGTGGATAGCGCCGAAATCACGGAGCGAAAAAATTCGTCTTCTCTGTACCGGTACTGTGAAGGACTATCTGAGGGGTTCATGGAAGTATGGTAGGACCGTTCAGGTGTCCTTTAACTACTAATTAACAGTATTTAGACAAGGAACGCATCTTTCCTTTTTCTGCTGTTTTCTTTCCCTTATAACAACGATTTGACTTCCTGTCAAGACTTCTAGTTCTTGTTTGCGGAAATTACTCTCCGGGACATGCGACATAAAGATACATGGACAGGACTTTACATGACACGAGGCAAATGGTCACAGGGACATGTCCTGGAAACGTTTCGTGTAATTAAAAAAAGAAACTTCGAAACATTGATAGCCATGCTCAAAAACATAATGATAGTGTAACGCGCTAATAAACTTTTCCGGGTGAATACGTAGCGAGTGAAACTAATAAGACTAAACATTTCGGTCTGATGCCAAAGGAGAATATGCCCTGGAATTCTACATCCAGACAATCGGGTTAAATTGTAGCTTTCCGATAGTCACCAGACCAGGGTTGTGCATGAATAATCGTTATTCGCTGAATTGCGATTCAATTCAGGATTTTACGAATAATCGTGAATCGAATCGTAATCGTCATTTGTTTTCCCAGCAGAATCGTGAGTGAATCGTAATCGCTTTTTTCCCCGTTGAATCGCAGTGTGATTCAGCCTCAAAAAATGAATAAATTGCAGTGAATCGTCCTTCAAAAGGATCAAAATCAGTTTCCCCATGGGTATATAAAGCTCATGTTTGCAACATCATTGTTCACGATTTACCGGTTCTGCAATTTCTTGCCATTAATGTCTACTCTTTTTAATCCTCTTGAGGAAACAGAGAGGTATAAATGCACGGGAGAAATGGAGAATGGTTTTTGAAGTTATTCTGCTAACAATTCTTGGTCTACTAACATGTCGAAAGTTCACAAACATCTTGTGCCACCTGACAATTCAGTTTCTCCGAAGAAGGGTGAAAAAGTTTCGTCGAAGTGCTCGCATTGTGGAGTGACAGTTCGATATCGCGTCGGTTTGACATCAAACCTCATCCGCCATTTAAGGACAGTTCATAAATGTTTCGGGGGATTTATAGCTCTTATAGGGGGTCTGACTATTGACGGCCGCTTTAGAAATATGTCCATTTCCAGGAGAGATTATCCGTAGCAAGTCCGTAGGGTGCAGTCAGTAGTATTTCGAGATATCGCAGCCTCCTTCTGCTAGGCCGGTAACGTGCGAACATTCTCGAAATCTGAATTGAAACCTTGTACGAGGGGTTGCTCACTCTCCGGCACCCGGTGTACACTCATTCCCGGCACCCTCCCGGCACACCCCGGCACCTTCCAACTTGTTGTCAGTTTTTAACCTCTCTAGGGTGAATTTTCCTAAATCAAGTAATATGGCGCTGTCTAGCGTCAAAAGAAAGTACTATAACCGATTAACTGCATCATAATAATCAACAACTATTCACCCTAGAGAGGTTAAAAACTGACAAAATTGGGAAGGTACCATCCTATTTATTAGTCGGTGTTCCAAACTCACAAATTTCAATAAAGGTGCATTAATTGGTGCATTAGTTATGTCAGATTATTTACAATAAGTATAACATGAACAAATATCGTTTTGGTATCGATATTTATGTTTTGATATTCGATATCCATATTTGGTCCGATTTATCGTTATCGATATCGAATATCGCCAAACACTATTCCCAGTCGCCTTATAACAAGTATTTTTCTCGTGTTAATACACAAGTAGTTTCATGAATCTCTAGGCCTTTAAAGCAGTTTTTTTTTGCACTTGCAGCCTCTGGCTCAAGTGCCATATACCGATCGCAATTCCGTCTGTCGGTCTGTCAGTCGGTCGGTCTGAGTTTTTTGTCCCACTTCTTTGAGTTAGGGTACTTCCAGATGTGCTAGGACGATGAAACTTGGCAGGCTTATCAGGGACCCAATCAAACTAACCTGGTACAGTTTCCCGATCCGACCATCTGGGGGGGAGTGGGCGGGGGAATCCGGAAAATTTAGTAGTATGTAACTTCCGAACGGGTGATCCGATTGGAATGAAACTTAATAACTGAATAAATTACATATCTCTGATGTCCCATTTGAAGTCCGAACCGGATTCGACAGCTATGCGGGAGCTGGGGGGGGGACCGGAAATCTCGAGAAACGGTTGGAATTGAGGGATCAGAGTGAAACTTGCTGGGAAGAACAAGCATCTGCTCCAGATAAATCGTTTACACAATTGGACTGGATTCGGACACTTGGGGGTGGGGGTGGAGGAGTTGGCAAGACCGGACCGAATCTGAGCACTGTGGGTGGAGTTGGAGGGAGGGTTCCGGATTCCGGTGATCCCGAGTTAAGATGCTTACACATATGCTAGGACGCTGAAACTTGGCAGGCACATTAGAGACTCGACAATTTTAACTTGAGAACAGTCGTTTCTCCGATTTCACCATCGTGGGGGGGTGGGGGTGGAGCGAGAGGGAATCCGGAATCTTGAGAAATGTCCAACTTTTGAACGGGTGATCGGATCTTAATGAAACTTGATATTCGGAAAGAACTCATGTCATGTCCGAAACGGATCCGCCGACTTTGGGGGGAGTTGGAGGGGGGAACCGGAAATCTTGTGACATAGAATGGACGGATCGGCATGAAAAGATACGTAGTTGACAAGACCGGGCCGATCCTAGCACTGTAGGGGGGGGGGTCTGGAATTCCAGTGATCACGATTTAAGGTGCTACCAGATGTGCTAGGACGTTGAAACTTGGCTTGAACATTAGAGACTTGACAAGATTGTTTCCCAGATCCGACCATCCATTAAAGTAAAACAAAAAACTTTTAGCAAAATCCACAATTTGTGCTCCACATGAGCCCATGCTCATTTTTGCCTCAAGGGTTTTGCTTAGAAATGACTTTCTAGCACCCTTAAAGTGCGCATTAACCGAAAGTAAAAATAATATTTTTGACCAAACTATATATATTCATATCATCACAGCCAAGTGCGTTTTACCAAACGATACATTCTCGTGATTTCCAAGGGTCCACCGTCATTTTTGTCTTAAGGGCTTTGCTTACAAATGATCACAACAAACCCACGAATGGAATTTCTACTTTCATCCTTTTACCAAGTCTTGCAAGTGCCATATGAACTTACAACTCCTGTTTTTTTTAATTTCTGAATACTGAGGAATAAGGATAATGTTCAATTTAAACGGATTGTTGTTGTTGAATCACGGTTATTCGCGAATCCTTTTGAATAATCGGCAATTTCTCCTTGAATCGTTTCGAATCGTGAATTGAATCACTTTTTTTTGTGAATTGAATTGAATCGAATCATTCTGCTGGACAACTGAATCGTAATCGTATTCGAATTGCGCCTGTTAGCGGATGAGTGAATCTTGAATTGTGCGATTCAGAAGCAGGTCGAATTGCACAACCCTGCGACCAGACCCCATAACAGATTATTTATCAGTCCCTTAAAGTTTAACTGAAAAGCCGATTTAATTTTGTGTCATCTAACTGAATACACTGAATTTGTTGGATTCTGCAAAGGGATTTTCTTATTTTCCACTATCTGCTCTAGTTATGACCTTCAGAATATCTGCGGCCGTCCCCACAACGTAAATTCTACTATGACGCGGGAAATTTTAATCTCAATACAAACGCGGCTTTTCAGTGGGCAGTGGTGAGATTGGTGAAGATTGCTTAGTGCCTGAACAAAAAAAAAAAATCATAAATCTTTCTCGTAAAGCATACAACAAAAATTCAGTACCACAAATCACAAGGAAATTCCACTATTTGAAAATCGATTATTCGTGAACAGCGGAACAACGAAGTAACGCATTTTCAGCGGGTCTTCAAGCCAATTTAAGTGAATAAGTGATGGATAACTAGATTGTCCTATCCCAGCCCTTTTCAGTTAACCTTTAATCACATCTATCAGGTAATTCTTGAATGCCTTTAATTTTTCTTGTCTTTTAATCTTTTAGAATTTTGAATTTCCTTCAGCGGAGTTTCGACTAGAAAGTCAACGCTAGTTGAAAACTCACAGAACATTTTTCTTTCCCTCTGTTTACATCAGATTCCGGTCGTGTCATTTTCAATTCAATTCACTTATTTGCATCCGCCAAATCTGGCGAGTGTAAACAAGACCAAAGGTTTCGATAGGATCCCAAAAGTTTTATATATCTGATCCAGATAATTGGATCTTGTAGCCTAAATTAAAATCTACCTAAAATTTGAACCAAAATACAATCAATCAACGCAACGCATCAGAAAAAGTGTGCTTTGTGTTAACAAATTTTGAAAAAAATGTTTCCCGCTTTCGTAATTTTCTGTCATAAAATAACTAGATTGAATTAGAAAACCGGCATAAGATTTCCCAAAATTAAAAAAGGAATTTTAATACGCGATAAATTTGTAAACTTAAAAAAAGGTAAAAAGGAGATGTAAGCAAGGTCTGTGGAGGAGCAACGGTGCTAAAAATCTTCGCAGGATTACATCTAGACAGGAAATCCCGACAAATCACCGCCCCGAAACTGGAAGAAATGCGTGACTAAGTCTTTTACTACAAAAACCCTCGTTAAAGACAAAAGTAAAGACAAAGTCAAAGTAAGGATTCTAGGACAGTTCGTCACAGGACAATTCGTCACAGACAATTTGCTACACGGACAATTTGTCACAGGGACAATTCGTCACAGGACAATTGGTCACACGGACTATTCGTCACAGGACAATTCGTCACTAGGACAGTTCGTCACTAGGACAGTTCCGTCATTTCTGAAAATGCGTCATTTCATGAAAGCGGTAGGGGTCGTTTTCCCAATTGTAGTAGTGAGTGGCTGCTTTTATCACCTGCGTCAGAGCGTTTTTAGAAAAATTCAAGCAAACAGCGATGTTCTCGAGAAGTATTCGTCTTGCAGCGATTTTGCTCTCACCATGAGAATGCTGACAGCGTTGGCTTTTCTCCCAGTGGCGGATATCCCAGCCGCGTTCGACCGCTATGTTCAAATCTGTCCATTTGAAGTATACCCAATCCTCGACTACTTTGAAGATCACAAAGATCAACGTCACAAACCACCAGGGCAAACAGAAATGCTATCTTTCCCATCCCTGTCTGGAACGTCTTTGGGCGCGTCGCAGAAGACCTTCCTAGGACCAATAACAATGTTGAAGGATGGCATTCGGCATTCAACAAACGTGTTGGAGCAGCCCATCCAAATATTTGGAGATTTATATCGTTTCTGCGACAGGAGCAGGTCCAAACAGAAACGAATATGGAGCGATTTGTTGCTGGGTGCCCCAGCCCACCCAAGAAGAGGAAGTATGAAGAATGTAACCAGCGATTAAAAACCGTAGTAGGGAGGTATCGGTCAGGCCAAACTGACGTACTCAAATATATGCGGGGCATTGCCCATAACTACATGTTTTGATGTGTTATATAGCGACCTTATTTCCATGTAACTGAGTATTATGTAACTGAGTTTTTAAAAATATATACCTTAAAATATATAGAAATTTGAACTTGAAATTAGGCTCTCTGTGACGAAATGTCCGTGTGACAAATTGTCCTAATGACGAATTGTCAGTGTGACGAATTGTCCCTGTGACGAATTGTCCCTGTGACAAAATGTCCGTGTGACGAATTATCTGTGACGAATTGTCCTATGACGAATTGTCCTGTGACGAATTGACCGGACACCGAAAATCTGGACTCTTTATTATCTCTATACCGACACGAACGATGGACAAAGGAATTGTTAGAAGGAATGAACTCCCCATAAAATTCAGAAACGAATTCCGCGTACCTCCTTATCTCTATCATGAACACCCAATCAACTTCAAATAAAACTTCAACTTATAAAAAAAAATCCGGTTTCAACCGGAATCCGGACGAGCTATATGTCCGGATAAAAAATGATTGTCATATACAGACTCAGCGTCTCTTCTTACCCCTAAGTCTGTTATCTAATCAACTTCAAATAAAAATTATGCTTTTAACAAGTTTTCCGGTTTTGGCCGGATTCCGAGCGAACAAGTTGACCGGGTAGAAAATGCTTTTCACATAAGTTTTCAGCATGTCTTCTTACCCCTAAATCGAACATCTAATCAACTTCAAATAAAACTTTTACATTTAACAAACTTTCCGGTTTCGGCCGGATTCCGGACGAAATGTTTGTCCGATGAGAAAATGGTTTTCACCATCGTGTTCAGCATGTCTTCTTACTCCTAAATAAGGCATCTAATCATCTTCAAATAAAACTTTTATTTTTAAAAAACTTTTCGGTTTTGGCCGGATTCCGGGCGAACTACTAGTCCGGCGAAAAAATTATTTTCATCATCGTGTTCAGCATGTCTTCTTACCCCATAATCGACTATCACATTAGCTGTTTCAAAATATTTTGTTTGCCCCTTACTTTAAACCCCCTCCCCCGCCCCTAAATGTAGGGCTACAGAGCCCATCTACGAACTCGACCTTACTCTTGACCCAAAGAATCCTCACACTAAGTCTCATCCAAATATCTCATTCCCGTCGAGAGTTATCGTGCTCACAGACGGACGGACAACTTTTGAGATGTCATAGGTATCCCTCCACTGACGTTTTGGGATCCCAAAAGTTCATTCGATGAAAATAGATTATATGAATAGCGACGAAGTAACGCATTTTCATCGGGTATTCAGGACTATTTAAGTGAATAAGTAATGGGTAACTAAACTGTCGTATCTCAGACCTATTCAGTCAATCTTTAAATCAACAGTCTCGTTAACTTGAATAAAACTTATTTTCACGACTTATTTTGTAACCCCTTCTCCCACCCCTAAATATAACGGCTACGGTTTATTCTTTGACCCGAAGGATCCTCACATCAAGTTTGATATCCCAATATCCCAAACCCTTCGAGTTTGCCGTGTTAACGAAATTGCAGACAGATCAACTAACAAACTTTATGGATCCATGGGTAGCCTATCGCTTATTTCTCGGATCCCAGAAATGGATAAGCAATTTTTCAATACTTTCATTTACCTTTAGATACTATTTTCAAGTCACGCAATTATGATATCGCGAGCTTGATTATTCGTGTCCAGCTGCTTTAATCTGCCGGGAAGCTTGCTTTACACAGAAGATAGAGGCAACTGATTTAGCTTCCCAGGAAAAAACTTTGCGTGCAGAACAGGAAATGAAGTAATTTTCCAATACTGCTTTCGGTTTTTTAGTCCCTACCAAGAAGCTATTTTTGGATCACACAACATAGAAGTGACAGAACACCTATGAATTCTTGAAGTTTGTCCGTCCGTCTGTGCTTCTCTCCATCTGTCTGTTAAGCACGACAACGGTCCTTTGGGTTAAAAAGAACAGTGTGTTTAATGTTTAATGATAAATAAGCGGATACAACATTTCATGCGCGAGCAATTTGGTAGATCTTTGTCACTGTACATACAAAACAAGGACAACCAATACATAAACTTGTAAACAACCGATAACGTATTACATCAGCTGATTGTACTTTTCCAAAAATCGAGGTACGAAACTATTGCGGTATCGCTCGGTTCTACAAGAGATAGGCGCGAGTTTTGGAACTTTCGTAGCCACATCTCGTTCGGGTCGGCTTCTTTCGGGAACATGAGGAGGAGGCAGGAAATGGCGATAAGTGGGATTACCAAGGAGTTTCAGTCCAAAATTTGTACAAAGGTGTTCCCTGCGCGCCGATAGGGTAGGAAGATTAAATTCATTCAGAAGGAATGAGTACGGCATTTTACACCCACCGTAAATAATTTGAAGGGATCGCTTTTGAACCCTCTCGATCTTGTCTGATTCGCACTTAGTTAGCCCATAATGCCAGGCTGGACAAGCGTATTCCAGTAGAGGACGAGTAAACATACAGTACAGTAATATCATCTTTTTTTTGGCACTTTAAACTTTTTCAGTACTTTGAGCATATAAATCGCCGAATTAGCCTTTTTTATAATATTCGAAGTGTTTTTATGCCAAGTTAGGTCTGAAGAAATAATTAGTCCAAGGAGTGTAATTGAATCAGTAAGAATATGGGGTGGAATGGGAGGGTTGTACTGAGGCTGTGACTTTAGAAAGGAGAAGGGGATAATTGCTGACTTATCGTTATTAACAACCATATTATGAGACCTTGCCTCAGAGGCAATCTCGTGGATTGTGGTGATAGCCTGGCTTTTGAAATTCCTCAAAAGAACTTCAACTAAAGACAGGTCGTCTACGTATTTCCACCTTTCCTCATGATCTTCGGCGATATCATTAATCATAATCAAGAAACACAGTGGACCAAGAACCGTACCTTGCGGAACACCACAAAACACTTGTTGTGGATCAGAAAAACAATTTTTATATTTTACAATTTGTTCTCTATTAGTCAAAAAACTCGCAATAATATTTACAATAAATTCAGGAATATTTTTTTCTTTCATTTTCTTCAGCAGAATTTCGTGGTCAATTAAATCAAACGCTTTTTTAAAATCAATTGCGAGTAAGTTAACCCACTTACCCGGTTCATCAAGATTTTTTAGTATAAAATCCAGTAAACTCACCAAATAATGGGTTGTTGATGCTGGTGAAGTATCTAGGATTTTACCTAGATTGTAAAATGTCTTGGAAACGTCACAGCGATGTCGTGGCATCAAAAGTTGCAAGAGGCCTTGGAATCATACGTCGGCTGAAGCACTTCGTACCAGCTCGGGTGTTGATACTTCTTTATCATGCGATTATTAGCCCCTATATATCTTATGGTTGTGTGTTATGGGCTAGCAATTTTATTAGTAATTTTAAGCGTGTACAGATTTTACAGAATAAGGCAGTCCGTTTGATTGGTGGATACGTAAAAGATACTAATAATACAGTAGCATGTTTTAGGAAATTAAAGGTGATGGATGTGGGCCAAGTTCGTGATTACCAGGCTGCGGTTTTTACTTACCAGTGTTTGCATGAAGTATGTCCGTCTGTGTTTTTAGATTTGTATAGACAAAATAATGATCTCCATGATTATTTTACAAGGAATGCTACTAACCTGGTGACGGAGTATAGGAGTGGTAGACGAGCTGGTTTTTTAATTAAACATCTGGGCCAGGCGGTATGGAATTCACTCCCAGATAGTGTTAAGGCGGCTGAACACCAACAATTGTTTAAAACAAGACTAAAGAAATTTTTGTTGGAGGGGTGAGGAGCCACGATTCAGAGGATGAAGTGATACGTTAATATTTATTCATTTTTCTTATTAGCCTACATTTACTTTTTTTTTTTTTCTTTTTCTTTTTTTTGTTATTAAAAAAAAAATTATTTTGATTAATTAGTGTTGAATGAAATAAAGTTAAGTTGAAGTAGTTAAGTTGAAGTAGTTTGTGGTAGCCGCCCAGTGCCAGTGCATTTATGTCTTCTCATGGGCGGTTACCTATCATGATGGATTATTATGTAATTTAGCAATAAATAAAATCTAATCTAATCTAATCGGGGTGTTCCCAAACTGTTTATTATCAATTATATGTTTTATATGTTCTTTTAGCCAACAAGCGACGTATCCCTCATAAACCCTGCTAAAAATTGACGTTACGGTTATTGGTCTTACCCCCGAAGAATCATTAGACCCACCCTTTTTAGGTATTGGGGTTATAAATCCCATCTTCCATTTTTTGGGGTATTGTCCAAGGTGAGTCATTTTATTGTAGATATTCGTAAGAGGAACAGACAGCTCTGGAGAGAAAGCTTTAATCAACTGAACAGGGATGTCAAAAGGGGTTACTGACGTTCTTTTAAGTTTAGACAATCGAGTTCTTACATCTGACATAGTTATTAGAGGGATTTCGTAATTACCATCACCGGGACTAGGTGTTTTCTTATCCTGGGTATTTGACACGTGAGATTCATTCACCGGATGGGATAGGGGAGGATAAGTTTGAACTATAGAAGAAAAATGGACATTTAATTCATTTGCTGTGACTGTAGGAACAGGCAAACAGGCAAGTTCGAAGGTATGTCCATCGCATAGGGGTCAAAGGGTGTACAACATAAGGCTTGAAAATAATACTTTATTCAAGCTAATGAGACTATCGATTTAGGGTTAAAGAGGCATGCTGATTAATGCATAAGCTTGTCTTCTGGGCGGACAAGTGTTTCGCCCGAAATCGGCAAGGCCCGGATATTTTGTAAGACATAGCCGAAGACGTTTTTGGGATCTCAAAACGTAAGTGAGGGATACCTATGACATCGCAAAAGCTGTCCGTCTGTCCGTCCGTCTGTGAGCACGATAACTCTTGAAGGGAATGAGAAATTTTGATGAAACTTGGTGGAAGGATCCTTTGGGTCAAGGGAAAGATCGAGTTCATAGATGGGCTCTGTAGTCCTACATATAGGGGTGGGGGTCAAATTAAGGGACAAACAAAATATTTTTAAACAGCTAAGGAGATAGTCGATTAAGAGGTAAGAAGAAATGCTTATCAAGAATAGGAAAACCATTTCTCGCCGGACAAGTAGTTCGCCCGGAATCCGGCCAAAATCGGAAAGTTTTTAAAAGTATAAGTTTTATTTGAAGTTGGTTAGATGTTCGATTTAGTGGTAAGAAGATATGCTGAACACTTGTGTGAAAATCATTTTCTACCCGGACAAGTGGTTCAACCGGAATCCGGCCCAAACCGGAAAATATGTTAAAAGCAAAAGTTGTATTTCTAGTTGATGATTTCCGATTTCAGGATAAGACGAGATGCTAAATCCGTATATGACAATCATTTTTTAGCCGGACATATAGTTCGTCCGGAATCCGGCTGAAACGGAAAATTTGCTATAAGTTAATCTATTATTTGAATTTGATTGGATGATGGTTTCGATTTTAAGCTTTATATTTTCGCCGAAATTCGCCGAAACCGGAAAATTGGCAGAAGTAAGGCAGGAAGTTTCGATCGGTTTCGTCAAAATAGATATGACTTACAGGGGTAAACACACATGCTGAATCCATTTCTGAACTTGGTTTTCTCAGATGATTAGCTATTTGGCCTTAATCTGTTTCTAAATTTTAAGAGTAAAAATGTTCAAGGAGTCTGGCGAAGACTGGATCTCGCGAAGACACCTAATTGTCTGGATCAAATGTTGGATTTTTGGGATCCCATCGAAACTTTTGGTCTTGTCAGTGTAGAAGTAGGGTTAAGAAGGCAAACTAAGAAGGCAGAGAATTTGGCCAGAATCCGGCGAAACCAGGGTAGTGCTCATTATTTCTCCTTCAGCTTGCTCAGTTTGTTTATCGTCGGTAAGCAGACATTTTGAATTGATCTGTCTACTTTATTTCTGCTTGGTAGCGGAGATAACCGAAAATTCGGTAGGCCTCATATTGTGTCTTTATATGGTCTACAGAGTTTCAATTTGGGTGTAAGAAGAGAAGACTGCTATGCAAAATTGATCCCCTAAGCTTTGTTTTTTCCTACTGAGCAGGTAGTTTGGACAGAGTCATCGTAAGTAGACGATAATACGTATAAAACGTATAAAAAATACGTAATCATAAATAATTTTGCTTTGCCATTATGAAAACGATGAGCCGTTGCCTACTTGTACTGTCTACGTGGACCTTGGCGAAGTTCCGAAATTTACAGACTAACTGCTCGGATCTTGGAATTTAAATAACCAAATTCCGCTTTGGAATCCCACCAAAAATTTTCTAACGTGGAATATTTCAGGCAATATGGCTATTTCTGTCCTAAGCCACTACGACCCCCCCCCCCTCCTATGCATTATGACTTTCAAACTCGGAAAGCATGCCGCTTTTGGTGTATTCACGCTGTGCGGAATATCCGAGCATTTTACCTCTATTTAGCTGGTAGAGATTTTTTCTAGCGCAAAATGAGCGTAAACACGCTTGGATTTTCAGAAAGTTGGAACGCACGATTGCATGTCTGGGCAGTTGCATCAGCCCTTCTTTCTCCGATTATAGGCTTTCGACCCGCATCTCGGAGCCCAAAGCATGCTGGCCGCTCTAAAGACGAGACAGGGATCAAGCGGAATGCTCTAGATAAATGTTTGCCACAGCTTAATTTTTCTTCCATTTTTTGCTGGTCTACACATCGGTCATCATAACGTTAGGTAGGCATGTGCCAATATCACTCAGTATCTAGCTGACGCGATTACCTGGATGCACAAGATGTTTACTCAATTTAGTTACCTCCGAGCTCAGTGAGCCAGACCAAAGAAACCTAGAATCCAATGAGCAATGCCAAAGAAACTAGGCCGAAACCTCAATAAAAAAGTGCAAGTCTGGGGAAAATTCATTTCGTCTGTCTTCCGACTTTTTGAGTTAAAGTTTAACCGAAAAGGGCTAGGATAGGACAATCTAGTTACCCATCACTTATTCACCTAAATTGGCTTGAAGACCCGCTGAAAACGAGTTACTTCGTTGTTCCGCTATAGAATGTTGAAAGCGGCGTATCTGGAGTCCCTTAGAGATATAAGTAAGGAGTCATGGGCTTACCAAGTGAAGAAAATTTTAGATGAGTGTGGTGTTGGTGATAAGTGGAATGAGGGTATGGGTCATGAGTTGCAGTTAGGGACAGTAGCTAAAGAAGTAAAAAATATACTTAGGGACCAGGAAATCCAGAGGTGGCAGGTTGACAGAGATAGTTCCAAATCTCTGAGGTTTTATACCGAGGCGAAAGAGACATGGGGTGAATGTGTTTATTTTAAAGCGGGTTTAGATAGGGAGGAACTGAAATTAATAATTAGTATGCGTGCTGATATTTTACGTCTGGGGGATAGGAGGAGGTACACGGGTAAGCCGATTGGGAGGATTGGTCCTTATTTCTGCCCCATGTATGGAGATATGAATGAGTGCGTGCGACATATTATGTGTGAATGTAGGGAATTGAATGATTTAAGAAGAGAAATATTTGGAGTAAATGAGTGTGGTCAGGAATGGATGGAGCGAATGCTGAAGAGTGAATGTTTTGTCACTATAAGGAAAGTGGGCAGATTCCTCAAGTTGGCTATGAATCACAGAGAATTTTTCTTGTAGATTTAAGTGTTTGTTATAGTTATGTGGTAGGTTATGTATTTTTATTTTGTATTGCCATGGCCCTTGGGCTTTTAGTGTAATAAATATCATATCGTATCATATCATATTCACGAATAATCGATTTCCAAATAGTGGAATTTCCGTGTGATTTGTGGTGCCTCTATGCGCTTGTATTTTTTGTTGTATGCCTTACGAGAAAGATTTATCATTTTTTTTTTTTCAGGCACTAAGCAATCGTCACCAATCTCACCACAGCCCACTGAAAAGCCGCATTTGTGTTGAGATTAAAATTTCCCGCGTCATAGTAGAATTTACGCTGTGGGGACGGCCGGAGATATTCTGAGCCTCATAACCAGAGCAGATAGTGGAAAATCAGAAACACCTCTTGGCCGAATCCAAATAATTCAGTGTAGCCAATCAAATGACACACACATAAGTTGGCTTTTCAGTTAAACTTTAAAGGGCGAACACACGATCACGATTTCCCGGCCGGATTTCCTGCACTTTCATTATCAAGTTGACAAAATTTCAACTTTTCCATATGGAAGTGATGACGGTGCCGAAAATCCGGGCAGGAATTCCAGTGCGGGAGCTCCCAATCCTGATCGTGTGTTCGGACTATTAGACAGAAAACATGACCAGTGTTGCCAGTTTTCTCTGACAACCAGCCAGTGAAATTTCGCTGCACCAGTCTGTTGCATTCTGGCGCCTAAGAAAATCGGTCCTTTTTTCTCAGTTTCAGCCAAACACTCAAACAGAGACAAGATGTCTATGGTTTACCAAAGGTGGTTTTCGAATGACCGGTTTTCCAGCTAAACTTGTAGCCGATATCGTAATTTGACGTTGATTTCATCTGTTTGTTATTCACTAGAAAGCGGAACGAGTGAAAATCCGAAAAACAAGAGTACGCACGTGAAGTTCGCTATTATGAGACGGGCTAGTGTTCGTATAACAAATGAAGTCCTTTTCCCGAAAAGAATTGGCAAACAAAGCTCTGAAATCGCAGATTCTGCGACAATTTCGTCATAGCTATGAACCTGGGGAGAAATTGAAAATCTGTGACAAACCGCAGAATTTTGCAACCAGTGGCAACACTGAACACAACTGAAGGCATAAAAAGCCAGAACCATAGTCCCGCCCAATTCATCGATAAGCTGCGCCGCGCTACTTTTCTAGGCTGTTTATCGGTTGTCAGGCAACGTCAGAAGTTCCAGGTTTCTATTGTATTTGGTGAAAAGTTATAATATGAAGTGGAAAGTTTGTCATCGGAACAACCCATCATCTGATATCCTGCAAATGTTATTGGCTTTCGAAGTTCTAGTTGCTGAGCTTGTAAAGAAAAACTGATACAGAATGTTCTTGTAACAAATTGATTTGCGGACAGCTTTATCGATGATCAGTTAGGGAACATTTTGTGACAATGTCTTCCCGCCTGCGACAAATACTAGACAAGTCCTTAAACGAAACAGACAAGAAAAAACAACCTCGGGTTGAGGCGATTTTTCTCAGTCCTGACCCAGAAGAGGCTACGAGTGCCTCGAAGGAACTATGGAGTCATTCGAAAGTTCTGCAACTAGCAAACACTCTCGTCGGCCCACGACCAAAAGACATACCGAACCAAGAGGATTACATGCGAAAAGTGAAAGAGAAGCTCGAACACGAAGCCAGCAAAAAGCACCGAAGTTTGAGCGGAAGAGATTCTCGTAGACGAGACAGCGGTGCAAGTCTTCTGTCGGGGCAATCATCTGTTGAAGGATCGCCCAGTTCTTCCCGAAGAAACAGTGGGTTCAGACGCACTTTTGGCAATCTTTTGCGAGAGCCTGAGTCACAGGACTTTTTCCGGCTGCGCAAAACGGCCACAACCGTAACTGGTGCCGTTAAATTTGGAGTTGTTGACAAAGAAGATGGCGTAAGCGACGTAAGCGATAGAAGCTCAGATCTTGCCGTGTGGAGTAGCAGCGATGAAGAGGAGTCCTTCGATGCGCTAAGTACGCAAAGCAGCAGACCCCCAAGTCGTGCTGGGCGAATGAGCAGTTCGTCGGCTCGAGTTAGCCGTGCCTCGTCCGTAGTAATAAATGAAGACCTCTTACCCAGCATGCCCTGTGGAGCAGCCTGCGATTCTCCGACCAAAGAGCTATCCAACCTTTCTAGCCCAGAGCATTCTCTTTATGGTGACAGCAGACCAAGCTCTAGTAGGCGGTCATCTCTCTTGCCAAAGATCTTAGCTCTGAGACCCTGGACACCTGGTCCTGGTTCACCAGGTAGCTCGGGGTCGAAGGTATCGTCTCCAATACCTATGGTCCCTCCGCTTCAAGCCCTTAACAGACGAGTGCGTTCGATGCTAGGTTGCGCCAATTCAATTCTAGAAAGCTATACGAAAGGACAGGCTTTTTACAAGCAAGGGGTCATCAACTTTGGAACTCGTGACAGTAAGACCTTGCTGGTCAATAGACGGAGAAGGATATCAAAAACAGTGCGAGCTCAGATGAAGAAAGTTCAGGAAGAGTCGGAAAAGAAAAAGGAGGAAGAAAAACTGAACAAACAAAAAGAGGCCGAGGAAATGAAAGAAAAGCATCGACAGAAGCGAATAATGAAGAAAGATCCTGATAATGTAAAACAATCTGAAGTAAAAGAAGAAGAAGATAAAACAAATTTGGACAATGAGGGAAAGAAGCCGCAGCCCAAATCAGTGAAGCGAGAGAGCATTCAAGCGACGAAGATCTCCGTCACTGCGACAGCACCCCGGAGCACTCGGCGAGGAGCTATTTCCAATCCCAAGACTCTCGACCTTTCTAAGCTTCAGTTCCCAAACCAAAAACGGATCCCGGTTTTGGATAACGAGAGGGAAAACTTCATCGACAAAGACCGCGCCTCGGCCGTTATGATTGGTGATTCTGACATCAAAACTACAATGGCAAGACAGTTAAAAACCGAGAAAGGTCGATATGTTATGCCACATGAGTCACCAGCCAACATTTATGTGTCTCAGGCTGAGTATGAACTACGCATTGGGGGCTTAGAAGCGGCAGAAAGGCTTCTGGACAAGGTAACAGTCGCCGCATTCAGGTACTTTGAACTCCCTTACAACCACCTCGGCTAGTAAGCAAGATTAAATAACGGCAAGGACAAGTAGTACTGACATTGCTACAACTATGTTGAACCTTTGAGAGCGTGATTCTTCTTTTTTTTCTCGCCAGCAGAATCAGAGCTGCAAATAATCGTGCAATCTCCGAAGATCCGTGAGACCAATTGAGGTGTCCTAGGATTCTCCAGACAAACGCCATCTCCTAAAAGTGAGCTAGTCCCTGAAATATTTGCCAAAGGAACGTATACGAAATTTATTTGGCAAACGAAACTCATGATACTGGTCTTTATTTTATTTTTTTCACATAAAAAACTTCAGGAAAATTATAAATGAACAATCGACCATAACTCAATAATTGTATAAACTTAAAAATGTACGTCTTCAGTTAATCCCTTTTGTAAAAATTGTGGAATAAAAAAAAATTGTTGGCAAACAAGTAAAGAACTTTTTGATCGTTTAGAAAAAAAGTGGATTTTAGAATAAATGCCAATGTCACAAATCTGGAAATTCTCAAGAATCCTTGCTGCAAAAAGAACATACGGTAGAGTGAACGTGGTCGGTGACCCAATGATGTTTGTTCCTATGTAATTTTCATTTTCCAGGCTCTTCAGCTTCAGCCAGGGGACAAGGTTGCGTTAGTAGCCCGCAGTAGATGCAAGCTTCAACTAGGTAACATTCCAGGAGCCCTGGAAGATGTGAACAAAGCACTAGAGGCAGATCCTCACTACATAAAAGGTATTTACCATTTCCACGTTTACATTTCTATTCCGCGCTTATTTTGTTTTGACGAAAATAGCTCGAGAAAAGCGTCTTACGACAAGAAAAAGGTCCGCCCCGTATGGAAATAATTCAAGTCGTAAACGATCGTAAACGATCGTTTTTTTACGATCGTATTATGGGACATTCCGATCGTAAACGATCGTTTTTTTACGATTGGAAACAGTTGTTTACGATTGGAAACAGTCGTTTACGATCGTAAACGATCGTTTACGATCGTTTCCAATCGTAAACGATCGTATTTTTACGATCGTTTTTTTACGATCGTATTATGGGACATTCCGATCGTAAACGATCGTTTTTTTACGATCGGAAACAGTTGTTAACGATCGTTTTTTTACGATCGTATTATGGGACATTCCGATCGTAAACGATCGTTTTTTTACGATCGGAAACAGTTGTTAACGATCGTATTTTTACGTTTTTTTTATCGTAAAAAAAACGATCGTAAAAAAAACGATCGTTAACAACTGTTTCCAGTCGTAAACGATCGTTTTTTCCCAATTGTATTATGGGACAATCCGATCGTAAACGATTGTATTTTTATGATTGGAAAGAGTTGTTAACGATCGTATTTTTCCGATCGGAAACGGTTGTTCCCAATCGTATTTCCAGTATGATTATGGCAGATAATTCAAGCTGAAAAAAAAACAATAGTAAACGATCGTTATTATCGAAAACAGTTATTTCTAAGATTTTTTTTTCAATACGAGCATTGGGCATATTTCCCGAGGGGCTACCCACTCCCCGGCACCTGCTGTACACCCTTTCCTGGCACCGGCCGGCACCAACCGAAAAAGGCGGTGCCGGCACCGGTGCCGACAATAAATTGGTCGATTCATCTTTCAAACGCTTCCAAAAATGGTTATTTTGTTGATTTAACACGTGACAACCGGTGCCGACGGGTTTCAGCCGGTGCCGGCACCGACCGGGCATCGCGGCACCGGGCACTTGCTGTACACTAAAATCGAGAGTGGTCAACCCCTCGATATTTCCACACTGTATGTAGTCACTTCCATTTTTATAACTGAATTAAGCACTGATATTTCCAGATTTTTGTAAAATATGCTGTCATGAAGGCATTCCACTTCCAGCTGGTGAGGTCCTGAAAGATCTGCGACCATAAGAAGACATGAAGATTCCACTAAGCCACCCACTAGAGTAGAAAAGATATCATTCTCAGCCAGTTCTACATTTGTTCAATTGTTTGGACAAAACGAATAAAAACTAACGAAGGGAACATTTATTTGCAACACCCCGAAGAAATGTCACTCCCTGAGGCGGTCGTGGTCTGAGGCGGTCGGCGCTGATTGGCTTGTTGCAGAGCGCAGTCACAGGTCATGCTTTGCGCACGTGAGGTCAGCATACCTCTGGGAATTCATTGTATAGGAAGACGGCATTTTCGGTATAACTTGTCAGCACCAAGTTATAGGGGTGAATAATGGTATACGTAACTTTTCAGAGTGGGTAGAATAATAGGGGTTAAGTGAAAAGGAAAGGTAATCAATTGGTTAGGTATAATCGCCTGGCAATGGTCGCTAGTGATCCGTTAACCTAACTACCTCAACCTAATCCTATTCTAACACTATCCCAACCCTACCCCTATATATAGCTATACCAAACCTCCCAGCCACTAAAAACTAATCAACTTTCTTATCGTCTTGAAAATAAAAACAATTGCTTCCGATCGAAAACAGTTGAAAACGATCGGAAACAATTGAAAACGATCGTCAAATTACGATCGTAAAAAAACGATCGTAAACAACCGTTTACGATTGGGATTTTAGTTTCAGCTTTTAGTTAAACTATTTGGATTATGCAAAACTAAAAACTAATCAACTTTCTTATTGCCGTTGTTAGAAATCAGGCCTGTATTTATTGTCTTGAAAATAAAAACAATTGTTTCCGATCGAAAACAGTTGAAAACGATCGTAAACAATTGAAAACGATCGTTAAATTACGATCGTAAAAAAACGATCGTAAAATTACGATCGTAAACAATTGTTTACGATCGTTAAATTACGATCGTAAAAAAAACGATCGTTAAATTACGATCGTAAAAAAACGATCGTAAAATTACGATCATAAACAACCGTTTACGATCGTTAAATTACGATCGTAAAAAAACGATCGTAAAATTACGATCGTAAACAACCGTTTACGATCGTAAACAACCGTTTACGATCGTAAACAACCGTTTACGATCGTAAACAATTGTTTACGATCGTTAAATTACGATCGTAAAAAAACGATCGTAAAATTACGATCGTAAACAATTGTTTACGATCGTAAACAATTGTTTACGATCGTTAACAATTGTAAACGATCGTTAACAACTGTTTACGACTTAATTATTTCCATACGGGGCGCTTGATTAACCCTCGCCACCACAAATTGTGACGACGCGCATGATGGTTGGTGAAGAGAAAACTTCAAGCAAGGGCGCAAGTACTTAAACTTGCGTTGATCAGAGAAAACTGTTGAATCCAAGTAGTCGAGTCATGTTTCGAGTTAACGAAGCATACTCATTAACAGCCCTTTCTTTACATTGATTTGACCAGCCACCTCAAAGCTCTTTAACCTAACGGTGCTGCAACCAGCTCCTTAGTCGCTGAGTTTAATATACCCTCGCCTTACCGAGGCTCAATCTTTTCTCCTTGATGTCAGATGCCTCTCTGTTACAAGTGATCTCTTCCCTCCAATCATTCAGTCATCCCAGCCCTATCTCAAGTCGTGTGTTCCCTACTTCATCAAGAGTTACAACGGAAATGTACTAAAATCTTAATTTTCTCAGATAAATTTGTGTCTTAAAGTTCCAGTGACGAAGTTCCAGTTCTTGAGTATGTGACTCGTCTATTGGACCTAAACCTAAAACTCGAACCTGTACTCTGAACTCCATCGATTCTAACTGCTCGTACGCCGTTACCGCCAACTCCGATGGTGACACCCTTTTGAGATCAAGTTTAAGAACTTCAGGTTTGCTAAGAACGTTAACCGAGCTTTGAAAAATAAACACGTAAACAACTTGCGTTAGTGGACGCCATAAACGAGGGTGAGTGGAAGTCAGCAAACTGTATTGAAAAACTAACTGCTATTTTTCTTAGCTCTGTTTCAGAAGGGCGAAGCTCTCTTCGAGAACGGCGAGTTCGAGAATGCCTTGGTCTGCTACCAAACGGGGCGCCAGTACAGGCCAGAGATGGAATGTTTCATTCGAGGTATTAAGAAAGCTCAACAAGCAATCGAAGCTGCTCTTGGGATAGGAGGTAGGTATTGAAAACAGCTGCCGACTACCTGATCGGGTACTTTCACGCTTCACCAGGGACCACGGCGTATACGCAGTCATTGCTCCTCACATTCTGCACACTTCAATCACAGCCAATCAAATTTTTCTTTCCTTCCACTCTATAATTCTCCACCATTCGCATGTGGACCGTTTGATCGCACTGTCAGCACAATCGCGCTAACTTAAGGGCAAGATCAAATTGTAAGAACCAAGTCTGTACGTGAATTTCTGTTAATCTGTGGGAGAAATCGAGCATGGAAATAGCAAACAGAAAGAAACAAAATACGAACCATTCAAGGTTTTCAAGGTTTGCTTGGTGCAGGCGTCGTCTTCTGCTTCGCTGCCCTCGGCCGTGCGTGGTTGGGAGCAAACCATTCTAAGCATCCGGTGCTTACTCTAGATTTCTCTAGGTACGTTTCACAGTTGGATATCTGCAGCTAGTCGTATAGATTAACCTCGCCACTAGTTCTCACTAGTTATCAGTGCCTACAGTTAAGGACCATCAACAGTAGTGCCATTTAATGTCTTATAAATATCCCGCCAACGTCCAATCTCAGAAATCTCTTTCACCGTGACGACCAAGAGCCATCTACCTGGCGTAGTGGAGAAAGCACTACTTTAAAAATACTATTTTCTATAGTCCAGGATTGTGATATAAGGAGATTGCGTTTCCGTGCCCACACGATGGTTTCCTCAACTATTGACTGATGTTTTCTCGTGTGAGGTTTCCAGTCTTTAATTTTAGACGGATTGTACTTCGTTTGTTCCAGGTTGAACACCTTAGACCAGCCTGTTACAGTAAGTGTCTGTCCATGTTTCACATCTAAAATAATAATAAGTTAAAACGAAACAAAAAAGGTACGAAAGTCATAAAACAGCCTGGACGCTGGGCAAACGCCCAAGGACATGTACACAAGCATAAAGAAAGGGTTCGCTGCAAGACATGTACACAAACATAAGGAACGGTTCGCAGCTGTTAGTTTGCTGTATAGATTCTTCTTGTAAATACCCATTGGAGCCTGGAGGTTATATCTGTGAGTAATAGAAGGAGATAAAGATTACTGCATTTCTTTTCAGCGTGGGCACCCAAAAAGAATTTTGGATCCAGTGGAAAGTCCAGGCCTGGTCACTATTCCTTCTTAGCAGCACGGCCTGCGCGGAATGGTAAAAGTCTTCTCGGCGAGTTGGAAGAAGACAAGATATACTTGGAGAAAATGCTGCGGAATCCTAGTAAGTCATAGCCTGCCGTAGCTAGTGTCGGAATCTCCTATGAAAAACATCAGTTACCGCATGAGAGACGCTCGGAGTCGATCTTCCTCCTTCTTGACCATTTCTGTACTGACAAGAAAGTTAAAAAGTTTTCGGAAGGCCTATCTTTCCTGCAAAAACACTACCTTCGCACCAGATACTAGAGATAGTGAGTTACAGAGTATTGCATTGTTACATTCATGGCACAAATCCCAAGCAAAATGAAGACAAGCTACCCTCTCATGCAAACACAATTTTCTAGAGAGAGTTTGAAGTGGCTTTGCGAAATGGGTTTGTCTCTCTGTTAATAAAGGTTAACTTCCGACATCGAGATTGATATCGGATTATAACTTTTCTCGAACAGGTGTGTAATGTATTATCTTCTTATGTCCCACAGGTAGTTAGTTATATCATGACAATAAATTTTTGGGAGGTTGATACGATATCATATCAGCCTCCATAGAGGATGATACGAAGCCGTATCAACCTCCGTAGAGGTTCATCGAGCACTTTTCCTCAACTATTGAAAAATAGAGCCTGACCTTCAAAAAATAAAAAAAGGCATCACCTTCAGAAAGAAAAACACTAAAAACTAATACGTAAAAAAATTAAAATGATTGTAACAAAGTATGACCCAGGTTGGTTGGCTATACGAAAGCAAGGTTTTCCTTCAGTTTTTGAGCATTTTATTCTGTAACCTTTTTCAACATTTTTTTCTGTTTTAATTTTTAGTATTTTTAAATTTTTCTTCCTGAAAGTGATGTCTTTTATTACTTTATGGAGGCTAGGTTTTACTTTTCAGTAGCTGAGGAAATGTGCTCGACGAGCTTCTGCGGAGGTTGATACGGCGTCGTATCATCCTCTCTGGAGGCTGATACAATATCGTATCAACCTCCACAAACTTGAATTGTCATAATATAACTAACTGTGGGACGTAAAGAAGATATGCATTACACACCTATAGATGAGACGATAGTGAGCATCTCTAGACACAGCTGCGGTTGCTCTGAGGCTTGATACAGATCCAAAGGAATATCGCCAAATTGTAGACGAAGAGGAAATGAACAAATTATGAGCAGAGTTATGGGCAACAATGACCCACTTTTTCTTTTACTCTCTAGCGACATCTTCGGAAGATTCGCGCGGATCGATTAGCATCAAAAATGGCAGCAGTATCTTATGAAGGCCCGGAAAATAGAGTATATAGAGACACCATAGAGCTTAAAGCCTGTTTGGCATTTCTTGCATTTAATATGGAGCATTGGACCACTAAAACTCTATTTACAGAAGCATGAATCCCCCACTGCAGATTTGTCTTGTGCACGATACAGAAAGGACTTCGTCTAGCTGATTGTTTCACATACGTATCAGATGTACTGCGATCCTGTCCTTAAGAGCTCCTAACTATTTCGGTAGTCATAAAATAAGTGTCATTCAAGGGCTTCAACGACAAGAAACTCCTTCTTCAAGACAACTTGCCGCAAGGGCCAACGAAGCTCTCGACTACCTCAAGTCCCGCGAAGACTTCTGGAGACTTCAGCAAGTCCCACCACCCCGGCGAATAGTAAAGAAAAAGGTATGAAATAAGGTATAAGTTTGGTCACTCTTGCTTCTGAGATTATTTTCGACAATGCGCGAAGGCCATGTTGAACAAAGAAGGCGACGGATAAGAGAACAAGAGCTGTAAGCTCATATGGCACTTGCGAGCACACGTAGTAGGTAAGGGTAACAGCTAAGATTTGTGCTGTGTTGAGGCAAAGACGATAATGGACCTTTTGGATTTTTGAAAATGTATGGTTTAGTAAAAATATACCATGCACTTTGCGGTTACAATGCGCAATTTAAGGGAACTAGGAATCCATTTTGTAAGCAAATGCACTGGTATACAAATGATCATGGGCCCTTGGGTCATGAAAGCATAGGCCTATCATTCGCTCGAAAGTACTTTTATTTGTTAGCATTTTGCGGCTAAGATGCGCACTTTAAGGGGTTCGAACTGAATTTGGAAGGAGAATACTTGGGGCACAGATGATCATGGGCCCTTGGGGATCTTAAAAATGTTTAGTTTCTTAGAAATGCATTGTTTCTTCAAAATGTTTTTTCCACTTTGCGGTAACATTGGTGCTTTAAGTATGTTGGAAAGCCATTTGTACGCGAAACCCTTGAGGCAAAAATTATCACGGGCCCTTGGGAATCACGAAAATGAATCTTTTGGTCAAAAGTATTGTCTCACTTTGCAGTTAAGATACGCACTTTAAGGGGGCTAAAAACTCATTTCATGTAGGCTACTTGAGGTACAAATGATCGTGGGCCCTTGGGGGATTATAAGTATGTTCGTGAGATCAGAAACAGGTCTTTTTGTCAAGTGTTTCGTCAACTCTTTTTGTCAAAGTTTCCTTCGGATCCGACAAACCGTTCAGAAGTTATGCATGAATTCTGTTATGCATGAATTCCACTCCTCCGAAAATAGTTGGATCGGGGAATTGACTGCTTCCAAGTCAATCTGATCGGTTCCCCAATAATCCTGCCGAATTTCATCGTCTAAGTGCATCTGTAAGTACCTTAACTCGCGATCACCGGATTTCCTGTCAAAAAATTGATTTACAACTTGTCCTTGTTCTTTTCACCAAGCTTCATCCCGGTCCCTCCACTCTAAGCTTGTTCCGAGAGTTCTGATCCCCCTCCAATCCTCCTCCCCCCAGAGTTATCGGATCCGGTCCGACCGAAATGGTACATCCGCGACACGAGCTCTTTCCAACTGTCAAGTTTCGTTTGTGTCCGATGCCCCGTTCGAAAGTTATGCTTGCCTCAAGATCCCGGATTTCCCGTCTCTCCGCCCCCCCCCCCGATGGTCGGATCGGGGAAATTACTTTCGAGGATAAATATTCCTTCAACCCAAGCTGACTGCGAATCATATTTGACAGTGCAAAAACGGGATCATGGAACGGCGTCATCAGCGAAAGGAAATTCAGGCCCCAAGCTCTTGTCCATAACAAAACCAAAGTCAACCCAAATACAGAAAAATCTTTACCCGATCAACGATCCATTAGAGCAGCAAAAACAGCAGCCGCGTCCAAAATGAAATCTCAGCAACCATTTTAACTCCAAGCTACTCTCCAAAAGGAAGTTCACCAATTTACATATTTAACACTAAGCTAGAATCTTCAGTTTTGTTATCACAAGTTTCGTTTTTCCAACTTGAGCGGTTTTGAGCCTGAAGAGGACCCTTGCCAAGAAGGGCCGAAATATAGCTCGAATAAAATTTAGCTGACGTATCCGTTTTTGCACTGTCAGAAATTACTTTCCTTAAGTCAATCTGGTCGGGTCCCTGATAAGTCTGCCAAGTTTCATCGTCCTAGCACATCTGGAAGTACCTTAACCCGAGATAACCGGAAATCCGGGACCCAGCCTCCCCCCCCCCAGGGTGCCCGGATCCGATCCGTTTATATCAACGATGGATCAAGGATAGTGCTTGTCCTACCCACCAAGTTTCATCCCGATCCCTCCACTCCAAGTGTGTCAAGATATTTCCGGTACCCCCCCCCCTCCAACTCCCCCCACAGTTGGTGGATCCGGTCCGGATATCAAATGGATATGTGGAGCATGTGTTCTTTCCATATCTCAAGTTTCATTCAGATCCGATCACCCGTTCGAAACTTACGCATGCCTCAACATTCCGGGTTCCCCCTCCCTCCACTCCCCCCACGATATCCGAATATGGGAAGTGACTATTTCCAAGTCAGTTTGGTCGGGTCCCTGGTATGCCTGCCAAGGTTCATTATCCTAGCACATCTGGAGGTACCTTAACCCGTGATAACCAGAAATCTGGGATCCAGCCTCCACCCCACCCCCCCCACATTGCCAGGATCCAATCCGGTTATGTCAACGATGTATCAAGGATATGTGCTTGTTCTTCCCACCAAGTTTCATCCCGATCCCTCCGCTCTAAGCGTGTCACGATATTTCCGGTACCCCCCCCCCTCCCTCCAACTCCCCCCACAGTTGTCGGATCCGGTTCGGACGTCAAATGGGGCATGTGAGGCATGTGTTCTTTCCACATTTCAAGTTTCATTTAGATCCGACCACCCGTTCGAAAGTTACGCATGCCTCAATATTCCAGATTCCCCCTCCCTCCACTCCCCCCACAATGGTCGATTCGGGGAAGTGGCTATTTCCAAGTCAGTTTGGTCGGGTCCCTGATATGCCTGCCAAGTTTCATCATCCTAGCACATCTGGAAGTACCCTAACTCGCGATCACCGGACCGACGGAAAAGTGATCGGTATGGCACTTGGCCGGAAGGCAAGTGCCATGAAAATTGAAGTTGATACTACGTACAATACTTCTGGTTCAGATTCAACTGTCAGAACTTCAGTGCAATTCAGTCGTTAACCAGGTTTTTATTGAACCGACGAAAGAGCAGTTGAGTACTTTACAGTACGGACATCATATTTTAAGCTGTTCTTTTAAGATTAAAACTTTCTTGAATTGGGCAAATATAAAAGATTTGTGGTCTGAACAGGGCATTATTTTGAAGTGTTCAAATAAATTTTTCCAATGCGGATACATGGCAACCTTTGCACAGATGGCTTCTATCAATTTCGACACGTCAGAAATACGCTCTGCGTATATTTCGAAAACACTAACTTCTAATTTCACCATATCTCTGTTGTTAGGTTTTGGATTCACAAATAAAACCGTCAGCCGAACCAACTTAACCTCCTCTCCTTTCAGCCGAAGAAGAAGACGAAATCGAAGAAGGAACCGAGGGAGTCTGTTGCACCCCAGAAACAACCAGAAACGCTATGTAAGAAAACAAGATCCATCCCTTCAAGTAACCTATCGAGCAAAGAAATTCCTGCAAGAATAACTAGCATGGATTCTCCTTCGTCAACGTCAGAAATAGACCAGTTTGAACATCTTGAAAGAATGAAGACAGAGCAGGGTAGAACTGACGCCAAGGGCGAGTTACCAATCGTGATGAGCGGAAACAACGATGGTCAAGACACATCTCCCCAGTCCGAACAAGAAGACGAAGGGACCGCTACAAACCTTTGTGGTGTAACAAAAGAAGCTGACGAAGACCCTGAAGCTCTCGACGAAATTTCAGAAGCTCGAGAGATCTTAAGAAATTCAGAGGTCTCAACATACGATCCTGTACAACTGCACGGCGAACATTCCGTACTACAAGCCTTCACTGAACTAAGTGACGCTGGACATTTTCAAGGCAGATCTGAAGCAGGGGAAGCCAACCAGACAGGTGGAAATCCTGCCAAAGAATCCCTCTTCGGGTATTCAGAAGCTCGCGAGATCTTCGGAAATTCAGGGATTTCAGTTAACGATAGTGTACACCTTCACGGCGAACGTGCCGTACTTCAATCTTCTACCGAGTCAAGTGATAATGGGCAATTGCAAGGCGGGTCAGAAGCAGGGGAAGACGAGCAGACAGGGGAAAACCCTTGCCCAGAATCCCTCCAGGCTTTCTCTAGACAGACGACAGAACCTAACGTCGGCAAACCCAGGTTCGTGTCGCAACGACGAGTCGACCTGGAGCCTCACGTATTGATGAATGAGGAATCCGTCGAAGATGACCATCCGGGTGATTCGCGAGAAATAGCTGCTGTGATTCTTGATGAGCTAGGAGTGCTCAGTTCGGATAAAGACGAAAATCAGCTAGTAGATCTGACAAGATCTTCAGGGACAGGCACAAGTCAGACGCTGAGCTTGTCGCTCGCCGTCGCGGAGTCACAGGTAGGCCAGTTCAGCGTATTCCTCCTTAGGCGATCAAGGTCCGTGGGTTGACGCCGAAGGCTCGCTGTGGTAACTTATATAAGCAAATTCAAACCGAAATCACCATAGTTGCGTTTTTGCAGATACCATAGTATCTGTTACCACGGTAACTGGATCTGCAATTAGTCATTTTTGCAGTTACCGTGGTATCTGATATACGGTTGCCCTGCAAAAACGACAATGCCAAACTTGCGCTTTTCGAAGTCATCCCAAAAGAAAAACTGACATCCAGTCACATCATTAAGTGCCAAACTTCCTTCCCACCAATTTGACAAAAATTGATGAAAGTGAAATGACTTTTTCAGATACCACGATCAGTTACCACGGTCGGTCCGTGGTATCTGAATATCAGATATAACGGTAACTGGCCAGATACCAACTGCAAAAACGCTTTTTGACCGTGGTATCAGATACCACGATAACTGCAAAAACGACTTTAGACCGTGGTATCATATACCATGGTATCTGCAAAAATGCAACTAATATACACATAACATACATTTATATACACACTCCTTACGCACCGCGCAACTCACCACATTCTTACCTCTCATGGAATTCGTTTAAGATTAACTGTTTCGCATTTTCGATTGACTCTCGAAGATACGACTACCTACTGTCCCCTCCGGATGTAATTTTACTGAACCCATCCCTGGCAGAAATTCTCTCATCAACCTCTTCTTACAGCTTGCTCTATACACTTTCAGGACCGTTCCACATCCTCAGCCGCCTTGAGTCCACCCCCAACGACAGCGAAGGACAGTCCGAAAGAAGATGTCATTATCCAAGGCAACGACCCACACACGATTGTGGTTAAAGTTGAGGTTCATGCTAGAAATGAAAGTAGTCTCGACTTTGCATTTGATGAGACTATAAAGTCCATGGAGACAGGTAATTTAGGATAATGTCACATCATCGGGCTTGCAGTCATAAATGATCGACGGGCAAAGTAAAGGTGTGCTAAACTGGATAAGCCTGGCTGAAACGATTCTTTTCTCTCGGGATAGCTGCATTACATCCGTGACCGGGAACCCGAAAAGAAGCTGTTTTCGGTTCACACAGCCTTTCCTGGTAGCTTCTCTGTTTCGGAGACGTGTTAGTAGTCCACAGTCTTCGTTCATTTCAGAGCTGTAAATTCTTGACTTCACTGTAAAAAAAATCTTGCAGTATTTGCTACTGGGATTAATCTTGTCTCTATTGAGATGAGATTATCTCTAATTCGGATTAATCTTTTCCCATTAGAGATAAGCTTAATCCCAGTAGCAAATACTGCAGTTAACCTTAATCCTTATTCGGAGAAACTTTTTACAATGTTGCTCGCTTTTCAATGCTTCAATTACTTGCCCCATCTGTGCCGAAAGAGCTCTTTTAAGTACTAACGAAAAGGTTTTTGGAAATCCTAATCTCCAAACAGCAGCGTCTATCAGTCACTAGGCTCTGTATGGAGATGCCCCCCTTTGTTCAGTTTTGGAAACGATATTTTGTCCAATTTCCCCAGTAGGCTACCGATCAGAGTAAAATAACACCACAGAGTATCGCCAAGACTCAAATAAAGTGAAACACACTCGAATAGCAGCGACACAAGCACCACTATCGATACTGAACGTCCCTACTGAAACTCAGTCGGTCGTGCACCAGCGTTGGCTCCAATAACTTCATATTCTGAACACAGCGAAAAAAACATACAACATCCCCTGTTTCCTCAATGTGTGCAGACCGCATCTTAGCTTTGCCAGAAATTTCTAAACCCGCAAGTTTTTCTCGCCTTAAATGTCGCAAGCATAGTGGGCGGCAATCCAATAGCAGCGACACTAGCACCACTAGCGGTAGTGAACCTCCCTACTGAAACTGAACCAGTCCTGCACCAGAGCTGGCTCCAATAACTTCATATTCTGAACACAGCAAAAAAATGATACAGTCCCTTCTGTTTCCACGATGTGTGCAGACCGCATCTTTGCTTTACTAGAAATTTCTAAACCCGCAAGTTTGTTTCGCTCTAAATGCCGCAAGCGTAGTGGACGGCGCCATGAGTATGGCCCGTTCGCAAAGCATGGAAAGCATAGGTCTTGACGCTACTCCCTAGTGTTATTTTGCTCTGCTACCGATGAACAGATGAAGACTCCGTAATATGGCAACACTGAAATTCCATAAACAAAAAAAAATGTCGGGCATCCATGGAAACATCTTTCCGGAGCGCGTCGTTTGGTCGTCTCCGTTTTCTCACAACAACTCAAATGGCTAAGTGATCAATAAGGGTTAACTCCCTTTTTGAAAAGTCGCATTATTCCATAGCAGGGCAACGGCGCAAAAAAATTCTGAAGAGTAGCTTTTTTAGAATTACTCTTTATGGAATTTCAGTATCGATAGAGCCTACGGCCGGTAAATAGTAAATGCGATCCACTATTTTGTCCGAACTTATACATATATAACCCCCCTTTGTAGAAGAACAAGACCAACGGTTTCGATGGGAATGGGATCCCCAAAATATTTGATCCTAACAATTGGGTCTTGTCTTCGCCATTCCGTCTTCGTCAGATTCCTTTAAGATTTGTACTGTTAAAATAAAGTTCAAAAATGTAATCAGCATGTCTCCTTGCCCCGATACCGAATCTCTAATCGACTTCAGAAACAACCTTCGGCCGAATTCGTGATGAATCATTTGTCCAGCAAGAAAACCAAGTTAAGACATGGATTCAGCGGACCTCTTTACCCCTTCAATGAATATCTTTTTAGCTCATAAAACATAAATGTTTTTACCGTAAATTCGAAACCGTCCTCTGCCTCTAAATATAGGACTAAAGGACCCATCTACGAACTTGACCTGTACTTTTCCAATGAATCCTCATACTATGCTTGAACAACATATATCAACCCCTACTAAGCTTGAACAACATATACCAACCCCTTCGACCTTCGATTACACTAGCTCTCTCCGACGTTCATAGATTACGCGCTCTGCGCGTCGTCCACGCGCAGAGCTATACTAGTGTGATGAAAATTGGTCGACAAATGTTGTGTCCGGTTTTTGCCGGATTCCGGGTGAGAAAATAATTTTCATATTCGGATTCAGCATGTCTCCTTACCCCGGTGAGGAAATGTCCGGTGAAAAAATAACTTTTATATTCGGATTCAGCATGTCTCCTTACCCCTAAATCAACTATCTCAATAGCTTTCAAAAAATATTTTTTTTGCCCCTTAATTTCAAACTCCTCCCCCACCCTCAAATATGGCTACAGAACCCATCTTCGACCTTGACCTGTACTTTGACCCAAAGGATCCTCCCACCAAATTTCATCAAAATATCTCAATTCCTTCGAGAGTTATCGTGCTCACAGACGGAAAGACAGACAGACGGACTGCTATCATGCGCAATGCGCATACACTTCAAAATTGAGTCACCAACTGACAGGGACCACACTTGGATTATCAAGCCTACTACTACGGCACCTGCACTAGAGAATTTCAGAGACTCTAGACCTCAAGAACCCACGACTGATAGCCTCTCCGCCCTGACTTATAATTTTCAGATAGATTTTTATTTATCCAACAGGAGCTAGCTTAGAAGACACGGACCTGATCGTAAGCCAATTTTTTGCGCTACAGCTAAGTGGAATCACCTCAACATATGCTGACGACTCGGAGCTTTCAAAAGTCTGTGACAATACAGAAGCACTGCTTAAAGCAGACCTGGACCCAGAAGCGGAAAAATACGCCCTCTTGCAAGCCGCTGTATGTATGCTCCGTAAGTAAAACCTCCGTTTTTTTAATATTTCTACTCCAACTATAGAGAACCGTTGACAAGCTCTCCAGTCACAACGAAATTCGTCTGAATGCGGTCTACAGATCATATCAAAAATAGCACGGAACGAACGAAGACAGTTACTGCAAATCAGTCGTGTAACCGTGAGAGACGACAGAAGGTCACATGGAAATGGTGACACGCTATCACAATCGGAACATTTTCAGAGTAAACTAGAAACGCATGTTTCAGCTTTTTACACGTACAGTAATTATGGGCATCGCATCGTGTGCAAAGTTGGGAGACTAGTACGAGACGACAAAGACAAAAAAACACAAAAAATCGGAGCTAATGCATCTGAAATAATTTCTTTTGTTTTATCCTCACAAGAACTGATTTTTCAGGATTATCGAACTTCAAAGAATCCAAACTTTACGCCCGAAGAGCCCTGCAATCAAGCGTCACAACGAAGGATAAACATGCCAGCATTTACTCCTGCCTCTTGATAGCAGCAATACATGGCAAGTTACAACCGCTTTTTATCTTTCATAGTAAGCATTCCACAAGTGCTAGGCTACAGGCAATCGTAGACTATATGATGCCATGTGGAAAGAATGACTGTTTCAGATACTCCCGCGTGCCTAAATCAACAATCCAGCCTTTCGAGTGGTAAAGTTATACTTCAACTAAACAAGGTGCACGAGGCAAAAAACAAACAAAGAAAAGTACTAAACTAACCCGAATTCCAATGTTACCGCTAAATGATTTGTCACAGCCAGAAAGCAATGACTTAGAAAAAATGTGAGTATAAAAGAAAAGCAAGCCTAAAAGCATTAAAGGGGATCCTATCTTTTTGGGCCCTCGCTAAAGAAGAATCGCCTGCTCGACCAAGCTAGACTTTTGCCCCACGCTACACTCCCGTCGTTTCCGGTTTCTGGTTAGGAGGGCCAGCGCTGCCATTTGTGGGAAAAGAGAGGAAACGTGTTTGGCAGTGCAAAAAGGATTTGTATGTCAAGAGTTTTTTGGCTCTTCAAGTTTACTTTTTTTATACTAGTACGAATGTAAGGGCACATGCGAACCTGAGCAACATATTCTTGGCTATGACTTGAGAGGTCTCTTGTCAGCAATACCACTAATATCGTCGAAACAAAATCCCAGCTGACTAATGGGTTTAGTATCATCAAACACGGTTCGCAGTCAGCTTTGCACATGCGCTGTTTCGAAGTTCCCGTCCAGTCGCATTCACGCTACTGACGGACTTTCTGGCCCATCAACGCCACCTGTGGGAGAGCGTAATCCAGAAGAACGACAGTCAGTCTACTTATTTCTAAAATTCAGGTACAAGTGGCATTTACAAGGCTAATTACTACCCATACAATTTTATCAATTCGCACCATTCGCATTTCGATCATTTTCTTTCATATCATCCTCTAATCGACGTTTGATTTCGGAGCAAGCTCACTGCCCCTTTTCGTATAGCTCTAAGGTCATACAAACAATGATTAAAAACCGAATTTCTGCTCATTTTCTTATTTCTTGATTTCAGTCGCCAAAGGGGCATTTCCGAAAGAAAAGTATTCGAAATAATTCCGGTATCTCCCGCCAGTCACTATTTAATTTTGTTTCCGTGGTGAAATTCGTGTATGACGCTTGCTTTGGCTTTAGCTGTTGACAACAAATAATATCCTGCTTCCAAGATTCGTCCTCAGGTATCGGCCGCACAAAGTTAACGATTAGCCACTAACCTCGCTTGGTAGAAAAGTACCAGTTCTACAAAGTCCTCGACCCACGTCTTAGTGGCAACCAGTAAAGCATCAAAACATTCCTGATTGCTATTGCTTGTACCGCCTCAGTTGTCGCACTGAGACGAAGAAGATTAAGAGTTACTACAAAGGTTTAGTTTTTTTTTTTTTAATGGTGAGACGGAGACAGTGTGTGGGGCTGCATTCCTTTTAACGTTGTAATTAGAAATAATCCGTACTCTTAGTATTAGATGCCTAACCAATTTCCGACATGGCCTATTTCCTAACCCATTTTAATTTCCGGTCTTTTTCCAGCAGCGAATGGGAACATCCAGAAGGCAGAGGCACGCATCTCCCACGCACAAGAACTGACAGAGCTTTCTCGAATGCCATCCCCGGAGCCAATTTTGTAGTAGCCTAAAGAGAGCAATTGCTTCCAGATGGCTCTGCAGTAGAATTTCCACTGAACTCACTAAACTATCTCGGATACTGGAGCAGAGTAGATTGGAAATCCCGCATCTATAAAAACGTCTTCGTCTTTCGGATACATCTTCCGACAGTACATTGATAAGATTACTTCGTCGATTATTAACGAAGTAGAGAGACTAAGAGTATACTGCAAAACAGACAGTGAAAAGGTCTGACTGCGAAGTGAACAATATCTGAACTGGACAGACACAAAGTTTGCTCCTAACTAACAGGGCGTAATACGCAGTGACAGATCTAAAGGGATGATGATTCCGCCAAACTGTCTTTCCTTTTCATGCTTGAGAGCAAAATAAAACTAAAATTTGCACCTCCTGCTGAAACGATTCTTGCCAAACAGTTTTAAAGTTCTTCTTTTTCTATTGGTTGGTATTCTGAGCAGTCTGATGAGGGATTGTTTCCTGGAAGCAAGGCAGTTGTGGGTCAAAAGCCAGAGTTTTCTAGCTAGCTATCACGCCGGAGGCGTTACTAGCCAAAATGTTTGGGGGGGGGGACAAGGTATTTACCGACTGGCTGGTCATTTTTACCGACTGGTTTTGCAGACAAAAACGACTATTCTTGAGAAAAAACGACTATATTTAAGATATAATCGACTATTTTACGAAAAACCGACTGTTTTTAAGAAAAATCTACTGTTTCCTAGAAAAAAATCGACTGTTTTCACGAAAAATAGCGGCGCTTCGCGCCGACTCGGCTATTTTTTACCGACTGGTCGATAAAATTGGGGAGGCGTCCCCCCCTCCCCCCCCCCCCAGTAGTGACGCCCCTGCGCAGTGTTCAACTAAATTTAATATTTATTCGACTTTTTGATCCAGAGTGGATTTTTAAGATCTGGTTTTCGTCAAACTCCTTAAACATTTTACTATTTATCACTAATCTGAAAATGATACCGTAATAAAATGATACCGTAGGCTAGTGGTTTCTATTGAAAAATTACGACTAAACGGCTCAATTACTGTTACTTCTAGCAATTTTTTTGGTTTTGGCCGGACTCCGGGCTAAATATTTGTCCAGTGAAAAATAATTTTCATAAAAGAATTTAGGATGTATCTTTACCCCTACATCAAACCTCTAATCAACTTAAGATAGAACTTTTACTTTCAACAAATTTTCCGGTTTTGGCCGGATTCGGGGCGAACTGTATGTCCGGAGAGAAAATAATTTGCATGTACGGATTTAACATCTCTCCGTGGCCGAATGGTTAGCGTGTCACAAAGCGTACATGACAACAACATACCTCTGTTTTAAGCGCGTCGAACTCGCAAGGGAAGGGTCCCTTGTTCGAGTCTCGGTAGTGCCTACTGTTTGGTTTCGAGCGGGGGTTAGTGGCGTAACTCTGTAAGACAAGCTAAAGTTCACCCAGCTTCAAATGGGTACCTGGAGAAATCCGGGGAAGGTGACAGGAAGGGTGTGCGAAAGCACAGGATGGCTGGCCCCCAACCCCCCTGCACTTCCGGCCGAGAATCGGAGATCAGAACCGTCTTCTTGGCCTGTAAAGGCTGATAGCTGACACCTTTACCTTTTTTTTACCTTTTTTAACATCTCTCCTAGCTCTGTATCGAACTCTAATCAATTTTAAGTAAAACCTTTACTTCTAACGAATTCCCGGTTTTGGCCGATTCCGGGCGAATAGTATGTTCGAGGAGAAAACAATTTGCATATTCGGATTCGGAAGAACAAGCACAAGCCCTAGATACGTAGTTCACAAGACCGGACCGGATGCGAACACTTTGGGTGAGTTGGAGAGAGGGTTCCGAAATCCCGGTGATCCCGAGTTAAGATGCTTACACATGCGCTAAGACAAAGAAACTTGGCAGGAATGTCAAGGAATCGACAGTTTTAACTTAAAGGAGTTGCATCATAAGCATTCTAGCACTTGCAACGTCTAGAACCCCTCCACTCAAGACCCAAGATGAAGACACGACTCGATCCGACCGCTGGGTCATCTAGTGGCGCGGGTCGGAAGTGCGCGACATGGGGAGGCTGGGATCATAGTTTGACTATGGATCTAACAAATTGTTTTTATTGTAGCAGGCACATGGAAAATGTGTAGAAAAATCAAACTAATTATTTGCATAATCGATTTCTTTGAGTATTTTGTTTTTTGTTTTTTCTTGTTAATTCCCGCAAGTCCAAAGAATTAAGGATGTAAACCAGATCACAATAAACAAACGCCGTAAATTATACTAAATTCGTTATAACGATTTCTTAGAGATTATGAAACTAAGCTAAATAATAATTCAGCTTCCGAGACCAAAAATTGTCAAACTGGCCGAGGGTTCTACTTATGACATATCTAAACGTCCACAGGGTGATATACTTCGTTGTTTTAATCCTCTTACACACCCCTCGATCTTCTCGAAGATTTTAGTATACATCTGCCTCTTGTCTGGAGATCAGTGAATATTTAATGAGCGTGTTCCACCTCTCTACCAATAGTAACTATTAGTTACTATTTCCGTTCCAGCCTCACGAAAAGTTACTACGCTGACCGTTCCAACCTTCTCAAAATAGTAACTATTTGCTTACCACGCTCGGGAGCGTAGTTAGCGCAGTAACTACTCTTTAGCGTTTAACGTTAGCGTAGTAACTATCTCTGCAACGTGATTGGTCCGATCAGCCCGCGGCCTGATATTTGACCGAAAAATTAAAAAAGCGTTCCAGCCTAGTGTAGTAACTACAGTAACTAGCGTAGTAACTACGGTAAGTAGGGTGGAACACGCTCAATGAGTAATGGCGAGTTGACGACCTTGTTTTCAAGAGTGAAAGCTGAGTGAAATTAATTTGTGGATAACCTTGGATACCATGAAGATTTTGGAGAAAACAGAGGTAACAGTGTGTTCGTAAATATTCGACACATCGTAAAATGATAGTGTCTCCCACCTTCTCGGCCCACATGAATCAACTACTTTAAGAACATTCGTTTCTCTGATTTGACCATCGTGAGAGGAGTGGAGGGAGGGGGAATCCGGAATCATGAGGTATGTCCAACTTTTGAACGGTGATCGGATCTTAATGAAACTTGATATTTGGAAAGACCTCATATCTCAGATGTCACACTTCAAGTCCGGAATGGATCCGGTGACTTGTGGATCCGGTGAAGCTGGAGGGGGAACCGGAAATCGCGTGACATGTTCAGAGTGGACGGAGAATGAAACTTGGCGGGAAGAACATGCTCAAGCCCTAGATAGGCTAGCTGACAAGACTGGACAGATTCCGAGCACTGTGGGGGGAGCTGGAGGGATGGTTCCCGAATTCCGATGATCCCGACTTAAGATGCTTACACATCCGCTAGGACGGTGAAACTTACTCTACAGGTGACTCGGTGACTCTACAGTTTTAACTTAAGAACAGTCGTTTCTCCAATTTGAGCATCGTGGGGTGGGTGGAGGGAGAGGGAATCCGGAGTCTTGAGGTATGTCCAACTTCTGAAGAGGTGATCGGATCTTCATGGAACTTGATATTCGGAAAGAACCCATGTTTCAGAAGTCCCGTCTGAAGTGGCGACAGGATCCAATCAATGCGGGGGGTCGGGGGGGGGGGGGGGGGAACCCATATTTTTTGACATGCTTAGAGTGCAACAATTGGGATGACAGTGGGAAGGACAAGCGTAAGCCCTAGATACATCAGTGACAGAACCAGACCGGGTTCAGTCACTCTGGGGGAGTTGGAGGGGCGTCCGGAATTCCGGTAATCCCAATTTAAGGTACTTCCAGATATACTAGGACGATGAAACTTGGCTTGAACATTAGAGACTTGATAAGATTGGCTTAGAAATTGTCATTTCCCAGAACCGACCATCCCTTAAAATAGTCATCTTAACTGTGGTGTAAAAAAACATACGTTTTCATGATCCCCATGAGCCCATGGTCATTTTGCCTCAAGGGTTTTGCTTAAGAGTAAATTTCTAGCACCCTTAAAAAAATACTTTTGACCAAACCATATTATATTTATGATCCCTAAGGTTACAGATGCAGATTACAGATGTATTTCTAGCGCCCTTAAAGTGTGAAATAATGGTTTCGCCCCCTTGTGTGTTCTGAACCGAAGCCCTGAGGCTGACTAATCTTGGTAGTGTCGAGCGGTGGGGAATTACCTCGGGAATCACTCAACTCTTCGACGACTTATATGGATCGTAGTCTTTCGTTTGGTGGTTCAATTTAACTTACTATAGCCTACCTATTAATCTTTGGGTTCACAAAATATCGAAGGTATTCCAATTGGTTTGGGTTGGCTTTACTCTAATTCTCGTCTCAATCCCATCTCGATATCAACTGCTTCAAAACCGTTCTCCAGTTCCTACTTCTCTGCTACCACAATTCCGTCAGTTTTTGCACACATCTTACAGGGCGGAAAATAACCAATATCTACATTTCCAAGGGGAAATGAGAATCTTTTACGTAAATTTCCGAAATACGAATAAAATCAGTTCTGATAATTAAGTATTAATGACCGACCCAATGTCACAAGTGCTCATCCTCACAGCCAAGTGCAAAAAGATTGGCTTAGAAATTGTCACTTCCCAGATCTGACCATCCCTTTAAGTCCTCATCTAACCGCAAATATTTTAAAGCAAAATCAAGATTTTCATAATCCCCATGAGCTCATGATAATTTTTGCATCAAGGGTTTTTGCTTAGAAATGAATTTCTAGCACCCTTGAAGTGCGCATCTTAACCAAAAAGTAAATAAATACTTTTGACCAAACCAATATATTCATCATCCTAAAGGGCCCAGGATATTTTTTGCCTCAACGATTTTAATTAGATGCCAGCGCCCTTAAAGTGCGCATCATCACAGCGAAGTGCAACAAAAAAAATAATACTTTTTACCTAACGATACATTTTCGTGATTTCCAAGGGTCCACATCGTCATTCTTATCTCCAGGGTTTTGCTTACAAACGATCACAACAAACCCACTACTTGGCGAATTCCTACTTTCATCCTTTTACCAAGCCTTCAAGTGCCATATGAGCTTCCAGCTCTTGCAAATAACATTTTCTATACTTCCTATATGTTTGCATTCGGGATGGTTTTTGCCGGGGGGGGGGGGGGGGGGGGGGGTACCCGGGTTTTTTTTCACCAGGGGGGTGGGGGGGGGGGGCAGTCTAAAACCAAACGAGTCAGAAAACAAAGAAACAGTTTGGCGTCAGCCTACTTGCTTCAAGATCGTCGAGGATGCCTTTATTTTTTAACCCCAGTTGACAACAAAACAAACTCATCAAGGAACGAGTTTACCAAACTGGCATCTAGCAGTGCTTTCGCCCTTCGGTGAATATTAGGCACTTTCATTGCATCACCAAGCATACGCTCAAAGCGAATGTAATCCAGCCAGATTTTCGAATCTTTCTTCCCAAACTGATCACACGCAAACTCATACGCCCTCCGGACATTAATCAAACTGGGCACTGATTCAGCAACCTCCAGTTCCACCATCTTGCGATGAAACTCCAAACTGAACGGCGGCTCTAAGGCAAGCCTCGAGTATAGATGTCTAGCGTTGTCAAGTCCCTTCGCTTTTGCTGTCCACTCAAGAAAGGTTACATGTAGCAGGCGTGAGATGATGGGCTTGCGAGTCAGCGATTCTTCAAAGAGCTTTTGGACCGCTGTCTGAACCTTCCTACCTTTGGCAACCAGCCATTTTGACACATACTCCCAAACAGGGATTGCCTCCTCAGTGTCCCCGAGCGCTTTAATGGCATCGTAGAATACACTCGGTATGTCTTCAGTCACGTTTTCTGCCTCCGAGTCCGAATCCTCGGAGTCCGAATCACGGACGCGTTTTTCAACAGTCGTTTTTTTTAATGGATCAGCTGCGCTTAGACTGCCTGTGTCAATCACAAACAAGTCAGTTGGATGATCGTCTGTCTTCTGACCAAACTCCGACTCGAGTCTTTCAATCCAAAACTTAGTATTCTTAGGGAAGTTCTTGGTTGCGGATTCAGCTATGGATCTAAGCGAGTCCCACCTCTTCAAATCTTTAGAAAGACTTAGCCACGTTTCATAAAGAGACTCAGTCAAGTGTTCCTTCTCATCCATAAGCTCGAACATCTCAAGTAACCTTGGAATAACGGTTTGGAGGTGTTTCCCACTATTTCTAAGCTCAAGTAGGGTAGCCAAGTACAGAGTACTGAGCTTCGTGGAATCGATGATCTCAAGTCCCTTCTGGTAAGTTTCACAGCACTTTTCAAACCTAATGCTGAACTTGGCGAGTTTCCGAGCAGGTTTAGGATCATCAACATCCATGATTTCCTCTGACTGACCTGTGGTGATCTCGGTCTGATCTCCTCGTCCCTCCAGCTCTCGCCTGGCCAGAGTATCCCAAGTATGTTCATCTGTGGGATATTTTTCGATCAAATCGCTCATGATCTTTTCCTCTAACCATTTCGCAAACTCAAACACCTTCGCAATACCCAGAAACTGAACAACGAAGAGACTTTCAGGGATTTTCTCGACTGCAGTATCGTAAACAACTTCTGCGAGCCTGCCCTGCAGAACTTGGTCTTCTGTTTCTGGATTCAACTCTTTGTCCTGGATTCCCAGTACCTTCCTTCTCTTTAGAAGCCTGTCAACAAAGAGAAGTTCCAGTCTAAAGCTTTCCAAATACAGCTCTTTACTGTCGGGGAGGAACTGTAGCCCTCGGAGAAGAATAGCTCTGGCATTCTCTGCAGACGAATTTTCTTCAAACTCCCATTTTGCAGCCATCAGCCACAAATACGGCTTATCATTGTGAACGGCCAACATTCTGACAAAGATTTTGCTGATTTTGTTTCCCCACTGGACTTGCTTACAGAAATCAATGTAAGACAGCCAGAGCTTAAGGTCGTTCTGGAATCTGAAGACACAGAAACGAAAAAGAGCCCCAATTCTGTTTGAAATGGCATGGTCAATTTCGTCTTTTTTGAAGGAATAGCCACCCTTCTTTCGTCTTAGCTTCAACAGTTTGTATAGACTCATCTCATACTGGATATACTTCAGATAGTCCTCTTTCTTTTTAGTCCGCCTCTGGATCCTGTACTCGAACTCTCGTCTTCTTTTTATAATAGTCCGAACTTCTTCAGGTGACAAAAGACCTACTCTCTCTGTCTGCTCCAGCTCTGGGAGCATCTCTTCCAGGCGCAGTTCCACGAACTCTGCCATTTTTTAAAATATGTTCTGCTGTAAAGAAAAAGATGGTATTTAGCATTGAGCTTAAATTTACAACCCAAATGACCACCAATACCGTATTTACGAAAACTTCGAAATAAAGTACCCTTTAAACTTCAGCAACAACCTAATTGTAAGGGACACGTGTTTGGGCTTGTGAAGGAGGGAAGCGTGCAAGAGGACACCAAGCTATCGGGTCCTAAAACAGCCTTACCAATTTGCCGTGAATGCTGCAATGAATCTGTTAATATCTGCAGGTGTATAGTAGATCAGATTTTCAATGCTGCTCAGTATGATTATTCCCAGCTTTTCCGTGACATGTATATGTTGGAAGCTTTTTTACAGTGCATTTTAATGTTATTGTTGTTATCAAATTTTGAAAAGAGAAAAATGTAGAAGACCTGCATCTTTTCATTCTCCACTCAAAGGATCCCTCAAGTTCCCAACCTCGCCAATACTGTACCATGAACAACAACACCCAAATATTCCTAGCCTCTCTCAACTACAACTTCTATATGGTCGTGAGGTGAAAAATTTTCTCAAAACAGCGAAGACAGATCCCTCACAGGATTATAGGGCCTAGTAGATCGAAGAAAGAAATGAACCTACACTTGGGGATTGTTTGATTGTTTGCGACAATGTTTTGACCAGATACCACCCTACAAATCCTACAATAATACCAGTACTAGCCTACAGCAGGGGTTGCCAAACTTAAATTATGAAACATCGAAACTGGCAGAAAAATTATTAGCCTAAAAAGAAATTACTGTAGCCTACAGTCATAATAGTCAAAAAGAAAAATCTTACAAATTTATTTGAATTATTTGCAAATTTATTTGCGAATCTATTTCAATTGTTTGCCTTCATTGGTTTGAACCTACCTTAAAAAGGGTGTTTCTGGTTGTTAACTTAGTCAACTCTAAGGCTTTCATCATCTAGTAAACCACAAGAAGGAATTTGAGCTCAGATACGAAGAATATAAATTCAAAATTCACTCTTAAAAATTGTCAACCGTTATTTTAACTTCAATCTGATATTTGATTCGCACTCTTCATTAACTTTGATCAAGATTATGTTTTCTTTAGGGAGACCTTTTCTGGAAATCAAAACTTACTTTGAAGTTGGATACCCTACTTGTAATAGTCTACATTTTGAAAAGGAAAATATGTAAGAAAGAAACAAGAACAAAATCTAAAACAACTGATTTTATTTGTTCAAAATCAATGGTTTGAAACCTACATGACAGAAAAGCAGGGCCATCACTAGCCTTTTACCGGGAGGGGGGGGGGGGGTCATCCAATTTGCGCAGCTGGGATTTAAAAATGTACAGACAAAATGCCCTGTTACCGAGAAAATTTCCCAATAGCAAAGAACTGAAATGGTGTAAAACTCTGTAAGGCATCAGATGAAATTATTCCTGTAATAAATATTTGTATATTCAAATTCCAACCTTCAGCTTTCTTAGCAAAATTAAACAACTACCATTCAAATTCTAGCTTTAATGTATTTCAACCCCCCCCCCCCCCCCCCCAACAAGGGCGAAGCCTAAAATGCCAACTAAAAGACACACCATTGCAGGGTTTGTAGATATGCTGATGAGCAGAGCATCTTTTGGCGATCCAAAATAAAAGTAATGCACTAGGCCTATCTATAAAATCACAGGCTCGTCCGTTTAAAACAAGACCATAGGTTTCGACAGGATCCCAAATGTTGAATATTTACTGGACTACTTGATCCAGACAAGCGAATCTTGTAGATTTCCAGTCTTCGTCAAACCCCTGTGACATTTTGCTATAATCTATAACCAAGTTCAGATATGGATTCAGCATGCATGTTTACTCCAACATCTCATCTTTAATCGACTTCAGACCAACTTGAACACTTGACCGAATTCCTCCTTTTAGCAGTAATCTCGGCGAACTGCATGCAGAGCAAAAGAGCTGGTGACATTGAGAGGCGAAGAAGGAAGGAAGGACCTTTCGATCCAAATTTCCGGGTTTTTGCAAATTTTACCAGCTTATCCGTCAAAATTGGATTCAGCATGTCTCCTTACCCCGATACCGAATCTCTAATCGATCTTTAGTATGTTCGAAAGCTGCAACACCATGTCTCCCCACCCTATATCGACTATATCATTACGTTTTAAAACTTCATGCAAAATTTCGGGTTGCGGACGGATTCCGGGCCAACTTCTTGTCCGGCAAGAAAATAATTTCCATATTCGGATTCAGCATGTCTCCTTGCCCCCAAATCAACTCTCTAATGAACTTCAGACTAAACTTTAACTTTTCACCATTTTTCTGATTTTGCCAGGTTTCGGGTGAATCACTTGCACGGCAAGAAAATAATTTTCATATTTGGATTCAGCATGTCTCCTTACCCCTCACCATCTCATGAGCTTTAAGAAACAAGAATTTGGCCCCTTAATTTGAAACCGCTCCCCCACCCCGAAATATAAGGCTACAGAGCCCATCTTCGAACTTGCCAAACCTTCCGCATGCCCAGTTTGAAGAAAATATTTCCACCCCTTCAAGAGTTATCGTGCTAACAGACGGACAGATGGACAACCTTTACGAAATCATAGATATCCTGTCACTTTTTTTGGGATCCCAAAAAGTAGTGCAATCCAGAATACAGTAGCCTAGACACCCAAAAAGTAGTGGCAATCCAGAATACAGTAGCCTAGACACAGAGTATATTTGATCTGAATATACCGCAAAAAGTGTAGTTTTCACATGAAAAGACATGCTAATTGCTGTTTTCATTTCAGGGTTTCTCACTACTGTCACTGTCATTAGGCTACTGTATCCTTTCTAGCTGAGAAGTTGATAAAACAAAAAAATTGAGAGTTATGAGGGCTGTTCAGTATGATTTTCATTCGGTCCCAAATAGGCTATTGCCTATAGATCTTTAGTGACTGGACAGGCTAGCTCAGGGCCAGCTATACAGCTATGTAAAAAAAAAAACAGTCTCTGCAAAGGACTGGTTTTGTTTTTTCTTAGTGCAGGAGGGGTATCCGACCTTGAATTTATATAGCCACGAACTTGGCCTGAAACTATTACAAGCAAACTTTTGATCCTAGCTCATCCAGGGTGTCCTTCTTGACAGTTAGGACCTTGTTAGGACAGCACTGATATTTCCTCTTAACGTTTATAGGCCAAGCTCAAGGTTGTAAAAATTCGAGGCTGGACACCCGTCCTGTAGGCTACTGAAGAAGAGACAGGAGACGAACAAAATCAGATGAGAGCTAGTACACTAGGGCAGGATGGCAAAACAGAGCACTATCGCTGGTAGGTCCATCTACCACAAACCCTTGATTTTTTTTATACCCTATGCCAAACGCTGGCTTGCCTAAGGCTATAGACAGCTTCCAGTTAGCTTCTTCATATTTCTCTTACAGTAAGGGAGACCAGGGTTGATGCGACACAGGATGTTTCCGCAGCAGCATTTTAAAATCCAGATTCGAGCGAGAAATTCCAAAAAAATCGAGAGTGAGTGTTGAAGAGCAACCGACTTTGTGCAGGAGTTTCACATGTCCGCGCACAGACATTTGGAAGATATTTCATTTACATGGTAGTTTTTTTCTACTAAACTGCACAGAGCTTTGTAGCTCTGGTTGGGAGCATACGGTTGAAAGTAGGCAGGTAGAAAGCCTTCCCATGTTGCTAACTAATGATATTAACAAAATGTAGCCTACTCAGCTTAACTTTTTTTTTCTAGAGGCCATATTTTAGAAATGGTCTGTCTGGAGTTGATGTAATAAACCATCGTTGGGTTGGTCCAGATGGTTATTTGAAGGTTATATTGAAGGTAAAAATGCCCAGTAGGGCATTTCTACGCATCATACAGAAGCAAATAATTACGCGCCCCTTCCCATGCATCCTCCCCCTGTCAATTCCTGCCCCCCCCCAATAAATTCCTGCCCCCCCCCCCCCCCCAATGAGACAGAAATATCAATACATCAATCAGCAGGTAGATAGTACACGAGGAGTACCCAACCTCAACTTTATATAACCTCGAAATTGGACTGAAAATACTACAAGCAGATTTCTGTCCAGTCCTAAACTTACCCTAGGTCATTCAGGGTGTCTTTCTTGACAGTTAGGACCTTGTGAGGACTGTATTGATCGTTCCTCTTAAGCTTTTTAGGCCAAGTTCGAGGTTGCAAAAGTTCGAGGTTGCCAGATGAAAAATTCTTTGACTGTGCAGTTGCATGGAATAGTGTGTAGTGGTATGGAGTAGTGTGACTAGTGATATGTAGTAGTATGGAATACTTTGATAAACATGCCTCCGACTGGGTTAATCTTATGCAGTAGTATCCGATAGCATCCAGTTCGCTAGTAGTAGCATGTAGTAGCAACAGTTACTACTGCATGCTACTTTTTCGTACTGCTCATAAGACTAATCCTCGGATATTTTTCATCGGGTGGATACCCTTCCTGTAGTTTATTTTTTAGTCAAAAAAAAAAATACATTATTCTTGACACCATGAGGCTCCTGCCCTGCTCCTGCCTCGTGATCCGCACAATCACAATGAAAAGAAGCAGTTTGCTCTGAGGTATGGATGAAATCAATCTGCAGTATGCAGCATTTATATGGCCTTTACAGAATAAAAAAAAAATTATTGTAAATCTTGGGTTGTTATTTGTTCAGTTTATACATAGCCCTGACTGTTCCAACCTAGGCCAACTTCCTTGCCCAGACTCTGCAGGTGGTAGCCTACTTGGGTGGTACAAAGAGAGATGTGAAAGTTGTCAGCTTAGACCACGATCGATCCTAGACCTATTATCAGCCTAGTAGCCTACAGGACGTGCCATAAATTCCGCCCCCTAGTTAAATTTGACAGATACTGAATATGTTAGCTGGTTTCTAAATGACCATAACTCCACCTATCTACTGATGTAAAAATCTCCCTTCAGATCCTTTCAAAGAGAATCTCTTTCTTCTTCGAAGGTGCGAACGGCGGAAATGAGACCTCTGGTGGGCGGATTTTGGACACAGTGTAGAAAACGCTCAGATCAGTTCATTTCACGAACATGTTTGGAGTAGCGAGCGACTGAAGGCATCTAGCATCAAAAACATTGGTTCGTCTTGGTTAAAAATGTCGATTTCACTTTCGACGGAAGGACTACTAATAAAATAATTGCCGATTGTGATGCCTACATTTGATACGGATGCTTTTTTGCAGTACGACGAAGAGACACAATAGTGGCGTTTTTTATCGCCGTTCAAATTTGCCCGGTAGACGAAGCGAGTTTTCCGATTCGTGCATATTACTGTTTTCGATGGCCGATAGCCGTTGGCGATCGCCGATGTTTCTGGGTGCGCAAAAACGAGTTTTTCATTTTTGAAAATACCGCCTAATCCTCAAACGAAATCCATACGTCAACGGCTAACGGCGAGTGGACACGAATTTAGGCGATAGACGTTAGCCGATCAGAACAAGAACAGAAGTGGCGTTTATCGGCGATAGCGGAGCCGTTTGACTTTTTGGCGTTTTTGACGTTCGCCGATAGATAGCCGTAGCCGAAGCCGATACCCGTAGCTGTTTCTTCTAATTTCTGTTTTCGTGCTCAACGGCTAACGTCTATCGCCTAAATTCCTGTCCATCAGCCTAGGACTCGCCGATAGGCGATGGACGTTGCCTCCAACTCCAACGGCTATCGGCTATCGAAAACAGTAAATAAGCACGAATCGGCAAACTTCCTTCGTCTACTGGAGAAATTTCATCGGCGATCAAAAACGCCACTATAATAAGATAAACAGCTACGGCAATCGGCTTCTGGCGAACGTCGAAAACACCAAAAATCGCTATCGTCGAACTAAGCGGCGATCAAAAACACCACTAAAGGCGTATTCTCGCCGTTCCCCGAGGACTCCTCGGGAAATCGAAGGGAACAGCGAGAGTACAGGGACTCACTCCACGCGGACTCCGCGTACAGAAAACAGCGAGAACACGGGGAATGCTTCCAAAACGGATTTTGTTCTTAAAACAAATATGCAATTGACAAAATTAGTCTGGATCTCCTTTATTTTTGGTTTTGTTTATTCTGATTATTTTTAATTAATTTTACAGTGCACCAACACTAGCAAAAATTCATTCCCCTCCGAATCTGAAAGGGAGTCCTTTTTTTATGATGGTGATGATAATCAGAGCATTCCCCGTCCGTGGGGACTCGCGAGAATACGGAGAGTAAGTCCCCGGGACAAACAAAAACGCGGGGACTCCTCAAGTGGAGTCCTCGGGGAACGGCGAGAATACGCCTTAATATTTCGCCGCTTCTTATCTTTCAACAACACAACAGCGGGAAAGAAGCACATGTTTTAAAAACAGCGGGAAAAGAAGCACATAAAGAAGCAGATATTGTATTTGTTGTGTTTTATTTAATTATTTTATTTTATGTTACATACTCCGCTTTTCAAATGGCGGGTCATAAATAAATTACTTAGGCTACTTACATACTTACTTACTTACATGTTGTAAAATTAGCGGGAAAACAAATCGAGACTTTAAAAGAACTCTATAGAAGCCGATAAAAGCTTGAATCGAATCAGATCGCAACCTGCGAAGTAATCAGCATGACTTGCCTATAATCAGCATGTTTTATTTAGCGTCTTGGATTTTGGGCGGAATTCGATCGCAAAGTGGGCCGAAATTCGTTTCGGAGGCGGAATTCAATTCTACCCCCAAAAAATTGGTCCTTCTGCTGAAACGCTTATCTCGCAACGCTGAGACGCATTAGCCAGATAGAAAAAATAGTGTCTGGAAGAACAGAAGCAGAGCTTTCTTTCAAGATATTGGAAAGTAAGTTTAGACAAGTTTAAAGCACTGAAATTAAATGGGAGGCTGGATTTAGTACATATTTGCAGTCATGGTGGGCGGAATTTGGTGCACTTCCTGTATAGCCTAACATTTGCTAAGCTGTTAATTTAATTTAACTGAATCAGTACTGGTGTCCAAAGCAACCTTGTGTTATGTCGAAAACAACCTGTACCTTGGGAGTTTCCGATAGGCTACACGAGTGGTACCTATCCTCGTTTTTACACTACGGTACCTTGATTTTTGTCCCAAAAATGTTAAAATGAAATGTACAAGCTGTCCTGACAGTCAAGAGGCAAAATATGACTTTTTCAAATTCATCTGTCCAAAAATATTCGAAGTCTGTGTCTTTTTCTCCATTTTGTAACTGTTTTAAAAAGCTGTGTTCTGCCTATTGACTTTGCTAACTCTTCCTTTTTCATCATTTTTAAGTAGATCGAGGTAGGGTTAGAATGAAGTAATCTTGTTTGAAAAGAAAAATATGTTTAACTAGAAATATAGAAGCAATATTTATTTATCCAATATGTAAACCATTCAGTTAGCTTCAGTCTGGTATTTTTGTCATATTTGTTGGTTCCTTTTTAAGCCAGGTGGATTATTCTGAAGGAAAGACTTCACTGGAAATTTGAAATCTTGTCTGAGGTTAGATACCCCTCCTGTAGGGGAGAGGGGGGCCATACCGCACGGGGGCGAAACCTAACCTTCAATTTTTTCACCACCTAGCATGCAGCTTTTTCACCCTAAAAATTAACACTAGATGGCCTCTACCTAGCGCCCATTTGGCGGAAGTTTCAAATCAGTTGGACAAACTGTACAAGTTGTGGGAGCCCTTGAAGTTTTTTTGCTCTCGCTGGAAATATGGACATAGCAAGTCGGTGAAAGATAATTCAATAATTGTGATAGCCAGAATTCCGTGCTTTTGCAGGCGTTTAGTCTAGTATTTGTTCTCTATCCTGTGTGATTTTCATTTTGATCGGCCGACGGGTTTGACCACGGCCGCCATTTAATTTTTTTTGTCTGTCTGGGGCGATTCCGAACAAAAATTTAGGGGCTATTCCGAATGTATTTTTGAACGTTCGGTTTCGCCCATTCTTGACCAAAGATAACTACGACCTTCAACTTTGCAGATTCTGAGGTTTATATGTCACTACTAATGTTAGGTAATGAGGGTGCCCATTTATGCTTATATAGTTGAAAATCTGGTCATTTTGCGTTTTTTACGTTGCTTTTCAAATAAATAGCTCAAATTTTGTCCACGCTCATCACCTAACTAATGTCAGGTGATGAGGGTGCCCATTTATGCTTATACCTTATATAGTTGAAAATTTGGTCATTTTGTGTTTTTTAAGTTGCTTTTCAAATAAATAGCTAAAATTTTCAACCCATCCCATTTGGCCCCTACCCCGTCCGCTTTCGCCCCGTGGTGGGGGCTATCCCGAACGACTGAGAGACTGCTGGTTTTAGGGCTGCAAAGGGTTTACCTTGACTCCTAAAATTTTCATAAATTCACCACAGAATGCCCAGTGACTGCCCTCCCTTGACCATAAAAACTGAGTATATTGGTTAAAAAATAAGCTTCCAGCAGCAGAAAAAGCAAAAATCGTTCGGTATGGCCCCCCTCTCCCCTACTGATAAAAAATCTTTTGAGAAAAAAATGCAAATAAAAAATCTGCAAAATTATTTTAACTGCAGAATTCTGTAAACATTTTTAAGGATTTTAACTCCCCAATATATTTGTGGGCTGGAAGCGGAAAAAAATGTCCTGGCCAGCCCTGGTCTCCCCTACTGACAGCACAGGCTAGGCCTACAATCAGATACACAATACTAGTGTAATTTTATCGTTACCACTTGTACAGCAAAGAAAAATATAAAAAAGATAACACAAACCTCTACTAACTCCTTTCTTTATACAGAAAACGAACACAGTAGCATGTGAAATTCTTGTATTTTTCTTTGTTTTGTCTTCGTCTTCTTCCTTCCCCAGAAGACGAGAAAACGTCAGGAGGAGAGCCGAGAGAGAGACTCTCACTCGGGTAAACAACCGAAAAAAGTCCGTCAGATGGCCGGCTATGTTATTGGCAAGAATGGATGAAGTTTGTAAAAAAAATCTACCAAGAAGTCGCGAAAATTGAAAATGCACTGCACCAGGACAAACTGTAGGATCGCATTCTTTGCAATTCAAATTCGTTTTCTCTTAGGCAGGCTGCTAATGAAAACCCTAGAAACTAGATATTTTGGCACTTGTGCGTGCGAGTGTGATGCTTAGGCATGTTTATCAAACAGTGTCACATTACCAAATAGTCAAAGTGGGCACTCGCCTATGCCGGTACTGTTACCAAAGAATCGGAGTTGTGTTTTATCAAGAACAAATAATCTGATAGAACCTCCGTCTCCCTAATCTCTGTGATACGACCATGCAGAGTCGAATATATTCTGATACCCTACCCGATGCAAACGAGTGGAGGAGCTACGCAGAACATCATAGCTGAAGAGCTGAGCACGCAAAGGTGATAACTCCCTTTTTTTGGCAAACTGAGTTAAGAACATCGTCTGGTACACTTTTTTGCGCTCTTTCTCCCTCTGCTATCAGAATCTTGGCCAGATCACTAACTCCCTACTGAGATACTCAGTCGACAAAGGTGATAACTAGCTTTCGATATACTAACTCCCAAACTTTAAACGCAATTATCTCGAAACTAGTAAAAAGTGAGTTATCACCAAACAGCTGTTTTCTCGGTACCACTCCGCAGAAGAATCCGAACGCCATCTCAGTCGTCCTATCCAGCTGATTGGTTGTCTGCCATACTGACGTCACATGTGACGCACTGTAGAGAGGGCTTCCCACGCCTGCAAGGCAACCTACGGTTTTTCACCTCGTAGGGCAACGGCGTAGAGGGAAGTGGACGGGTATCAGCTCAAAGCTCACAGCATGTACCTCTAGTTCTGCTCAGTTTTATCGCGATATCCAAAGTCACTGCATGGGACCAAATACGGAGGTTCTATCAGATTATTTGTTCTTGGTATGTATTTGAAGTTCATAAGGCGTATTCTCGCCGTTCCCCGAGGACACCTCGGGGAATCGAAGGGAACGGCGAGAATAGAGGGAGTCACTCCGCGCGGACTCCGCGTACAGAATCCAGCGAGAACACGGGGAATGCTTCCAAAACGGATTTTGTTCAAAAAAGAAATATGCAGTTGACGAAATTAGTCTGGATCCACTTTATTTTTGGTTTTGTTTATTCTGATTGTTTTTAATTAATTTTACATTGCACCAACAGCAGCAAAAAGTGATTCCCCCTCAAATTTGAAAGGGAGTCCTTTCTGATGATGGTGATGATAATCGGAGCATTCCCCGTCCGTGGGGACTCGCGAGAATACGGGGAGTGAGTCCCCGGGACAAACAGAAACGCGGGGACTCCTCATGTGGAGTCCTCGGGGAACGGCGAGAATACGCCTATAGTACAGCGTACTGTTTGTTGTCGTTTGATTCGCCCTTTGGATTCGCCAGCATAAGACGCCATAGTATACGCTGGGAAGGCGCGGGGTGCCGGAAGTCGTTTTATTAGCCAGCGGGCCGCATGCTGAGTGCCAGCGGACCCGCTAGTTTGTATGCTGGGTGAGGCAGGGAACAGTTCAGCGTACTTCTGACGCAGTCCGCCGGGAATAAAACGGCTACTTACAGTTCGCCATCCGCTCCTGCTGTACTACGAACTTCAAATAAAACGCAACTCGGGCAGGTCCTTTTTTGCTGCATCTAGAAAACCAAAGGTTTCGATGGAACCGGACGGACATATGGACAAGTTTTACGAAGACATAAGGCGTATTCTCATCGTTCCCCGAGGACTCCTTGGAGAATCGAAGGGAGAATAGAGGGAGTTACTCCACGTGGACTCCGCGTACGGAAAACAATGAGAACACGGGGAATGCTTCTAAAACGGATTTTGTTCAAAAAAAAATATGTGGTTGACGAAATTAGTCATATTTGTTCATTCTGATTGTTTTTAATCAGTTTAACATTGCAACACCGGCAAAAGTTGACTCCCCTCCGAATCTGAAAGGGAGTCCTTTTTGATGATGGTGATGGTAATCGGGTCATTTCCCGTCCGTGGGGACTCGCGAGAATACGGGGAGTGAGTTCCCGGGACAAACAAAAACGCGGGGACTCCTCAAGTGAAGTCCTCGGGGAACGGCGAGAATACGCCTAGGCTATATGTCTGATTGACTATCTGATTGTTTTTAATCAGTTTAACATTGCAACACCGGCAAAAGTTGACTCCCCTCCGAATCTGAAAGGGAGTCCTTTTTGATGATGGTGATGGTAATCGGGTCATTTCCCGTCCGTGGGGACTCGCGAGAATACGGGGAGTGAGTTCCCGGGGCAAACAAAAACGCGGGGACTCCTCAAGTGGAGTCCTCGGGGAACGGCGAGATACGCCTAGGCTATATGTATCCCTTCACTTACAATTTGGGATCCCAAAAACCGAACTGGAGACGGTTTGTAAGGAGCTTTGAAAGATCCATGAAACCAATTTTGCTTTGATTTAACCGCAGTCAACAAAGCGTTCATATACTGACGCAAATACTAAGTATTTGTTTTCCTTTTGCAGTCAATGTCCAAAATGAAGGGCAATTAAAACAGCCAAAAAACCATGTGCCTTTTACAAGGAACCTGTGGCCATTTCTGTTTCATTTGTTTCTCGAATCTCACGTTTGGTCTGGAAGTCAAGGAATCGATCCTCTGGTTATTTTGCTGAAATACGATACGGTCATAACAAGGCCGACAGCGACAGGCTGCGACTGCTCGAGTTTTACCGGGGTTTCAAGAGCAGACCCCTGATAAAAAAAAAAAAAAATGTCCTCTCTCGCGTCTGTGCTTTAGATACTTGCAACAAGACTGATCCTTTCTTCTTCTCTTATCTTGAATCCTCTGTATCCCCAAAATGTGCATCCGCGGCAACGACATTATTTTGACTTTTGCAGACGATTCTTATTGGGACCTTTTGGTTCCTCTACATTGCTCGATGTTCTTGATTGACAGACGCTTGGAAAATTGGTTTTGCGAAAACAACTTCTGTTTTGCGTTGTGAATCTAAAATCGGAAAATACGGTTGAAGGGTGCGAAATCTTTGAAGATTGAAAATGATTAGAACCGCTGTTAGAACTGTTTTTAGAAGTTTAATAAAGAAACGGTAATATCTGTTCTGCAGTCTTGAAGACACTAGAACCAGCCACGAAATCCCACGCGTGATCCCAGAGTCAGTCCGATGAAATCCGGGCCCAGTGCGGTCGTTCCGTCAAAAGAAGCTGATGAACCGAACCACGCGTACACTGATTGGGTTTTAGTTTCTATCCGGAGGCCATAATTGCATAGAAGCCAACTCGTGTTCTTCGAGTGGAAATAATATTTTAGCTCGTCGTTTCCAGGACAACTCACTTAATGGGTCACTTGCTTGAGAAAAATAGGATACGCTACTCCCAGGAGTGGGAGGGGGTCGGACTTGGGTCAGTATAATGGCAGGCAACGAAGGTTTAGCAAAGACTTTCCATTCAAATAATTAGGTAGGCGGGAAATTCCCACATTCTGTCGTTCGGGCGCTAGTGATGCAGCTTCGTGGTTGGTAACCAAGGAACACCACAAAGCCTAAAGCTATATTTCCGAGGAAGTGACTTTCGCGAAGTGAGGATTGTTGGTTAAAATGGGCGCCATACGATTTTTAGATCGCGGGACTCGGAAAACCGTTCGCCCCTAACTTGAGACGTATTCTCGCTGTTCCCAGAGGACTCCTTTTGAGGAGTCCTCGCGTTTTTGTTTGTCCCGGGACTCATTCCCCCGTATTCTCGCGAGTCCCCGCGGACGGGCAATGGTTAATACGAATGGTTAATACGAATTTCTGAGATCAATAGTGAGTTTAGCCATGGGACAAAACTGATTGGAGAAAAAAGCATCTATTTCATTGGGGTTACGATTTTTGTTTGTAAATAATAACAATTCAAAATTAAGTTAGAAACGACCAGAATAAACATAAGTGAAAATAAAATGGACCTAGACTAATTCCATCACATTTTTTTTTTTTTTTTAATACAAAATCCATTTTGGAGGCATTCCCCCGTGTTTTCGTAGTTTTTCGTCCGTGGAGCCCGCGCTAAGTGATTCCATTTATTCTCGCCGTTCCCCCCGATTCCTCGAGGAACGGCGAGAACAAGCCTTTAGGAAGTCAGTTTAAAGTTACAGTCCGAACGTGGATTTTTTCTTTTACCAACATTCAGTCTTTGCTTTATAAAACCAACCCTCTGCTGTGGGCCACCGTCAAGACGGGATTAGATCTCAGACACCATTGCAAGGAATTACGGGCAAGAACGGGAAAAAAAACAGCGGAAAAAGACATTAGTGGCGTTTTTGATCGCCGATTAGTTCGGCAATAGCGTAGCCGGAAGCCGATAGCCGTAGCTGTTTCTTCTAATATCTGTTTTTGTGCTCAACGGCTAACGTATATCGCCTAAATTCCTGTCCATCGCGTATCGGCCTAGGACTTGCCGATAGGCAATGGACGTTGCCTCCAACTCCAACGGCTATCGGCTATCGAAAACAGTAAATAAGAACGAATCGGCAAACTTCCTTCGTCTACCGGGGAAATTTCATCGGCGATCAAAAACGCCACTGTTCAGAGTTTTCACGAAGATGAATTGTTTACAGGCTGATTTCTAAGACTGGCAAATATGCCATTGCTAATCCTTCCCTGACTGTTAATTATGCTCGTAAAAGGAAGTTAGGGAACCAGTGAGAAGACTGAGAAACGTGGTGAGATTCTTTGTGTCTAACAACTGAAGCAAATGACCAAATGTGCAGTCTTCACTGTCAGAAATTCCATAACAGATCGTGCATAACACTTTCAAGAATAATACCTTTTCACTTAGAAATAAAGTGTTATGACCAATTAAGTTTACACTATTCCGTGCCTAGATCTCCAACAACACCTTCAATTGGTAAAAATACTACACTGTCAGAAGTTACATAACGACAACAGAAGGATGCCCGGTTTCAACAGATAACACTTTGGGATGTTATCTGTTATGTTTCTTTCGTTCCCGTTAGTATTTTTTACCAATTGGTCATAACACTTTATTTCTAAGTGAAAAGGTGTTATTCTTGAAAGTGTTATGCGCTATCTGTTATGAAACTTCTGACAGTGTTGTCATCGTTGGTGCGCTTTAGTGGCGGGAAATGCTTAGTGCTGTTGCCAACTATCAAGTTTCATCCAGATCGGGTCACTCGAGAGAGAGTTATGCATTGTAAAAGATTCCTGATTCCTCTCCCTCCATTCCCCCATGGATGGTCAAATCTAAAATTGATAGTTTCCAAGGGAGGTCGGATCCCAAATATGCCTGGCAAATTCTATCCTCCTAGCACATATCTGACCACCAGAGACCACCTACGGAAAAGCCCCGTCGAACTGACTGATTGGTCCTCTTCGCTGGTTCGATTAATAACTCTCGTGTTGTCTATCGCTTTTGCAGTTCTCCTTTTGAAAGGAATGGAGGGAAAACCTGTAAGCAACGTCACAGAAGTCCCCTTTCAGTTCCATACTGTGGGGGTGTTAGAGGGAGGGGGGATACTGGAAATCTTGTGGAATCCGAGTTAAGGTACTTCCAGACGGGCTAGGACGACAAAACTTGTCAGGTATATTAGGGAGCAGATCGAAATATCGAATTGACTTGGAAATTGTCATTTTTAGGATCCGACAATCCAGAGAGGAGTGGAGGGAGGGGGATTCCGGAATCTTGCGCCACGCTTAACTTTCGGACGAATTATTTGATCTGGGTTTGAGGTCCGGACTGGATTTGGGAGCTTCGGGGAGAGCTGGATCAGAAATCTTGTGGCACGCTTGGAGTAAAGAGGTCGAGACGGGACTTGGTGGGAAGCTAGACATAGCTAGGCCCTAGATGTACTATTTGTAGAACCTAACCGGATCCGGGCACTTGGGGATTGTTGGAGGGGTGGGGCATCCTGGAAATGTTGGGACACGCACAACTCTTCAAACGAGTGATCTGACTCGGATGAAACTTGACAGTTGGCAAGAGCACACATCCTGGATTTCCTGTTTATAGTTCCGTGCCCGATTCGGCCACTGTAGGGGGAGCTGGAGTACCAGATCTTGTGCCACGGAAGTTTGGGGTATTTGTGGTAGACTGGGCTAACTCACGCTGCAAAAGAACTACTATTCAGAGTCCGCAGAGTCTAGCTCGATTTAATTGTCGAACCGAACAAAGGAAAAAAAAAAATCAGGTACAGTACAGTTATAACTGTTAAAGTTCGTCTTCGCAAAGTGCGATTTCCACAGTTGCAACTGTTTTTACAGAATGCATTCCTATAACAGGAACCGCTGCACGTTTCCCGTTCTCACAGAGGACTCCAAATTTTCCTCCCGCTCGCGGCGAACGGGCTTGGAGTTCAAAGCTGCTATGGTGATCCCCACTGCTCCTCCTTTTCGGTTTCTTGGGAACCTAGAACAAACAAGGAATGTTGTCGTTATTCTCTAAGCTTCCATTGCCGAATAAAAACAAGACCGATGGTTTCGATGGCATCATATAGGGGAGTATTTTACTTTTTTTTTACTGCACTTACGCCCTTGGGCAGTGCGTCATAAATCATCCATTCATTCAGTATTTGCTTGACTTCCTGATATTTTACGGTTCTCCCATTTCCATTTATTCATTATTATAGGCTATACACAAGAAATAACTTCAATGCACTACACTGTCAAAAGTTTCATAACAGATAGCGCATAACACTTTCAAGAATAACACCTTTTCACTTAGAAATAAAGTGTTAAAAACAATTAAGTTTACACTATTTCGTGCCTAGATCTCTACAACACCTTCAATTGGTAAAAATACTAACGGGAACGAAAGAAACATAACAGAAAACATCCCAAAGTGTAATCTGTTGAAACCGGGCATCCTTCTGTTGTCGTTATGGAACTTCTGACAGTGTAGTATTTTTACCAATTGAAGGTGTTGTTGGAGATCTAGGCACGAAATAGTGTAAACTTAATTGGTCTTAACACTTTATTTCTAAGTGAAAAGGTATTATTCTTGAAAGTGCTATGCGCGACCTGTTATGAAACTTCTGAGTGTACGTAATTGCGTTCATTATTGTCCATGCGCATTATGCTCCCAACGAGTTTTCGCGTATAATTTTATTGATGCGTAAAACCGGTTATCTGAATTTTGCCGAGTTTTGGCTAGAAGTCAATGGGCCTGGGAAAATGCTTAAAACAGCCAAAGCCATGGATAGTTTGTTAAAAGCAGAGCCCTGGTTTCACAGTATTCAAATAGTTCTGAATATCGGAACATAAATAATAAATATTGCGAGGTGTGTTAATCAACTTAATGATGTGTCCACGGTGTGTTAGAAGACATGCTGATTTACATCTTTGCTTCAGACGAATTAGCTGATTCTGACGAAATTGCCGGGCAGTCAATTTCGATTCCCACTAGAACCTTTGATTCGAAACCAAAGTTTCGAATATGCCTTCTTAAACATTTTTTCTTGTACGTCTTATTCACTTCAGTACTCGTTCAGCTGAAGACGACTACATAACCTTGAGCTTTACTAGGATGATGTTAGCCAACAATTCTAGTTCTTAATAGTTCGGCCGATTTTATCAGCGTCTTCGTCTAGCCGAAGTTATACAATCTTTTCATACAATTTTGAGATTTCCAGTTTCTTCGCTTGTAAAAGCTTTGCCTTGACAAGGACCTTCGCCAAAGTTCATACCGATCCTAAAATCCAGAAACAGATGTAACAGATAGATGGCAGGCTAATGCAGATGTATCTTCATCACAAGGTTACTTGGAACAGCTCTTGCTTTCGTTTGCAAATTTCTAACCGATCAACCAACGAAAGTTCAAAATTCTTGTAATGCCGAGTCGCGTTCAGTTGGAGGTCTTAAAGTCCTCTGATTTTGCGATCAGCGTCTTGGCAAGATGCAACTAGTGAGGCGTCCCTCTTCCCCCAAAAGTGGTCGCTCCACACGATCCCCTCACGTTGGTGGGAGCTTAACCTAACAAGGAAGAAACCCCAAATGAAATTACCAGCTGACCCTAAGCGGTTAGCAGTTTTCACGGTTTTCTTTCGTAGTCAGGAAATCTTCTAATATCGTTCTGCAAAAGGACAAGTTCCAATTTCCCACAAAACTGTCAGCTTTGAGCCGGGACTATAAATTTGTAATTTGGTATAATGAACGGTTAATGATTTATCTTCGTTTCATGGTTCACGTAGAAAGAAGTGACGTTAGTCCTCTAGTACCACTTTGTTGACATTGGCGGTTCCGAACGGCTTTAGGTTTTAATTGCCAGATCGATTTAACCAAACTATGTTTAAGAGAAAGATACAAAATGGGAAAAGATTTGTCAAACAGGAGACGCCGCATGTTTTCTAGACCATTCTCTAATGTCGATAGCCCCCAGCGGTGTCCATTTTTAGGACCAAGGACAACTGGATTCGGAGCTGGTCTTCTTGATCCAGCTGTAACTGAGACCAAAACTGAGAATATTGATTCCTTCCTGGTCATCACTTAGTTACTGGTGCTATTTATTACCGGCATCCACTTTTATCAAGCCAGTCAGTCAAGCCCAAAAAGCCAGTCAGTCAAGTCCCAATGAGAGAGACTGCGGCTTAATTGCGCATGCGAAATTTTTCGTCTAGTTTCGGCATCACAGAAGTGAAGAAATGCGGCCACTCAACGCTAACTGTTTTTACCAGAAATCTGTAGGCTGATCCAAACACTTTTTTAGAGGTATTTTCTTTGCCATCTTTCTTTCTTACTCCTTTTCTATTCCGCTGTTGCCAAGTGCACCTAGTGGGTTGCAAATAAATTTAATATATTATTGCCACCGATAGGGAAGGATTCTAGCATGTCAACATCTCATATCCTTCTAATATAAATTTAAGCTAGCCCCAATACCTTGTAGGAATTAGAGACTGGGGAAGTAAATGACCCATTGAGCTTTTCATTAAAAGCAAGTCCGGAAAGCCGTTTCCTGGAAGTTACTCAAACTGAAGGGCCTGGGGGGGGGAGGGCAGCTTAGTATTATGAATGATAAGAGGCATGAGGGAATGAACGAGTTCGGTTTGATATAACCGTGGTTACAGTTTACATACACAAGAAAAGGGACAACCCTACTCGACCACACACACCCTGTAAGATGCGCCCCTCTGAAGCGGGTGTTCACTTCGCTGAAGACCCCGAAATTGATCTTCTATGCACCAACATATTTTTGTTAGATTCTAGCCTGGTTTGAACACGTGAACCATCACGTGTTGGGCACCAGCCCATCCTAAACATGTAGGAATTCGTATTCCTTTCACAGCTTGGATGAATCCAGAGCGGGTGAAAACATTAGTTGCGTTTTTTGCCTTCATCCAGTTAACCGACCTACAAGATTTCCCACTATAAGCCGTTTTCTTTCCTTCGGTTAACCGACCTGAGTTCTTATAAGCCGTTTTTTTTGCTCCGTTCGCAGGTCGGTTAACCGACCTGTGGACTGAGGCGGGAGGTCCATCCAACCGACCTACGCTCTTGGCACGGCGCGAAATTCAAAATTCTCATTGGAAAGATAGGCGCCGGCGAAGGGATGACGCCATGTTTTCTTATAAGCCGTTTTTTAGAGCTCAGTCGAACCGACCGGCGAGACGAAAAAACGGTCAATAGTGGCAAATAGGTCGGTTAACCGACCTACGGAGAAAAGGCAAAAAACGCAACTATTTTGAATAACATGCATCAGAAAATAAGCAGTCTGCCTTTGTTGAGAAGGTCAGGATCTTTCATGTGTTTGAGAGACCAGCTTTGCCAGCTGTTCGAGACGTTTCAAGCTGAATATTCATCTACAAATACAAAGAAGGATGCTTTCGGGAGAGATTTTCAAATTGTCACCAACTACATTTAACAATAAAATTACAATACTAATGAAAGAAAATAACCTATAAGTTCTTATTCCAGAAAATAAGGGGTCTGGCTCTTGTTGAGAAAATCGGTATCTTTCGTGTGTTTGAGAGACCGCCTTTGCCAGCTGGTCGAGATGATTTAAGCTAGATCTATAAATAACAAGAAGGATACTTTCGGGCGAGAATTTAAATTGTCACCAGATTATCACCAAGTATAGTTAGTAATAAAAATTGCAATATTAACAAAATAAAATTACCATTAGGATTCTTATTTTAGTACGCACCAGAAAATATTAAGAAGATCGGGATTATTCATATATTTGAGAGACCAGCTTCGCCAGCTTGTCGAGACGTTTCAAGCTAAATCCATCTATAAATGCAAAGAAGGATGCTTTCGGGCGAGATTCAATTATCATACTTAATATTAAAATTACACTATTATTTACTATTATATTTAATAATACAAATTAAAGTAGCGATACAAATATAACCCTAATGCTTCTTTTTACAGCAAGTAGTAAGTAAGACTCACCCTCCAGACTTTCTGCTCTCCCCCTCTTGTCGATCTTTTGATTACTCTAACTAGTGAAGATCTGAAGTGGACACTTAAGAAACTATACAACAGCGGGTTGGCTGCAGAATTGGCATGCCCCAGCCATAGTGTAAACGGCAAGGTTTTCATCAAGAGATCTGCGGCTTCTCTGCCAATACTTGTTGAGTCCAGAATCAGGTTAACGACATTATATGGAAGCCAGCATAGCGCAAATACAGCGGCGAGGATCAACAGCGTTCGAGCGGCGCGACGGCGCGTCTGCAGAAGCCGGCTGTCTCGCTCAAGTCCAAGATTTGTACCTAAAAACAGTATCACTATTAAATTTAGGCACTTACTTTTCAACTGCCAATTTTCAAACATTATCAAAATGTCATGAATGATGATGAAGATAAATTTATTTCCTATTTGTATGACAAAAATTCGTCTTAAATAGAGTATAAAAGGAAGAAAAAGGAAAAAATGACATGGTTTGCTTAAAAGTTTTTTTTGCAGCAGCTTTACAAGGTTTTCCTACTTGCGAGACGCGTGGACAGAAAAGCGCCATCAGTCGAAATTTAGTGAAAACCAGCCGCTTGTCCCTTGAGGCTGATGGTGAATTTCTTTTTCTTTTCCTTGAAAGTTGTCGACTGAATCCAGTGCTCTGGTGACAATCTTCGGTCACCCTGAGTTCCTTCGACCTTAGTTTAATTTTATCCAACACGAAGTCAGTGGATTTAAAGTATTGCTGAAAGCTCGAACTATCCTTCTATGCTTCGTGTCAATCCCAACTAGTGCTTTCCCCCGCTGAATAACTTTGTCTTGTGTACCCTATATGGATTTGACATAGCCTAGCTACATCGTATGAGCCAGTGTTAGAGGAATGGTTGGTCTCTCGTCTCCAGGGTTACGGAAAATTAAAGCCCGAGGCGTGTGTCTCCAGTTTGCATGTCATCTGGTCTAAAGATTCGCATACAGTCGTCGCGGCCTTGTCGAAACTGTTCAAACTGCTCTTTGCAAGACATGGAAGGACCATCATCAACAGGCATGTCACATCATCTTCGTCTTTTCGTATGCACCACACGTCCGCAATTCTTAAGGCTCCGTTCTAGACCCCATCGCGATTCTAAAGAAAAAGTTGAATTCGGAAAGAACACCATCAAAGGGAACAAAATGGATACAACTCGTTGTTCAGCCGACGCCTGGGAAAAACGGCCAACCAAATTAGGGCCATTATCTGAGCAAAAGGAAATAATCATCTCGCAGGGTGCTCACAGCGATGACGTAAAAAAAAAGGGAATTTCTTACGACCGCGGTTCCAAACACGCCTATTTCTTGACTGTAAAAATCAAGCTGTATAGTAACACTGACTGTAGTAACACCGTTCAGGCGAATACTAAGTCCTTCGGCTTGACAACAATCTCTTGGCGGGTAACCTAAAGGAGGCTGACAGGGCTGTCATTTGGGAGAGGCAGGTATGGTCTTGGTAGGACTTCCAGATAAATATTTCGAGTGGCAGCCTTGAAACTAGGTTTGTCATTGTACCATTGAACCTGAAAGCATACAGTCCAGGTCAACCTAATTCTGAAGCAAATATATTTCCACGTCATACGGTGCTGTGGTTGAGTCTTCCAAGCAGACACTGCAGCTGATCCTCCCTTCGTAATCCATCAGTCTCACCCCGAACACTTTTTCCCAAGCCTCAGAAACACTTTTCGCAACTAGTGCCACTTCCCGACAGTATTCAAGGGATACTGAGAAATCGCGGGATTTCATCCATAAATGATACATGAGACACCACTTTCAAGTTGGTATCCCAATCGATGAGAAAATGAAATTCTCCGATCTGGACAGCATATCAAAGGTTGCCTGGAAATCCTCAGAATTACTCTGAGCGACGACCAGTTCTTCATATTTTCTGAAAAGGTTGGAACATCAGACAACCTTGCCCTTGAGGTACCGCAGGCATTCTTCAGATGAACAAGACCCACTTAAATGATCAGCGACATTTCCTTACAAGCATCTATTTTCTGAAGACAGAAATTGGCATAAGACAGAAGAAACAAGAGCTGGAAGCTCATATGGCACTTGCAAGGCTAGGTCAGTGGATGAAAGTAGGAATTCGTGGGTTTCTTTTGATCATTTGTAAGCAAAACCCTTGATATAAGAATGATCATGGGTCCTTGGAAATCACGAGACTGTATCGTTTGGCAATGCATTTGGCTGTGCGCACTTTAAGGGCGCTAGAAAATCATCTGTAATCAAAACTCTTGAAGCAAAAAAGATGATCACCAGGAGCACGAAAATGTATATTTTACTCAGAAGTATTGTTTGTACTTTAAGGAATTCAGTTGTAAGCAAAACCCTTGAGGCAAAAATGATCATGGGCTCATAGGGATAACGAAAATGTATCTATTGCTTAAAAGTATTTTTTGTACTTTGCGGTTAGCATTAGTACTTTAAGGGATGGCCGGATCTGGGAACTAACTATTTCTTAGCCAATCATGTCAAGTCTCGAATTTTCAAGGCACGTTTCATCGTCCTAGCATGTCTGGAAGTACCTTAACTTGCGATCACCGGAATTCCGGACCCCCCCCCCCCCCTAACTCCCCCACAATACTCGAATCCGGTCCGGTTCTGTCACTGATCTACATAGGGCTTGTGCTTGTTCTTCCCACCAAGTTTCATTCCGATCGCTCCACTCCAAGCATGTCACAAGGTTTCCGGACCCCCCCTCCGACCCCCCCCCCCCCAGCTTCATCGGGTCCGATCTGGACTTGAAATGGGACATCCGAGACATGTCCTCTTTCTACATACCAAGTTTCATTATGATCCGATCACCCGTTCGGAAGTTATACATGCCTCAAGAGTCCGGATTCCCCCTCCCTCCTCTCCCACCACGATGATCGGATCAGGAAGCTGACTGTTTCCAGGTTAATCTGGTCGTGTCCCTGATTTGCCTGTCAAGTTTCATCGTCCTAGCCCACCTGGAAGTATCTTAACTCCGTATGACCGGAATTCCGGAACTTCCCTCCAACTCCCCCCCCCCCCAGTGCACGAATCCGGTCCGGTTCTGTCAATGATGTACCTAGGGGTTGTGCTTGTTCCTACCACCAAGTTTCATCCCGATCGCTCCACTCTAAGCGTTTAACATGATTTCCGGTTCCCCCCTCCGACCCCCCCCCCACATTCATCGGATTCGGTCCGGACTTGAGATGGGACATGTGAGACATGGTGTCTTTCCAAATATCAAGTTTCATTAAGATCCGATTACCCGTTCGAAAGTTATGCATGTCACTAAATTCCGGATTCCGGCTCCCCTCCCTCCCCCCACGATGGTCGGATCGGGCAAGTGACGATTTCCAAGTTAGTTTGGTCGGGCCCCTAATACGCCTGCCAAGATTCATCGTCCTAGCACATCTGGAAGTACCCTAACTCGCGATCACCGGACTGACCGACCGACCGACCGACCGACCGACCGACCGACCGACAGACAGACCGACAGACCGACAGACCGACAGACCGACCGACGGAAAAGTGATCGGTATATGGCACTTGGCCGGAAGGCAAGTGCCATAAAAAGTCGGGAACACATTATTTGGCTCAAGCCCGGAAAGGATAAAAAGGAAGCATGGGGCGGGAAAATCACACAGGTCGAACACCGAGAAATGGGAGAAATGGAAAAAGATCCTTAGTTAGCATTCGACTTCAGTACTCACGGTATCGTATTTCAAGAAAGGCTGTGCGCGGGGGGTGTGAAGTAACTCAAGGCGAGATTGTAAGAATGAAGGATCAGTAAGGCGCTCGGCAGCTAGATTGTTGTGATACTCAAAGGAAGTAATTTGGAAGATTTCTCGCACTTGCAGTGCCTACATCACCCCTTCCAAGATGCTAGTCCTGACTCGGTACGACCGTGGGATCATCTGGTGGCACGATTCGGAAAGCAGACTGCTAGGCACTGTCAAAGTAGCACCAGCACAACAGTCAACTATAAAGAAGAGTATTTAGCTGGGACCTCAATGAATGAAAAGTAACTAAAAACTGATAGGATAGAATAACAAATTGGGATAAAATTTAACTGAAGAGCCAACTTATTTTTATATTCTGAATTTACTTTTTCATCTCGGGCTCCTGTAGTGACGTTCAGAATATGTGCTGCTTGCACGACAAGCCAAAACATCCAACCAAGGCGAATTTGAATGTCAGCAAAAGCGTGGATTCCAATAGCTAACAGAGGGAAGCTTATGATCACATCTGAGAGATAATCAAGGTGAGCGATGAAGGCGTCTGAGGACTGAAAGTACAATAATTTGAGCATAGAGGTACAACGCCGTAGAGGTACGACCAGTCCGTAAGAATAAGTTCATTTGATACAAGTCGATTATTCGGAAACAGCGAAGTAACGAATTTCATCGGGCCTTCAAGCCTATTTAAGTGAATAGATGATGGAACACTAGACGGCGTAGCCCTTTCGGTTAGACTTTAAGGCCGCGGCGGTCGAGTATTAACTCTAGAAAAGTATGGTTTTGCAAAATCAGAGTAAAAAAAAATGAAAAAAATCCAAAATTTAATCACAGCAGCAGCTTTAACTCTAAGCAGTTTTCAGGGAAGAAGTTCACAAAACCAGATTTTTAAGGAAGGATCTTTAACTTTTTTCCCATAAGTTCATTCTCCAGCTTAAGCGGCTTGAGCCTGAAGAGGACCCTTGCCAAGAAGGCCGAAATATAGCTCTAAAAAATATAGCTGACGTATCCGTTTTGCATTGTAAAAATAAGAGTAGCCTACAACCAAATTCTTCAAAATGGATTTGCATTCGCTTACGAAAAGCAAGCGCTGAGCACCCGTCGAAGCTGTGTCAATTGGTCGTTTCTGAAAGTCGTTCATTCTTGATATAACCAAGCACAGAATATGAACCCTAACGGGACTGCAGGCGGCAGAGGAATAACGGGGGATACTGGCGTTTTCACGGATTCACTTTCCGAAAAGCAAAGCAAAAATCAGCCCCGCGGAAGAACTCGCGGAAACTTCGTTCTGGCTCTACAACTTTCCGCGTTCACTTCCCATTCCGGTCGTGGATTGCAGAACCATTTCTTTGCTTTTCAAATTTGGCAGAGCACCGAAACAGGTATGCCAAGTGAGGCGAGTTTCAGCCGAGGTCGCAAAAACTGCCGGCGACGTCTATTGGCCGAGCTTTGCAGATCGCCAGAATTATTTGCCCTCGCAGCAGTTTTCCGCCTTTTAACTGTCCGAACAAACCTTACGGTCATACCTTCTTTAACGGATCCAGATTCAACAAGTCGATATCCCGTCGAAATGTAGGAGACGAGCACAAGGAGACTCGGAACTGCATAAACGATGAAAAACAAGCATATCCCGTATGCTTGACGATTCCAATCACCAGGCCATCTCTCGACGCAAAACAAGATGCTATGCTCTGCAAAAATAGATGGCGTTTAGCAAGTTATTAATTTTCATTGACATCGAACTAAAAGGTTAATATGCCTATGTAATTTCCAGTTACTGGTAACTTAGAAGTAGCAGTATCACCAGTCAAATACCACCTTCGTTTTGTTTTTCATATCACAGGGAAAGCCAAATCTTAAATTTATGTCCTGCATCTTAACCACAACAAAGGTAAAGCTCGATTTTCTGAATTTCTCCTGAAAATTCCGAAACCATCAGTTATATCTGTGAATGTGCACCATACGAGCTGGAAAACTTCCTTGACAGCGAACTAGAGAAAGTGCCCAGTTTTCCTGTATTAGTTTTAGTAGTCCATTTTCTACCAATCATACAATCCACAAGATACAGAAGGAAAAGAGAAATGGTACGGAAGAAACAATCATAGAGATGATTGCACTCCTTCTAAAATTAAAGTTTTTTTGGTTTGTTTAAACTACGGTTCATCTTGTTTTAAGACTGTTTAAACCGCCAAAGGAACAGCCATATTGTGATATGGGTATTTCGAAACTGTCTTGGCCCAAACACTGTTCGCAGCACGTAATAGGTGGTCGAATCTGGGTTCCAGAACTTCTAAAGACAAACCACCTTATTCCAGTTCAACCTTTGGCTATCAAGACCAACTTCGAAGAGCCAGAGAACTGATAGCCAGCGAAGGCGCAAAAAGGTGTCCTGGGATCATGCCATGTCAAGTGGAAATTGCACTTCCATAGCACCAATTAATCTATCATTCCGGTTTTTTTCTTGTCTGTTATCAGCCTTTGCAAAAAAACAAGCTATTTGGGTTCCAAACGTACCTTATTCGAAATACAGACTTCGGAAATAATTATGCAATAAATACAACGCACTAAAGACGGTAAGAAAAAACTAATGCTCAATACAATTACGATTGCTTGCTGTCTTTATTTTCGAATTTCCTTTATGTTGTTTCTATCGTGTTACTATAATTTAGATCTATTCTAGGACTAGTGAATGTCCAGGCCTGAATTTTTAGCATAGCTTTTTTCCTTTACTTTCTCGTCTTTCTTGTCATCTTGGTTGAACAAGAGCATTTACAGTCATTACTATTACAAACCTGGTAATCTAATAATGCTATTGGCTTAGCAAATTAAAAAACTCCAACTCAAAAGGTGCCAGAAACTAAGTAAATTTCTTTGCCAAGGATCCTACAGATGTTGCCATACTAACCGTCAATTTGTACAATCGCTACAATAAATCTGTCATTTTTCAAGTGAAGTCAGTAGGTTTTATCTGCCATCAGTTAATATGCTGATAATTATTTGCTTACTGCTTAGGCACGACCGTATTTCAGAGTGCCTGTAAATCCGCAGCACAGAAGGAAGGAGTTAGTCCCTTTGCGAACAGTTAGCATAGCCTTAGCGGGCATATTGGGCTAGTTTTTCAAGAAAAATAAGGGGTTCCAGATTCTATGGCACTTCTTCCTTTCCGAACGACGCGACGGCATCCCAAATGCGAATATTTACTGGACACTAGGGTCACGTTCAAAGATGGGCGAATTTGATCATGAAAGGGATCCGATTCCGAATCCACCATTTCTAGTTGAGGACTCCAATCCGGAATCGAATCCGGATTCTAATCCGACCTTAACAGAAATTACGTCATGTACATAGTTTATAGTCGAAATACCAGAGGTGACAGAAAGCACAGATTATCAGATAACATGACAGATTATTGGGTATGGTTGGTGGTGAAGATGAAAAAGTTGGATTGCCTAAGCTGATTGTGTAAAAATCGAAAAACCGAAACTAGAAGATTGTAGACTAGATATCTGAACGGATTCGTAAGATTGAGGGTCTGGAGTCCGAATCCAAATCCAGCCTGACAAGCAGAAGATTCGAATCCGGCCAAAAGGACGAATCCTGGACTCGAATCCGAATCCGGATTCTGATTCGCCCATCTCTGGTCATGTAGAATTCCTGTCTTCGCCAGATCCCGTACGCATGTTATTAGTTATTTATAATCAACGCCTGCTCAGCCGCAACATCAACCCAAATGAGGCCCCATCCTTAGCCCTGGAAGGGCTACTTGGAGAAGACTGACGGCGCTGTCAACCAGTTCCCTCTACGCTGGCGACCCTGCTGAGCAAGAGCGTTAAGTCAAAGTAAGTCAATCAAACCCTTAACCATTTCCGTCTAGACCAGATTACAACCAACAGATCAATAGCCTACTAGTCGAAAGCTCTAAAAAAGTTCTTTATCTGTACATTCATTTGGATCGTACCATTTACCCGGTTGTAAACAAAGCAGGCAGATATATTCAGTATTATTATACCCACATCGACACAAACAGTTGTACACAAACTTTATTGGCACACATGAATTCAAGTATCAGGCCGAACCATTGGCTTAGCTGGAAGACCATTTTTCTATGTCTTTTTTCCCCAAGACCGAAACACCAAACATATCCGGTTTTCACCGGATTCTGTACTTAGTATCGATTTAGTATCTGCTTTCTGCTGTAAAGCACAAAGGAGGGGGTTCCTGAAAAGTGCCTAATACGCGTACGGACCAAACAGATGGAGGGACTGGGATGAAACTTGGGCAGTGACTCAGATATGTTATGGGTATTAAATATGTTATTTTGAGATCCTTACCGGATCCGACCTTCGCCGGAGAGAGTTGGAGGGCGGGGTACCAGACATTCTACAGAAGTGGGTAAAACTTAACCTAGATCTGAAACGAATGTGTGAATTGCATCTGGACACGGTGGGGGGGGGGGGGAATTTGCGACACGCGAGGGACCAAACGGATGGAGAGATAATAGCAAACTTGTAGGGCACAAAGGTCATGGGCACTAGATCTGCTGTTATCTGCTGAGGGGGGTCCTGGATATTTCCCGGAAATTCTCAGATTCGAATGAAACTTGATGGCTGTTATGACCAAATGCCCCAGAAATGACATTTATGTGTCCGAACTGAGATTCAACTACGGCAGGGTAGTTTCAGGGTGGCTTGAAAATTTCCAGAAAAGTGCTCCAATTTAGTGAAAACTGATGGGTGGTAGGACCAAATGCTCTAGATGTGACGATTATTGTGATCGAATCGGATCGGGGCAAGTTGGAGTGGGGGCCAGAAATTTTCCAGAAGTACTCGGATTCGACTGAAACTTGATGGCTGGTATGAGAAAATGCTCTAGATGTGATAGATTCGTGTCTGAATCGGATCTGACTTCAGTGGGGGGAGTTTAAGGGGGCCGGTATTTTTCTCGAAGTGCTCGATTCGAGTTCAACCTGATAGGTGGTAGGAGAAAATGCTCCAGACGTGCCATAGTACTTAGACCTGCAACTTATCGATTCGGACCTTATCAGGATATTGTGAAGGAGCTAAAATCAGTTCCGAAAGGGCCACCCAATCTTGACAGCGCGAACCTTAGCTGAATACACGCGAACTACCTTTGCAAGTGCCATGTGAGCTTTCTGCTCTTGTTTTACTGATATCACAATGAAAGTTGGTACAGATTATACAATCAAATTGGTCGGAAGGTTGATAGAAGGTACACGACATGCGGAAGAATGGTCTTCTGATCTTTCTTTCTAGTTGTCTCAGATGGACTATTCGGCCGGAATCGAGTTAATCAAGTTAAAATGCAACAAATGCCTAGCGAATCTGAGTATGGGGGGGGGGGACGCTAAAGACAAAACTACACATATATTATTTTTTTGAGAAGATCGACAACCGGCCGAAGTCCAATAAAAGACTGGGCAACTGCGGGATGAATTCAAACTTCTTCATCGGGTTGATAAGAGTATTGAATGGAACGTAAGACGACTTTCTTCGCTAATTTTTTTTTCATAGAGCCAATAGTTCCGCCGGATTCCGGAAAAAAACGGGAGGTTCGGCAGACACACATATTTATCGCCATGTTGTCCAATTTGCAGACACTGCACGGAAAAGAATACGTAATAAATATTTTCTCCGATCGTTTCCTCATCGGATCAAATTCATCCGACGGCCGGGAAAACTGCCGTATGCTAGTTTAAATTGCTGCGTTTACAGTTTACAAACGTCAATTTAAAGTTTTAAATCATATGCGGTCGATTCTGATTTTCGGTAAACTCGATAATTTCTAGATCGAGAAACTAAAAACCTACACCAATTTTGTATGCCCCAAAACATTTTTGGTATTTATTACGAACTGGCTGTGTGTGTTTCTGCCTCTTCTGCGTTTGTGTCAGTACCCTTTCCATATGAATTCTCTCTGCTAACGACACCGCAGCCTGATTTACAGCATTCACGGAAAATATCCTGTCGTTGCAAGCTGAGTTGTCAAACAAACTCCGGATAAAATATGACCGACTTAGAGCTTTGGACTGTGGGTCCATGCACTAAGTTGTATTTGGTGCATCATACTGTAGGCCTATATCCTAAAATTAAACTTTAGGCAATCTAGCATGCTGAAAATAGTCACTGTAAAAAAATTCCAGTAAAAAGCTCCTGTGTCGGTTCAAAAAGAGTTATAGACCGGAAATAGTTTGGTAGTCATTTGGTTGCCTAATAGTTCGACCTTACAAGGCTGAGAATTTACGGTAAGAACTGGCCAGACTCCGGGTAGCCGAAACAAAGCCGAGTAACAGATATTTCGGAAATCAATCCCCGCTGTTTATTTACCTATCCTATCCTATGTGTTCCATCTTTTCTAGTTCATCTTTTTATACAGTTCTGCAAAAAAAATCCGGGGGGATAGGAGTGCGTTACGCCACTCTCCAATTGCCGAGCGAATGCAGTACATTATGGGTACATCACGCTGAAAACCGCCAAGACGCGGCTCAGACTTTATATATATACGTTTTTTGTATGTATTTATTTGACAGGAAAACAAATTTCGGCTTGTTACCGCCTTTGCGCTACCTTGGCAAGTAAAAGAATTCCAGTTGAGCTGAGAGACACACCCAGACGATAGGTATCCAGAGACTTCGTTACCCACCAGGCTTTAGTTGTGTATTCCCACCTCTGAAGAATGTGCATTTCCGGACATTAGAAATTATTAAGAAAAGACAGTTAACATAATAAGCTGATAATGTTTAGATTCTGAACAATGCAGGGCAATTCCAAAACGCCTTCTGATATTTTTGCTTTGCGGTTTTCTTCACTAGCCTACCTCTTTTTATGGCACTTGCAGCTCCGTGCCATATACCGATCACTTTTCGGTCTGTCGGTCGGTCGATCGGTCTGTCAGTCAGGCCACTGCTCTCGAGTTAGGGTACTTCCAGATGTGCTAGGACGATGAAACTTGGCAGGCATATCAGGGACCCGACCAAACTAGTTTGAAACAGTCACTTGCCCGACCCGACAATCGTGGGGGATGGGGAGACGGCGGAATCCGGAATTTAGGGACATGCAGAACTTTCAAACAAGTGATCGGATCTTAATGAGACTTGATATCTGGAAAGACGTCATTTCGGACCCTTTTCAAGTCCGGTCCGAATCCGACGACTGTGTGGGGGGGAGTCGGAGGGAAGAACCGGAAATCTTGTGTCACGCTTAGAGTGGAGCGATCGGGATGAAACTTCATGGGAAGAACAAGCACATGCCCTAGGTGACCGAATTAAACCGGATTCGTCCACTATAGGGGGAGTTGGAGGGGGGTTCCGGAATTCCGGTGATCCCGAATTAAGTTACTTCCAGGTGAGCTAGGACAATGAAAATGTGCAGGCAAATCAGAGACCAGACCAAATTAACCTGGAAATAGTCATTTTCCCGATCCGACCATCGTGGGGGGGAGTGGAGGATTCCTACTTTCTTCTTCTGACCCAGCCTCGCAAGTGCCATATGAGCTTCCAGCCCTTAACAAATGTTGTGTGTTGTTTGGGCCAACAACAAGTGCTCAAATAGTTGGGAATCCTGCGAGTTTGTCCCTCAAGTTGTTCGAACAGCTTATTTTACAGACAGAGGAACATACAAACCATGTGGTACCAATGGTTTAGGATGTGGTCCGTTCCCAATGAATGTCCAACGTCGGCTGTCCAGATGGCGTGTCAGAAAAAGATGAAGTAGTCCCGAAGCTTGGCAATCATGATTACCCTTAATTGAGGCCTTTACTGAGGTCAGTCAGATAATGCACAACCATATGAATCAATTAAATACAGCACAAAATTGACAAATTAGATAATAGCCTACACAATATCTGCGATTGCTTCAGGAGAAGGGCAAAGAAAGAAGATTTTGAGAAAGGTTTGAAATCAGAAAACAAGCATGGCTATTCTTAGAAAATAGGCCCAAGCTAGTTGCAACTGTATAGGTAAAGTTTTCGCGTTGTCCCTGTTTGATTCTTAACATACACAAACTCCAGACAGCACAAGCCAGAGTTGCATAGTATGAACTTCCGACATCGTCAACATTGGAACCGCCGTAACTTGGTATTTCAATTACCCAGTCAACGTCATATTGGCAAGAATATTCAGAATCTCGCAATTGCCTTTCTGTCTTTTCTTTTTCTCGACAAAAAAACAACCCAATATCTCCCCCTTTCTGACTTGTTATTTTTCCAAGGCAATTATCTCAAATATATGCTATGGCTGGGATTGCCAGAGGAATGTTTATGACGTGAACGTGACTTACCATTTCCCCCCAAATATTCTCGGTGGTCCTGCGAAAGTAGACAGTCGAGCAAGACCAAGGTACCGATGGGACCAGAAAAGGGAATGTATAACGGATTTTCTGATCCAAAAATCCAGGTTTCATAGAATTCCGACCTTCGTCAGATCCCGTAACCCCGTAAGCATTCTTGAATCCTTCTGTTTTACAAATCGAAAACTCACCAAATGCCCTGATCAAACATGTTCTTTATGGTTATATGCACCTTACACGTTGCATAAGAGATTTAGCTTTTTCCGAAATTTGGTTATGTCACTTATCTCGACGAGTTTGTAGAACTACCGAATTTCCTGTTTTCCCAAGAATGCGGCCGGAATGTTGACATGGTAGGAGAAGAAGGTGGAAGATCTTTTTGCATGTCTTCTCACCTCTGTGTCGAAACTCAAAACAACAGACAGTGAACATGAGGCCTACCGAACTTCGCGTTGGCCGGATTCCATCCGTAGTAAGCGTTGAACTAAATATACAAATAAACTAAAGATAAGATCCTACGCGTGTCGCCTACAATACGAGGAAATCTCTACAGAGAACGCAGAGGGAAACTCGGAAAATTTCTGGCATCAAGTCTTCCAGCCCTTTTCTTGATTTTATTCAGGCAGTAGTGTGTGGTGGATCACGCGATTGCGAAGTCCGAAACCCTGGTGGCAATCGAATGCCAATGATGTATCAATTACGCCCTTAAACTTGGCAATCTCAAGAGAACTGGCAATAGGCCTACTTAGTCTTGATCGATTAAGGTGTATCAATTACTCCCTGAAACGTGTATCAATTACTCACTTAAACGCGCAAATATACAGAAATGTAAATTCTAATTCAAATTCAACCCCAAATTCCTACACTGGAATGCTTTATTGTAATTTGATCCTTGGTAAACCAAACTGGGATTTACTACATAAAGCCCCAGCCGCCATATCATCGTTGAGAAGAGTATCCAGCATTGTAGTAGTAGTAGTTTATTTTACACTAAAGCATTACGGCTTTGGTAAAAATAACGATAATACATATGTTATATATGCCTGCAGTTATCCTAAGGATAAGATCCCCAAGTCAGATGGAAATCTGCACTGTCTGTCCGGGCAAAAAAGGGACGAAGAAAAACAAAAATCTGACCTGTGTTTGTGAAGTGGAATCCCTCCAACCTTCTGACAATTAATAGGGGAATAAAGGCGCCGCAGGCTATAAACCATATGACCAATATAACTTTTCTTGCCAATCGCTTGTTAAAGACCTGAAAGAAGAAAAGATGACGGCGGGGTAATCTAAAACTATAGCTTTCAGAGCCAAGAGCCAATGAAAGTTTTGCTCAAGGTGCTGACAGAGGGTCAAAGCGCGGCAAGTCGCGGATCTGAATTCCTGCCAGGAGCTTCACCATCATCATCGCGTCCATATGGAAAGTTGACAGGCTACTTTCAAACCTTCCTAGCAATGGAAATGGAGAAAAAATCCAGGTGGGTGTTATGAAGACGAGTAGGCATTCCTCAGCGGATGTTCCGTAGTGGCACTGGTTCCAAAATATTCAGAAATATTTTTGTATCACACCACTGGTTATAGTCAGAGGCGTTACTAGCCAAAATGTTTGGGGGAGGGGGCAAGGTATTTACCAACTGGTTGGTCATTTTTACCGACTGTTTTTGCGATAAAAATGACTATTGTTGAGAAGCTAAAACGACTGTGTTGACGAAAAATCGGCTGATTTTAAGAAAATCGGCTGATTTTAAGAAAATCGACTATTTTTAAGAAAAAATCGACTATTTTTAAGAAAAACTGACTGTTTTAAGAAAAATCGACTGTTTCCAAGAAAAAAATCGACTGTTATTACGAAAAAACGAGGCGCTCAGCGCCGACTCGGCTATTTTTTACCGACTGGCTGACAATATTCGGGGGGAGGCGTCCCCCACCCTAGTCGTGACGCCCCTGGTTATAGTTTACCTTTTGGACTGCACTCTTGCAAGTTAAGTTCGAAGAAATTAAGAGTATGCTACCATTGACCATCTTTTAGGACAGTGCCAAGAGCTTGCTTCACTGGGTTGCAGTTGGGTTGGTCGATGGTGTTCTTCCCTGGTATCTTAAACTCGACAAATAAAATAACAACTCGCGAGATATTTTCGTGTGAAATGCAATAAAGAGAAGAAAAAAGTTTGTGTTTGATTTAAATGTCGGAATTTTGTTGGCGCCTCAGACTTCTGATGCATGTCCTTATGGCTTTTTTCAACTGATTATCCTTATTGTTATTATGTCAAGTCTCAGTCGACTCAAACTTAATCTCCCCAGTCATAAACCCAACTGCTACAAGAGCTCAGAAAGGTAGCGTACAAAATGGAATAAAGTGGCAAGTAGTGGCAACCTGCGTTTGTTGACGTCACCTGCATGATACGTAATTTGTGTAGACATATTTAATGAACGGGCCCTTGATGCTGTGCAACAAGAAAATAACAACAGAGATGACCAAACGTCTCTGTGCTAAAAAGGGCCAAAGGATGGCAAGTTCACGCGAAATCGATTTTCAAGTGGACCAGATAGTAGGGTGCCTCTTAAGCGGCGCAAAATGAAAACTAAAGTTCCCCTCGACTCAGACCTGGCTACTCCAAGCTTTCTTTCTGGGCAATTAGACCTGAGATGAAGTCCCATAACGACGTGTGTCACTGTCAATGGACGCGGAGAATTCCGACCGAAGTCTATAAAGCGTATCAATCCGAGAGAGACGCCTTGATAAATCAAATCTCGGCACAAGACGTGAGATAACTGTCAGACGAAAGAATCGACACGGCAAGAGCATCAGGTGTGAGAGACGGAAATCCCAGTCGGCAAATTTCAGCCGACGATCAAACAAAACTGCATTAGTCGGATCTCGAGCGTCTTACTGGCATGGTTTCGTCGGTTATTCTTCGAGTCTAGAGGTTTCCCGGCTCCCGGTGGACAACGCGCAGTGGACGTCTGAGGTTACAACATGATCTTATTTTGCCTGCTGCAGCAAGAAAAAATAATCAAATAGAAACTCCGTCTCCCTATCTCTGTGACAGGACCATGCAGAGTCGAATATATTCTGATACCCTACCCGATACAAACGAGCGGAAGTGGAGCTAGCTACGCAGAATATCATAATTGTTATCTCTACAAACAGCCGTATCGCGGTACAACTCCGCAGAAGAATCCGAACGCCGTCGGAATCGTCCTTTATAGCTGACTGGTTGTCTGCCATACTGACGTCACGGGTGACTCGCTGTAGAGCGAGCTCTCCACGCCTGCAAGGCATCCTACGGTTTTCACCTCGTATGAGCAACGGCGTAGAGGGTAGTACACGGGTATCAACTCAAACCGCACAGCATGTAGAACTTTAGCTCCGCTCAGTTTTATCGGGGTATCCATAGTCGCTGCATGGGACCAAAGACGGAGGTTCTATCAGATTATTTGTTCTTCATTGCAGTCACCGAATGACCCTACATGACATTAGGCTTACGAGCAGCCTGCTCCAAATCAGGGAGCGAGTAACAGTTTGTTACGACAAGAGATTATGTTTCACTGCTTTGCTCTATGTCCCTAATCGTTCCATTCATTGTCATTTCCGAAAGATCAAATTTCCTTTGTCATTATTATCCACCCAACTTGCATTATGCTGATGTTTCAATTTACTATGTTTGGCTCTTTTCGAAAAAGATCAGGCTCCCCACTTCTCGTTATCGCGGAGCACATTGGTTAGAAATACGGATTTGCAAGTTTTCAATCAATCAATAAACAACTTGAATACCAAACAGCTATTAGTTAGAAGAGGTGAACGTGCGAATTTTTTTAAACACAATTAAAATGACAACAGATTGACTAAACCTTACGAAAAACTGTGAAAGCTTGGCCTATTACTCTCAGTGTAATATTCTACAAACGGCAATCGTCAGCATCTGCATCAAAAGTACAAAAGTTAAAACAGTTCTCCGGTCCGCTGAATGCAGTCCGAATGAGAATTCTGAACCAATCAGGAGCCAGATGACGTAAGGCGCGAGCGATGGTTACTCCATCACAGAAATGTCGAAGTTAGAACAAAACTCTCTAAAAACTGGGCCATACCTTTAAGCTGTGAACTGGGCTGACGAATCGGCAGGATTTCCGTACAGTGTTTCTCATCAAAACATAGAGGGCCGGGCTGACACGAGTTTACAATCTTTGAGAAACTCAGCAACGTTTCAAAGGTCACGTGTGTCAGAAGATTGGAACCGCTGCTTACAGACTCTATATCGGCTTATGCCGTAAGAAGCTATTTATGGGTAGGGGACTAGAAAAGATGGATAAACTTTTCCATTAGTACCCACTGACCCCCACCATTCATCATAAGGAGCCAATCAATGGGTTGCCGAATGGTTAGCACGCCAAACTCGTAAGCAAAGGGTCGTTGGTTCGAGTCTCGGTCGGGACTACCGTTTGGTTTGGGGCGGGGGTTTATGGCGCAACCTTGTAAGACAGACTAAAGTCCCTCCAGCTTCAAATGGGTACCTGGAGAAATCTGGGGAAGGTGAGAGGAAGGTTTGCGAAAGCGCCAGGATGGCTAGCCCCCAGCCGCCCATTGCACTTCCTGGCTGAGGGCAGAGAACTGGAGATCAGCCCCGCCAGTTAGGACCTGTATAGGCTGATGCTGATACCAGGGGCGTCACGACTGGGGGGGGGGAGGGGGACGCCTCCCAATGTTGTCGGCCAGTCGGTAAAAAATAAACGAGTCGGCGCGAAGCGCCGCGATTTGTCGTAAAACAGTTGATTTTGTTCATGAAAACAGTCATTTTTTTCCGAAAATCAGTCGATTTTTCGTCAAAAAGTCGGTTTCCTGAAAATCAGTCGATTTTTTTTTCAAAACTTGAAAACAGTCCTTTTTTCTGCAAAAACAGTCGGTAAAAATTACCAGCCATTTTTTTCTTTTTCTTTTTTCACATTTTTTTTTTGGGAGAGGGGGTTGAGAAACAATGAGAGGATTATATGAATATATGACTCTAAGTCAGCTTGGGCTCAAGGAATATTTACAATGAGAGGAATCCCCCCCCCACAAATCATACATAAAAGTCTGCGACTTGCGTAGAATACCCTCCGTTCGAAAAATAACACTGAATGACAGAATACAAGATTTTAGTTGACCCTTTATAAACTGTAATGCCTAGAGATAACTTCTTGGTCGCTTTTGGCGTCAAGAAAGCGCCGAGCTGGCGATCTCTTTTAGTCGAGCTTTTAGTAATGAGACGGAGACATAGCGGTAAACGTCATTTGCCCGGACAAGGGCTTTCATCATGGGATCGACGAGGAATTCCTACTGAGATTAACAACTGATGAGGATATCCAAATTGGTCTACTGCTGACCCCATTCCCTGTCGGTTGATCGGCCATATTAGTTTCCCTGTCATTCCTATTATTTTTTTTGTATCAGTGTGACGAGTCACGGGGTCGTAGGCTGACCAGTTTTTAGATTTTAGAATGGAGATGACGGTTGAACCGTTGAGTTGAGCCGAGACTTCCTAATCCTTAAAGCACAACTCTTACTAGAAATGATCTTTTTAGGTCAGAGATATCGTTTTTCCACGTGAAATTTGTGATTTCCCTGTTAGCGCTTGTCAACTTTATCCAGCCTTCCCGCTCTCCCACGCGACGGCTGGATGCAAAATATTTGAGAACTGGGCGCGCAATGGTTAAAAAGCGAGAAAAAAACACAACATCGACCTGATGGCTTTCCAAAACGAAAAACAACACTTTGAAGCATCTCATGGCCTTATGTGTGAAAGAGTTGTCGGCGGACCTTCAAGCTATCGGCGAAGTTTATGTTGCATGACTGGACAAACCTCGGCTAAGCCGAAAAAGCGCTAAAAAGTCATAAGTACAAAACGAAACAATGGCGAAAGGCGGGGATTTCCGAAGCTTATGACTCCATTATAGGGATCTAGGGATAATATAAAAGGCAGAATAAGCAAGAGGGGTCACGAAAAAGCCACGAAAAATCCCCTAACACTTGTTAACACAGTTAAAGCACAAGTCGCAGTAAACACAGTTTATCTTCCAATTTCCTATAGTACCAATTTCCCTCCTTTGAAACTGTGAAAAATTACGGACCCACCCGGTTGTTGGAGCAGCCTTATTTTGATGAGAAACGCGGAGAAAAAAGCTACACAACCGGTCTTTGTGACCAATAACCTCCTATGAACCAATATGCTGAAGCCTGATCCGCTATGAAAAGATATGCAAAAATCGGAGTAGTACAATTACGGTTGATATAAAGTGACATGGGAATTTCGAAATAAACCATAACAGACAGACCAATCAGGGACGAAAGAGTGAATCGGGAATATAGGTAGGCTACGACGGGTTCTTTAAATGTTAAAAAGATGCCCTTATGCGTCCCTTCCAGAAAATTGGAAGTCCTTCACGCGTAACCTTTTTGAACCAAAGGGTCATCAGCCACAGCTCAAATGTCTCTAGCCCATTGAGTACGGAAGGACCTGGCAGCCAAACAGCCCTTTGAATTAATTTCATGGCGCTGAAGAACGGAAAGTGACATTGCCAAAAGGTCGCGGGTCCAGAGCTGGGCGAAAATTGTTCCGAATTGACGGAGTCTCTCACCGTTTCAAAAGATTAAACTTCAGATTGGAGAGACACCGTGTCGGTAGTTAGAATGCATTAATAGGAGGTCTCCAGAGAACTGGCAGTGTTTTTGCAGGATCTTAACGTAGTGCCGTCAGCCTGGATCCCGTCAAGCGAACAGGTTCTTAGAAGCTGTTGCTCACAAGTTTTTGTCGGCAATCACTCATTTTCAGTCAACTCCACTAATGACACTGCCCAATAAAAAGTATAGCGGCCCGCGACACCTCCCTTCTTGTCAACATATACGCTCTTCATAAAATTACATCCAGATTAGTTCTTTTTTGGCCGCTAGGTGCGCTGGCATAAAGTAAACAATGACATGTTACTTCGTGGTATACGTTTATCCGGATTTGTTTGGCCATTTCCAAATTGTCTTAGGCCTAGCCATATTTGAAACTTCATAAAATGCCTCTACCTCTGTTTGTTCTCAACCCAACTCTGTTTTATCAGTCTACATCAAGTTTGTCAATATTGGCTTCCGACATCATTGCTGACTACTGAACCACTTTCCGACAGGGCTAATTAGCGGATCGGTGTGAGCTGAAAGCCTAATCACTCATTCTCTATTCCGATAACTTGTCCCCCGTTCTCATGTGTGATTGTTATTGTTCCTCTAGCACATCTGGCGATAATTCGGTATTGGATTTTATGAAGAGCGTATTCGGGCGCGGCAAGCTGGTCGACAAGTGGTTATTCGGTCACTGAAATTGACCTCTAGGCTGCCCAAAAAGAAGAAAGAGGGATGGCTAATCTCTTGTCTCTGTCCGATATTCGACAGCTTTTTTTAACTTTACTATTTATAAAGTTACTGTTTATGTATAACAGTTAAGGCGTGTACAGGTTTTGAGAACAAGATCTGTGAGAAGTGGAAATCGCAACGTGAGTTGGCTGTATTACCAGAAAGTACACTGACATCTATATGGCGGTGTTTATGTAGACCTTTTCTGCCAACATGGACAACTGTTCCTTTCCTTGTCACAGGTTTGCACACTACAGGTTTTAGTGTCCCATCCAGAAAGACGTAACGAATTTTGGTGTTGAAATAATCTAATGCAGCAGAAAAAAACCAGTAATTCTTGATTATTTCGCTGTACTGTGATTTCAGTTTTAGAACTAAACCATGAATCCCTCCGCCCCCTTTCCGAAACTTTGCCATTCAATAGCTACACGACTGTTAAGTAAGTAGCCAATGAGAAAAACCAGGCGACGCAATCGGTCTAAAGGATTCCACGATCGGTTCCATCTTCCATGCACAAGCATAAATTACTGGCTCAACCTATTGGCGTGAAGGTTAACTCTTCGATCATTAGCGCAGGCACAGGAGGAAAAATCAGGAAAAAAGACAGTAAGAGTAATTAGAGCTTTGAGATTATCACACCTGGCCATCGAGCAAAGACCCAAATAAAAGTATCTCAAAAGCCTATTATAAATTTTCATACAAAAATTATTATTTCCTTCAAATGGTCGAAAGCTAACGTATGACCTTCAACGTTTCGTTTTTCCAGGATGAATCACCCTCGTACTCAAATCTTCTTACCCACTCCCCTTTCGGTCCCTGTACTTAACTACCGTGTTTTATGGAACGAGCCAAATACGCTACATGTCAAAACAAAATCACATTTTTATGGCATCTCAATTCCGTTTAAGGAATCTAATCCGAGTAGGATCAAGACAACCGTATAACTAATAAGCATCACTTTCCATCGTCGCACACCCATCTGAAACAAAATGTGATCAATGACACAGGATGACCTAGACCCCATCTTAGCCTATCACCCCATCTCATCTCCGACCAATTAATCCAAGAGAAATGATGACAGATATCCTAGGATGCGGACATTAAACTAATTTCCCTTCTTGCCCAAGTCCACGGGAGGGATAAGCGACGAACTAGGGGATTACAAGGGAAAAAGTGTCGTGTCAGCTAGCGATTCGAGGAAAGCCCAGGGATCCAAGGAATACGTGCAACAATCACGTATTCAACCAGTTTTCGGTGCGAAGGAAGAACCGAAAAGAAAACATTTCCGTTGATATCCACTTTCTTTAGAGTGCTGGCGACAAAAATGATATCCTATCAAATTCCCCGGATTTCAGAATTCGGCGAAACCAAGCAACCAAGCAACCGAAATTCAATCAAAGATATATAGGACGTCAATGCGGGGTTAACCCATGTCGCGCTGGTCTCACGACAAGCTTCCGGACCAGTCCCTGCCCTTCAACCAGTTTTCCGACATGCAAGATACCAGATTTGTCTCCTCCTTTATTTCCGTACACAACATAACAACAATTAGTAAATGTTTTAACCTCCCCCTTTTTCTGTTATCCCAATTGTTATCGTTGTGAGTTTGATTTTGTCTTCACGGTTTCCACATGTAATTCGACCACGTTCGATTTATTTTCACCTTACTCCTTAATTTATGTTTGACCCTACCCCCTGCAATTCGGCTAGTCCATAACTGGTGTTGCAATAAAACTGAATGGAATTGGATGTAACGCTCCGTTATTTTTGTAAAAATATCGTTGTATTTGGCCGGAACGTGGAGAAAACCGGTGAATAGGAAGTTTCCGGACCAAGCCTCAGAGCAGCTTTTTGCTTTCTCTAGAAGCATTGAGCGTGTTCCACCCCTCTACCAATAGTAACTATTAGTTACTATTTCCGTTCCAGCCTCACGAAAAGTTACTACGCTGACCGTTCCAACCTTCTCAAAATAGTAACTAATAGTAACTATTTGCTTACCACGCTCGGGAGCGTAGTTAGTGTAGTAACTACGCATCTCTGTAACGTGATTGGTCGGATCACCCAGCGGCCTGATATTGACCGAAAAAATTCAAAGAGCGTTCCAGCCTAGCGTAGTAACCACGGCGACTAGCGTAGTAACTACGGTAAGTAGGGTGGAACACGCTCATTGTAATCAATCAACGGGAGAATAGCAATGTTTACTTCGGTCCCGGCCGAAGAAATCCAAAACAAACAAACGAACAATAGCTACAACACTTGTGCTGCAGATACTGCGAGATGACGAATTATACTTTTCCCAGATGGAGAGCCTGGAGGCCCAACTTAAACTTGCACTCGAAGGGGGAGGGTGCACATTGTAATCTGGTAGCCTCAATGAAGCAAGCATCCACCCACCACTCTCCCTCCGACGTGATGGTATTCTTGACAAACATTCGAGAAAGAACAATTTCCAAGCTCTTTTCAACAAATGGAAACAAAATGACTCCGTAATGTTAGGGATTCTTGACTCAAGCGAGCCTGAACATGGACGGCATACAGTTACAGTCACATGCGCCAGTCCATCCAGTTGCTGTGAAAAAACGTCAGTCAGTCAAAGTAGCTAATTTAGGGCTCCAAGTGCGACTGAATGGGTTTCTTGGTCTTCATTTTATCATTTAGCCGAAACCGCATTGTTCCAAGGTAATTTACGTTCAAAGAAGCATACCTCTAATGTACATGAAGTTTAAAGTTTAACTGAAAAGCCAACTTATTTTTGTATCATCTAACTGAATTATTTGGATTCTGCTAAGGGATTTTTTTAATTTTCCACTATCTGCTCTAGTAGTGACGTTCAGAATATCTACGGCCGGCAAATTCCACCATCTAAAAACTGATTATTCGTGAATAGCGGAGCAATGAAGTAATTTCATTCATCGGGTCTTCAAGCCTATTTAAGTGAATAAGTGGTGGGTCATTAGATTGTCCTATCTCGGCCCTTTTCGGGTAAACTTTATTAAAGCTGAATAGCAACTTGGAGGACTTTCTTACTTCTGGGATCATGGATTCTCGCGCTTGTATTCTAGAACCGCCTTAAATCAAGCTTAAATCCACAGTCCACTTAAATCCTTCTCTCTTTTTTTTCTTTATTTATAAAATTAAACAAACAAAACTAAATTCATTATCAATATTTACTCTTTCCACTATCTATGCATTTCAATCATATTATTATATATTATCGCCCGGCCGGAGGGCGATATCGGAAAAATTTGGCCCGCGGGCAGCATGGTAGGCTGATATCGCCCGAGCGCAGCGAGGGTGATATCTGCCTACCATGCTGCCCAAGGGCCAAATTTTTCCGATATCGCCCGAGGAATGCAAGGGTGATAATGATTATAACACTAGTACACTGTGCAGTCCCATGATACCTAAAGGGTTTATTTCAGCTTTTTTTTTTTTTTTTTTTTTGCTACTGCCTTGAACAGAGCTTTTTGTGTCAGCTTTTTTTTTTTTTTTTTTTTTTCTTCTTTTTTTTTTTTTGAACAGAGCTTTTTATTTCAGTTTTTTTTTTTTTTTTTTCTTTTTTTTTTTTTGAACAGAGCTTTTTATTTCAGCTTTTTTTTTTTTTTTTTTTCTTTTTTTTTGAACAGAGCTTTTTATTTCAGTCCCAAGATACCTAAATGGTTTATTTCAGCTTTTCTTTATTCAGAATTGTATGTTATATATATTACCCCGGTGTTAAAAGAAAAAAGTTCCAACCGTGCGATATCAAAAATTATTATCGCATGGCTGAAACGCATGGTTTTTAATAGGAAAAAGTTCCAACCGGTCGATATCACTGATATTGCATGGTTGGAACTTTTTCCTATTAAAAGCCATGCGTTTCAGCCATGCGATAATAATTTTTGATATCGCACGGTTGGAACTTTTTCCTATTAAAAGCTATGTGTTTCAGCCATGCGAGAACTTTTTTCTTTTAACATTTTTGTTATCGCATGGTGATAATGAAATGATGAAATAATGCAATGAAATAACCATGTAATACCAGAAAATTTTTGCACGGGGTAGGATAGGACTGATATCATGGGACTGCATGGGGTGCTAGTGTTATACAATTTTAACATGATTTATCTTTCCACATTTATTATTCTCATCATTCAAATTATTTCTATTACAAAATTCATCCTCAAAACAAAAAAAAATCTTTATAACAATCATATAAAATATACATTATTTTTTTTATTCCTATTACCATTTATCATACATTTTAAAAACAAAATGTATAAAATTAAATAATATTTAAAATTCTCTTTATCCCTCTCTCAGTCACCCAGGAAGTCCTTTTTTCGCAGTAAATTCATCTGCCACCCTTTATTTACTATCTTTTTTTTTATTACTGCTTTATTTCAGTCCATAAGACCATAACAGACCATAAAAATGTTTAAGGCCTGTAATAATTGTTGAGAGATAACTTTGGTGATGAATAGAAACTTCGTTTAGATGGACTATAGCAAGAGGTTATCAGGAACACACAAGCTTCCACACTGAAATAATGGGCCCCAGAACTGTTTTCCTAAGAAGTAAAGTACTCACCTGACGGAATCTCATCGGTTGCCGGATGGCCCAGAATCGATCCATGCTCATCACCAATATCGAAAATACACTGGCACTGACGGATATTCCTATAACAAAAAAAAATTAAAGCACATCTCTTACTAGAAATGACATTTTCACGATAATATGGAAATGACCATACTTTTCATCTGAAATCGGCGATTTTATTGTCAGCGCTCATCGACTCTATCCGGCCTTCTCGCTCTCTGACGAGGCGGCTTGACGCAAAGTATTTGAAAACTGGACGCGCCGTGGTTCGAAAGCAAGCAAACCAAAAGAAGTCCGATATATGGACCTGATGGCTACCATATCTTTCCGAATTAACAAGACCAAAGGTTTCGATGGGATCCCGAAAATTTAATATTTGATCCAGACAATTAAATTTTTTACTTTTAAAATTTAGAAACAGATCAAGGCTTATAGTGGAGGTTGAAACCACCTTCGAAACTTATAGAAATAATCCTGTTTTATAGATTTTAACTTGTTTTCTACATCTTTTAGTAATGTTTGCTATTAGGACCGAACCGCAGGGAAGACCCCCTCTAAAAATTAATTCCTGGATACGGACCTGGCCTATAGTCTGTTTCAAAAGAGGACCCTTGCGTAAAACTGCATTGACTTATCCCTCGACTTTTCCGCTTTTCATTGTTTGTTACTAGCTTAAATTGTTAAACATATTTTTTACCCCGAGGGGCTACCCACTCCCCAGCACCTTCTGTACACCCTTTCCCGGCACCGGCCGAAATAGGCGGTGCTGGCACCGGTACCGACAAGAAATTAGGCGATTCATCTTTCAAACGCTTCTAAAAATGCTTATTTTGATATTTTAACACGTGACAACTGGTGCCGGCTTATTTCAGCCAGTACCGGCACCGACCGGGCGTCGCGGCGACGCCACGGCACCGGGCATTTGCTGTACACTAAAATCGAGAGTGGACAACCCCTCGTTTTACTCTTAATTCGGAATCCCCTTCTTTGCCACTAAATATAAATGAAGGGCTACAATCCACGAACTCGACCTGTCCCTTGACCCAAAGAATCCTCACACCAACATGTCTCCTTACCCCAATACTGAATCTATAATCGACTTCGAAAACAACTTTGAGCTTCAACCAAATTTCAAGTTCGGCTGTATCATCTGTCCGGCAAGAAAACCAAGTTTTCATTGCCCTTCGTTACCCCTTAAACGACTATCTCAATAGCGTCTTGCGCGAGCCAACAAAGAGCCACTACGTCATGACGCAGAGTTCTCACTTCCATGGATAGAGGGGCACGTGCTTCTAACAAAACTGGTCGAGAAATTTTTATTGAATTGTTCACCTGACAGTTGTCGGATACATTATGCCTTTTTGACCAACTAAATGATGGTTGATACTTCTGAGAACTAAACTAATCGAATGAACTTTTTGTTTATCTTTAATATGTTCGCAAGCTGCATCTCACCCTATATTGACTATTATATCATTGGATCTACTTACCCGGCGAGAAAACAATTTTCATATTCAGATTCAGCATGTCTCCTTACCCCTGAATCGAACCTCTAATCAACGTCAGATTCAACTTCTACTTTTTACAAATTTTCCGGTTTTTGCCGGATTCCGGGTGAACTATTTGTCCGGCGAGAAAATAAATTTCATATTCGGATTCAGTATGTCTCCTTGCCTCTAAATCGACTATCCCATTAGTTTTTAATTTTTTTTGACGTCCCTTAATTTGAAACCCCTCCCCCACTCCTAAATGTAAGGCTACAGACTACGAACTCGACCTTTCCTTTGACCCAAAGGATCCTCTCACCAAGTTTCATAAAAATATCTCATTCTCTTCGAGAGTTATCGTACTTACAATCGGACAGACGGACAACTTTTGCAATGTCATAAGTATCCCTCCACTTACGTTTTGGGATCCCAAAAATAGCACTTCGAAGCTTTTCATTTCCTCGTGTGTGAAAGAGTTGTCGGCGGACTTTGCTTTCGGTCGAAAACGCACAAGTTGCGTCACTGACAAAAGCGCTGAAAAGTCGAACGAAACGAAACAATGGCAAAAGGCGGGGATTTCAGAAACTTTTAGTTCCACGAGGGAGCTAGGGATAACATAACAAGACCAAAGGTTTCGACGAGATCCCAAAAATTTAATCCTTGATCCAGACAATTTGGTCTTGTAGATATCTGGCCTTCGCCAGGCTCCTTTAACATTTTTACTATTAGTGTTTAGAAACAGAAGAAGATCAATGGCTAATCATCTGAGAAAACCAAGTTCAGATTAACCGTGTGTAATTACCCCTAGGCTATACGTCATATCTACTTTGACGAAACTGATCAAATCTTCCTGCTTTACTTCTGCCAAGTCTCCGGTTTCGACCAGATTCCAGGCGACCTGCCAGTCCGGCAACAATGAAAGCTTAAAATCGAATTTAGCGATCACCTTAATTCTATACCGAACATCTAATCAAGTTCAAATAAAACTTTAACTTCTAACAAATTTTTCGGTTTCAGACAGATTCCGGGCGAACCACTTGTCCGACCAGAAAATGATTTTGATACAAATTTCCAGCATGTCTTCTTACTATCGAACATCTAATCAACTTTATATAAAACTTTTGCTTTTATCAAACTTTCCGGTTCTGGACGGATTCCGGGCGAACTACTGGTCCGGCGATAAAATGGTTTTCATATTCGTGTTCAGCATGTCTTCTTCGCCCCTTAATCTGAAACACATCCCCTATCCCTAAATGTTGAGCTACAGATTTCGAGCCCATCTACGAACTCGATCTTTCCCTTGACCCAAACAGTCCCCACACCAAGTTTCATCAAAATATCTCATTCCCTTCGAGAGTTATCGTGTTTACAGACGGACAGACAGACGGACAGAAGGACAACTTTCACGAAGTCATAGGCATCACTCCACTTACGTTTTGAGATCCCAAAAAGCAGAATAAGAAACAGGGTCCTTCAAGCGAACCCCCACAGTTTAGGAAAAAAGAGATAAAGGCTAGTTGAACATCCCAAGATAATTCACAATGTCTCGTAATAGTACAAGGAAACAAAAAGGGGAATAGAGAACAACCTAGATACCAAGCTCGAGAAAACGCCTACTAACGACCAAGTGATCAGCGAAATTTTAACTGATCACTATAAATACAATAATGTGATTGATTAAATAGTTAGTTATGTGTCTTACATGTCAATGACACGAGAAACAAAGTAGTTACGAGAACAGCAATGATAACGGAAAACATGGAATGAACAAGGTTTGAACGAGACTGAAGGATGGGATCAGTGGAATCCCCAACCGAACTTTCAAAGCTTCCTTGATCCAGTCAGTAATCAGCTGTTTTGGGAAAAAGAAAATTAACTGAATACACGAGCTCCAGTAAAGTCCAGTTGCCCATTCCCCAAAACTATAGCTAACTCACTACAGAATTAATGTTACTCCGTCCGGTTGTATCGCTCGGATGCGAATGGTCGTGAAAGCCATGCTTTACCTTCCAGATTTTTCTGGGGATTCCAGGCTCCAGGCAGGTCGAGACGGATCTGGAAGGTAAAGCCAGGCAAAAAAAAATTGGACGTCCGGGGCATTGGACATCCAGATCCCAAAACTCTGTAAAATCTTTGAGAGACTTTATGCAAATGAATAGAGTAGGAGAAAAAGCAGTTAGAAGGGTTTTGGGTTTAGTTCATTTTAGCGAACTGGGGAGGGAAGTTTGATTGGTTGCAATTTGGGTATTGGCTGGGCTACCACTCTCTCAATACAAGCCTTACCCTCGCAGCCGAAAAGTCTGGGGGGAAGATATCACGCAGGTGCCGGTATATAGGCCTATAAGTTTTTCATTAGATGCCCGAACATCTAATGAAAGTTTTTCACGGCGTTTAAACAGGGTTTCTACATTAAAGGTAATATGGACGATAACCATAAAATCGGCTTTGACTGTTGAATCGGTTTTGAGAATAATCCGAATTATACTGAACCGGAAATATTGTTGTTCAGTATAATAATAATAAAAATTTATTTCTAACCCCCAAATCGTACAGGACGAAAACAGTGAAGTACAAAAGAAACTAAGAAGACATCATTATGAAAACATAACATGTATGAAATAAGAAGAGTCATATAGACGAAAAAGCCCATGAGAGGGCAGCAGAAGCGCGTACGCCGTTTCGGACATTTTTCTCTGGAAAATTTTCTCCATAATATCCGGCAGCAAATACTACAATTTTAGAATCTCTTTCTCAAGGAGGGAGAAAAATAATAAATTTTCAAAATTTTATAATTTTAGAGTTTTAATATCCTTTTTTTAAACAGGATAAACTCCAGCTAGAGAAAGAATATAGTGGTCGCAGAAAGACGAGTATCTCCCATATTGACAACAATTTTCGGTAACCCAATTGAATTTTTAAATCGGAAACCTTCCGGGATCGTAAAGAACGAATATTTTTTAGTACGGTAATGGTAATAAGTCAAATGAACCGAACTGAGTGGGGGGGGGGGAGGGGCATCGGAGGGCGGATCGGGCATATTGTTGGTCGGTATGTAGAACGAAACGAACTGAGCTGGGCGAAGGAAGATGGCTTCGAGTCTAACACGCTCCTAAAATGTGGAAATTGCTGTAGTGGATTCGATTGGGAGAGGGATAGCGGCAACTCTCGATTCCGGTGAATATCAGAATAAAAAAGGGTGAGATCCAGAGGGAGTTGTTATAGCTGCTTTACCACTAAGAGAAGATCACGAGAACGCCGAACTAGGTAAGACATGCAACTGTGACGAAAAATCAACAACAACTGCAGTCTCAGTTTTCGTCAGACATTTTTACCAATAGAATTTGTAGCTTCTACGCGTTACATAAACCAATGTACAAATCGGTCGCTGTCCAACCTTGGATCCAAATCAATGATGCAAAACTGTTCGCGGTTATATCAAAATCAAATTAAAATTTTAATTATGTCGTTGCTCTTTTAAATTTTGGCTAAAACAAATTGGCAGATGCAATCTGTGCATCCGTTCAGAGCATGATGATTGCCAACGACCACAACAAGGCCACAACATTTGTTTTTACACACCTGGTTTTAGAGCTAGTAAGGCTTGCTCGACCTAGACCACATAAGACCGAAGAGCTTTCAGCCCCCCCCCCCCCAAAAAAAAAACTTTTTACCGGGAGAGGGGGAGATGGAATTCATTACCTGACGAGGTAAAAGTTGCTTCGACGATATCTACGAATTTTCTCATTCACTTTTTCTGGTCTCTTCCTTCATCTAATTTGCGTGATTTTATTTATTTATTATTACAATTGGCGTTAAGCTTTTGTAGCTTACACGGAAGTAAAACCCCGCCCACCCGTCAGACGGTAGCTCCACGGCGAGTGTAGAGACATACATATTAGCTAGGTTTAACAATATAACTGGATTAATAAAAATATATTATACATTTATAAAAGTGAAAAATTTACGCTGCTGTCTCTGTAATGCAGTTAAGAGCTTCCCTAGGAGTACTTCCTTCAACCTGGAAACTCTCGGTCAATCTTGTTGGTAGGTAAACATATCTAAGTAGTTCAAAGACGGATCATTCGTACCTCTCCCCCCCTCCCCTTACCAATAAGAGACGGACTGTTTTTCTGTCCGTCACGCATGATGTCTAACGGATGATTTAGGGCCTGAATGAATTCGGGATATTATGGCAGCAAAGATCCATTTAGGCACGAAATCGTTTGATAAGTCGGTTTCTTAGGCTTAAAATACTCCAATAATGATGTGTTCAAGCTGTCTATGGTAAATAATTGGTTTTTATCAAAAATGCACTTGTCATGGTGAGCGGTGCTCAAAACGACTTACGTCAGGAAGGTAAAAGTGATGGCTCAAGCAACAAGACCAAAGGTTCCGATGGGATCCCAAAAATTCAATATTTGATCCAGACAATTAGGCTAGGTTTCGCCAGACTCCTTGAACATTTTTACTCTTATGATTTGGAAACAGATTAAGGCCAAGCAGCTAATCATCTCAGAAAACCAAGTTCAGATAAGGATTCAGCATGTGTGCTTACCCCCCAGAAGCCGATCGAAACGATCCTGCCTTACTTCTGCGAATTTTCCGGTTTCGGCAAAATCCAGAACTCCTTGTACGGCATAAAAATAAAGCTCAAAAACAAATTCAGCGTATCTCCTTGCCACTATATCCAACATTTAATCAACTTCATATCAAAATTTAACTTTTAACAAATTTTCCGGTTTTAGCCGGATTCCGGAAGAACTACATATCCGGCTAAAAAATGATTGTCATATACGGATTCAGCATCTATTATAACCCCTGAATCAAACATATAATCAACTTCAAATAAAAATTTTACTTTTAACAAACTTTCCGGTTTTGGCCGGATTCCGGGCGAACTACTTGTCCGGCGAGAAAATGGTTTTCAAATTCGTATTCAGCATGCCTTCTTCCCCCTACATCGAACATCTTATCAACTTCAAATAAAACTTTTACTTTCAACAAACTTTCCGGTTTCGGCAGGATTCCGGGCGAACTACTAGTCCGGCGAGAAAATGGTTTTCATAGTCGTGTTCAGCATGCCTTTTTATCCCTATATCGAACATCTAATCAACTTCAAATAAGACTTCTACTTTTAACAAACTTTTCGGTTTTGGCCGGATTCCGGACGAACTACTTGTCCGGCAAGAAAATGGTTATCATATTCGTGTTCAGCGTGTCTTCTTAGCCCATAATCGACTGTCACATTAGCTGTTTAAAAATAACTTGCCCCTTAATTTGACTCCCCCTCCCCCACCCCTAAATGTAGAGCTACAGGGCCCATCTACGAACTCGACCTTACTCTTGACCCAAAGAATGCTCATACTAAGTTTCATCAAAATATCTCATTCCTATCGTGCTTACAGACGGACGGACGGACGGATGGACAACTTTTGCGATGTCATAGGTATCCCTCCACTTACGTTTTGGGATCCAAAAAACGGCAAACAAAAAAGGTAAACTTTTCAGAAAACTGGAGAGGACGGAGAGTCTACAAAAACAAGACCAAAGATTTTGATGGTATCCTAAAAATGTAATATTCGATCCAGACCAAGTCTTCGCCAGACTCCTTGAAATTTTTTAGCGGATTTAGAAACAGAATAAGGCCAATGGCTAATCATCTGAGAAGTTCAGATAAGGATTCAGCATGCATGTATTTACCCCTATACGTCATAGTTACTTTGACAAAACTGATCAAAACTTCCTGCCTTACTTTTGCCAAATCTCCGGTTTCCGCCGGATTAAGGGCGAACTACTTGTCCGGCAAAAAGCTAAAGCTCAAAAACGAATTCAGCGTAACTCCTTACCCCTACATCGAACATGTAATCAACTTCAAAGAAAACTGCTACTGTAACAAATTTTCCGGTTTCCGGCGAAAAAATTCAGGCTCAGACGTGGATTCAGCTTGTATTCTTGCTCCTATAAGGATATTCCGACCGACTTCACAATCAACTTTCCTCCTACCAAATGTCCGGTTTTCGCCAGATTCCGGTGTTCCGGCGGGAACATAAAGTTCAAATATAGATTCAGGATGTATTCTTACATCTAAATCGACGCTCTAATCGACCAACGTTTAACATCTAATCAACCTCAGATAAGGCTTTAACTCTTACCAATTTTCCGGTTTTCGCTGGATTCCGGGCAAACTACTTGTCTGGCGAAAAAGGAAAATTCAGAAACAGATTCAGCATGTCTCTGCACCCCTGAATTGGACGTTTATTCAACTTCAGATAGAACTTACTTTTACGAAATTTTCGGTATTTCGGGATTCCAGCCGAAATATTTGTCCAGTGAGAAAATGAAGTTTCAGTTCTGGATTCAGATGTCTCCTAACCCTTACGTCGACTCTTATATCAGATTGAACAAATAATTTCTTCATCCCTTAATTTAAAACTTGGGTTTTACTTCGACCCAATGGATCCTCACACCAAGTTTGAACAGTCTCTCAACCACTCCGAGAGTTATCGAGCAGACAGATGGACAGACGAACAACCTTTACTAAGGCATAGGTATCCCTCCACTTACGTTTTGGGATCCTAAAAACACAGAACGACAGGTGAAAAACTGTCAGAATTTCAGGAAATATGAACAAGGATTTCTATACGGCTTAGCAAAAATCCAATTTTTGAAATCTGCCTTTTTCTCGTAAAATTCAAATACCTTAGGCCTACTTCCCGAATAAATTATGTCTTTTAATGTGGTTAAAACCCTAAAATCCCTTGGTATGGCAGTGCTACCAGTCGATCCTTTCCGAAAAAAGGCAGAGGCCATACAGAATAAAGCAGGTACGAATTACGTGTCCTCAATCTGCGGTAAAAAAAAAACAAGCAAACAAGAGCTAGAAGCTCATATGGCACTTCGAAGGCTGGTTCAAGGGATGAAATATAGAATCTGCCTTTTCGTGGGTTTGCTCTGATGTTTGTAAGCAAAACCATTAAGATAAGAATGATCACAGACCCTTGGAAATCACTAAAATGTATCGTTTGGAAAAAGGTATTTTATTTTTTAACTTGGCTGTAATAACGCGCACTTTAAAGGCGACAGAAATTCATTTGTAAGCAACACCCTTGAGACAAAAACGATAATAGTTCCTCGAGGATCATTAACATGTCGACTCAAGAAAAGTATGTTTTTTCACTTTTTGGTTAAGCTGCGCACTTTAAGGGTTCTAGAGATACAAATTTATAAGCAAAACCTTGTGGTACAAATGATCATGGGCCAAAATGCATCGTTTAGTTCAAAGTACATTTTGACTTTGAATTTAAGACGCGCACTTTAATGATCAAGGCCTCATGGTGATCATGAAAATGTGTAGTTTGCTTAAAAGTATTTTTTTTTTACTTTGCGGTTAAGAGTAGTACTTTAAGGGATGTCGGATTTTAAAAATGACTTCTAATTCACTCTTGTAGAATCTCTGATTTTCCAGCCAAGTTTCATCGTCCTAGCACATCTGTAAGTACCTTAACTTACGATCACCGGAATTCCGGACCCCCTCCCCTTAAACTCCCCACAGTCGCCGGAGCCAACCCGATTCTGTAAATGATTTATCCAGAGCATCTGTTTGTTATTCTCACCAAGTTCCATCCTGACTTTCCGTATTTTCCGGCCTCCCCCCCCCCCCCCAACAGTTGTCGGATCCGATTCGGGCATGACAAAAAACATCAGTGACATATCTTCTCTTCAGTTATTAAATTTCAATGGATTAATCCAATCACCCGTTCCAAAGTTACGCACGACTCAATATTCTGAATTCCCCCTCCCTCCACTCCCCCTACGACGATCGGATCGAGGAATTTTATATCCCCAAGTCAGTTTGATCGGGTCCCTGATATGCCTGCCAAGTTTCGTCGTGAAAATCCCCAAAACCGCCATCAGCGGAATTCCGGGAAACCCCCCTCCAGAGGTTCCGGATCCAGTCTAATTGTGGAAGCGATTGATCTAGAGCAGATGGTAATTCTTCCCAGCAAGTTTCACTCCGATCCCTCCATTCTAACCGTTACCGGAGATTTCCAGTCCCCCCCCCCAAACTCCCCAAAGCTGTCGGAATCCGGTCCAGACTATTTAGTTCTTAAGTTTCATCCCAATCCGACCACCCGTTCCAAAGTTACGCACTGCTAAATTTTTCGTATTCTCCCTCCCTCCACTCCCCCCCCAGATGGTCGGATCGGGAAACTGATTATTTCCAAGTTAGTTTGGTCGGGTCCCTGATACGCCTGCCAAGTTTCATCGTCCTAGCACATCTGGAAGTACCCTAACTCACGATCACCGGACTGACCGACCGAACGACAGACCGACCGACAGAAAAGTGATCGGTATATGGCACTTGGCCGGAAGGTAAGTGCCATAATAACTAGTGAATCATCACGCCTCTCGTTTTAAATTATCTCAAAAAGCCGATTTATGTTTGAACCTTATTCTGCGGGGAAAAAAATTAACATCTTTTCTGCTAAAATACAGAGATTAAAAAAAAAAAACATCTTTTATGCTAAAATAAAGAGATTTTTCCGCAAGAAAAAAATCCAATAAATTGTGCGCCTCCAGCAAAGGCAAAAATTATTGGAATAAAATTTAAGCTTTCAGTACTTTAATAACAAAACCGAAATTGATCCAAATGCAGAAACAAACTTTTCCTCTCATCGCCCCGATCGCGCAGCAAAAACAGCGGCCATGTCAAAAATTAAATCTCAAGACCAGATTTTTCCCTACAGCGGAATTAAAAGTAATTTCCCCGATTAAGATATTTATAGTCGGTAGAAGCTTCAGTTATTTATTACAGGTTCGTTCTTCGGAATAACTTCTTCCCCAACGTTGACCCTGAAGATTGACAGCCTGACGAGGACCAGAGCAAAATAAGACTAGTGAGTAGCGCCACGACTTGAAAAAAAGTGACACACACTCGAATAGCAGCGACACTAGCACACCTAGTGATAGAAAACGTCCCTACTGAAACTTAATCAGTCGAGCACCAGCGCTGGCTGCAACAACTTAAAATTCTGAACAGACCAAAAAAAAAGATACATCCTCCCCTGTTTCTTCGACGAGTGCAGTTCGCATCTTAGCTTTGCGATAAATTTCTAAGCCAGACATTCCTACCACCACGCAGATGCTAAAGGAAAATGAAATTTTTCGTCGAGATTATTCTGCAAAAGGACAAAAGCCCTTGGGGAAACGACCTCTGAAGATGTTGGGAGATTACCGATCTGAATACCCACCAACTTATTAGGAAATTTTCAGTCAAACCCTATTTGTCATCTTGTTCAAAACAGGTTAAAAAAAAGTCTATTCAGAAGATATTTTGCATTCAGCCGTGAGGATTACATTAAACAAGGTAGAGCAATTTTTAGTCTTGAAAATTTACTAATCTTAGTTTTTCTTTTCTTTCCCTAAAAAAAATTGCATGCGTTATGTCGGATCAGTTGAAATATTCAACGCATCCGACATTGCGACAAAACGCAAAGTTCTGCGTTGCTTGTCGTACGATTTGTGTCGTATGCCGGATGACGCAGAATTGAGAGCGAAATCGCAGCAGTGTGAACCATGGGGCTGTCTGTACCCAATTATAGCCGAAACAAGAACGCCCAGACGCTTCGACCACCCAGTAGAATCACTAAGATTCATGGAAATGCAACTTTCGGCCGAAAACGCAAATGGAAATATTCCATTATAAAGTTATGTGGAACTCACCTTGCAAATATGCAGTGAACTTGCACATGAAACTTCCGTATATCCAGGGGCGTACTATCGATGTCCCAATGGCCATCGGCATACAGATTAACGTCACAAAAAGGTCGGCAAACGACAAGTTGACGAGAAAGTAATTGGTGACGCTGTAAAACAGATTAAGTGTGAACGCCAGCATTTCCCGTCCACGTCCTTAAGCCAAGAATAAACGGCGAAATCGAAGGAATTCCCTGGGGGAAAAGTTGTAATTGTGAAGAGACTGTAACAATTAGTCCACATTTGTGTGGCTCAAAGAAGCCAACGGATGAAGCAAATGTCAGCGGCTTCATCCGACTTGCTTCAAATGCGAGCCATTAGACCCACCCGGAGATTAATTTGTGTATGCAAGCAAGTGAAGCCGGCTTACCGACAAAACGTCCCATGACAAAACGTCCCCTAGCGCAACGCGACAAAACGTCCCCGTGACAAAACGTCCCCATGTTCCCCTCGATCTTCAGGTGCATTATGGAGGTAAAACAACTTCAGAGTGTACATTACAGATGTTGGTACATTCCTTATAAGCAGGAAAGATCGGTAATATAAGCAGGAAAGTTCCTGCTTATAAGTAGAAACTTTCTCTGAGGAACTTATCCTCAGAGAAAGGGGAAGCCCACTGTGACTCACAGAAAGTCAAACAAGGAAAATGCAAAAATAAGCGTAGTGCCGTATGCTGGACAAAAATGACATGGGAAGCAAGGAAACGACAAATTACCAATATAAAGATAAAGCGAAAACTGACAAACTACTAAATCTAAAACACTTTGGTTTGTTTCTTGACTATCGGTTAGATGCTGAAGTAGTCAACCCATCGTTGTCGTTTTTTGTTTTGTTTTTCATAAAAGGGTAGTTATTTATTTATTTGGTAGATGGCAGGTCATTTTCTTACAGGTCAGATACATTAAGTCATGTTATATTTTGTTAGATTTATAGGGTATGTAGTTTTTGTTATTATGGTAAAATTTAGTGTCTTTAAAATTTTTGTGTAAAATAAAAAAACTTGAACTCGAACTTGGTTTTCAAAAGTTTATTTATTTTATTTATTTATGGGTATGAGTCGGATTTGGATTGCCAAGAGGTTTTATTGTCTTCTATTTGTAGTACCGTATTGCATTTTTTTCTCAATTTTTTGTTCCCAATATAATTATGTTAAGTGATTAAATTATTGAGTCCTGCCACAAACAAATCTGTATAGATTTTCACGTGGCAGGTCTGTTGTGATATCGATTTTTTTAAATTCCATTATATATTGAATTTTGTCTCTCTCTCACCATATTTATTTAAACTAAGAGGCGATCAACTAGGATCAAAAAGTACAAATAAATAATGAACCCTGGGATAAATACAAAAACATAAAAACAGAATTTACATAATTTGTATTTATTTTTTTAGTTTGTATTCCAAGAACTTTTTTTGTCTGAACTGATGACGCAATCAGTAATCTCATAGGCCTAGCTATCCCGAAGCGATGAAAAAATTATATAGTCGGGGACGCTTCGCCATGGGGACGTTTCGCCACGGGGACGTTTTGTCACGGGGACGTTTCGGCAGGGGACGTTTCGAATGGAGACGTTTTGTCGACAACCCGTGAAGCCTACATCATACGGAAGACGTGTACTGGGCTTTCAGAAGAAAAGGAGGCGTGATTTAGACGCTGGTCCTTCCAATTTCACGGCCTTCTGAGAGCAGAAATAAGCAAACAATAGAGAGTTTCTTCCGTTTTATGAAACGCGCTTAGGAAACGAAATAAACTTGATCGAAACATCCAGATTGTTCTGTTCAAAGCTATTACTATAGGCGTTTTTCTACGATTTCACAAAGATTTTGGCTCGTTTGTGTCCCACAAGAATCTTTCCGCGACCGATACGACTTTTGTGGCTCGCACTATTTGACAGACAACTCTCGAGATGAGTTTTTAATTTGTGGCTCGAATTCTGTCGGAAATTCAAATTTGGCGGCAAATATTAAAGCCCAAATGAGAAAATTAATTACTCTATCAAATAGATAAACAACAAAACTGAGGATACCTACAGTACGAATTTGTAATGACATAAGCCCTGATTTTAAAATTTTATTTTCAGGCATCTGAAATTATCGCCAAAAACAGACAAAACGGCGTTCTGCGCGTTTCAACTTGCGGGTCCAGTCTGTGTCACATACTTCTGTTTCCGTTACAAATACAAGGAAATGTTGTTGTCCAATGTCACGGAAAAACGCCTTATGCGTTATTGGAAATAGCCCACTGCATTGCGTAGGGCATTTTAGGCTTATGATTCCACTGAAAATCCAATGTTCTCTCTTCGCATTCACGAAAATCTGAAAGTTCTCTAATCCAGCACTGTTCATGCAGAAGAGAGAAAGCTTTGTTCTCCTAAATGCTTATATACTGGTGGTATTTCCAACCGCGCTTGTAATCATATCCAACCTCTACGGATCCCAAGACAAGTTTCTCATTTTCCACAATTAGGGGTAACTTCTGATGTTCCTAGAGCCCTGTCGGACAAAGTTTCTAACAGGCAAATAAGGAGAAAAGCCAAGGCGGGAAATAAACATCCATGATCTTAGTTTTCCCAACTCATTCTTGTAGACTAAAGTGTAAACTCGCTCTACCAACAACTTTACATGTCTTCCTAGGTATCTTGAATTCTACCACACTGCCTGTCACTTAATAAGATTCGATACATCATCCCTGGAAAATACTATCAGAAGCCTAAAAAGCTGCCTAATTAGTTTGCGTTATTAGTTTGCGTCTTACGTTCTTAATTTTATAGCGAAAATCTGTTCAGACAGGGCATGAGATTTTAGTTTTAATTAAGATAATAATATCAAACAAGTGGTGTGTTTACGAAGTTTCCCCGTCCAATATGGGTGATAAATTTGGTCAGTGAAATAAAACTAGGAACCTTGGTACCGCAATTATGTATATGGGTACTAGAAACATTCTTCCAGCGTAGCCTAATATAAGAACAGCAATGCTAAACATACCTTCTGAGATGTTTATATCTTAGCACAGTGATTATCACCAAAGAATTCATCACGACGGCTGCAATGAATGTAGGAATGTACAACGCCAGCAATACAATGTTATCCCAGTGGTTGTGGACGTATTTGAAGTCACTGTAGTTGGGAACATAGTCTTCAATGCCTCCCGAATTATTTCCAAAATCCAACTGAATGTTGACGATTCCACTGTCATCGTTCGACATCAAATCTCGGATTGAACTGACATTCATTACGCGAGCTGGGAGTTCAAAAATAAACTGTCAACAAAGCTGCAAAACGAATCGTGGTTTCTCCTTTCGCCCGTGCCAAAGGAAAATCAGCGTGAGTTTATTCAATGGTTATATACGAAATCACTGGGAAAAACTGAAACTGCCAAAAAGGCTAGTTTTCTAAGATTCGTTTGGTATCTCGAACCACTTTTCGTACCATCTTCACTGGTTGCATGTTTCTACTGCTTCCTACGATCAAAAAAAATCCAGAGCAAAAAAAAAAACACTTCGAACCCAAATCGTTGTCGGCTATTCGGTGCACTTACAGGCTGATATTTGATGTCGAGGCCTCAAGTCCCTTCGGTACACCAAGATCAAATGATAGTCGACACTTTTTTTGGTGACGGCTATAAGGGAGTCAGTACTCAATCAGAACTTTCCAACAGGTTCAATTCATTCGAACATCATCAATAATTCATCCCGCAAGCTATCCACCTCCACAAATTTTTGATACTGTCGGATATCCGGACCGTTTCTGAAGGCCCTGTGAAGGATATAATATCACTGATTCTGGGAGACCTAGAATGTCTCCCGAGGAACTAAAGTAGAAAGCAAATACTTTCAGGTTTTTATGACTGAGAGAGCGAGATTCGGTTCGCGATTATGCCAGCGCAAGGCGAATAGAATACTAAATCAACCGCATGACTACCAGCGTGCAAACAGCCACGCACAGATGAAAAAAAAACACGGAATGGGAGCAGAGATCGGTGCAAAAAATTTCAACATTTTTAGAAGCGACAAAGTATTGGTCTTGAAGGCGAAGGCGGCGAGACTAGAAAAATTACGAACTTACAAAAACTAACTGTGACGATTTTGCTGAACACCGCTTGGTTCCCCATTACAGCAAAGATCTCAACCCCGCTACATCATGTTGATATAACAGTCAAATTAGTTACCTGCCCTGCCTCCGATTAGCCGAATTGCACAGCGACCAGATTTAGTTTTGTTACCACGCTGAGCGCTATATTTCACGATTACCAGGTAGTTTACAAAGAAAAAAGTCCACAGGACCCGTATCTCGTTCGATTCTGTACTTGACATAGGCCTACCGGAAAATATAATTTTATCACGCAATCCTGGAAAGGCTAGAAACGCGAACGGGTGACGAACTCTTTAACACGAAATCGCCCAATTATCATTCAATAGTTTCTTCTAAAACCAAGGCAGGACGCGGTCGATAATTGTTTTTTGCTCATTCAAAAAAATTAATCAATTTGTGCATTAAGTTTATACCAACAGACATAGTCATTCAGATAATTGTTAACTAACAGAATAATAATTAATAATACAATACAACACCAATAAATGGAATAATAATACAAATTAATGACATCATTAATAAATTTGAAAAATATTTCATAAACTCGGAAAAAAATCATAATAAAAAATTCCAATTAATACGAACAGTCAGATAGAACCTTCCTCGAACAATCTATGACTGGAAGCCAGACGAGAGAAGAAAGCGAGGCTGCCCCCAAAACACACTGAGGCGAACATATGACTAAGATCTGAGGACGGCTGGTACCTGAATGGGAGGACGACACTGCTACGGCATCAATGCGGGGCGAATGGAGAGGCTTTGTCGACGCTCTATGTGCCACCGATGGTTCTGGAGGAACTAAGGTCTAAGGTAAGGTCAGGAAGAGCAGAAATTGCGACTAATGGTGTTGTAACGTCTTATGAAACAGGGGATGAAGCCCTTCTCGTACTCGTACAGATATTAAGGACTCTCTGTGGTGGTAGTTTGGGGGGGGGGGGGAGCCGCCGTCCTAACAAAAATAAAAATGAACGAAAACAAGACTTAGTTAAAGGACCATGCTAGCGTTTTGATTACTCGTTAATTTTCTACAATCCAAAAACGAACGAGAACCAATGATTCTTGCCACTACATTGCACATTGCACCCGCAAAGACATCAAGTGTTTAAAGCTGACGTAACTTATGGTACATTGCCTCTTGAGTTTCGAACTATTTAGAGATGCCAAAAAGGTAAGAACAAGCCAGAAATAGTTCCGAAGGCAGGATACCAGGAAACAATCGTAGGGCTTTTTCTTCCAGCTCTTGAACACAATTTCGGATGGGGATGCATTGGTTAGCCTACTATGTGGCTGTTTGGCCGTGTAACTAGTAACGGAAAAAGGGACGTCCAATCGTCGAAAAAACGAGGAAAAATCTTTAAATGGTCAAAGCTGTCGTAGGCGCTTACTTTTGTTCTAACAGCTTTGGTGTAACTAGTGAAGTCAGAGCCAATGCGGACCGAGAAGGCCAGGTACAGTACGTGCCCTCTTTGAAATGTAGGCTAGGTCAGTGTGCTAAAATCAAACCACAGCTTTATTTTCTTCTTCTTTTCTTAACGCTAAGAAAACTCGGACATATGTCGTTATGGCTGAAGCTTCATTTTTGGACATTTTTGAGCTAACAAGCCATAATAGGAGTTTTCCATTGGAAAATGGCCTGAAAGTACTCAAACAAATAGTTACCATACCATACGGATAGTTGTTAAGGTAAAAAAAAAAAGAACAAACTCTTTTGCCAAAAAAAACAATAACTCTCGAGTCCTTTTGATAAACAATATCTTATAAAATTTGTGAAAACAAGTGTTAATCCTCTGGCTTTTCAGGAGGAGGACCACACGGCTGGAACATTTTCTCCATCAGATTGAACTTGATTCGAGCTTTAGCTTCGTTCTCAGAGATGGCGAAAAAGTTCAATAGGTCATGATGCCCAACATATGAAGCAAAGGAGTCTCTGTGCTGGTTAGTCAACCATTCGTACCTGAAAGAAAGAGCTATACAAGAAAATGAACAGGCTGGATTCCAAAATTATACAATCTAGGTGATATGTACAATAGGATAGGCTAGTGCTACACACCTAAAATCAGATATATAGTGGCTTACGCCAAGTATCTTGACGATTGAAGAGGCAGTAGTGCATACTATATCGTTACTAGACAAGCAATTTCGAAAACCTCCACATCGGCCGATGTTTTTGTTGAGTGTACTCGACAACTTCAAAACAAAATTTAGTAACTAGGCTATGGTTCACTTTTTAAGCAAATAAACTTGATTTTTTATACACAGACCACCAGCGTTTCGACCACAATTATTCTAAGTTATTGTGAACTTGGTTCCCTTTACTATCTTACCTTCTTATCTTATTATCCTATAGGAAGAAACTAACCCCCCCCCCACCACCAATAATATACGCTACTGAAGGGAGGTAAAAGCTATCGCGCTGGGACCTCGCATCATGTTTCCCAGTCTACTGCATTCATATCCAAGAAAACCAAAAACCATGCCAGTCTAGTACACTAGCCCCTTTTCAGGCACGGTGCTCAAACGTCTAGCACCATGCCTGGGTGCTGAACGTTCAAGCACTGTACCTTGGATTTCATGTATGGTGCATGGATTCCAGTATACAGTGCATGCATGAAAAACACAGTTTCTGTCACCACAACTTATCAACGGCTCGGATAGGGCTGAAATTACTACCAAGAATTAGAGAAATCAAAGACAATCCTTATCATATTTTTCCTAACAAAAACAAAAGGACGCGACTGATGATGGAGATGAAAAATCTGACAGCAGCCTATCTATTTTCCATGTAGAGTGCCCTAGGAGCCAATATTCTGGTTGACTGTTAGGTAGAAAAAGCTGAGGCAAAGGACACTTTGCATGCAAAACCCTTGACTATGTAGAAAAGGAAATGAGGTTTTTCATCTCCCTCATCTGTCGCGTCCTTTTGTTTTTGTTATGAAAAATATGATAAGGATTGTCTTTGATTTCTCTAATTCATGGTAGTAATTTCAGCCCTTTCCGAGCCGGTGCTCAGTTGTGATGACAGAAACTGTGTTTTTCATGCATGCACTGTATACTGAAATCCATGCACCCTACATGAAATCCAAGGTACAGTGCTTGAACGTCTAGCACAGGGTTCGGACAGGTCGGTTCGTTTCAAATTACAGGCTCTGTCCTATTTTTATAGGATTTCCCGGGCCCAATTATAGGCCAAATATAGGATTCGGAAGTCTTCGGGATCAGATCTGTGGTAGATGGCGTGGGATGCCTGGTCACATAAATTCGTCATTTCCCGAGTTTCTGCCTGAGCTTCTCAGATACGTGAGTTTCTTCGCACATAGGGACATTCCGTCGGGGATCTTACCGGGGAACATGGCATGGAAGGTTGCGACAATATGGTCTGATGAGTTAGCAGACATGGAACTCTGTACCGTCTGAAGCGCCCATATTAACTCAGCTTTATAAGCGGCATCACGCTCACAAAACATGTTTGTACCAACTAATGGTTTATCCTTGGTTGTTTCATCAACTCGAGATTGTCCGGTCAGGTGAAGCTGTAGTGGATGTAGTTGAGCAGTAACTGCGGCTTTGTGTTCTGCAGATCGCACATGCCGGTTTAGCTGAGCAACCCCAGCTGTGCAACCAAGATTTTTCAAGCAGAGTTTGCAAAAGAACGAGTACTGGTCGTTCCCAGTCTTACACCATTCGCCAATCTTTCTACCGCTGCAATCCGTCTTAGCAAGCCATGAACTATTAAACTTGGTAGGCCCCATACTTAATTACCAAGCATCACCTGCAAAATAGCATCCCAAGATTAAAAGACCATAAAAAGAAAAAATGTGGATATGTCCGAAACTGGGCCGTATTCGCATCAGCCTTTTAAATAGCGTTCAGACAGGAAACGCCTAAGTCGCAAGAACTCCAGTCTCATTAAGCAGAGACTGCTAGCCTATATACTGATCTTCGCTCATTTCGGACAGGCCCAACATGACAAAAAACAAAACATAGGCTACTAAGTCAACACAACAGCATAGCCCAGGCAGAAGCAGCTTACTAAGCCCAACACAAAGCATTAGTTAAGTTCAAACAGCTCAACAGTTGTAATTAATTATCGATCTACACCGAAAGACAGCACAGTCTACAAGCAGAGTCAAAAGCAAAGAAAAGCACATCTTGGCTTACTTAACGAGCAGTGAGAATTGCAAATGTCCTTAGTGCTCTTCAAATATAGGAATAATATGATTTTAGCCAAAATATAGGCATTTTATAGGAGTGCATTAAAATATAGGAATTTATTGGAATTTATAGGCGAGTCCGAACGCTGCTAGCACCCAGGCATGGTGCTAGACGTTTGAGCACCATGCCTGAAAAGGGGCTAGTGTACTAGACTGAACCATGCCTCAGCTTATCCCTCTCTGAAGCAGGAAAGTTCCCTTATCAGAGGAGACAAATTTTACACATATACGTTAAAGTAGCAGAGACAAAAATTTTCAAAACCCGCAGTAGATTAATATATATAGCCTACCTGTCCACATTAAATTCATATTTTTAACAATCAAATAGGCTAATATCCCTACCAGAATAATGCAGTTCCAAACAATTTGCAAATAATTATTTTGTGTGTAGCCTACCCGCTTTTTGTTTCTGTATGGTGCGGTACCATGGACTAAGTTGACACAGATGCAGAAAAGCAGCAGGAATAGTTCAGGAAAGTTCCCCTATCAGAGGACAAATTTTACACATAGACGTAAAGTAGCAGAGACACAGCTTGGTTCTTTCCGTTTTCTTTTATACATCAACACCATAACATCCTGGAAAAACAACTACAGAAAACAAACAAAACCCAAGCTTAGCACAGGCACACAAGTCTTTAACTTGAGCTACGATGAAAGAGTGGTAAAGTGGTAAACTCACCTGCACATTCTAACTTTCTTCCATAACTTACAAGCCATCGCCTTGCCTATGGTGTTAGGCTACCCAACCTAATAACTCAATGGCGCATACAAAAACTGATCCAGCTAAAGCAATTCCACATATAAGCTAATGCAAGCTGCAATCACTTTTTTAATCCTATGCAGATGATTTTTAAAGGATCAAACAACAATAACTGTTCTAAGGGTTTGCTTCCTTGCTTGGTAGACTAGATAGCCTACAAAAGACTGTGGAACTCCACAGAACTAGCCTACAGAACAAATGGAAAAAAAATGAAAAACAGCTCAATAAACTTGTTAGGTGAAAGCAGTCCGAAGCAGAGCCAGTCAGGGAGACCACTTTATTTGTGCCAGCATTTTGTGTCTTATGTATTTGCACCTCTTTCGACTTTATTTGCACCAGGCAATTCTTCAAAGAAGAAATAGAAAGTAAGTGGATGACATATGATATCTATTAATTTGGTCAGGATGGATGTATTTTGGATGTTCCACATGTGATCCCTGTGATTTAGTCTTCATTTACACAAGTTTACTAGGGGTGGGATGGCACAAATATACGGGTGGTGCAAAATAGCAAGGTATCTTGTAGGCTATCGCACACCTCATACTTGGCTCATATATCAAAACGATGAAAACATAAACACCCAATGCAAAAACCGTGACAAGGAAGAAGTCTGATGATAAAAAAAAATTCTACGAATTGGGACAGTTTTGCATAACTTTCGTGGCTGTGAGAAGTATCCTAAAGTAGGAGAAGGGAGATTCAAAAAAATATAATGGAACAAAAAGAAAGGTGGAACACTTGGCTCTTAGCTGCTGTAAATTTCTCAATTTATCAATCTCCTTTGACTGTTTTAGGGGTAAAAACAAAACCAAGATGGACAAAAATAGTGATGTCTGATCAAACAAGCCTAGATCCACTGTAATCATTCGCTAATCAATGTGATATAGCATATGTATGCTCCTTTGAACATTAGTTAGCTTCCAACGCAGCAACAGCACAATTTTCATTCACTTGCTGTGACAAAAGTCAAAAGTCAACTTGGCTTGGCAGGGTAAAGATGTGCAGCATCAGCCCTTTGCACCACCAAACTAAACTAATTTGTAAATATTTTGGCAAAAGTCATCTACAGGAGGGGTATCCAACCTCAGACAAGATTTCAAATTTCCAGGGAAGTCTTTCCTTCAGAATAATCCATCTGGCTTAAAAAGGAACCAACAAATATGACAAAAATACTAGATTGAAGCTAGTTAGATAGTTTACATATTAGATTACTAATTATTGCTTCAGTATTTCTAGTTAAACTTATTTTTCTTTTCAAACAAGATTACTTTATTCTAGCCTTACCTTGATTAGCTGAAAAATGATGAAAAAGGAAGAGTCAGCAAAGTTAATAGCCAGAAAACGAGATTTCAAAATAGCTACAAAATGGAGAAAAAGGCAGAGAATTTTAATATTGATATTTTGCCTCTTGACTGTCAGGACAGCTTGTACATTTCATTTTAACATTTTCGCGGCAAAAATTGAGGTAGTGTAAAAACGAGGTTGGATGGATACCCCTCCTGTCCTGTACCACTCAGACAAAATATCTGATTAAGGGCTGCTAAAAACACATACCTGATTATTTTGGATCTTTATTTACCATTTAGTTGCATTGTTTGGTTAACTAAAACTGCAAAGCCAAAGGCCAAAGTTAGAAAGAAGCATGTCTCTAAAAAATGACCGATTAAATGTTAAGTCCAGTAATAGGGTTCACACAAAGACCATTCACTTACTTGGTAGTATCGGCATGTCCTGTGCCAATGTATTTGGACTGTAAATGTTCTAACTGACTGTGAATATTGTATCTTTCACCCATGTTTCAGGACAAATTTAAATATTGCCGCAACGAAACAAGCTAACGAAAGTCAACAAAAGAAGCGGGAAATACCAATGTAGTCGAGAGTTAAAGTACAGCAAAACCAAGATTAAAGGAACAGTAAACTTGACTTCGCAACTTTCGGCCATCGAATCGCCCGGGGGGCTTGGATAAATATACAGGGTCTTATTGTCGACAGGCCCCCCCTTCTTTGTCATCTCGAACCCCCTCCTTAGTGTTCCCAAAAGCTAGCTGGCAGGCCCTTGCCCCTTATGCACTCATGTACTGTAAAAGTTCGCCTTTTTACATGTAGACTACAAGACTAACGAACTCCCCGACAAGACGGCCGGGGTTCGATTCCTAGTCGCGGCACACAAACCTTTTGCTTTTGCCAACCTTTTGCTCAAAAGTCGAATTCTCGGAAACTGCCCGGAAACTGCAATGGTTTTAACGAGAATTTTTCTTACTCTCAATATCGACTCAGGGTACATCCTTGATATGTTAGCTAGCTCCCCGAGTCAAGTTTTCTGTTCCTTTAACCAATGTTTTCTTGCTCAGAACGGGCAAATCCTCCTGGTCTTTTGCACGATGAAGTTTCGTTGGCTCTCGCGATTCTCACTGTGTGGGCGATGGATCCCAGCTGTCGGTAAAACAACGAATAATTATCCTCAATGGAAAATCAGATAAATATTATTTGCTTTCGGTACAGGACATTATCCAATTAAGGTCTGGGCAATGATTCGTTTTTTCGCCTGAAGTTGATTAGATTATACCGATTGCGGAAATTTATAAATATTTGATAATATTTCATTTATCTTTCCCAGTCTTTAGTAGTTGTGAAGTATAAATCAATGATTTATAACAGAGGCGTTACTAGCCAAAATGTTTGGGGGGGGGACGAGGTATTTACCGACTGGCTGGTCATTTTTACCGACTGGTTTTGCAGATAAAAACGACTGTGTTGACGAAAAACCGGCTACTTTTAAGAAAAATCGACAATTTTTACGAAAAACCGACTGTTTTTAAGAAAAATCGACTGTTTCCAAGAAAAAAATCGACTGTTTTTAAGGAAAATAGCGGCGCTTCGCGCCGACTCGGCTATTTTTTACCGACTGGCCGACAACATTGGGGGGGGGCGTCCCCCCCTCCCCCCCCTAGTAGTGACGGCCCTGTAAATCATGGGCTACTACATTCTGCTAGATCTTTATTATTTATTATATCTTAAGTTGTAGCACATCAATAGCTCGAATGCCAAACCAGATTGTCTTTGTCCGCCAAAGTGAAACTTTCTGAAAGTCTTGCCTTGAAGTCTCTTCTCCGTCTATTTCCGTTTCAGTACTGTAAACACTGAAAAATGGACAAAAGGCGTATTCTCGCCGTTCCCCGGGGACTCCACTTGAGCAGTCCCCGTGTTTTTGTTTGTCCCGGGGACTCACTCCCCCGCATTCTTGCGAGTCCCCACAGACGGGGAATGCTCCGATTATCATCACCATCATCAAAAAGGACTACCTTTCAGATTCGGAGGGGAATCAATTTTTGCTGGTGTTGGTGCAATGTAAAATTAATTAAAAAGAATGAGAATAAATAAAACCAAAAATAAAGTATGTCCAGACTAATTTCGTCAACTGCATATTTTTTTTCGAAAAAAATCCATTTTAGAAGCATTCCCCGTGTTCTCGCTGTTTTCCGTACTCGGAGTCCGCATGGAGTGACTCCCTCTATTCTCGCCGTTCCCTTTGATTCCCCGAGGAGTCCTCGGGGAACGGCGAGAATACGCCTAAAGGCTCTTCAAGGCTATGATACTCTACCAATACGCATAGCAGCCTAGCTAGGATACGAAGTCAAAATTAGGGACTCCCTTTGGCCTCCGTCCAAATCGTAACACCGCTCTGGCTTACAGATGGCACATCGAGTCCCCGAAACGTGCCAACACCGGACAAAACGGCTCACCTACAAACGGAGGATGGACAGACTGCAATCGAAAGTGACGCAACAAGAACGTATCAATTTACTTCGCACAAGCGTCTAAAACTTTTCTAACATTTCCGTGCTCTTCCAACAGCTTATTTGCTTCCTCTTCTGGCACCCCAAGAATATCCTGAACCATCCTAGAGCCCCTAGCTACCAACTTAGTGTTATTCAACATCATGTCAACCATTTTGTTCCCTTTTACCTTGCCTAACCGAATCATAACACTGGTAGAAATCATATTCAACACCAATTTCTGGGCCGTTCCTGATTTCATTCGCGTACTGCCGCTAACAAATTCTGGTCCTACAATGACTTCAACTGGGAATTCGCAACTGGCGGCTACTGCAGAGTTTGGACAGCATGTGATGCATCCTGTATTGACGCCAGATGCTTTTGCGTCACGTAAGCCCCCGATGACATAAGGAGTCCGGCCGGAGGCAGCTATTCCAACGACTGTGTCTATCTTGGTGATGTTGTGCGCCTGAAAATACAGTCAATCAATGCTCTATTCCACGACCAAACCTGATCGGAGCCAACCAGTGGTTTATAGTCAGGTACAATATATACACAATGAAGAATAAATAAACCCTATGGGGTCAACTTACTTCTGACAATAATTCGCTACTATCGGAACTATAACGTCTCGCGAAAGAAGAGACGAAGCTTCTCGTATTCAAGAAGAATTTGCGGTGATCGACGTGATGGTGAGACAGCCCCGAAGCCAGAACTCAACAGAAGAGGAAGAATATGTTGTGTTGAGTTGAACGTGGGAACGTCATTAGCCTACCGGTCGTGGAGTTATGTTTACTAATTATTTTCAAGTCACTCGGCTTTTTATTTTCAAAATTCGACTTTGCCACCCAGCTCGTACTAAACACAGCGTAGCACGCTCGTATGAGGAAAACACACTGATTTACTTGATTGACCGCGACCACGTTTAATTCCAGAGTAGAAAAAGTTACCAGTTGGTAACTTTTCATAACGGCTTGGAATATTTTTTGTAAATTTCCATGTTCCAGGTTGAAACTCAATGGTAGAAAGTATTGTAGGAGGTAGAAGGATGGAACACACTCACAGAAACACGGTTTCTTTGTGGAGCTTAAGATGACAGACTGCATATAAAGTGAAGAGTCTTTGTGGAGAGCCAAGCTTACCTGTAGGTCTTTCCATGCCTGTGCCTCGTCATCTTCAGCAAACTCTACCGCCCGCCTGATGGCATCATCCCCTCCTGCAATGATTCCTACCACTACTCCATGTGGTACCCCGTAAGTGGGAGGGCATTCTGAAGCATCAATGATCCCCAACCGACCACTTGTTCCAGCCCCTGAAAAAGCATACGTTAGTTCTGCTGTTAGGTGAAACAAATGAAAGGACACAAACTGCATAACAAGGAAGTTAAAGTGATGTTAGCTCCATTTTCTCATTCTACGCTTCTGACCTGGGAGCCCAGGGTAAAGCAGAGTTTTATCTACCGAAATAAAGCTTGTCTCATTAGCGTCGCTATTCGCCATAATACATTTTCCTTCTACCCCTGTTGGATATAACTGGGAGTATCGGAATTAATCTGAAGCATGTTACATGGGAGGAAAAGTACATTAGAAACAGGAAGAATAAGTAGTCTATATTAAATTAAAGTACGTATTGGCGTAACCCTTAATTTAGAAATTAAGCTAATAAAATCAAGATGAATGTCAAAAATTTTGCTTTGGTGTAAGAGTTATGACTTTTCGCTGCGTAGAGTCAAGCGTGACATGCGATTAGGCTGCGCTTCATTTGAGGCAACAAAGTCATTACTGACTTTCTCACGCATTAACAATGACTTTGCCACAATGCCGCCTCAAATCTGAAACAGGACTGGTAATGAGGAAGGAGCTACAAAACTATCAAGAAAACGAGGCTTGAGCTCGGAAGCGCACATGTCTACCGGACGGATAGGCGTCAGTCATGGGCTTTAGGGAGTGCTGTGCGGAATCCTCAATTCAACTGTCATTCGAACCATGAAACGAGACTGTGTGGTTGTTTACCCTAGTCTTCAGTAATTTTGCGGATCGCAGGCATTCGCAGGCCATTTTGCTATACTTGGCACCAAATCGCGTCAAGACGACAGAGTTACTACACTTTGGTATGGCCTTCTCTCAGCCAGTTTCAAGCTAGGTCTATCCGTAGCGAAATCGCAGAAACCCAAACACAAGCCTTTTAAACCTCCACTTTCAAAGTGGTCATTTAAAAGCCTCGATAAAATAGTTCAATTATTATCCATCAAACCCTTTAATCTTACTAAGCCCAACCCCAACATTACAAGGACTGCTGTAGCCTACCTATATAGAAGAGTCTCCCGCCATCTGCCATCTGTGGCACTATCGACTCCACCAATGCCTCAATCTGGTCTAGAGCTTTTTCAACAGCACCAGCAACAGTTTTGTCTTCTTCGTTGATTCCCATGAGCAATTCTCGAGTGGTCTTGAGTTCGAGGTTGTCATGTTTTCCAGATGCTTCGGTAATATTCATTGTTGACTAAAAGAAAAGAAGCTGACTGTCCCAACCAACACAATCGCAAAAGGAAACTATGAGACAGACAGATCTTTTTCTTCACCAATAGCCTGTCGTGGCTTACACCAAGTTTGTTTGCTAACGTCATATAACTACAAAAAAAAGAGCTGTAAGCTCATATGGCACTTGCATGGGTTGAGATGTTAGGCTACTGTTTGATCAAAAGTACTTTTCGACTTTGCGGTTAAGATGCGCACTTTAAGGAAGCTAGAGAAAAAGTATTTTATTTTTGAACTTGGCTGTAGTGATGCGCACTTTAAAGGCGCTAGAAATTCATCTGTAAGCGAAACCCTTGAGGCAAAAACGATAACAGGCCCTTAGGGGTCACTGATGTATACCGTTTGATCAGAAGTATTTCTTCACTTTAATTTAAAATGCGCACTTTAATCATGGGTTGAGATGTATCGTTTGATCATTAGTACTTTTCGACCTTGTGGTTAAGATGTGCGCTTTAAGGGAGCTAGAACTTCATTTGTAAGCAAAACCCTTGAGGCAAATTGATAATGTTGCTCATGGGGATCATGAATACGTATATTTTTCTTAAAAGTATTTTTCTCACTTTGCGGCCAAGACTGGAACTTTAAGGAATAGGCTAGTCGGATTTGAAAAGTGGCTATTTGTAAGCCAATGTTGTCGAATCTCTAATATTCCAGCCAGGTTTCATCGTCCTAGCACATCTGAAAATACCTTAACTCGCAATCACCGAAATTCCAGACCCCCCCCTCAACCTCCCCCACAGTCGCCGGAGCCAATCCGGTTTTGTAAATGCTTTATCCAGAGCATCTGCTTGTTATTCCAACAAAGTTCTATCCCGATCTCTCCAATCTAAGCCGGTCACGTATTTTACGCCCCCCCCCCCTCAATTGTTGTCGGATCCGGTCCGGACATGAAAAAGATCACCACAGACATGTCCTCCGTTCAATTATCAAATTTCACTCGAATCCGATCACCGTTCCAAGTTACGCATGATTAAATTTTCTTATTCCCCCTCCCTCACACACCCCACGACTATCGGATTGAGTAAAATTTTATTTACAAGTCAGTTTGATCGGATCCCTGGTACACCTCCCAAGTTTCGTCGTGAAAAATCCCCAAAACCGCCATCACCGGAATTCCGGGAAACTCCCCTCCCCCCCCCCCCCCCAAGTATCCGGATCCAGTCCAACTGTGTAAACGATTTATCTGGAGCAGATGCTTGTTTCACTCCAATCCCTCCATTCTAACCGTTTCTCGAGATTTCCGGTGTCCCCCCAACTCCCCCATAGCACCCGGTTCGGACTTCAGATGGGACATCAGAGATATGTCATTCGACCTTGTGACTCCGGTTTGATTATCATTTTATACGGAAGTGTAAATTAAAACCTTGAACCTTGTCATTTATTCTGTTATTAAGTTTCAATTCAATCCGATTACCCGTTTGAACGTTACACACTACTCAATTTTCCGGATTCCCCGCCCTCCATTCCCCCCAGACGGTCAGATCGGGAAACTGATTATTCAAGGTTAGTTTGATCGGGTCCCTGATATGCCTGGTGTATGACACACGTAAATAAATACGTGTGTAAAAACAAATAAGTGTCCATAAAAACAAGTAAATAATCACGTCAATTCTCTCATCTAAAGCTTAATTATATAAGGTCATAAAAGAGGGTAAAAATACTCTTCGCAAGCCTATGGAGCACATTTGATGGGCTGCCGTGTTTCTCCAGCAGTAGTTACCTTTCGAGGGGTCATTTTTACAAGCTTTTTAGAAGAAAAAATAGACTCAACTCAATGAAGAATTTTAGCCAGAATTTCCTGTAAGGGAAACTATGACATTTAAAGTTTAACCGAAAAGTGCTAGGATATGACAATCTAGTTACCCATCACTTATTCACTTAAATTGGCTTGAAGACCCGCTGAAAATGAGTTACTTCGTTGTTCCGCTATTCACGAATAATCGATTTTCAAATAGTGGAATTTCCGTGTGATTTGTGGTGCCTCTATGCGCTTGTATTTTTGCTGTATGCCTTACGAGAAAGATTTATCAATTTTTTTTTGTTCAGGCACTAAGCAATCTTCACTAATCTCACCACTGCCCACCGAAAAGCCGCATTTGTGTTGAGATTAAAATTTCCGGCGTCATAGTAGAATTTATGCTTTGGGGACGGCTGGAGATATTCTGAGCCTCATAACCAGAGCAGATGGTGGAAAATCAAAAAATCCCTTTGCAGAATCCAAATAATTCAGTGTATCTAATTAAATGACACACAAATGAGTTGGCTTTTCAGTTAAACTTTTAAGTCATATTTTCTGCTTGCATTTTACAACATTTTGTAACGGTCGAGAAAATGCTAATCGTTCATTCGTGAACCAATCGAGCTATTCCGTGACAATACGCTGAAAGTATTCAACCTATTTATCATTTTTGGTATTGTTCTTAGAGGTAAAGAAACTAGCACCTGAAAATTCACCTCGAAAATGAAAGGCAGAATAAAGGGAGCTTGCATTTCCTGCCGACAGAATTCGGCCATTTGCAGCTAAAAACTGGTGATCATGTCTCGCGAAAATATTTAGCGACTGTCAGAAGAACATGACCGTATCCTGGAAGGCTAATTCCTCCAGAAGCACACGCTACCTATGCCTGCAACAAATTTTCGCAGGAGATGGGGTTACATTTATTTTTCTACGAAATCAGCAAGTAGATTGCTACGAATCATCACGCTTACTGAAAGCTGAATATTATTCAAACCGCAAATTACTGAATTGTTCGTGTAACCTAAGGCCAAGCAAGCCTTGCGCACAGTCTTACTTGCCCTAGCATCAGTCAAGAGAGGCCGCGACCCAATGGTTGTGCAAGGCTGATTAGGCGATCACCCCCTTCCAGTAGATAATCAAAACACTTTAAGTCTGTAATTTCTTGGACAGTCGAAAGAGATTTGATTAGCAATCTTCACCATGGGCTTCTAAGATCGATAGTTGGAAGCAAAAAAAAGAACAACAAAATCACGAATTATTTGTGAAACGAAACATACGTGTGATAAGCTATCAGCCCTCTGGTTGGATTGCGTTCAATGAGGTCTACGATATATCCCTTCTTGCCTGCGGCTTCTCTTAGCTGGTCCTCAAACTCAAAAGCAACTGATCCAACAAAGCGAAGAGGAAGTCCCTTCCCTTCTGGAAAGGGATCGATGCAGCCGGAGAAATATTCTTCAAAATTTGACTGCACGAGCTTTCTAATTTCTAGATTGCCAATATGTTCTCTCAAGAATGGAGCAAACGAGGCGAGGTAGCGATTTGGAAAATTCTCCCTAAAAAAGATAAAGCACTAAATCAAGGAACAGACAAGTTATTCGCCATCTGGGCTTCGTAACTAGAAAGGAGGGGAAATACGGTCGTAACAGTTAAAATTTCAGGACAAAATAAAAAGAGAGCAGTATGGAAGAACCGACCATTTTGACTGTTGAGCCTAAAGGAATCAAACGCGATGGTATTGACAAAAAAAAAACCTTCACCAGCTTTGTATTTCCTTTCAAAAGCGATGTCACTTTCTACTTTCAAAGAGATGGCCTTGTAATTCGGAACATTCTTCTGAAAAGGAAACAGCGATTTGACTAGAGGGATAGAGGTTGCATATGTACTTTTACGATGCTGTAAGAGGGGCCACGAAGAGGGGAGCAGGGCGACTGTTACGTGCGAGACAAAAAAAGATTATACCAGGCGATTCTATGCACGATTAAAGACCTAAATGAGCGTTACCACTGTACTCAAAACTTCTGCATTCTCACGTGTCTGCGACCTTCAATTTTGTATCCGCATGACGCGATGTAAAACAGATGTTATAGAGAAACTACAGCCTAACCAACGAAAAGGGATACTTCTGCACCATTATTCGCCAGATCCAGTCTTCGCCAGGCTAATCATCTGAGAAACCAAGTTCAGGTATACCTCTATAAGCCGTATCTATTTTGACGATACTGATCGAAACTTCCTGCTTTACTTCTGACAAATTTCCGGTTTCGGCCGAATTCCGAGCGAACTACTTGTCCAGCAAAAAAAAAAAAGTTCAGAAACGAATTCAGCTTATCTCCTTGTCCCAATAAAGAACAATCTAATCAACTTCAAATAAAACTTTAACTTATAAAAAAAATCCGGTTTCAACGGGATTCCGGACGAACTATTCGGGTAAAAAATGATCGTCATATACAGAATCAGCGTCTTTTCTTACCCCTAAATCTGTCATCTAATCAACTTCAAATAAAATTATTGCTTTTATAAAAATTTCCGGTTTTGGCCGGATTCCGTGCGAACAAGTTGTCCGGGTAGAAAATGCTTTTCACATAAGAGTTCAGCATGTCTCCTTACCCCTAAATCGAACATCTAATCAACTTCAAATACAACGTTTACTTTTAACAAACTTTCGGGTTTGTCCCAAACTTGTCCAGCGAGAAAATGGTTTTCACAATCGTGTTCAGCGTGTCTTCTTGCCCCATAATCGACTATCATTATAGCTGTTTCGCACCAAGTTTCATCAAAATATCCCGATGTCATAAGTATCCCTCCACTTATGTTTTGGGATCCCAAAAAGAGCAAAAACAAAGAATTTAACATTGCGAACTAGCCTACAGGATTTTCGACTTTCGAGTCTCAATGGTCGGTGTTCTGTAGCCATTCTGAACCTGTAAGTTATTAAATATTTTCCAGCCGTTTCTTCATTGTTTATTCCCAGTATGGATAAACTTTTTAACCAGAAATAAGATCCTTAAAGTTTAAACTTTCACATCCTATTGGCCGTTTTTCGCACCTTCGAGTCAAAGACTGACTTCCTAATTGGCCAGTAGTCTACTGCCAAATTGACTCAGATCTGTTTTCCCTGGCTTCAATCTCTTCTATACAAGGTTTCGGGTATAAGCAACCGCTCAATGTCTACGGACCACAATCGCAGATTTTTGACGCAAACTGAGAGGCAGAATTCGCATCGTTATCAGTCCTTTGTTACTCATGCTTCACGTATCGCAGCGTTTGTCGTTTCTCTCGGTATCTAATAAATTACTGAAAAAAACTCATGTCCAACAGTTTGATACTTCAGCAAGGAACGTGCTACATACCCCCCCCCCACATGGGAGAACCAAGAGACTGCAGTCTGCAAGATGTGATACAAGACTCACAAAACAGTTGACGCGGAAGTTTACGCTCGCGAGAGGCGTAAAATTAGCTAACTTAGTTAATGAGAATTTTCGGATGTTCGGAGATTGGACGGCACGTCTGATTATAAGAGGCAGCAGGTGGATAGTTTGGTGGGCAGACGTGTAGAAAGCAAATATTCTCTGGAAAGTCAACTGAGAAATCTTTATGGTAACTGAAATAATGACCAGTAACAGTTTTGCCAGTTCATGGTGAGGTCTTTGTGGATATGTATTTAAGTAACTGATATTAACGCCAAGAACGTGACCTCTACCTTTGCAACAATTCGTCAACTTTCGCGAAGATAGGATTCGTGAATTACGCCATTCGAGGCGGACGCATTGAAGTGGAATTCGCGATTGGACAGGGACAAAGACACGCCCTAATTTACCGCAGCCTTCCGAATACCGAATGAGTGTTTACTACTGAGAATTAAAAGACGTGTTCTAATGGGATTTTTCGAGTTCAGGCGAAGTTGTAAAGGTTTCGAAGCCTTGGTCGACGAAAAGAAGAACAGTTATCCTTCTTAAAATATCCTACATGCTTTAAACAACTCACTTAAATATTTTTATTTTCATGGTTATGACTTAAACAGACGGCATGTCTGTTTGACACCTGTCTTAGGTGTAAGCACCCGTTCAGTATTTACAGAACATGGATTTCTGCTCGTAAAAAGGCCGAGGCAAGGCCAAAGGCCGAGTTCTTTTCATTATCCGATCTTATTCTTAATTAATAACCCCAGTCTAGTCGTGAGCAGTCGCTTACGCTACCGCTATCGAAGGGCGATTCTGGCGTTCTCACGGATTCGCTTTCCAAAAAGCAAAGAGAGAACCCGCCGAGTGCAAGAACTAACACAAGTTCCTAGCGCCTTTACAACTTCTCGCTGAATTGCCAATATCACTTTCCTCTCACGCAGTGGATTCACTTTCCACGTCCTTTCCGAAACTAGCCGGGCGCAAAAACAGATCTGGAAAGCGAAGCGACTTTTAGCCGAAGTTGCAAAACAGCCGGTGCATAAACTAGCGTAGCTTACCAGATCGCCCTTATGACCAAGTGTGGAACCTACTCTCCAATTTTTACTGCAAAAACTTAACTACTTTACTACTTCTATTCTTAACTGAACTTTTTCTTCAAACACCAAAACTGTTCAATTAAAGTCAACATAAAGCATTCAATTATGTTAAGATGGAAAGACGAAACTAAACAAAACAATAGGCCTACTCAGCTATGTCCATCGCAAATATTTACGAATAAAGCGACATTGAACTGAAATTTTAACACAGAAAAAGCTCACTTACTTGTAAACTCTCCGGAGCACCTCAGACGCATCCACACCAGGACAAAACAGTTTCAAATCTTCTGCTAGATCAGGAGGCAGCTGATTCCTTAAAAAGCTACGCAAAAGTTTTCTTCCAAGATTTCCGCCACTTCCTTCGTCCCCCAAGTAAAGTCCTAAGGGACTGACACTCTTCACTATCTCCCCGTTCCTGCAGTATCCAGTATTCGATCCAGTACCTAAGATACAAGCAATCCCTTCCTTCTTGCCAAACAAACCTCGAGCCGCTCCCAGCAGATCACTTTGCACTTCGACCGCTCCTCCTTCCAAAGTTGATTTTAGTAAGTTTTGAACTCGGGTCTGGTACTCTGGCAAGCCGCACCCGGCACCGTAGAAATAAATCTGGTCGGCTTCTTGCTTGTTTTCGTTTAGAAAAGCTTTAACAGACTGTAATATTTCCAAAATTTCACCGTCTGATTGGTACACAGGATTTATCCCAGGAGCGTCGTAGTAAAATGTTTCTTGGGGAGTCCACGCTGCCCACTTGCTCTTGGTAGAACCGCTATCAGCAACCAAAATCATGAAACCTTGAAAATACAGCAAGACGGTTATCCTCTGCACTCAAATACCGAGAAAATAGCCTACTCTGCAAAACATAAAGCTATCAGAAATGCTATGGCTAGTAAGATTTTCAGCTTATCACGCTTACGTTTATTTTAAAGAATAACAAAATGAAGGGGCTTTCTAAAGTTTTTTTTTGTGTGTGTACGTGTCAACGTCTATCACGATTGAAAAAGGTTTGGAAGATTCGTTAAAGTCTGATGCCCCTGAAAGAGAGGATCCCTAGCTGTGGGGAAGGGACCCATGAAACAGAGTGTGATCATTTATATATATCTATATATATTTTAGTTTGTCGTACGTAAAAAGGTTGGAAAAAAATGGAGCAAATGATGATATTAATTTAGGGTAAAAGTATAAAAGAAAGTTTATATTGACTTTTTTAGATGGGATTGATGTGTTAAATTAGAAAAAAAAGGGTATCAGAAATAGCTTTATACCGGCGTTTATGGGCATCCTGAACAAATGATTCTTCCCTGATTTGAGTGTTTTTGCTTGTTCCGACTAATTTTGGGCCATCAGCCTAGTCGGGTTATTAGTACATTTAGGGCTTTCCTCATGTACCGACGAGAAACGCCACGTTTACACTGTGAAATTTGGTTAAAAAATAAAACAACATTCATAGCTTTCTTAAACCGATCGTAAGTTTCGTTTTGAGGATAGCCGTGAAATAATGCTAGTCGGGTGCAAATCAGGCGTGTCAAGCCCTACTCAATCACAACAAGCTTCTTCCTACCAAATAGTCAGATAGTTGATTTAAACGATTCTGAATTCTAAAGAAACAGCTCCGGTTACAAAGCTGGAACGGCATTGTCTCTGCTGCTTAACTGTCCTGGCAAAATAGGAGTATGGCTCCTTTGAATCATTCAACAAACAGTGCCACAGTGCCAGCAGTCTAACCGAATTAGAAATACTAGAAGCCAGCAACCTCCCAAAGCAAGCCTAATCTTCCGGTCTCAGACAACTGACGCCCTGGCAGCAAAGAGACATACACAGAGTCTGGATATAAACCAAAATACAACACAGAACGACTGAACAAAGGAGAAATAATGATTACGTGACACAGAGACTTTGACGAGTCTGATAAGGATCGGACGATAACAGAGACATGACAGAAAGCAAGATAGTGCAAATGACGGATTCACCTATCTATCCATCTTCGCGTCAAGCAAATCAAGCGCGAAGATTTGGACTAAGTGTTTGACCCATCCAGATGAAGGCCTTGTGCCCTAAAAATGGAGGCTTCGTGCGTTCCACACATTATTTTTGTTTTTGGTCGTTTATGGAACCGTTGGCCATCTTTTCTACTTAATACAAATTATATAACTCAGATAGTAGTGAAACCTCTAGCCTTGTTTTTTTTGTCTAGCGTAGCCTAGCATCTAGCGACTTCTCAGTCCGTTTTGTCATTCACAAGGATCTCTATCTAAGGGCGAGAGCAAAATGTGGTTCATTGCAGAAACACAATCTGCTTCTTATTTATTACTCCCCATGCTACATCAATCTTCTTGCAGTTTTTTTAAATTCAGTCCTTGTATCTCGCTACTCTCCGCCATTCAGTAAACAACTGAGGGACTAGGGACAACACCCCGACCCCGCCCTACGACTTCGGCCTAATAAATCACACGGTCGGGGATCAGTCTGAGGATGCCCGCGACCACCCTCTATCTTTCATTTCTACCTAGTTATCTGGTATGTCCACGCCGTACTATTCCCCAATAGCGCTGACCGAGTGCGCCCCAATCACAGATCAAACGGTGCCGGTTCTGCCGCTTTTCCATGCAGCGATCCGCCGAAACTGTAATAATTAATGTATGTGACAAGACGCCCTCGGAATGGCGATACAAAAAATCATGAACACTTACAGCTGATCGGCCACTGACTTATTACAGAAAGGTCCAAAGAAGATTCGTGGAAATGTCCGGTCCTTGTCTTGAAAGGCCTTTGTTCTTCTTTCTCGTCGGGACATCTTTGGCGAAGGAATAGCCCTCGAATCCTCTAGAATGTCTCCCGACACTGCTTCGTTGATGCACTGCGCATCTTAGGTGGAGCAGAAGACCTAAGCAGGTAACGTCGCCTAAATGAAGATAGAAGGAAACACGCACAGAATGCCTGAAACGAAATTTAATTTCAAGACTGTAAGATATGGTTCTTCCTCAAACCAGGGACCCATAAATTTCCTGTAATGCCTCGCCATTAGTCGCCATTCAGGGGGCTTGTCAATAAAAGATTTCTGATGCTATGTTGACCGACCGGAAGATAGTTCGAGAAATACCCACGGTCCAATCACGTCCAAGGCCAGATAGACAAAATTTGCGATTGGCTGCTGGCGCCTTGAGGGAGGAGTCGACCCAAGTGGGATTTTTGGAAAGTAGGCAAGGGTCGGGCAACATAGCAACATAGAAGCATAGGAAACTAGACCTCCGTTGCCTGTGCAACGGGAAGTGTTGCAGCAACTGTGCCCTGTTCCTTGGGGCACAGTTGCGGAGCAACACGTGCAACTGTGCCCTACGGGACACAGTTGCGGAGCAACAGTCTCCATTATGTCCTTCAGAGAACATTTTTCTAATGCGGCTTCGATTGTTATCTTGAAGCATCTTTGATATGGTTTGCAAATCGTCAAATCGGGGATACTTTATTTCAGGAAATCGACTTTCACAAATTAAAATGTGTCAGAAATTGCTATTTTCCTACCGGAAAAGCAAACTTCTTGCCGAATTTAGGAGCTGCCCAGAACTGGGATTCGTCATACCCAATTTCCTGACAATCCACCAACCCTTCGCACATCTGGAATTTCCGATACCAATTTCGGCCGGATTCCACAACACTTAAAGCACGTCAGAAGACCCACACTCTTCTTATCCGAGTCCCTCAAGAACAATAAAATAATACTGGACAACGGGAAGTGTTGCGGAGCAACAACTCATACTGTTTATGTTTACAAAAATTAAGGGACCCCTACTCCCCCTCCACAGAAGTCAAATCGAGTTCAGATCCCCCTAAGCCATGTCTAGGACCCTAGGACTAGTGTAAGCTTCCATTGTTTCTAAAAATAAAAGAAACAGTAAAAATCGAAAATTTCAGAAAATTAAACAAAAAATTGGAACGAGAAGAACTTTTCCGGAATTATTTCCGGGAAGAGCTACGAAGTTTTATGCTCCAGTTCTCGAAGAGATCTGTAAAAGTTCTTCATGGATTCAGCATTAATTTATTTCTAAAACGTTTACTTCCGAAGCTAGGGCCATCGCCAATTCGAAGTTTTATGTTTCGAGACACACATTTCGGGAGTTATTTCCGGGAAATCTGAAAGAGATACGGAAAAAAACAAAATAAAGTTTTCTGCTTAACTTCTGATGGACTAAGCTAGGAAAATATAAAACAAACAAAAATTGGCAAAAATTGGAAATTGCTCCGAGCACATGACAAAACTTCTAAATAGAAAACCTACAGAAGGAATTTTATATCCGGAAAACTATTGCAAGTTCCAGTCTTATGGGATCGAGATCTGTCGAACCGCGTTGGAAAAAAAATTCTAGCTGGCCCAGAACCGAAGTTACCTCTAGAACGTCGAAACTTCGGAAATTATTTCTAAGAGAACGAAGCAACTTGGTATAAAGAACACTTCACTTCTTCTTGCATAACTTTCATAGCACTACTCGATAAAAATAAAATAGACGTCAAAATCGAAAATTTAAGAAAATTCCAAAAAATCGGAACGAGATGGACTTTTCCGGAATTATTTCCGGGAAATCTGTAAGAGCTACGGAATTTCATGCTTCAGTTCTCGAAAAGATCAATAAAAGTTCTATATGAGTTCATAATTATTTTATCTCTAAAACGTTTACTTCCGAAACAAGGGCCGTCTTAACTTGACGCCAATTCGAAGTATTATGTTTCGAGACGCACATTTCGGGAATTATTTCCGGGAAATCTGAAAGAGATACGGAAATAACGTCTGATAGTTTTCTGCTTAACTTTTGGTGGTCTAAGCTAGGAAAATATAAAACAAACCAAGTTCACCAAAAAATTTAAATTGCCAAGAGGGCATGACAAAACTTCCAAATAGAACAAGAGCTGCAAGCTCATATGGCACTTGCAAGCTTTTTAGCTTGTATTCAAGTTATCGCAGTAGGATGTGAATGGATAGTAGCTTTGTCAGTGTGATGGGTTGTTTGGTACTACAGTTACGTGCAAAAGAAATGGTCACTTAGTTATATTTGCTGTTGTATAACATATTTGAACAATTTGTTTTAAATATTTTGACATCTTATGGAAAAATCAGCGAAATTTTCAAGCACTTCCTTTTCGACGGTGACGCTCGGGAGGTATCGATCGCTCCATTCTAACCGTTTCACGTGATTTTCGGTTCCTCCCTCCGACCCCCTCCCACCCCACATTCATCGGATCCGGTCTCGACTCGAAATGGTACATCTGAGACATGAGGTCTTTCCAAATACCAAGTTTTATAAAGATTCAATCACCCATTCGAAAATTATGAATGTCAATAAAATTCCGGATCCCGGCTCCCCTCCCTCCCCCCACTATGGTCGGATCGGGCAAGTGACTATTTCCAAGTTAATTTGGCCGAGTCAATTATACACCTGCCAAGTTTCATCGTCCTAGAACATCTGGAAGTAACTTAACTCCGTAACACCGGAATTCCGGAACCCCACTCCAACTGCCCCCGTAGTGCACGAATCCGGTCCGGTTCTGTCAATGATGAACCTAGGGATTGTTTTTGTTCCTCCTAACAAGTTTTATCCCGATCGCTCCACTGTAAGCGTGTCACATGATTTCCAGTTCCCCCCTCCGACCCCCCCCCCACATTCATCGGATTCGGTCTGGACTCGAAAAGAACATCTGAGACATGAGGTCTTTCAAAATATCAAGTTTCATTAAGATCCGATCACCCGTTCGAAAATTATGCATGTCACTAAATTCCGGATTCCGGCTCCCCTCCCTACCCCCACGATGGTCGGATCGGGCAAGTGACTGTTTCCAAGTTATAGAAAATCATCTGTAATCAAAACTCTTGAAGCAAAAAAGATGATCATCAGGAGCACGAAAATGTATATTTTGCTCAAAAGTATTGTTTGTACTTTACAAAACCCTTGAGGCAAAAATGATCATGGGCTCATAGGGATCACGAAAATGTATATTTTGCTTAAAAGTATTTTTTTGCACTTTGCGGTTAGCATTAGTACTTTAAGGGATGGTCGGATCGGGGAACTAACTATTTCTAATTCAATCATGTCAAGTCTTTAATTTTCAAGCCAAGTTTCATCGTCCTGGCATGTCTAGAAGTACCTTAACTTGCGATCGCCGGAATTCCGGACACCCCCTTCCTCTAACTCCCCCACAATGCCCGAATCCGGTCCGGTTCTGTCACTGATATACATAGGGCTTGTGCTTGTTCTTCCCACCAAGTTTCATTCCCATTGCTCCACTCCAAGCTTGTCACAAGGATTCCGGGCCGCTCCGATCCCCCCCCCAGCTTCATCGGATCCGGTCCGGACTTGAAATGGGACATCCGAGACATGTTGTCTTTCTACATATCAAGTTTCATTATGATCCGATCACCCGTTCGGAAGTTGTACATACCTCAAGATTCCGGATTCCCCCTCCCTCCACTCCCCCCACGATGGTCGGATCGGGAAGCTGACTATTTCTAGGTTAATCTGGTCGCGTCCCTGATTTACCTGCTGAGTTTCATTGTCCTAGCCCACCTGGAAGTAACTTAACTCCGTATCACCGGAATTCCGGAACCCCACTCCAACTCCCCCCACAGTGGACGAATCCGGTCAGGTTCTGTCAATGATGTACCTAAGGGTTGTGCTTGTTCCTCCCACCAAGTTTCATCCCGATCCCTCCACTCCAAGCGTTTCGAAGATTTCCGGCCCCCCCCCCCCTCCAGCTCCCCCCAGAGTCACCGGATCCGGTTCAGATTTTAATCGGACCGTCTGGGGCACGAGCTCTTTCCAAACATCAAGTTTCATTAAGATCCGATTACCCGTTCGAAAGTTATAAATTCCAAAATATTCCGGATTCCCCCTCACTCCACTCCCCCCACGATGGTCGGATCGGGAAAGTGACTATTTCCAACTTAATCATTTGGGGTCCCTGATATGCCTGCCAAGTTTCATCGTCCTAGCTTATGTGGAAGTACCCGAACTAGCAAAACCCGGACCGACAGACCAACAGACCGACGGACGGACAGAAATTGCCATCGCTATATGGCACTTGGCCGAAGGGCAAGTGCCATAAAAACCCAAAGAAGGAATTTTATTTCGGAGAAACTATTGTAAGCTCCAGTTGTTAGGAGATCGAGACCTGTCGAACCGCGCTGGAAAAAAAATTCTAGCTGGTCCAGAACAAAAGTTACCTCTAGAACGTCGAAACTTCGGAAATTATTTCTTAGAGAACGAAGCAACTTGGTATATAGAACACTTCACTTCTTCTTGCATACTTTTCATAGCACTACTCGATAAAAATATAAGAAACATCAAAATCGAAAATTTGAGAAAATTCCAAAAAAAATCGGAACGAGATGGACTTTTCCGGAATTATTTCCGGGAAATCTGTAAGAGCTACGGAATTTTGTCCTCCGGTTCTCGAAGAGACAAATGAACGTTCTACATGATTTCAGCATAACTGTATTTCTAACAAGTTTATTTCCGAAGCTAGGGTCGTCTTAACTTGACGCCAAACATCGAACGCAGAGTTTCTAAGAAAAAAACGGTTTTATTTTTTTTTCTGGAAAACTGTTAGAAATTTTAGGAACTTCTCTGGAACTTTTTTACTCTGTTTCACGTTTCCCTTCCCTCTGAAAAATCTCAAATTTTTAACTCTTACCACTTCGGAGCTACAGGTCGCTGATCACGGTGAAAAAAAAAAAAAAAAACTACGAAAGCAGTAGTGTTGCTCCGCAACACAATGACAAGCCCCCTGTAAAGGAAATTTATGGGTCCCTGCTCAAACCAAGAGGCAGCTGCCTAGCGAGGGGTAGAGAGTGATTTGATACGACGTAAAATAGGAGGAGAAACAATCGCCACTTGACAGGGATGATTGTTGGAAACAGCACTGTGCCTTATCTTTCTAAAATGTATAGCACCAGCCAACATAATTCGAAACTAACAAAATTGATCTCCGCTTTATGCCATAGATCGCACTAATTCCACTCACATATGAATTATTCAGTGTGTTAGAATTCAAAATGCACAAGGAAGCATGGACGGTACACTTACGATGCAAAATTTAGTCTTGGTTTATTCACTGATTGTTAGGTAAAAATTACGTAAAAATCTCAAATCAATTATTAGAAGAAGAAAGAAATGCCAAAATGCCAAAATGACGAGACAAGAAAAGGAAAAAAGTACACAGGTTAAGGCATTTACAATACACATATCAAAATTTTCTGATCTTATAGTGCACATCATCACATCAGTGCACATTCGTTTTTCCAGATACCGTGGTATCTGATACCCCGGTAGCTGGATCTGCATGCAGTTTGAAGTTTGAACAACCCCAGGGTTGGAAACTAAGCTCCCAAACGTTCGACTCACAGTGGCGACCGGAGGGAGATCATAATAGTGTGAGGATGACCACTCTTTGTCACAACCACCAGTCTGATCCGAGTTCGAAGTTCTAAGCTTTCGGAGGCACACGAGTAACTGGCGAGTCTTTCAACACTGCCACCCCCCAAATTTCTCCACGGTTCTACGGACCTTTTACTTGCGACCATGTTCCGCATTTCTTCTGTTACACTAACCTCAGTGCGTTAGGAGGCGTTTCAACATGTACAGTAACCTATGGTTCACACTGCTGCGATTTCGCGCAAAATTCTGCGTCATGCGACATACGACACAAATCGTACGACAAGTGACGCAGAACTGTGCGTTTTGTCGCAGTGTCGGATGCGTTGAAAAATTTCAACGCATCCGACATAACGCATGCGATTTTTTGAGGGAAAGAAAGGAAAGAACAAAGATTAGTTAATTTTCAAGACTAAAAATTGCTCTACCTTGTTCTGATTGTAATCCTAGGATGGCTGAATGCAAAATATCTTCTGAATAAACTTGTATTATCCTGTTTTGAACAAGATGACCTATAGAGTTTGACTGAAAATTTCCTAATGATGGGTGGTATTCAAAATTGTAATCTCCCCGCATCTTCAGAGGTTGTTTGCCAAAGGGCTTCTTTGTGTCGTTTTGCAGATTAATCATGACGAAAATTTCGTTTTCATTTTGCGTCTGCGTGGTGGTGTGAACGTCCGTGCGATTCTGTCGCACGTCGGAACATCAAAGAAAAAATCGTGTCGCATACGACGCAGCAGGGTGAAACAAGGGTAAAACGTAGAAGATATCGATTATAATATTACAGGTCCAATTTCCGTGATAAAATATTCTACGTATGAGAATCGTACAATGAGAAAGCTCTTTTTTTCTATTTTATTCTCTTTCTAGCCATTCCTAACTGTGAAGATCGAAGAAGAAACATCACTTGAATTGCTAAATTGTCATTTTTATCAATTCCTTCCTCTTTTTACCAATTCCTCCTCTTTTCACCCTCTCGGCACGAAAATAGAGACCTGATTTCACGATCAAAGCTTCCGGCCATATATTGAAAAAGCTTGGCACAAATTACGTTCTTTTCCTTCTTCGGGTTGATTTTAATTTTGTGATGTGTTCATATTTCATTTTCATCTTTGCACTCGTCGTTTTGTTTTTTATGCGGTTAGAACATACGAATAAACAAATATTTAAACCACCCATTAGGCTTGTCGCGTGACAAGACTTCGGTCGAAGATCAGGAGGCGCGCATTTTTCAACCGCTACGTTACTTGGATGGCACCAGCCTCGGAAACCGAAGTCCGAAATATCAGCCCGGCTTAATTAAATTCCTAGAAAAGAAAGAATATTGAGAAAGATCATCCAGCCAGCCTCTCTATTTTCAAAAAACACTTGCTGACAAAATACAGAGCTGAACTTAATCCTTCAAACACTTGCATTGCAAAACCTAGAAGCTCCGATGGGCACTGACTAACCACATGCAAGACCTGAACTACCTAAGCACAAAAGAATAAATAAAGTCAGAAGCTTAGGCCCTTTCTTGGTAGCTTTGTCTACTGATGAATCATCAGAGGAGTCCCCGCTGAACAATGAGGCAGGATAGCTTTCTTTGAACAGACTTCGTGGTGAAACCAGGCCGGTAAGGGACCAGCGGCTAGGGGCAAGTTCTGGATCTGGAGCTTCCCTCACTTTTGATTCTTATTCAACAGATCAGTAAATTCAAGAGTTATAACTAAATACGAATCCCGAGATTCACTGGTGGGAGAGAGGGAGCGGACAATTGCTTTGGATACCGAGAACAGAAGCATTCGGTCATCATTTAAAATTACTTGTCAAATAATCATGAAATACACAGAAAAGAAGAAGCTCGGGTTCGGGATTTGAACTTCGTATCCGATTAACGATTTCGATGTTTCAACACAAAGCCGAAATATCGGAAGTTCACGCGACTTTCGGAAATTCGGAGGGTAAAGCGGCACTTCGATGGAGCAAATGGATGTTCAGGTTCCTTCGTGTATCAAAGGCCTTACATAAGCTTCTAGCCATCATACTTAGGGCTATGCTTCTGACTTGAGCAGACAACCAGATTTGTAAGGGTAAAAAAGAACTAAAGAAAAAGATATGAAGCATAGTAAACAAGATTGCATAGTTTTAGTCGTATAAACCAAACCAGGATACCGATAACCAGATATTTATACAAGTAAGAAAAAAGTAGTTATCACCTGCAAAAGGAAGATTCAAAAAGATCTGACATGAAGACGCCTGTCACTTACTGTTTCAGCAAGCAGCGACCGACATACTAAGCTTCGACAATTAGTGTTTGTTCGTCCAAGCACAATTCACAAACATTAACTCGGCAAAAGCTAAAATTTCTTTTTCAGAGAGTTAAATGATCGATCTATTCATTCTTGTTTCCAACCGAATCACTTCAACTATATGGCATAAAAATAGCAATTGCTACGCTGTCTATGAAGATACGCTCATAAAACGCGTACACGATCAAGCGCTTAGATCTTTCCGTAAATCGCTCGCTATCCCTGGGCATGTCACTGAAATAAAACTCTGATTTAGCGTTCGGCTCTTTGAACCAAAATCCCGGCATCTATGGGAAAGGGGGTTGGAAAGAGACTGGGAAACTGAGGCACAGAGTGACGCGACCTCGGTATGACGAGGAATTGCCGAAATACGTGGACAGTCTGTTTACGAGTGGGATCCACCAAAGCAACAAGAAAGTACCCCTTTCTGTGTAGGCGAGAGAATAAACGTAGGCGAGAGAAGAAACGTTTAAAACTATCCCTGAGTTACCATTCGTTCAAAACTCAACAATTAAAACAAAAGGCAAAATCGGCATTCAGACAACATGGTCACAACATCTGTCACTAAGTAAGGGAGCGCAAGGTTTCAAATCATCACTACTTCTATCTTGTCTGCAATCAGTCCTTCTATATTATTTTGTTATATGGCCGTATCATACCCAAATGGGTTATTAATGTTAATGCCGATGCTATATTTTGCTGGTACAGTAGAGGCATGCTTCTTTGGAAACTTTCAAAAATTTTAGACAATTTTTGACCACTTAAAACAGTAAAACAGAAATGATAAATTAAAAACTTAATATCAACTAAGAGCCAAGTGTTTCAGCTACCTTTCGACATAGAGAACTAAATCTAGTTCCGGTTTATTGTTTCTTTTTGAATACTATTCTTTTCTGTTGGGATATTTCGGACAGCTAGGAAAGTAGTACAAATAAACTGAGCAACAAAGAGCAAAATATTCAAAAGAACAACAATTCTTAGATACAATTTACTTAAATTACTGTTTGTGACCAGTATTCTGCATGAATATTTGCTAGGTTTCATTTTCATCATATTCTCCGCGACGTTCAAAGTTAGGAACGTTCAAAGTAACATACCTCTACTGTACTACCAGTTCCAGAAGTAGGCCTATACGTTCGACCAAAGTGAAACGACAAAAAATATTCTCGGTAAACATGCCCCAACAGCAGAGTTCAATACTGCTCCACTAACTATAAACTTCTACAATTCCAAGGTTGGCAGTTCAAATGACATTCTTTGCACAAAATCACTCCAACTGGCACTTCGAAGAGATAGATACTCTGACTAGAGTAGAGTAAAATGCTCATGTTATTGAACGCGCGGGAAGGAGTGTGCCTGCCTCCAGTCAATCCGTTCTGGACTTGATCCTAAAGCAGCTGATGCCGAAGTAGTTGCACATTTGACGGACCTAAGAAATTACTTCTGTCAGTCGTTTAGTGAAGTGTTTGCTTCTCCGGTTTAAACAGGGACCCGAAACAAAACACAGCCGCAACGTAGCCTACATTATCACTGATCCGCTTACAGCAGTTGGACAACTTAAAGTTTAATTGAAAAGCCAACTTATTTTTGTATCATCTAATTGAACACACTGATTATTGGATTCTACTAAGGCATTTTTTTTTTCCACAATCTAGTCTATCTCTAGTAGTGACGTTCAGAATATCTACGGCCGTCTCCACAACGCAACTTCTACTATGACGCGGAAAATTTGAATCTCAACACAAACGCGGCTTTTCAGTGGCCAGTGATCAGCTTGCAGAAAGCAAATCACTGCGTGAACACTTATTTTTCGTAAATCGTTTTCGTCAAGCATGCAACAGAGGTACCACAAGTCCGACAGGGATATTCCACTATATGAACCACTATATGGTCACTAGATTGTCTTATCTCGGCCCTTTTCGGTTAAACTTTAAAGAGATTCAACAATAAGGTTAAGCATGAAGTTAAGCATTAAATGAATATTCTTTAGAATAGGTTAGTTTCGTAGGCAGGTAACGCTGTCGTAGTCTATTTGTTTGTTTATTGCGGGGCTTTCGACGGGAGTCACGTAAGTGACCTGGTACTTACATTTGTTTGTTTGTTGAGTGTTATTTGTTATATTGTGGCCCATGTTGGCCTTGTTTGAAATAAATAATAATAATAATAGTGCTTTCTTCTCCTTTTCTTTCTTTTCCCATACTCTGTCTATGCCTCGTGTTTTCTGTTGGGAGAAACATGAAACTTTTGTCATTAGAGGGATCTCCGTCTCCAGCCCATGCGGCGTCTAAAATCCCCCACCACTGGGGGTAAGGTACAGACGTTGCGAAGAAGTGCTTCAATTTAACGTCTGTCATGAACTAGCCGAAGATCTCTCCTGCCCGAGACCTGCACAATCATGTCTGCCTAACGGCTCTCTGCTATCTTCGGTCTGGGCATCAGCTGTCCCTTCGGAAGTCTCCCGAGGGTTGATGGTCGGTCTGACCCCGAAACTCGCCTGACCTCTGCGCTTCCTTCACAAGGACAGCACGGAAATCAAACCAAAGACCGACTGGACACAGCGGGAATCGATCGGCAAGGAAACTGGTCTTACATGCCTCCCCACCACTGTTGCACACAAAGCGCGATATCGCTTTTATTCTTCTCGAACTATCATGGTAAAATCCAAATTTCATCACGCTGGATAAAACATTGAAGATACAGAGTTTTCGCCACTATGTGATGCTTTGCGGGTTTCTCGTTTTTAAATTAAAAGGAAAGCCTTGATTTATTTTCTGCAACAATTGCAAACAATTGGCTGAGGAAGGGAAAGGGGCAGGTAATTAATTTTAGAGTCATTTCAAATTCCTATTGCCTAGCTTCTGCAATGGAAAAAGCATGGTTCTTCCCATTCCCCTCCAAGTGTTTTCTTCCCATCAAACATAACACTGGTTTCACGTGTTTTGAAATGGTCACAAATATGACATTCACACAAAGATGACAGGAGCTGATGACATTTAACGTACGCACATCCTTGTGCTGAGTCTTCAATCAAGCGTCTGACGCTGTATCACCTATTCAGGGAGAAAGTGAGAAAACAGTACTTACCACAGACACACCATAATGGATATGTGCCAAAGTACAGATGGCAGTTAACATGTATAAGATCGTCAACTGGGCAGAGAGGGAAGTGAAGGGAGGCAGCAATGCAATCAAGACGGCGCCGATCACAGGGTAAATAATTCCAGGAATGAGATCACATTTAGTATCAGACATCTGGGATACAATTAATCGACACTAAAATAGAAATGACATCGGTCAGTACTAGACTATGGGAGAGGTTAGCATTTGAATTCAATGCTTTTGACGCAGGCAAATTTGACATAAAGTAAATGTTTAAATTTGGAGTTATAATCTTATTTAAAAATATGTGGCTTTTTTTATGTCTGATAATGGAATTCAGTGTGTATTATTTAGTTGTTTCTTTTTTTTCGTTTGGTTAGATCGTATGTACAAAATTATGTGATTTGTAGTTTATTTCAGATGTTTAGTTTCGTTTCTTTGTAGTTGCGAAATGCCGTAAGGCTAAATCACGTAATAAACTCATCATGCTGACAAAAGTATTTCAACAAACAGTCACCTAAATACTCATCGAACACGAATTATTGGTTGCATGCAAATCCAGCCGCAGGCTGCAAGTGCCGTAAAAAGCGTCAAAACACTGCAAACTTCTGTCCACTTTTATAAGAGCGAAAATTAAAAAGGTATCCCCAAAAGAATCATACACTCCAGTTTCCACTACCGTAAGCCACCCAACGCTCAGGATGTTTATGACGCTGGCAGGCCTGATGGCACAAGTTTAGTGCGTGTCCAAATTTCCCCGAGCTGAATTATTCTGATTCTCTTGAGGGATTTCCAATTTTTAAATAAAGGCACACAGCTCATAGATAGACTCTATTGATAAACATAAAACAGGCCAAAATTACAGGGAAAAGTTAGAATGTTTGATAAAGTATGGTACAAAAGACTTGAGGTAAAGCTCGGATGAATGTATTGGAGGAGGAATTAGTTGCTTCTTCTGATTCATCGTGAGATTTTCGGTTATTCTTGTGACTGCAGTATACCGTGTCATTGACACGCTGGGGGAGTCACTACATGGATTTACCTGCTTAAACCGTGTCCTTTCACTCAAAGAACAACTCTAGTTAGAGAGAAAGTTGAGATTAATGCACCAAAGCAACTTTTTGTCAGTATTTCTTTTAAGATTTCAACTGATATAGATTCAACAGACTTATAAAATATAGAGAGTCCGCGAAGTTGTTAGGAATCTCTGCAATATCAACAGCAAAAATATGGATCGACCCTACCAGCTAACCATCAAATCTTTCAGCTGAAGCCTGTGCTGTTTCCTCAGTTTCCTACCCCAGTTTCACCAAGTTATCACCCGGGGCCTAACTAAAGAGGGACATGGCTACAGTGTTCTGCCAAAAGAGAATTGGTATGTAACTGAACACTCACCGTAATATTGGCGAAGACCACACCAACCATAAAAACGAAACACCTGGGGTCCTGCTCCAACACTTTGGCTGGGCTGAAAGCCGCCCATGAGGTTGTTGCTGCGAAGAGTGCGGCCGTCCCAGCGAGGGGTCGGAGGCCCCCCAGTAGGCCACGGTTCTTGCCAGTGCCGTTATTCCAAGCGCTGGAAAATAAAAAAACGTGAACAGGTTCAAATCCTCCCTCCTATGCAAATGTATTAGCGATAATGAATCACACTGTCCGGAAAAAAAAAATCCGAAATATTTCCAATGTCGACAAAACGTTAATTATGTCATACGTGTTTCGATTGACCCACGAATCTTATACCGCTGGTAAAAATACTACACAAAATCAATGGAGATCGTTTGCGGAATGTCATTTACTGGAGGAGCCTTACTCAAAAAGCTTCCTTACTTTTGATCTTTATCTTATGCCTTGGACAGGTGTCCTACCGACTGAGAGTCGCCTACCGACTGAGAGTCTTACTCCGATCTAGGAGTAAGACTACATTGTTCTATATTTATACTACAGACGAGGCGATTTTCGATTTTGCGGCTAGAATCTGGTGAAAAATTCAAATTTAGCCTTAGTAGCAAATTAAAATCCACATAAAATTTGCTACTTTTTCAAGCAGACATAAATAAAGCTGAATATCTTTCTAGTACGGAAAGGTAGGGACGTAAGCCTGAAGTTCTATTTAATGAGATATTATCTGGATTTTTATTTTATTTTCAGGTATAGTAGAGGTATGTTTATGTGAACAGTTGCTTCAATGTGAACAGTGCAGTTTGGAGCTAAATGGTAGAATGAAGATCCAAAATATCTATTCAGGTGTTTTCAGATGCCTTTCAATCAATCAATCAATATATTTTATTCATGACATTATACGTCACATAAATAAAAGAACTGGACAATATAGCCTATATACACATTAACCATCTGGCAGTTCAGGGCAGTAGCATAGTCTGCGGTACAGACGATAAAACTGCCCGGAACGACAATCCTCGTTCTGGTGAACAGCCTGCAGGAGTGGGTTTCGAGTCCGATCAAGGCGCGTTACAAAATTAACCATCGCTTTCCGCCTCATAATATTAAACGACTCTATCTCATTATCTAAAAACATCTGACTAGCAGAGTAACGACGATTATACGAAAACAACTGTCGGAACGCGCTATTAAAACAAACTTTCAGCTTACTCAATGTCGATTCCAGGTAATTATCAAACAGTGGAAGACAGTACAACTGCGTGCAATATGTTTTAAATAAAAGAATCTTCACTGGGCGACTACAACATTTAAAATTACGGATCAAATGGTTTGCACGCAGCAATTACCTACTTTGGCTAACTGTGGTTGTTAGCTTTAGACACAGCAAGTGCATGAAAATGGCAAAGTCCAACGTCAACAAACGTTCACAAAAGCATACCTCTACTGTACTGGAAATTACCGCCAACAGGGAGTCTTCGCGATTTTCAACTTCTGGGTCCAGTAGAAACGAGTGGTGGGCAAATGTTCCGCGGGAAAACACCTATAGGAACTTACCACCCCTAAGAAAGGTACCAAAATGGGGAGAAGGTGGACCAGCTTATATGTCTGAATCAAAAGTAGTGATTTTGTGTTATTGATATGCGGATTGTTCTTGTGCAAACAGGTCGAAGATTGTTGCACAAAGTGAAAAGGTAAAGGATGAGATGAAAATGAAAATATAAATACCTAAACACATTCCAAAGTGACATAGGAAGACTTGTTAACAAAGAGCCAGACCACATAAGGAGTTCAAATGAGACCCCTGATGGAATCCCTCCAGGAAGTGTGAAGTGCCAGAACTCTTGTCCATAAAAGAAACTGAGCAGATAGACAGTCAGGCAGAACTGAAAAGAAAAGATACTGCATCCGTCTGTACTAACATCCATCAATTACACTACGCCAATATCTTTACAACATGTGCCCCATTAAAGACGGCCTGAAAATAACTGTTTTTAAATTTCGTTAGGATTTTTACATACTGATGGAAGAGTTAGGCTTGGAATTTTGGGGGGCTAGAACCACATTAAAAGCTAGAATTTGCATGGAAAGTAATTAAATGTTGCCAGAAAAAAAGGCGGATTAAAAAAATTGTAGCATGCGGCGCTTTAATTTGTCTGGTTAGCGACGTTGTAGCTTTGCGGCAACGGCGTTTTTTGTTGGCTCATTTTCAAGTCCTGTTGGCAAAACCGGACGTCGGCCCCCAAAGGGAAAAGGCTAGTGACGGCGTATCCCGGAAAAAAAAGAAGTAGAAGAGCGTTTCTCTTTAGACTCGATTTTGTATATCCTAGATGCAACTTTTTACATTGTAGCTTCTTGAAGGCAGCTCGCTGTGTTTTTATATACAAAATAATAAATCCGGTAAAAATCAGGTACCGATTCGGTCAAATTTACCGGGTCCCCCCCCCCCCCCCCGCGGACCAACACAGAGGGTAGGTCCGTATAGCGCAGAGGGTGAGGATGGGATTAGGGTCAAGAAGTCTAGATTTTGATACGGACTTCAATAATTCCCATTAATATAGCCAAATTCTCGCCAGAACGTGTAAATTACGAAGTGGGCCAAGAATTCAATCAGCATCTCCAGCATTTCTTTCCCACAGTCTAAAATTCCCCAAATCAGTGAACCGCCAGAGCTGGTCCGAACCACGCCTTACGTCCTACGATGCGCGTGTTTAGACAAGTGCTGCACCTTTGCCGACGAGGGACTTACGCATAAGCGCTGTGCAATTGCGCGCCGTACATTTACCCGTTCGATATTAAGATCGATTTATCTCCAATTTCTTCCTTTTATACTCTTCCTCCAGCTTAGTGGCAATACATTGTAACGAAGTGATTTTCGTCAACCTCTGGGGCAGAAGAAGAGTGAGGTCATCGGCAAATTTAGCCTTGTCTTTACGCCATGAAGCTATCACGTTACACAAAATTAAAAACAATATGGGCCCTATTACAGTCCCTTGTGAGATACCACACGTAATCTCAAGTACGTCCGACAGTGCCGTTCCCAGTTTTACACGTTGCTTACGCTTTGACAAAAAACTAAAAATGATACAAATTAAAAACTGGCGAAAACCTTCCATTGAATCTAGGATCTCCGGATGACTAGATGTATCGAATGCTTTTGAAACGTCCGCTTGTAATATATCTACAAATGCCTCATCTTCTTCAAGATGTGCTAGTATTTCCTCGATGATTTTCACTAAATAATGGGTAGTACTAGAGTTTTTAAGAATCCAAACTGTGAATTGTCATGAGAATTTCGTTTTTAAAATCAACAGTACCTGATATTGATTGCCAAGAAATTCCAATTGTAAATAAAACAAAAATTTTAGGCATAATTTTTTATTCTACAATGACTTGGGAAGATCACGTCAGTGTAACTGTGCAATAGTAAATAAAAAAAAAATTTAGGCATCATTTTTAATTCTACAATGACTTGGGAAGATCACGTCAGTGTAACTGTGCAGAAATCGAGTTTTACGGTCCGAAATTTAAGCGTACTGCGCCGGTTTGGTTTTTCTTCAAAAAGTCTACTTAATTTTTACCTCCTGTATGTTCGCCCGATTTTAGAATATGCATGTCCGGCCTGGCATGCCGGCCTAACAAAAGCCCAGAGTGATGATATTGAGTCTGTCCAAAGAAGAGCGACCCGAATCATTCTTGGCAAAAATGAACTGGGCTACAATGAGCGGCTGGAACTTCTGGGCCTGGAGTCGCTACATGATAGAAGACATAATAGTCTACTAATTAAGTTTGGAAATCGGTTGCTCCAGTCTCAAAGGTACAGGGAATGGCTCCCCCCTTCTCCTCCCGCTAAGCATTATGTGACACGGCAAAAGCGTAAGCTCCAGCTGTGTCACGATGTTGCAGCAAATCGGTACCGTAAATCGTTTCGCCAGTATTTTACAGAGTGTATGAATAAGTAAATTAGTGCCATGTTTTTGTCTAGCGTTCATCGTATGATGTTTTGGACAATAAAGTATATATATATATATATATATATATAAGAAGGTTATGCATTTACAAGCCATCAATAGTTTTAAGAATGTATACGAAAATGCGGAAAGTAATGTTTCATTAAACTTCTCTTGATGACACATGACACTTGAAACTTCTCGCTCTAGCGTTTCTCCGTAAGCCAAAAATTACGAGTCATAAACACCTACGAACGCTGGACAGCCTACTTCAAATCGGCTGGATGACAAATCCACTCCGAGATACGGCTTGTGCCAATCAGCATTCGCAGATTAGTACTGCCGATTTCTTTCTGGTAGCAAAATCGATCTACTGACAGCCTCCTTGTCGTAAGCACGGTTGGTCCGTGACTGCGGTCGACTTCCAGCCGACTACAATCCCAAGACCGAACGACTTCTATGGGTTTTACATTGGATTATTGTTTTTTGCTTTTCGTGACGTAATCGGCGACGTTAACAAACCTCTGTTGAGCGAGCTAAGACAGTTTTGGTCATATGAAAAACGTATCTACTTATCCATCAAATCCACTGTCGGACAGCCAAGAAAGTGGAACATATTCTCTACCATAAAATGAATTAATACTTACCAATTGTGAGATATCATACCCCCATGGAAGGAACAGCACGCCCGTGTTGTACTTCTCCCAGTGGGACGCCATGAAGGTCACCAAAACGCAGCAAAGACAGCCGTAAAATCTGAAAAGGGGTATCCCCATATGACCCCTTCCGAAAATGGAATATAAGGTAGCAGGAATGAAAAAGGATGTCCATGCGTCTAAGCCATGATCAAACAGCTCTCCGAGTGGCCCGCTAGTTCCTGTCCGTCTTGCTTGTTTGCCATCGATCCCATCTATAAGGATAAAAAATGTCAAGTTCCAGGACGGGTTTCATCCTTCCGTAAAAAAAATCAGCTCGATGTTTACCCTTCCATGTGAGCACAAAAAGATTTTCACCAACGTCTACCTTATTCCAAAGGTAATAAATTTCTAGGGTAAAGAATGGAACAGACGGGTTTTCTGGCAGGATTTTTTTCAGTTTCATTTTGAAAGTGAAAAAAGAGCGATTCTGGCAATCTCACAGATTCGCTTTCCAAAAACCAAACCGAGAATCCACCGAGCGCCAGAACAAACGGAAAGTCGTTGCGCATATACAACTTCTCGCTGGCTTGCCGAATCGACTTTCCACGTACGGAGTGGATTCAGTTTCCACGTCATGCTTCAAAGTTAGAGGATCGCCGCAACAGCTTCGGTAAGTTAAGCGAGTTTTAAACGCAGTCACAGAACACACGGCGGATAAGCCAGCGGAGCTTTCCAGATCGCCAGAATCTCAACCCTAAAATCTCAACTCTTCCGTACGGAAGTGATGACTAAGTCGCAGCAACATTTCTTGCCTTATAACCAGCAATAGTAAGCTGGATAAAGGGCTCGCTTAACTCAGGACCAACCTACCTAGTGTATGTGCAAGAAAATGGTTTACTGCAATAACCAACCAAATCCACTGTGGGATCGGCAAAACATCAGTCATGACTTGTGAAGGGCCCCAGAAGTCGTAGTCGTAATGGGCGAGAATAAAGAAATTTAGCGTCGTCAGCATGAATCCAGAAAAGGTCAATGTGTTCGGGGCAATCCATGTTGGGCAAATCTGTAAGAGAAAAGCATTGTACTTGCGAGTCATTCTAAAAATAAAACCTTCCCAATTTTCCTGCTGACAATTTCCAAGTTTATAGAGCTGGGCACAATCAAGATGCATAACATCGTTTGTTAGTTCTGTAAGCTGGGATTGCTTCGACATGAACCAAAGCTCATTCTTCAGACTAAGATATTGTTCCAATGTTTTCAATGAAGACGTACAGGAACACCGTAAATTTGTTATCAGTCAAGGCAACATTTAGATGTGAGCGACTTCAGTTAACACTGATGACATTATCTCCTGTTCCATAGTGGACCTTGCACTCAGTCTAGGGTTCCAATCCAATTAAGGGTTACTCCTCTTAATACTATCCGAAAAGGCAATCCTGGGGGATACCCAGACAGGCATATCCTAGGTATGTCCCTGCTATAATCTAACCTTGGGCCATCCCTCACGAAAATGGTGGTTTGTGCTAGTCTAAGCCTGTGTTTTGGTTCTAGAGTCTTACCTTAACAACACTGTTCCAAAATGGATGCATGACGTATCTGCTAAGAGGACTGTTGTCGATTGCATTGTACTGAAAATAACAAAATTATTTCTACGGGCAGAATACTACAAAAAATGATTTAGAATTTATAGGTCAGGGCAAGCCAGGTGACATTTCTTTAACAGCATTAACTCAGGAAGGATAAAACCACCAGTAGGCTCCTAGTTAAGCTAATTAAAAACAGGAAATTTTCTCCCCTCCTAGCGAAAACCTACACCGATAGTCAATATAAACTCGCATAGTAGCCTACAGTATTATATTTTGTTATGATTTGTAACCTCTTTTTCCAGTTTTAAAAATATTAGAGAACTTCCAAGAAATTTAGCCTTTAATGAAGACCACTTTTACCTATTGGTTTACCCATCCATTTCCAGGGAAAAATGGGAATTCATTCATGGCTAAATTTCTTGGAAGTTCTCTAATATTTTTACAATTGGAAAAAGAGGTTAGATAGAACATAAGATCAAGTATCTTGTGGTCTAGGAGAGGAAGACAGCCCTATTTAGGTATGTAATCAATCTCAGTTCAACCAAATATCATGGGGGTGCCATGCTAGTACCATGCCCATGCTCCAGGGCACGGTGCCCCAACGTATGGGCACCATGCCCATACCTTGGGGCATGCCCTGACGTTGGGGCACCATGCCCAAAAATTGAGGATTTGTGCATGACTGTTAGGACCTTGTTAGGACTGCACTGATCGGCACTGATCTCTCTCTTAACCTGTATAAGCCAAGTTTGAGGTTATAAAAATTCGAGGTGGGATACAGTCAACCACAAACCCCTGATTTTTGGATACTCTATGCCAAACGCTGGATATGCCCAGCGTTATCCAGCGTTTGGCATAGCCTATGCTTAACCCTGGACACCCTATGCCAAACGCTGGATAGCTGTTTGCACCTTAACCCTGACCTACCTCACTACAGGTGAACTCTGATTGGTTGATTTTTGAGCTTAACTCAAATCATCAATATTTGATTGGGCCCCAGTATCCAGCATTTGACCAGTTGGGCACCAGACTTTTTGGAGATTTCTCCTGCTCAGGGGAATCTCCTACTGAGGTGAACTGTGTTCACCTCAGTAGGTAAAACTGCTAGAAAAAAAATCTTTGGTTATTTCAGTTCTAGAGACACCAGGAAACCATATCCCTTACCACCCCCTCCTCACCCTCCAGCCTTTCTCTAGAAATCCTGTGAAATTGGCCAGAAAACAGAAAAGTTGCATTTTGGGGGGTTTACCTGGCATCCCAGAGAGTTTCTTGATGCCAGTGTGCATGACTGCCTTTATAGTGAAACTTCAGAAGGCTATTCCTTACCTTTTCACTTCTTCCTTCCTTTCTTCTCGTACTTTCCACTTGTCGAAGTGCTTTCCCCTAGTGTGTAGTGTTGTAAATGGTAAAATTGGTCACGGTAAAATTTGGTATTTTACGTATTTTACCGTAATTTTACGGACCCCCGTAAAATTGGTATTTTACCAATTTTACTATTTTACGTAATTTACGTCATTTACGTATTTTACCGGTATTTTACGTATTTTACCGGTATTTTACGTAATTTACCCGTATTTTACTGCCATTTTTACACATGTTGACGGGAAAAACCACCCAGGGCCTGCAAGGAGGACTAGAAACCGGTTTTCAAACATCATTTTACGAATTTACCTGTATTCCAATGACATCTTTACATCTGGTGTCAAAGTATAACTACCCAGGGACTCCAGGGACCAGGGCGGCATCACAAAGCAAAACATGAGTATGACATCTGGTTTTCAAAGGGAAAACACCGTGAATAGAAGGGCGGAATTTGGAAGAAAGTGACAGTAGTAGCCTAGCAATTGTGCAGGTCTGCTATGACATGTTTTATGGGCAAGTGCTATGTTTTATTTTAACTTAGTATCGCCTAATTAGTGTTGTCATGTGTTATTGTGTTGCTACCTGCAGTATGCAGGCATTGACATGAAGCCCATGTCCAAAGAAAAGGAAATAATGCACAGAGATTAGGCCAATATGCCTTAGACTACTACTGAAAATCCTGGACACACAATATTAGAGGATCAACTGGTTGATTTGGTTACCGACTCCATGACAGCAAGTCTTTTTTTTTTTAGCTCGATAGGGGGTAATAAGAAGAGAACGGAACAATTAGGGATTTCTTCGAGTTACTCCTCAAGTCACCTTGAGCTATTTTATTACTTTATTACTGTGATCAAAGTGTTAATGTCACTTTTTCTATTTGTATTTGGAACTTAACGGAAAAGTAAATTCTCTGAAGTTCCTCAAAATCAATTTTGCCAGCTGCAAATAATGCAATTGAACAATCATCCGAATTGCACTAGATGCAAATAAATATTTAATAGATAGATATTTTTACTGATCTAACTCGTAGCGCCGACATGACACTAAATACGACGACCTTGTCTCGATCCAGGTCTGAATCCTGTGAGCTACTCTAAAACGTCAATTTTACCCTATATTTTCCATGGAATACCTTATTTTACCCTATTTTACCAATTTTACCTATTTGACCTTATTTTACCAATTTTACCTATTTTACTTACCGAGTTTTTATTTTACGGTAGTTTTACAACACTACTAGTGTGGAGGAAATACCAAGAAAATACCAAATACCAACAAAGGAAGGAAGAAGTGAAAAGGTAAGGAATAGCCTTCGGAAGTTTCACTATAAAGGCAGTCATGCACACTGGCATCAAGAAACTCTCTGGGATGCCAGCTAAACCCAAAACATGCAACTTTTCTGTTTTCTGGCCAATTTTATAGGATTTCTAGAGATAGGGTGGAGGGTGAGGAGGGGGTGCTGTGTGATATAGTTTCCTAGTGTCTCTAGAACTGAAATATCCAAAGATTTTTTTCTAACAGTTCTCATTTCCGTGAAGATCAAAATCCCCTACACAGGGGAATCTGTTTTCACCTCAGCAGGACATTCCCCTGAGCAGGAGAAATCTCCAAAACGTCTGGTGCCCTACTGTTGACATAGTGTGTCCAGCATTTATTGGCATAGCAATAGGGTATACCAAACACTAGATATACCCAGCATTTGGCATAGGCTATCCCAAAATCAGGGATTTGTGGTAGACTGTTGGGAACCCTTCCTATAGGCCTAGCAGAATTTTTGAAAACATTGATAGACATTAGTCATTATTGGATCGACAGTATGTTTTACCCACAGATCTTGACTGGGCCGGCACTAAGCCAAGCCAAAACTACCGAAATCAAGTCCGTTCAAGACATTCAAACAAAATAAACATACCTTATATTTGTCAAAACCATGCAGCTGCTGGTCTGACAAATATCTGTAGCCCAACATGTTTCGTGCCCAGTTTGAAAATTCGGCCACTTCCCCTGCCGCCCTTTGGTTGGTTGGAAGTCAGAGTTTAAGAACGTCCCTCGGGATCGTCTCGTAACTCGTAATAAGTCACAGGAAGAGGTTTAGAAAGAAATTCCATTTGAATAAAATTTAAACTAAATCCTTATTTTATTTTTCTCTAAGAATAGTGTTATTTCTTATCTATTTCAATTTTATGGAGACAAAATTTAAACTCGTAACCTTATCATGGATTTCACTTCTTCAGCCATAGGTGTTCCCAGCCCAGCGGTGAGAAAACTTGAAACACAAGAACATGCGAAAACTGAAAAGGAAAGTCACACACCTTAAATCGGATTGCCAGTTCAAAGCTTCAAGCGGTCTATTCGCCCAAAATTGTAGAAGTGAGTTGCAGTGTGATTTATAGTTCTAAACTAAGTTGTATCGAAATTCCACACAAGCATGACGTCACACCCATTTCAATTTGACCCATTTTACCTCAGAATAAAGGAAAAATTGTTGTTTATTCCTATTGGTGAATATATATATAGAGAGAGCCGAGCGCCTTTACATTTAAAAAATGACCTAGTGACAATCAAATCCTATGGCTATGTTGGGTCCTTGATCACATGATGTCACTATTAAGTCAAGACTGTATGGAATACTGATACAACTTAGTCAACACTGGCTTACACGTCACAGGTCTTGAAGGTTTTGCAGTTAAAATTGTTAATAATATTGTTTAAATTTTATGATGTTGTTATTGATGTTAGATCAATGTCAGATATGCTGAATCAGTTACGTTGTGTGTATATTATCAGTTTATCCAGACAGCGGCTGCAAGCTTTTCCTTTTATAGGCTTAGTTAAAAAGATGGGGCTTGGGACATGGTAAATTCTCTTGATTGCTGATAGAAAGGGCCAGGCAAGTAAGCAACTAGTGTTGTAAAATTACCGTAAAATAAAAAGTCGGTAAGTAAAATTGGTAAAATTGGTAAAATAGGGTAAAATAGGTAAAATTGGTAAAATAAGTATTTCACGGAGAATATATGGTGAGATTGGTATTTCAGAGTGGCTAAAAGAATTTGACACATTTTCCAAATTTATTTGAAGCTGGTGCGATTGATCTGTAGAGATTTTAAGGGAAAAGCACGCGGAAAGTCACTTTTCCTGCACTTCTGAAATAATTAACTACTAAGTGCTATGGAGTCGGGAATCCCTTCGACCAGTTGCTCATATAATTCATTGCGTCCATGGCTTCGGTAATAGCACGACGAAAGTAGCATAAGGTGTATTTTGCAAAATTTTCCGCATAATTTTCTTATCGCTGGATAAGTTAAAACACACAACCGGGCTTTACAGCCATGCCTGCGTAGGCATAGTAGCACTAACTCACAGCTAAAGTAATCAACAATATAGCACTTGTCGATAAATAAACCTATCACGGCAGACCCACCCAAATTAGCAATATATTCGCTTTCCGTATCATTCACCTCTCATTCCTTTGAAAATCTGAAGACGTTTTTCAAACTTTCCTGGTGCCTCCCTGGTCCCTTGATTCCCTGGTTTATTCTGTGTGGCAAGAAGTATTACATTGTCATTAAAATATGAGTAAATTAGGTAAAATGTTTCTGAAATTTTTTTGAACCTGCTTCTGAGAGTGTAAACTATCAGTAAAATACGAATAAAATACGTAAAATAACGTACCGAATACGTAAACTAGGTAAAGTGGTAAAATACCAATTTTACGGGGGTCCGTAAAATTACGGTAAAATACGTAAAATACCGAATTTTACCGTGACCAATTTTACCGTTTACAACACTATAAGCAACCAAGCCAAAACTATTGCTCATATAGCCTAGCATCAGGGCTGCATCCAGGGGGATTAGGGGTTCAATGCCCCCCCCCAAACATACAAAAACAATCATTTTTTTAAAGGCTTTAACCTCTGATCTATGTCTTTTTATACTTCTGGTTCGACCCGAGGGTGAAACCCCCTCCAAAATAAATTCCTCGGCACGGACCTGCCTAATATATATCATCTTTTTTGTACTTTTGGTCCAACCCGAGGTCAAAACCCCCTCTGAAATAAATTCCTCGATACAAACCTGCATAGCACATATCATAAGATTTCCAGTGAAACCTTAGCAAGTACAGTACTGGTACAGTAGAGCCATGATAGGCTATCTGAATAATGTATCATAAGTTTGAATGGTTCTGAATAATACAGTTAAAATTTGAACCTAGCATTCTGGCAAATCTTTGTGCACAACACTGAGCAGAAACAGTAATTTAAGTAAAACAGTGAATGACTTGTGTACTGTGTTTATTTTGCACCCTATGATGGTATAAATACTGCTCGACTGTACGAAGCGGGTGAGGCGAAGATGGAGCTAAGGTAGTGTGGTTGAGAGTAGCGGGCGAGCGTGATGATAGTGGCGACTGGTTTCCTATGACTCGCACCTAGTCTTCCCGAAGGCGATAACCAGTTCATAGGTCAATAATTAAAGCATATTTATTGGAGCTAGTACTTACATTGGTGTTATGTCGATAAACACTTTCACTTTCTTTGCTCAGAACTCGACTGAACTGAGAACTGCCTTCCCAACTCTGGGTTCGGTCCTTTTAACGGGTTTCTAAATTCCCATTGAGTGCACTAGCGAATAAGGTTGCCTTCTCTAACGTTCTAGCGAATCTGTATCAGACTGAAAGATTTGGGACCAACAGGGTAAGTTCGTGTAAGTTCTTTTTCTCCTCAATTGGGGAAAAGGTAATAATCTCTTTCAGTCTGGAGAAAAGCGTGGGCGTTAGAGTTAGTCCGAAAATAGGGAGTTGAGAATAGGGCTTGATTAGTAGGTTTTTAACAAGATATTTCTGTACCCTAAGTGTATCCTCACAACCCTTTCCCTGCCAGGTTACAGTGTCCATTGTTTTGCATAACTTTCATAGCAATCTAAAACATATCAACAAAAAAAGAATAGGCTATATTAACAGAAACACTAATTGTACAGAAAGGTTTGATTTCATTCTTGTGTCTGAAGAAAACTGACATTGGCTCTTAGCTGATACAGTGCCGTCTTATACTTTTGGTGGACCCTAGGCCATCCATGGATTGTATGCCCCTTTTCATGAGCTAAAACGCCAGCACATTAGCACACATGTTTCTTGGTCGGCCACACTACAGTCACATCTGAGGCTCTGAGCATGATTTCGGTGACGTAAATGAAGGCGGTGCAACATAGCTGGTGAAACCTGGATCGTAATGAACAAGGCAATAGGGCCTTCGATTGGCAACACTAGCCTGATTTCTCAGCAATTTACACCGGCCATTTAGAGTAGAGATATGCTCCTTTGAATGCTAATTAACTTTGAGCAGTGGATTTCTGGGATAAACAGTGCCTTGTAATTAAGTCTGAAAACACCCATTCCTATTTTCTTACGAGCATTGGCTCTTTGGCTACTTGGTTAGCTACTTTGGCTGACTGATATTTGACTTTTGTCATAGCAAGTGTATGAAAATAGCAATGTTCAAAGTTAACCAGCATTCAAAGAATCATTCTCACATCAGTAAACCAACCAGTACCAGACCAGTCTATAGGCGTAATCTCGCCGTTCCCCGAGGACTCCACTTGAGGAGTCCCCGCGTTTTTGTTTGTCCCGGGGACTCACTCCCCGTATTCTCGCGAGTCTCCACAGACGGGGAATGCTCCAATTATCATCACCATCATGAAAAAGGACTCCCTTTCAGATTCGGAGGGGAATCAATTTTTGCTGGTGTTGGTGTAATGTAAAATAATTAAAAATAATCAGAATGAACGAAACCAAAAATAAAATGGATCCAGACTAATTTTGTCAACTTCATTTTTCTTTTAAGAACAAAACCCGGTCTGGAAGCAGTCCCCGTGTTCTCGCTGTTTCCCGTCCACGGAGTCCGCGTGGAGTGAGTCCCTCTATTCTCGCCGTTCCCTTCGATTCCCCGAGGAGTCCTCGGGGAACAGCGAGAATACGCCTTATAGCTTATACCTAACCCTCGGTACCCTAATCCTGACCCACTGTACTATGAAATAATTCTGATTTGCTGACTTCTGAAGTTCACTCAGATTATTTGGATTAGGGTACCTAGCATTTGGCATAGGGTATCCATCATCAGGCATAGGCTATGCAAAATGCTAGAAACACAGTATTTTTCCAGGCTATCCTAAAATCAGGGATTTATGGTTCACTGTACCAAACCAGTTACCAGTCACACAGAACAAACCAACAACTGTGAGTTAAAAAAGAAAAAACAGTCCTGACATGCCTTAGGTTTGTTTGCAACTATTCTACCAGTTTGGTGAGAAGTACAAAGCGTTCCAGTGGTTGGCTGCTCTTGAGGCTGCTCTTTCCTTCAAGGTACCCTCTCGTTTAACCCACCACTCCCAGATGCGTGTCAGGTAAACGAACTGAAGCTGCTGGGAGTATACATATCGTCGGATCTGAGGTGGCAAAGACAGGTTGAGAGCATGCTTAAAAAAGCTAACGCTGCTATCAGTTACCGTCAACTTTTGTCCCGCTACGGTGTTCCATCTCCCCATTTATTACGCGTTTGCATTTCTTTTATCCGTTCTAACCTAGAATATGGATGTCTGGTTTGGCATTTTGGTCTGACCCAGGAACAGTTGGATTTGCTTGAGAGGATACAGTATAGAGCGTTGCTTGTTACATCTAAAGCTCCGAAAGTCCCATACATTCATCTCCTAAATCAGATTAAATTAGATACCCCTTTCATGCCACGGACTTCAACTTTGTATGAAGTTCGGTAAATCTATAATCCAAAACCCATCTCACCGCGATATCCTCCCCCCTGATTTTGTCCCCTACCGAATTCGTCTTTCTCGTCAAGCTGCCGAGCCTGTGCCTCGTTTAGAGCTGGTGGTAGCTTTGCGAGCAAGGTATCAGAGTTTCGTCCCCTCTTTTGTTCGTTTATTCAGCTCGGAGCGCATTTGAACGTTAATTTTTATACTATTTATATTTTTTTAATGGTATTTTATTATGTTATAGACCATATTTATGATAAGATGTTGGTGTATATATGTCGAAAAATTGACGTGTAGGCTAGACTGTTATGTTTTGACGTTATGTTTTGACGTAAAAACAACCCATCGGCTCGTCCTTTATATGTTTTTTAGATTATATTGAATTGAATTGGATTGAATTGAGACTGCATTTGGGGAATTAAATGATTGTTTGATTGGATTTCCTTTGCAGGATTGTATGATGCAGCACACATGCAGGACTTTCATGATATATATGCCCACTGTATATCACAGAAGGTTCCCTAGAGCAATGGGGCTTGGTATTCAAATATTGAGCCATCTCTCCTCTTTCTACACTACATTGCCTATAGAGATCATTTAAAGGCCTTTAGAATGGAACTAAACAAGTAAGTTTGCATCAGTTCTTATGGCACATTTGCCATCAGGTCATTGCTGGTGCAAAAATAACTTGTTTTTGGAGGTTTGGCGGTGTGGGAATAGTTTAACCTGGGCCCTCCAGTTGTATTGGGGTATTCAACCACAGTGACTGTTAATAGGATTGATATTTTAGCCAACATCCTTAGGCTATATCATGTCTACTAATGTCAAGATCTGTTACCATCCTATCCAAGGTCTGGGGGGTACCTATGGCGGGTCTGTCCCCCCCCGGACATAGTCTTCCGGTAATAACCCCCTCCACCCCCATCCTCCGGCGAAAACTAAGGTAGTTCCTGGCAATGCTCTATCCAAAACACTAGAATGAGATTGACAGTGTTAACGCGACTGACTTACAGTAAAAACTTCTGCTGTTCTTGAAGCTTGTTGTATGGTCCAGGAGTAACCGAAGAGGAACGGGAATCAAACAAGTAGATAGGGCGATTGGTTGACTGTTTAAAGCGTTTGATGGCTCTTTGTGGCATCTAAACTGCAGCTTCTTCGCCAAGAAGAGGAAGGATTGGAAAATGATTTGTTTGGTGGGGGGGCCAGGTTTTCGGGTTGCTAAAAATACCAACCGGTTAATACCGGCTAAAAGGTCATCTGCCGGTATGGTCAAAATCAATGACATGACCAAAATCAAAAGTCTGCTACTATTATGAGTAGCCTACTGGTAGCACTTCGCTATTCTGTAACCATCCTACTTATTTCAGGCGTTAACGAAACCCAGAAGAACTTGAACAAGCTTAATTAACTAATCGTGAATTGGGATACTGATTCATTAGAAAATAATTTGTAAAGTTTCTTCTTCGCATTTCTCAAAGAAACAAGACCAAAGGTTTCGATGGGATCCCAAAAATTTAATGTCTGACCCAGACAACTAGGTCTTGTCTTCGAAGGATCCAGTCTTCGCCAGGCTAGTCATCTGAGAAAATCAAGTTCAGATATACCTGTATAAACCATATCTATTTTGACAATACTTATCGAAACTTCCTGCTTTACTTCTGCCAAATTTCCGGTTTCGGCCGAAATCCGAGCGAACTACTTGTCCAGCCAAAAAAAGATAGTTCAGAAACGACTTCAGCGTATCTCCTTATCCCTATAAAGAACATCTAATCAACTTCAAATAAAATTTTAACTTATACAAAAAATCCGGTTTCAACCGGATTCCGGACGAACTATATGTCCGGGTAAACAATGATTGTCATATACAGATTCAGCGTCTCTTCTTACCGTTAAATCTGCCATCTAATCAACTTCAAATAAAAATTTTGCTTTTAACAAATTTTCTGGTTTCGGCCGGATTCCGGGCGAACTACTTGTCCGGCGAGAAAATGGTTTTCAACATCGTGTTCAGCATGTCTTCTCACCCTTAAACCGAATATCTAATCAACTTCAAATTAAACTTTTGCTTTTAACAAATTTTCCGGTTTTGGCCGGATTCCGGGTTAACTACTTGTCCGGCGGGGAAATGGTTTTCACCATCGTGTTCAGCATGTCTTCTTACCCCTAAATCGAACATCTATTCAACTTCAAATCAAACTTTTATTTTAACAAACTTTCCGGTTTTGGCCGGATTCCGGGCGAACTACTTGTCCGGCGACAAAATGGTTTTCACCATCGTGTTCGGCATGTCTTCTTACCCTATAATCGACTATCACATTGGCTGTTTCAAAATATTTTGTTTGCCCCTTAATTTAAACCCCCTCCCCCACCCCTAAACGTAGGGCTACAGAGCCCATCTACGAACTCGACCTTACTCTTGACCCAAAGAATCCTCACACCAAGTTTCATCAAAATATCTCATTCCCTTCGAGAGTTATCGTGCTGACAGACGGACAGACGGACGGATGGACGGACGGACGGACGGACAACTTTTGCGATGTCATAGGTATCCGTCACTAACGTTTTGGGATCCCAAAAACAACCTCGTTGCACTGTTGCCATAGTCGAAACATGTTTTCTCGAATGAAATAAGGGACCCAACGAAGCCGGGATTCATCCCTGGTTGCACAGTAATCCCAAACACGAAGAAACAAAAGTAAAGGTTGACACATCGAAAAAGATAAGGTAAAAAGTTAATTTTAATGTTCAGCACATGATTGTGTTTTCTTTCTTCTAATTAGTGATCAGCTTTTAAAGACAATAGGGAGAAGAAGACCATAACTAAATTGTTCTGCCTATCCTTAAAAAAAATATTAACACAAGGATGTAGCCTACATCCTTGTAGTAGACTTTGCCAGACTTCTGACAGTGAAGCATTAAAGCTGTAGATGGCCTTATGTTTTATTTTGCTTTGTTCTGTTTTTGACACGTCTCTAGCCCATGACTCTCCAACTGGTTGCCTAGGGTTTCTTTCTCGAATCTTATTGACTCCTTTTTTAAAGTTTAACAGAATAGGGCAGAGACCCGACAGTCTAGTTACGCGTAACTTATTCACTTAAAATAGGCCTGAAAACCAAATAAAAATGCTCAACTTTGTTTGCTCACTATCTGCAGATAATTGATTTCGTCGAATGAAGGTACTCTTTCGGATTTGCTTTACCTCTATGGGCTTGTCCCTCCATGCTTAAAATGTATTGTAACAACAAAGGTAACCCATTGCTGAAAAATAAACTCAAAATGACAGATTCCTTGCAATAGCCTACACATCTTGACATCATTTTCTTACTTTCTTCAGCCGTAATTTCACATTCTGGCCGTTATTAGTAGAGCCCCAGGTGAACAAAAATACAAAATCTCTTAGATTAGTTAAAATAATCTGTGTAGCCAAATATCAGATGTAAAATAAGCTGCCTTTTCAGTTAAACTTTAACGCTTTTGTTGTTTCGGCCCTGACTGTTTCTTCACTAAATAGATTCGGGATTGCAGTAATTCGATTGGAAAAGAAAAAACCACGGTCGATTTCGTCTGATGTAGGGATGGGATAGTCTGACATGTCGTAGATAGGCTGGGGCTTGCAGCCACAGTGACTATGCAAGTATTAATATTATCAGCGTATATCTCCGCTGCCAAAGCTGACAAATGCATGAAAACAACTGTGAAAGGAAAATCGAAAATAGCCCGACTGTTGATGGTTTCGGTTATCGAGAATGAAAACAATCGACTAGTATCAGGTTTCAGTTCTGCTTTAATGGCTTGGAAGATGTTATAAAGTATTAGCCTACATCGTTGTTCCTGCCCGTTTGTATGACCAGTAGTCCCTAGTGAAGGCTTTTTTGCTGCTGGAGAATCCCATCTCGGTTCAACATTAGTAGGAATAGTCGGGAATAGTAGTAGGCTGAGGGTAGTCCTGGGAGCAGATGCCTGACCGGAGATTCTCCTTCACTGATTGATATTTTGTAAGTTCTTTCGAAGAGGTAGTTTAAGATCAGTGGTTCCCGGGGGGGGGGGGGACGCGAGACCCTGGTAAGGGGTAAGCGAAGGTCCCAAAACCTCTGAATTCGAAAATGTCTGCTTTCTTTAAGAATTTAGTTTTGACCAGTTTAGAGAACGAACCTTGATCAGTTTGCGGACGATAATGAAATCGACAACCTTAAAAGACACCTCACACTACTCTCCCGACGAATAAGCTTCTCGGAAACAATGATCGGGCACATGGAATGTCATGTAAAGAGAATTCAACAAGCGTGATAATCAGTGGATTGCTAAGAGAAGAGATAGGATACGGTCACGACAAAGTTGCGAGATGAACTTGTTTGATGTTTCCCAACGATCGCAACCAAAGATAGACCTCGGGACTGTATCCAATATCTATTCAGTGGAACGTGACCTCTTAGGGACAAGCTTACAGAAAATCTGACTGAAGTTGCAACTAACCGTAGGCTACCTTATGACTGAAATTCTCAAATTTTACTGGTTCCTAGTTTTGGTTGGAGGTGCAGAGATAATGCAGACAACCAAGTGGAATCGCCATGTCTGTTCTGTTGCCATTCGGATCTACCTACCTTTAGGCAGTCTCATTTCCGGCAATGTGTTTGATCAAACACAAACAGAGAAATATCGTATTATTGTCGTATGTAACATCGAGCTAAGATTTAAAAAATATCGGCAACAAGGCAGTCTCAAGTATCCGTTGATTTGTATATATTTTTATACATTTTTGCCTTGTTATTTATGACAATAAATGTCGTCTTTTTTATGCTGTGGTCTTAGTAAAAATAGTAGAACAGTGATTTTAAAAAAGGGGTACGCAACCTTTTTGAACCTTGATTAGGGGCACTCGGGACGGAAAAGCTTGGGAACCACTATTTTAGACGAACTCATCCACAGTTGTTGCTAAATTCATCGCCAGAAGAGTCCTGCTCGGCTTGCATCTGGAACTAGTTGAAAATTCGTCCTCCAACAACAGCGAAAGTACTGCCCCTTCTATTTTTTTTTGTTTTGTTTCCAGCGAGTTTACGGTTCACCCGAAATGACGCCTTCCATCCTCGACTCAAGCTGTTTCAGCCTGTGGGTACCCGCGTGCCATCGAAACTTTAAAAATTATCGATGCGTCACCATTCTCTCCCACGTAAACAAATAAGATCAAGTTTCGAACAGTAATTGTCGGAAAACGCGATTACCTTGATATGTCTGTTTTGAATATTAAGCAGTGGTGTCTTTTCGCAAAAGTGCTAGGATCAGGTTCGGTGAGGATTTCGGCTATAGTGGCTTTGAAGGCCTAGTTTTGTTAAGTGGTTAAAAGGAGACACTTCCAGGTAAAGCTGGTGACGCTTCCGCAGCATTTTTTGTTACTATTTGCATAACTAAGTTATTAGTTTAGAATGTCAGGTTCGATTAAGCCATGTCGTCGTAAAACAAACGGTAAGGAATTCGTAGTGACGTTTTACCATTCCGGTCCGGTGATTTGTTTTTTTCCAGAATGCCGAATTGCAAAATTAAATCTGCTGTTCTTTGTCGTTAATTTAAATTCTTGTCAAGTTCTGACTTGCGTTGGTTTCGATACTGGTTTACTCGCTTATTAGCGTCGATCTAGAGTTTTTTCGTTCAGTTCTTTTCGTGAAAATATGGATTCAAAGGATTTCTCATATCGTGTAAGCTATTTTGTAGTTTCGGGCGAAATTGGATTCTGCCGACTTTCAACCTTAGAAGTCATCAGTAGAGTTATGTTACTGCAAAATACTAATACGAAAACCCGAGACAGTCACTCAGAAGTTCAACGTGACTCACAGAAGTTCTGTGCGAGGTTCGGGGTATCCAAGACGTCGTTAGATCACTAGAGAAAACGTCAGCGTCGTTTTGTTCTGTCTCAGATTCTCCCTGAGAGTGTAGGTTAGCAGCTACGATTTTTAGCTGAAGCAGATTTCACTGAACATATTCATGCTGATTTCAGGCAATCTCTCAGGCTCACTGGTCATAATAATATAAGTATATAATGATAATATACATGCAATGAATGGGCTGAAGTGTTCGTTCAGCCCAAACTGGCTGCGAATCATATTTGACGTATTTGTCGGATAAGATTTCGCATGCGAATTCTCAATACGATATTCTGGAGCGAAGGAGGAAATTTGAATATGGCTTCGAAAATCGGACTGTTGTGCACGTACCTTTAAACGAATGCGTTGCCAAGAAGGGTCGGCATACTGCTAGAAAAAAAACTCAGCATGGTGTATCTGTTTAACACCCAGCCAAATATGGGTAAATAGGTTTTCTCCTCTACAATGATACAAATCATGGTTTCCCGCACTGTTCTAGCCCAAATTTTTCGAAATTTGGGTAGGTAAGACGTGAGGTACCGGAATCCCGGATCATTCGTTGTTCTTCAAGAGAGAGTCAAGGCGTAGCAAGCACTGAAGCCGCGTTCGATCTGCCAAAGATTTTTGTCGACAACCAGCCCTACGTGCGTTTTATTCAACTACAGCGTATCGCTTTTCTCGTTTTATTTAAACATGTAGTCGTAGTCATAGAGCTCCGACGGTTTCCTCGGATAATATCCCAAATTATCGACGGATTTTCATGGCACTTGCCCTTCGGCCAAGTGCCATATAGCGATCGCAAATTCTGTCCGTCCGTCGGTCCCGGTTTTGCTACACTTCCACATAAGCTAGGACGATGAAACTTGGCAGGCATATCAGGGACCCAACCAGATTAAATTGGAAATAGTCACTTCCCCGATCCGACCATCTGAGGGGGAGTGGAGGGAGGGGGAACTTACGAACGGGTGATCGGATCTTAATGAAACTTGATGTTTAGAAAGACCTCGTGTCTTAGACATCCCATTTCGGTGACATTGGGGGGAGTTGGAGGGTGGAGCCGGAAATCTTGGGAAACGCTGAGAATCGAGAGATCTGGATAAAACTTGATGGAAGAACAAGCACAAGTCCTAGATACATCGTTGACATAACCGGACCGGATCCGGGCACTGTTGGGGAGTTGGGGGCGGTGGTCCGGATTTCTAGTGGTCCCGCGAGTTCGGTACATCCTGATGTGCTAGGACGATGAAACTTGGCAGGCGTGTGAAGGACCCGAATAGATTGACTTGAGAATAGTCGTTTCCCGGTCCGACAATCGTGGGAGACTGGAGGGATGGGGAACCCGAATCTAGTGGCATGAACAACTTTTGAACAGGTGTTTGGATCTGAATGGAACTTGGCAAGTGGAAAGAGCTGTCGTCTCAGATGTTCCGTGTCAAAGTCCGGATCGGATCCGATACTTGTATGGGGGGGTGGAGGGGGGTACCAGAAAAACGCTTAGAGTTGAGGGATTGGGATGAAACTTGGTGGTGAGAACAAGCATTAGGTCTAGATACGTAATTGACGGAGCCAGATCGTATCGGAGCTCTGTTGGGGAGTTGGAAGTTTTTTTCCGGAATTCCGATTATCAAGAGTTAGAATAGTTGCAGATGTGCTAAGACGATGAAACTTTGCAGGCACATTAATGACCCGAACTAATTGACATGATAACCCGACACAGTGACATGATAACCCGACACAGTGCCCTAGGGAAACTTCCGTGTTCAGATCCGACTATTTTTGGGGAGTGAGGGAAGGGGAATACGGATATTGACGTAAGTTGGGGACGGGTGGTCCGATTCGAGTGAAAATTAATGGGTGTTAAGAATTGATGACCTAGACGTGCGAAACTTGCGTTTGAACCACATGCGGCCACGGTTGGGGGAGTTGGAGGGGGGTCCGGAAACTTCTGACATGCACAATAACCAAACGGATGGACCGAATAGGATGCAAGTTGGACAGTAGACTACCGAGTTTATGCGGCCCAGATTTTTTTTTTGGTGTCCAAACCGGATCCGGCCACGGCAGGGGGAGGGGGTTGGAACTTTATATTTGCAGATTGGCTATGCTCCAATTCCAGTCAAACTTGATGGACGGGAAGAGGAGGTGTCAGAGATGCGATTTTCGTGTTTTCAAGTCATAATCGGCCACGGGAAGGGGAGTTGGGGGGGGGGTCCCGGAATTTTTTTGGCTCGCATAGGGGTCAAACCAGTGCAAATATTTAAATGAAACTTGGAATGTAGAGTGAGCATATGCCTTAGATGACATATTTTAAGGTCCGAACCGGATCTGACCACGCTGTGGGGGGTACCAGAATTTAAAAAATAAAATAAAAAAAAAATGCTCAGATTCGGGTGAAACTTAAAAGGTGGTAAGAGAAGATGCTTTAAATGATCCGTTCTTGAGTCCGAGCCAGATTCGGCCGCGGTAGGGGTATTGGAGGGAGGTGCCGGAAATCGTGTGGCACGTCTAGGGATCAAACAAGTGAATTTATTGGGCCGAAATTTTGTAAGTTAGAACAGTCATTTGCTCCAGATGATCCGAGGCGATGCCGGAAATGCTCAGACTTGAGTGAAACTACATATCCTATTCCTAGGTCCGAACCGTATTTTTATGGCACTTGCAGCCTCTGGCTCAAGTGCCATATACCGATCGCAATTCCGTCCGTCGGTCGGTCTGTCCGAATTTTTTTGTCCCACATGTTCGAGTTAGGGTACTTCCAGATGTGCTAGGACGATGAAACTTGGCAGGAAAATCAGGGACCCGACCAAACTAACCTAGAAGTAATCAGTTTCCCGATCCGACCATCTGGGGGGGAGTGGTGGGCCGGGGAAATTCTGAAAATTAAGGAGTTTTGTTCACTCTTTTTCGAATTGGAGTACTTCCAGATGTGCTAGGACGATGAAACTTGGCAGGAGCATCAGGGACCCGATCGGACTAACTTGGAAACATTCAGTTTCCCAATCCGACCACCCGGGGGGGGAGTGGAGGGCTGGGGAATCCGGAAAATCGGAGTAGTGTGTAACTTTAGAACGGGTGATCGGATTGGAATGAAACTTAATAACTGAATAGATGGCATACTTCTAATGTCCCGTTTGAATTCCGGACCGGATTCGACAGCTATGGGGGAGTTTGGGGGGGGGAGACCGGAAATTTCGAGAAACGGTTAGAATAGAGGGATCGGAGTGAAACTTGCTGGGAAGAACAAGCATCTGCTCCAGATAAATTGTTTATACATTTGGACTGGATCCGACCACCCGGGGGGGGGAGGGCTGGGGAATCCGGAAAATTGGAGTAGTGTGTAACTTCCGAACGGGTGATCGGATTGGAATGAAACTTAATAACTGAATAAATGGCACACTACTGATGTTCCGTTTGAAGTCCGGACCGGATTCGACAGCTATGGGGGAGTTCGGGGGGGGGAGACCGGAAATTTCGAGAAACGGTTAGAATAGAGGGATCGGAGTGAAACTTGCTGGGAGGAACTAGAATTTGCTCCAGATAAATCGTTTATACATTTGGACTGGATCCGACCACCCGGGGGGAGTGGAGGGCTGGGGAATCCGGAAAATTGGAGTAGTGTGTAACTTCCGAACGGGTGATCGGATTGGAATGAAACTTAATAACTGAATAAATGGCACACTACTGATGTCCCGTTTGAAGTCCGGACCGGATTCGACAGCTATGGGGGAGTTGGGGGGGGGAGACCGGAAATTTTGAGAAACGGTTAGAATAGAGGGATCGGAGTGAAACTTGCTGGGAGGAACAAGAATCTGCTCCAGATAAATCGTTTATATATTTGGACTGGATCCGGACACTAGCGGGGTGGAGGGCTGGGGAATCCGGAAAATTTGAGTACTGTGTAACTTTCGAGCGGGTGGTCGGATTGGAATGAAACTTAATAACTGAATAAATGAAATACCTCTGATGTCCCATTTGAAGTCCGGACCGGATTTAACAGCTATGGGGGAGTTGGGGGGGAGACCGGAAATATCGGGAAACGGTTAGAATGGAGGGATTGGATTAAAACTTGCTGGGAAGAACAAGCATCTGCTCCAGATAAATCGTTTATACATTTCGGATGGATCATGACATTAGGGGGGGATGGAGGGGAGTTTCCCGAAATTCCGGTTATGGCGGTTTTGGGGATTTGCACGACGAATCTTGGGAGGCGAATCAGGGACCCGATCAAAGTGACTTATAAAGAAAAATTTACATGATCTGATAGCCGTGGGGGGAGTAACGGGAGGGGGAATCCGGAATATTGAGTCATGCGTAACTTTGAAACGGCTGATCGGATTTGAGTGAAATTTGGTAATTGAAGAGAGGACATGTTTCTGTTGACGGACAGATCCGACAGCAATTGGGGGGGGGGGGGGGGCGAAAATACGTGACCGACTTAGACTGGTGAGATCGGAATGGAACTTTGTGGGAATAACAAACAGATGCTCTGGATAAACACTTACGGAACCGGATTGGCTCCGGCGACTGTGGGGAAGTTTGAGGGGGGGGGGGAGGTCCGGGATTCCGGTGATCACGATTTAAGGTACTTCCAGATAATCGAGGACGATGGAACTTGGCTGTAATATTAGAGATTTGACAAGATTGACTAAAAAATGGCCACTTTCCAAACCCGACCATTCGTTAAAGTACTAATCTTGACTGCAAATTTCAAAAAATACTTTTAAACCAAATTCATATTTTCATGATCCCCATGAGCCCATTATCATTTTTGCCTCAAGGGTTTTGTTTACAAATGACGTTCTAGCTCCCTTAAAGTGTGAATCTGAACGGCCAGGTCGAAAAGTACTTTATTTGAAACAATACATCTCAACCCATGATCATTTGTGCCACAAGGGTTTTGCTTAAACATTTATTTCTGTTACCCTTAAAGTGCGCATTTGAAATGAAAAGCGAAAAAAAACTTTTGACGAAACGGTATACATCAAGGATCCCTAAGGGCCTGTGATCGTTTTTGGCTCAAGGGTTTTGCATACAGATGCATTTCTAGCGCCTTTAAAGTGCGCATCATTACACCCAAGTTCAAAAATAAAATACTTTTTATCTAGCTCCCTTAAAGTGCGCATTTTAACCACAGTCGAAAAATACTTTTGATCAAACAAAACATCTCAACACATGCAAGTGCCATATGAGCTTACAGCTCTTGTTTTATGACGGACCATTCTTGTACCGCCTACTCTAGCCATTGAGCCCGAAGTATGGCGAATGGAGTGGAAACCGTTCGTCTGTTGGTCGTTCTACGAGAAAATGTTCGTCGACAATGATTCATTATTCGTGAGAAAAAAAAACTGTATACAGTTTTAGGATAAGGTAGATGGATAACTGTTGGGTGAATGGAACTTGGCTCAAGTAAAATTCCCCTGCATAAGTTAAAGCCAGTGAAAGATGTCAGTCTTGTCATGATGGTTGAGTGAGATCATCTGGTGACCGAGCGTTTGACCCTACAAAAATTTATCAGCGAATTATTTGTTATTTTAGATGGAAGACGACATTTGGATCAGAAGGGAGTCCTTCGAATCCCACGGCCCGCTTCTGCGTCCATCCGTCCCTGAGGTCACGGTCAAGGGTTCGACCTTTCGCGATCAAGCTCCAGATGGGGTTACTGTGTCGAATGACCCGACATCTCCTCTGCCAGAGCCTCCAGAGATGAAGTCGATCCTGCTGAACCTTTCACGGAAAGTCTCTGCGACGCTGCTGGGAAGAACTAACAAAGTAAGGACCATGGCATTGACTATCGTGTTTTGTCCGCAGAAGCATAAGGCGTATTCTCGCCGTTCCCCGCGGACTCCTCGGGGAATCGAAGGGAACGGCGAGAATAGAGGGAGTCACTCCACGCGGACTCCGCGTAATGGATTTTGCCCGAAAAAAATATGCAGTTGACGAAATTTATCTGGATCCACTTTATTTTGGGGTTTGCTTATCCTGATTGTTTCTAATTAATTTTACATTGCACGAACACCAGCAAAAATCGATTCCCCTCCGAATCTGGAAGGGAGTCCTTTTTGATGATGGTGATGATAATCGGAGCATTCTCCGTCCTTGGGGACTCGCGAGAATACGGGGAGTGAGTCCCCGGGACAAACAAAAACGCGGGGACTCCTTCAAGCCTGAAAATGTTCCATTCAAGGTCTCGCAGAATTAGCCGCGAGTCCGAATCTTTTTTCGTTGAAGGACACGTCATACCTTCAATGACAATCCAACCTACCTCCGTAGGTACAAGTTCTATCGGTTCTCAAACCCAGAGACCGAAATTCCATACCGTATATTCTTACCACCCTGACGACAGTTCTCTGTCAATTGTTTACGAGAAGCTCCGTCGTCGAAAAACATTCACGTACATTTGTTCATGTTACTGCCAGAAGTCAACGGGCCTAGGCAAAGGCTTAAAATTGCCAAAGCCATGGGTAAATTGTTAAAAGCAGAACCTAGTTTACAGTATTCAACTATTATAACATGGTGGGACACCGGTTCAGGGTTTTGATTCACAACACAGTTGACAACAGTATAAATTCATCACTGGAGGCCGGCAGGGATACAAGCTCGTTAAACAGTCACAATAAATAGATAAAATAAAATAGTGAATACTTACACATAAAGAGTAAACAGTGCGAGGGATGCTTTAAGAATCCGATAATCCGGATTTTAGATTAGAAGAAAACTAAATTAGAAGCTTCTGCCAAAGAAGGGGGGGGATAAATGCTTCGTCTTAACAGTCATATACGCCCTTCATAAAATTTCCTCCAGCTTGTTCTTTTTTGGCCGCTAGATGCGCTAGCAAAAAGTAAACAGTGACACGTTTCGTCTTGGTGTTCATTTATCCGGGTTTGTCTGGCTATTTTCAATTCCTCTTAGCCACAGCCATGCCTAGTCGTGTTTAACACTGATTACATCGCATCTGCCTCTATTTGCTCTCTACCCAACTCTCTTTCCAAACACTTAAACACTTTTCCAACACTTCTTTCCACCCAACGACTTTTCCATGGAGCTAATGCGCGACTCGGTATGAACTGCAAGGCTAATCGCTTATTCCCCCTTCAGAAAACTTATACCAAGGTCTAACGTGGGTTTGTTATTGCTCCTCTAGCGATCTGGCGGCAATTCATCATTGGATTTTATGAGGGGCGTATCGGATCTTCATAATTCTCGTGGCAATGTGCGTGACAAAATGTGAAAATCAAGAAAGATGAATTTGGAAGCACGCCAAATTTGGATCGGGCCTGAAAAAAAAAACATATGAATCCCAATTCGTTATCTCTCTGCTCAGGTTTGACTTCATTAAGCAGGGACGTTTAACTGTTCTTGTTTCTTACAGGATCCGCTTTAGACCCGCCGGCAATCTTTTCTCGTCATACACCACGTATTTCCCTCATTACATACCATGTGGAAACTTCCATTTTTCCGGGACTTTCGACGAGACTTGAATGGTTCCAGAGAACGGTGGAAATTACTTAATTAGATTGACCTTACCCCATCTATGAAAACGTTTAAAATATATTTCGTTTTTCTTTGCGATGAGTTTCCGAAGCCTACTACCCCTTCCCCTATCTCAGCTTGAATTGCTGCCTTCTAGTTGCATTTACGTACCCCCACCCCTCGTTCATCGCACATACAGATGCGGAACTGTTGACCAGTAGCCTACTGTTACTCCTTATACAGTTCGAAACTCGTCAATCCCCTCCCCTCGTTTGTCACACATAGACACCCGAAACTCTTGAACCAGTAACCCCATTCCACTAGCATAGTGGATTCTGTTATTTGACCGTTGTCAGGATATTGAACGGTTCCAGCGTTCAGTTTGGTATTTTATAGGAATTCCTTAGTTAGTAAGGCAGTAAAACTTCAACGACATACATCATGGCCAGCAATGCAATAAAACATCGCAAATTTGTCGTCTACCTTAACTATAGTTTGTTTTGATTGGTGCATTTCACGTTTGTCTGATTGCCTGAAACAGTGCCCAACTTCTTCTCGGACTAGGCCTAATCTAATACTTTGGACAGTGAAAATGAGGGAGAAACCTTAACCAATCGGCAGGGGCGTCACTATGGGAGGCCCCCCCCCCAAAGTTCTTGAGAGAGTAGAAAGTTCAATTTTTGAATTGAACACAGAAGAAATGAAATTTTGTATGCTTTTGTCGGGCGGCGGTCGACTCGTCTGCACATCGGGTTCTTTTTGGGATCCCAAAACGTTAGTGACGGATACCTATGACATCGCAAAAAGTTGTCCGTCTGTACGGTCTGTAACTTTCGAAGGGAAAGAGATATTAAGTGAAACTTGGTGTGAGGATTCTTTGGGTCAAGAGTAAGGTCAAGTTCGTAGATAGGCTCTTTAGCCCTATATTTAGGGGTGGGGGAGGGGGTTTAAATTAAGGGGCAAACAAAATATTTTTAAACAGCTAATGTGATAGTCGATTATGGGGTAAGAAGACATGCTGAACACGATGGTGAAAACCATTTTCTTGCCGGATAAGTAGTTCGCCCAGAATCCGGTCAAAACCGGAAAGTTTGTTAAAAGTAACAGTTTTATTGGAAGTTGATTAGACGTTCGATTTAGGGATAAGAAGAACACATTTTCTACCCGGACAACTTGTTCGCCCGGAATCCGGCCAAAACCGGAAACTTGGCAGAAGTAAAGCAGGAAGTTTCGATCAGTATCGTCAAAATAGATATGGCTTATAGCGGTATATCTGAACTTGGTTTTATCAGATGATTAGCCTGGCGAAGACAAGACCCGATTGTCTGGATCAAATATTAAATTTTTGGGATCCCATCGAAACCTTTGGTCTTGTTATCCGCAAGAAATAAAATTCTGCAAACATCGTCGGCACATCGGGTTCTTTTGATACATAAGAAATACAGAGGAAGTAAAATTTGTGTATGCTGTTGTCGGGCGACGGTCGAGTCGTCGGCACATCGGATTCTGTTTATACGTAAGAAATCGAATTCTGTAAACGTTAATCGGGCTCATCCCGAAAGTTTCAGCTCGTCGGCACATCGACATCTATTTACACGTAAGAAATAAACCTTACATTATAGTCTTATCGAGCAAAACGCAGAAGAAATCGAATTCTGAATGTTTTTGTCGGGCGTCGGTATTCTTGTCGAAACATAAGGTTCTTTTCATATGTAACAAATCAATTTCTGCAAACATTTGTCGGGCGCACCCGGGAATTTTAAGCCTCGTCGGCAGATCGGGATCTTACTACACGGAATAAATCAAATTCCTTAAACTTTTGTCCAATCCCGAAAGTTTATGTCTCATCGGCAAATCGAGAATTTTCTACACACAAGAGAAATCAAATGACTGCAAAGTTTTGTTGGACGAAGAGCGAAAGTTTATGTTTCGTCGGTTAATCGGGTTTTGTTTTTACACATAAGAAACCAAACTCTGCAGACCAGTCTAAGTCTCTTCGGCGGATCGGATTTTTTTTAAACATAAGAAATCAAATAAGAACTTCTGTCGGGCGAAGACCAAAAGTTTGTTTCGTCGTTAACCCGTTTTTTGTCGTATTTTTTAATTTACTGTCAAAATCTTTTTCGTTTCATTCCGTTCCCTGTCGTCAAAATTCGACAAACTTGTTTTCCTTCTTGTTTGTTTCTCTTGTATCTTTTCTTGGCCGAGTGGTCTTGATGGTCTTAATGTCGAAGAGTAAATGACGGGATGCAGTGCAATAAATATCGCAGTACTCCAGTGTCAAGCATGTCTTTTAACGTGAAAGCTACTTCTTTTGCCTTAAATTCAGAACAAATCTACTTTTTTTGGCGGAAAGATATGTGATTTCACTGATAGCCTTACTTTATTTGAGATCGCAAAATGGCGCTCTACTCATCAGCGTTTCCACAAAATTTCGCCTGCGGCGCATTTCGTAGTGTTTCATTTGGTTGGCGTTTTAGGCTTGAAATTCTTTGGGGTTTGAAACACATTAAAAGCTAAAACTTGTATGGTAGATAAGGATTAAATTTTTCCGGAAAAAATAGGCCTAGATGTAAAAATTTCGCTAGCGGCGCTTAGTTTAATTTGTTTTTGGTACAGTCGTTTGAAGCTTCGCTTTTTAGCGAAACCTGAAACGAAACGCCGAATATTCAAATTTAAATATACATATTTAAATAAAATCTCAACTGATGCCTTACAGTTAGTTTTACACAAAATTTTACCTGCGGCGCATTTCGTAGTATTCTCTATTTAGAAGAACGGTGTTTCATTTAGTTGGCGTTTTGGGATAGAAATTCGGGGGGATGTGAAAAACGTTAAAAGCTAGAACTTGTATGGTAGGTACGGCTAAATTGTCCGGAAAAAAGGCAGATTTAAAAATTTTCGCGGGCGCTTAGTTTACTTATTCTGGGTATATTCGTTGGAAGCTTCGTTTTTTAGCGTAAGCTGAAATGAAAAGCCGAGGATGTGAATTTAAATGTACGAATTACATTAAAGGAATAATGTCAACCGATGCATTACAGTCAGTTTTACACCGGTTCTATTCTGTACTGGTGGGAAAGGTTTTTTGTCGTCAAACTTTTGAGTCCGTCGGCACAAACTGAACCCCCCCCCCCCCCCACAAAGGTAAAAGGTTATTGACGCCCCCTCCAATCGGTAGGGATAGTTAATATGAAAATGCACAACTGTGTCTTTTCTGTCTGGAAAATCCTGACACCAGACAACATTATAACTGCTAAATATTAAGCTGAGACTAGGGCATTAATTGAATAAACAGCAGCCAGGGGCCTCGCAAGGGGGGTAGATACGGTTCGGTATTTTTTCGATAGCGGAACTATTCGGTATATTTACGGGGATTCGGTAGTTATACAGAATCCCAAATAGGCTATTGGTACAAATCTATTCGGTATAATGGTCGGGATTCGGTATAATTGCCAGTATTCGGTATAATAGTTGAATTCTGGGAGAGAATTTACTGAAATTATTTGGTAATTTTTCGATGCCAGAACTATTCGGTATACTCATGGAGATTCGGTAGTTACACAGAATCCCGAATAAGGTACCGGTCCAGAATTATTCGGTAATTTCGGTATCATAATTGGGATTCGGTAATTTATTCGGTATAATTTTAAGTATGTATATGTAAAGACGGAGTAAAAAACAGCAAAAAAAAAAGAAAAGAAACACTTACGAATCTGATGCAACTATACTATACTGAAGTTTCACAACAGACAACACAAGGATGCGCGGTTTCAACAGACAAAAGTTGTTATCTGTTGTCGCGACAAATGTTATGCATGAAATGTTATGCATAACAGGCATTGCCAAGAAGAGCCGAAAAACCGCCAAAAAAGCATCTGCTGACTTTTTTGTTTGACGTCATGATATCGGAAAATTCAGCAGATGTTTTTTGACGGTTTTTTGGCTCTTCCTGGTAATGGTTTGTTAAGCATAACATTTGTCGCGAGTGTTGCGACAACAGATAACATTCCAAGTGTTGTCTGTTGAAACCGCGCATCCTTGTGTTGTCTTGTTTTAACGATGCATTCCGTCATCTCCTTTCAGATAATCGACGTTACTCTGCTAGTCAAATATTTTTAGAAAATGAAATCGAATCTTTTGGTGTTATGAGACGGAAAGCGATAGTAAGTTTTGTTACAAAGATAGAAGTCTCCGAAAATCCACTTTTAAAGGCAATTCGCCAGAAATATCACGAATTAGATATATTGATTGACTACTAATTGATAAATATCTCACAAAAGTGAACGTAGCTTATTTGACGCGAAACCTTACGGATTGAGTAAATAAAAAAAGGTCTGGGTGAACTTTGGCTTGTTTTACAGAGTTACGCCACTAACCCCCGCTCGAAACCAAACAGTAGGCACAACCGAGACTCGAACAAGGGACCCTTCCCTTGTGAGTTCGACGCGCTACCCATTCGGCCACGGAAGGACTGAGGACCACTACGGATTGAGTGTGAAATAAGCTTTACTAACGGCACCATCCAATAACATTGACCAATGTTCATTCACAAATTATGATTGCCTTTAGTGTAACCAAAAGATTCCCCTATTATTGTTTAGAGAATAGCCGATTAGGGATCCAATCGCGGTTGAGAAAGTGATTAGATAAACTGTGAATCTTATCATACTTCGTTTGTAGGAATACGGTTAGCTAATTTTGAGCTTCGTATTATGCTGATGAATAATGGAAATTGCAGGTGAGCCAGGCGTGTGAGGAAACGAAAAATGGCTCCCCAGTTGTAAATGTGGTCGTTACTGGTTGCGATGGAAATGAGGAAAATCCTATAATGTGAGTTTAATTTTTGTTGTTCAGTGAAGGCTCATTCCTACATTACAAAAGTACGTCCGGTGGAATCGTTTGTATATCTCGGTCTGCCGTACGCTCCAGACCTGGTCAGCACCCCGGGTCCTCATTGTACAGTGCGATAGATAGTAGGGTCTGCCGAAATTTTGCAAAATTGGTTCATTTTCGTGGTATTTTTGATAGAAAAAAAATATAAATATTCGTTCAGTTCAAGGTGACTGCGACTCAATTTGACGCTGTAAATCAATACGTCAGCTATATTTTATTAGAGCTATATTTCGTCCCTTCTTGTCAATGGTCATCTTCAGACTCAAGGTGGAAAATGAACTTGTGGAAAAATAACTGAATCTTGCTTAAGTATCTGATTTTGTGAATTTCTTCGTGAATCTGTCGATTTAACCGTTATAACGTATCCGATACAAGTAATGATCAGTGATTACAATACGAAAGATCTGACATTGTTGAAAAATAAAATATACTTAAAAGCTGGTTTGTTTCTTAGAGTAATAATTTAGACCATTGTATTGAAGTAGTTGTCATCGTTATGGCAAATTCGGAATCATAGTGTTCCAGTGAGGTTTGTAAGATGATCTAATGCATATATGTGGGCTACCTGTTGTTGTAATTATGTGCATAATCTTCTATTTTGGGATCCAAAAACGTAAGTGGAGGGATACCTTTGACTTCGTAAAAGTTGTCCATAACTCTCGAAGAGAATGAGATATTTTGATGAAACTTGGTGTGTGGACTCTTTGGGTCAAGGGAAACGTCGAGTTCGTAGATGGGCTCTGTAGATCAACATTTAGGGATGTGGGAGGGGTTTCAAATTAAGAGACGAACACATCTTTTTTATGAGATAGTAGTTGGATAAGAAGGCATGCTGAACATAAGGTTAAGGTGTTACGCTGAATTCTATTTTGAGCTTTAGTTTTTGCGGGACAAGTAGTTCGCCCGGAATCCGGTCAAAACCGGAGATTTGGCAGAAGTAAGGCCGGAAGATTTGATCAGTTTCGCCAAAGTAGATATGACGTATAGCCTAAGGGTAATCCTTTGCAAGAGAAATCCTTTCTCCCAGGCTTATTCCAGTTCCCAGTCTTAATGATGCTGACGAGATAATGTGGATCTCAGTTAAACCTAAAAACCTCCCGAGGCCTTTTTCCAATTTAGTCGTTTGTTGTTTTTATTATTCCCCCGGACAAAATGCCCTTTCACGCCGTAATTTTCTAGAGAAACTTCAAATCAGCGCAGATTTTGTCACAACGAAATATCCGAACGCGGGAATCGTCATGTTTGGCGATGCCAACGAACTACGCCTGAATCACCTCTGCAACGAGCTCAAACTTAAACAAATCGTAAATTTCCCTACAACAAAAGGAGGATCATCACTGGATGTTATTTGCACGAACTTAAAACTTTTCTACAAAGCTCCCTCACCTTTACCACCCCTTGGAGGGAGTTACCACTTCATTCTTCAACTGGAACCCCTTGATAACTACAAGACGAAGTACACGGTGAGCGAAGTTACCTACCGGCCTATTACAGACTCTGGCCTGGAGAAGTTCGGTACTTGGATTTCGCAGGAATCCTGGAAGGACGTCACCTCTTGTGACGAAAGCGATGTCGATGGGAAGGTAAATGCATTCCAGCAAATTTTACTGTCAAACTATCACACTTGCTTCCCAGAAAAAAAGAAGAAAATTTGCTCATCCGACAAGCCTTTTATGAACGAAAGGATAAAAGATCTTATCCGACAGAAACTGAAACATTTCAGGGAAGGGAGAAAAGACCAGGCAAATACGTTAAGAAAGCTGATAAAGAAAGAAATCCGAAGAGCAGCGGCCCTTTACTACAGAGAAAAAGTTCGTGGACTGGTCAACTCAAAGCCTAAACAATGGTATACTAAGGTGAAACAACTTTGTGGAAAGACTGTCAAGAGTCTGGATTTTCACCTAGATGAGCCACCACTCAAGACAGCCAATGACTTGAACCGTCACTTAGCTTCTATTGTTCAGACTATTCCTCCTCTACCCAGTGATTTTCCCATTCCCATTCCCGACAAAGAAGATTTTCCCACCATTTCCCCTTCAGATGTATTTGAGAAGATCCGTAAACTAAAAAAAAATAGTATTTGCCCCAATGATATTCCGATTGATCTCGTCAAGGCCTTTCCAGATAAATTAACACTTCCCCTTTCTAGTATTTTTAATTCCATAACGAAAACTGGCCAGTACCCATCTCAGTGGAAACTTGGTTACATTACGCCGATTAAAAAGAAAGAGGGAAAGGATGATTTCACCGGAGTGCGCCCTATTACACTGACATCTATATTCTCCAAGATGTACGAGAGCTTTCTCGCCAATTGGCTTAAAAGTAAAATCCTTGACTTAATAGATACTAGACAATTCGGTAACTTAAAAGGTGTTTCCACCACTCATTATCTAGTAAGTTTACTCGATACTATTTACAAGAACTTAGAAAAGCCGGACACTTGGCTCAACTTACTGCTAATTGACCTTAAAAAGGCCTTCGACCTCATCAGTCACTCGGTTTTAATTAAAAAGTTACTGGATGATTTTAAAGTGGACGCGTTTCTAGTAAATTTGATAGCTTCTTTCATTTCTGATCGTTTCCAAGTTGTAAAATATAAAAACGTTTATTCTGATCCCCTACCCACCACTTGCGGAGTACCACAAGGTACTCTTTTGGGTCCCCTCCTTTTCCTAGTCATGATCAACTCCCTTGCTTCCGAATGACCAGAGAGATGGAAGTTCGTCGATGACCTCTCAGCTCTAGAGGTTTGCCGAAGGAACATAAAAAGTTCAGCAATGGAGATACTCGGAGATATCACAGAGGAAGCAGCAGAATCAATGATGACCGTGAATACTGACAAGTCAAACATTATGACCATCAGCTTTCTGAAATCTGCTCCCGAGTTCTCACAACCCATCCCCCAAGAAGTAGCACTTTCGGTAGTAAAGCTGTTGGGTGTTACTCTCTCTAACGACCTTAAATGGGATAATCATGTTGAAACTATTACCAAACAATCTTTCCCCTCACTATTGCTCCTTAAGCACATGGTCAAATTTTCATCCCCCCCTTCAGACTTGCTACATTTTTATACTTCGTTTATACGTCCAATTCTCGAATACGCTTGTCCAGTATGGCACTTTGGCCTTACTAAAGATCTTTCCGACCGGATAGAATGTATCCAAAAACGAGCTTTGCGTATTATTGGGCGGGAAGGAAAGCTCCCCTATTTGTATCTCCTAAAAAAGTTCGAGCTCACAACGCTTGAGGAAAGGAGACAAACACTGTGCTATAATTACGGAATGCAAGCTTTCTCTGACCCCAGGTTCCGTGATCTTTTTCCACCTGTTCATAACCCTCCAAGAAGTAGACGCCCCCGGGAAAAATCCCAGAAAATTCCTAAATTAACACCGATAAATTGCACACACGAAAGGTACAGGAAAAGCTTCGTTCCATCTTTCGTGACACTTTTTAATTCTCAAGACTAAAAGTGAATTTTTGGTTTTTCGTTGGAAATCAGATAACCTTGGTTGTGTTTTAAATTGTATATATATTTTGTATCTGTATATCTGACGACGCTTTTGTTAATGACTATGTTGGCACGAAATGCAAATTCGGCATTATTGCTGTGAAAGCCATTTTTAAATTAAATTCTACTCTACTCTACCCCCTTACTCAATCCATATCTGAACTTGGTTTTCTCAGATGCCATTGACCTTCTTCCGTTTCTAAATCTGAATAGTAAAAATGTTCAAGGAGTCTGGCGTAGACCGGATATCTCTGCAAGACCAAATTGTCTGGATCAAATATTACATTTTTGGGATCCCATCGAGACCTTTAGTCTTGTTTTCTTTGTGACGTTGGCGGATAGAAATAAAATAATAATAATAGCCTAACTCTATTGTCGGTTCGTGATACTCAACACAGTTGAAACGTTAACGCTCCTGATTATGTTTGCCCCGCCACGTTCGCAAATCCGGTGTAAAAAGAATAGAAGAGTAAGCCATGGAAAAATCCTTAGTGTTAGGGTGTCGTTTGGGAGGGGGGGGGCGGGGTGCTATTAATCAGCGGGATTCTTGATTTATGGCAAAAACGAAAGCCACAAGCAGCTAAATACGAGAATTGGGGCCTGTGCCATTTTTTTCACTGCTTCGGTTTGGCAGAAGGGTGAGGGTGTCGATAAAAATGTATCTTGGTTTCCATTACTGGACAGCTTGATATTGCGAAACTGTCGAGAGGTCTTTGGACGAGCTGTCAGGCGTTAAATTATTATATTAGGTAGTGTTTCACCAGGTCTGTGGTAATGGGTGTCGTAATAAAATTTGCGGAAACCACAGCGGGTTTTTCAGCTTATTTGCGAAAGTGTGCTTCGAGATAATAAGAGAACCTTTCTTTTCATGTTTCATACCCATTGGAGTGTGTCGCAACCGCAGTTACGTTATCATAAGATGTCAGTCACTTGATTAGTTAGTTGATTCCCCTTTGCGACAGAGTCCACGCTCTGAGAGAAAAATTACGAAAGAGCCGTTATCATTCTCAGCAACACTGTTTCTAGACAGGAGCATCGTTACGTCCAGCACACAGTCGTTACAAGTCACAAGAGCCCGCGGCGGTATAAAAGAAATCACCAGAAGGAAGTCCGGTCCAGCTCGAATCCCCCGTTAGTTCTGGGACTGAGTGCTTGCCAAAGTTCTTGGAAGGAACCAACAGAGGTAATGCATAAAATGCATGATTATTTTTGTTTACTTAATTAGCATGAACCCGCGATACTCTATATGACTAAGTCCAAAACACGCCAGTGATCCTCAGGAAGAAGGAGTAAACGTTTCCGCAGTGGCGCCATTTCAGTAAACCTCAGAGGGGGGCCAGACCTCCATTTTGGGCCCCCATCCTAGATTTTTTTTTTTTTTTTTTTTTTTTTACCTAAAACAAAATATAATTGCTCTTTTTGCGGAAAATTAAAGCAGATTTTGAATGTGCCATAAGGAACAAATTCTAGAGTCACGCGTTGTTTAAAGATCCTTTACAAATAAAAATATTCACTGGAGCATGCTATGAGCTGGAGTTTGAGGCCTGCCTTTATGTTAGAATAAGCTACATTAAACCTTCTGGGGCTTTCGATAGAAACCCTAGTGAGATTTGTCGGGATCTCGAGAAGTAGATCTGGATTCATGAAATCTTTTGAGTTCGGATATGGGGTTAACATCTTAAAACATCTCACAAATAAATTCTAGCTTCTGAAGCGGCTCAAACCCCAGAATTCCATGCATAAAACCACACCCAAACGACGCGCTCTTCGAATACACAAGAAAGGCGCCGCAGGCAAAACTGCATGAAACATTTACGATCAGACCATCTTTTTGGGATCCCAAACGAAAGCAAGGGTTCCCTTTGTGCCCACGATAACGCCCGAATGAAGTGAGGTACTTTGCCAAAAGTTGGTACCCTGGCAATGCTATTTCACGCAACCCTTTTCAAAACAAGCAGTGGTCATCCAGAACAAAGTAAATACAAAGTAGATTTGTTCTGAATTTATATTTTTTAATGTGATTCTCAACGCTTATATTGTTGAAACCTTGCCTTTACAGGACGAAATATTTCAAAAATGAACCTATTCCGCTAAAATACAAAGATCTCAACAGCAAATTATATTGAAACTGAGCGCCGCAGGCAAAAAAAAATCAGCCTGTTTTCTTCTAAAATAAGATTTTGGTTCAAAACCAGATTTCAAACTATGCGATGTAGTGTGAAATTCATAGTTTGGTTAATCCTTCATCTCAGTATGTCAGACAACAAGAAATATTAACAAAAAAACTCAGATTTTAGGCCCCTTTGAAATGGCGCCACTGCGTTTCCGTAATGACTCAAACTCAACGACTCAAATCCTGCATCAAACAATCACGGCGCTCTTTTGGAGCAGCTGTGACACCGTTTCTTTCTTTCTTCCGCCGGTACCCGGAGATTTAGCATCGGCAAGGAGAGATAGTCATAAAGAGTTTTCTCTGTTCATCGCTTGAGAGTTCCAAGAGTGTATTATTGTTGCCTGTTCTCCGTACGCCGTAGTTCGCTCGAGCCTGCTAGGAACAGAATGTTAGCCCACGCCTGGGATTCGAAGAGATGAGCTACTGTTTGATTTTGCTCAGGGTATTGTAATTTCTGTACAAAATGGCCATAAATAGAGGGTCAAAGCCGGAGACACAAGGTCGATTGACAAAAACCCTGTACAGCAATAGGAAAAACCTATTTGACATGTAAATTGATAAAAAATTATTCTATGACTCACCAGTAGACAGGAACCCACCGACACGAAACGCTCAGTAAAAAAAAACTATGCGCGATCGGGGGTAGCCGATGGCCGGCCGATGGCGGGCAACTTATAGGTTAAACACCTAACAAAACAATATAACTGAAAAAATAAACAGTTTGCTTTAAATTTTTTAATTTTTTAATGATTCTTGGATTTATTTATAAGTATAGAATGAAGTTGCTTTCTTATATTTGGTTTCAACGAGTGTAAACCACCTTGATTCAATGAAAAAAAAAGGCTTCTCGTGTAATTTTTGCATTACGAGGATAGAACTCCGCCTTTTGCCGTACCAGAGAATAAATAAAATTATTTTATGTTCGTCAGCTTTCTTTAAAGCAGAACCAAAAATCGTGACAATTTCGTGTATTTCTCAGCAGGCCGAATCAGGGCCATACACACATCCAGCTTGCCCTCTGTATTTGTGCGCAGTAGACACTAACCACCAGCTTTGTGATTACGATGCATCGCGTCCCCTTCAGTTAAACTTTAAAGTTTTGTTTCCATAGATTCTCCGAGAGCGCTATCGAAATTGTTTTCTTCCAAATCCTGTTAAATCCCCACTCCCCCAATATGCCGATGGATTATTTTCCTGTTAAGGTTGCATATGTAGGTACTCAGTTGGCAAGGTATGGATATATGAAATAGATAATAAGATAGTGGGTAAGCCTCACCTCTAGCCTATCATCCGACACAAACTATTTATGTTGCAGATGGGTGTCCCTAGCCTGATTCAGAAACAGCATGCCAATGAACACCGGATCAAAGCCTTCGTTTCATTCATGTTCCTGTGTATAGTCCTCCTGGTCGGATTCGCTCACGTATTCTTCAATCAGAAAATCGCACAAGTAAGTAACGCAACTTGTTTCAAAGACCATCAGCCCGTTTTTGGAAGGCCCAGCCCCACAGCGGCCACAACATAAATTCATGTCCATGTAATGACAGGATAGCCTACCTATGATTTCTTAAAGTGACAACTAGGTTGTCGCAGGCAGGGCCGTCACTACAAGGGGGGGAGGGGGGGGACGCCCCCCCCCCAATGTTGTCGGCCAGTCGGTAAAAAATAGCCGAGTCGGCGCGAATAGCCGAGTCGGCGCGAAGCGCCGCTATTTTTCTTAAAAACAGTCGATTTTTTCTTGGAAACAGTCGATTTTTCTTAAAAACAGTCGGTTTTTCGTAAAAATAGTCGATTTTTCTTAAAATTAGACGATTTTTCGTCAACACAGTCGTTTTTATCTGCAAAACCAGTCGGTAAATACCTTGTCCCCCCCCCCCAAACATTTTGGCTAGTAACGGCTCTGGTCGCAGGGACCCACAAATTTCCTTTACAGGGGGCCTGTCAATACGAGATTTCTGATGCTATCTTGAGCGCACGGAATGTAGTTCGAGAAATACCCACGGTCCAATGACGTTCAAGACCAGATAGACAAAATGTGGGATTGGCTGCTGGCGCCTTGAGGGAGGAGTCTCTTTGGTGCGCACGTCCAATGAGGCAAACAAGAATGCCGATCGACTCAAGCGGGGTTTTTGGAAACTGGATGGTTCGGTCATCATATCAGTATAGAAGCATAGGAAATGACAGGCCCCCTGTAAAGAAATTTATGGGTCCCTGGTTGTCGTAAGATCGTGCCGTACAGTCATGAATGACAGTTTGGCGAAAAAGCCTAAAAATCGGCCAATGAGAAACAAGCAAGCGCAAGCGTGGAAGGATTGCAGCGGTACGAGTGAAGACGATCGCGGTCTGTTGCAAAGCGAGGAGATTGTCTAGGAAGATATTTGTTTGATTATTGGATAGTTATGCCGTGGCTGGTGGGGTGGGGATAAAACTTCAGGCCTAAGTTTCCGCTCTGTCGGGCGAAGGGTAGATTATAATAGAATTTAATTAGATACAAGATAAATAGAACGAACAGAAAAACATGCTGATCAGTTGTTGTTCGAAGGGATAAGCACGAGCTCAACAGTTGGAAGAACGGGATGCCTCAGTAAATTTCCGACTATGTTCTGAATACGGTTTACGGTTCTGCGGAACCTTGACATTTGGCTAGTGGTTGAACCAGTCTCTTTAGAACTACCTGGTTTTCCAGCTTTGTTTTCTCTCCTGAACATATTCCGCAATCGACTCACTGCTCTTCCGTACACTGATTCTTTCCTGGTCGTGTTTCTTGACCCTCCTCCAACGAAAGATTCACTCACTACTTCCTTATTATTGCTTTCAGTCTGGTTTACTTCGGTCTCGCGTCCGGTTGAAACTGATGCAGATTCGATTAGTGGAATTTCGGCTGCTTCCGCCTTCGTCGGAACTGATTCGGGATTCTCCACTGCCAGTCCGCCGAATTCCTTCATATCGATGTTGTAAACCAGCTCGTTCGAGTTCTCGTCAGAGACTCCAGTCATTTGTTCAGGTTCTGGAAGTTCAAAGATCGGCGCCATATGATTGTTGCCGATAAATCGTCTGGCTCGTGTCGCGTTGTGCATTGCTCGGATAAAGCGCAGGTGGTTTACCCCGCGGGGTTGGTTCGGTGTGGCATCCAGTGGACTTGCGATGATTAGCAGTAGTGGGATGACGATTAGGAGGGCGACAGGAAGATACATGATTTCGCAGTCGTCAGCACATCCCATATCTGTAAAAGAAGATCGATCTATAGGTTGAGGTGCAAGAAGCTTTCAGAGCCGCGTTCGATTCACTTCTCAGGTTAACTGAGATCCTCAGTCAGACGTTTTATTTGCGATTCTCGGTTAACTGGGAGCGTTCGATTCATCAACGTCGGCGTGAAGGTTGACGAAAAGTTAACTTTCAACGACGCGGAGAAATTGTCAGTTGTCTCAACTTAACCAAGAAAGAAAGCGAAAGTCAAAATGATTCTTGCTCGGTCGACTTCTGATCGACTTCTTATTAAACAAGACCAAAGGTTTCGATGGGATCCCAAAAATTAAATATTTGACCAGACAACTACGTCTTCTCTACGCCAGATCCAGTCTTCGCCAGGCTAATCATCTGAGAAAATTAAGTTCAGATATACCTGTATAAGCCATATTTATTTTAACGATGCTGATCGAAACTTCCTGCTTTACTTCTGCCGAATTTCCGTTTTCGGCCGAATTCCGAGCGAACTACTTGTCCAGCCAAAAAAAGATAGTTCAGAAACGAATTCAGCGCATCTCCTTATCCCTATAAAGAACGTCTAATCAACTTCAGATAAAACTTTAACTTATAAAAAAAAATCCGGTTTCAACCGGATTCCGGACGAACTATATGTCCGGGTAAAAAATTATTGTCATATACAGATTCAGCGTATCTTCTTACCCTTAAATCTATTATCATCTAATCAACTTCAAATACAAATTTTACTTTTAACAAATTTTCCGGTTTTGGACGGATTCCGGGCGAACTACTTGTCCGGTGAGAAAATGTTTTTCACCATCGTGTTCAGCATGTCTTCTTACCCCTAAATCGAACATCTAATCAGCTTCAAATAAAACTTTTGCTTTTAACAAATTTTCCGCGGTTTCGGCCGGATTCCGGGCTAACTACTTGTCCGGTCAAAAAATGGTTTTCATCATCGTGTTCGGCATGTCTTCTTACCCCTAAATCGAACATCTAACTTCAAATAAAACTTTTACTTTTAACAAACTTTCCGGTTTTGGCCGGATTCCGGGCGAACTACTTGTCCGGCGAGAAAATGGTTTTCACTAAGCTGTCGTGTTCAGCATGTCTTCTTACCCCATAATCGACTATCACATTAGCTGTTTCAAAATATTTTGTTTGTCCCTTAATTTAAACCCCCTCCCCCACCCCTAAGTGTAGGGCTACAGTGCCCATCTGCGAACTCGACCTTACTCCTGACCCAAAGAATCCTCACACCAAGTTTCATCAAAATATCTCATTCCCTTCGAGAGTCATCGTGCTTACAGACAGACGGACGGACGGACAGACGGACAACTTTTACGATGTCATAGGTATCCATCACTAACGTTTTGGGATCCCAATAAAACGGCAGCAGAGAAAAAAGTCCACTCTGGGGTTGACTTCCGCGAGTCGAATCGAACGCGGCTCAGGTCAAAGAAAATTATAAATACGATAAATACGAAAACTACTAATACGATCTTTGGCTCAGGTATCCACCGTTTCACCCGATTTCTGCCAAGAGGCCATAACCGAACTAGCTAGTAGCTTCGGCCTTAACGCGGAAAAGGGTGAGACATTTGGAGCATACCAGATAATGAGTCAGAAGGCCGAGCCCAGCGGGACCACCAGTACTGCTGATGACCCTTAACCAACCAACTTTATCTAATGTCATCAGCAAAAATCCTACTAAGACCTTGCAGAGGGTCTCTGAATATTGGAAATCGTCTCCTTTTTGGGATACCAAAACGTTAGTGACGGATACCTATGACATCGTAAAAGTTGTCCGTCTGTCTATCCGTCCGCCTGTCTGTAAGCACGATAAATCTCGAAGGGAATGGGATATTTTGATGAAACTTGGTGTGAGGATTCTTTGGTCAAGAGTAAGGTCGAGTTCGTAGATGGGCACTGTAGCCCTATATTTAGGGCTATATTTAAATTAAGGGACAAACCAAATATTTTGAAACAGCGAATGTGATAGTCGATTATGGGGTAAGAAGACATGCTGAACACGACAGTGAAAACCATTTTCTCGCCGGACAAGTAGTTCGCCCGGAATCCGGCCAAAACCGGAAAGTTTGTTAAAAGTAAAAGTTTTAATTGAAGTTAATTAGATCAGTGGTTCGCAACCTTTTTCGTACCGCGTACCCCTAGTCAAGGTTCGAAAAGGTTGCGTACCCCCTTTTTAAGAACGTGAAAAAGACGATATTTAGGCTATTATCATAAATGATAAGACAAACATGTGTAGAAATATATAAAATCAATGAGACACTTGAGGCTGCTTTGTAGCTAAAATTTTGTCAAAGCTCGGCTCTACGTCATTAATTGCAATATATTTGACAATCAACCTGTTTCTGTGTTTGGTTTTGATTTTGATGTTCTCCGTGCTTTCATCTAGCTAGCTGCATTGCAAACGTTTTCGTTAGCTTAATTCGCAACCTGAATGACAATATCACTTGCTATGTCTTCGATTCTTCTTGAAACAGTATTGTCTGACTCAGGAACAGATTTTACGACAGTATGCTGGCTGTTTTGGAATAAATATTATTTCATTGACTTTCGTTAGGGCTTTCACGCAAGGGTTTGCAACACCCTTCCCCCCAGAGTATTCAGCCAGACGGTTAAAAGAAACGGAACAGTTATTTCTTTTTTAAACAGTCGGTAAAAAAAATGATTTAAACAAGAGCTGTAAGCTCATATGGCACTTGCTAGGGTTGAGATGTATTATTTGATCAAAAGTAATTTTCGACTGTGCGGTTCAGATGCGCACTTTAAGGGAGCTAGAGAAAAAGTATATTATCATTGAACTTGGCTGTAATGATGCGCACTTTAAAGGCACTAGAAATTCATCTGTAAGGAAAACACTTGAGGCAAAAACGATAGCAGGCTCTTAGATATTGATATATACGTATGATCAGAAGTATTTTTTTTCCCACTAATTTGCGCACTTTAAGGGTGCAAGAAAATATTTTTTTTGCAAAACCCTTGTGGGACAACTGATCATCGGTTGAGATGTATCGTTTGATAAAAAGTACTTTTCGACCTTGCGGTTAAGATGCACACTTTAAGGGAGCTAGAACTTCATTTGTAAGCAAAACCCTTGAGGCAAAAATGATCATGAGCTCATGGGGATCATGGAAATGCATATTTTGCTTAAAAGTATTTTTCTTAATTTGCGGTCATGATTGGTACTTTAGGGAATGGTCGGATTTGAAAAGTGGCGATTTCTAAGCCAATCTTGTCGAATTTCTAATATTCCAGCCAAATTTCATCGTCCTAGCACATCTGGAAGTACCTTAACTCGCGATCACCGGAAATCCGGACCCGCCCCTCAAACTCCCCCCACAGTCGCCGGAATCAATCCGGTTCAGTTTGGACTTGTTTGTTATTCCCACAAAGTTCCATCCCGATCTCTCCAGTCCAATCCGGTCACGTATTCTCCCCCCCAACTGTTGTCGGATCCGGTCCGGACATGACAAAGATCACCACAGGCACGCCCTCTGTTCAGTTATTAAATTTCACTCGAATCCGATCACCCGTTCCAAAGTTACGCATGGCTAAATATTCCGGATTCCCCCTCCCTCCGATCCCCCCACGACTATCGGATCGAGTGAATTTTTATTTACAAGTCAGTTTGATCGGGTCCCTGATATGCCTCCCAAGTTTCGTCGTGAAAATCCCAAAAACTGTCATCACCAGAATTCCGTGAAACTCCCCTCCACCTCCCCCCCCCAAGTGTCCGGGTCCAGTCAAAACGTGTAAACAAATTGTCTGGAGCAGATTCTTGTTCTTCCCAGCAAGTTTTACTCTGATCCTTCCATTATAACCGTTTCTCGAGATTTCCGGTCTTCCCCCATCCGAATTCCCCCATAGCTGTCGAAACCGGTTCGGACTTCAAATGGAACATCAGAGATATGTCATTCATCCAGGTATTAAGTTTCGTCCCAATCCGATCACCCGTTCGAAAGTTACACAACACTCAATTTTCCATATTCCCCCGCACTGCACCACAGATACAAACCCCTTTGACCCTCGAATGCACTAGCTCTTTCCAATGTTAACAGAGTGATCCTATGCAAAGAGTGACGTCACGCCGCGCGCAGACCTACTAGTGTAAAGAAAGGGGTAGGGGTTTTACAAAAACTACTAAATATTCCGGATTCCCCCGCCCTCTACTCCCTCCACGGTGGTCGGATCGGGGAAGTGACTATTTCCAAATTAGTTTGGTCGGGTCCCTGATATGCCTGCCAAGTTTCATTGTCCTAGCTCATCTGGAAGTACCGTAACTCGAGATGAGTGGCCTGACAGACCGACCGACCGACCGACCGACCGACCGACCGACAGACCGACAGACCGACAGACCGACAAGTGATCGGTATATGGCACTTGAGCGAAGCTGCAAGTGCCATAAAAACCTTGCCCCTCAAAAAAACAGTGAGTGAGACGAGAATTTGAAGCTACAACTTAAAACGATTTTGGTCCCTTCGCGTACCCCTTGCAAGGGTCTCGCGTACCCCTTCGGGTACGCGTACCACCGGTTGGGAACCACTGAATTAGATGTTCGATGTAGTGGTAAGAAGACATGCTGAACACGATGGTGAAAACCATTTTTTGACCGGACAAGAAGTTAGCCCGGAATCCGGCCGAAACCGGAAAATTTGTTCAAAGCAAAAGTTTTATTTGAAGTTGATTAGATGTTCGATTTAGGGGTAAGAAGACATGCTGAACACGATGGTGAAAACCATTTTCTCGACGGAGTAGTAGTTAGCCCGGAATCCGGCCGAAACCGGAAAATTTGTTGAAAGCAAAAGTTTTATTTGAAGTTGATTAGATGTTCGATTTAGGGGTAAGAAGACATGCTGAACACGATGGTGAAAACCATTTTCTTGCCGGACAAGTAGTTCGCCCGGAATCCGTCCGAAACCGGAAAATTTGTTAAAAGTAAAATTTGTATTTGAAGTTGATTAGATGATAGATTTAAGGGTAAGAAGATACGCTGAATCTGTGTATGACAATCATTTTTTACCCGGACATATAGTTCGTGCGGAATCCGATTGAAACCAGATTTTTTTTATAAATTAAAGTTTTTTTGAAGTTGATTAGACGTTCTTTCTAGGGATAAGGAGATGCGCTGAATTCGTTTCTGAACTATCTTTATTTGGCTGGACAAGTAGTTCGCTCGGAATTCGGCCGAAAACGGAAATTCGGCGGAAGTAAAGCAGGAAGTTTCGATCAGTATCGTCAAAATAAATATGGCTTATACAGGTATATCTGAACTTAATTTTCTCAGATGATTAGCCTGGCGAAGACTGGATCTGGCGTAGAGAAGACGTAGTTGTCTGGTCAAATATTAAATTTTTGGGATCCCATCGAAACCTTTGGTCTTGTTGTAGATAGTGATACCAGCTTTCCACGAAAGCTCCAGAAACACTGAAAAAAACGCCTTACATTCACATCTTTATTACTCCATCAGCGTTGTATTTTTACATTTATGATGGGCAATAAATCTATACATACATAATATGAAAAAAACTTCGTTTTCTTAAAGAGTTAAAGAGGCTGCGTCCCAAAGTCGAACCTTAAAACGTACAGGAATTAGGAGAGGCATTTGGGGGGCTGCCGCCCCCCAAACCCCCCGCTTTTAAAGACTCTTTTGTACAGGTTTTTTGTTGTGGGGGGATGCCGCCCCCCTAACCCCCCGCTCTTGGCTTCGGAAAGGCCCTCTTTTAATTAACAAAAAACTGAAATGAATGAATAATGGAATAACTTCGAAAAATGTTAAACACAAGAGGACAGGAGAACCATTGCGCCGAAACTAGTAATTAGTAACAATGAAGTTGACCACTCCATTTACATTTTAACATAATTATTGAAGCTGTTTCCCAGACACAGAGCACACAAGCTAAGAGCTGGGGGTGGGGGTAGGGTAGCAAACAAAAACCTGTACAAAAGAGTCTTTAAAAGCGGGGGGTTTGGGGGGCGGCAGCCCCCCAAATGCCTCTCCTAATTCCTGTACGTTTTAAGGTTCGACTTTGGGACGCAGCCTCTTTAACTCTTTAAGAAAACGAAGTTTTTTTCATATTATTTCTGTACGTTTTTCTACAATCCATGGTGGATGTACTACTACTCGTACAGGAATTAGGAGAGGAAGTTGGGTGGCTGCCGCCCCCCAACCCTCCCACTTTTAAAGACTCTTTTGTACAGGTTTTTTGTTGTGGGGGGCTGCCGCCCCCCTAACCCCCCGCTCTTGGCTTCGGAAAAATTTAAGGTCATTTTTCTCAAATAAAAATTTTACGGATTAAGACAGAATTTTTTGAAGCTTGCAGTCAGTCTCACCATGTCGAGCTGATCATTTTGATGTACTTGAATGTTGAAATTCGTAACTTTTAAGAATTTCAAAAATTAACATGGGCTCTTATGGGGAAATGGGGTTTTTCTAAGCTAGAAAATCGGGGGGTTAAGATTTTCCGACGAAACTTTCCAGGAAAATTACTCGGAGAATTCCGCGTCGAATGAGTCTTCGTACACCCAGATCCGATGTCGGCTGTGACCTGTAGGCGTGGCAGAAAAAAAAAAAAGGGTTTCTGTCATTTTTCTCAAATAAAAATTTTACGGATTAAGACAGAATTTTTTGAAGCTTGCAGTCAGTCTCACCATGTCGAGCTGATCATTTTGATGTACTTGAATGTTGAAATTCGTAACTTTTAACAACAAAAAACTTAACATGGGCTCTTATGGGGAAATGGGGTTTTTCTAAGCTAGAAAATCGGGGGGTTAAGATTTTCCGACGAAACTTTCCAGGAAAATTACTCGGGGAATTCCGCGTCGAATGAGTCTTCGTACACCCAGATCCGATGTCGGCTGTGACCTGTAGGCGTGGCAGAAAAAAAACAAAAGGAGAACATGAACATTAAGTGGCTATGCGTGGTTTCTGGAAAACAGGGAAGGAGTTATCGGATCGAGCTGAAATTTCGCGGATAAGCTCCTGGGCCCTAGGGGACCTTAACTTGTGAATTTCAGCCCGATCGGACAACGTTAAAGGGGGGGTGGGGTTGGGGGGTCGAAACTTTCGGCCAGATTTTCCCCATGAAGGAAAAGTCGGAGGGGGATGAAATTTGGCAGGTTTCTTAGTTGGAGCTCGGGCTACGAAATGCATCCCTCCCCATCCCTCTGCGACCACTGGAACCGAAGATCGCTTAACATTGTCGTGGTTCGCCTCTTTAAAGAGGCACGAGTGTGCCTCCTTGATAGGCCTACTCCCGTCAGGCTGTTACTGACAATCGGATCAACCTTCTCACCATCTGAGTGCCGTTCGGTGACGCCGGTTTCCAAATTTCCTTCTATGAGCATAATGAAAAATAATTAGCAGTGTTTATCTATGAGTTGTAAATTTCAGCATGCAACAAGTTCAACCTTCGGTTTGTTACTGTCTTAGTCAGAATTGGTTCCTAGTTAGAACAGAATGCTCTGAATCTTGGCTGGTATTGATGATGACCCACAAGTGAGGGTTTGTGTCAAGCAGAAACTGAAGATTGCGTTAGGACCAGCATGTCTAATCTTGTATACGGGCTTTGTCGCTCCTGCGTGCGAATCACTGAGCTTTCTATTTCTAACTTGATTAACAAGTACAACTAACAAGACCAAAGGTTCCGATGGGATCCCAAAAACCGAATATTTGATCCAGACAAATCGGTTTTGTCTTCTCGAGTGTCCGCTAGACTTCTTGAAGATTTTTACTGATGAACTTTGGAAAAGGATTAAGGAGAAACAACTAATCATTAAGAAAACGAATTTTAGACATCATGGTAAAAACAAATGTAATCGCTTATGTAATGATAAACACTTGTCCGAGTAGAAAATGCTTTTCATATAAGAATTCAGCATGTCTTCTTACCCCTGAAACGAACATCTATCAACTTCAAATAAAACTTCTACTTTTAACAAACTTTCCGGTTTTTGCCGGATTCCGGACGAACTACTTGTCCGGCAAAAAAATGATGGTCATATACGGATTCAGCATCTCTTCTTACCCCTAGATCGAACATCTAATCAACTTCAAATAAGGCGAACTACTTGTCTGGCGAAAAACAACTTTCATATTCGTGTTCAGCATGCCTTCTTACCACTATATCAAACATCTAGTCAACTTCAAATAAGACTTCTACTTTTAACAAACTTTCCGGTTCTGGCCAGATTCCGGACGAACTACTTGTCCGGCGAGAAAACAGTTTTCATATTCTTGTTCAGCATGCCTTCTTACCCCTATATCGACCATCTAATCAACTTCAAATAAGACTGCAACTTCCCGTAGGGAAAAAAGGTACCCGGATTCCCGTAAAGGTGTCCGGAATTTTGGAACAACATTCCGGGCACGGAAAACGTCCCGGAATTCCGCGGTTTGACAGGAATTCCGCGTTAAACTGCGGAATTCCAGGAAACAAGACTCCCCAGGCGGGATTTCCGTTACGTTTTCCGTGCCCGGAATGTTGTTCCAAAATTCCGGACACCTTTACGGGAATCCGGGTACCTTTTTTCCCTACGGGGCTTTTAACAAACTTTCCGGTTTTGGCCGGATTCCGGACGAACTACTTGTCCGGCGAGAAAATGGTTTTCATATTCGTGTTCAGCGTGTCTTCTTACCCCATAATCGACTATCACATTAGCTGTTTAAAATTTTTTTGCTTGCCCCTTAATTTAAACCCCCTCCCCCACCCCTAAATGTAAAGCTACAGGGCCCATCTACGAACTCGACCTTACTCTTGACCCAAAGAATCCCCACACCAAGTTTCATCAAAATATCTCACTGCCTTCGAGAGTTATCGTGCTTACAGACAGACAGACGGACAGACGGACAACTTTTGCGATGTCATAGGTATCCCTCCACTCACGTTTTGGGATCCCAAAAAACCAAGTCCCACCCCTGGAGCGAAATTCTCAGATTCTAAGTGTACATGTATGTACATGAATGTACACTTAGTTTTCAGTTTGTATTGTTGATTTTTTTCCTATGAAAGTGTTATGTTTCTCTTTGTTTTGCTTTTCTTTTCGTTTTTGTACTCCGTCCTTTTTCATTTTGAAATGACGGGTGAGAAATAAATAATAAATAAAAGTATTCTTACAACGAGCTTTGAAATCTTGCATAACCAAATTCGGAATGTCAGAATCGAGGGGGATGGGAGGTTTCTTAGTAAAATTTTATTTAATACGATTTCTAGAATTGTCGTTCTTCGGGTGATGCGCTGGAGGGGGCGAAAGTTTCTAGTGACCTTAGATACCCAGGGACCGGACGATTTGGCCATGGCACTTGTCCTTCGGCCAAGTGCCATATAGCGATGGTAATGTCCGTCGGTCTGACCTGACCAGATTGGAAACAGTCACTTCCACGATCCGATCGTCGTGGGGGGAGTGGAGGTATGGGGAATCCGGAATCTAGTGGCATGTATAACTTTTGAATGGGTTATCAGATGTGAATGAAACTTGACAAGCGGCAAGAGCAAGTGTCTGAGATATTCCATTTCAAGTCCGGACCGGTTCCGATAACAGTGGGGAGAGCTGAAGGGGGGGGGCACTGTAAGGAGTCGCGGGATCAGGATGGAACTTGGTGGGAAGAACAATCATAAGCCCCAGATACGTTATTAACATAACCGGACTTGATCGGGACACTGTGGGGGGAGATATCTGATGTTTCCTTAATTCCGATTCAAATTGACTTTAAAATAGGCTAGTCACTTTCCCAACCGAGCATCCTAGGAGGAGTAGAGGGAAGGGGAATCCAAAATGTTACGCGTCATGCGTAACTTTTGAACGGTTGATCTGATCCGAATGAAACTTGGATAATTGACTAGAGGACGTGTCTCTGATGTTATGATTTGTGATCAGGACTGGATCCGACAACTGTTCGAAGGGTTGGCGGGGGGGGGGGCGAAAACTTCGTGACACACTCCGCTAGCTACACTCCGATCGTACCATTTCCGGCAGAATTTCTGCGAACCTCAGTCTATCCTATAAACATGCTAACTACCCTTGCAAGTGCCATATGAGCGTTCAGTTCTTGTAAATACTCCTTCAGCCGAAGCTGACTGGGAACCATGAACGTGTCCGAAAGCTTTTAGTGCCGTAAATGCTGCATTTAATGCTGCATATCTTTAGTTGTTTTTGTCCGAAAGCTGTTACCTTTATTTCTTCTCTAAAACTTCTAGAGTACAAAAATTTAAGTCAGGAAGAAGAAAAGAGAATAAGCTAAAGTTCGTAAAAAAAAGAGAATAAGCTAAAGTTCCTAAAGTTTTTCGCAAAATATACTCCGTAAAGTTTGTCGCCGCTCAGACGAGAATTCGACCTAAATTTGCATTACGAGAATTTTGTGTCGCAATTTGTTCTAGAAAGAAAAATATTCTAGGAGATACTAGGAGGATCGCCGTGCTCCCCAGTTTCCTCTTGAAATTTCAGCATAAAATTTAGCATCTTTGCTGAATTTTCCGATGAATTTTATGCTGAATTAATGCTGCATTAATTGAGCAAAAATTTAAGTCCGAAAGCGAAATGCAGCATAAAACGCTGAATTAATTCAGCATTTTCGTTCGTTTCGGAGCTTTCGGACACGTTCCATATTTCTAAACATTTCTCAAAGCGGGACATTTCGGCCCTTATTGGCAAGGGTCCTGTTCAGGCTGTTGCTTGAAGAAATGAACCTGCAGTAATTTGACAGTGCAAAACGGATACGTCAGCTGCATTTGATTAGAGCTATGATTCAGCCTTTCTTGCCGAAGTTTCTCTTCAGGCTCAAGCCGCTCAAGCTGGAAAATGAACTAGCGGAGAAACAACGATTCTAGCTTAAATATCTGATTTGGGGATTTTTTTTTTTCTTGAAGGTTGCTTGGAGTTAAAGATGGTTCTGCGATTTCATTTTTGGACACGGCTACTTTTTTTCCTGCTCGATTGACAGGTGATACCAAAACCAAAATTCGGAAAAAATCTCTATCATTTCGACGACTCAATCGAGCAGCAAAAACACCAGCCATGTCCAAAATGAAATCGCAACACTAGCTTTAACTCCAAGCAATTTTCACGAAGAAATTTACCCTTGCCAAGAAGAGCCGAAATACAGCTGTAGTAAATGCAGCTGACGTATCCGTCTTGCACTGTCAAATATGATTAGCAGTCAGCTTGGGCTGAAAGAGATATTCAACCTGCAGTAAGCTCTGAAGAGGGCCCTTGCCAGAAGCGGGATGGATGAAATCCTAGCTGATTTTTCTGTTTTTAGTCATTATTGATACACCGACAGATTTTCTTTGTCACTGGACCGTTCGCATCCACCCCATGAAAAAAGATTACGCAGCAGAATGTCCGACTAGACCTGCAATGTTTAGCATGCAAGATAGAGACGAAATAAGTTATACGTGCAAACAGAGAATATTTTGCTATTACCTTCCTCTATGGCGTAAATCCAAATTGTATCGAATAGCACGTTCCACAACTCAACAGTCAATCAATCAAGGTTCCTTTCTGGTCTTGCCCGGATGGAAATCTGACAGGAAAAAACAAGAAGCTCGTTAAGTGGGTTCTTTTATGGCCGTTTGTTTAAATCAGCGTATTTTAATCCCCTGTTGGGATAAGCCTTGCGATTCAATCTGCTTTTTACGTGCAGTCCCAAAGGACGATTTAATTACTCATTGTTCGTAGTAATATTGCTCCTACCGTAATATATGTTTGTTTTAATCTGGGGGAGGGGTATGGATCGTGTCTCTTAAACCTGCCTGGAATATGGAGGCCGAAAAAATACGTATTTGGAGTTGGATCCAGGCTTTGTTGAAACTAAACGAGCAATGTTCAGTTCGCATTGATGCAGTTAGGGTTGGTCATTATTTAGCCTGTCAGCTTATGTCGTGTTTAAAATTTTGAGCATTTTAAAGACTTTCTCGCTTCAACCTAGTTTTATCGATGGTTCGTATACTAAGCCAAGGCAACGAGACCGCAGAAAAAGTTTAGTCAAGCCTTGCAACTTAGAATGACGAATCAGGGCGACACTAGAGAGTCACAAAACCACGCCCAAATTTACCTGAGACTGCTGAGAATCGAGGGTGTAAAATTTTAAGACATGCAAACTCTTGCTGATTCGGTTATCATTTCAAACATGCTGAAAGGGTTGGAAAGTATAAAATAATATCTCACGCAACTTGATCTTCCAGGACCTAAGGCTACTGCAGCCCTGTTCGGTTGAACTTTAAGGACAACTTTACTTCTCTAATTACCGGTCTCTGACTCCGGATCCGAAGGAAAACCATCCAATCCGGCAGTACCAACATTCTAAGTAGAACATCTCAGCTGCCCATCACGAAAGTGGAATTATCCAGTTACATGTCAACTGTCCGTGGCCGAATGGTTAAAAAAAAAAAAAGGCTACTGCACCGTTTGCGCGGTCGGGTGAATTTGAGCTGGCGAATGGTGAAGCCAAACCTTAGCAATTATAGCTCTCCCTTCTACATCGAGGTCGAGTCTTTGAAGCTGGCCACTGGTCAGAAACCCGTCCGGCACTTATTTCCATGCCGCAACATATCTCGGAACCTCACCGGAATCGTAAATGGATTATTTAGGACATATGATCTCAGTCATACACTAATCCTCAAATTTGGGGTTTGGTGCTCCCACGGCAGAGCATGCCCCATGCCCTGAAGCGTGGGCATGGTGCCCCCATAAAAATCTTTTGAACTGAGAATTAATTGGAAATTTGCTTTTCCAAAAAAAAATTATGGGGGTACCATTCCTTGCTGCAGGGCGTGTTGCCCCGTCGTATGAAAAACATGCCCAAAAATTGAGGATTTATGTATGACTGTGTGCTCGTGCCCGCCTACCAAATTTCTCATGTATCAGATCACCCGTACGTGAGTTAAGCATACCACAAGGTTTTGGGTTTTCGTACCCTAAGAAATCTAGCCCCCCCCCCCCCCTCGTACTTAGCGTGTGTATTTTACCCTCCTTTATCCAACGTTGCTCATACGTTGCGGCACCAAGCCCTGCAGCATGGGTATTCTGAAATGGAAATTTGCTTTTCAAACAGATTTGTATGGGGGTACCATGCCCTTGCTGCAGGTCAATGTTCCCCAACGTAAGGGAACCATGCCCATACGTTGGTCCACCATATACCCGGAAATTAAGAATTTGTGTACGACTGTGTGCTCTTGCCCGGCTAACTTCATTTTTCTTTTCAGCAATCCTACTTCGAAAGTGTTCGATTTCACAGAGAGAACCGTTCTGTTCACATTTCGAACAGTTCCGGAGCCCAATTGCTTAGAGCCTGGCTCGGTGTTCCCCTACCAGATAACTCCGTCGGCTATAAATGTCGAGAGAAAGACTCAGCTGTGAACGATTCCGCCGCCTTCTGCTTCGAGTGGATAAACCAAGCCCGCCTGAAGGTGTCTCTACGAGAAAACGACAATCTTCGATGCTACGGCGTCCAATGGCAAAGCCTCTCCGACTCCTTCTCGCCGATGGATTGCTTCGATATGTCAGAAGTATTCTGGTTTGGTGGAGGCCTTACCTCCAAGACCCAGTGGCCCTTGAACACGTTGAATGTGACACTATCCCCCTTTGTGGCTGGGACTGGGGGCGAGAATAAGTGGGGAGAAGTTTTAAAGCGGCAATTCATCAGTTCTTCCGGAGCCGCGCTGGTTATTGACGAACATGTCCCTCTGTGGGTCGGTGTGCAGGATAGTAAGCTGTGTCTGGCAGCGAAGAGCGGATACCCGTTTAGTCAAGGATCGCATCCGTTACTGAACTACACGATCTGTACGGGAGCTGACGCGCCATCTGCAGTGAAGAATTTGGCAGATCATGGACTTTGGGATGGAATTAGAAAGGATGAGATGGAGGTAAGAAAGCTAGTCAGCTTTTTTATCACTATGCTTAGATAGACTCATTATAGCACTCCTTTGAATAGCTAAAAAATACTTCCAATCTGTCTCTTAGACCCGAATGACAATAATACTTCTGACATTGATATCAGTTCGCCCGGCTCCCGTTCAGCGCTTTCACCAGTCTGTGCAGAGCTGCTGCGAGTCCAGCAAATCCGAGTCCGAGAAAAGTCCGAATCCTTGAAAAAAGCGTCTCGAGACGAGTCAAGGGTCCGAGTCCACAGCTCTGGCGGACGGACAGCTCCGTGAAAGACGAGTCCGAGTCTTGAAAAGGGCGTCTCGAGACGAGTCCAGAGTCCGAGTCCACCAGCTCTGAGTCTATGTAAGTCCCACCGTGTATCGTTTTCAGCACTTGTCTACAGATACAGTATAATAGATCCTCGAGATGATGAGTATAAAATCTGCTTCCTCAGTGATAGAAGTGTTGCACTGTCTTTGGAGTAAAAAGTTAAATTTGTTGTTCTCTGCTCGTTACCGCATGGATCCATATGTCTTAAATGCGGTTAATAAGACAAGGGGGGAATTTCAGGAAATAGTCTGCTTGGAGTCCTGAACTGAAATAAGGTGAATTCTGCATTGGTGGTACGATCCCTGTGGCGATCGCGCATAAAGAAAAATTTACCTTCCGAAAGGTGTTTGAAAGGGTGGGATGGCTGGAAGTTTCTGCCATAGAACGCACTTACCAAGGCGCATCGAGAATAAGGGTGGGTTCCAACCTCCTACCCATCTCCCTTGCTTTACCTCTTCCATCATTCTTTTTAGGTGATTCGTGAGCTTCTTTACGATCCTGTTTGGCGATATGAGATCGATCGGTCCGATTCGAATATAGTCGAAAATTTGGTGAACTTTACGAACAGGATAATGTCAGTCGAATGGACATCTCCTGGATACTTGCTACTCACAGGAACTTGGGAGGATGTTATTGGCGATCTTCAGTTCGATGCGAACCGATTTCAGGCATGTAAATTCCTTGGTTGTAATCAAAATCCACAGCATTAGATCGGGTCACTCCGTGTTTGAACCACGTGTAAAGATCCGGACGACTAACCGTGGCGGGAGCGATTTAAAGAAAAAGGACTTGGGAGTATTTTGAAAAAAAATCTTAGTTAAGAGAAATACCCATATAAAAAAATCGTCGAACCCAATTTTAAAACCCCGAAAGAGAGATTGGCATGTCTTTCACTCATTGACCTCGTACTTCCTTCAGCCCAAGCTGACTGCGAATCGTATTTGACAGTGCAAAACGGACACGTCAGCTGAATTATATGAACTGAAGTTCATTTTCCAGCTTGAGTGGCTTGAGCCTGAATTAAGACCCCAGCTGACGTATCCGTTTTGAACTGTCAGACGTGTGAAAACCACTGCGGTTACCTGGTTCTTCCTGACATGGGTTCTCCCCGTCCTTTTTCCGACAACGAGCTTGATTCGAAGTTCTAACGAATGGTTTGCTGGCCCCATTCATGGATTCTTATGCTATGATTGGACGAACAACGTTAAAAATGTTCCTTGATCTGAACAGAAAGATCAACTTACTTACTCAGTTATCCCGTAAGGCGTGCAGGGGTCTAAAGATGGTTCTACTCTTCGATAGGGAGATTCTAAATCGTAATCATGCTCCATACGGCTGTTCCGGGCAGCGTTTTACCATACCCGCCACGTTGTTTAGACTTTGAATGTCATATTTTACGAGATCGTAACTGACAAGTTTCTCGTAGGACGATTGACGTGTCCTGGTTTACTGTAACATGTAGTTAACTGGAATCGGGAGGCTTTTGCTGAGCGGAACGAAAACGAAGTGGTTGTTTTTAACCTTCGAAGAGCCGCCGTAAATGAAATTGTTTGCTTTGCTTCTCGTGCCGTACCCCTTCATAACTGTCGTTTTTGAACTGCCTCCTGAGTTTGTATACTTTAGGACTTCGAAGATGCATTTGAAATAATCCATCGGAAAGGCTTCAAAATCGCCGTTCAGTCCAGTCCCTACTTCTCAACGTTCAGCGCCAACTACCGCGAGGGATTGAACAGTGTCACGAATAGGGGCCACTGGATAAATCACCCATCGAGGGATGAACCATTGTCTCCGGCATTGATGACGAAAGATGGCGACACTAGTATGGCTTTGCTCGACCCGACGTATCCCCCAGCGGCGAAGTGGTTCTCTGCGAAACTGTCACAGCTGAAAGAGACAGCAGATGTAGACGCTGTGTTGCTTGATATTGGAGCAACGAGTAACCTCCCCCGGTTCTTCCAGGTATGATAGTGTAGAGAAAACTATCTCTTGGAAAAAAAGATTAATTGGAACATTGCGTGATGTCCCCCTGCTTCACCCTCCACCTTGTTCTCGGTCCAAGAAAGAGTCTACTCCAATGGTTCAGCAACCGTTGGTACAACGTTGAGTAATGTTGTAAAAAGGAAATAAGCGCTAGGGTATTATTATTATTATTGCCTTAAGCCCGTAGCCTGCAAGACGGAGTTACGGAAAAAGGAGAAAAGGAACAGCAACAAAGTAAAAATAATACACAGTGATTCAGTACTAGCAAAGATGCTAGCCAAATGCCTAAAGGCCCGTGATGCAGCTTGCTTTTCTGCCGCCTCAGTAATTCCGAAATCACGCGTTACGTCCGAGTTTGAATGCCACGGTGGTAACCCAAAGCAGCGCCAGTTTATACGCCAGGGCTGGGGTAGGCAATGTCTGATTCTGAATTAGTGTGATACAACCACTGGGGCACGCTTACGAACAAAAACCTTATCCGCCGGGATTTGAAATTTGAGATAAAGAAATTGCAAATCCCACTTGGTTTCCCTAGTGGTTTGTCCTATCCCTGGCAGATAGAACTACCCTAGCGACCAGCAGAGCCAACACTAAGGATTTGCTGACTGGGACAGCCAGCCGCTGCATTATGGGCCATCCTTCTTGACTCCTTATCTTATTTCTACAAGTTTGAACTGATTGGATACCAAAACGACCCCATTTTGCCAAAAAGGAGATTGGCTATAAAGGGCGTAATGGCGGCAAGATGGCACACTTGTAACATTATTTGCACCTTTAAAGTATGCACAAGTATTTTGAACCTACAAAGACGAATTCCTTCGTTTTCGACTCTACCGAAAACTGCTTTTTCTATCTAGCGTCCTTTAAGTTGCAACGTTGAAAGCACATTGTCTGTGCTTGAACACAGAAATCCTGACTCTTGTTTGAGAATTCGACAACCTTGATGCTTTGAACGCAGGTTTCCCCGCCGACTGTAAAATGAGCTTATCCGTGAGCTAAACTGAGTTGTAAAACAGAAGGTTTTGGGATGGTTTCGAACATCTGCAGCAACCTTGTCTGTTTGCTTCACCTAGCTAAACAGCGCAGTGAAAACTATATATGTGAGCATTGGGGTGAGTTATTTCGACGATTTGGACCAGGCTGGCTGACAATGGCGGTGTATAGGCCTTCAGTTGTGCTTTAACTCAAACTTGATTTTTTTTTTTTTTTTTTTTTTTTTTAGACGGCTGAATCCCTGGTCGATCCGTCCAAACTCAGCAGCTATTTCTTAAAATCCCTTCGATCTGCAAGTATCACCATCATGGGGACAACGAGCGCCATCGAGATGCCGCGCTTGCCTACTTTTATTTCTCTCCCTGCTTTTCCATCCAACTGGGAAGGTTTGCAGTCTCTTATCCCGACTATCCTAACTCTGTCAGTAATCGGTTATCCTTTTATGATAACACCGCCCATTGGAGGGAATCGTAACCGTGACGATCCACTGCCTTCAAAAGACTTGTACATTCGCTGGCTCCAACTGAATACCTTCCTTCCCGTTGTGCAGTTTGAACTGTTGCCGTTCGATTACGATAGTGAAACGATGGAAATTGCGGAGAAATTGGCACGATTGCGTCGTATCCTGGTTATGCCGTTGATCAAGAAAATCGCGGACGAGTCAGTGCTGACAGGAGGTCCGGTAATACGTCCAATTTGGTTCTTAGACCCGAACGACAAAAATGCTTTTGACGTTGATATAAACGATCAGTTCTGCGTTGGTGATACGATCCTTGTGGCGCCAGTTTTGAAATCTGATCACGTGGAAAGAGAAATTTACCTTCCGAAAGGGGTGTGGAAAGATGGAATAGATGGAAGTCTTAGAAAAGGAGGGAGGTGGCTTCACCACCATAAAGCAGACCTTGATGAAATTCCATATTTCATTCAGATGCCAGACGGGACTCGTCTTTAACTGGTTTCCGTGGACAAAATAGGTCTGCAGTTTCATTGAAATCGCGAAATTAACCAGAAGGCACAGCTGCGGAATGCTAAAGTTGTGATCAGACTCTAATGGCCGAAAGTACGAGTTAAATAGTGCAAAGAGATCCTAGTTCCTTCGTATAGATGTATTATATTTATATTATGTCCGTGCGTATGCTATTTATGTCATTACGCTATTGCTGTTTTGTTCTTAGTTCGCGACCAAAATAAAACACACCTGAATATTTTGTTCATTCTGTCGTAACCCATGGAGCGCCTGTTGACCAGATGCAGATGATGATTTCAGTGTTGACAGAGTCGAAAACATTGCGGTCGCATGTTATGGTACTTGAGCAAAACAATGCAAGTGTCATACAAGTGCATCACGTAAAGCGTTACCGGATTTATTAGTCAACAGAGAACAGAGACAGACACATCAAGAACACGATCACGGCTTTCGTCGACACTCGATTCAATCAATCAGTATTGGTCGTCGAAGATTGCAACTGGTTCGATCTCGTTGGTGCGAGTGATTCGTGGCGGCAACATATGGGATCTAGCTCTCACATTTTTTGAGAATACAAGAATCCGGCCAGTAACGTCAACAACTCATCATGGTCGGGACATTGTGCGTGGTCATACTCAAAGAAACATCAACGGTATCTGACGGTCTTTCTAAAGTCCGGTCTTCACCTCCCGGAACTTCCGGAATCTGGGCTTCCAGATTATTCTTTGACGTCTTCTGTAAATTGCATCTAGAATGTGAACCGGTCAGAATGTATATAAAAATAATCCGGAAAAAAGGGGCTTTTGAACTTCCAGATTTTGCAGAAGAAATTAAAAAAAATCTGGGAACCCAGATTCCGGAAGGTGAAGACTCACCGTAATTACTTTTTCACGGTCAAAGTGGCAACAATGAAAAGTATTCTCTCCGAAAAAGAACGCGGCCTGCCATCTGAAAAACGACGGCGGCGCGCCGATAAACGGCGTGGCTTCGGGGTCTAGAGTCATCCCGCCGAAGACAAAACTATCTACGTACTTTACATTCCCATGTCACGGGATCAGATATATATTATGTAGATGGATTTTTTTTTTACAAGGTATTTGTACCGTGACAAATAAACCAGCTGATTTGTGGCGGTAAAGTCCCTTGAAAAGTATTTTATCTAGGCTATGTAGTATCTGGTCGTATCCAGTCCAGACCTCAAATGGCACATCCGGGCCCATGACTTTGTACAGTCCAAGTTTCATCAATCTCTCCTTTTTGTCCCTATGCGTACCACAAAATTTCCGTAATCCCCTCCCCCCCCCCCGCCGTGTCCGCTTGCGATTCAGACACATGAATTATCAATGTAGGGCATTTGCTCCTATCACCCACCAAGTTTCACTCGAATGGAAGCACTTCCGTATCTTGGACCCATCACCTTTGTACGATCCAAGTTTCATCCCAATCCCTCAATCCGTTTTGTCCCTACGAATGTTACCGAGTCTCCCCCTCCAACCCACCACCGTAGTCAGTGCGACTTGGACACGCAAATGTTGCTTCTACGGCACTTATACTACCAAAAACTTTCCCTCGAATCGGAGAACATCCGGAAACTTTTCGGTGACCCCCAACTTCCCCACCGAGGTCTTTTTTTTTAGCAAAAAAGGTTGGGGTCTTAGAAAACAAAAGGGGATGTAGAAAACTATTACTGGGCTATTGGAGATGCAAAGCTTTGTAATCTTAGTCTCGGTGGTCGCTGGGTGGTCTTGGAAAAATTGACATTTACTTCTGATTCCCATCTCGTGTTCGGGATTCAGTCTCGGCGTCGAAGGTGCAAAAAAGCGTCGAAAATTTCTTCATGATCATTTCGGGCGGGAAAAACGAAATTCAAATTTTACACGTTCTCCATTATTCTCTAGAATGTCCTCCTACAGTAAAGATATTTACTATTCGGACAAATACTTCGATGACAAATTTGAATACAGGTAAGAAAGAACAAGTTTCTCACTTATGTGACATTCTGCAAGTTCGGAATAATATGTCAGTAATAATGTTACATTTCCTTTTTTTTGACACATCTTGTTGATTTCTTGTTCCGTCTCTGGGCTGTCTCGTGAGGGTCAGTGGGGGAGTTAAGTCTTTGTAAGCCTTTGAGATTCTGATCAGATCCTGACTGCAGATGTTGTTTGTTGGTGCTAAGCAGATAATAAAGATTGCTGCAGTGCTAACATTCTAAAACTAAATTGCTGAATTGCTAGTGTCTAAACTAGCCTAAGTCTAAAGCAGAGTGTATTTTTGGCTAAAAAACAAATAACCATCTGAAGGTTTCTAACTGAAGGTAGGGAGGATGTCCGGTCTCAAGCCAACCATTCAGTCTCAACAGGGACTCCACCCAATGGACTTTGGAAATATATTTCCATTCTATAGAATGGAAAATTTAAAGTCCAGTCTCTTATAAGAGAGGCTTCAATGGAGTCCAGCTAGGTGGACTTTGAATTCAAGGTTCTAGTGACTCCTAATTCAGATTCCACCTAGCTGGACTTTCAGATTACCCTAGATTTCCAGTCAAAGTCCACCTAGCAGGACTTTCAGATTATCCTAGATTTCAAGTCAAAGTCCACCTAGTAGGACTTTCAGATTATCCTAGATTTCCGGTCAAAGTCCACCTAGCAGGACTTTCAGATTATCCTAGATTTCCGGTCAAAGTCCACCTAGCAGGACTTTCAGATTACCTTAGATTTTCAGTAAAAGTCCACCTAGCAGGACTTTCAGATTACACTGTTGCCGTTAATACAGAGTGGATCTTTGTGCGGGAGCATGCACGGAAAAGTACACCGCTTCAGGGCTATTTACCAAAAGCTTCCCATGGAGAATATTGAGGGGTTGCACACTCGCGGAAATAATGTACACCTTGTGGCGGACTTTCCATCAAAGTCGTGAGCTGGGAAATACCTAGAAGCTATTTCAGGTCAAAGTCCACCTAGCAGGACTTTCAGATTATCCTAGATTTCAAGTCAAAGTCCACCTAACAGGACTTTCAGATTATCCTAGATTTCCCGTCAAAGTCCACCTAGCAGGATTTTCAGATTATCCTAGATTTCCGGTCAAAGTCCACCTAGCAGGACTTTCAGATTATCCTAGATTTCCGGTCAAAGTCCACCTAGCAGGACTTTCAGATTACCTTAGATTTTCAGTAAAAGTCCACCTAGCAGGACTTTCAGATTACACTGTTGCCGTTAATACAGAGTGGATCCTTGTGCGGGAGCATGCACGAAAAAATACACCGCTTCAGGGCTATTTACCAAAAGCTTCCCATGGAGAATATTGAGGGGTTGCACACTTGCAGACATGATGTACACCTCGTGGCGGACTTTTTAGTAGAATTTGAATATTTTGCCGAAACGGTTCCAGATGGGAATCAGACGTTCTGACACCTGATTTTGCAGCCCGTTTTTAGTCTACCAGGAATTTGAGCTCAGGTCCACTCAGCAAGAATTCAGAAGTTGGTTTTGTAAGAGAGGATTAAATTCCAGCTAGGAAGACCCAAGACCAAATTTTGTAGGGAAGTTTGGTAAGTCCAGCTAGGTGGAATTTTTTAGTTTCTCTAGGTCAGTAATAATGTCCAGTTGGATGGAATTGCAAATTCTTTTAGGTAAATCATAAGGTCTTGCTAGGCAGACTTGATGAAGCAATCCTAGGCTTAGAGGAAAGTCCGGCTAGGTAGACTCATTTAAGCTTTCTTAGGGCAGTATATTAGGTCCACCTTGATGGACTCTGTGTTGTCTACTTCTAGGCTTTTCGCGTTTGCGGTCCACCTAGCTGGACTTTCTGTGGTGCCACTCAAGAAGAGAGTGGACTCAATATTTTTCATTCTATATAATGGACTTCTTTTGTAAATGTCCATAGGGTGGATATCCGTCTCAACAAAAGATCTAGACTAGCCTAAAGTTGCGTTCAATTTGAGTCCTCCTTGTCCCGGTCTTGTCTTCTTGTTACCGCCTTGTCGGGTTTAAAGCCGTTTTAATTAGCCTTGACAAGGCCCTTGTCAGGTGAATCACTCAGCGGACAAGCATCACAAATAAAACGCAGTCGAGAAATCTACCTGAGACCTGCCCGAGACAGGATCAAAACTTGCTCCTAGATCATGTCATCATTCACGGTGTCTTGTCAGACAGGGCACTGACAATTGTCAGCTGACAGGATAAATAAAACGGCATTGAGTGGACAAGGCATTTAAATAAAATGGCATTTGACAGACAGGACCGAGACAAGGGTAAATCGAACGCAGCTTAAGTATTTTATGTCTTAGTTTTAAAAGGGAACCCACTAATCTGACAAAAATATTGGATTTGTAGCTAAAACATGTTGGAAAAGCAATTTTTCAGTATAGTCTAGTACAGAAGAGGTATGCTTATTTGAACCTTGTTTGACTTGGAACAGTGCCATTTTCATGCATGTACTTGTTGTGACTAAACTACTAAAGTCAACTATCAGTTAGCAAAGCACACAGCTAATTAAGGGCCCTTGTAAAAACCTGAATAAGGATTTTGGATCCAGATTCCAAAATTTAGTTATTCACTACACTCTACACTCGGTGTGAGTGTAGTGAATAACTAACTATAAAGGAATAACTTCGCTTGCCCTTCCAAGCTTCATTGCCTTTCTTGGCAGGAGAAAGGCGAATAGTGTCTGTTTTTTTAATAAACGTATCTCTACTCTACTCTACTCATTCTAAGGCAAAACAATAAAATTCAGACAGATATTTGAATCACAGTTCAGCAGGAGTAACTTCGTTACAGGAGTAACTTCGCTTGCCCTTCCAAGCTTCATTGCCTTTCTTGGCAGGCGAAAGGCGAATAGTGTCTGTTTTTTTAATAAACGTATCTCTACTCTACTCTACTCTACTCATTCTAAGGCAAAACAATAAAATTCAGACAGATATTTGAATAAATAAATGAGAAAATTTATTGCCAAACAAAAGTGACCCAGGAGGCAGCCAGGAGGACCTAGATGAAGAAACGAAAAAAACACAACACAATATGAACTCACAATACAGCAAAAATGCAAGAAATATGGACATTATCATTATTAACATGTAAATGAGTCATGTAAACTGTGCGATCTTTTTAAGAGCTTTCAAACTTCTTTAATTCTTTATTCTTGCTTCATTTGCAGTCACAGGGTCAGGATGAAAGAGCAGAAGGTCGCATGTTTGTTCAACCTCTCCTAGGTTTTTTTTTTGCTATGGAAATAAAAGCTTTTTGTATGGAAGGGGTGCCCCGTCTGGGCATGGTGCTCTTATGTTAGGGCACCATGCCCTGCAGCAAGGGCTAAAAAATCTGTCTGAAAAGCAAACTTCTAATACAGGTCTTCGATTCAACAGTTGACAACCGATTTTTATGGGCATACCATGTCCTTGCTGAAGGGCATGGTGCCCTAATGTATGACCACCATGCCTGTACCTTGTGGTATACCCAGACGTTAGGGCACCATGCCCAAAATTTAAGGATTTGTGTATGACTGGGCGCCACTCTGTTTTTGTATTCGAACATGGAATAATCATCTTGGACAGCTGTAGGACATTCACTAATGGTAAAATACAACGTTCAAATACTTGTTCGATATGCTTTTAGTCCGAACAGATGCAGTTTATTAGTTCTAATCAAAAGGCTGCACTTGTTGCCAAAAGCTAGCGTTAATTGAGTTTCGGGCTCTCGCAACTTTTGGCTTTTCTATTTTATTTGCAAGTGCTAGCACTTTGCAGTGAAAATTAAAATGAAGTGTCAGATTTGAATTGTTCTATCAGTGTGTTGGAATTTCGATATGTTCGAATTTCGATCTTTTACTTTACATTTAGCCCTAAACTGCACTGTTCCTACTTAAGTAACTGTTCAAATAAGCATACATCTACTGTACGGTATGCGTCTTTGAATGTTGTTAACCTTGAATAATTTGGTTTTTGGGCTAAGTGGTGAAATGAAGACCCAAGACACCCATTTGGGGATCCTGGGAGCCGTTGCTTTGGCTGGCTGGTACAGTTTAACAGAAATCCCTGATTTTAGGATAGCCTAGCCTATGCCAAATGCTGGATAGACGTCCACCTAACTCTGGTTACCCTATGCCAAATGCTGAGTACCCTAATCCGCAGTGTATTTTACTATGTTAATAAATGAACTGAACTGAAACAGTATTGATGATTTAAGTGGAGTTCAGAAATCAGACTAGTCTTTTATAATGGAGTTGTTCCGTTATATTTTGTTATATTTCTTTTTATTAATCAACATTGAATTTTGTGTATAACTTCAGTGAATAATAGACCTTTGATAGAAAATCAAGCCCAAAGTTAAGTATTTAAAAATACAAATTTTAAGGATGTTAGATGTGACCCTGGAAATTCCCTTTGGAAAATGTAAATTCCAGAAGGAAAAGAAAGTATAGGGTCTGAGAATGTTGCATAGGTAGTGAATTCGCAAGAGACTGAGCATGCCTCAAAGCAGTGAAAGGCATCAACACAAATAACTTAGTACAATTGTTTAAAACAGAAATTCCATCCCAGGATCTGACTACATTGACTTCTTGCAAGTCCAGAAATGGCAGTATCGCGAACTGAAGGATGGCTTCTAGCAGCATGCAAACAGTAGTTGACTTTTTGTGGTAACCTAGAGTTACTGTTACCTGGTAACTGATTGCACTCTTGTCGTTTTTTCAGACATCTGGTTACTGATACCCGGTAACTGAACCAAAAACGACATTTAGCACAAGTTCCTTTATTCTCGGCAAAATATTAAATAATATTTTAAATAGGCAATATGTATTTCTGTTAAGCTTGGTAGCCAATATGGTGTCCCTACAGGATGCCTCACTTATCTTGGTCTGACTATCCACTCAGACTTAAAATCGACAAGGCATGGTCTAGTCATCGACTTTTCGGAAAAAGTATGAAAATTGTATTGTGTTGTCTTTCCTTTTTTCGCTTACTATATCCAGGTCCGCCTCAGCTAGTTTTGATGGGCAGTTATTTTTTTATTCATAAAGGATGCAGTTACCAGGTTACTGAATTTCAGTAACCCCGGGCTCGGCAGGGTTAGGGTTAGATACCAGGGTTACTAAAATTTTACTGGGTGACTGAGAAAACGACAATTTTCCGGGGTAACAGATACCCGGTAACTGCATAAACAATAATTGTTCAGAGTTACAGATATGCGGTTACTGCAAAAATGCAACTAGTGACAAACTGAAGTAAACTCAATTTATTGTGTTCTCGTTTTACATTTAGTATGTAATTAAAATAGATCTGAGAACAGCTTCACTACCACTTATAAGAATAATACCATTAGTGTATACCAGGGAAAAGGTATCTCAACTTAAAGCATACTCCTTTTTTTATTTATTCGAAACATTGTCTCTCCTAACATGTCAAATGTTTTTTGGAGCTACAATCTGGTGTTTTGAAATTTATCTAGTTTCCATTTTACTCAGTTCTTCCTGGAGGAAAGGTGTTAGGAAATTTGCTGGGGTTGGATACTCCTGTAGTTTTTGCAGATACCATGGTATCTGTTACCACGGTAACTGGATCTGCAGTTAGTCGCTTTTTTGCAGTTACCCATGGTACCTTGCCAGATACCACGGTAACTGCAAAAATGCCTTTGCACCATGGTATCATATAGCCTACCATGGTAACTGCGAAAATGACTTTTGACCATGGTATCAGATACCACGGTATCTGCAAAAACGCAACTAATCACACACATGGATTCTGTGCTTGGTCCGCAAAGACGTAGCCGAACAGAAAAAAGAATAAAAAAAAAAGTACTTGAGACTGGAAACCAAGGATTGATTTGAAAGAATGTGACACATTCCAAAATGTAAATTTTTTTTGAAGCTGGTGTTACAGACTAAGTTAAAAAGCTTACCATAGTAATAATAATAATGATCTTCGTTCTAACATGTATCAAGGGACATTTGGGTGGATCAAAGAGTATCAGTAAAAAAGAGGTTGGAACACACCCTTATTAATATTTTAAGCAGTGACTAGGGAACACCAGGGATGGTTGGCATCATGGTTGGCATCATCGCTACAAGTTCGCCGACGACCTGTCGAGCATTTCATTCCGAACCTCAACTAGGGTCGCAGAGGAAATCACCATCTCATCTATATTTTCCAAGCTAAAACACGACCTTCAAGATGTCATGCTTACTGTTAGCGAAACAAAGAGCCATGTGTTACAAGTTAGCTTCTTAAAATCTGCGATCCCCCCGCAAGACGATATTGGACTAGACATCAAGGATCAAATAAAAATTTTGGGGGTGATTTTCAAAAGCAACCTTAAATGGGATCCGCATGTTGAATCCATTCTCCAAAAGGCTGCCCTATGTCTGAAATCGTTTGCATGCCTTACCCGATTCAATATCAACGTCTCAATTATGCGTGGGCTATACTGCATGTACGTCCGGTCCCAGACCGAATACGCCTGTCCAGCTTGGCATCCAGGACTAACTGCTCTGCAAACCGAAAAACTTGAAAATATCCAGAAACGGGCATGTAAAATTATGCTTGGGGCTAATTACATGTCCTATGATGACAGCCTGCAAAAACTGAGGCTGCAAAGGCTGGCTGAAAGGCGTCACGACCTCACCATGCGCTTCGGGAAACAATGCCTGCAGTCCGAGGCTCACCGTAAAATCCTGCCTGATTTTCAAGAGGCACGCAGCAGTGGGCCGAGTACTCGTCGAGGAATCCTCACTTCAAGATGCCAACTCCTCTATCCTCCGCCCCGAAAATCTTCAAAGAGATACCTATCGTCCTTCGTCCCTTACTTCGTGGGCCACTTCAATGACGAATCGATGGGAAAAACGTTAGACGTCTGAAATGTTAATTAATTGTATATAGTATAAATCGTTTTATTTTTGTAACGTATGACGTCCGCCGCTAGCCACGTGCTATTATGGAAATAAAGAGTTTATTTATTTATTTATTTCAGTTGGTCTTCATAAGTCAGACCTTTTTAGGTAGTTTTTGTTTTCTCACAGATGTATTGATAAACAACTGGCTTTGAAAGAAAGCAACAGTCCTTGTTCTGTGTTAGATTGTTCAGGGCTTGTGCAGTTGAACTAGAGTTTAAACACAGACAGGCGTAAAGGGCTTGTGTGTGATCCAAGAGGAGATTGTGTTATCAAGAGCAGAGGATAGTTTTAAGCAGCTCGCAGACATTGACAAACTGAAGTAGGCTTAAATCAAATTTTGTCTGTGGTTTGGTTGGTGATTGTTCTTTTTTGAGGCTACCAATCACAAAATACTGGGGATTTTTGTTTTTGATCTGTCCAGCTATCCAACTTCCGTACTTGCCGAAACTTGTTGTGCTCTGTCGTCTTCGAGTCGACTTCTTATATTTGTATGCTAGGTTTTAGATTATCAATGCGCAAAGAGTTTCTAGCGTGTCATTATTTCAAACTTGAAGTCAAGATGAAAAGCAGGTTTTGCAAGCAAACGAAAGTGGCAAATGTCATCGAATCAAATGCGGCTTAATCTTTGCCATTTTATTAACCCGGACCCCTTTTTTCAGACATGTAATGCTTCCGAAGGAACTGGTTAAATTGGTCCCTAAATCAAAGCTGATGTCAGAGGCTGAATGGAGAGCAATTGGCGTACAACAAAGCCATGGTTGGATCCACTACATGGTACACAAGCCAGGTATGACTTACGTAAAAATCAAGCCATTGAAGTCATAATATCGATTAGGGACAAGGAGGCAGTCGAAAGCCTGAATTTTGGAAAGACGAGGCCAAACGAGGGTTATACCCACCTTATGGTATTTAGATACCGTATTGTCCTATGCCTAACGCCCACCGGAGTTTTGTCTCGCTGGTACTGCCATTACGACCAAACGCGTCCAAGCGTTTGGCATAGATACTAGAAAATATTTTAAATGGGTGGGCTATATTGTGAACTTCTCATTAAGTGTGCAGTACTTTATTATCAGAAAATCAGGCATCGTGGTAGACTTGCGACCAGGTGCAGACCCTAACTCGTTTTTGGTTAAGAAGGTCTGCTACTGCTTTTTGGGATCCCAAAACATAAGTGGAGGGATACCGACGACGTCTCAAAAGTTGTCCGTCTGTCCATCTGTCTGTGAGCATGATAACTCTCGAAGGGAATGATATATTTTGATGGAACTTGGTGGGAGGATCCTTTGGGTCAAGGGAAAGGTCGTGTTCGTAGCAGAGCCGTTACTAGCCAAAATGTTTGGGGGGGGACAAGGTATTTACCGACTGGCTGGTCAATTTTGCCGACAATTTTTTCGGATAAAAACGACTATTGTCGGCTGATTTTAAGAAAAAACGACTATTTTACAGAAAAAATCGACTATTTCTACGAAAAACCGACTGTTTTTGATTGTTTTTATGAAAAAACGACTATTTCTAAGAAAAAAATCGACTGTTTTTTCTAAAAATCGCGGCGCTTCGCGCCGACTCGGCTATTTTTTACCGAATGGCCGACAACATTGGGGGGGGGGGGGCGTCCCCCCTCCCCCCCCCAGTAGTGACGCCTCTGGTTCGTAGATGGGCTCTGTTACCTCTGTAGCCCTATTTAGGGGTGGGGGAGGGGGTTCAAATTAAGGGACAAACAAAATATTTTTAAACAGCTATTGAGATAGTCGATAAAAGGGTAAGAAGACATGCTTAACACGAATATGAAAACCATTTTCTCGCCGGACAAATAGTTCGCCCGGAATCCGGCCAAAACCGGAAAGTTTGTTAAAAGTAAAAGTTTTATTTGAAGTTTATTAGATGTTCGATTTAGGGGTAAGAAGGCTTGCTGAAGAATTATGTGAAAATCATGTTTTACCCTGACAAGTAGTTCGCCCGGAATCCGGACCAAACCGGAAAATGTGTTAAAAGCAAAAGTTGTATTTGTAGCTCAGTTTAGGGGTAAGAAGAGATGCTGAATCCGTGTACGACAATCCTTTTTTTTTAGCCGGACATACAGTTCGTCCGGAATCCAGCTGAAACCGGAAATTTATTTATTTGAAGTTGATTAGATGTTGGATATAGGGGTAAAGAGATACGCTGAATTCGTTTTTGAGCCTTATTTTTTCGCCGGACAAGTCGTTACGGAATTTCGCCGAAACCGGAAAACTGGCAGAATTAAGGCAGGATCGTTTCGATCGGTTTCGTCAAAAATAAATATGAATTAGCCTATAGGGGTAAACATACATGCTGAATCCATATCTGAACTTGGTTTTCTCAGATGATTAGCTATTTGGCATTAATCTGTTTCTAAATTTAAAGAGTAAATGTCTGGCGAAGACAAACCTCATGTTTGGATCAAATATTGAATTCTTGGGATCCCATCGAAACCTTTGGTCTTGTGCGATTATGTTCTACATTTAAGTGACAAACAAAGTGCTTATAGTAAGAGGGCTGCCAGGAGCCTGTTGGTCCATTATGCTTGGATGCATTTCTGTCTCATTTGTCAAGGGTCTTATCTTGTCGTTGCTGACCAATGTCAACTCTAACTTATCCAGCGTCTGTTGTATTCGATCTATTGATTGGTATGTTATGTCGGTGGCAGCTTCCGCCCCTTTGGTTTTTGTCCTAAAGCTTCGGGATTGGTTTCTCACGTAATTTCTCACACTTAAAGGAACAGAAAACTTGACTCGGGAGCTAGCTAACATATCAAGAATGTACCCTGAGTCGATATTGAGAGTCAGTGGGGAAACTAGGGGAGGGCGTGGGGGGGGGGGCAGCTGCCCCCCCACGAAAAATCTTGTCGGTAAATCGGTAGTGTTTGACAAACGCTTTTATCATGTCGTTTCTGATACCAATAAAGCTCTGTCGGTAAAACAGGAAACTTCTTGTTGAGAAATAGGCAACGTTTGTCGTGTCGGTACGGTACGCTTTAGCATTACGTTTCTGATACCGACAAAAGCTCTGTCGGTAAAACAGGACACTTCCTGTCGAGAAATAGGCAGCGTTTGTCGGTACGGCACGCTTTATCATACCGTTCCTGATACCGAAAAAAGCTCTGTCGGTAAAACAGGAAACTTCCTGTCGGGAAATAGGCAGCGTTTGTCGGTACGGCACGCTTTATCATACCGTTCCTGATACCGAAAAAAGCTCTGTCGGTAAAACAGGAAACTTCGTGTTGGGAAATAGGCAGCGTTTGTCGGTACGGCACCCTTTAGCATTCCGTTTCTGATACCGACAAAAGCTCTGTCGATAAATCATGAAACTTGTTGTAGGGAAATCGGCAGCGTCTGTAAGTATTGACAAGAGCTCTTTGGGTAAATCAAGAAACTTCTTGTTTGGAAATCGGCGGCATTTGTTGGTGCGGAGACGGTGCGCGGATTCCGTTTTCAGTACTGGCAAGAGCTCTTTTGTCGGTGCGGAGATGATACCGACAAAAGCCTTGTCGGGAAGTCAATCCGATGACCCGATCGAGCTCCTGATTATCGGTTGTTTTTCATTTTTCGATACGGTGACCGGGACAAGTCTTGTCGGTAAAATGGGAAACATTTTTTTCTTTCTATCTACATCTGGAATGGATAAAATCGTGTCGTTAATTTCAGTAACTGTGAACTGTTCGTCAGTGCAGAGACTTTTTGATGTGATGACTGGAATATTCTCGTCGGTAAATCCGAAAATGTTTTGGGGTAAAAGTACTAGACATACACTTCTTCGTTCCTTTATGCTCCTTGACGGTAAATCAACCACACCGGCAAACCTGTTTGCTTGGTTTGTTCTTGGGTGATTCCTCTGTTCCCACCCATAAACTGCCCTTTTGGGTTGATCTAGCTGTACATGGTACAGTCAATTCGGGAAATAGTCCACTTTATTCAGTGACTTGTGAGTTTCGAATTCCCCTCAATGATATCCCCACCAACTCGGCCCACCAAGGTTGGATCAGGTCAGGATATCTGAATAACACAACTTGGTCACATGGGCGCAGTACCGCCAAGTTTATCTCAATCGCTCAACCCATTTGATCCCCAAGCGTTTAAGAAAATGTTCAGGACCCACCTCTAATCCCCCCACAGCATTACCATATTTGGCATTTGCGTCTACCATCCATCAAGCATCACTCGAATCGAAGCATTTCCGAATAATTTTTCAGTGTGCCTACCGGTCCGGTACCCTCCAGCCCACCTTCACCCCCGGACGTCAGATCCGGTTTCGGCCTCAAACTACATGTCTAGGTCCCATTTTTCACCTTCCGAGCCTTATCCCAATCACTATCCGTTCGGCCCCACTGGTATTAGAATATTTCCGAGACCACCTTGCAACATTGTTCTCTGACGCGGATAAACTTAACATCTTGAGCAAGTTTCAGTCGAATCCGTGCACTTTCTGGGGCCCATGAACCCGTTTGGTTTTTGAGGAGTATCACAAAGTTACCGTGTCGCCTAGCTTCCACTCACAGTTGTCAGATTTCATTCGGATACAGAAGCAGCAAATTTAGGGCATCTGCTCCAATCAGCCGTCAAGTTTCCATAAAATTGGATTGCCCGTTCACTTCACCTTTACTGTGATCCAACGTATCACCATGCCAAATTTCAATAAATATCTCAACCCCTTTGAAAGTTATCATGGTAACAGACGGGCAGACAAGACAGACGGAACCCCAAGAAGCCGCTAAGTTTACAAGAGTAAACCTTCATGCAGTGAGGTAGTATGTTGCAATGTCTGTAACTTTTCTGGTTTGCAAGACTACTCTGACTGCATAGTATGTTCCTGGTTCCATTTGATAACCATTGGTGCCAGGAAGCGAATGGCAAATTCATTAACTTTCATTACAAAACCATCTCAACTGTTATGTTACAACTTATTATTACAGTGGTTTTAAGATACGTCCGCGGGAAAAGTGCGCCGTTGCCGCGCAGCGGCAGCGGCGCTTTTTGTCGGTAAATTGCTAAATCTTGTCGGTAAAATCTGGGCTTGCCCCCCCCCACGAAAATGGGCTAGTTTCGCCACTGTTGAGAGTAAGAAAAATTCTCGTTACGACCATTGCAGTTTCCGAGAATTCGACTTTTGAGCAAAAGGCTTGCAAAAGCAAAAGGTTTGTGTGCCGCGATTAGGAATCGAACCCCGGCCGTCTAGTCGGGGAGGTCGTTACTCTGTAGTCTACATGTAAAAAGGCGAACTTTTACAGTACATCAGTGCACAATTACAGCGCATAAGGGGCAAGGGCCTGCCAGCTAGCTTTGGGAACACTAAGGAGGGGGTTCGAGTGAATAAGACTCTGTATATTTATCCAAGCCCCCCGGGCGATTCGATGGCCGAAGGTTGCGTAGTCAAGTTTACTGTTCCTTTAAGACTTAGTTTATACTTAATACTTCGTTAAGCTAGCTACCTAATTTAAGGAACTTGAAACTAAGGACAACTGGCCAAATCTATAAACCCTGGGCTCCTTTGAAAATAAAGAACCGAAGCGTTTGTTTCTGCACTTGCAGTAATAAAGTCTGAAAGCGATAGTCCAACGTAAGCGCAAGCAAATGGGGTTACGTCAGACGTTTCCCCTTTGGCACGAGGGCATCGTTAGAGATACTCGCCGGATCAGAGACCACTACTATTAGAATCCCTGATGTCCGGCCAGGGTCGGCAAGCCCTTTCTGCAGAACAGTCTGCTCCGAGGCTCAAATGGACAAACTCCAATATCCGAAGCCTGATAAAATTGATCCTGACATCAAGGTTTATCATTGGACCAAATGTTAAGCTGGATTATCAGATGCAAGCTACAGAGTAGTTCAGCTTTTTTCTCTTTGCAGAGCCTCATATTCTACTGTTCCGCCGGCCAATAACCACACCGCCACCTTCCGAAGAGGAGAGCTAGAGTTTGTGTGTTTAGTCGATTTGAATTTTCGCCTTTAATTTTGCGCACTGAGGTTAAAATTTTACATACAGTTTTATGTGTGTTCGCGATTCCGATGTTGAAAATAATGTTTTCCCGCCTTCCTGAAATGCGACGTTTCATTGAACCCTACCATTGCAAATGTATCATTGTTTCGAGTGCCCCTGTTCGTCCAAGGTATGTCTTTGGTAGCGGAAACCAGAAGATAATCTGGATTTGTGAGAAAGTTTCAGATTTGCTACGCTGTGAACAGTTTGTCTTGTCAGATCAAGATTCGTAACTGGATTTGGAGGGTTCCACCCCAATCACAATTGCAATTTTGCAGCCATTTATTCCTGTTATTCATGTAGTTTTTTAGAAATAAAGATATCGATCTTGTTCTGCCACTCGATCTTCGTGATACCAGGGACCCATAAATTTCCTTTACAGGGGGCTTGTCAATAAGAGATTTCTGATGCCATGCTGACCGCGCGGAAGATAGTTCGAGAAATACCCACGGTCCAATCACAATCAAGACCAGATAGACAAAATTTGGGACTGGCTGCTGGCGCCTTGAGGGAGGAGTCTCTTTGGCGCGCACGTCCAATGAGGCAAACAAGAATGCAGATTCGACCCTAGTGGGATTTCTGGAAAGTATGACTGGTTCGGCCAACATAGCAACATAGAAGCATAGGAAATGACAAGCCCCCTGTAAAGGAAATTTATGGGTCCCTGGTGATACAGTATTCAGTTTACAGATCTCCTTGCATTGCCTTCCTTCATCATAGAGTAGAGGTGTGCTTCTCTGAACTAGAGGCGCATTCTCACCGTTCCCCGAGGACTCCTCGGGGAACGGCCAGCATAGAGAGTTACTCCACGTGGATCCCGCGTACGGAAACAGCGAGAACACGGGGAATCCATCCAAAATGGATTTTGTTCGAAAGAAAAATATGTAGTTGACGAAATTAGTCTGGATCCACTTCATTTCAGGTATTGTTTATTCTGATTGTTTTTAATTTTACACTGCACAACACCAGCATTCCCCTCCGGATCTGAAATTGAGTCCTTTTTGATGATGATGATAATCGGAGCATTCCCCGTCCGTGGATACTCGCGAGAATACGGGGAGGGAGTCCTCGGGGCAAACAAAAACTCCTCAAGTGGAGTCCTCGGGGAACGGCGAGAATACGCCTTAGGTAACTTGCCATTGTCATCCACTTGCTGTGACCAAAGTCAACTACCAGCCAGCAAAAGTGGATAATTAAGGGCTGCTACGTACATCGGAATGGTGTTCGGCTCTTCATTTTACCGTTTAGCCCAAATTGCACTGCTAGTTCTAAAAAGCATACTTATACTGCAGACAAAGTAAATAAAAATAACAAGAAATTCAGTATTCAACACTGCATGACGACGCTGGAGGTCCACTGGTTTGTGACGGTCTTTTCCCTTTGCCTACGCTGCTCGTATCAGGCAAACCAGGAACTGCAGCTATGTCTCGCAGTTAATAGTGCGAAAACACGATGAGGATTTCCCGTTCGGACTTCATGCACATTCGTTAGGTTTAAAAATCTCAACATTTCCGTAAGGAGTTGAGGATGGTGCCAAAAAAATACGGGCAGGAATTCCAGTCCACGAGCCCCCGACCCTGATTGATTTTCAAGGCCTAAGCGAGTTTTCAACCACTTCCTCCACACTAGACGAGAAACTCGCTCACGTTCGCAAGTTCCTTACAAAGCTATGTAAATCAAACATTATCGTGCGTTATAGCGTCCTACCAGTACTGACTATGCCATTTTGATGCTGGAGTTAATTTTAGTAACAAATATGTAGAAAAAACCATCAGTAAGAGTCTACTACACGAAGATCTATTTTGAGCTTCGAATTAGGTTAATTGGTTAGAAGTTAGTTTCTTGTTTTGTCTGGTGATATGGCTTTCCGTATAATACTTTTTATGGTACTTGCCTATCGGCCAAGTGCCATATACCGATCACTTTTCGGTCTGTCTGTCAGGCCACTCATCTCGAGTTAGGGTACTCCAGAAGTGCTAGGACGATGAAACTTGGCAGGCATATTAGGGATCCGACCAAACTACCTTGGAAACAGTCACTTCCCCGATCCGACCACCGTGGAGGAGTGCAGGGAGGGGGAATCCAGAATATCGACGTATTTATAACTTTTGAACGGGGAATCGGATCTTAATGAAACTTGATATTTGGTAAGACCTCGTGTCTCAGATGTCACACTTGAAGGATCCGGTGACTTTGGGGGGAGTTGGAGGGGGGAACCAGAAATTGTGTGACATGTTTTGAGTGGACGGTTCGGGATGAAACTTGGTGGGAAGAACAAGCACAATCCCTAGATACGTAGTTGACAAGACCGGACCGGATCCGAGTACTGCGAGGGGAGTTGAAGGGAGGGTTGAAGGGGAGTGGAGAGTGGGGGAATCCGGAATCTTCAGGTTGACCAACTTTTGAACGGGTGATCGGATCTTACTGAAACTTGATATTCGGAAAGAACTCATGTTTCAGATGTCCCATTTCAAGTTTGGACAGGATCAGATCAGTGTGAGGGAGTCGGGGGGGGGGGGGGGGGGGGCGGGGGAGGAATTTTGTGACTCGCTTAGAATATAGCTATTAGGATGATATTTGGTGGGAAGAACAAGCACAAACCCTAGATGCATCAGTGACAGAACCGGACCGGATTCGGTCACTCTGGGGGGAGCTGGAGGGGGGTCCAGAATTCCGGTGATCGCAATTTAAGGTACTTTAAGATGTGCTAGGACGATGAAACTTGGCTTGAACATTAGAGACTTGACAAGATTTGCTCAGAAATTGTCACTTCCCAGATCCGACCATCCCTTAAAGTACTCATCTTAACCGCAAAGTACAAAAAATACTTTTCAGCAAAACCTACATTTTCATGATCCCCATGAGCCCATGATCATTATTGCCTCAAGGGTTTTGCTTAGAAATGAATTTCTAGCACCCTTAATGTGCGCATCTTAACCGGAATGTAAAAAAAATACTTTTCACCGAACTATATATATTCATGATCCTAGAGGGCCCAGGATCATTTCTGCCTCAGGGGTTTTATTACAGATGAATTTCTAGCACCATGAAATTGCATATCATCACAGCCAAGTGCGAAAAATAAAACTTTTTTACCAAACGATACATTCTCGTGATTTCCAAGGGTCCGTCGCAATTCTTATTTCAAGGGTTTTGCTTATAAATGATCACAACAAACCCACGAACTGGCAAATTTCTACTTTCATCTTTTTACCAATCCTTGCAAGTGCCATGAGCTTACAGCTCTTGTTTCTTTCTTTTATGTAGTTATATTCCGCCTTCCTCTCTGTGAGCGTATGACGGATGAAAAACAAATTATTATTATTAGGCACGAAAAAACTTAGCATGCGAAAATACGCGTGCGAAATTCGCGTCACAACGGGGAAACCGGAATGCGATGCGTCAAAATTTCGGAGCGAAGGAGGAAGTTCGCATCCAACTGCGAAAGTCGGACAGCGTAAACACAGACCTTTATTTTTTCGTAACCCACAGCATTTGCTTGGTTGTCTTTCAAAATTCGAATTTCGTGCTGTGATTTCTGACGCTGCAACTATCTACCAAGCCCCAAAGTAGGGTATTTAAAATTTTCCACCAGTAACTATTTTAACCTGTTAAAACGGTTACAGGTTTGAGTGACGATGGTATCGGGCTGCGCTAAACTGGGTAGGATAGCTGAATGCGATTAACTGGTCACTTTTCTAGCTCTGAGCCTGAGGAGGACCCCCGCCAAGAAGGGCCGTAATATCGCTTGAATAAATCCAGCTGACCTATCCGTCCAGCGCAGTCAACTATGATGTTGAAGGAATATTTACGATAGTAGCTTCGGCCACTATTGGTTCCGAGGCTGGAAAACAGCCAGCATGAATACGACGTACCCCAGACCCAGGCACATCTCTTGACAATAAGGTATAATGTGCTAGACTACGCAATAGTTCCGCTGACTGCTAAACATCCAACATCACGCACTAAGAAGTCAGATCCTTAGCTTGTCATTTCTGGGGAGTTCCCATTCCCTCTGCAACGTCAGGGTGAAGGAATACTAATTAGACGTCGCAACATAATTTTTATTAACTTTTTTTCTTCAACGATATGCACATTATGCCATTATGTGCCTCTTTTTCTCGCCACCATCGACCTAGTCGGTGTTCTTGTCCCACACCAGCCACCAGCACATTTCCTTCACTACTAAAATGGAGACCGTTTACAAATCCTTTCACGGGAATGCTCTCCACGGGTCGCAGATTTCTAAAGGCTTCTCCGCATTTCCATAGCTTGATATTTCCGTCGTGTGAGCCTGCTGAAACAAAACCAGCTGAGTTTCATAATAAAAAAGTAAGTTTTTCCCAACTCCCTTTTCCAACATCACACGAGAGACACAGTTATGATTTTTTTTTTTTTTCAGCATGGAGCCAAAGATACAGTTCTTGATATCCTTCGTTCTCCGCTTTATTTTTCTCTTCAAAGGTTTCAAAAACTTTAATGAAACTCTGAACCAAGCTTTTTCACTGAGAGTACAACATTGGCAGCGTCAATTCACCCATTCTGCGTATGGCGGTTTTGACAAAAATGCTGAAGTGACAAAAGAACAATAAAGGCTCACCCAGTTCGAAACCGACGGCACGAACTACTAACAATGCTTTCGCGATAATTGGAAGTGACCAAGCTACTTTCAACAATTCCAAGACTCTTGAGTTGACTACCAGTATCGGTCTTCGCAACCCCTATCGCCGAGGTGGCCTGTCCTCCGGCCACCTATCACTGGTTTTCACAACGCACATTCGACTTTCCGAGGACTAGCGAGGATCTACCGCACTCCGCGTCGAACGCCTTAAAGTGAAACTGAAAAACCAGCTTATTTTATATCTTGGATTCGAATACACAATGAATTATTTTTACAAGAAGACGAAACGGAAAAACTTTAACGAAACTCTGAACCAAGCTTTTTCACTGAGAATACAACATTGGCAGCGTCAGGTCACGCTCCCCAGCTGTCGCGATGCCATAAATTAATAGAAGAGGAAGAAGAAAACTCTGCTAAGGAACTGTTTATTTCTCATCTTGGGCTCCAATAGTACGTTCAGAATATACAGTGCTGGTCCGCCAACACTAAGTTCATACAGATGCGGAAAATTAAAAATTTCAACAAAACTTGCATTAATGGCTTATGAAGTGAAAACACGAAACGTTCAATTCTCGACTGCAATGTCACTTCTGAAGGAAGCCTATAACTGCATGTGGCCCAAAACAGATTTATTTTTCGGCAATCATTTACCGTTGTAGTTGCAAGCATAGGGGTACAAACACACACGAAGTACCAAAACTAAAAAAAAAATTCATTCGATGAAAATCTACTAGGCTACATCAATAGCACATGGATAACGGAGCTACGAAGTAACGCGCCTATTTAAGCGAACAAGTGATGGGTAAAAAGACTGCCGTATTTCAGCTATATTCGACTAACCTTGAACTGAAACGCGGGCAGGAGCAACTGAACAGTTTATAAATGACCCCCCCCCCCCAAAAAAAATGGTTATTTTTGTTCTTTATAAATATCGCGTTTATACCCAAGCTGGTCTACTAGCAACTGGCGCTTTTTGAGAGGATTTTCGAACAACGTATATAAGTCATGGACTATTCCCTACCTGAAGCAATTAGGTCTGTGTTCTGGAAGGCTGCAACGGCTGAGATCCATCTAGGGGCCTTGCTATCATCAACCTCGCCATGGGCTTTAGGTAATGTGAAAAACGGCTTTTTCTTCATCGTTCCCCACAGTGACAAGTTCCTGGAAAGAAGATTCCATACTTTAAAGGTTTGCCTGATAACCTTGTAGACTAATGCAACAAAATGTTCAAGCAAACCACTTAATAAATCAAAACAGCTTAAAAGCTAGAATAGGTCACCCAACACAATTGGCCTTATTACAGTTCAGCGCTCCATGCGGACTAATTTCTTGTTAGTCCCCCATTTTCTCACAATCAACACTTGTGTAGACATAGTAAAAAGTCGGATCCATAGAGTAGTGGGTGACTTTCACTTTCTGCTGCTGAGACGTATATAAAACCTCAATTACCTGGGACGCAGATGTCAGGTTTTCCACTTACTAACCTGTGGATCTATTTTACCATGTCTGATCCAAGTGCTGATGGTGAGGCGTAGGGGGATTAACAGAAACTAGTCCGCTTGGAAGCGCTGAACCGACATATGGCCAATTAGGATGCGACAACAATTAAAAACAAAAGACAACAAATTAACTAATAGGCTTATACGCTACTTTACCGGAAACGATTTGAGACAAATATTGACTTAAAAAAAAGGTCTTAAAATTGGGTAAATGAGCAGGATACGGCAAAAAACCATTGTCACTGTTCAACTGATGCTTTATGTAAAGAGGGATGCAGGGTCGTAGCGAACTGGAGCCTTACACTCCGCCTTCGCTCTAACGAAGAATTAATTAAGAATCGAGTAGTCCACAAGAACTCTAATATAACTACTGGTTACAAACAACTAGATCTGTTCACTTCTAGAATATTTTATTGCCTTTTTGTTAGGCAGGAATAGAAAGTAGAAAGCGATTCCCGGAAAAGTTACGGTGATGCGCACCTCCCGTTTGTAAGTGATTCTGGAATCCCGCTAAAACCCTACAGGCTTACTGTGTAAAAAAAAAAAAAAAAAAGGAAAGATCGTATTTCGTCTATACAATTGGGAGCTCGGCAGCCGACATCGGCAAAAATAATGTCTACCGTGGCACTTAACAAAATAGAAGAAAGCCGAAACTGACTGTCCGCTTTCTTGGCAGCACAGCAGCACTCCTGCGTATTATCAATAAGTTTAAAGAGGCGTAGCTTTCGCTCACTATAATCAAATGAGCAGGCTGAGCTAGATCCGACGACAAAAATCAATAATACCCACAGAGGGAAGTAATTACTTCTGCCCCCCCCCCCGTCGATAATTATTTGGAGGGAGGCGAACCCAATCACTTTTAACGTAGCTACTTCTAGTCCTCTATGGTTTAAATGTGGACAAACATATTTCGAAAAAGGACTGACAAGTTTGTTGTTCAAACTGGTGAAATAAGCTGTATAAGAGGTATACATGTAGGCTTATAGCGCAAGCAGGAACTGACGGGCGTGATTCAGAAACATTGAAATCGATACTATTTTCTCTTGTGCTTCCCTAATCGAATCTCCGCCTGCTTGGGTTGATCTAGCTCTAGTCAAGAAAGGATGACGAGAAAAACCCTTCTGTATCTGTTTGATATTCACGACGGAACGAATTTTCTGCTTGTCCGCTTCCCGTTTTAAAGGAACAGAAAACTTGACTCAAACTTGGCTCAGGGAGCTAGCTGACATATCAAGAATGTACCCTGAGTCGATATTGAGAGTTGGAAAAATTCTCGTTACGACCATTGCAGTTTCCAGGCAGTTTCCGAGAGTTCGACTTTTGAGTTAGTAGAAAAAAAAAAAAAAGCAAAAGGTTTGTGTGCCGGGAGTAGGACTCGAACCCACGATCTTTGCCCCAACAAACAAAGTAATACAATGTATGTCAACAGGGTTGCCATGGGTAGTACAATTGTGCTCACAATAGAACTTTATTTTTACTTTGGCAGCAGATTTTAAGAAAAAAGTAGTTGTCAGGTTTTATTTCCAAGGTGACTATGACCCAGCAACACGTTCTGAGTACTTTTCTTGTTTGGTATTACTTTTTTCCTTTTTCCCAGTGAATTTATTTTAGTAAAGTGGCAACCCTGTAATGTTGATAACGCAGACAATCGCGAACTTTTACAGTGCATGAGTGCGTAACTACAGTGCATAAGGGGCAAGGCCCTGCCAGCTAGCTCTGGGAACAATAAGGAGGGGTTTCGAGATAACAAATATGGGGGGTCCTGTCGACAGTAAGTCCCTGTACATTTATCTAAGCCCCCCAGGCCGGTTTGATGGCCGAAAGTTGCGTAGTCAAGTTTACTGTTCCTTTAAGAATAAATTGAAATGTAAAACTTAACCTGTGCTTACCCCTGGATTCTTCCAGTATGAGATCAACGACGTTATGTCAAATCCACAAAGGTGACGATCTCGAGACAGGAGCTAACTACGCCCTACCTCATTTTAAGCGGAATGTTTTTTTCAATCCAGAAAAAGTAAGACAAAAGTACCGAACCTGGAAACCCCAAGTTCTGCTTAAAACTCACCCGTCGTCTCCACAGCTCACGAAGTGCTCATCGTTGATGAATCGTACGCAGTCAATCGATCCTGTGTGCCCGTTGTAAATGAGCTGTGACTCTTCAACAATTTTCCAAAGGCGGAGCGTTCCATCTCTTCCGCCAGAGGTCAACGCACGTTCGCGCGTCAATGCGTCCACGCATGTGATCGTGTCTGTGTGACCAAACCTATATAGAAAAGAGTGTGGTTTCATCACTAAAGCCAACTGATTGCCTGAGCTGAGAAGGTGAAGTAAAATTTCACTTCAGCAGAATGATTTAGCTGATATTTCGAAGCACCCCGGAAGCGCCCTGTCTAGAGCTGAAGTTCAAGATTTCTAGCTTGCTGATATTATATTTATCCAATCTTAACTAAGTAGTAGAGCCTGCGGCAATTCTCGAACCTTTCCGAGAATCCTGAGCGGGGAGTGGTCCGAAGCAGCACTTAAGGCGTTTTTCCGTGCTCCCACGAATAGGTTGTGGGTTGATTGTTGCTCGAAAAGAGCGATTCCGCGGCCTTTCATGCGGCCCACAACTGTGTTTCCGCGACCAACAAGATGTTCGTGACTTGCTTTGTGGCTCAAATCCGACAAACAACTGCCAAGGTGATTGTCGATTTTGTGGCTCCATTTTGGCGGGAATTCAAATTTGGCAGCAAAATAACTTCAAAACAATAAAATTAAAAACTTTCTCAAGAATGTGGACATAAAACTGAAGATCCTTTTTGCACGGAGTGGTAAGGACGAAAGTCTGGAGTTCTATTTACTGAGATTTTTACATGATTTGTATTTATATATTCCGACATTTGAATTTACCGCCCCAAAAATAGACAAAACGGCGTTACCGCGAGTTTCAACTTGTGGCTCGACTGTGTGGCACACAATCGAGTTTCCGCGAAAAACACTATGAAATGTGTGGCCAACAATTGTGTCACGTAAAAACGCCTTTAAACTACGTACAATACTACAGCATAAGCCTAGAACAGGCAAAGCCAGGAATTGACACGATTACATTACTGGCGATTACAATCGCCTTTTAACTCAACTTCCGCAGATCTTCAACTTCATGAACAAAGAAATCGCTGCCGGCAAGCTCATTCGGAAGTTAGGCGTTTAAAGTTTAACTGAAAACCAACTTATTTTTGTATCATTTAGTTCAGTACACTGAATTATTTGGGTTCTGCAAAGATTTTTATTTTCCACTATCTGCTCTAGTAGTGACGTTCACAATATATACGGCCGTCCCCACAGCTCAAATTCTACTATGGCGCGAAAAGAATCTCAACACAAACGAGGCTTTTCAGAGGGCAGTGGTGAGCTTGGTGACGGCTGCTTAGTGCCCGAAGACAAATTTTCGTAAATCTTTCTCGTCAAGCGTACAATATAGGTACAAGCGCATACAACAAATCCGACAGGGAAAGTCCACTATTCAAAAATAGACAATTCGTGGATAGCGGAGCAACGAAGTGACACATTTTCATCGGGCTTTCAAACCTCTTTAAAGTTTAACTGAAAAGCCAACTTATTTTTGTATCATTTAACTGAATACAATGCATTATTTGGATTGTGTAAAGGAATTTTTTCTATTTTTCCCTATTTGCTCTAGAATGACGTTCAGTGTAACTACGGTAGTCCTCGCAACGCAAAATTCTACTATGACGCGGAAAATTTGAATCTCAATTGAAAAGGGCATTTCAGTGGCCAGTGATCATCTTGCTGAAGGTAGCTCACTGCGTGAACACTTATTTTTCGTAAATCCTTTTCGTCAAGCATACAACACAGGTACAAGCGCATACAGTACCACAAATCCCACTACTTGAAAATCGATTATTCGTGAATAGTGGAGCAACGAAGTAACGCATTTTCATCGGGTCTTTAAGCCTCTTTAAATGAATACGTGATTGATAACTACATTGTCCTATCTCAGCCCTTTTCAGTTAAGCTTTAAGTGAATAAGTGATGGGTACCTAGATTAACCTATCTCAGCCCGTTAGACTTTTAAGACCTGTCTTACCTATTTAATACTAATGCAACTTACTTCCGCAATCGCTCCATCCACTCCTGAATCCGGACACCCGAATTGTATACGGTACATTCCAACCCCTCTAACAAAACCTCGATGATTTTCTCCCTTGCCGTGTTTTGCTATCTTCGATGCGTATCACGCTGCTCGACAGTTGTTTGCGAGAAATTTTCCGTCAGAAAAACCGGTTATGCAATTTTTCCCTGTTTTCGTTATAATCAAGGGGTGTGGAAAAATGCTTAAAACAGCTAAAGCCGTGGGTAATTTGTTGAAAGTAAAGTCTAGTGCTAAAGCATTCAACTATCTTTAAAATACTGGAACTCCAAGAGTAAATACTGCGACGGGTCCTTTAAGGTGTCACCGGGTCTTAAGCGAAAATGTCTGCTTTTCTTCTGGACCCTCTCCGAGATCCAGTTTATCGTTCGCACGATGTCTTCCTTCAACTGTCGGGACTCACTGTAGAGCTCTCAAAGTTTAAATTCACTATTACTTTTAGTCATAAATAAAATTATGAGCAGACCCGCCGGAACCATTCTTTAAGTGCATGTGAAAAAAAGAACGTGCCCTGTCCACAAATGAATAACTTACAACGTTTCCACGTAGGCCATTTCATCCAAATTCCAAACTTTGACTGACTTATCTTTGGAGGAGGAGAACAATGTGTTGGTGCCCTTCCTGAAGACAAGTGATATGACACCGTCTCGGTGGCCGCGGAAGGTGTGCACATAGGAGAGATCCGCGGCGTTCCATATGTTAATAAGCTTTCCTTCGCATCCAGTTGCCTGCAGACGAGAGTCGTGTTAAAGAACACAAGAACAATGACACTACATTTTTTTTCTTCAACGTGAACCCCAAGCCTTGAAAGCACGTTTCCAAACCCGTCAGCATTGTAACGTAATCATCCATATCTGTCACACAAACTTGCTTTCCAGGTAGGAATTTTTAAAGATTTTTAAAAAAACACAGAACAAAAACACAGGAATTTTTAAAAAAACACAGAGCTGAAAGCCCAACATGTTTCCAACTTCTATATTCATTCCACAATATCTCTTTCTACAGGGAGGTAAAGCTGGAAATGTAATCTAACAAGAGCTGCAAGCTCATATGGGACTTGCAAGGATAAATCGACTGTATCTGATGGTGAAAATCCATCAAATTAAATCTTTAATTTTATTAGGTTTCGGCAACGAGGCCCCGCAATTTGACCCTGGTTAGGTTACGAGGTTAGATAGATAGATAGATAGATATATTTATTACACGACTTCGTAGTAAGATTTAAGATAAAACTCACAAAATTACTTCCGACATAGGATTCCTAGACTTCTAAATTCATATACATGACTAAGGCACATATTCCCTATAATGTCTTAAGTGTTTAATGTTTTATTACGACGCGCCATTCTGACCATTGCCTTATTATGATGTATCTGGCAGAAATAACATGTTCGGAAGTCCAATGCTGTGAAAGTATCCGTATCCGGACCTATGCCATAATACCCGTAACTACAAAACTGGGCGGGCTTTTCACAATTTCTATTACACTTTTAACTCGTTTCCTTGACGGTAGACACTAAATGTATAAGGGCTATTTTGCCCCGTGTGTAAATAGGAGTGTTGACGTAGATAGGTATGTTACATACTGTTATTTTTTTTCTCTTTTACTAAATTCCTTTTATCTTACGCAGTAATCCACGAACAAATTTGGCGCAGTTGACTGTATTCCATCAGAGCCTGATCGCTTATCTACAAGTGGCCAACGAAGACGCAACGTGACGCAACCAAGAGATAATTTTTATCGGCAGAGCACCGATTACTCTGAACGTGGACGTAAGACAGACAACGAGTGAGATAATGCCTGGGGCTAAACAGCCTCCGGTGCGAGGCAATCCGCTCTTCGCAAAAGATTAAAGCATTACAATTCTTAATACAAACATGGTAACATACCAAATACTTATTGTCAGAAGAAATTGCTATAGCTTGAACTGCCATTGTATGACCGTGTTTCCCTGCTTTCTTTCCTCCTTTTATGCAGCCAACTTTTCTTCTTTCCAGGAGAGACCCTAGAAAATAAATGGATTAACTTGGAAAACAAATCCTACAAGACCCAACCATACGCCACATCCTGCCCCCTGATTTCGCAGCAATTCCAGTCAGGCCTGGCAGAGCAGCTTCGCAACCGATTCCGGTAATACAACCGGTCACATGCTCTCATGCTCGGTATCAGCGTAGCTTCGTGCCCTCGTTCGTGAGCCGGCTCAATCCCGAAGCAGTTTGATCAACTGCTAGTATATAAATATATGTCTTAAATTTTCTTTTGTTCTTTAAATTTTGATTAAGCTATATCGCGGTCCGAGTATCTTGTTTTGTTGTCGTTGTTGTATTATACGTTTGACGTCATTTTATCGTTTGACGTCATTTTATCTCATACAGTTATTTTTGTTGACAAAAAACCGAAAATTCGGCTAGTCCGTGAATGGTTTGAAAATAAACTGACTTGAACTAACCCAATCGTTTACTTTCAGCTCGCTAGCTTTGAACGACAGACATATTCTCGCTTACGTGGTCGTCCTCCTCAACGTTGGTAAGATTACCGTCAACCACTTCTCCATAGTCTTCGCAGACTCACCCAGGACAGAGAAAGGTACAATGTTTCGATGGAGAAGTTGTGTATACAGTGTACATCAAGTGATGTTAAAGCACAACTCTTACTATAAATGATCTTTTCAAGATTGAATGGTTCATAAATTTCGTTTTAAAAATACATGTGGAATTAGTAATTTTCTTGTCGACTCTGTCCAGCCCTCCTGTTCTCCGACGCGGCGGCTGGACGCAAAACTGAACGCGCCGTGGTTAAAAAGTGGGAAAACCAAGCAAAACGAAAGAAGTCTTGAACAAGGAGATGGACCTGATGGTCTACCATGTCTTCCAAAATGCAAAACAACACTATGAAGTCTCTCATTTCCTTATGTGTGAAAGAGTATCGGTGAACCTTGAAGCTTTCGTCCAAGTTTGCGTTGCGTGACTGGCACAACTCGGCGCGGCCGAAAAAGCGCTAAAAAATCGTTGGAACAAAATGAAACATTGGCGAACGACGGGGATTTCGGAAGCATACAATTCCATAAGGGTGCTAGGGATAACATGAAAGGCAGAATAAGTAAGAGCAAGAACAAATAATCTGACAAAACCTCCGCCTCACTATCTCTGTAATATGACTATGCGGAGTCGAATATTCCCCATACCCTGTCTGCTACGAACGAACGGAGGTTAGTAGATTCGCGCCACTGACGTTTCATTACCTCTACATATAGCTAAATCGCTGTGAACCCGCTGAGGAAAAGTAGAAGTCAAAGCTGATAAAGATTGGTTCTATGGACGCGCTCCAGAGCGGGTCAACACCTCCTGCACTACTTTTTCTACGATAAGCAACGGCGAAGACGGAAGATGAATAAACGGGTATCAACATCAGCTCAAAGCTAGAGTATATACCTCTAGGTCCGCTCAGTTTTGTCGGGGTATTCATAATCGCTGCATGGGACTAAAAACAGAAGCTCTATCAGATTATTTGTTCTTGGTAGGAGGGGCCCTTTAAGAGTGTGTTCGTATTGTTTTTGTTGCATGATAGCCTGATGGCTTTAATATGCAAATATTCATTCATTCATATCCACGTGTTAGCTAGGATAAAGGACACGAGACGGCCGAGGAAGCCGCATGGGCCTTACGCACGAGAGTTCTTACATTGAAACACTGCGATACTGTGGCCAAGAGTACTTACATTTGACAATTGAACAGTCTTTACTTGCTGAGAATGCAAAGTTTCCTTCACTGGACACAACAGCGCATGTGACACTTAATTTATGGTCTTTGCACTTCAAAACGAAGGTCTTCTCATGGTCAACTTCTAATGTATCTGCAACTGTTCTTCTGAGTTTCCCTGCTTGCTCCAACGCATCTTCTCGGAGACGTTTTCCAACAACTTCAGAAACATCAAATTCGCGTTCCTCATTCCTTTCCCGCTCTGAAAGGCAACATACTGAATTAGACAAATACGATTCAAAGCATTTCTTAGAAACGAGTTCCAAGGTCTCCTGGTGATCCCACAAAGAAGCTGTGGCTCGAAAAGAGTGTCGCCGCCATCGTTTGTGGCGGCCACAAGTCTGTTTTCACGACCAACAAGGTTTTTGTAGCTCACACTGAGACTCAAATTTTACAAACAACTCTTGAGCTGATCTTCGATTCTGTGGCTCGGAATTTGGGCCGAATTTCAATATGAGATATTTCGTTAAGCAGATGGACACAAAACTGAGGATCTTCCTTTCTAGGGAGTAACGCTGATGGTCTATTTAACGGAATTTTATTTTTATTTCCAGGCATCTGGAAATACCGCCAAAACAGACAAAACGGCATTTTCGCGAGTTTCAACTTGTGCATGGGTCGAGTGTGTCGCACACACCCATGTTTCCGAGACAAACATTCACAAGTATGTGGGATAATATAGAACGGAAAAAGCCTCAGCCAGTCAATCAATCAATTTATTTATTTCGTGATATTACACATCACATATTACACTAAAACAGGACTATTCTAAACTAAATATATTAAAGGTTAACTTCAGACATCGAGGTTGATATCGAAAATAACAACGAGACGGCCATTGAAAATAACCTGTCCGAGCCGAAGGCGAGGCAGGTTATGAAAAATATCAGCCGAGCGGAGCGAGGTTGATATTTTTGAATGGCTGTCGAGATTGTTATTCCGATATCAACCGAGATGGAGGTATGTTAACTATTATAACTTTTTCGAACAGGTATTGACAGTTACAATATGCTTTATAACTTTTTTGAACATGTTTTTCTATTCCTACTGACGCAGTATTCCCTAAGATCATGGTCAAACTACACTAGGCCTTTGTCTGCGCAAAATAGGGCACCGAGAAGTGTGGTAGACAAGTGGATCCAAAAAAAAAGCTTTTCGGGGCTGCAAAAAAAAAAAGTAAGAACATTTACCAAATTCTGAATATTGGTGTTTCAAATCCTCACAGGCGTTCCTCAAATCTATGCCGTTTATGAGCCTAGTGCTGGCCTAGTGTGACCAAGGGTCTAAATACATTCCGACTGTGTTCACACGCGTTTAGTATATTGGATACCAGGCAGAAGACTTGATAGCGTCGCGCGAGAAGTTTGAAATCCAGCGATAACGTGCATTAGAATAATCACATGGTGTTTGAAATTTTATGACAGATCTTTTCTCACTCAGAGACAGAGTGAAGTGCTCATTAACTACCATTTTGGAAAGTAGGATGTTGTTTCAGTTGACAAGCTGTATTTTCAGTGGAAATCTGAATGTGAAAAGGTATGACATAAGGCATAGTCTGGTTTTCTAAGAGAGTAAAATGTTCTGTCATTTTTTCAGTGCCGAATAACTAGCTTTTGGAAATCAAGGGATAGTAGGATGTTGTTTCAGTTGACAAGCTGTATTTTAAGTGGAATCTGATTGTGACAAGGTATGACCTTGGCCATAGGCTGGTTGTCTAAAAGAGTAAGAAGTTCTGTCATTTTTAAAATTTATTTTAGTTCTTATTTTATTTTTAAATATTTTTTAAGTATTTTTTTTATTGAAAGTATTGTTTTTAATTTATTTTTTGGAGATCAGCTTCTACTTTTCCATATTTGAGGTAAAGTGCTCGATGAATTCAGTATTTGAGGAAAAAGTGTTCGATGAACATCTGCGGAGGCTGTTACGGCTTCGTATCATCCTCTCTGGAGGCTGATACGATATCTCATCCAACCTATTGAACCTCCCTGAAATTTATTGTCAAAATATAACAACCTGTGGGGCATAGGAAGATATGCATTGCATACCTGTTCGAGAAAAGTTATACAATCATATCAACCATTCGGTGGCTCGGGGCAAAAGCACAGTCGACGGAAAAGGCGATAGAAATGGCCGGAACGGCACTCTGCATTCTCGCGAATTGCCTTTAAGAGTGGGTTTTCAGAGGCTTCTATCCTTGCAACAAAACTAACTAACGCTTTCCGTCTCATAACATCAAAAGATTCAATTTCATTTTCTAAGAACATTTGACTAGCAGAGTAACGTCGATTGTATGAAAAAAGATGGCGGAATGCATTGTTAAAACAAACTTTCAATTTACGTATCGTCGTCTCAAGATAATTATCAAAAAGTGGGAGACAATATAGTTGCGTGCAATAAGTCTTAAATAAAAGAATTCTCACCGACACAGTACAAAATTTAAAATTACGAATTAAGTGGTTCGCACGCGCGCAGAGACCCCGATACTGACTCGAGATTGCTGAATCGTCATACAGGTCATCGTCTAAAAAATAACCTAAGTACTTCACTTTATGTACCCTCTTCAAAACAAAATCACCAAGTCGAATAGCCGGAAATATCAGCGATTTAAAATGTTTCGGGATAAAAATCATGTAATTGCACTTCGCAGAATTGAAAATAATGTCGTGCGACGCTGCATAATTTGCGCAAATCTTCAACAGGAGATTTAAAGCATTCGCCGACGGCGCCATTAGAACCATGTCGTCAGCATAAGCTATAGAGTTCAAAAACACACCAGAGATGTTACAGCCTACACGGCTCTCCATTAATTGTTTACAAAGGTCATCTATAAAAACATTAAATAAAAGAGGTGAAATAATTCCCCCTTGTTTAATTCCATTAGCAACATGAAAAGGAGCAGACAGTTTTGACCCCCACTTCACACGAAACTCCTGTTGAACATACCAATTTGAAAGGAAATCAACCAGCAGCTTTGGCATACCCCGTGTTCGTAGCTTTTCAAACAACAACTCGTGGTTAACACGGTCAAAAGCTTTACGTATATCTAAAAAACAAGTGAAAACAGGACTTCCAAGCCCCAGATAGTAAGACACAGTTTGCTTAAATGAAAAGATACAAAAATCGGTCCCATGCTGCTGTTTAAAACCAAACTGATTAAACGATGTCTTTAAAAAATCAATAGAATGTTTCAACAACAAATGCTCAAGCAGCTTCGAAAAAACAGTTGTAACAGCAATAGGGCGGTAATTATCAATACTTGTAAGGTCCCCGCACTTGTTCTTTAACAGAGGTATGATCGTAACCTTCATCAAATCTGGCGAAAGACAACTGTGAGCGAATGCGCAGGTAAAGTATACTGACAGTAAAGCGCACAGGCGCTGCCGGTTACTATACTTCACATGCTCGGCAGACAGACCGTCATCGCCGGCTGCTTTGTTCGCTTTCAGTTCCTTCGTAATCACTTCATCAATATCATTGCTCGTAAAACTAATTCTATTAACTTCGCAGTCGCAATCATTAGCACAGCTAGGCGAATGCGAATCACTGGGGACTGAATTGAGCAAATCACTGAAGTGGGAACGCCATCTTTCTACTATGTTGGACTCACCAACCTGGCCATCCAAAGTAGACGCTAGCGCATTCGGTACACTATTGACGGTTCTAAAGGTCGACCACAGATTCTTACGATCACCTAGGTAAGCTTCAGCCATCTTGTCCGCGATGTGCTTCTGCCGAGAAGATTTACACCGTTGCAAAGCAGACCGAAATTCTTTGCGTTTCACTAACATACTACTGTATAAACTGCCGATGTTCGGTTTACCAGCTGCTCGCCACAATAGGTAAGTGGAACGGTATTCAGCGTGCACTAATTTTACTTCAGAATTCCAACCCGGGACAGTTTTGTACCCTCTATTTGACGCCACTGAACTGCAAGCGCCTTCTGCAGCAATCGAGAGTGACGACACGATTTGATCATATAGGCTATTTACCTGGGCCCGATGATTTGTACTGCTGCAGTGAACTTCCTGGCACTCAACTGCATCCTGGGGAATACTGATATCAGATAGTAACCTTTCTGATAGAGAGTGATAGGCCTGCCTCACAGACATGTCAGTCCATTTAGGGGCTGACTTCTTCGGTGGGGGTACTTCACAAACTTGCACAGTGCTCGTAACTCCTCCAGTAACGTTTAGTACGAGCTCAATGGGGTGGTGGTCAGAAGCTAGCACGTCATAGCGGACACGAATGCTACGAGTCTTTTCAGCCACAGCTGAAGTCATTAGACAGTGATCCACCCAAGACGTACTTTGAACTGAGTTGAAGTATGTGTAGCTGTCATTCGGTAGCAAATCCATGTCATAAAGCTTTAGACCAGAATCACGACAGAAGTCGCGCAGCTCACTTCCAAAACTGTTTGTTTGAGAAGCATTGAAGTCGCCAAGGGCTAGAACGTAGCTGCTCTCAAAAGTTTCACAACGTTCCCATATCAGTCCCAGATAGGCAGAGAACTCCTCAAAATTATCAGCGTTGCATACTGGCATGAATGAATGAATGAATGAATGAATTTAATTCCAAAAAAGCCCAAGGGCCATGGCGGAAAACATAAAAAAAATAACAACAAACAAAATATCATACACTCCGAAACAAACCAAAAATCAACTTCTATAAAAATAGTTCGCGGTGGGTCATAGCTATCTTCAGGAATCTACCCAGCCTTCGGAGATCACCAAAACACTTACTTCCCATAATCGAAGTCAATTCCCTTTCATCCCAAACCTCCCGGCCAAACACTTCCTTTCTTAATCCTTTCAACTCCTCGCAATAACACATCAAATGTTAATTATGAGGTATTTGTGAACCCCGGCATCAAATGCAAGTGCTTGAATTCGGCTATCATCAAAGTCAATTATCTTGCACTTAACACCAAACTTCTTTCTCCATAAGATAGCAGTTCCGCCGTGAGGGCGCCCCACAAGAATCGAGTCAGACGTATCGAAAGCATAAGTGCCGGCGGCATAAAACTCACTATGCAACGACGATAGAAAAGCTAGGTCCGATTTTGACAGCCATGTTTCTTGGAGAAGTACAACATCAGAATTATCGCACAAACTTCTTACAGCCGGTGAAGAAGTCTTAATGTTCTTGCAATTGTAAGTAGTTATTCGTAAAGTCATCATTGATTGGAAAGAGTTACAGCCGCAGGCCTACGATTAGACCAGAAACGTCTGACAAGAATGCCGGCCGGCCATACATCGGGGTTTTCGATTAGCTCCTTTGTTGTAACGTCTGCCACAACTTTGAAGGAGGCATACGCGGCATGTTTCGTCTTTAGCTGCGTTATTTCTGCAACTACATTTTTCGAAAGAAGAAAGTCACTAACATTGGTCGCGGTGACATTCGGTGTGAATCTCGTGGCAAAGTATTGAAGTTTATGAGTTACCGAGTTGATCAAACCGGTATTCCCCTTACCTAGAATGCCTTGAGCTTTGCGTTTGGCTGGACCGTCGATTTTTGCATGTCCTTTCTTTTTATGACGATTACCACGCACTTGCTGCCAACTACCGAGATTTTCAACCGCGTCAGTGGTAACACTATTTGAGCCACTAGGCAGCGTGGGTACAAGAGCCGGCTGTTGATTGCCCAGCAGCATAGATGACGCACTGGTCGTCGCAACCTTAGGGACAGTAGATGCCGCTGATGAAGCGACACTCGAGTACAGAGGTTGGGAGAGTGCAGTTCCACTATCGTGTGTCTGGAATACATAGCTAGACACTTCCCTTGACTCAACCTGGCCAACTCGAGATTTCAGACTGTCAACCTCCAGTTTCAATTTCCGCATATCAACAAGCAGAGCAGCTGCGTCAATATGGTCCGGAAGGACGGGAGGGATTCGGGCCAGATCAGCGGCTACATAAGTAGGCAGCTCGTCCCGTTCGACTTCATGCAAGATGCCAATAATATCGTTAAGACATCGCAAGTGACGGTCGTCACCTTTTCTCACAGTTTTGTACTCTCGAGTCACATTATCACCATCGCAATCTCCCAAAAGAATAGTCTTCGCCTCAATAATCTCGTCCGCTGAGTAAAAACTCTTTACGAGATCTTTGAGTTTTTCAATAGGTAAAACGTCGAGCCGATTTACTGTGAAGCACAACAGCTCGCATTTCACTAGTGTAGCCCGCATTTTTTTTTTTCGCTGAGATTTATTGCTAAACCTTGATCGGTCACAACACTGCCGGATGATTTCTCCGGCCAGCAGTGGCGAAAACACAAAAAGCGACGTGGAACTGACGTTTCAAACAAAATAAGTCGCAAAATACCTTGGAAATGTTCAGGAATTGTTTGTAAGCAACAAGCACAATATTCACAGATGCACTTATGCTACAGTCTGCCTAGCACAGGCCTCATTATCATGCCTATCGAAGACATAAAAGGTCACTTAAGTTCAAATCATATTATGCTTCCTTAAGACCAGTGTTGCCAAAAATCTAACAGTAAGTATACAGTAAAGGCTACTGTTCTTCATAAGACTTGGCTGCATACTTTTTGCGTCTCGCGTAAAGTCTCGTTGCTCCTTGCAGGCAAACACTGAATTAGACCTCAATACCACTTAAATTCCGTCCTCAGATAAAATAGAGGTCGAAGGAGACAAGGTCAACTCCCAAACACTCTTAACAGCCCCTCCTTTTTAGGTGTCAAATGATATACTTAGGTATAGCTAGGCTATTGGTATTCTGATCACGAACTTTGCCTTCTTTTCAAATATCAACCGAATCTTTTCCCCCCTATTAGTTGTTACTAACGTTTTCCTGAAATGTATCAATACTGCTTCTGGTGATATCCTCAATTTTTAACTGGTAACAATCACCACTGACTGTAGACCGACGGCCTTAGGATTAGCATCTCCTTCAAAATGCGAGAGATTAGGATTCCCGGTGGTGAAATAATCAGTGCTTGGAAATTAAGCTAAAATCCCGATATTTGTAATCTCAAATCATTCACTAAATACAGGGTAAAAGTCACCATTATGATCTTTGACCATTTTATTAAACAAATTTAGCTGGACTACCTTGCCTCTCTATTTCTTCCAAAACTATTTTGGCCAGCCTGATCCTCTTCTCCTGAGCTGTTTCAGCTTCTTCTTCTGAATCAGGTGTTTCTGGTCGTTTCCGCTTATCCTCAGACTCTAAATCGGACTCATCACTTTGAATTTCTTCACCCTTCCCTTTAGCTTTCTTTGTGGGTACTGGGCCATCACGTTTCCCACCTTTGGCCTACAATAAAGTAGGTTAACAATTGACAAGCTATTATTTCCTGTCATAAATCAACTCGGTGCTAGAACAAAAACACTGGAATAATTAGGCATGGGCTATTATCTGACAAGTACAGCTGTGCATGCAAAGGCCTGAAAAAAGCAACACAAAAATTGTTGAAAACTCTTAGCGACCAGCCTATTTCGTAATGTCATGAACATGAACATCAAATTCTATACAAGTGTAAACTACGCAAACTGATATGCAACTAGGCTACTGAAATTCCTGAATAAAAACACGATTGAAGCCCTTTTCATTTCAATCTTTCATTTCATTTATTGGTGTACTACATATAAGACAAAACACACATATATGACAAGAGACAAGATCATGTGAAGCTTGTTGGGGAATCCATCCTTCCGATTGCGTTCTTTCTTGTCTACTTATTTTTTGGGGGATGGCGGGGGGGGGGCGAGGTTCGCTAAACCAGCAAACGTTGGTCCTGTGAAGTAGGAGTAAGGGTGAATCAAGTAATTAAAGGGCAATGACGGAATAGTGCTAACAGTAACGCATTTTCTCTGTCACTCAAGCTATCTGTTTTCTTAAAAAAAAGAAGAAAAAAAAGTAGAACAGATACGGTAAAGGCCAATGCTGTTCGCTTGCTGTTTAGAAACTCAGAGGCATTGATGCTGAGATTTTTTTTTTATCTTTTTTTTATCCGAGATTGCAAATTGCAATTAATTTAATTTTAGCCTACTCGGCTGCTGCTAATGGTGGGTGATAAAACACTTTCATAGATATCTTCCTTATATTTTTCTTAGCTTTGGTGCTGATTTAATTTATTTCTACTTCTTTGGAGGATTGCCAAACAAATAAATCAAAAAATCTCCTAAGTGATATGTATCATTCCTGATACTATCTGCCTAAAGTTAGCTAACACCTTTGGCTAACACTACCATCATCTTTACAAAATTATCTAACACTATCATACAAGTAGATGTATTTATAATGTGAAAAGATAAAATAACTTTAAAGAGATTTATTTTCATTTAAAGGAATCCCAGACTGTGACAGCCCCTGAAGTCTGATTCCAATCCCAACCAAGGTATCCCAATATCAACTAATTCCCACCAACACAACCATACCAATCATGTCCTAGGCATGTCATAGATTGGCTTCAGGGAAACTGTGAGGGATTTAACAGTGATTAAAAAAAAAATGTAGGTTATGTCTGACAAACAATTGCTAAATGTGAAGTTTAGGAGGCCTCGATTTATCTAAAAACTCGAACTATACATTGTCAGAATGTGCCCTGATGGAATTTCTGTTCAGCCTGACTACCCCTAGAAAAACAGGTTGTATTAAACTGATCTATTTTTTGTTACTGTGACCAGAAACTTGAAAAAACAACCAACAGAGATTCCCTGACATCCTGAACCGGACAACTTTTGCGATGTCACAGGTATCCCTCCACTTACATTTTGGGATTCAAAAAAAAAACTATCAAATGAGATTGTAACATTTTTTTTTTACAAATCACAAGATCTATTAAAGGACACCTGAACAATGAAACCATACTTGAACACACCATGGAGAATGCATTTACAGACATGGCCACAGAGAGCATTCTTCTCCTGAGTGTGACGTTAAATAGAGGTTGGCAGTTCTTGGAGATATAAAACTGATAGGATGACTGCAAAATTGAGGCACACCTCCTGTTCAGGAGAACAACAGAGCAGCTAGATTGACAGTAACCCCACAGATAGCAGGTTATGTAGATACTGGGACAAAACTTGATTTCAGGATACTACTTGGCAGCCAGAAAACAGGAAACCTTCCAGGTAGGAAACTACAACAGTGGCCTGATCAGGAGAAAACTCCAAGGTAGGAAACTTAGCACCATAGAGGGGGCTTCGACTACGAAAGATGCTTTTCAAAAGGTCAACTACAGTCTGAATAAAATTTAGAAATTAAAATAACTAAACAAAAAGAAAACAGGTTCATTATTCTTGCTTGAGCCTGAAGAGGACCCTCGCCAAGAGTGGTGTTTTATAACTTGATCATTAGTCAGGAAAAGAATGAAGGAGTCAGTCCACTAAATTGCACCCAACTATTTTATCTCATGACATTGCGTACGCCACAAAATAAGCACACTGTTAACAAGAAATGTCGCTTTTTCAACTTCGTAATCATATACTTTTTTGTACTTCAACGTTTGGTATTTCTGTACACCGGTATACCATGGCCGAATCAGGTTAGACAGGTTAGACACATAAAATTTAGCCTTTAATGAAGACCACTTTTTCCTATTGGTTTACCATGGCTTACCTATCCATTTCAAGGGAAAAAGGGGAATTCATTCATTTCTTGGAAGCTCTCTAATATTTTTAAAATTGGAAAAAGAGGTTAGATAGAACATAAGATCAAGTATCTTGTGGTCTAGGAGAGGAAGAAGGCCCTATTTAGGTATGTAATCAATCTCAGTTCAACCAAATATCATGGGGGTGCCATGCTAGTACCATGCCCATGCTCCAGGGCATGGTGCCCCAACGTATGGGCACCATGCCCATACCTTGGGGCATGCCCTGACGTTGGGGCACCATGCCCAAAAATTGAGGATTTGTGCTTGACTGCTTTACACCTTCGAAGTTTCATACGAATCGCCCTACTCATTTGATCATGTTCGGTATATTGCTTAGTAGGGTATTTTAGGGTCAAGTTCTCAAGTCTGAGAACTGTTCCGGAAATCCTCGTCGGTCATCCAAGGATTGATGTTTTCCTTCATGAAAAGTTAGGCAACCTACCAAAATTTACACCATTTCCAGCTACAAATATTGTTCCAGGAATAAAATCACAGTACCGTCTACTCTAGATTCGACAGCCTTCTCGACTCACAAGTTAGCCTTGTTCCGACATGATCTCGGAAGTCCCCAGGACAGCCTCGGAACAAAAAAAAGTTTGAAGAAATATGGTATTCGAATTCTTTCGTGAATTTTAGTTAAAATTTAACGTTCGTCAACTAGATCGGTTTCACATGCGATTAGTAACAGACTCTCAAGACGATGGTCGGCCTCTATTGAACACAGCATCACCAGTTTCGGATTACTGTCCGAAAAATTATTTCCCCTTTTGCTGAGCTAACAGAGATTGTCTTAGCCAGATTTAACGCTTTCCATACTAGTGGTAAGACATCGTTCAATAATTCACGAAAGACTTATATCTTCGAATATATATCTTCAAACTTGTTGTTTGTTTCGAGGCTGTCCAGGGGACTTCCGAGATCATGTCGGAATAAGGCTAACTTTTGAGTCGAGAAGGCTGTCGAAACTTACAGATTTGTGGTACCTCTGTGCGGTTGTCCCTCTACGCTTGAAATATTTACCAACTAGAAATGAAAGCCATAGCCGAAAATTAAAAGAAAGTATCAGATTCATTTCTCAATTCATTTGCTCAATTTTTGTATTACTTATGAAAGAGTCAGAATATTTTTAAGAAAAACGACTATTTCTAAGAGAAAAATTGACTGCGTTTTTACTAAAAATCGCGGCGCTTTGCGCCGACTCGGCTATTTTTTACCGACTGGCCGAAGACATTGGGGGTGTCGACCCCCCCCCCCCTAGTAGTGACGCCTGTGCCTGCAGAGATATTCACTAAGGAAAATTTCCGGTAAAATCTTGAAAAATTCCGGTAAAATCCCGAAAAATTCCGGTAAAATTCCGAAGCCGCACCCCCCCCATCAGGAAGGTGTCGCGACGCCCCTGCTCTGGGGACAATCTTACTATGGGAATCTTAGTCTAAATAAATAATTTTCGTCAAGTTCAAATGAGGTTAAATGAAGGTTTATTGAGAAGACATGTTCTTCCCGTCATCCAAGGATTGATGTTTTCCTTCATGAAAAGTAAAAAAAAAAAAAATCTCAACATATCCATGTTTTTCCCAAACATCGCATGCATTTTGTGCTTATCGCTCGATTTGTGTCACATGTCGCAGAATGCAAAATCGCAACAGGTTATAATAGCAAAGGATAGCAAAAATATAGTATTTTTCGAAAACTAAATATTTTTTTCAAGTTGAACTGAAACCAAATCTCGATTCACACACGGTGTAGCATTTTACTATGTTAATTGATATACGCACTCCTTCAACACCCAAAATCTTTGAGTTTTTTTCGAAAAATGACCGATTTTCGTTTGTCACAGATTTTCACAGATTTTTGCGGCCAAATGTCACAGGTTCGGTAAAAGAAAAGTGGCAACACTGGTTGTTTCCAATCGTAATTTAAGGGCCGGGAACTGTTGTTTCCATCGAATTTTCACGATCGGGAACGGGTGTTTCCCGACTGGGTATTTCAACTCACCCTGCACCCCCACCCCTAGCCTAGTCCCTGGCCCTGAACTGCAACGACTTCTATCAAAGTATTCCAACCCCAACTAACCTTTCATTTTCTGTGATAGTATCGATGGAAATTTGCGTTGTTGCATATAGAGGCAAATATTTTTGTTTCCCAAATTATCGATTAAACGGCAACACTCTTAAAAAATCACCAGTGGAAGGCTTAGCACCATAGAGGGGGCTTCGACTACGAAAGATGCTTTTGAAATATTTTGCGCTTGAAAAAAAAGTGAAAGTAGCAAAAACACGGATGACAGTTCTCAACTTCAAGCATTTCCACGGCTTTTATTTATTTATTATAAATAAACAACTGAAAACGATCGTAAACAGTTGTTTACGATCGGGATTTCAGATTCTCCATTTTTGTTAAACTTTTCGATCGTTTGCACATTAAAAAAAGAATTAACTTCCCTTCTATCGTTGTTGAGATTCAGGTCTTGTTTCAGGTCTTGAAAACCGAACCAAATTTTCTCGATTGAAAACGACTGTTTCCGATCGGAAACAACTGAAAACGATCGTAAACAGTTGTTTTATGCCACTTGAAAAAACAATTATGCAAAACTAAAAACTAATCAACTTTCTTATTGCCGTAGTTAGAAATCAGGTCTGTATTTATCGTCTTGAAAATAAAAACAATTGTTTCCGATCGAAAACAGTTGAAAACTATTGTTAATTTACGATCGTAAAATTACGATCGTAAAAAAACGATCGTAAAATTACGATCGTAAAAAAACAATAGTAAAATTACGATCGTAAACAACCGTTTCCAATCGTTAACAATTGTTTCCGATCGAAAACAGTTGAAAACGATCGGAAACAATTGAAAACGATCGTTAAATTACGATCGTAAAAAAACGATCGTAAAATTACGATCGTAAAAACACAATCGTAAAATTACGATCGTAAACAACCGTTTCCAATCGTTAACAATTGTTTACGATCGCAAACAAATAAAAACGATCGTAAACAGTTATCTATTGACACCTGAAAAAAAACGATCGTAAACATTGCCATAGTTAGAAATCAGGTCTGTATTTATCGTCTTGAAAATAAAAACAATTGTTTCCGATCGAAAACAGTTGAAAATGATCGGAAACAATTGAAAACGATCGTTAAATTACGATCGTAAACAACCGTTTCCAATCGTTAACAATTGTTTACGATCGTTAACAACTGTAAACAATTGTTAACAATTGTAAACGATTGTTAACAACTGTTTACGACTTAATTATTTCCATACGGGTGGTTTTGTCAATTGCATATAAAAAAGTAAAATGGAAAATAAAAATTACAGACTTAATATCAGCTAACAGCCAAGTAACTCAGGGTTATCCTAGCACAAATTTGAAGTAGAGATTCAATTGACTTTCTTTGATTTTGAATTTCTTAAAAATCTTCTTCCTCTTTTGAATGCATCTTGAGGTTCTGACCGCCATCTTCTCCACTGAAGTTGAAGTCCATGTGGCCAAATTTTCCAATTAACAAAGGAAACCAGCTGACAGTTTAGTCACTTTCAGCAGTGAATTAGCAAAATATTAGAAAAGTACCAATGCCGTGAATGGTTATTGTAAGTATCTAGAAAAAAAAATGCCTGGCTTGGGCTTTAGCTTTTTCTTCGGCGATTGTTCACGGTTACCAAACGTCCAGATAAACATACCTCTAGGGTCACAAGACCAGTTATCGGACAAGTTTTATTTTCGGACAAACCTACTTTTAACACATTATTCAGTCACTACTCCTGAACTAACTGATTTATAATAATGGAACCGATGCCATTAGATCCGTCTTCTTCTTCCGATCCCGATGGTGTGCAAAAATCTTTAGTTTTACGGCCACAGAATGATGCAAGTGTGGAAACAATTTATTTTATGCTTGGGAATCTCCAATTTCGGACAAGTTTAGCAAATTTTCGGACGAGGGTGCACGTCCGAAGTCTTGGCAATTTCGGACAAGTGATGGAGATTCTCAGTCCGAAGAGTTGCTTGAATGTCCGAAACTAAAGTTGCGTAAAACCTGTGTCCGAAGTTATGCCCAGATAGGCACCGTAATGCTCCTTGGGATTTTGAAACTTCGTATTTGTCGGATTCTTTTATTGGCAAAATATTCAAAAAGCCGAAGATGTGCACTTTTTAACAGTGTAAATTTCAAGTTTGTAAGTTGAAAATTTCGAGTTCTAGGGTACTTTAGGTCGAAAAAAAAAGGAAGTTTGTCTGATAACTGGTCTCCTGACCCTACTGTACCATACCAGCTGGCTCCTCAGCACAACCTTAACTATAGATGGTGTCATTTTCATCAATATGGAGTAAATAGTCAACTAGGATAGCTTGAACAAACATCTTCCCTTTTTTTTGGCCATAACAAATGGCAATCTTACCCTTTTCAAAGGTTTGTTCCCAGCTTTACGAATGAAAAATGACATTTTGGTGGCTTTTTCAGACTAAATGCATTCAAATCCACGCCAGGCAGTCTCAGTGTGGTTGGCCTATGTCCAAATATCCTATGCTATGCCTATGCACTAAAAGAAGGATATGCAACTAATGCAACTTTGAAGCTGTGCACGTGAATATTCTTCTTTTCATTTATCTGTGATGATGAAGAAGAAAAGTTTGAATCTTATTTGATCCTTATTTGATATTTGATCTTATTTGAAGCCCTTTCACTTCAAATTCAAAATAGCCTAAACATGTGCTTGCTTTTTTAGGATCTGTACAGGAGGCCAGGAGGGTGTAGAAAGAAAGAGCAGACTGCGGACATGCGATAAGTCTCTCCAAGAGTTAAACCAAGTTTGTTTGAATAGTTATTTACAGTGACCTAACTAATCACAGGGAAAATACTAATGAAAATTAAAGTCTACAGGACTCCAGGAGGGTTATCCATCCTCAGACAAGATTTCAAATTTCCAGAGAAGTTTTTTCTTCAGAATAGTCCATCTGGCTTAAAAAAGAACCAACAAATATGACAAAAATACTAGATTGAAGCTAGTTGAATGGTTTAGCGTTAGCCTACAATCCTACATATTGGATGTTGTTGTTGTTGTTGTTTGAAGGTTGACGTCTCGCGAGCTTCAGCTCATTCACGCTCGTGCCACTAAGTTTGAATGACTTTTCTTTCTTTCACCACTTTTGATAATCAATTTGACTATTTAGTCAATATACTTTTCGCCTATCGGCTGTCAATACTTTAAAATGAGGGGGTCTTTCTCAAGACGTCGTCTGAATCTGGGTAAGCGTTCCTCACTGTATCTTCTTATCTAATTTTCAAAACTCGTCTTCACTCACCAATCTACGACAATATTAAATTTCATTAAAACATTAATTCCTCTGGGGTCGTCTAAAATACACATATTAACTATTTACAATTTAAGTCATCTTAACCTACAGTATCCTATACAACTTTGTACTTTTTATAAAATTTCCCAAATATATCACAGACAATTTTCTGGCCCATGCCAGGGCATTTGAGTGGCCAAGGGTTGACCGTAGGGTAAAAGCACCAAATTTTCTGATCATATTTCCTTTCAGGATCACTCGTTGGGCATCATACTTTTTACACGCTAATAAGATGTGCCTTACATCTTCTACTACATCACATTCACTGCATTTATCGGATTCAGATTGGTTCCATCTGAACAAAGTTTTCCTTGTTTTTGCATGGCCAGTCCTCAACCTGAATATTGTTGATGCAATTTTTCTTTCTGGGTGGATCAAGTCAGCCGGGGGCTGTCTGCACTCATACAGGCTTAATATTGGGTTTTGAGATCTTCTTGCAAATTCTTCTTGTTCGTTTTTTATCAGCGACAGCTTATACGCATTTAAAAACTCCGCAACTGACATTTTAGCTGAAACTTCTTCACCGTGTACACTTCCCCATTTGGCTAATTTGTCAGCCATTTCGTTGCCACTAATTCCAACATGGGCTGGGACCCATGTTATTATCACAGAACTTCCATTTTCTTTCAGCTCATTCACAGCACATTCTATCTTCAGAGCTATTTCTCCGGCTGAGCTCTGGGACTTCGACAGGTAATCAATCACAGACAACGAGTCGGAACATATTAACCATTTACCAACACGGCCAAACGATTTTATAAACTCTAATGCTTTAAATATTGCAATCATCTCAATAGAGAAAATTGATAATCTCTGGGAAACTTTAAAACCACATGACAGTCCTGACCCAGGGATAACCACCGCACAACCAGCCCCCTCATTCGTTCTTGAACCGTCCGTATACACGTGGGCTGCACGTGGGTATAGTCATTCAGTTGTCTTGCTAAATGAGTCCACTCGTTCTTTAATACTGCACTAGGCATATTATTTTTACCATCTCTACTTGCTAACAGTAGCCTAACTGTTTGTCCTAGCCCAATTGTAGTGTGTCCTTCTCCATCTATCAGTATATTTGTAGTCGGAAGTGGAAGCCCAACTTCTTCCATCATCTTTGTGAATTGAACTACAGCTGGGGCAATGCCTTTTTCGTATCTGATATCCATGTTTAGAGGACGGATTATCTCTTCTGTAACAAGGTGTAATGGTTGTCCCATCTTTTTCGTGAAATAAACAACTTGTAAGGTCTTCCTCCTTCTTTCCAGGGGGGCAATACCCAGTTCACAATATATGGCTGGGATAGGGGTGGACTTCAAACAACCTAGGGATCTCCTTAATACTGTGTGCAGTGCAGTGTCCAGCTTGGATAAACTATTTTTCTTTGCTTCTCTGTACAATAGGCTTCCATAGTCTAACTTACTAATAATCACAGCCTTCACTATTTGGGCAACAACTGAGTATGGGGCTCCTCTTTTTCCCATTGACATAACATTTATCAGGTTCGCCCTACTCTTGATACTTCCAATCAGGTACTGTATATGATCATTCCAATTTAACTTTGAGTCCAGGATCAGCCCTAGATAGCAAACCGTCTCTTTTTTGGGGATTGGCAGGCCTTCAATATAAACGGTAGGTGCACAATTTTCATTTTTCTTCGAAAATAGAATGCATGCAGACTTTGCAGGTGAGAAAGACATCTTGTTATCTTCAGCCCAACTTGCCAAGTGGTCCATTGCCTTTTGAGTAGTCGCTCTTAAAATGTTCCGGTCTCGCGATGTAACAGCAGTGGCTATGTCACCAGCGTAAAGGTATAGCCTACATCCTAACACTGTTTCTAGGTTTATGTCCCTACAATACACTAAGAATAACAGGGGGCTTAACACCCCCCCCTGTGGAACCCCTCTATCCTCTTTTTTAACCGGTCTAGACTTAGCATCTCCTAAACTAACTTCTATTTCTCTATTTGAAAGGAATTCTTTTATCCAATCAACTATATTTCTACTAATACTCAACTTCCTTAACTTCTCTATCAATATCTCTACATCAACTTCTCAAAAGCGGATGTCATATCTAGTACTACCACCATTGTATCCTTACCTTGTTTAAATCCCTGTTTTATTTGGTTTTCTAGTCTAATCAATGCGTCTGTTGTGCTTCTATTTGGTAGGAATCCCATTTGCTCTGGTTGGACACTATTTTCTATGATGGGCAGGATCTTCTTCTTGATTAGGTGTTCTAATAGCTTGCACATGCACGATGTTAGGGCAATGGGTCGGTAGGAGTCTGGGGATTTTGGGTCCTTATCAGGTTTTGCAATTGGCACAATTGTGGCTTTTTTCCAGATCTGTGGGATGGTGCTTTCAGAGATTGACCTGTTAAACATATGTAGCAATACTTCTGCTGCCCGTGGGGGGAGATTTTTCAACATCTGATTGTGGATCTTGTCTGGCCCAGGTGCTCCACTGTTCAGTTTTTTTGTAGCTTTTTCCCAATCCTCGAATGTAAATGGGCTCTCATCGGCCTGGGGCTGCTGGTTGGGGCTACTCTCACCTGAAGGGTTATCCTCCACTGTAGTTTGCATTCCCTCGTTGTCTGACTGGTTACTGTTTGGAAGAGGGTCCTGACTGCTTCTCTTCTGAGGTGTGCTCTGAAACTTTTCTAGGAACAAATTCAGTTTTTCTTCGCCAGTTGTGGCCATCGTGCCATTTTTGGTCATGATTGGAGGCAGTTTCCTTCGCCGTTTTTGACCAGTGTAGATCTGGAAGTTTCTCCATAGTTCTCTCACAGATGTGGATTTGTTGAACTTATTTTCTATCAGTTTGACCCAGTTGTTCCTTGTCTCTTCTATGATTGTTCTTCTTAGTTGGGCCTGCGTCCTATTCATTTCGGTCTTGTTTTCAGCTGTTGGATTTCGTCTGTATCGGTTTCTTGCTTGTTTCCTATGTATGTATGCCTTCTGACATTGAGAGTTCCAGCCAGGGGTAGAGTTCAATGTCTTCTTCTTCATATTTACATATAATTATTGCTTCCTTCCTCAGTATTTCTAGTTAAACTTATTTTTCTTTTCAATTCCAACTTACTTCATTCCAACCTAACCTCGATTGACTTAAAAATGATGAAAAAAGAAGAGTTAGCAAAGTCAATGGGCAAATAAACTTTTTCTTTGAATATGCACATGTCCTACAGTCTACATAGATGAGAATTGCCAATCACACTTAGAAAGCTTAGGGTGAACTCGGGAAAGTCCGGCCATGGGGTAAGTCCGGCCATTTCACCTCTCGTCTGTGTTTTTTGGGATTTATTGTGGCTGACTAGCCTCTTTTCATCCTTAAGGGTAGCGCTTGGGAACAGTGTCGGAGATTAACACCATTGTATTTACCTCGCGGAGTTACATCAGGTTGAAAATTAGAGGACGGGCATTTTTACGGTTCCAGGGTAGGGGTTCCACTAAATTCAGTTTTTCTCGGAGATGCCATCAGTTGTAGCTTTTTTGGAAGTGTACTTAGAATCTATGGTGATTGACGAGTTCCCCAGAATATTTCCACATTTTACTCTACATAGCTGCTTGATTTAGATGGATGGCCGGACTTACCCCCAAAAAGAATGTGTTTTGGGTAAGTGCTTCCGCCGTACTAACGGCTGGCCGTACCGTGACTAAGGGAAAATCATTGGTTCTTACATGTGGTGGCTTCTGTTGATGATATAGTCTGATTTTAGAGATGCATTCATAGTGGTCGCAGCATGCTCTACAAGATGTCAGGCTCCAATTATTTTAATCTTCAAAAATAAAAAAGATAGATGGGGTGGCCGTACTTACCCCAAATTTGGGGTAAATCCGGCCATCCTGAGGTGTCCTAGTTAGAAGGACCACGGAACTCAACTGAGTGAAGTTATCACAAAACCAAGATATGCAAAATATCCGCAAGAATGTCAACTAGCCTAAAGGTAGAAAAAAATTCTTTGAATATTTCAGTTCTAGAGACACTAAGAAACTATAACAGAGATCACCCCCTCCTTCCCCTCTACCCTACCTCTAGAAATCAATCAACTTGTCTGTTTTTGGCCTATTTTATAGGATATCTAGAGGTAGGGTGAAGGGGGAGGAGGGGTGATCTCTGTTATAGTTTCCTAGTGTCTCTAAAACTTAAATATCCAAAGATTTGTCTTCTAGCTTTGCTTGTCCGAGTCACATGAAACTCTCCTAAATAGAGGATTATTTTTCTCCTCAGTGGGAGATTCCCCTGGGCTGGAGAAATCTCCAAAAAGTCTGGTGCCCTACTGTACAATAGGCTTGATCAGTAGCGTATATTAGGGGGGGGGGCGACAGGGGCGATCGCCCCCTCCGAAATTCTTGAAAAAGGGATTTTTAGTGGGGAAAACGTGTGCGAAACACGGGTGACAGGGGCGATCCTCACCCGAAATTCTCGGTAAAGGAGTTTTTTACGGTAAAAACGTACGCTAAAATACAAATTGAGAAGATCAATCGAAATTATTTACAGCACGGTTCAGTTATAGATCTCAGAAACAGTTTTTGAGTCGTAATGTGAATGATTACAAGATTAAAAGGTGTTGTTTGCACCTCGTTTTTAACATAATCGTCATTTGGAGTCGAATTTTAGTCTGGCTAGAAGTGTTTTAGTGTTAAAAACGGTCAAAAAATTAAAAAATCGCCGAAATCGCCGCCATTCGGCAGCATATTTTCACTGAGCTGTCGCCCCTCCCGAAACAAATCGGAATATACGCTACTGGCTTTGATAGATCTGAATACAGGACTAAATAAATATTCCTTGAGCCCAAGCTGACTTAGATATATATATTCATATAGTATAAAAACGGATTCGTCAGCTGTGATGCTTTTAAAGCGATATTTCGGCCCTTCTTGGCAAGGGTCCTCTTCTGGCTGTTAGTCCTCTTCAGGCTGCCAAGAATACTGACAGCCTGAAGAGGACCCTTGCCAAGAAGGGCCGAAATATCGCTTTAAAAGCATCACAGCTGGCAGCCTCTTCAGGCTGCCAAGAAGACTGACAGCCTGAAGAGGACCCTTGCCAAGAAGGGCCGAAATATCGCTTTAAAAGCATCACAGCTGACGAATCCGTTTTTGGGATCCCAAAACGTTAGTGACGGATACCTATGACATCGCAAAAGTTGTCCGTCTGTCCGTCCGTCTGTCCGTCTATCCGTCTGTAAGCACGATAACTCTCGAAGGGATTGAGATATTTTGATGAAACTTGGTGGGAGGATCCTTTGGGTCAAAGTACAAGTCAAGTTCGAAGATGGGCTGTGTAGCCATATATTTGAGGGTGGGGGAGGGGTTTCAAATTAAGGGGCAAGAAAAATATTTTTTAAAAGCTATTTAGATAGTTGATTTAGGAGTAAGGAGACACGCTGAATCCGAATATGAAAGTTATTTTCTCGTCGGACAAGTAGTTCGGCCGGAATCCGGCCAAAACCGGAAAGTTTGTTAAAAGTAAAAGTTTTATTTGAAGTTGATTAGATGATTGATTTAGAGGTGGGAAGACATGCTGAACACGATGGTGAAAATCTTTTTTTGACCGGACAAGTAGTTAGCCCGGAATCCGGCCGAAACCGGAAAATTTGTTCAAAGCAAAAGTTTTATTTGAAGTTGATTAGATGTTCGATTTAGGGGTAAGAAGACATGATGAACACGATGGTGAAAACCATTTTCTCGACGAACTAGTAGTTAGCCCGGAATCCGGCCGAAACCGGAAAATTTGTTAGAAACAAAAGTTTTATTTGAAGTTGATTAGATGTTCGATTTAGGGGTAAGAAGACATGCTGAACACGATGGTGAAAACCATTTTCTCGCCCAACAAGTAGTTCGCCCGGAATCCGTCCGAAACCGGAAAATTTGTTAAAAGTAAAATTTGTATTTGAAGTTGATTAGATGATAGATTTAAGGGTAAGAAGATACGCTGAATCTGTATATGACAATCATTTTTTACCCGGGCATATAGTTCGTCCGGAATCCGGTTGAAACCGGATTTTTTTTATAAGTTAAAGTTTTATTTGAAGTTGATTAGACGTTCTTTATAGGGATGAGGAGATGCGCTGAATTCGTTTCTGAACTATCTTTTTTTGGCTGGACAAGTAGTTCGCTCGGAATTCCGCCGAAAACGGAAATTCGGCAGAAGTAAAGCAGGAAGTTTCGATCAGCATCGTCAAAATAAATATGGCTTATACAGGTATATCTGAAATTAATTTTCTCAGATGATTAGCCTGGCGAAGACTGGATCTGGCGTAGAGAAGACGTAGTTGTCTGGTCAAATATTAAATTTTTGGGATCCCATCGAAACCTTTGGTCTTGTTATACTATATGAATATAAGGACTAAATAGAATAAACTTACAGACAATGGAGTAAGTTTTTATTTGTTCCAGTTCAGACATGGCTTCAGATAGCTCCTATGATGAGATACTAAAGCTCCTTCAGTCATTGCAAGTTGACACTATTCATCGAGACTGGACCAGACGAATTTGGGACGAGGACTTTCAGATAAGCTCTATTGAAAACCTTTCGATCCCATATGATGGTTTCTCAGTGGATGCGGGACTTACTACAATACTTCACAAACTGACACTCTCACTTAAAAAAGAGGCTCAGTCAAATCGGAGGACTTCAGCAGCATCAACTCTTGCTGTGAACTTTTCAGAGATGGAATCAAGCAGACAAAGTGATTCTTCAGTGCTCCCAAATGACCTTTTCAAAGTTCTGCCAAAGGTCCAGATCGAAATGAGGAGGCTTCTAGCCTTTCTCAGTTATTTGTTCGAGAAAGGGAGAGAGAATAGTGAGGATGCCAGTTCTGTTAGAACCAGTACTCTTGCAATATCAGTGTATTACCTACTGCTTTCAATGAAAGGAAGTTCTGGTTACCTAGTGTTTGTTGACTCATTATTTACCCAGTCTCTGTCTGTCCTGAAAGCCTTAGTTCAACAAGATGTTGATGGAATCAATGCTGTTGTGCTAGACATACAGGTTATGCTTACCAGTTTTAAGCTCAAAGGAAGGAGAGAAGTGGTACAATCTCTGGTCGAATTCATGATCGAAACAGCAAGTCTTGAACCAACCAAGTCTTCAATAACTGAGGAAAATTTGCATGTTTACTCTTCCAACCCTTTCATAGTCTGTTATCAGAATTTGAAGCTTTTGCTGAGTGATATCCACGGTAGTCCGCAAGAGACTCTTAAAGAGATCATGTGCTACTTGCTCCCCATCATTCTTGGGAGTGGGAAGAACAATAAAATCTCGGAAAACATACGGACAAGAAGTGTTAGCTTCCTTGTGCTGATATCAGACCTCCTCGGACCTCCAGGCAAAAAAGCAGTGGTAGGTTTCATTCAGCAGATTTGCTTGAATGTGGAGGACAAAGTGGACTCTCGGAAAAGGGCTATTGATACCGTGTTTGTTCTTCTGAGGGCTATCCCAAGTGATTTGCTTCTAAAGATCTTGAAATGGCTTATGCTAATGACCTTCCACAACTCTGTGTCTCTTAGAACATATGCTCTTGAAGTAATTACCAAAATTGGTACTGATTGTTCTATGGTAGAGTTCTTGCTATCAGCATTTAAAGAAGAAGTGACCTTCTTTACAACTGAAAGATCCAAAACACCAGTACCCCTAGCGGCCAATAAAGAAAATGAAGAAACACAGGATCAAAATGAACCTGAGAATCAGGAAGACGTCAGAACTGCAACATTCCATGAATCAGTTGACCTCTGCAGTTTTATCTTAGGAACAGTTTTTGCTCGTCTCTGGGACACGGTTCCAAGCGTTCGCGCTAAAGCGATGGTTTGCATTGTGTCATGCTTGGAGTGTGACGTCCCTCAGATGAAAAACAGACTGGGCCAGTTTTTCAGAAAATTCACTGGTAGACTACCGACAAACAATATTTTGAGGGAGCCGGTTGATATCCGGAAGGCTTTTGATGACAGTCCGGAACCATGCGATTATTTTCCCAATGTGGGTGACTTTTTGTTCATCTTGTTTGCATCCTTGACAGAGAAGACAGTCAAAGAACGAAAGCAGGCTGTGGAGCTTCTGTTCAAGATAATAATGACGGAGGATTGCTTCCTGACTGCTGAGTTTGTAAAGGTAGGATGGTTTCCTAACTTTTGTTGGATGACTTTGTCTTGTCACACTGGCAATAATGATCTTTCCTACTTTGCTAATCACTATCTATTCTTGTTCGCGAAAATTTTGAACTTTGAAGAGTATTTCATGTCCTTTCCGGTATTTGCTTCTAGCAAGCGGATCCCAGGAGAAGACCAAATGAAACCCATGTTCCAGCTTGATCTAGAAAGATTGTGAAAACGAGCCGTAGCCAGCCCAAAGTTGCCACGGCAGACAAAAATAAATCATCCAGATTTAAAATGAGATCACAAAAAAAATTATCAAAAGAAGAAATCAAGCTGAAATGTTCGGAGAATTTCGTGAGCGTTTTTGAAATTTGGTGATTTCTTTGGTGTTTTTATGTGAAAATCGCAACAGTTACGAAATTTGGTGATGCAGGCAGACAAATTCCCCAAAAAACTGATAATTCACCACCCGTGTAGCCAAAAAACAGCTTGTCAGATTATCGTCCTCCAGCGCTATTCCTCGCATGAGGCTGAAACGGACGACCGCGACGTGCCTCCAAGCTTTTCGCTTTCCCTTCATGTTCTAGGCATTAAGGTTAAGGAAAATGTCCAGTATTGAAGGAAACTGCTGACGATACATCTTCATGCCGAACTTGCGAGTCGGAGCTATTCGGAGCCAAATGTAATTTTTCCTTCAGGAATGCTTTTGAAGTTAAGAGGGTCTTCCCTTTGGTCAGACCTGTTTTAGGGTAGTCCTATGTACGGAACGCTAATAGTATAGAAGAATAGATACGGCTGTGTCTGTCCGAGACTGGTTGGAAATTTGGGACCGTCGTCCGATGTCGGGGCATACGTTCAGTCTCTCTTTTCCAAAGCATCAATTTTTTTACGTGCCTAGAAGAACGATTGCTTGAGAGAAGCTGATGCACGATAAAATCGGTTATCTTAATTTGCCAGTGTTTTTGCTAGAATTCAACGGGCCTGGAGAAAGGCTTCAAACAGCCAGAGTCGTGGGTAATTTTTTCTTTTCGGACTTTACTGATTATATGGAGAGCGTGTTTTTGAACTCGCTCAGTGCTTTTCAGTTGCTGTGTCTAATATGTTGTACTTTCTTTGTTTCTTTTCTTTCATTACTTCACTGTCTTAAACTTGTACAGTGGGTCATAAATGAATATTGTTAATTTGCTCAGTACGTGAGTTTTGATCTGCAGTGAGACCAAAATGCCACACTGCACATGCGTAACTCCAATATGGATCTTAGAATCAAAAGTGTAGGATCCATGCTTAGGATAGCCAGGATGTGAAGACTGGGGACGTTATGTTTTTTGCGTTACTGAGTATTTCCATTGTAATACTTTCTCAACTCTAAGGGAAGTCGAAGGTCAGGACTCCAGTTTCCTTATTCTGTGAACACCGAAGAACTCATCGAGATAATTCTCTAGATTCAAAATGCTTAGTCCCTCTCAAAACTGCCATTCAGTGGTTCCAAATGCATTTCGAATGCCGTTTCTTACTCTCCTTGGTTTCAGATCGCATCTCAGAATTGCCGTGACCCTTCCGTAGTGATCCGACAGACTGCACTTGCCCTTGTAACTGACCTCATGGTGGCAAAACCTTGCGACGTCACCCGAAACGTCTGGATCCAGAACGTGCTGCCAGCCACAGAGGATAGGGAGGAAAAGATTGTGAAGATGGTGTTTGAGGTGAGAAGGCGATAATATGTCACCCGGGGTATTCTATGCCTGACTTCAAGGACGTATTGAAACTATGATTCTGTACTTCCGGCTCCATCTATTTTTTTTCGAAAGTTCTATCGTTTAATGTAGGCTATTTTTCGTCCATCCTACAGCGCGAACGAAAGTCTTCTGGACCCAGAATCTGACGACAAATATAATTGAGACAGAAATGAAAAATAAAATGGCATAGTACGAAATCGTCGGACTGCTTGTTCACGTACTGTACGTTAAAGCAGCCATGTCATTCTTTACGGCCGTTCATTTTGCCTCCGCTCGCTAAATTCTCACTTTCACATGATTTGTTTCGTACCCGGGATCGCATCAGTCTTTCCTATGTCTTTCCTATCAGTCTTTCCGTGCACATTTTCGAGCAAAATTTTTGTTCCAATCAGGTTCGAAAGCTCGAAATTTTATGAATCAAAACCGAGTACGTCAACAGTGACGTCGAAAGTAGGGGAATTTTGTATAAGATTCAGAATTTTTTCTGACGACATTAAAAACAAAGAGGAAATAAGTGGAAAATAATTCCGACAGTTCGAGTCGCTAATTATGCCATCAGAAACTTCGCCACCAGCTAGGTAAACAGATACGGATGATTTCTTGGCAGGCTCATTGTGCCGTATATATAGTTAGTGTTGTAAAATTACCGTAAAATAAAAACTCGGTAAGTAAAATAGGTAAAATTGGTAAAATAAGGTAAAATAGGTAAAATTGGTAAAATATGGTAAAATAAGGTATTCCATGGAAAATATAAGGTAAAATTGATGTTTAACAGTAACTCACAGGATTCAGACCTGGATTGAGACAAGGTTGACGTATTTGGTGTCATGTCGGCGCTATGAGTTAGATCAATAAAAATATCTATCTGTTAAATATTTAATTGCATCTAGTGCAATTCGGATGGTTGTGCAATTGCATTATTTGCAGCTGGCAAAATTGATTTTGAGGAACTTCAGAGAATTTACTTTTCCGTTAAGTTCCAAATACAAATATAAAAAAGTGACATTAACACTTTGATCACAGTAATAAAGTAATAAAATAGCTCAAGGTGACGTGAGTAGCAACTCGAAGAAATCCCTAATTGTTCTTTTCTCTTCTTATTACCCCCTATCGAGCTAAAAAAAAAACTTGCTGTCATGGAGTTGGTACCAAATCAACCAGTTAATCCTCTAATACTGTGTGTCCAGGACTTTCAGTAGTAGTCTAAGGCATATTAGCCTAATCTCTGTGCATTATTTTCTTTTCTTTGGACATGGGCTTCATGTCAATGCCTGCATACTGCAGGTAGCAGCACAGTAACACATGACAACACTAATTAGGCGACACTAAGTTAAAATACAACAAAAAACATGTCATAGCAGACCTGCACAATTGGTAGGCTACTACTGTCACTTTCTTCCAAATTCCGCCCTTCTATTCACGGTGTTTATATTTCCCTTTAAAAATCAGATGTCATACTCATCTTTTGCTTTCTGATGCCGCCCTGGTCCCTGGAGTCCCTGGGTAGTTTTGCTTTGACACCAAGTGTAAAGATGTCAGTGAAATACAGGTAAATTCGTAAAATGATGTTTGAAAACCGGTTTCCTAGTCCTCCCTGAAGGCCCTTGGTGGGTTTTCCCGTCAACATGTGCAAAAATGGCAGTAAAATACGGGTAAATTACGTAAAATACCGGTAAAATACGTAAATTACCGGTAAAATACGTAAAATAGTAAAATTGGTAAAATACCAATATATACCAATGGTAAAATACCAATTTTACGGGGGTCCGTAAAATTACGGTAAAATACGTAAAATACCGAATTTTACCGTGACCAATTTTACCATTTACAACACTATATATAGTGCCAAATCACTGCCTTGGCCTTGAGTCTTGAACTCACTTGTTTGATTTCCCGTTAGCGAGTCCCAGTGTCCCACTTAAATTATCTTACCGACCGGTAAACACCCTACTTGGCTACATGGAAACGTGTCTTGTGTTATGTGGTAGTCAGTGACATATGTGAGGCGAAGCTAAAGGACAAGTATAATTGATTGGTTTGAAGAAATTCTACGTCATTTCAGCATTGCGGTTATAGCGACATGGTGACAACCGGAGCCCGGGATGCTATGGTTATATTACTTTTTAAAGGCAATGTCTGTGTCTGCAATGGCATTGTCGCGAAAATGGAATGAATGCATAAAAAGGCTAAATAGCCTCTATAAAACGGGACGAAGCAATATTCCGAGAATATTTCTCAGTGTAAAAGTTGTCCGGAAGCATTTTTAGCGCGTTAACCTAGACAATTTGTGAAGTGAGGTTTGTTCTGAATGGAAGATCGGATGATTTTTCAAAGACAGTGGTAAATGGTCTTTACAAAACAGGGTGATGGACTGCTGGAACGTCTTCCCATCTGACGTAGTTATGAGTGACTATCAACACCTTCAAGAATTCCGATGACAACCTGCACGGCGTAGCCTACGCTGAAAAAAATGTATGATGAAAAGTGTTTTAGACGTACGCTGTAGAGGCCTGTGGCCTTTTTTTTGCATTATATTTTTATTGTTAAAGTTTAACTGAAAAGCCAACTTATTTGTGTGTCATTTAGTTGAATACACTGAATTATTTGGATTCTGCAAAGGAATTTTTTTGTTTTCCACTATCTGCTCTAGTTATGACATTCAGAATATCTGCGGCCGTCCCCACAGTAAAAATTCTACTATGACGCGGGAAATTTGTATCTTAACACACACAAGGCTTTTCAGTGGGCAGTGGCGATATTGGTGAAGATTGCTTAGTGCCTGAACAAAAAAAAGTCATAAATCTTTCTTGTAAGGCATACAACAAATTAGAGGTACCACAAATCACACGGAAATTCCACTATTTGAAAATCGATTATTCCTGAATAGCGGAACAACCAAGTAACGCATTTTCAGCGGGTCTTCAAGCCAATTTAAGTGAATAAGTGATGGATAACTAGATTGTCCTATCCCAGTCCTTTTCGGTTAAACTTTAATATTATGGAAGGTTGAGATTATTTGTTAAATCCACATTTACAAGGTAAATATTATTTCCTTTATTTATGTCCTTTTTTTAGAGCATGGAAAATGTTCTTCTGCGTCAACTGCAGGGAGAAAATGAACCTTTGGCGCTTGAGCTTCTGAGTCAGATAAACGCCTACGGCTACAGACAGCAGCTTCAGAAGGTCTGCTCGTCCTGGTCTAAGGAGCACAAATTAAAGTAAGCAGCCCACCTTCCTGTAAGCCAGGCATTCCTTGCGAGAGTCGAGAAGGCATCGTTCGTTCAAAAGACCCGTCGTACCTATAAAGCCAATAGTTGCGTTTTTTGCCTTTTCTCCGTAGGTCGGTTAACCTACCTACTTGCCACTATTGACCGTTTTTTCGTCTCGCCGGTCGGTTCGACTGAGCTCTAAAAAGAACAAGACCAAAGGTTCCGATGGGATCCCAAAAATCCAATATTTGATCCAGACAAATAGGTTTTGTCTTCGCCAGATCCAGTCTTCGCCAGACTCCTTGAACATTTTTACTCTTAAAATTTAGAAACAGGTTAAGGCCAAACAGCTAATCATTAAGAAAACGATGTTCAGATATGGATTCAGCATGTGTGTGCCTTACTTCTGCGAATTTTCCGGTTTCGGCGAAATTCCAGTACTACTTGTCCGGCGAAAAAATAAAGCTCAAAAACGAATTCAGCGTATCTCCATATCCCTATATCCGACATCTAATCAACTTCCAGTAAAAATTTAACTTATAACAAATTTTCCGGTTTCAGCCGGATGTTCAGATATGGATTCAGCATGTGTGTGCCTTACTTCTGCGAATTTTCCGGTTTCGGCGAAATTCCAGTACTACTTGTCCGGCGAAAAAATAAAGCTCAGAAACGAATTCAGCGTATCTCCATATCCCTATATCCAACATCTAATCAACTTCCAATAAAAATTTAACTTATAACAAATTTTCCGGTTTCAGCCGGATTCCGTACGAACTATATGTCCGGCCAGTGTCCGGCTAAAAAATGATTGTCATATACTGATTCAGCATCTCTTCTTACCCCAAAATCGGACATCTTATCAACTTCGAATACAACTTTTACTTTTAATAAACTTTCCGGTTTTGGCCGGATTCCGGGCGAACTACTTGTCCGGCGAGAAAATGGTTTTCATATTCATGTTCAGCATACCGTTTTACCTCTATATCGAACATCTAATCAACTTCAAACAAAACTTTTAATTTTAGCAAACTTTCCGGTTTTGGCCGGATTCCGGGCGAACTACTTATCCGGCGAGAAAATGGTTTTCATATTCGTGTTCAGCATGCTTTCTTATCCCTAAATCGAACATCTAATCAACTTCAAATAAAACTTCTACTTTTAACAAACTTCCCGATTTTGGCCGGATTCCGGGCGAACTACTTGTCCGGCAAGAAAACGGTTTTCACCATCGTGTTCAGCATGTTTCCTTACCCCTAAATCAAACACCTAATCAACTTCAAATAAAACTTTTACTTCTAACAAACTTTCCGGTTTTGGCCAGATTCCGGGCGAACTACTTGTCCGGCGAGAAAATAACTTTCATATTCGGATTCAGCGTGTCTCCTTACCCCAAAATCAACTATCTAAACAGCTTTCAAAGAATATTTTTTTTGCCCCTTAATTTGAAACCCCTCCCCCACCCTCAAATATAGGGCTACAGAGCCCATCTTCGAACTTGACTTGTACTTTGACCCGAAGGATCCTCCCACCAAGTTTCATCAGAATATCTCAATCCCTTCGAGAGTTATCGTGCTAACAGACGGACAAACGGACAGAAGGACAGACAGACGGACAACTTTTGCGATGTCATAGGTATCCCGCCACTTACGTTTTGGGATCCCAAAAAACGGAGTCTTCCCGTCGCCGGCGCCTATCTCTCCTGTTTGAATTTCGCGCCGTGCCAAGAGCGTAGGTCGGTTGGATGGTCCCGGCTCAGTCCACAGGTCGGTTAACCGACCGGCGAACGGAGCCAAACAACGGCATATAAAAACTTAGGTCGGTTAACCGAAGGAAGAAAACGACTTATAGTGGGAAATCTTGTAGGTCGGTTAACTGGATGAAGGCAAAAAACGCAACAAATGCAACCTACTTCCGTAATCGCTTCCTCAGTTCTTAAACCAGGAGACTTGAATTTCAAATGGTACCTTCTAACCCCCCTAATGACAACTCACTGATTTTCACACTTGTCTTGTTTTGCTATTTTCGATGCGTATTATGCCCCCGACGCTTGTTTGCGGGAAGCTCCATCAAGAAAAGCTGGTTATGTACATTTTACCTTGTTTTTACTAGAAGTCAACCGTCCTGGACAAAGGCGTTGAACAGTCAAAGCCGTTTGTAACAATGGCTGAACCAGAGCCTAATTTTACAATAATTTCTTTAGTTCTGCCAGGGATTATTTTAAGAATGGAAGTAGAACAACCAAAAGGCTCAACTGTTTATGACTAGCGATAAAGTAGGGCTCGAGCAATAGTGTGGCAGTCGTAATAAGTAATGCTTTAGAAGCGTGCCTAAGAATTTCACTGATCTTGCTTTAGTGGACAAAAGTGTGGCAACTCTATTGTCTTTGACTTACGCCTTCGAATTCAAAAGATCTTGGGTATTTCACGTGGGACCCATTTCATTCCCTTTTAGAGCTGTGAATACTCGAGTTTTATTTAAGCACGACCTGTTGTCAGATTTAGGCATTGCAAAGGGGGAATTAACGAACTTGAGAGGGAATATACCATTCGTAAATCATCCTTATTGGGAATTCGAATGGAATATGACAGTTCCTCAAGGGAACAGTAAGAAATGCTGAACCGGACCGTTGCCGAATCGCTCTAGGAAATTGATAGCATGGGACCTGTCCTCCGTGCATAAGTTTCCGAAGCAGGGTGGCTGGCTCCAGTATACACGCACACCTTCTTGCTGCACTGTATTAGCTTGATCATGGTTCAACGCCTTGACATAGTTGAGGTTTAGAGTATACCGAAAGTTTTTTAAGTTTAATCGAATAGGGCTGAGATACGATGATCTAGTTACCCATCACTTATTTACTATATTTGATTTGAAGTCGGGACGAAAATGCGTTATGCCTCTTCGTTGCTCCGCTATTCATATAATCGATTTTCATCGAATGAACCTTTTCGTTCGGATTTGTGGTACCACGATGTGCTTGTAGAGCCCAAGATGAAAAAATAAAAAAAATCCCTTAGCAGAGTCAAAATAATTCAGTGTTTTCAAATCGAAGATGTAAAATTAAGCCGGCTCTTAGTTAAGCTTTAAGTGTCAGACTGCGATTAAGCCTTTTTTGACATCAAAATGCTTTATATAAAATTAATCTAATATTTTAGTGTTATTCGATGGATTCCATGAACAAATTTCAACGAAACTTCTGTGCCTAGCTCACAAACAAGGAATTATGTTCTTGAAAGTTCTTTTTGCAGTCTTTCCGTGTTTTTTTTCTACATTCGAGAGAGAGAGAGAGACGTACGAACAGCGTATTCGCCGAGTTTGTCGTGAAGGTCGAATAACTTCACTGGAACTGGAATACATATATAAAACAAGTCAAAACATATTTAAGAGGGTCAGAGACAAAAACAAAGAAATTCAACAATAACAGCGACCATTATAATGGTTGTTGTACAGCTCAGCGAAACTTGAGACAAAACTCCGTCGAAATCTTTCGTGCTTAATTTGGGAACTTTTTGGGACTTTGTCGTTGTCGCCTGTTGCGGACTGGTGAGTAGGGTTCGGGGATGATGGATCGTGAACAGGGAACAGACAGGGTCTTAGTACCTTCTTTTCGCGTCCAGAGTAGCAGTCGCCAGTAGACTTCTTTTATGCCGAAAATATCTCGCGAATATGTATAATGCTGTCACACTGCCGCATGTTCTGTATATCGCGTCGTTTTGAAATTTGCTAACCGAGACCCAAAAGTGCAAGCTCCGGTCCCTTTACTTTAGGTTTGCGAAGTTTCTGTCGCGTTGTTCCTTGTGCACGAGGAATACCTATATGACTGAAAAACACCAGATTGCGGACCCCAGTATCGCATCCCTGGCCTAAACATTTTTATAATTCTTGATTGTGTAATTGTTCTATGTTGTGCTATGAATTCCTTTTTTCTCCTTTTTTCCTCTCTTTCTTCTTTACTCCGTTTTGTTCTGAGTAAAAACTATGGGTAACAAATATATTACTTGCTTAGTTACTTTAAATGTCTCTTATAGCCATGAATATTTATGGACCAAGTCAACCAAATATTGTTAATTTGGAAGAAGACTAGCCCTAGACTCTAGAGCACTAGTGTATGTGGGTTATCGTCGTCTGTAACAGTATTTCTTTCACTTTCTAGGCCTGGTCTGATCTCCGTACTACAACGACATTTGGAGGGAGAATACAAGCTTTCAGCCTGGTTCTTCATGTCCATAGTTTGCCGGTTTGTTCCTGTCAAGTCCGGTGATTTTGCAGCCGATGCCTTTCAGCAACTCCTTTCAAATGACAAGAGCGAGGTAACCTATTTTACCATGATCATCATTAAAGATCGGCCTCAGTTTTTAAGCCGCGTTCGATTTAACAACTCAGTTATCTACTATTGTCGACGACCAGCCCTAGATGCCGTTTTATTCAACTACGGCGTAGCGCTGTTGTTGTTGTGTTTCAAAGCTGTAGTCGTAGTTCTACAAATCCGTCGGATAATATCCGTTTCCGACGGAAGATTTTTTTTGTTGTTGTAGTATTTCCTTCGATGTTGTAGCGATGAGGAAAATCGTTCATCTGTTGTCGTTCGATAAAATTTTCGTTGAGAATGACGTCATTATCTGTACGGTGGATGACTGTTTGTGAATCGAACGCGGCTTTAATAGTCTCCTGATTACGTTCAAGGTCAACACCCTGTTTCCTGCTTCATTAAAAGGACCGGTCATACTATATTTCTGACCCCCCACGTTCTGAAGAGTACCGGTAATCATACGTCGGGGCACCATGCCCCGGAGCAAGGTCACAGTACTGTTTGAAAAAAAAAAATCATACCAGATTTTCAGTTCAGCACATTTTTAGCCGCCACCCAGGAAATCTTACGTCACCAGGAGGATTAGTTGGCTTAGAGGGTAGGATCTAATCCGTTAGACCTGCTATTTTGATTGGGCGGCCAGCGCCAACCGTGAAGTGTATAGGGGGACTGGAGGAGAGGCTTTTGAAAGTTAAAACGGTGTATCAAGCTGCTTCATTCTAGCTAGGATTAAACCGGAAACATTACTGGTTCAGTTCTCATGTCTGCTCATCCCGTTAACACTTCCTAGTCCCTTGTATACGGCATCACCTGCGAAGTAAAATACAATCATTCCATTTCCTTGTTCCCAAAAATAGTGTTTTCTTCCCCGATACTGTCCTAGTAAACACATTTTGGAGTTGGATAGTGGCAGTATTAAAGTTCGAGTTCTCAGGACACTTTATGTTTGGATGGGTTAGAAGATATTGTTCCAAGTTTAGAAGCTTAAAGCACAACTCTTACTAGAAATAATCTTTTTCCTATGAAATGGATCAGAAAAAAACATTTCCGAAAATACCATTACTTTCCATCTAAAATTAGCGATTTTCTTGTTAGCGCCTGTCGACTATGTCCAGCCTTCCTGCTCTCCCACGCGGCGGCTGGGCGCAACAAATTTGAAAACTGGTCGCGCCGTGGTTAAAAAGTTTGAAAAAAGCAAATAAAAGAAGTAATAAACAAAAGCTTCTCAGATCCTTATCTGTGAACGAGTTGTCAGCAGATGCTGATGATCCCGGCAAACGTTTCGTTGTGTGACGGGTAAAACTCGGCAAGACCAAAAAAGCGCTAAAATTTCGTAGGCACAAAAGGAAACAATGGAAAAAGGTGGGGATTTTAGAAGCTTATAATTCTGTATGGGAGCTAGATATATTATAAAAACCAGAATAAGCAAGAGGGGTCCTTTAAGGGGATCTAAAGTCTTATTTCCGGAACAGTAGTTAAGTAAAACGGTTGGAGGAGGAAGGGGTGTTTTGGGGGGTTCCCTTTTTGCATATTTACGAGTTGGACAGTGGTAGTATTAAAGTTCGAGTTCTCATGACATTTTGTGTTTGGATGAATAGAGATACTGTTCCAAGTTTAGAAGCTTTAGGGATAGTAATTAATTAAAACGATTGGCGGAGAGGGGTATGTTTTAGGTTTCCGTTTTTGCATACTGTGGAGTTGGACAGTAGTGGTATTAAATTTCGAGTTCTCAGGACGTTTTACGTTTGGGTGGGTTAAAAGACGTTGTTCCAAGTTTAGGAGCCTTAGGGGTTATAAAGTCTTATTTCCTTAGTAGTTATCAATTACCGTGATTTGAGGAGGGGGAGAGGTGTTTTTGATGTTCACTTCCTGAACCTGAATTCGTCTCTTATCAGGAATCTTAGCGCTTGGGTTGGGAACTTTGAAACATTTTCTGAATGTTAAGCCGGGATAAGTTTATAGGTCAGACGAAGTAGCAGATTGGCATTTCCTGATCTGTGAGCAAACGATAATTTTGCATGCCCCCAGACCTGTTAAACGGATACGTCAGCCGAATTTTATTTTAGCGATATTTCGGCCCTTCTAGGCAAGGGTCCTCTTCAGGCTCAAGCTTGAAAATGAACTTGAAGTTTTTCCACCTTGAGTGACCCTTGCCTGAAGAGGACCCTTGCCAAGAAGGGCCGAAATATCGCTCTAATAAAATTCAGCTGACGCATCCGTTTAGCACTGTCAATTATGATTCGCAGCGAACTTGGGCTTTTCATACAATTTCATACAAAATTTCAAATTTGTTTTGTAGAAACAGAATCTTTGAATCACTTGGAATGTTCTTGAGTCTGAAACTGTAATGAAAAAAAAGTAAAAAAATAGAGCGTGCATAATTGTAGTGAAACCCCGTCTTAAGTCGGATCCCAAACGCGGATTTGGATTATGTTTTGATGTGATCCAGTCAACAGCAGTTTTAGCCCGTTTTGTATTTACCTGACGGAGCAATATGACCTGCTGCCCCTGACGTTCCCGAAAACTGTTGGTCCGATGAAAAATTAATTTTGTCAGTTCATAATCAGAAAACACTTTTCTACAAAATCTTAATTTTCACCTGAAGTCCGATCGATTTATTGGTCCGGTAATAAAGTGAAGTAGAGCAAGCCTCTCATCTAAATACCTCTTCATACGATAAGGTTCCTTCATGGATTACCCCGTTTTTGCAGTGCTACAGAGCTATGCGCTGATATTTGTGTTTTGAATTTTTATCAACTGCATTACGCTAATCGAGTCTCTCTGCGAGAAAGGCTTTTAGCATCTGGAAACCAGTTAATTTTAGCGCTTAGTTCTCCGCTATTGCGTTTGTCGCTTCCAGTTTGGTTGAATTTGTATGAGCCCATCGAGGACGGTTAAATGTGTGATTGTTCCTTTTCTTATTTTTGTTGTTTCTAATTTGTTAGTGATTAATTATGGTCTTTGTCACCGGAATAAAGTATTGAACTTTACTCCTACATAGACACACTCCACTCATTTTGGCTATATGCAAACTTTCGTTTTTCTCCGGATTCCGGTCGAACCGGAATTCCGGATTCCGGTCCGGTAGGAACGCCAAGCAGAGACATATGTCTTGTAGCACCAGACTTGCCAGTTGCATACAGTAGACTGCGACCTCGCAATTCACTGTTTTTTTTTCGTTTTTTTTCTTTTCTCACCACTGTCTGGTTCTTCTCCTATTAAACGCGTTTTTCGTCTCACCAGTGATCTCACTAGAACCGACCTTCCGAGCAGGTTCTGGCATGTCCGAAACCAGTTGGAATAACCAGACACTGGTTAGTCCGAAAACGGGATATAATACTGGGGAGCAGCCATCAGCAAATATAAAAACGCCTTATAGGTAGAACCCAAGACCACCGGTGAATACTCCGGGGAGAAAGAACGCAGCCATGAATGAATGAATGAATTTATTCCCAATAAAGCCCAAGGGCCATGGCGGGAAACATAACACAATAACAAAAAACAAAATATCATACACTCCGAAAACAAACCAAAAATCAACGTCTATAAAAATAGTTCACGGTGTGTCATAGCTAACTTCAGGAACCTCCGACATCTGAACTATTGAAGCTCGTGGAAGCGCCAGTGCAGACAGACCTTCTTATCCACTCTTTTGCAGGGGATTGACGTTCAGATTCTCCAGCTGGTACTTCAGACCCTGGTTGCTATCTCCATGCAACTAAGTCCACAAAAAATTGAGGCTTTGCACTCTCAGATCCTGAACTTGCTGACAAATTTCCACCTTCCTGCCGAGCTTGTTCCGGTGGCCAGGGATGTTCTTGTTGCTACTTCTAAGAGAATTCAGCCCTCAAAATGTGAGGAGTTTGTGACTGAATGGGCAACTGATATAGTCAAGGTAGGTGATAGATGCAAGTCGCCATTGTTGCGCGTGGATTGTTTATTTAAACAAATAGCTTACAGCTAGAAAAAGGAAGTCAGACTCAGCTGACGTTAATACAAGGTACTAATTCATACAGTTCATGAAAATCATCCCGAAGTAAAAAGCTGGAACAAAAATACTGTTGGAAAACTGACTAGTGCATGCGCAGGGTATGGCAGAAACAGGCTGCCAATGTTTCATGCGGGTCAACGGTCCAGATCAGCAATAGAACATCATCTAGGGCATGTGCCCTCACCAACTATCAAGCTCCGTCCAGGATCGGATCACGCGTCGGATCACGGAAATGTCCGGTACCCTCCTCAAGCTCTCCCGTCGACGTTGGAATCGATTCGGTAAATGTAAAGTCTAGACCATCTGGTCCTACCACCCATCAAGTTTCACTCGAATAGGACCACCTGTTTGCAACTTATGTGGGTCACAAGATCCCGGATTCCCCCTCCCTCCATCCTCACACTGATGATGGGATCCCGGAAAAGAAGTTTTTTTGTTTTTTTTAATCCCGTAGCATCTTTTGTAACTTAACTTGGCCTTTTTATATTTTTAAAACAAAACTGTAGGAGATCACGTCAATTACTATTCGTGGCTCACCCTCAGTGACGTTAATTTTGATCTATTTTTACCCAGTTTTAACTATTCATTAACTTCCATTCCTTAAAGTACCAATCTTGACTGCAAATTCAGAAAAATACTTTTATGCAGAATATACATTTTCATGATCTCCATGAGCTCATTATCATTTTTGCCTCAAGGGTTTTGCTTACACATGAATTTCTAGCGCCTTTAAAGTGCGCATCGTTACAGCCAAGTTCAAAAATAAAATACTTTTTCTCTAGCTCCCTTAAAGTGCGCATCTTAACCGCAGAGTCGAAAAGTACGTTTGATCAAACAATCCATCTTAACCCATGCAAGTGCATATGAGCTTACAGCTCTTGTTTTTAGCACGGGTCGGGCCGTTTAGCTGCGTGCCAAATTTCAGCGTTTCATCTTACGTGGGAGTTCCGGACAGCGTGACAGACAGACAGACATTACGATCGCTATAGGCAATTTGGCTGAATTGCAAGGGCCATAAAATCTCTCCCTGTGACACCCACGAAATTCTTGAAACTAAAAAGCGAATTAAAAAAAATTTCCGAAATCAATATGAATATTTCTAACAAACCTACTACGCTATATATTGCTTTAATGGTTTCGTGAGCAGGTGAACCCCCTGACCCTTCCCTTGAATACCTCCTTGTGTCAAGAATGTCCCATTGTTACTGTTTCCTTCTCTGCCCACACGTTGTGATTTCTATCTTTCCGGTCAGTACCTTTTAATTTTCCTTTCCATTCGCTTCCGTTGCCCCATTCCGATACACCTCTGAATTTCCCTGAATAATTTTCGCCTCGTTCTTCAGTGACTGATTCCCGTTCGGGTCCCTAACTCTTTTGTGCGATTCAGGAATTCCCTGGCTCGCGTCTTTTCAAGCCCCCGAATTTATGTTCCGGATATTTCCCGGTTCGTGGCCCCCTAAGGGCCACTTGTCACATTTGGTCCTAGGTTTTGGAAGTTAGACAAAGCGAAGATTATTTCTAGGAGCTTTCTGGAAAGGTTGTTTATTTTTTAGTGAGAAAATGACATTTGAAACTGAAACGAGCGAATTTATCATGCCTCCTTGCAAAGCGGAAGGAGTTAGAGTTTTTGGCATTTTCTGATTAAAATAGCACGTAGACTGGTTGGAGATTTATGCCAACACAATAGGGAAAAAGTGGAGTTGTTAGGTAAAAGAGAATCGAATTTGGCCTTGAATTGGATTTGGTGGCGGTTATTGAGGCATTTCTGGGAAATGAAACAGTAGCAGTTAGCTACTCTTGGGCTAACATTAGACGGGTAAAAGTACATACAGGATTTTGCTAAAGGTTATGTAGGTAATTGCAGCAGGTAACTTGATATGTGTAGTATAAATTTGTAGCCTGATAACCCACCTAAAGCAGAGGCATGCTTCTTGAACATTAGTTAACTTTGAACAGTGCAGCTTTGGGCTAAATGGCGAAGTAAAGACCCTAAACACCCGTTCAGGTCTTCGTAGGAGCTACTTTGGATGACATGTACTTGGCTTTCTCACAGCAAGTGGGTGGAAATGCACTTTCCAAAGTTAACTAACGTTCAAAAGAGCATACCTCTATTGTAAGCCTAGGTCAGTGCGTCGGTCCTCCTGCGCCATCTGTGGTGCATAATGCTGCTTTCACACTGACGCGTTTATCTTGCGTAATCTGATGCGTACGCGTCGACGCAACGCAAGAATAGAGCCGCTTTCACATTGACGCGTTTATCTTGCGTAATTTGATGCGTACGCGTCGACGCAACGCAAGAATAGCGTTGCATCGACGCGTACGCATCAGATTACGCAAGATAAACGCGTCAATGTGAAAGCGGCTTAATACTGGTGTACTGTGGTGTACGAACTGTCTTGTTACGGTTAGATCTTCCAGGTTAGTAGAAGGCCGAGGCTCCACATGAGCAAAATAACACTAGAGGCGTATTCTTGCCAACAAACTTCTTTTTATAAGCATTCCTCGTGTTCTCGCTGTTTTCCTCGCGGAGTCCGCGTGGAGTGACTCCCTCTATTCTCGCCGCTCCGTTCGATTCCCCGAGGTCGGGAAACGGCGAGAATACGCCTTAGGAATAGCGCCAAGACTTGAAAAAAGTGACACACACTCGAGTAGCAGCGACACTAGCACCACTAGCGATAGGGAACGTCCCTACTGAAACTCATTCAGTCGTGCAACAGCGCTGGCTCCGGTAACTTCATATTCTGAACACAGCAAACAAAAAAATACAGCCTCCCTTGTTTCTTCGATGTATACAGTCCGCATCTTAGCTTTACTAGAAATTTATAAACCCGCAAATTTGTCTCGCTTTAAATACCACAAGCGTAGTGGGCGACGCTGCAAGTATGGCCCGATTGTGAGGCGTGAAAAGCATAGGTCTTGGCGCTACTCCCTAGTGCTATTTTGCTCTGGGCTCCACACAGTCAAGTCAGCTTTTTCGGATTTTCCTTAAATGGATGATAACCATTTTCTCTAGCGATCCTCGACATTTCTTAGATGTCGCTTTGCATGTATTTTGCCGCGCAGTCATCATAAACAATCACTCCATTCCCAGTAGCCCATCCATTTGCATATTTATTAAATACTTCTTCAGCCCAAGCTGCCTTGGAATCATAGATTAAAGTTTAACCGAAAAGGGCTAGAATAGGACAATCTAGTTACCATCACTTATTCACTTAAATTGGCTTGAAGACCCGCTGAAAATGAGTTACTTTGTTGTTCCTTTGAATACCGATTCACGTATAGTCGATTTTCAAATAGTGGAATTTCCGTGTGATTTGTGGTGCCTATGTGCGCTTGTATTTTTGCTGTATGCCTTACGAGAAAGATTTATCATTTTTTTTGGTTCAGGCACTAAGCAATCTTCCCCAATCTCACCACTGCCCACTGAAAAGCCGCATTTGTGTTGAGACTAAAATTTCCCGCGTCATAGTAGAATTTACGCTGTGAGGACGGCTGGAGATATTCTGAGCCTCATAACTAGAGGAGATAGTGGAAAATCAAAAAATCCCTTTGCAGAATCCAAGTAATTCACTGTATCCAATTAAGTGACACACAAATGAGTTGGCTTTTCAGTTAAACTTTAAATAAATGGGAGCCATATTTATTTTGACTCAAGAGATGTGTTGCGTCTATGACAATCTTCGGAAGGGTGTGCGAAAGCCCCAAACCGCCCATGGCATTGGGTCGCCTACTGGAGATCAGCACCCCCAGTTAGGCCTGTATAGGCTGATGCTGATACCACTACCTTTTTACTCTATGACATTCTTCCGGATTCGCGAATTCGAACTTCAAGATGTTTTCGACCTGGCTTCCCATTCCGGGTCCACTCGACGAAAACAAAATCATGGAACCCGGAAGGAAAGCCTGAAAGATGGGGTCTCGTCTGTGCTGCAGCGATGACATTCTCCCACCCTGACCTTGCTTGGTTAGGCGAACAGTTTTTTTCTTTTGCAAAAATCAACCCTTTTTCTTAGGCTTGCGATGTTTACTTGTCCGAGAAGATTCTGAAGAACTCGCCAGACCGCGAAAATTTGGGCAAAGAATTCGAAGATGCGGTCGTGCGGAGACTTGTCACGTTGGGTGACCTCGCTCAACTTTGCCCCGGGCGGGTCAGCTCTCGTGCCTGCGTTGTCGTGCAGAGTGTCGTTTTTCCCTTCCAAGGTAAGCCAAATCCAACTTGTCTTAGTAACAGCGCGAAGTTCACCTCACCCTAATTCTATCGAGTTTCCTCACTCCGTAGATTCGGTGTCTGTGTGTGTTTCGGGGGGGGGGGGATCCTGAATTACAATGCAGGCTAGTTTATGACTGGAGGTCTTCTCTGTGGTCTTATTTATCGATAATCGGCACCATAACCAGCTCATCCACTCTCAGTCCTCACTCTTTCCAAGTCGTTTCCCTGCAACAGCGCTGTCAGTCCGTTCAGTTGATGATAGGAAGTTTGCTTGGTAAGGCGTGCGGTACCGAGTCAATGTTTTTCAGTTGTTTCCATAGAACTGTCCATAAAAAGACTGTCTATGTTGCAGTAAAACCAGTTTACTTTCTCGACGGAGAGTTTGAGCTATGTCAAAGGCTTTTAACTTTTTACATTTTCAGTTTTGCCAACTGGACAGTATTTCATGCTATATGATCCGAACATAATTTATTGCGCACTTGGTCGTTTTTTATTCCTGTTTTACCAGATTCCTGGGGAACTATCCGAGACTAACCTTTTCTGCTATGTTTCACCAAATCCGAGCTCCAACGAAGCCGTTCGGGAGTTATCCTGATCACAGACAAACAGATAGGCAGAATAAACGATTTGCGGTTCCTCAGTTATCCTTCTTTTTGGGATCTCAAAACGTAAGTGACGGGATACCTGTTACCTCTTAAAAGTTGCCCGTCTGTCCGTCTGTTAGGACGAGATAACTCTCGAAGATATTGAGATATTTTGCTCAAACTTGGTATTTGGATACTTTGGAGAAAGGTCAGGTCCGTAGATGGGCTCTGTACCTCTGTTTTTAAAGGGGGGGGAGTGGTTTAAAATTAAAGGGCGAAACAAAAATGTTCTTTAAAAGCTAATGAGATAGTCCATTTAGAGGTAAAGAGAATCCGAATATGAGAATTATATTCGCGTCGGACAAGTAGTTCACCCGGAATCCGGCCAAAACTTTAAATTTTTTAAATAAAAAAGTTTTATTTGAAGTTGGTTAGAGAATGAATGAATGAATGAAGGGTTTATTAAAAAAAAACTAGAATCTTCAATACCCAGAGGTGAACCTGTAAGGGACTAATTACCCTCAAAACAAAACATTAACAACAACAAAATCTTCGACAAAAATAAAGAAAAGGGAAAGAAAGAAAGAAAGAAAGGAGCTTGACTTACCCGGTCTGGGACGCCGAACCAGAAAAAAATCTTTTCAACCAGAATAACTAATAACTATCCAAAACAAAAAAAAACAACAAAAAAACAACTTAAACGGCTGAGAATAACGCATCAAATTCATAAACAGCAAAACAATGAACCTTTAACATTCTACGGAATTCCAATAAAACACTACATGACCTTAGCTCAGTTGATAAACCTTCCCATACTAAAGGCCCAACATGTCTAATGCTAAATCTCGATCTACTAGTTACCACAACCGGCCTACGGATCAACTGTGAGCTACGAGTTCCATGTTCATGAAAAGATGACGCACGGGAAAAATACTGAGAAAAACACTGGGGTAAAACTTCATTGTAATGTTTGTACATAAATAAAGCGTCATAAAACTTGCAAATTCCCGCAAAAGGTAAAATGCGAAGATTTAGTCGTGTCGAGACATGCTGAATTCGTTTTTGCTCTTTTTTCCTTGTCAGACTTGTAGTTCGCCTGGAATCCGGCCAAAACCGGAAATTTAGCAGGAAGTTTTAAAACCCAACGAGATAGTCGATAAGGGGAGGAGACATGCTGTTGCAGCTTTCGAACATACTAAATATAAACAAAAAGTGTATGCCATCACTTTGGTTATCTATAGGAAGTCCTCACCGACATTTACCGGGTCAAAAAGGTAGAATGCATTCGACAACTGCCTGGTGGACATTAACAGAATGTATCGACCAGTTTTCGGAAAAAGCCAGGTGGCGATATAAGGTTCTACCACACCCCTTTGTCCAATATTTCGAAACGTTGTCGCGCGTTGGCGGTCGTTGATCGTCGAAATTTGTGTTGGTGTTCGTGGGATAGGATTGGTGTGAACACTGTGAATGCGTGCGCACTTGGTTCGTCTGTAGGCCCACACTATTTGTTGTGTCTCAGTTATTTTGTATAGCTATCTTCTGCACATCTTGTAGGTTTAGCATCTCTGGTATAGCAATTTTGCCTCTATGCACTGTGCTTTTTTTTGCACATGTTTTGCATTTGACAATTTTGTAGTATAGTAGGCATTGTAGTTTAAATGGTGGTCTCATTGTGATCAGTCCAGGATTCACATTTTAAACTTTTTGCGACCTATCCGTCTGTCTGTCCTTCCGTCTGTCAGCACGATAACTTTCGAAGGGAGTGGAATATTTTGTTCAAACTTGGTGTGAGGTTTCTTTGGGTCATAGGACAGGTCGAGCTCGTAGATGGGCTCGGATCCCTAGCCTTATATTTAGGGGTGGGGAGGGGTTGCCTAAGAGTCGAACAAACTGTTTTTAAAAACTAGTGCGATAATAGATTTCGGGGTAAGGAGACATGCTGAATCCTTATATGACCATTATTTTCTCGCCCGAAAAATAGTTAGCCCGAAATCCGGCGAAAACCGGACAGTTTCTTAAAAGTGAAAGTTTTAGGCTACACAATAAGACATGATGAACGTATATGACACTAATTTTCTCCTCGGTGATATAGTTGCCAAAACAAGGAATTTCGTCAAAATAGATATGGAACACAAGGTTAAACCTGGAGGATGATTACCCATTTGGCCGTAATATTCAATAAAATACCACTACGGTATCGTTTATGTTTATTTTCGATTAGTGATAAATAGTCAAAATGTTTAATGAGTCTGGGAAAGATCGGATATCTACAAGACCCTATTGCCTGGACAAAGAAAAAAGTAAAATACTACATTTTTGGGATCCCATCGAAACCTTTGGTCTTGCTTGGTTGGGATTCAAAAAAGAAGGATTGCTTGCTGTAAATAGTACATCATGAGCCGGCCAGGGGTCTTCAGCAACGCTACTGTTCCGAGTCGTTATTTATTTTGTTTGTTATTTTCCTTCCCTAGTCGTGTCTCTTCTCGAATCTGTGCACTCGAGGTGCCCCCATCTCAGTTGCTAAGTGGTGTAATCTATGACGCTTTTTGAAAGTCGTGAAAAATTCAGCGGGGAATGTAACTTGCTTTCTCTGCTAAGTGAAGAATTCCCTTCTGGCTTTCGCCAACAACTGAGCTTAATTTTTGCTGCACATTTCTTCCGGGAACGACTTTCGTTTCGTTCGGTCCTCCCAGTATATTTGCTGGATAAAATAAAATGTCATCTGAGCTGCTCTAGATGGCTTTCTTGTCGCTTTGGATGGAAATCTAATTTTGCTCGTTCCGTCTTGTTTAAAATCCGCGTCGACTGGAAACCTTTTTTTTTTTACTCGGTGAGGAGGTTACAAGCCCAGCACGAATACTCCGCGGTTAGAACGGCCAGTCATGTCCTAGTAAATAACGCTATGTGGGTTCCATTCGCCGGGCAGTGAACTATGCAGTACACAAAAAAACGTCAGACAGGGGAACCCAAATAGGGTAGCAATAAAGCCTGGGTTTCCTAGCCTGAGTTACTGGCCTGCATCTTTCGTCGACGCCCCGAATTTAGATGGCGCTAGCGCGATGTCTCGTATACTAGACGCTTTTCCGTCGACGGTGGACATGGCGCGGGGGGATTCGGGGGGCTTAACGGGACGAAACTTGCCGGGCAGTAAAAGTGCATGCCCTAGATTGCCATTCCGAACCGGATTCGGCCACTTGCTTGGGATTTGGAACAAATGTGCCGAAAAGGGGAGGATCGGGTGTCTGGACCGTCATACACCTTGAGTGTCCCATTTCGGAATTGCAACCAAGCCCCGTGGGACCAGTTGCGGAAGGCCCGCGACGTTCACATGCTAGTAAGATGGAGATTGACAGGTGTGCTAGAGGACTTGAGTCAGTTCGACTTTTCCGGATCCGGCCATTTGTTGATAGGTGAAATGAAGGGAAACCCCGAACCGTATGCAACGCAAAGTCCCAAACGGCTGTCTTTGTCACTGATCTGTAGCATATTTCTGTCACCGTCTGGGAGTTGCAACCACCTCAAGCGAAGTACTAGCCAAATGTAATTCTGCTAGAGGGCTCCTGAGGTTTGCTGTAAGAAATGGGTTAGGTTCTTTTCTTCGTCTCCTATTCAGCCTGTAAGAGATTGTCTTTGTTTTCCGGGGGTCTCCGAGGGAGTCTAAATGCCGCTACAGTTTTCTTTTCTCCGTAAAAAGAGTAACCGTGATATTTCGTGTAAAAGTGCTGCTGCCGACCGAAGGCTTACGATTGGAACATCATTTTATTCAGATCCCAAGTGAAAGCGTGGACTATCTATGATGCCATAGTGTTTACCCAATTAATCTCATTAATTCCGTTGTTTTATAAAACAAAATCCCCTTTGTTGTCCGTCCGTGGCCGAATGGTTATCGCGCCAAACTCACGAGCGAAAGGTCGCTGGTTCGAGTCTCGGTTGTGCCGACCGTTTGGTTTAGGGCGAGGGTTAGTGGCGTTTCCCCGTAAGACAAGCCAAAAGTCCATCCAGCTTCAAATGGGTACCTAGAGAAATCTAGGGAAAAGCACGGGAAAGCGTCGGATAACTTGCCCCCAACCATGCATTGCACCCCGGCCGAGGGCAGAGAATCAGGAGGTCGGCACCTGCGCTATGCGAACCCTAATCGGTTTGCATGCGAAAATTTGCTTTTTTTGCCCTTTGTTTCTTCCGCTTTTTCTATATTTCGTTCGCCAATTTTTCTTTAATCTTTGTTTGATTTTCTTTTCCTTTCTTCTTACTGTCGTGCTATAGGTTTCTAGGGGACCAAAACAAGCCCTTTTTCTTCTTAGCGAGTAACTGAATTATTTGTTTAAATTATTGTATGTATAGCTTAGCACGTAAACAAATGCTAATAACAATACTACCAATTCCATCCTCAGTGAACATGATAACCTCCAAACCCGAACGAGTAGCTAAAGTTGGCCGGGTTTTTGGACAGTTGGTAGATGAATTAGTGTAGGCGACTCGTAGCAACAGTAGTAGCCTGGATGCTGGGAAAGTAGTTGCAAGACTTACGCTTCGAATGAAAGGTGGGTCCAGGAAAGCAGCGGCAGCCTAATGATATGGTATAATGTGATATGATATAGCTCCAAAAGAAAGCCAACGCGACATAGCGGAAGAAATATATGGACACCGCAACAACCAATGCAATTAAGATCAACCAAACATTTTTTCGATATTCCATAGTAATCTTCAGGAACCTCCCTAGTCCCCTTATTTACTCAAAAATGTTTGTTCCCGTTAGCTGAACCACCTAATACTCCCTATACTCGACTGACAAAGTTTTTGTTTGGCTAACTATATTTATGTTGACGAGAGGTGCAAATTTGGCACCATTGCTGTGAAAGACAATTTTAAATTGAATTCTTCCCTACTCTACCCTATTAAACACGTTATGAGAGTTTTTTTTTTCAGTAGCTTAATAAAAACATTGTGAGAGTTCGTTTTGTATCCTAATTAAGTATCTAGCTTGTGTTTCGGCGATTTCTGGGTAGCTTCAGCGAGACTGCTTCTTGCAGGATTTCTAGCATGCCGCTGTTCGTATTCAGATCCTCTCCCAGTTTTTTGCATCTTTGTATGCTAACTATTTCGGCTATCTGAATCACTGCCTCATTGCTGTCTCGAAAGATCGGAGACTGCCGCAGATATGGGAAAGTTAGGGAAGGAGCGGGAAGTCGGGATAAAAGATTTGTTTCCCGAATGCAATTTGAATGTTTGAGGACGGGAACTGGAAGCTTATTGTTGACGAGCGGAAGTAAAGATTTCACGTTTGCGTGATTAGCTTAGGGAATCTCGAGACGTCAGCAAGGGGATAGGTATACATTATTGGGGAGAACCTAGCTGGCACGCCAATCTCTTAAGTCCAACGTTAATAACGGTTGTTGCAACGACTATTGACAGATGTAAGTTGTAAACTTACATCTGTCAAAATCAGGGACCCAAAACACTGGAACAAACATAAGAATCAAAACTAATAATTATGCTTCAGTACAGTCAAATATAGAACAACGTACAGACAACATATAATATTTAACAACTACTATCAGTATAACTTAAATGATTTACCTTTTGTTTAATGCCCAAACCACTCAAATCATAAACCAACTGGACATGTTGGTTACCGCCATGGGGCCCAGGCTACTAACCTGATAGCGCATTACAGACTGACTTCGCTTACAAAACCAAAACACTAGATGGCATGGCATAAAGGAAAAAGCGCGGACAGGTCAAATTACGTGTGAAGCGAAAACGGACGATTCATAACACACATAGCAAGTCTGTTCAAATAACGATTTCGCGAAAATGTTTGATATAGTTTAAAGCTTCAGAGACAGTCAGTCGTTTTTTTCCTTAGTTTTGTTGGCTCTTGTTATCCCAGCTTTCATCTAGGAGTATACCTTTTTTCTCTGGTGTCACTTACGCGCATTAAAGTACATATCGGCGCTTGATAGGTTGCATTTGTACCCTACTTACTTGAATCTAGAAATTAAAATAACACAAGACAGAAATTTTGAAAATCAAAGTTCGATGTAGTAGTTACGACTTTTCACTACGTGGAATCCAGCGCGACATGGCCATGGCAAAGAGCGCGACTGAGCTCATTTGACACAAATAACGATTCGACTGGCCACGCTACGACGCTGTTTCGAATTTTGCCGCCTAACGAATGACTTTTCTGCCTAAAGTGAAGACCGCACTTTCTGCCAAGGCCAAGTCGCGTTCTGTTCTTCGCAGTGCAAAGTCGTCACTATACTACTGTACCGAAACAAAACTTTTAAAGTTTCTCTTTTTGTTTTAAGATTATTTGTTAAAGAGAATACATATGCAACCTGTCAGGTGCCGCTACGTAATTTGCCGATAAAACAGGAACAGTTATTGCAGAATCGAATTTAGTTACACAATATAACTCGTGCTGACATGACGCAGTCTGTCTGTATGATCGGGACAGGAACCGCACCATACCACGCCCAATTTACCGAAACCTGCCTGTAATCACAAGACGTACTGCGGGATTTCCCTGATTTCTGACCTATTAAACCGGTTTGAGTAATGTGAAGAAGAATAAATAATCGTGCCTTTTGTTCTAAAATTTGGCATTTCTGTCCTCCTCCGAGTGCGATGTGTTTCTCTAGTGTCCTCGTTTTCAGACGCCGAGCCGATTTCAGCGAGCCAGCCCCTCCCCTCGTCGCAGATCCCATCCAGTCAGCCCCTCTCATGTTCGTTCCGCCCCTCCCCCCTTCTGCAATCCGCTGGACTTGTCACACTTGGAAAGCTGTGTCTTCAGAACGAGAAGCTGGCAAAGCAAGTCGTCCCAGCTCTTGGAAAGCTGCTGGCTTCCTCCACCGAATCCAGCCTGAAGAACAATATCGTCCATGTACTGTGTGATATTATTATTAGGTGAGCAGCTTATTTCCGTTTTATTTTTTTGGGATCCGAAAACGTTAGTGACGGATACCTATGACATCGCAAAAGTTGTCTGTCTGTCCGTCCGTCCGTCCGTCTGTGAACGCGATAACTCTCGAAGGGAATGAGATATTTTGATGAAACTTGGTGTGAAGATTCTTTGGGTCAAGACTAAGGTCAGATAGTGAAAACTATTTTCTCGCCGGACAAGTAGTTCGGCCGGAATCCGGCCAAAACTGGAAAGTTTGTTAAAAGTAAAAGTTTTATTTGAAGTTGATTAGATGTTCGATATAAGGGTAAGATGACATGCTGAACACGACGGTGAAAACCATTTTCTCGCCGGACAAGTAGTTCGCCCGGAATCCGGCCGAAACCGGAAAATTTGTTAAAAGCAAAATTTTATTTGAAGTTGATTAGATGGCAAATTTAAGGGTAAGAAGAGACGCTGAATCTGTATATGACAATAATTTTTTACCCGGACATACAGTTCGTCCGGAATCCGGTTGAAACCGGATTTTTTTTTATAAGTTAAAGGTTTATTTGAAGTTGATTAGATGTTCTTTGTAAGAGATAAGGAGATACGCTGAATTCGTTTCTGAACTATCTTTTTTTTTTTGCTGGACAAGTAGTTCGCTCGGAATTCAGCCGAAACTGGAAATTTGGCAGAAGTAAAGCAGGAAGTTTAGATCAGTATCGTCAAAATAGATATGGCTTATACAGGTATATCTGAACTTGGTTTTCTCAGACGATTAGCCTGGTGAAGACTGGATCTGGCGAAGAAAAGACCTAGCTGTCTGGATCAAATATTAAATTTTTGGGATCCCATCGAAACCTTTGGTCTTGTTTTTTCCGGTCAGTCATGTATTGAATCCGTCCAAAGAAGGGCGTGGATAGCACCAAACTCGCACGTCATCTAGTGGGAATCGACGAAATTTTTGAAAGGATCCAAACCCGTCCTGGCTGTTTTCAGCCTCGCTCAGCCCCCTTGGTATTGATGAGCAATACGGAAACCTCTTATTTGGTATTTCTGACCAGTGAGCTCGAAAAAAGCTCGAAAAAATTCAAACACGGCAAATGCAAAGATCATTGTAGTGCCATGAGTGGGGATAAAAATGACACAGGAAGTTCGAAATTCTGGAAACGACAATGGATAGAATGATTAGGGAAGTAGGGTGAAGCAATAAAATAGTTAAAATGGGTCCTTTAAGAGCTGGAAGGACGCTCTTTATATTGCGAGGGGAAAGGCTAAAACGAGGCCTCAGTTTTTTAGGGTCACTTACAACAGCCAAAGCTGTGGGTAATCTGTTAAAAGCCCAGAATATTACAGTTTTATAGTATTCAGCTATTACGAAATACTGGAACATAAACACTGCGAGAGGTGCTTTAAGACCTCTCTTTTATTTAATGTTGAGTTGGGCGTCGTAGATGGAGGTTAGAGAGGGAGTCGGAGGGCATGCCCAGTATTGAACCCTAGTCATGTGCGGAAAGGCCGACATAGTCTACTAGGCCGAATTTGCAGACAACGTGCGGGGCACCCTTCGGAGAGTAGGTAATTCCAGGAATTAACTCTAAGATAATCTAAGCCTAATGCCTTAGCTTAATCCCCCTCCTTATTTTTTAGATACGCCTCGCTTGCTGACCCTCTAATGCCCCATGTCTTACTCTGTCTTAAAGACGATCACATTAGAGTCCGACGGAATACTCTGAGTCTTCTTATCGGACTACTTCAGGAGGATTATCTGAAGCTGAGAGAGAATTTCTTCTACAGGATAGTGCAGATGGTAAGTTACTCTCGGAGAAGAATAAATAAATAAATTATTCATTTCCATAACAGCCCGATAGAGTATGGCTAGCAGAGGATCGTCATGGCGTAGTACATGTCAAAGTGATGACTTACAGTGTATGTATTATATGATAATGGACAGGCCTACATGAAATGGACATGGTTTGTGGTCATTCCAACACAGAGTGGTGGACTGTTGGAACGCCATCCGGTCTGAAGTAGTTTGAGTGGTTCCATCAAACACCTTCAAAAATTTCCTGGACGATCTGTACGGTAAAAAAATATGTGACAAAAATTGTTTTAGACGTAGGCTGCACTGTAGTAATTGTGTATTAATTTGATGTGGAAATCACACAACAAGAGTCGTGTTTACACGACTAGGCGAAGATGAAAAGCCGCAAGAGCCCAGTGTCTGGATGAAGTGTAAATATTGCCCTTTGGGTTCCCATCGTAATCTTTGGTCTTGTTAATAATAAGGTCTAGTTCCTCTCTTTGTGTATGGTTTACTTTAGTTTATTTTTAGCTCGGACATTGACGTTCTGCTATTAAGCTTGACTTATTCAACACGTTATTTGGCCCCAAGCCGCAATTTTTGTTTTCGCTTTCAAGTTTCGAAAGTCCTATTCGTCCCGGACCATCATATTTCACCTTAACAACTTTCTTTTTCTGACTGCTACGCGTCGAAAAAACAGTCGTATAAAATAAAGCACTGCAAAATGTTCGGGCAAACACTCTCCTCGTAAATCCGGTCTTTTGTTTTCTCCGGTCATTTCTTTACGTCCGGGGATGTTAGGTGCCCCTGTCATACTTCACAGCCCATTGCCTCAAGATCGGCGACCGTGACATGAGTTTTCTGTCGACGCTCTTTGGCGAGAAAGAAATGTCGGAACCTTAAAAAGTCTGATTTTCGGAGAGAAGAAATGTTGGAACCTCAGTGATATAGTGAATGCCGCAACCCATTTCGGCGAACATCCGAAGGGAGTTACGCTCAAATCCGATTGGTCATCGCTTGTGCAGAGGGCCGGCCGGTGACTAACGTAAGCAAGCTCCTGCAGGCTTTTTTCTGTACTTTGTCTGTCTCGTCATTTTTACTAGAAAATTAAACACATTTCTTATGATATACGGGTAAGTCCTGTTATTATTACTGTTACGGATTTATTTCGCTTCATAGTGCACAAATGTGCAAAAAGAAGGAGAAATGAGATAGAGAAGGAAAAGCAAAGAAAAAAAGACAGTAAATGACAATAATTTATACAAGTGTAAGAAACACAAGAAACGTAGAGCAAACAATGAGAATTACAATGAGCGGAGCATGCGTTAAGTTAAGGCTGCACTTAGCGCTCTCGCCTTCCCAGAACTGCATGCGTGGGCCGAGCTACTCATACTCATACATAGCGTCTCGTGGCATCTGATAATGAGCTTGTTTAAGTATTATGTGCCCCAAGCCTTTCATTTGCCAATACGGCAAAAGTTTTATGAGCCTCATGATATCGGCTAGAGTATAGCTGTAATTTGCTTAAAGGACCCCTCTTGCTTATTCTGCTTTTTATAATATATTTAGCTCCCATACAGAATTATAAGCTTCTAAAATCCCTACCTTTCTCCACTGTTTCGTTTTGTGCCTACGAAATTTTAGCGCTTTTTTGGCCTTGCCGAGTTTTGCCCGTCACACAACGAAACGTTTGCCGGGATCATCAATGTCTGCTGACAACTCTTTCACACATAAAGATCTGAGAAGCTTTGTTTATTACTTCTTTTACTTGCTTAGTTTTCACAATTTTGAACCACGGCACGATCAGTTTTCAAATGTTTTGCCCCCAGCCGCCGCGTCGGAGAGCAGGAAGGCTGGACATAGTCGACAGGCGCTAACAAGAAAATCGCTAATTTCAGACGGAAAGCAATGGTATTTTCGAAAATGTTTTTTTCTGATTCATTTCATAGGGAAAATATTATTTCCAGTAAGAGTTGTGCTTTAACTTGTTGTTGTTTCCTTATGTTCCTTTTGTGTTATTGTTTCTATAGTCGTTTGGCTGGATTAAAATTATTGTATTGTATTGTATACTTGCTGGAGTAACTATTATTACTTGTAACAATCCGCTTGGTTCTGGGATAGGGGGTGGGGACAGGGCTAGAGACGATTTTTCCTTCCTGAACTGGCATCGTACATAGTCACAAATAAGGCGCAGCCTATTTCGATGACGTGAAGAAGTGGAAGCAAGGACCCATAATTTGTCTGCCACCGCTTGCGATTTCAAGGTCTTATTTGTTATGTGTCTCTATCTGCAGGTAGTTCGATAGGTTTGCAGTCTTGGTCGAAGATTCATCTGCGACTGTTGCTGGAGACGAAAGCTCTAATAAGTAGTGAACAGAAAATGCTAATCAGGAAGGATTGAATCCATGATTTCGAACTAACAAGATAAGTTAGTTCAAAGTCTTGAACTAAGATAAATTTGTTTTGTAAATAAAGATAACCTTGAACCAAGACGACTGCTCTACCACTGAGCTACATAAGGGCTTGAGAACATAGTTCGCAAACCCATAGTCAGAATGGGCGCCAATAGCAGTTATCCCGCCGAAGGCAAATTCATTTAAGCAGTTCACATCCCCTGGTCAAGAGCGTCTTCCGCATCAAATAAAATCTTTCAGTTCCTTTGGTTTTCTCCATGAGATCCCGCTATTTGGGCCCTGGAATGTCTGCGAGGAATGTCTGGAATGTCTACGATATTGAACTAGTGTTTAATTCAGATTTACTTCTGGTTTATTTGACACGGTAAAAACCCTTTGTATAACATTCCATCTATACGTAATATAAGACGAAGGCTCATTGCATCAATGTGTGGGAAACCACACGGGGCTGAAGAAGATTGCTACACTGAAGCATGGCCTAGGCACCTTTGCGGAGTCTCTGGCTACGTTCTGGACATGTACTTATGACAACTTGAAGAAATTGTGAACTTCTGCAGCAACCATCGTTCTAACCTAATATTATCTTAGTGTTAGTTTAATGTCAGAACTCTAGTTATACCTAGTATTTTCAGTAATTATTGTCTGCTAACACTTTCAGCCGCTCAAACGAACTTCAGAATTCCTCAGAAGATTCAATCTCCTTAATGACCTCCCCCCCTCCCTTCCCTTCGGCCTACATCCACCACAGTTAGCAGTGCAGATGTTTTTGTTTTTGCAGATTATTGATGAAGACTCGAAAATGCGAGAGATGGCAATATACTACATCACCCAGAGGCTGTTGCCTAGGAAACCCAAAATTCTGTCTCAGCATTTCATCGAAAGCGTATTCCACTTCAATGACTATCAGGTAATTGGCATCTAAGGAGCGTTTGCGATCTCACCAGTAAAGTCGGAATATTTATAACTTTCCTTTGGGTCTCGCTATGCTGCGAAAAGTTGCTGATCTTTCGGCAGCATTTTTTTTTGCCATCCGGAAAGTGATGCCGCTTCCCCTGAAAGTGTTTCCGGAAGGCTAATAGAAAGTTCCGAAGAAAGTTGAATGTTCGGTCAAAGCAGTTCAGAAATTAGTTATATAACATCACAGCTTTGGATTAGGGGGCTTTATTAGAACAGAATTATCTGCAATATAATGCAGCTGGTGTTATTCCTTCACAGAACTGTTCATTTTGTAGAATTTTAATTTTCCAAGGGTTTTTGCGATGGGCATCTGCGAATAGAAAGTCATTCCGGAATCTCGGGAAATCGACCTTTTATTTTGCTTGGACTAATAATAAATAATCGACGGAATAATATTAGAGTAAATCTTGCGTAGGTTCTTCGACTGTGTCTCCCAAGCTATGTGGCCTTGACTCGGCATCATTCAGCAGGGTACAAGAGTTCTCATGGTTTTGCTCCTGCTATGTAGTGTACATGCAAACATTACCGTCTCAAAATTTGTCATTGGGCGTGAAGCTATGAACAGTTGCGCTTAAAATAGCTGAACATTCCCGTGGGTTTGATAATCGATTCTTGAAAGCGAGTTCCGAGTTCCCAAGTTCCGAACGGGCGATCAAGTTTAGTTGAAACTTGATTGACCTCGATATCAACTTTACCACCGGAAAGGATAGAGCAAAGGTGTCAGTGGCTTTCAGTCAATGAACTTCCATGGCATTGAAATTACTTTGTCACTAGTTTACAGGGCCTCATCAGTATGGAAATAGGAAAGTTAAGCAGGTCACTAGGCAGGTGAACTAGCTTCACTTTCCGTTAATGGGTCGAGCCCAACTGCTTCGGTCGATGTGTTAATGAAACACCATAACCTGCAAGACCCTAGCAAGCCCCTGGTCATTTTTCTGTGAGTCGAAAGTTTGAGCTTTTGTGGGGTACCAAAACGAAAGTGACGGATTGCCCGTGACTACGTAAAAGTTATCCGTCTGTCAGCACGATAACTCTCAAAGGTGTCAAGGTATTTTGTTCAAACATGGTATCATGATCTTTAGGTCAAAGTTCAGGTCAAGTTCGTAGAACTTTAGTACTTAAGGGTGCGTGTGTGTGGGGGACGGGGGTCAAATTAGGGAGCATAAAAAGCTTTGTTCGAAAGCCAATGAGACAGTCGATTTATGGGTAAGGAGAAATGCTGGTCGAATCCATACCTGACTATTTTTTTCGCCGGGCTAATAGTTCACCCGGAATCCGGCAAAAAACGGATATTGGTTGGAATAAAAGTTTTTTTTTTAAGTCGATTAGATATATTCGAAACAGGGGAGAGGAGACGTGCTGAATCTGTTGTTGACCTTCATTTTCTTGCTGGACAATCATTTTCTGTTCCGGCCGAAATGGGAAATTGGGAAGTAGTAATTTTTTTTTTCCGAATTCGGTTGAAGATTCAGTGTATGTGGAAAATACCTGTTGAATCGATATCTGAAATTATCATTTTTTTTCACTGACAACACGGTTACTTGTCTTTCATCTTCTCGGCGTAGAATCCGCTGTCGGCAGAACCATTATCGCGCGTTGATCGCAGGAGAGTCGGGAGCCTTTGATTGACGGGTTGTTGTCATTGTTAGTCTTGGGATAGAACTTGGAAGACCTATGGTTAGTCAGTTATTGTCGCTTGTATTGTTTCACTTTTCTTGGGTTTAGGATACCATCTTTGATTCTTTTAGTTTAGCAGCTTTTGAAGTAGCCTATAATGTTGCGTAGTATATAACGATTCTCACGACATATTATAAATTGTAAATCAATTTATAGTCCTTGAGTTCATTCATCTGAAATTTTGTGAAATAGATCGGGGCGATACCGCGTTTGAATGGCTTCGAAAAAAAAATATTTAAGGATTACTTTCTTTTAGCAGACTTTCCAGATAAAGGACGGTTTTAGACGTTCCGCAGTAAAGTGATTCATGAAAGCACCCGTCATTCGTAGACTACCCCGCAAAGCAGTCTTGGTTTATATGTATATTCTACCTTATCAGGAAGTCCAGCATATATTCCACTTTTGGGATCCCATCGGAACCTTTGATCTTAGTCTAATGGGAATACCTAGTCGATATTGCTACCAAAAGAGTTGCAATATCGACTGGGTATTCCCATTGTGTTTATTTATTTCCCATTAGGTTCATTTATTTGCTTTTGTTGCCAATTATTTAGCTTTTGCTACTGTGGCTATTTTTCATTAAACCTTCGAGACCAACTGGTTTTGGCTGTGAGTAAGTAAATTGCTACAACCTTTTAAAGCCGTCGCTATTTACGAACAAAGCTTATAATCACCCGTGTGGAAGTACGAAAGTGTGTTCGACCAGTGTGGAAGGCTATGAAGCAGGTAGTTGGAAAAAATGCGGTTGCGCAATCGACCTCAACATACTACGTATATGAGCTCGTAGCACTTCCTTAATTCCCTGAAATATCATAGTAACCGGCTATGGTCCCGTAGAGGCTTCTACGCTTGAAGGAGCAAATTCTGTATCTGTATGGACGTAGTTTTTGTTCTTGTAGATCATGTTTCAAGCTTCTTTTTTTTTTTTTCGCAGGGCTTTCAGAGTGTTTTGGCCCGTTCTTGGCAGAGGTCGAGAGTCGGGAAATTCTGCAAGAGCGGTTGAGCTTTCTTCTAGTGAAGTTACCCCATTTTTGCCGCCAGAGATCTGGCTTTTTCTAAGAAATATGGGAACCTTGGCTTCGCTTCGGTTCGTGGAGAGAAGAAAAAAAAATCCGGAAACTGTGTTTTAGATGAGGATGGGATCCCGGGGGGAGGGGTGCAGGGTAACTGTATTTTCTGGTTGGAAGTTTTGGAAGTAGGGTTGGAAAAAAGCAGAAGTTTTCCTCGTCAGAGGATCCGTATGACGAAAGAACTAATAGCATTTCCTGATTAAGCATGTCAGGCATTAACCTTTCGGTTTAAGTTCAAGTTTTTTAGTTTTTATCCAAAAATACAAATACACTAAACAAGCATTGTAGAGAATAAAAATTCGAACTTTCAGTGCTTGTTAAAATTTTACCTTAATGACAACAACTACGTACCCCATAAATCTAACAAAATATAATATAACTTAATTTATCTGACCTGTATAAAATTACCTGCTATCTACCAAATAAATAAATAAATACTAGGAAAAAAAACATAAAAAAAAAAATGACAAACCATTTGACATGAGAATCTCTTTTATCCGTAAATTTCTGAGGTCTTCCTGTACCCAAACCTTCCCGTAAGCTTCCCGCAAATACTCAGATACACAGGGCGTGGCCTTCTTCTGCCCTTGAATTTCACCGCTACTTCTACTCTCCCTGAATTTGTTAGACCCACCACTATCCCTCAGTCATGGACACTAGCTCAATTTTGGGGTACTGATACCCCATACGAGGGGTACTACCAATTTGGGGAGTACTACCCAAATATGGGGGAGTACTCCCCACATGTGGGGTATCACTACCCCCTATATGGGGTACCAGCCTAACTTTCCACTAAGTTTCTCACTTTTGGCACTTGCCTTGGCTAAACGACAAGCAGCCGTGGTTCCTCACTTACACAGGGTATAGGTATGAATCTTACCTATCTTTTGGTATACTATTGTCTAGATTGTGACGTGGTTTTGGAAGCTTTTTCCAAAAAGGCAGACCCTGTCACGAAATGTCCAAAACAAAAATACCAAAAATACTTCAAATACTCAAAATACAAAAAATACTTCCAAAAAAAAAATGTTTTGGAAGACCCTGTCTTCCAAAACCACGTCACAATCTGGACAATAGTACACCAAAAGATAGGTAAGATTCATACCTATACCCTGTGAAAGTGAGGAACCACGGCTGCTTGTCGTTTAGCCAAGGCAAGTGCCAAAATTGAGAAACTTAGTGGAAAGTTAGGCTGGTACCCCATATAGGGGGTAGTGATACCCCACATGTGGGGAGTACTCCCCCATATTTGGGTAGTACTCCCCAAATTGGTAGTACCCCTCATATAGGGTATCAGTACCCCAAAATTGAGCTAGTGTCCATGACTGCTATCCCTGACCTCTGAGATACGAAGCCCACTACTTCAATCTGACGTGAAGAGTTTATACACCAACCACCAAAATATCTGAGATGCCTGGGAGCTGTCGAGGACACGGACAGACGGATGGACGAATAGACATCTGATGTCATATTTGTCCGTTTCTTGTGTTTGCGATCCCAAAAAGTAACTACATACTCTTGTTCATTTTCCACTTTGACTAAAATAAAATTGTGGCCTAACAGACAAAAGTGCTCCTCAGGCGGGATTCGAACCCACGACCTTTGGCTTGCAAGTAGGGCGAATCCGGATTCGGATCCGAATCCAGGAGTCGTTCTTTTGGCTGGATTCAAATCTTCCGCTTGTCAGGCTGGATTAGACTCGGATTCCAAACCTTAACCTTACGAATCCGCTCCAATTCCTGTATTTTCCCAATTTTTATACACTGTGCTTAATTTATTGTGCTTAAGGAGCCCCAAATTCATTCGTGGTTGCCGTGAGGAAACCCATACTGTAACTAGCACACATGAAAACCTAGAAAGATTTTTTATATCGTCCAGTTAACTGTCTCATTTGCCTTAGGCAGCAGTGCTTTTTTGTCCACTTTGATATTTGAACTGTAGCCTGATTTGATTTTTATGAAGGTCGGATTCGAATCCGGATTCGAATCCCCAGCATCAAATGGTGGATTCGGATTGGGAATCCGATTCGTACCTAGCCCTGGACTCGGATTCAAATCCTTTCATGATCGGCTCTACCACTATGCTACAGAGAGAACATAGTTCGCAAACCACTACGACTCTATGACTTAACCACTCTTAGCAGTTCACTTCCCCCTTTTTCACGCAAAATTATGTGACTAATATCCATTTTTCTTTCCGTAAGACTCAAAGTTTTGTACCAGTCGAGAACGGGTTAAAATATTTAAGTATTTTTTTTCTCCAGGATCATGCAAGTTTCAACAAGTTCCAACAATCCCAAGAAGAGAGAGTCTTATTTTCTGTTGCTGGAGAACATAGAACAGCTGATCGCTTTCGAATTTATGCGTTCATGCTAGAAAATATGAGCGACGAAGAGAGGTTCAGCGTACTCTACAACCTCTGCAGAGACATCTTGAGTAAGTATGATTCATCCTTCATACCTTGTTATATACAGCCCGTCTCGTGCCTTGAAGAGGGACACAGAACATTTCGGGAAATCTTCGACTATACAGGTAGAGGAGTGGCAAAATACCACCTCAAGAATCCAAACGACTTATCCAAAAGAGAGACTACGAATCCCATACGTTTGAAGAGTTGTGTATTTACCGTTGCTCGTCCTCTTGTGACGTTAAGATCTCGGCATCAGGGGTAAACAGAAAGAAAGACAATCTCTTCGTTTCAAGTTCCCTTCTTCGCCTCCCGATATTCTTCGCGGTGTCCTGGCAATGGACGGCCTTTTCCCTTGCCCTGGTCAGTGGTCAGTCGTCACAGCGTCCTCGCCGTTTTGAAAAAGTACCAGTTTCAGCACCATGCTTACCTTGTCTTTACCAGCCTTCAGAGTGTCCGCAGTGTGTCTTCACTATCCTACCGTAGTCCCACCAGTCTTAACCGTGTTTTCGCACAGGATGGTCTGAAGAAACGCAAGTGCATTTGGATTAGGAGACCAGCAATCAGCTATGTTAGAGTAGGATAGGTTCGCTAAGACCACAATCCTGAGATTTTACCCAACGTTACGTCTACATTCGCCTATATTTTCCTGTAATGTTTTGTTTTGTCATTTGCTTCTTTTGTTACCATTATATTTTTCCCTTTGTCTTTAATATTAGATTATTGTCAAACTTGGTAATTGAGCTTGTGAAAGCTATTCGAAATCTCTATGGGAACCCTTAATTACCAGGGATGCGTGGAAGGTTAATCAGTTTCTCTTGCAGAAGCCGAGACATGAAAGGGGAATTTTGGCGAATTATTTCCGGACCATTCTTTTTCGCTGTACGGCTACAACTACAATTTCAAATCTTTTTTTTTAGGATCCCAAAACGTTAGTTAGTTCTGTGTAACATGCAAAACTGGGCAGCATTTGTTAGATGCATGTTATCAGTTATGTGTTCGAGTCTTTTTAGCTGACAGCATAATTAATATAGAACAGTCACTTTGTATTTCAACTAAACCGAAAACAACAAAAGAAAAAATAACTATTTTTTAGTCTGTACTTCTTACTTGGGATTTGCTGGCTAAGTCTCCCTGTCTAGTCCGCGGGCCGCGATCCCCATAATCCAACTATTTTCATTAATGAAACATAGACAGTAAACAGTGCGAAGAGTGCTTTAAATCCTGTCACCCACCTTTTTTCGTGTTTGTTGAATTTCTTGTTTTCGTTAGGCGCTTGACCTGGAATCTTGTTGGATCGGGCCAAGTGCTTTTTTGCCTCTGGATATTGGTCACTTCGTCACGTCGCTGGGTGTCGCTTGGAATTCTTTATGAGGGGGATTTCCGAAGAATTTATATTTCCCAGGATTCTCTGACTTCAGCGACCCTTGAAAGAACAATTTCAAATCCAGAAATGGGGCAAATCGGTCAACTTCCGTGTGCTGCGCCAGCAGGAATTCCCAGATCGGACGAAGGGGAATGTTTTCTTCCTGAATAGATTAAAAGGATTATCTTTGAAAATGGGTCTGATTTTGTGTGCTAGTCGCAAGAGACAAATTCGTGGTGGGCTTGCGTAAGTGTGAGCGTATCCCAAGTACGTATATCATGCTTTTTTGCGCTGAACAAGATTGGACGTCTTATTTTCATGTTTCTTCTTTCTTTATTTGTTTTATGAACTATGGTGTGTTTCGGATCATCAACGCACCTGAATTTCGGGGTTCAAGGTCCAGATTATGTAAAATGACTCGTCGTGTAAGTAAATAGATGAAGTGGTTCTTAAAGCGTAATTCTTGTGTCTAGTGGGAGGTCTCCTGAAACCTCCAGTGCCTTAAAATTGTGTTCATGTAGGCTATGATAATGGAATGGAACGAAAACAATGTTCGGATTTTAAAATGGGATCGGGTCTTCGTAGAGCGCAAATGTACCATTCAATTTGATTGAGGGGCCGAGGCTCACACACCCAGTCCTCAATGAAAATATTCGCTCAGTGCACACCATTCTGTAGGATTTAAAATGAACTTTAAAGCACCCGTAATACCTCTGTTAATGATTAACTCTACGTCTCTATCCGCCCCTAATCATTCCATGTATTGTCATTTCTGAGATTTCGAAAACTACCCGTGTCATGGTTGTCTGCTACCCTGCTGACTGAGCTGAGCCAGACTGATTCTTGCATTTTCTTTTGACGCTTTTCGGGACAGATCAGGCTCCCGCTTATTGCTTCGAGGGCTCCTTTGTAAGGAATACCGGTTATTCAGGATTTTCCTTGTTTCTCATCAAAGCCAAAGGGGCCGAGTAAGGCTAAAACAGCAAATATAACTGGCAAATTTCAACGGAGTCATGTGTATTAGAACATTGGAACATAAACTGTATCTACTGGGACTTGCGCTTAAATGGAAGTTTTGGGGAGCCTTGGTGCTGCAATCTAGTTGCCGAAGCCCAAGGGATCGAACTATGTGCTGTGTACGAGATTCCCAGTGGTTGCGTCGATACCGCCCACCGCTCCAGCACTAAAAGGCCGTTTTAAAACATCACTATTTTAGGACATCCTTCAGAATCCTGATGAAGATGACAAAGATTTCTTCAGACGTGTAAAGTCTTTGCTTCTTTTTATTTCATGATACTTAATTTTTCTTTCTCGTGGTCTACTGATGATCTCAGGCGTTACAGAGGTGGCGTGATGATCGTTCTATCTACAGAAATTGATCCTTTTGCCGATATCTCTTTAAGCTAACAATGTTGAATGGTATTCATTTTTAGAACCAGTTCACGAAGGGATCATGCCCCTCCCTAGCGCCAAAACGGAAGCTCTGTTGCACGACGCATTGAAACTTATTGCCAGCAAAGAGATTAAACTGAACATGGTCAAGGGAGGTAAACCAGCGGATGAAGATCATGATGGGGACGAAGCTGCTCAAGCGGTGATTGAAGGAGTTAGGAAGGCAGTGATCACTCATCTAGTCAAGAAGAATTATATTGAGAACATTGTACCAACGCTGGTGAAGTTAAAGCACGAGCTTGAAAAGAAGCGATCCCCGTTGCTTGGTGATCTGATGAACTGCTTGAAGGAGATCGTGAAGGACTATAAGAACGAGGTAAGTCTGTAAAGTAATACGTGACTACAAGCTACTTACCTTACCTTCGTCCTGTTCGAACGTTTAGCACGCTGAATTCGCAAGCGAAAGGTTGCCGGTTCGAGTCTCGCGTGTGCCTACCGTTTAGTTTGGGGCGAGGATTGGTGCCATTTCACTGTAAGATTCCGAAGTTCAACCAGCTTCGGATGGGTACTTAGAGAAATGTGAGAAAAAGCACGGGAAGCATCGGATGATTCCCCCTCCACCTCTCGCATCGCACCTCGGGCCGAGTACGCAGTAAATCAGGAGATCGGCACCTGCGATACGCAAACCTTCAGTATGCTTTTGCTTACTTGAAGCACAAATGACACGAACAGCCATTTTTCCTTATTTTGTGTAGGCTGATCTCCTGACACCCCGCACTAAAGCGAGTAATCGCATTAGCACATTTCTTCTTATCTTTGGAGAAAACACTTCTCTGTCGAAAACGTTCTTTGCGGGATTTGGTAAATTAGGTAAATTAGGTAAATTTGGTAAATTACATGGCTTCATCTTTATCCGCGGTCACGGGAATTTTCGCCGTCGCGTCAGTGAAGTTGCATGATGTCGTCATGAAAAAAAACTGTTTCTGCCTTTGCTGACATCTTGCTGTAAATTTCTGTCGGAAGGAAAAACTCTTTTGAGCCAAAGTCGACTGGGTCCACAAACTAGCAGATAAACGCTATTCCCGTAATTGGTTCTTTAAGTGCAAGGGGTCAAAAAGCGATAAAAGTTAATGTTGGGGTTTCTTTCAGACTCTTTCTGTTATTTCTCAGCACTTTTTCTGGACACTACTTTCTTTAACTGCCTAGCCGTTGCCATGTAACTGACCAAGTTGTGGGCCCGCAGAGTTGTTTCAAAGATGCTTATTAACCAAGTGGGGCAATCCGGAGACAAAATTTAGCAGACACATAGAGAACAGCTAGATAACTGCGGGCTGTGACATAAGACAGAAAGACAAGAAACGGATTCGTCTTTTGCTTGGGAATATCAGAGACACGATTATTCCAATCGTGTACGCAGTCATTCTGGAAATCATCTTTGAGATACCTTAAAGGCGTATCAAGTGGTTTTGCCTACATGGTCATATTTATTACCTCATTTTATCTCCAAGAGCCTAAAAGATAAATTTGATCTCTTTCCTTTTGAGCACTACCCCTCCATTGTGATGTATATTACAGTAAGATCGGCTATCCGTTGTTAGGGGTCCCGATTAGATTTATGGGCTCGTTGTTTATATTTGGTCATCACGGGGTACGAATTCGCCATGTACAAAGGCTAAGTGGGGTGGGTGACGATGTTACTTACGGCCGTAAATTCTGCGATGTTTAGTAGGGCTTGGCATGCCTTTACGTTCATGCAAGAATAACATAATGCTTAAAGGGCCTTACCCGTCTACGTGCCTAATCGTTCCATCCATTCTCTTCTCTGAGATTTCCGGACTTCCTGTTTCATTCTTGTCACTCCTAACGGCACTACGCTGATTTTTACACTTTCCATGTGTGGCTCTTATCGAGGCATATCAAGCTTCAGCTTATTGCTTCCGAGGAGGTCATTGGTTAGAAATACCGGTTGGGCAAGTTTTTCCATGTTTCTCGTCGTCAAAAGCAAGGGTGCCGAGCGGGGATGAAAACAGCTGGGACGGATTTGTATTCTTTAAGAAACATCAGTTTCAAAGGAGTCACGTGTGTTAGAATAATGTAATAGAAACCGTCTCTTCTGTGACTTGGAAAGAAGAAGAGAGACAAAACAAAAAGCAAACAAGAAAGAAGTGCCATCTATGTATTACAAGAAAGAAGGAAACAAAAATAACTGGGGTGAAAAATAAATACGGATTTGCACGTCTGATGTAACGTACTTTCGTAGGTGTCCGAAATTTTTGCCGCTGACCGTCAGCTTGCTACGGAGGTGGAATACGACCTTAAAAAATGGGAGGAGGCTTGCAAGAATAAAGAGGAGCAAGAGCGCTTAGCTGCCATCGCACGGGAAAGGAAGCGGAGCGAGCGCCGCACGCATAACGCCAACCAGAGTCTCAACATCACCGTCGGAGAGGAGCCGGCTGAAGAAAATCCCGCGCGAGCAGTCGACACGGATGCACAAACTGCCGCTGAACCAGCAGCTAGCCTTTCGGCGTTGGCAGTGGAGACGGATGGGGATCGGGCGAAAACTGGTAGGAAACGAGTCAGAGCGAGTGGAGCAGTGACAGATGAGATGGAGGGACGGCTAACGCCGCCAGCGTCAGAAGCAGAAGGTACGCGTAACTTGTTATTGCAGCGTATAGGGTTCCCTCTTGAGATTGATGAGAACCAAGAGATAATATGATAAAAATGTAATTCCAGCAAAAAGGCTTTGGTTTACTTATTTATTTTACTTACTTTATTTTATTGAAAAAGGTATTCCAGGTCCTTACTTTTACCTTGTCTTTACCACCGCAGTAAATGTACTCTATGGTCGAAGAGCACCTCTTTTTCTCTTTTTTTTTTTTTTTTTTTACTGATTTTTCGTCTTATAATAATGTTTTGACCGCGTTTCTTTGGTTTCCTTTCAACGTTGTATTTTTGAAGAAAAAGTAAAATTAAGTATAGATGCAGTAAAGACTTAAAAAACAAATGGTTTACTGACCGACACATTGGCCGACGACTCGGTTCATTATCGACACGTTTGCGACGTTGGCCGACGATTTGGTTCATGAGCGACATGTCGGCCGGCGTTAGTCGGTGATTGGGACAGATTGGGTTCATGACCGACATGTCGTTGACGTAGGCCGACGGTTATGGAGCTATGGACTGTACAAACCAATCAGAGACGATATTTCTTGTCGATGTTTTAGTCAAGATTGCGCGTACTAAGTAGTGTGCTTAACCAGTGAAGAGGCATTGCGAGAGTTGATGCATAGGACCTAATCTGTTTATTTTCTTCCGGTTTGAACTAAAATGCTGCTAATATATGCCTGTCGTGGGAAACTTGAAAACAGAATTATTTTTAGTGAAACTTTAAGATACATTTATTATAGATGCAGTGCAGGCGCTGTCTACCGCTGTGAAAGCCAGAGGGAGGAAGAAAATGAGCATGCTTGTCAGTACGCCGCTACCGAACGTTGACGAAGACTCGCCCTTCCTAAACAAAACTCAGGTATTTTTTTGCGCTTACTTAAAGCGTTTTTCCGTACTCCCATAAACAGTTTGTGGGTCGATTGTGGCTCGAAAAGAGTGTCTCCGCGGCCTTCTGTGCGGCCCACAAGTGTGTTTCCGCGACCAACAAGATTTTCGTGGCTCGGTTTGTGGCTCAAATTCGACAAACAACTGCCGAGGTGATTGTCGATTTTGTATCTCGATTTTGACGGGAAATTCAAATTTAGCAGCATAACAACGTCAAAACAATAAAATTAAAAACTTTCTCAAGTATGTGGACATAAAACAGAAGATCTTTTTTGCACGGAATGGTAAGGACGACAGCCTGGGGTTTTATTTATTGAGATTTTGCATGATTTTTATTTATATATTCAGATATTTGAATTTACCGCCGAAAAAATAGACAAAACGGCGTTTCCGCGAATTTCAACTTGTGGCTCGACTGTATGGCACACAATCGTGTTTCCGCGAAAAACATTCAGAAATGTCTGGCCCACAATTGTGTCACGGAAAAACGCCTTTAATGGACTTGATTTGGGAGTATATTTGCAGTGTCTAGATAATCCACATTCAAGCCACTTGTTCAAACCAAAGGCGTTTTTCTGCGGCACATTTGACGCGGAAATAGATTGTGTGCCATACAGTCGACCTACAAGTTGGACCTCGTGGAAACGCCGTTGTCTGTTTTTTTTGGCGGTAGTTTCCAGTGTCTGAAAAAATTCTTGATAAAATCTCTATAAATTGAACTTCAGATTTACGTCCTGACCATTCTGTACTAGACGGATCCTCAGTTCTTCGTAAAGTAGCTAATTTTATTATTTGCACAGGAATTTGCCGCTAAATTTTAATTTCCCGCCAAAATCGAGCTTTCAAAATTGAGCGGGTCAAATCCGAGCGACTAAGCGAGCCACAAAGAGCGTGTTCCACCCTACTTACCGTAGTTACTACGCTAGTCGCCGTGGTTACTACGCTAGGCTGGAACGCTTTTTGAATTTTTTCGGTCAATATCAGGCCGCGGGGTGGTCCGACCAATCACGTTACAGAGATGCGTAGTTACTACACTAACTACGCTCCCGAGCGTGGTAAGCAAGTAGTTACTATTAGTTACTATTTTGAGAAGGTTGGAACGGTCAGCGTAGTAACTTTTCGTGAGGCTGGAACGGAAATAGTAACTAATAGTTACTATTGGCAGAGGGGTGGAACACGCTCAAAAACCTTGTTGGTCGCAGATAAACGCGTGTAGGCCACACGAACGACCGCGGAAACACTGTTTTCGAGCCACAAACACTTCGCGGGATCGCGGAAAAACGCCTCAAGTCTCGGTACGACCAGTGGCTCGATTCGGAACTACAGGGCTCGACACTGTCAGATTAGCTCTTAGCTGAATAATCAAAGATTAAGAAAAGTAGTTAGCTGATTTATGAGTAAGAAGAGAAAATTAAGGATAAATGTTTGGTAGTGTCTATTCCATTCAGTAGTTTGTTTTGAGCTTTTTGTAACCTGAATAACTGATGGACAGACCCGGGATTCATTCAGGTTTCTCTTATTTGTAAAGATTTATTCTTACTGATTTTATGATTTTGTAGAAAGAAAAGGTAAAGTTATGTTCACAATAATTATTCCTGACGACTGGTAATGGTTTCTCCCCGTTTTCCACAATATCAGTCAACTCCTTAAAATAAAGTTGTAAAAAAGAAAACGTAACTGGGTCTCTTCCTCCGCCCCTCCCTCAGCTATTTTGGCATGTACTGTGCAGCATCAGTAGATTTGAGTAATAAGCACTCGAGGAAAATGTGACCGGGCCTGAATTACATAATTACGCTTTTATGTCTTTCTCATCCAAATCGCGAGTCAAAACATAACCAAACAGCACTTGCAACTAAATTTTTACTCAGCACCTGAACGTCCTTCCAGCTACTATACACCTTGCTCTAAAGAACGTGACCGCAATAGCCTTTTCCCGCTTGTTGACCTTGGTTACCCTAGCCTTCCCCTACGTAAACCTTTCCCTCGAGTCCGGTATTTGGAGTTACCAACGTAAACCGGCCCAACTGACCATGCCGAAATCCTAAGCAAATCTTCGCATGCAGACACTTGAAGGTTCGCTTAGCGCATGTGCCGATAACTTATTACACTGCCCTCGACCGTGAGTGCGGTGCTTGGTGGTGATAAACCGTTCGACGCTTCCCGTACTTCTCTCTCATTTAACGGCTGGTTCGGCTGCGGCTACTCTTACAGAACTTCACCGCTGGTTCCGTTGACTATCAAACGCCTCGGCGAGGATTCGGACTCGGGGCCCACACCCGTCTTAGTTCAATGTCGAACGCCTTAACCACTCAGCTACCGATGAGTTATCAGCTACCGAAAACTAAGAGCTTATCCTAATTCGACACATTCTTATACGTCTATGCTAAACCGATAGTCGGTTTTGTCCGCCACTTTGGTTCGTCTTCAAATTCCGGCTTTACCGGGATCCCGTCGAATCGCCCGTTCGATCTAAAGATCAAATGCAGATTGAGTATTTTGTTTGGGCCCTTAAACAGATTCAAAATCACTTCCATCGGACAATTAGTTTATTTCGTAAAAGTCAAGTTCAGTTCGTGAGTTGTCGTGAGTTCGGACAATTACATAAAGCACAACTCTTACTAGAAATAATATTTTCCCTATGAAATGGATCAGAAAAATACATTTTCGAAAATACCATTACTTTCCATCTGAAATTAGCGATTTCCTTGTTAGCGCCTGTCGACTATGTCCAGCCTTCCTGCTCTCCGACGCGGCGGCTGGGCGCAAAACATTTGAAAACTGTTCGCGCCGTGGTTCAAAAGTGTGAAAACTACGCAAATAAAAGAAGTAATAAACAAAAGCTTCTCAGATCCTTATGTGTGAAAGAGTTGTCAGCAGACGTCGATGATCCCGGCAAACGTTTCGTTGTGTGACGGGCAAAACTCGGCAAGGCCAAAAAAGCGCTAAAATTTCGTAGGAACAAAACGAAAAAATGGAGAAAGGTGGGGATTTTAGAAGCTTGTAATTCTGTATGGGAGCTAGATATATTATAACAAGAGCTGTAAGCTCATATGGCACTTGCATGTGTTGAGATGTTTTGTTTGATCAAAAGTATTTTTCGACTTTGTGGTTAAAATGCGCACTTAAGGGAGCTAGATAAAAAGTATTTTATTTTTGAACTTGGGTGTAATGATGCGCACTTTAAAGGCGCTAGAAATGCATCTGTATGCAAAACCCTTGAGGCAAAAACGATCACAGGCCCTTAGGGATCTCTGATGTATACCGTTTCGTCAAAAGTTTTTTTTCGCTTTTCATTTCAAATGCGCACTTTATGGGTGACAGAAATAATTTTTTAAGCAAAACTCTTGTGGCACAAATGATCATGGGATTGAGATGTATTGTTTGAAATAAAGTACTTTTCGACCTGGCCGTTCAGATTCACACTTTAAGGGAGCTAGAACGTCATTTGTAAACAAAACCCTTGAGGCAAAAATGATAATGGGCTCATGGGGATGATGAAATATGAATTTGGTTTAAAAGTATTTTTCTAAATTTGCTGTCAAGATTAGTACTTCAACGAACGTCGGGTTTGGAAAGTGGCCATTTTTGAGTCAATCTTGTCAAATCTCTAATATTACAGCCATGTTCCATCGTCCTAGATTATCTGGAAGTACCTTAAATCGTGATAACCGGAATCCCGGGCCTCCTCCCCCTCAAACTTCCCCAAAGTCGCCGGAGCCAATCCGGTTCCGTAAGTGTTTATCCAGAGCATCTGTTTGTTATTCCCACAAAGTTCCATCCCGATCTCACCAGTCTAAGTCGGTCACGTATTTTCGCCCCCCCCCCCGCCCAATTGCTGTCGGATCTGTCCGGACATGAAAAAGATCCACAGAAACATGTCCTCTCTTCAATTACCAAATTTCACTCAAATCCGATCAGCCGTTTCAAAGTTACCCATGACTCAATATTCCGGATTCCCCCTCCAGTTACTCCCCCCACGGCTATCAGATCATGTAAATTTTTCTTTATAAGTCAGTTTAATCGGGTCCCTGATTCGCCTCCCAAGATTCGTCGTGAAAATCCCCAAAACCGCCATAACCGGAATTCCGGGAAACTCCCCTCCACCCCCCCCTAATATCATGATCCATCCCCATTTATCTGGAGCAGATGCTTGTTCTTCCCAGCAAGTTTCACTCCGATCCCTCCATTCTAACCGTTTCCCGATATTTCCGGTCTCCCCCCCAAACTCCCCCATAGCTGTTGAATCCGGTCCGGACTTCAAATGGGACATCAGAGGTATGTCATTTATTCAGTTATTAAGTTTCATTCCAATCCGACCACCCGCTCGAAAGTTACACAGTACTCCAATTTTCCGGATTCCCCAGCCCTCCACCCCTCTAGTGTCCGGATCCAGTCCAAATGTAGAAACGATTTATCTGGAGCAGATGCTTGTTCCTCCCAGCAAGTTTCACTCCGATCCCTCTATTCTAACCGTTTCTCGAAATTTCCGGTCTCCCCCCCAGCTCCCCCAGAGCATTCGAATCCGGTCCGGACTTCAAACGGGACATCAGTAGTGTGCCATTTATTCAGTTATTAAGTTTCATTCCAATCCGATCACCCGTTCGAAAGTTACACACTACTCCAATTTTCCGGATTCCCCAGCCCTCCACCCCCCCCCCCGGGTGGTCGGATCCAGTCCAAATGTATAAACAATTTATCTGGAGCAGATGCTTGTTCTTCCTAGCAAGTTTCACTCCGATCCCTCTATTCTAACCATTTCTCGAAATTTCCGGTCCCCCCCCCCCCCAACTCCCCCATAGCTGTCGCATCCAGTCCGGACTTCAAACGGGACATCAGAAGTATGTCATTTATTCAGTTATTAAGTTTCATTCCAATCCGATCACCCGTTCTAAACTTACACACTACTCCAATTTTCCGGATTCCCCAGCCCTCCACTCCCCCCCCGGGTGGTCGGATTGGGAAACTGAATGTTTCCAAGTTAGTCCGATCGGGTCCATGATGCTCCTGCCAAGTTTCATCGTCCTAGCACATCTGGAAGTACTCCAACTCGAAAAAGTGTGACAAAACTCCTTGATTTTCAGAATTTCCCCGGCCCACCACTCCCCCCCAGATGGTCGGATCGGGAAACTAATTACTTCTAGGTTAGTTTGGTCGGGTCCCTGATTTTCCTGCCAAGTTTCATCGTCCTAGCACATCTGGAAGTACCCTAACTCGAACATGTGGGACAAAAAAATTCGGACAGACCGACCGACAGACCGACAGACCGACCGACGGACGGAATTGCGATCGGTATATGGCACTTGAGCCAGAGGCTGCAAGTGCCATAAAAAGCAGAATAAGCAAGAGGGGTCCTTTAAGTCATAAGAACTCCCCACTTTCGTTTGGGGACCTTGCACAGGTTTTTATGGCACTTGCCCTTCGGCCAAGTGCCATATAGCGATCGCAATTTCTGTCCGTCCGTCCGTCGGTCTGTCTGTCGGTCAGTCGGTCGGTCTGTCGGTCTGTCGGTCCGGGTTTTGCTAGTTTGGGTACTTCCACATAAGCTAGGACGATGAAACTTGGCAGGCATATCAGGGACCCAAAATGATTAAGTTGGAAATAGTCACTTTCCCGATCCGAACTTCATGGGGGGAGTGGAGTGAGGGGGAATCCGGAATATTTTGGAATTTATAACTTTCGAACGGGTGATCGGATCTTAATGAAACTTGATATTTGGAAAGAGCTCGTGCCCCAGACGGTACGATTAAAATCTGAACCGGATCCGGTGACTCTGGGGGGAGCTGGAGGGGGGGGGCAGAAATCTTGGGAAACGCTTGGAGTGGAGGGATTGGGATGAAACTTGGTGGGAAGAATGAGCATGAGTCCTAGATAAGTCATTGACATAGCCGGACCGGATCCGGTCACTATCTGGGAGTTGGGGGGGGTCCGGATTTCTAGTGATCCCGCGAGTTCGGTGCTTCCTGATGTGCTAGGACGATGAACATTGGCAGGCATGTCAGGGACCCGAACAGATTGACTTGATAACAGTCGTATCCCCGATCCGACCATCCGGGGGGGGGCTGGAGGGAGGGGAATCCGGAAAAATAAGTTATTTTTAACTTACGAACGGGTGATCGGATCTTAATGAAACTTGATATATAGAAGTACCTTGTGTCTCAGACCTCCCATTTTAAAAAGTTGGTGGAAAGAACAAGCAAAAGTCCTAGATACGGGATTGACATAATCGGACCGGATCCGCTCACTTTGGGGGAGTTGGGGGGGATTCAGATTTCTAGTGATCCCGCGAGTTCGGTGCTTCCTGATGTGCTAGGACGATGAAAATTGGCAGGCATGTCAGGGACCCGAACAGATTGAATTGATAATAGTCGTTTCCCCGATCCGACCATCCGGGGGGGGGGGGCTGAAGGGAGGGGAATCCGGAAAAATGAGGTATTTTTAACTTACGAACGGGTGATCGGATCTTAATGAAACTTGATATATAGAAGGAACTTGTGTCTCAGACATCCCAGTTTAAATCCGGACCGGATCCGGTGACATTGGGAGAACTGGAGGGGGGAACCGGAAATCTTGGGAAACGCTTTGAGTAGAGAGATCGGGAGGAAAGTTGGTGGAAAAAACAAGCACACGCCCTAGATACGTGATTGACATAACCGGACCGGATCCGTTCACAGTAGGGGGGGGGGTTGGGGGGGATCCGAATTTCTAGTGATCCCGCGAGTTCGGTACTTCCTGATGCGGTAAGACGATGAAACTTGGCAGGCGTGTATGGGACCCGAACAGGTTGACTTGAGAATAGTCGTTTCCCGGATCCGACCATCTGGGGGGTGGGGTGGAGAGAGAATCCGAAAAGTGAGGTATTTTAACTTTCGAACGGGTGATCGGATCTTGATGAAACTTGATACATAGAAAGACCTCGTGTCTCAGACGCCCCATTTTAAATCCGAACCGGATCCGGTGATATTGGGGGGAGAAGACGGGGGAACCGGAAATCTTGGGAAACGCTTAGAGCGGAGGGTTCGGGATGAAAGTTGGTGTGAAGAACAAGTGAATAGCATAACCGGAATGGATCCGGTCACTGTTGGGGAGTTGGAGGGGATCCGAGTTTGTAGTAATCCCACGAGTTCGGTACTTCCTGATGTGCAAGGACAATGAACTTGGCAGGCTTGTCAGGTACCCGAACTATTGACTTGAGAATGTCGTTTCCCCGATCCGACCGTCGATGGGGAGTGTACGAAAGGGGAATACGGAATCCAGTTGCAACCTCAGCTATTGAACGGGTTATCGGATTTAACTGAAACTTGATATTTAGAAAGGTCTCGTGCCTCAGACGTCCCATTTTAAATCCGGACCAGATCCGGTGACATTGGGAGGAGTTGGAGGGGCGAACCGGAAATCTTTGAAATCGCTTAGAGTGGAGGGATCGGGATGAAACTTGGTGGGAAGAACAAGCATAGGTTCTAAGTACGTCATCTAGAGCTTTCAGACTGAATGAACCTAGATGTCCTAATTGTAGGTCCGAACCGCATTTTTGAATGGCGGGGTGTTTATTTTGAAGTTCTCTTCTACTTTCTCGTACCACTACTCGTAACAAGTGCCATATGAGCTCGTAGCTCTTGTTGTGGTATTGGGATTTTGTAGATTCTCTGACGGTTGATGAGTTTGAACGCCATGCTAAAAAAAATAAAAGAGGAACAACGTTAACGTTTCCTTGTGAAATAAGCATGCTTATTGCATACAAATCTTTTCATGGTCGGATCTAAACGCTCAGCGATTACGGAACATTTTTCTGGCACTTGGAGCCTTCGGCTTAAGTGATACCGATTACTTTTCCGTCGGTCGGTCTGTCCGGTGATCTCATACTGTTAGATGAGCTAGGACGATGAAACTTGTCAGGCATTTTGGGGACCAGATTAGATGGAAAAATGTCGCCCGAGATCCGACCATCCAGGGGGTGGAGGGAAGGGAAATCCGAATTATTGAGGCATGTACAACTTTCGAACGGGTGGTATCCGACTCTTGTGGCACGCTTAGAGAGGAGCGGTCTGGATGGGACTTGGTGGGAAGAACAAGCATAAGCCTATAACCCTAGAAGACATAGTACGACTAGAGAGCGCGAACCTTGCAAGCCAACTACCCTTGCAGGGCCATATGAGCGTTCTGCTTTTGTTGTGAACAGTCTTGGAGCTATCGAGACCTGTTCTTCTAAGAGAGACGACGTTCTTGTTCTTATCAACTTAAAAGGCTCGCTTTTTTTTTCCCACATGGGCTATTTACGATTTGGGATATAAACATTTTTTATTTCCCGAATTTATCCGTCTGTTTCTTCACAGGATATCAGTGTGATTGGCGCAGCTGAAGGCTCCGAAGCACATTTGTTCAAAACACCAGGTCCTCCTTCTAACAAGATGAGTAGTGATGGATCGAAATCCGTCGTCCGTAGGTCGACGAGAGGAAAAGAAGAAGTAAAAAAGGTCAGTCATAAGGCGTTCTCTCGCCCTTCCCCGGGGACTCCTTGGGGAGCCGCGAGAATAGAGGGAGTCACTTCCTGGGGACTCCCTATAAGGAAAACAGCGAGAATACGGGGAATGCCTCTTTCATCATGGATTTTGTTGGAATTGTTTTTTTTTCCGGGTGATGCAGTAACTAACAAGGACACCTGAACAATGAAACCATACTTGAACACACCATGGAGAATGCATTTACAGACATTGCCACGGAGAGCATTCTTCTCCTGAGCGTGACATTTTCAAAATAGGGATGTTCGTTTCTGGAAGTTTGCACATGCAGACTCCAAGACAAAAAGCGCAATTCATTCAAATCTTGTACAGCGCTGGCCGGATCGTATTGGAATTTCTTCTAGATACACGTTTGGGCTTAACTGGTTAAGAAATATTCCAGAAAAAGGGTTGATTGGAGACATTTGTTCATTTCTAAAATTCTTCGGTACTGAAATAAGGACAGATGCAAAATGGAGCAAAAATCATGTCTTGGAAACACTATTCGTATTTGGATTGGGTTTTCTGCAGGCAATGTTTACGGAGTCATACAGATAGGGATGATACTTGGTACTCTTCATTCAGGTGTCCTTTAAAGGTTATGACCCTCGTTTATTTTCACTTTTGTTTACTTTGATTTGTTTTTTTTACTTGATTTTACATTCGTATTATTTGAAAAATATCAGTCTTACCCATAACTAAACTCAATACTGATCTTACAGATTCTTTTGAACCATCCCTGACATTTGTTTTTCAAAAACCGACAGCATCCGCAACTCCTCAAAACGACTCCCCACCGAATCTGAAAAGGAGTCACTTTTGATGACTGTGATGATAATCCGAGCATTCCCTGTCCGTGGGGAATTGCGAGGGGGAGTCCGTGTGACAAACAAAAACCCGGTGACTCCTCTGTGGGAGTCCCCGGGAACGGCGAGAATCACCCCTATATTCACCAATTTGTACCAAATCCCCCCAGCTTATCCTGAATTGATGACATGCTCCGGTTGTGTTCTCTGCTACTATAACCCTTTGCAGGGAAGATGTTATTCCCTTGAGGGAGACAACTTTTATGCATCTTTGGTAATTACGACAAGTTTGAAGTGGGCGATTTTGTAAACTTCAGCTACAACCATCATCATAGGGGACACGCATTTGAACTTGTGAAATCTTTTTCACAAGGACCTGTGCTAGTGGAGTTTTGGAAACTCCACTGAAACGGAAGAAACTGATTTGTCAGAACCCGGAACACCCCTACCACAGATGCAGTTAATGAGCAGCAGCTTCAGGTGCACAGTGGATACGATTTTCAACTCTGTTTTCAGCTCAGTACGATTATCCCAATTTCTTCTTGAAATCCAAGAGACGAAACAAATTCTGTATAGCATGCTCTGGTGCGGGTTAGTGTGGTACGCTAGACTGTTAGAACTTCCGTAATAGACAACGCAAGGATGCGCGGTTTCATCAGATAACACTTAAGATGTTAGCTGTTAGGATTTTGCAAATGTTACGCTTAAATGTTGTGGCTACCGAATTGCCGAAACACCGCCGGAAAACTATCTGCTGACTTTTCTGTTTGTCGCATGATATCGGAAAAGTCAGCAGATGCTTTTTCGGTAGTTTTTCGGCAATCTTGGCAATTCTTTTTATGCATATCGTTTAGAAAATTTTAACAAAACTGCGCTATCTTTTATGAAACTTCTGACAGTGTAGAAACTTTTTTTTAGAACAATGATACTATTTCTGTTAAAGTTTAACCGAAAAGGGCTGGGATAGGACAATCTAGTTATCCATCACTTGTTAACTTAAATTGGCTCGAAGACCCGCTGAAAATGCGTTACTTCGTTGTTCCACTGTTCACAAATAATGGGTTTTCAAATAGTGGAATTTCCTTGTGATTTGTAGTACTGAATTTTTGTTGTATGCTTTACGAGAAAGATTTATCATTTTTTTTTGTTCAGGCACTAAGCAATCTTCACCAATCTCACCACTGCCTACTGAAAAGCCGCATTTGTGTTGAGATTAAAATTTCCCGCGTCATAGTAGAATTTACGCAGTGGGGACGGCCGGAGATATAACTAGAGCAGATAGTGGAAAATCAAAAAATCACTTTGCAGAATCCAAATAATTCAGTGTGTCCAATTAAATGACACAAATAAGTTGGCTTTTCAGTTAAACTTTAAGGGGATTTGTAGGGTCATTGTGACTTGTGATTTCATTTAATCTTTAATTTTACTGCTTAACCGTCAGTTAGAGTTTGACATTCCTTGCAGAATGGTAGTTCTAGATATAAGTATTCCTGAGTGTGAATCAAGTGTTATTATGCTAAACGGTTTAGTCCACTGGGATTTATTTCGGCCCTTACGCTAGGGTCCTGTTCAGGCTGTGGGAATTTTATTAGAGTTGGCCCTTCTTGGCGAGGGTCCTTTTCAGGCTCGAGCTTGAAAATGAACTTGTGGAAGAACAACGGAAGATTCTAGCTTAAGGATTTGGTTTTTTTAATCTCTTCGTGAAAGTTGCTTGGAGTTAAGGCTGGTGCGGCGATTCCATTTTGGACATGGCAGCTGTTTTCGCTGCTCGATTGGGTCGTTTGAGAGGGTAGAGATTTTTCGCATTTTGGTTTTGGTATCACCTGTCCCTTTTTGGGATCCCAAAACGTAAGTGGAGGGATATCTATGATATCGCAAAAGTTGTCCGTCCGTCTGTAAGCACGATAACTCTCGAAGGGAATGAGGTATTATGATGAAACTTGGTGTAAGAATTCTTTGTTTCATGGGTAAGGTCGAGTTCGTAGATGGGCTCTGTAGCCCTATATTTAAGCGTGGGGGTTCAAATTAAGGGAAAAACAAAATATTTATTAGTGATAAAATATGTAATAGTCGATTATGGCCTTACGGGGTAAGAAGACATGCTGAATAACTTTCATGAAGAAATTCACAAAATTAAATACTTAAGCTACAAACTTCAGTTGTTTTTTCCACAAGTTCATTTTCCAGCTTGAGCCTAAAGAGGACCCTTGCCAAGAAGGGCCGAAATATAGTTCTAATAGAATTCAGCTGACATATCCGTTTTGCAATGTCAAACATGATACTCAGTCAGCTTGGGCTGCAGGAATATTAAGATTAGCTGACTCTTCCGTCGAGTACCACCAATCAGGCCCAGATATGTGGTGTGATGGTGAAGGATATTGCCTCACAATCTAACTGATCATGCGTAAAACCAGTTTAAATTTTCCAGGCGAGCACAGCAAGTAACGACGATAGCTTAAATCAGCTGAAAGGACGGTCAACGCGCAGCAAAAGAAAGTAATGTCTAAAACATATTTATGTCACCGATTTTTTTGTAAATTTGATTTAATGTCACAAATAAACGACTTTGTAAGAAACTCTTGCTAGCGACTGGCAGAACAAAATATCAACAAAATCCCCTAATGCACTTGCAGTTTACAGTATTAGGCCTACGCAAATTTTCTGCACTGTGTCAACAATACCCCCCAAACACTTTTCACCAACAAGTTCTCTCTTTTTTCCTGAAATGGAAACGGTCCAAGCGTAGCTCATACTGCGGTACGAGTTCATGACAAGACGAACGTTTGGATAACGGCAAGAAAGCACCCGAGGCCAAAAATAAATCTAAAGTAGCATCACCGCTTTCTACACATCGACAGTGCTACCACGGTACAGTGGCAGTTCTACTGTGATTAAAGGGTTTAGTTTGATGTTCAGCATTGGTTACATCGGTGTAATAAGCTGCATAAGAACTTCACACGTCAGCTTACGCTGAACGCATGACTAGAAAGTCGTAATTAAGAAAAATAGAAATCGATCGTGTTTTCTCTTATGTAGCTCTAATCGCCGCCTGCTTGGGTTGGTTTAGCTAGTCAAGATACGAAGACGCGAAAAATCCTCATGCAGCTTATTACAGCGATTTGAACAATGCTTTACTTGTTCGATAACATGGCACTATGGAATTTATTGTACATTTACTGGTCTAGCATATACTGATAGTATGTTCTGTACAAGTTAACACAAACATATAGGGTAACACAAACATGATTCACAACAAAAGCTTGATCGGCAGTTAGGAACCAGTTTTGTTTCGGAATATCGTCGAGTATGAAGATGAGGTGAGTAAAACTCAAACTGAGGAAACAATGTGACTCAAGAATACAGACGGAAAAGCTTGGAACAGACAAACAGGAATCCGGAACATTTTCTTGAAGGTAAGCCTAAAGTTTGTTTCTATTTGGGAGAAAAAACAGCGTTTCCGAAAGGGCAGATTGGCTTCATTTCTTGTCCACATAATTCCTGTAGCTATTAGCTCCATTCCGGATTAGCGCAAATTACGAAGTGAGGATAGGCTACTTTCAAAAGCATAAAAGCAAACTACTTGTCCTTATCTATACCCTGAATTCACGCACAAAACAAAGCAGAAAGAGAGAAGCAGTGTCACAAAAAAACTGATCTGATGTACGAAAACAAACATACAAAATTACCTTTACAGTCGTTTTCAGTTTATGTGTATTTCTTTAGTTTATTTATTAATATAAAAAAGTGACAGGCATTGCAGGACACACTGCCTCTTTCTTTCTGCGTTAATTTCCATATCCAGGGCGTGGATCATGTCAAGTATTGCCCTTGCAGGGACGATAAAAAACCTCGTCCCAATTTTTTTCCAGAACTTTTAATTTTTTGGACTTGTTTCTTACTTCTCGAATTTGAAACTAATTTTCCTTTTCGAATACTGCTCCTGATGACCTCTGCCCCTCCCGCCGAATAAAGTTGGCACACGTCTCGTATTCTATGAGACGCTCAAGATGGCACAGAACGAAGAACAATAGATATCTTGTTGTGCCCTACACAACTTATCTCAGTTGACCTCAAGAATCCCCACCCAGAAAAATATTTAAATCCAAGTAATTATTCTACCACAAGGAAGTCAACAAGTACGCGAAATTACTAGTAAAGATTAGCTAAATTTATCTACAAATCATTAGTCCATCCCTCCTTGACTTTCCTGCCTAACCATCAGGTCGCAAAATTCATAACGGTAATTTACAACAATTACAATGACAGACTCACTGGAATAACGCTATTTACAGTGGCACTATTGCAGTATCACAGAAAACCATATCCTCAACATTTTGGGGTTTGTAGCCTTCGGCACTCATGTAACCTGGCGGTGACCGCCAACCGCCACTTCCACATTTTATATGGCCCACACTATTCAATGCTCAGTTATCGTCCTCGGTTCACTCATGTTAGGTCTACGGGAAAAAAACTTCTAATTCAAACTTCCACAACATGTCATCGCAACGAAACTAACATTTTCTTCTTTCTTCACTGCTTCTTTTTTCCAACGAATAATTTCGCACAAGATGTTCTTGGTGCTGTACCACCAAGTTTTCTTCAGATAACAGGATTATCGTCTCGAACCTCCGCGTCCTAGCCACCGCCACTTGCCGAACATTTGTGGTCAAGCTACGGCTTGCATTCGTGTCACCCAGTCTGCGCACAACACTTGTTAGACACTTCGTCACTTGGGTCAAAATAGGCTTATGGCATTCAGACTTGCACATCGCACTAGAGTTCGTCACGCGTCTTTGACGTCCAGGTTTACATCCGGAACTGAAGAAGTTAAAGAAAGTACCACTTAGCCAACTCCGCAGGCCCGAAAGCGAAAATATTTCCAAGTTATGGCAACTCATACTTTCAAAATGTGAAATGAGGTTTACTTCGAGACCGAATGAAGGAACAGCAATCGTTTCCAAGTGAGACATCAGCTCTCAGTTGTGGCGTTACTGAAGGAACCAGGGTGCTAAAAATGATATAAAGTTTTAGATGATGATTTAATTTTAACTGACAGCTTTGGGGAAGACACAAATTTGTTCGTCTGTTTTGTTCTCAGGCATAGTACCTAGATCGGATACATTACAAATTTGGGGAAGCGGACCTTGGGGTGTGAAGTAATTCATAAAGCGAACAATCACGAAGAAAAAATACACAACGGTACACATTTTTTTTTTTTTTTTACTTTTGCGTAGGATGTTTAGTCTCTAAATTTGTACTTGTATGTAATTTGTAACAGTACGGTACTATTGTGGTTCGGTCATTCTAGATTTTTAGTTATACATTGTCTCTAAATGGGTGTAGTGCTTTCTAGTAGTGAAATTAAGAGGCACAACAGACTTGTTTTAGCAATATAGATTATTTGAAGTCAGGCTAATCGGACAAGACTGAGAAACGAACGCGCGAAATAATAACTTACTTCGTCATATTATAATGTCAATGTGCTCATGCTTTTACTCGCAATTTAGACTGCGGCAAATTCTTATGCTTTCGTCTGAACATTTACTTCCTTGCTGGAAGATCCCAGGAAACAAGCTCATCAGCAAACCAGGTCTAAAGCTTGTAAATGGGTGAGCAAACAAATCCGAGTGGTTAACACTGTTTATCAAAATTAGTGCATCCCGGTAATCGCAGGAGTGCTCCGAGACAAATCGACCTCTTACAGCCTTGTGCTAACATTTGACAACCATCAGCATGGGAAAATTGTTAACCAAGTGCAAACAAAACGAAACCAAATTTCGGGATTTCTTGCTTTCAGAAACCTTGAAAGTATCTTTACGGGGACGCGTCATCTCCCTTCGAAACAAAAGTGCAGACGTCAAGTCTACTATACTGACTAGAACTGTTACCGTCCACCAGGGCGGTAAAATAATTTGTCTTTCATAGTAAATTCTCTAAGGCAATTAAGCTTCCTTTGTAAGCTTTCACTATTTTCACAATCTCGTTGACAGTGACGACGTCTAATTTGTTCGGATATTTTGGGATGCTAAATACAAGCAACAAAACAATTTTCCCGGGTGTTGGAAGTGTTATGTAGATCTCGTAGACTTATACAACGCAGTTTCAAATTTATACCAGTCGCATAAATTATGTTCGGCCATGATGGAAATGCAGCTCGCCATCTACTTTTCCCCCGTAAACCATACCATTTACTGTTTACGAGTGGAGTAATCTCGGCAGGGTGGAGAAGTGTAAAGAAGTACACTTGGAAGGGACGGCACGCACGAAAAAGAACTCAAGAGACGCACTAACTTCAATGGCAGATTTCCGATAACTTGTATGCAGAAAGTAATACATTTACACAACATGACAGTAGGGCGCCATCGATCGCAGTACAGCCAACGCCTGTATTTGGAAGGTCAACTCAAAAAAGGTACCGTCAAGTTGGACAACATACTCCCAACCTTGAATAACCACCTTTGCTTTCTAGCGCCCTCAAAATCTGCAGAACGGCCAGTGATATTGCTCGGGAAAAGTGTATTCCCAAAGGCAGTGTCTATCGTTCCCGGACCTGGAACACATACCTCAAAAGCTAAAAGTACTCGACCGGTAGAGTATGCTGCCACACAGGAGCTAATAGTACTCGACCAGTCGAGTAACAAGGGTCATGGGGGCTATTAATACTCGACCAGTCGAGGAATCGAGCCTCCGGTTGCTATCAGTACTAGACTGGTCGAGTACTCGTGTCTTGGGAAGCAAGCTAAAAGTACTCGACCATATGGAACTTGCAGTCAGAAAGGAACAGGTCGAGTAATTACTACCATAGGAGCTATCTTTCCTCGACCATACAAATGAAATCTGTAAAGTTGTAAGGTCGAGTAACCTGCCCCCCAGGGACTAACAATACTCGACCGTATACATGTTTAAGTAGGTCGAGTTTTCATAGCAGTAGCAGCTATTAGTACTCGACCTATAAAGGAGGATAGATGGGTCGAGTATTTGACGTCCCAGGAGCTAATCATACTCGACATAATATTACAAATAGGAGGTCGAGTATTCGGGGTGATAACGGCTAAAATTACTCGACCTATTGAAGGAGGACTGGTAGGGAGTACTTGACGCCCTAGCAGCTGTTCGTACTCGACCTAATATTACGAATAGGAGGTCGAGTATTCAGGGTGGTAACGGCTAAAATTACTCGACCTATTGAAGAAGGACTGGTAGGTCGAGTACTTGACGTCCCAGGAGCTAATCGTACTAGACATAATATTTCAAATAGGAGGTCGAGTATTCAGGGTGATAACGGCTAAAAATACTCGACCTATTGAAGGGGGACTGGTGTCGAGTACTTAACGCCCTAGCAGCTGTCCCAGAAGCTAATCGTACTCGACCTAATATTACGAATAGGAGGTCGAGTATTCAGGGTGGTAACGGCTAAAATTACTCTACCTATTGAAGGAGGATTGGTAGGTCGAGTACTTGACGCCCTAGCAGATGTTCGTACTCGACCTAATATAACTAATAAGAGGTCGAGTATTCAGGGTGGTAACGGCTAAAAATACCCGGCCTCTTGAAGGAGGATTGGTAGGTCGAGTACTTGACGCCCTAACCGCTGTTCGTACTCGACCTAATATTAGCAATAAGAGGTTAAGTATTCAGGGTGGCGACGGCTAAAAATATTTGACCTGTTGAAGAAGGATTGGTAAGTTGAATCACACTCTATATGACAAAGTCCAAAACACGCCGTTGAACATCGGGAAGAACGAGAAACGTCGCCTGAACAATGATTCAAATCCTATGTCAACCAATCAACGGCGTTCCTTGGGGACAGCAGTGGTGAGCTTCCGACTCCTCGCAAGGCACACGGCAATTCTTCATTGGAAGAAGAGTTAGTCATCAAGAGTATTGATTTAGCATTTTTTCGTAACCCCCAATTCAAACTTGACATAGGATAGTAATTAGGGTAGAGTATTGGTGGATGTGCTAGCTATTGATAATCGACGTAATAAGTCATGGCGTGTAAAGTGCATTCACCCTACGCGTGGAAAGTGATCTCGGCGAGTCAGCGAAAAGTTTTGATGTTCTTGGGCTCGGTGGATTCTTGTTTTGCTCGAGTAGATTAGGACGAGTAATTAAAGCTGGTAGGACGTCAAATACTCGACATATCAATGTCCCATTAATTAGGTTGAGTACTAATAGCCAGGCTTCAGCCAGCCAGGTTGAGTATGAATACCGGCTAAGGAGTCAATTACTCGACCAACCTATCCTTCTTTAACAGGTCGATTATTTAGTCGTTACCACCCTGAATACTCGACCTCCTATTCGTAATATTGGGTCGAGTACGAACAGCTGCTAGGGCGTCAAGTACTCCACCTACCAATCCTCCTTCAATAGGTCGAGTATTTTTAGCCGTTATAACCCTGAATACTCGACCCTCCTATTCGTAATATTAGGTCGAGTACGAACAGCTGCTAGGGCGTGAAGTACTCGACCTACCAGTCCCCCTTCAATAGGTCGAGTATTTTTAGCCGTTACCACCCTAAATGCTCGACCTCCTATTTGAAATATTATGTCGAGTACGACTAGCTTCTGGGACGTCAAGTACTCGACCTACCAGTCCTCCTTCAATAGGTCGAGTAATTTTAGCCGTTACCACCCTGAATACTCGACCTCCTATTCGTAATATTAGGTCGAGTACGAACAGCTGCTAGGGCGTCAAGTACTCGACCTACCAGTCCTCCTTGAATAGGTAGAGTATTTTTAGCCGTTACCACCCTGAATACTCGACCCTCCTATTCGTAATATTAGGTCGAGTACGATTAGCTTCTGGGACGTCAAGTACTCGACCTACCAGTCCTCCTTCAATAGGTCGAGTAATTTTAGCCGTTACCACCCTGAATACTCGACCTCCTATTCGTAATATTAGGTCGAGTACGAACAGCTGCTAGGGCGTCAAGTACTCGACCTACCAATCCCCTTCAATAGGTTGAGTATTTTTAGCCGTTACCACCCTGAATACTCGACCCTCCTATTCGTAATATTAGGTCGAGTACGATTAGCTTCTGGGACGTCATGTACTCGACCTACCAATCCTCCTTCAATAGGTCGAGTAATTTTAGCCGTTACCACCCTGAATACTCGACCTCCTATTCGTTATATTAAGTCGAGTACGAACAGCCGCTAGGGCGTCAAGTACTCGACCTACCAGTCCTCCTTTATAGGTCGAGTACTAATAGCTGCTACTGCTATGAAAACTCGACCTACTTAAACATGTATACGGTCGAGTATTTTTAGTCCCTGGGGGGCAGGTTACTCGACCTTACAACTTTACAGATTTGATTTGTATGGTCGAGGAAAGATAGCTCCTATGGTAGTAATTACTCGACCTGTTCCTTTCTGACTGCAAGTTCCATATGGTCGAGTACTTTTAGCTTCCCAAGACACGAGTACTCGACCAGTCTAGTACTGATAGCAACCGGAGGCTCGATTTCTCGACTGGTCGAGTATTAATAGCCCCCATGACCCTTGTTACTCGACTGGTCGAGTACTATTAGCTCCTGTGTGGCAGCATACTCGACCGGTCGAGTACTTTTAGCTTTTGAGGTATGTGTTCCAGGTCCGGGAACGATAGACACTGCCATTCCCAAATAGGGTACTAAGAAAGTTTTCCGGTAAGGACTGCAGATGCTTGTGGCGAGCATTCCAGAACTATAAGAATCTTAGAAGTCTTTTGAATATTGTACGAGTACTGAATATTGCAAAAGAATAACTTTACTACTATGTGCATTCGTTTCGATTCAAGAACTCTTTCAATTCCCCGGCTGCGTAATTTTCTTCAGGAAGAATTCTCATCCCTACATCCTAGACCAGAACATGAAAAATCTCCCGAAATTCCTAAATTGACCCCAATCGCTCCAATACATGAAAGATACAGAAAGAGCTTGTTCCGTCTTTTGCCGAGTTATAGTAACAACGAGTTTACAGTCAACAATCGTAATCTAGTTAGGTTGTTTTACTTTAGATTTTATAAATAGCTGTAAAGTTTCGATGCTTTACGAGCTCTAGCTTCACCATTAGAAAAGTCGGTGACTATAGGCTATTACAAGAAAACTTTTTATTACAAATAAATTAAACGAAGGACTTACTTCCGACCAGTCGCCGATTTGCCAAGTGCCTTTGCAAACGTCGTTATAGCACTCTCGCTTGACTGCAGGTTTTTCAAGTTCATTGCAAAGAATCGTGTCCACCTCCGTGGAGGTATCAACGATACATGGAACTTCTCGCTTTTGGAGAGCTGGAAGAAAAAGCAAGTTTAACGATCCAGTAACGACAAAAAGTCGCCGGCATGTTACAAGTAGTTGTGGTTAAAAGTAGAGCGATTAGATACCTGAATATTCAAGGGACATCAAGTACAAGGGACAAGCAGACTGACAGGCCCTTGCAACACGTCAAAAAGCACCTGAGCAAGATCCTTCCAAAAGAAAAACATTCACGTTTCGCATACACTCCACTTCCTGGTTGAATAGTTGGGGAGCGGAGGGGGGTTGGTGAAACATCGGGTTTTCGTATGGGGCTTGGAATCTCCTGCTAGTGCCAAATAACGATCGTGATCCGCGACCGGTCATCCGCGGGGGGGGGGGGGGTTGAGGGTTCTACCGGCAGGCAGTTTATGTAGGTTTGAGATTGGCTGCCAGTCATTCGGAGTGAGGGGGGGGGGGTAATGGTGCTGCCAAGCTGACTGGATATACATGTGTCCTTGCAAGTGTATAGTCGGAGGACCAAAAAATCATGGCTGTCTCATACCTATCAAAACTGTGACGATCGTTAACCTAACGTAAAACTACGTAGGAGATCTTTGAGGAGCCAGGAAACGTCGGAAAATCTTTTTTCAAATGCAGTAGAAAACGTTTCTATTCCAGTATTCTAAGATACTGATTCCTCTACAAAATCGATCTTGAACTTCAAAATTCAACCACGGCTTCTGCTCTTGTTGTCCTTCCTCCGATCTCCTTAGCTTCGCTATAAAAACCGAGGCCATTTGTAAAGCCAAGGTCTTTCCGTACAATCCTTGTCATATGCGCGAGACCACACTGTAAAAAAAAATCTTGCAGTATTTGCTACTGGGATTAATCTTGTCTTTATTGAGATAAGATTGCCCCTAATTTGGATTAATCTTATCCTAGTAGAGATAAGATTAATCCCAGTAGCAAATACTGCATCCTTATTCGGAGAAACTTTTTACAGTGCAAAGGGTCTCGAAACGAGCCGGTCGTGTTAAAAGTAAAAGAAGACAAGCATCGTTGGCTGGGCCAAGTTTGAAGTTTCAGGAAAAATTGATGGTAAATGAATTACGGAAGTAGAGAGAATTTTTCTACTCTAACCCTGTTGTAAATATAAAAAAATAGCCGCTATTACTGTCTAGTATTTCCAGCACTGTAAGTTCTTCTTTTATTTGCCAATTTGGTCTGAAAATTGCAAAATTATGAATACTTGAAAATCAGCTACATAGAAAGCTATCGTTCGCAACATTCTCCCCACCCTGACCTTGTCTATTGTTTGTTCCAAGTTGTTTGTCTTCTTTACCTTGTATTTTGATTTGTTAATTTAATTTTAACTCTATTTCATGGAAATTTGTCACAAAAATATTCATTTATTCAATCTTTATTAATTCTTCGAAGGAGGAGGTTTTCCGCTCGAGTCGTCCTGAAATTTACAAATTCCTTCTGGGCGGAACATCATAACCAGCAGTGAGATTCCTCAAGTCTGGCATGCAACTCGGAAACATCAGGACGACTTGACCGCCATCTGACCTTGTATCGGCTACTTTAATATTCCCCTCAGGAAAAGGCTATCGGTTGTACTTGGATACCTGTACTGACTTAGGAAATCAATGGAATGAGAACTACGACTTGGTTGTTCGCTCGCTCATGAAAGGATTTAGGCTATTCACCGAAGGACCGTCGACTCCAAGACAAATCATATCACGATTCCTACCACTTGCCAATATGTCTTAATTATATCGTACTGTTAGTACAAAATAAGAGGGAAACGTATTTACGTCAAGATAGACTGTTATGAACGGGACTTTTACCATGACAAATAAACCAGAAGTAATATTGAATTAAATTAAGAAGTCTAGGACTCTAATTTCAGATCCTCGTGGACGGACCAAGGCCCGAATGGCAGGGACTCAAGAAGAAACCAAAGATTTAATTTTGAAGACGAAAATAAAAACCTTGAGATGAAAACATTACAAGTAGCGAAACAAAAGACAAAAATGCTTCTCTAGCGGGATTTGAACCTACGAACTTCACCTATAATTGCCACTTCTCTACCACTGAGCTACCGACTGGCTTGCGAACATCCTGTTTTTCTTTTATATTCTACATTAAGCTCTGCTTTTGTGGCCCTGGTCCGTCTACGAGGCTCCAAAATTAGACTCCTCGACTTGAAATTATTTCTGGTTCATTTGTTACGGTTAAAGTCCGATGTATAACATTCCATTTTTGCCTAAATATTATCCTGTCCCTCGACATGGGTGAACTACTTAGACGAGCTAGCAGTGGTGGTTAGATAAATAGATAGTTTTACTGATACAACTATTAGTGCCGAATTGTCACTAAATATGTCAACCATTACATTTAAAGTTTAACCGAAAAGGGCTAGGATAGGACAATCTAGTTACCCATCACTTATTCACTTAAATTGGCTTGAAGACCCGCTGAAAATGAGTTACAACGTTGTTCCGCTATTCACGAATAATCGATTTTCAAATAGTAGAATTTCCGTGTGATTTGTGGTGCCTCTATGCGCTTGTATTTTTGCTGTATGCCTTACGAGAAAGATTTATCGTTTTCTTTTTGTTCAGGCACTACGCAATCTTCACCAGTCTCACCACTGCCAACTGAAAAGCTGCATTTGTGTTGAGATTAAAATTTCCCGCGTCATAGTAGAATTTTCGCTGTGGGAACGGCCGGAGATATTCTGAGCCTCATAACTAGAGCAGATAGTGGAAAATAAAAAAAATCCCTTTGCAGAATCCAAATAATTCAGTGTATCCAAATAAATGACAACCAAACAAGTTGGCTTTTCAGTTAAACTTTAACGGTTAAAATAACTTGAATATATACAATCATTAAAAAAAAAAATGTCACTTCTTGGAATCCATCAGTTTCTTGTTAATTTTCTCAGTAAAAATGGTACAAAAGAATTCAAATACCGGTTAGTACGACCCTTCACTGCCACCAAGAGGTTCTGGTGCCGCGTCCGTCTTGTCACCGGTGTTAGGCCGGGCAGTATGTCTCTGTGCTTTTCACTGGCAAGGATCGAAACGTTCACAAGTGCATCGACAGATCAATGGTAGAAGGTTGGCAATTTTGTTAAAGCCGAAGGTCGTGGGTTCAAATCCCGCCGGAAGAGTATTTTTGTCTTTCAGTCCACTTCTGGGAATGTCTATCGTGGTTACTGCGACTTGTTAAAGTATAACCGAAAAGGGTTAGGATAGGACAATCTATCTATAGGCCCGAGAAATTTTTCATCGGGTAGTTACCCATCACTTACTCACTTAAACTGGCTTGAAGACCCGCTGAAAATGAGTTACTTTGTTGTTCCGCTATTCACGAATAACCGATTTTCAAATAGTGGAATTTCCGTGTGATTTGTGGTGCCTCTATGCGCTTGTACTTTTGCTGTATGCCTTACGAGAAAGATTTATCATTTTTTTTTTGTTCAGGCACTAAGCAATCTTCACCAATCTCACCAATGCCCACTGAAAAGCCGCATTTGTGTTGAGATTAAAATTTCCCCGGTCATAGTAGGATTTACGCTGTGGGGACGGCTGGAGACATTCTGAGCCTCATAACTAGAGCAGATAATGGAAAATAAAAAAAATCCCTTTGCAGAATCCAAATAATTCAGTGTATCCAGTTAAATGACACACAAATGAGTTGGCTTTTCAGTTAAACTTTAATATTTCGTAGTATAATGCCACGGTTAGTCTTATCGTTGGTCTTAATGCTAACTGCCTTATCACAGGGCCTGAAGAGGACCTTGCAAAAAATGACCGAAATGCAACAGAAAACAAAATTCAGCAGAGCCTTTCATCGCGTTTTCAGAGATGAAAATTCAAATCTGCTCGTCCGAATCTCCAGTTTCCATCCTGATGACGAGAGATCGAGTTCCTCGACGACAGAACTGAGCAATAACAATATTATGGGGAGTCAGCATCTCTCTGTCCATTTTTCTCAAACGAAATTTCCGATAGGGAATGAACGACCACATTACTTGAAAGATTAAAGAGAAAATAACAATGAAATGGTCGAACTGCTCGACAGTAAAACCGATTTCTGTCCAAACAAAAAGAGTATTAAGAATGTTACTATAGCAAGCTTTAAATCCAAGTTCAGGAAAAAATACAGTCGTCAGGGCTAAACAGGCAGGAACCGAAACAAGCTTTCTGTATAAAAGCTTTCCCTGAAACTATGGATTCTATTCTGCTATGTATGATGAATGTAGCAAAAAGACAGCGCGAGCAGTTGTGCTACCTGTGGAAGGTACGTCCATGTTCAGTCCACAGAAAACTATCGCGCGTATAGGAATTTAGACACTCCATATTATAGGGCTTCTGTTTGTTCTCGCTTTTACCGAAAAAAAAGCGACACAACACAGATGTATTGACCACAAACTGGTATTTTTTCTAAAAACAAATATATGAAGGCTATACACCTTCTTAAAGCTTATTTAACTAAGTGGCATTAGCCCGTTAACCACAAACCCCTATTTTTGGAAACCCTATGCCTACTGGACACACTATTGCCAAATACTGGATACTCTAACACAATAAGATATTGATTATTTGATTGGAGCTCAGAAATCAAACAATCAGAATACCTTTATAGTGGAGTAAGTCAGGGTTAGGGTACTAACAAGTGTCCAGAGTTTAGCATAGGGTATCCAGCTTTAGGCAAAGGGTATGCCACTCTCCAGACATACCCAACGTATAGCATATTATACAGGGTATGTAAAATCATGGGTTTGTAGCGGACTGAATCAGCTACTCTAGACATCAAGGAACATGCTCTTAATTGTATTTTGACCATTATTTGAATTAAAGGTAAACTATAGGGTAAGGCCACTCATTTGGTGCACTAGCACCGGGTGCCCAATTTTGGGTCGTTTTTGCAAACATTGACCGACCAGTGTCGAACCCAAGCATTAGGAGACACTCGAAAATGCGGCCCCGAAACCACCATTTTGGCTCACACATTCTGACGTTCATCTTTGTACAATTGAGGTAGGCTTATGCTTCTTGAAAGTGCCATTTTTATTCACTTGCTGTGAGAAAAATCAACTACTATATAGCCAGACAGAACCTAATTAATGGTTCCTAAGAGCACCTGAATGGGTGTTCTGGAGAAGTATTCTTGTTTGGTTGATGAATTCTTTGTTTTTTGTATGTCAAATTCAGTACGCTAGCTGTTTTGTCCGTCAGGTGGATGGTATGGAAGGGTCCGGATAAACTATGCGTGTTGAGAACTTACCTGTATTAAGCGAGAAGCATTTTGAATCTTCACAAGGGGTCCAGGGACCTGGTTGCCATCTCGGGCAATTAGAAATTCCGCAATGCTGTAGTGTCTCTGGGACCGGGGTAAGTCCAGCCACCTCGCACAGATTATTGCGGACGCTTCTTGTTGAGTTATAATACCGAGCAATGCACTGAACCGCTCGAACCTGGAAAAGTAAGGTTAGGTAATGCAAGGTCACTGACCATGTAAACCAATACGCCATCATACGCATCTCTCTCGAACGCCTGAAAAGTCCGCCTCCCGTATGCGTTAACAGTCATGGTGCGTTCCAGGTGTTCCAACATCATACCAATTGCTACTAAAAGCTCCCACCATCGTTACAATAGCACCTACTGGTCACGGTTGAAACCGACCCTTAATCTCACAGACTTGAATCCCTGTCAGGAATTTTGGCACAATCATCAATTCAAGGTGAGACTTTTCAAGTGAAGAAAATCCGTCCGGAGAAACCTGATCGTATCTTCGTATAATATTTAAATCATCCAATTGATAGGAGTATTTTCCCTTCTGAAAGCTGGCGAAAAGCTTCCTAGCAAGGAGCCTAGCAGAAACCTGATCGTCAGTTCGTATAATATTTAAATCATCTAATTAATAGGAGTATTTTCCCTTCAAAGCTGTCGAAAAGCTCCCTAGCAAGGTAGCTACTACGGTCGAAAAACTGTCACCAATCCGACGTACTAACCAGGGGTGGTTCCCAAAATCACCACGATCTTTTTGCCCACTCTCACAATGCCCACGCTCAGAATGCCCACGATCAAAATGCCCACGGTTTAAAATGCCCACGATCAAAATGCCCACGATTAAAATGGCCACGGCTCAAAATGCCCACGGCTCAAAATGCCCACGACTCAAAATGCCCACAATTTTGATGTGGAACACCCGAAATCGTCCGGAATGCTGACGGCTTAAAAATGCAGACAGTTTCCAAATGCCAACAGTTCAAAATGGTCACAGGGGACGATAATATCGTCTTAGTTCAAAATGCCGACGGCTGAAATTGTCCACAGGGGGGCCAACATCATCCTGGGAATGCGGACTACGAGATTACAAGGGGTAGGATTAATCACGGAAAAGGTTTTGAAAGGAATTATTTGTATTGTTTCTTGAAGAACGATCCAAAAAGGCCAGCAAGTTAAAGCTCTTAAAGAAAAGTTCCAAGGGGGTTCCTTATCAGGCAGAGGCTTCTTCAAGAAAGCACAACGCTTTTGCGGCAACCAACCACGAGCCAATACACATATTTCTTGTAAGTATTTTACCAGAATTATATTATAGTTGAGATGATACCAGTTCAACACACGATCATCGTCATTCTGATACTCCGTCTATTATACTCTTCCCGTTGCTCACTCACCCCTAATTCAAGTTTACTACGTTCTGAATATCTCAAATAATCCAATCGTGGGCATTCTGAACCGTGGGCATTTTGAGTCGTGGGCATTTTGAGTTGTTGTCATTTTTACTGGGCATTTTGAGTCGTGAGCATTATGATCGTGGGCATTTTGAGTGTTAGCCCTAACCAGAGGTTTGCGAAGAGGTTAGTCCATTATTTTGTGACTTTATATGACGAAGCTAAAGATGAGAACTTTTACCTATTAGTTGTATTTTCTAGTTATCTGACGAAACAAACAATTCCGGCGTAAGCCTCGGCAGGTTTTTGTTAAATAAAAAGACTTTAATGGGGAAATGAGACCGCTAACTGCACTCCTTTTCTCAGTCTTTATGTTGCCCTCTTTACAGAAAAGGAAAACCCTTAACTATCATTCTCTCTTAAATGTCATTTTATTATATCAATAAAGAGAGGACGGAACAATATATTTCCTCCAAGTAGACATGGGAATAGAGATGGAAATGCATAAATTGGCAGGTCCCGCGATAAGAAATCACTACAAGCAGAATATTTCTGAGGTCACCTACTATCCTCCTACACAAAATTTACAAGATCAAAGGCTTCCGCTGGATCCCAAACCGGGTGAATGACTTGCTTGATCCAGTCACTATCAGTTTGTAACTTTCAATCGCAAAAGTGAAGGACAATCTTGGTTACAACAAATCTCTGTTTACCAAAAAAAATGTCCATCTTCCAGGACTCACGAATCGTTTGTCCGGTGAGAGAAAAGAGCAGAGATGCAAATCTAGCATTATTTTCCTTCACTCCAATCATCTGATGGTTCTTTGTCGTGACAAAATGACGGTTTTCACCGGATTCCGGCTGGATCACAGGTCTGCGAGAAAACGAAGCTAAATTGCAGAGCCACCATGTCTTCTATGAACTTTACCAACTTAATAAGACTTTCTACAAAATTCTGCCGGGCTTCAGTCGAACTATGGGTCCGAAGTAAAAACACCCAAATCCACTTGATTAGGAACCACATGTCCGGAATTTAGCGGATTCCGGTTGTGTTACTTCGGTTACGAAAGAGTAGAGATGTAGAATAAGCCTGTCTTCTTATTTGGCACTGTGATCAACTTGACCACGAAACCCTTAATTTCGCGAAATTTCCTTCAGAACGCTGCGAGACAACGAAGTCCTCAGTCTGTGAGAAACAAACATTGAGTCAGGAATGGATTTGTTTTATAATTTATATACTGTACTCCTCATTTCTGAGGGAAATAAATGAATAAATAAATAAATAAACTGTATGCACAAACTCACAGGCACTCATTTTAATTTGAAGAGATTTTTTGTTCATTCCCTAGATTTTTTGTTCATTCCCTAATTGTGACCCACTCAATCCGCGTTTATTACCAATCTACCGGTATCTTTGAACTCAACGTTCATTTCGACCCACATGATCCTGAGACCAAGTTTCCAACAGTAATTCATCCCGTTCCTGAGGTGTCATGCTTACGGACGGACGCTTAGAAAGTTACAGGTATCCCGTTCACTGACGTTCTGGGATCCTAAAATACTCGAGGGAAGGAAGAAAAACGCTGCCGTGTTCCCGCACGTTTCCTTTCGGGGCTAATTTTGCAGAATTTCTTCTGCTCGCTTTATGCTCATGCAAACCGAAAGTGTTTTCCGAGTCTGAAATTCTGAGCAGTCGACAAGAAACGGAGGGGCATGAGATTTCCTGACAGGCTTGTATCGAGCACAGTCTTGCACAGCGCGAAGTAGATACAGAGGCAGAAGTTCCAGCGGAAATCAACTTAAAGAACGCTCAGGAGAATTTGCTGAAATGTTACTCCAGATTCGAGTGCACTCGATGAGGCATAATAGGAGGCATAATCCTTGTTATAAAAATAAGGATTCGATTCCGACGTAGCCAAGGGGTAAATATCCCTTAGGAGATACAGCTTCTAATTATATCTCCTAGAGCGAATTACTCTGTGCTCAGAAACTGCTCCGCGCAACTTTGCCGACAGTTTCTGTGCAATAAACAAAGCGTGTTCAAATTCTGTAAAGTATTGTCGAAGCTCTCCACTAAGACCTTAAAACGGGGAACTACTCTGTAGCCTTGTTACGATGACTGTATTTGTATATGGAGTTTGCACTCTCAACCTGATGTTATGGCGAGGGGTGTAGTAAGCCGGACATAAGTATAAGATGGTAAATGTCCAGCCAGTCCAGGTATACAATCATCGGAGTCAGGATGGCCTAGGGCGTTGGTGGCCTACTACACGTGCAGAACTTCACGGGTTCATTATGGATTCCCCTGGTCGATTCACACTATGGTTTGCATACCGAACACACAACAGGTTATCAACCACCCATCATACACTAGGCCTTACAGGCCAGCCCACTCTAAGGAGCTTAACTGAGACTCATAGAAGTGACCTATGGTCCGTAAATAAACATAAGGTTTTATTGACTGATGTACTTACATAAGAAAACAATCTTTAAGTGAAAAGAGTTGTTACCCGGTCGGGAACCCGGAAAGAAGTGTAGAAGAAGGGTGAGTCACACCGCGTGAGTCACCAATGCCAGAGAGTTAATAAATAATACGAAAGAGTACGGAAAGTGGCCGCGACAGTATAAAAGATACAGGCGACGGAAGGGAGTAACACTGCCTAGCGGCGGCATAACTAAAACGTACGGAATGCAGAAGGCTTCACCGTAACAGCCTACTCTAAAACTGGCCACCGCAATACTGCTGAAAGTTTCCACCCAATCCATAGAGGGTGTTCAGTCTGTAAAGCTTTACTGGAACACTCCGCTAAGACCTTGCAACATCCTTTTAAGGAGGGTCAACTAAATAAGTTAGATTTTCTGCTTAAATTCAGCTAAACGGACTGGGATTTTTATACGGCTGTTGCACTTCCTCATATTCTTTTCCCGTCTGCTTTCTTTTCTTCTTTCCGTCCTTCTGAACTTTCTGCGTTAAAAGTTACTTATTACAAATTTTAAAAATTCCTTCTTGGTTTCCCTATTTCTGCGAGTAATTCTCACCTAACTTCCAGTTTTAAAGTGAAGAATCCTCTGGAAACTCTGAACAGAAAAATTCAGAACTTTCATAAAAAGGCTGAAAACATTCTTGTCCATCACAATCTTTTTCCTTTCTTCGCTAAAACAGTTCCATGATTAGTTTATTTAATTTGATTTTGTATTTTCATTTGTATTTTACTGTAGATTTATAATGATAGTTTGTTTTTAACGGTCAGTTAACTGTTTGTGTACTATCTCTGAAGTGTTTGTTACATGTTGTTATCTTTTTTTTATATACTCTTCAGTTTTGAAGGATTCAAATAAATGAATGAATACCCTTATTCTTCAAAATTTGTCAAAACTACGAAGTTTACCTGAAATCCTCCACCGCCACAGGTTTGTGAGCATTTGGACCAAGGTGTCAACAGCCATTCAAACTTCAAGTTGTCAAGGCGTGCTGAAAAGAAATATCATGTATTTACAGCCTGATTTTCAAAATCAAGTGTTTCGATAGCTTTGTCTTGGAATATTCGGGGGAAAGGTATCGACTAAAAATGAGAACAGAAAAAAACGCATGAGGCTCAAGGAACAAATACTAAAAACGAGAACGCGTACTAAAGCGGGTACGACATACTAAAATCGGGAATGCTGTACTAGGAAGAATACTACTAAAAAGGGGAATGACGCACCGTCGTTTCTTTCTTTGGTAGCTTCTTTGGGCACGAGCTACAAACCATTCCCGTTCACGATCCACAATCTAGTAGTCGTGTTCCATCTTTTAGTCGAGTTAAGCATTCCCACGAACGAAAGAGGTTCCCTGTTCCCTGCTGCAGGAGGAACAAGTACGAAAATCGAGAACGACAGGACCCTTGTTCTCCACGCTTGTCTCTTTCAAAGAAACCGTGTCGCGAGGATAGTTTTACCAGTGAAACTGAAATTAGTTTATTTTTTTTTTTATTGCTAACTTCTTCAGACATTAGTTATTATGCTACGATGATTTCTGAATATACAGATTTCTCTCTATCTAGTTATTTTTTCGGTAGGAAAACTGAGGAAGAACCCTATTATACAAGTATAAATAAGACAAAGAAATAACGACGAATGAAAGCTCCGCTCGACTAAACTGATTAGCTAAACACTCGTAGTCATCTCTGGCTGGAGTAATACAATGCATCCAGGTTGCAACTCTCTGCATAACTCTGATCGAAAAGCAAGTTCGCTGAGTCGCTTAGACCTCTGCATTCAATCGCCAAATTCGAAACCGTCTAACTCGGAAGCTTGGCCTACCGGGATTTTCCTCTGAAAGCGGGGGAGGGGAATGGGGTGCATCCCTTGTTGCTCTATAGTACAAAAATATCAGCTCATTAATCAAAGGTCATAATGTGTCGATCTTTCCTCTACGCTGAAATCAAAACTCTGGTATTGCTGTTCCCATATCCAGGGTATCCAGGGTAATAACACTGGAGAAAAGCTGGAACAGTAAATGGTCTCTTGACGAATCGCTTGTTATTATTTATTATTACTCTTTAATTCAGCCAAAAGCCATATACACAACGAAAAACACAACAACAACAAAAATAAATACAAAAAAAAAAAAAAAAATCAAATCTCAGGTACGAGCAAGTAGATTGTGTGGGTCAACTTTACCAGCACTGTACAAAGTACCACCTTAAGAGGGTAATTTTGAATTCTAAAGTTTATTTAATAAAACCGTGTTCGGAATAAAGTATAGAAAAACAGTCTCATTTGTCTTACTCAACAAATGTTCCATCGCCAAATAGGTTTTTGTGAAAAGAGGAAGATATAACAGAAGGTGCCTAAGTAAAAAGGCCAAAACATTTATAAGCAATCGATTTTACGGACGTCCAATCGTGCCTTCAAGCGACACGACGAAACTCATAAGTGCTAAGTAGTTCAACTCAAATTTCCACGAAGTACAGGAACTCACCTTTTCCAAACTTGACTTTCAATTCCTTTTCCAGAATCTTTCTAGAGATAACTTTATGACGTTTGACCTTTGATAACTCCGGCATGACTCCCCGTAGAGTCTGGCTTTTCAGTTCACCGCCCACAAGGTCGAAGTCGGAGAAAAACTGAAAGAAGAGACAGTGTTCAACCAAGTAAAAACAAAGCAGCGTCGTCTTTCCACTGCGTATGCTCGACGTAGGAAATATAAAGATAATGTTCTAGACTTCACGAGCCATAGGTTTCAAGGGATCCCGAACCTTCCAGATTCTGCTAATACTGCGGCTTCTTGGAGCTAGCTTGTCGTGTCGTCTGGGCGGATAACAATCCGCTTTCTTACTATAAGCAACCTATTTGTTCCTGAATGGGATCGGGACTAGGGAAGAGCTGTTCCTAATCAGTGCAACCAGAACCATTTTCTCTTCCAGCACTCTGGTTTTACCCCCTAACGTAGACCGTCTAATTTTCTATTAAATTTCGTTCGCTCTTAAATATACAATTTTTCCTGATTCCAATTAAAAGTTATGGTAGTTACCTTTTTTTTAAACCAACCATGAGATCATTTTCAGTTTTGAGCTAATTTATTATCGCCCTTGAACTCAGGAAGCAAAAGCGGGTGGTTCATTGAAAAATACATTTTTCATTTAACCACGTAGAGGGCTCTGCTCTGAAAACTGCGGCAGATTTTTCTAACAATGTCCGTCTTGACACTACTTACGTTGCGAGACTAGCAGTCGATCGAAAAACATTTCTGTTCCTGGCTAAAACATTTGTTCGAGAAGTCTGTGATGACGCATGTTCTAAAATCGGCGAATCGAACGTTAAGAATCATTTTACGCTTGTTTCATTTTCAATCTCCATAATCACAAAAAAAAATTAATGACAATAAAAAAAATGTCCTTTTCAATTAAGCCCGTTGGTCTTTTGACGTCATTTGTCCCCGGATATTCATACTTAGTTCGATCCTCATCATGTCCAAACATTTTGCTTATCAGCGTGCATAGTGAACAAGACCAAAGGTTTCGATGGGATCCCAAAAATTCAATATTTGACCCAGACAACTAGGTCTTGTCTTCGCCAGATCCAGTCTTCGCCAGGCTAATCATCTGAGAAAATCAAGTTCAGATATACCTGTATAAGCCATATCTATTTTGACGATACTATCGAAACTTCCTGCTTTACTTCTGCCAAATTTCCGGTTTCGGCCGAATTCCGAGCCAACTACTTGTCCAGCCAAAAAAAGATAGTTCAGAAACGAATTCAGCGTTTCTCCTTATCACTATAAAGAACATCAATCAACTTCAAATAAAACTTTAACTTATTCTTACCCCTAAATCGAACATCTAATCATCCGGTTTTGGCCGGATTCCGGGCGAACTACTTGTCCGGCGAGAAAATAGTTTTCACCATCGTGTTCAGCATGTCTTCTTACCCCATAATCGACTATCACATTAGCTGTTTCAAAATATTTTGTTTGCCCCTTAATTTTCGAAAACGCTCTTAGTGACTGAAAACACACAACGAGGTTGGAGACAAAGAATGAATGGGCACTGACGATCTTTAAAGAAAACAATGGCATATTATTCTCTAGGTGACCATATAGCAACGGCCTGACACGGGATCCAGAAAGAAATTAAACATACAACAAAATGAATGCGAAGACACAAACAAAACAAAGAAGAAGAAATCAATAAACAAATAAATAACAATCGCAGAGAATAACGATCATGATTTTATGACGACAAGCTAAAGCTTATCGCCAAATGTATTAATAAATAAATGAAAAAAATTCTTACGGTTTAGAGAGGAATATAGTACGCTGGTTCTGGGAAAACGGATTCTGATCTAGTGGATTTGTAGTACTTGTATTAACATGGAACATCTATTATTTCATTCAAGCTAAAAAGCTCGTTTCGACAAAAATCTTACCGAAGTCTTGCGCTGTAACTGTAATTACCCAATAGCATGGTTTTGAAGTAGCCAGGCTTCCTTTAAACAAGAAACAAAATAGGTAGCACCACAATTTGAGTAAGTGTGGAAATGCCGAAACGGATCATCACAGGCAAATTGGCGGCATCGCCAATCTCGCATAGCGTTCATATTGTTCGCCTTCCTAAGATTTCGACCTTAGTAACTTTCACCAGGAAATTACTCGTTCCCTAATTTGAATGAATGAAAGGCTTTTATTCCACCAAAATGACTAGACAAGAAAAGGAAAAAAGTACAAAGGTTAACGCATTTACAATACGAATACCAAAATTGTCTGACCTTAGTTCATTGTGCACATAGTCCGTTCCGGATTTTCCGGAATACACCGAGCCAGAGCAAAAAATCAACAGCATTTCCTGATGCGCATACGTTTTACAAATAGCCTACGGTTAATCTCAAATCTGTTTGATACGGTTATCTCGTTCACTCATACATTTTGGATCTCACCGAATTCCGGCTGAGCCAGTTCAGGATCTTGTCATCATGCTCTTTTATTGGGAATCCTGGCAATTTGGTCCGCTATTTCTGTTTTGCACCGGAATCCGGCTAACATATCCATTTATCCGACAACAACGTATCTAAAGTTCAATGGGCGGATCAAACAATCATGATGCCACATTACCACCTCCTAGAATACAATGTCACACCAGAAATCAGCAGATTCCTAGACAACTTATTTTCGCTAATATATCTTTAAAGCGTTTTTTGCTGACTGCCATACTCCGATTTATTAGCTTTGACGAATATAAGTGGAGTTTATTTTTTCTTATCCACAGTATACTCCGGATTATTTGTATTGTTGACAAATATTCATATTAACGGGGTTAACTGAGAATTCCTTATAAGCTCTGGAATCAGCTGCAAGTAGGTCGATTATATTTGTACATTTTTGGCAGTTTTGTAAATTTACATCCAGAAAACAAAACTTTTCTTCGGTACTACAAACAACAGAAAGTTTCATCAGATAACACCAGAGCAACCTGCCAGCTACAGAGACGGTTTATTTTAGCAGTCATGGTCACTCAGTCAGTACTTTTTGCATTCTCCTCCCCCACCCCTAACTGTTAAGATACAAAGGCCACATAATGTTTTACCTCATTATGTGAAGAACTAAAATACTCGAAGGTTCATGAGTTTGGGAATGTCGTGCAGAGACCACTTCCTTAGGTTAGGCCCGGGTTCTATTGTTGTTTATTTTTGGTATTTTTTTTTGTCTTTGTGGTCTACTATAGCCGTCAAAGCTTCAGTGTACATAAACTTACTTAGCTTATATGCTTGATAGCGGATTAAAGTTATAAATATATATAATAAACTGAATCCATTTAACCCATTCAGAAGCACAAACATTTTTCATGAACCCCATATTCGGTCCGGATCAAAGGGGAGAGCGTAATATACAACCCAAGATGTGGGCTGCCACGCTATAAATGGCGTCGTTTCATTTCTTTGCATAAAACAGCCACGTCACGTCCCTGTCTTTCTAGATTCCAGTGAAGATACGCGATGAATTTATGCCTCAAGATTCTTCTTCGGGGTCCCCTGGAGAAGGACAAGAATACTTTATCTACATAGGATCCCTGAGGACGGCAATAGTCGCAGGAAGCTGCATATAAAATAAGAAAATATAAGAGGGAAAAGTGAGAACATGCTGGAAATAAAATACGTTCATTAACTCTCGCTGGAGAAAACCAAGATGAAAGAAGTGAGATACGAAGTCTTAACGTACGACAACAACAATATTTTTAGAGTGCAACAGAAATGAGAACAACAAAATTTCGAAACTGAAGAGAACAAGTGTCACGACGTAAACATCCAGCACCACCATCAACATGGTCCAACTCAAGAGGGCAGGACAGACGGTCTAGGGCTAAACAGGAAACGAAAACCTTGCAACAACATCGACATGCTTATACCAGGGGTTATACCTGCTTGACTACCAGATAAATCCAGGTCAAGGGAGGAACATTCCTGCCTCCCCCTGAACTTGCACGATGTTCCGACGTTGCAAATGACCCCGACCCACCATGAGGATACACTTCTTCTTGCTCTATGGGCACGTCCCAAAAGTTAGTTATGGGGTAGACGGTAGATGGTCTTCGTGTTTTGGGCCGGGGATACATGTAAGCTGGATCGGTGGGCGGTGCTGCGAAAGTCACTTTTTGTACGCTGGTCAACCTCGGTCGGTTGGTGACGATGGTTAGGAACGGAGTAACATCGAGGAAGTCCTTAGGTAAGCAGCAGGAAAAATGCAACGGTAAGCAGATATGACGATAATTAACACTTACGAACAATTTGCCAACTCATTTTTTTGAGTCAACTCATTTTCCACACTACGAACCGTGAAAAAATCAAATCGAGCAAAGAAAAAGAATACTTCCAGCCATTTCCAGGGCGAAAATACGCATATCAAGCCTTAACACTCCAAACTGTGTCATATGAATCCTTTATGTGATTTATTTCTGGTTCATTTCTTTTTGTTTGGTACAGTGCCACAGAAATGCAAACGTTTGTTAACACAGCGAAGGACAGATACTAAACAGTAAACTCTTGTTGTCAAGAGCGGTTGCGAGGAGGTTTTCAGTGTGCGACAGCTAAGCTGTCTTGAATCTTCAGGGTCTATCTAAAACCTAGAGTAATCTTCGCTTGTTTACCTATTTCATTATTTCCGTACGTAGCTGTTAAACAAGCACCGACTCGCTAAATACCCTCAAGGCAGGAATGGTGCTTTCTCTTAACCTTCGGAAGAGTCCTATTTCTTTTTTAGATGTTTAGGCGACCTTTAAACAAAGCAAAAACTTATACGTATCAGACGTCATAAATTCACTCTTGAATTTCCCGGTCTTTTTCTGGAGTCCCTAAACGTAACCTAATCTCCAAAGAACACAATTATTACAGGACCTCTCATGCTTGTCTTATCATGTTTCGACCGCTCTTTCAGCAATAAGGGCATGAAAAGCTTCAACATCTTATTTTTTAGTTTGAAGACTTGTTAGGCCAACAGGTCTTTCTTGTGTTTCTTAATCATTCTTACTTGCTCGGCTTTTCCCACTTTTAAGCACAACGCGCAAAGTTTTCAAATAGTTTGCGTCGAACCTTCGCTTTGGAGAGCGGAGAATTTTGACAGAATCGACACGCGTCAACAAGAAAACCGCTTATTACAAGGGGAAAGAATTTGTATTTTCGGACAACGACATTCATGTGTTGTGCTTTAAGGGTAATGGCGCAATGCAGCTCCTTCTCGTTTACTTTTGCAACTCTTGCTGTTGATATAAGTCCTTTCAAACTAGTAAAATTGGAAGCAAACGGACAAAAATTCTGTGAGATCGAAGTAGGAAAGGCGTGATCTGAGTCTTAAGACGATCGTGAATGTTCGGAAAGCAAATGAAAGACGAAAAACGAGAAGGAAAAACTTCTGAAAGAGACAAGAAATGAGATAGAGACAGTCTCGGAACTGCTTGTTAGGCAAAATGTTTTTAGAGAAGCTGACGAAGCAGTAAGAGATTCTTTGGAATTTTCAAGACGGAGTTGCTTAACGTTCACGATCTGCCGTAACAGAATGGACAAAGACCTGCACTGGCAGGATAATTACCTCTAAAGGTGAGTGATGTATGGTGAAGGCCTACGTCGCCTATAGCTTGTTGTCAACGAGAATAATGTTCTTCGTCACTAAAACATATTTATTCGTATTTTTGTCTGGGTGGCCCTAGTTGGCTAAAGACACTGACTAGTTAATAACTCGTTTATAAACATTTACAAACCCATATACTTTTTTTTTTACATCAGCGCTAGCAATTACCCCTTGGGGTCAAGGTTTGTCCGCTCCCCCCTCTTCGTTTGTCAACATGAAGTGCCTCAAGAACCCACCTGTATATGATGATTTTGTACCAACATCGATAGGATAATCCTTAAGGGGGGGGGGGTAAGAGTAAAGATAAATTTTTGACCGCAATCCCATGTTTATCGCATTGACTCAAAACGTACTTACTCTTTTGGTGTAAGTTCAAAGTGATTTTCTAAATCGTTGCTTTGCATTTTGCCCTTTGAAACTTTTTAGCAGCTAAAGAGTATCACCAAGGGAAAGATTTTTAAATCTAGGGTGGGCCATGGTTCCCCCTCACTCCCTGAAATGGCGTCCCTGAACTTGTGCCTCCAGCAATGCACCGAGCAAAAATCCGCGGTCTTCTTCCGTCAACACTGAGCGGGGGTTCACACAATCCCTTGGTTCTGGGTTCTGGGACACCGGCACATATCATTCGATAAGCAAAAATAATATTGCGTTTTGACCGAGGGTTTCTTTGACCCCTGCAGAATCATCTTGACAGACAAGTTCAATTTCCTGTTGCGTCAGCGTTGCGATGTGAACATTCATGCGATGCTGTCGTACGTAGTAAAATCAAAGAAAAAATCGTGTCTCGTATAACGCAGCAGTGTGAATCACGGCAATAGCTTATAACCATCTGATTTGCTACCTTCTCACTTGAACCGAAAAAGCTATTTCCGTTATTGTAAATTCCTTCTTTACCTCCCCACTTGGCATCAGAATAGAGTTATACGTAAGTTCGGTGTTCCAGATATGTCGGAAAAATTACTTATCCTACACAGGAAGTTGTCAGGAAGTTGTCGCCTACTCTCGATTTTCACCACACCAACCCTTACCCCCGTGTTTATGTGCTAGTGCTTTTGTATGTATAATTATTTTAGAGCTTTTCTTTTTTTCTTTTCTTTATTGTAACCTACTCCACTGGTATTTCCTTTGGAATTTATGGGGTAATGAAAAAATTATTATTATTATTATTATAGGGTAGGGCTATTATGTATCGAATGTGAAGTGAGAATACAGAAGTTAAGTCGGGTCTTCACCTTCCGGAATCTGGGTTCCCAGATTCTCTGTGATTTTTTCTGAATTTCTTCTGCGATACTTAAAAATTCCGGAAATCTGGAAGTTCAAAAGCCCCTTTTTTCCGGATTATTTTGATGTACTTTCGGACCGGTTCATATTCCAGATGCAATTTACAGAAGAAGTCAAAGAATAATCTGGAAGCCCAGATTCCGGAAGTTCAGGAAGGTGAAGACCGGACTTTACTATTACAGTGACAGCGCTCATACGGGGAGGGCATTGTTGAAGCACGGATCCATTGCGAGAAGGGGTAGACGGATGTTTTAATTTTGAAGTAATAGAACGATCGCCGTTCTTGATCTCGGTTCCTCTTATTCTCCGTTTTTGATCACCTTCCGAGTTCGTAGTTCGCCTGCAGTTTGCTTAATTGTCGTCTTGCTGAAACGCAGATCGTTTAAGCTCGAATCCGTGGCTGAAACGGCGAACTGTGTACTTTGCGTATTTCGTACTCCAAATTCGCCTTTCCTGCGCTAGTTAACCAAAAATTTATCAAGTCCAGTATATTGTTGTTCAAACTGGACGATTTGAACTAGCATGTGATTCGCTACAAGAATGCCGTTTTCAACGTACTTACTTAGCTGGTCTAATTAAGAATAAAAAAGTCTTTGTCAGAAATGCTTATTTTTCTTTTTTATCCACCTGCAACATAAACCGGTCAGGCAAACTGTGCGTAAAAACGCAAATTAAGCTGTAACGGCGAACTCACAGGCGAACAAAGGCACCCCACAGTCCTTGGTTGTACCAGGGACCCATAAATTTCCTTACAGGGGGCCTGTCATTTCCTATGCTTCTATATTGATATGATGACCGAACCATCCAGTTTCCAAAAATCCCCGCTTGAGTCGATCGGCATTCTTGTTTGCGTCATTGGACGTGCGCGACAAAGAGACTCCTCCCTCAAGGTGCCAGCAGCCAATCCCAAATTTGTCTATCTGGTCTTGAACGTCATTGGACCGTGGGTATTTCCCGAACTACATTCCGTGCGCTCAAGATAGCATCAGAAATCTCTTATTGACAGGCCCCCTGTAAAGGAAATTTATGTGTCCCTGGTTATACCAAGAACAAATATGCAGTAGAACCTCCGTTTCCTGATCTCCGTAATACGACCGTGCGGAGTCGAATACATTCCCGATGCCCTGCCCGATGCAAACGAGCCGAGGTTAGGCGCTACGGGGAACCACAATTTGTTACTTCTACAAACAATTCGCAGTAGAGCCCCGGAGAAGAAAAGACGACAGTAAGCGCTATTGGTTGTTTAACAATGTGACGTCACTATGCTACGTTCTTTTCCTTTCAATGCGCAGCGGCTAAGAGGGAAGTAGATGGGGGTCTATTCAAACCTCAGCGAGTAGCCCTAGCTTTGCTCAGTTTTTTCGGGGTATCCATAGTCGGTGCGTGGACCAAGGACGGAGGTTCTATTGGCCAATTTTTTCTTGACTGTACTCATATGAAGCAACATCCATGGCTACTATCCGCAGGCATGCCAAAAACCCGGCAGAAGGTAGCGTGGCGCGATGAGACTTTCCAAAGCTGGCCAGAACATGAAGCCTTCAAAATAACGTCATCATGCCAGATATAAATTTTTCGCTAGTATTCCTCCTGTAATTCCCATCCACACCAGCGAGAATTTTAGCGCCAACGAATTTTCACAACTGAATTTCCCCAAAAATAAATCCTTTTAATCCGCTTACCTGTTCCTGATCAGAGACGACTTCCACACCAGCTCTAGTTAATCCAGAAAAGCTGTCTCGGTCTCCTCCCGATAGCTTTAATTCAGTCTCCAGCGAATTAGTCTCCTCCGTCTCTAAGGAATTCTGCTTCCTGTAATTTTTGCTTGACTCCATCTGCTCTCTACTCAAGTCATATCCCTTGGACTTCAGGTTTTTCCTCTCCGATTTGGTTTTCTCGGCGTCTCGCGTCTCGTTTGATAATTCGGGAGCATCTGGAAAGAAGAGTAAGAAAATAACTTAGTAACCGTCTTTCTTACTTCTACCTTTCATCGCTTGCTCTATAGAATCTCCGTACTTCTTTTAATGCGGGGCTTTTCGGATCCGTTGCGAGCTTTCATTTTTTTAAGAAAAATTTCCCTATCGTATCAACGATAGCCAAATAACGAATCTCGACAAGGGAAAAGTCAATTTTGTGGTGTAATACAGTTTTCTATTTATTCTACTTCCGAAAAAAAAGTGACCTGATAGCCTTAAGATATAGCCTTAACCAATCCTCGCTTTTCTTTTGTGTGTGATTCGAATAAGAGTCTATACAATTATGGCAGCTGGAAAATCTTCAAATTCCAAGTACTCAGTACTTAGTGCAAATCAAGAAAGGGATCAACCTATTTCTTGCGAAGTTTCTTTAATTCTTGCTTTCCTTTCGCCATTTATTCTCTGAGGAATACAATTTTCAGCATGTTGTTGATATGTTTTCCTATTGCAGGACACTTTCCATTCTCACTTTCATTTTTCGTTCTCTTTGTTCAGGTGTTTCCTCTTTTAGAAGAGGACTGATCTTTTTTTTAATTACTGTTTGTCTGTTACTGGGAAGTTAAAGAGATCAACCGGTTAATCAGCAAATATCTGTTCTCATATATTTAAAGACTTCTGGCTCGTCTAAATGCATTTGCTAGACAAATATACTTTCTTACAGGATTTATATGTTTTCATACAAAATTTTATACTCGAAAATCGTGAAAGGCTATAGCGTGGGAGACCAACTGATTTTCGATTATATCACACAGGTAGGTCTTCGGATGAAAGAGTACTGAAACGTGTTTGTTCCATCGACAGAAACCTTTAACTACTAAAACCTTTTTTTCTGAAACAGTCAACCTTAAAAGAGAAACCTCAAGAATTTCAAAATCAAGACGGGACTTTTTCAAGTAAAGTCAAGGAGGAATCCTTAGTGTAGCGCTAAGAGACGTTTTGTAGGGTACTGGTTTAATCCGCTTCTCGGAAAAAACATTTAAGCAAGAAGTGACGAGATACGTTCTTGACCCAAGTGAAGGGCCAAGCTTAGAATGGCAGGCTTATTGGGGGGGGGGGGGGGGCTTGACTCGGGCTCTGAGAGTGTCCACGAAAGGCCAAAGAACAAATTGTCCCAAGTAAACTTAGGACAATTTTTTTTTGGGGGGGGGGGCTTGACTCGGGCTCTGAGAGTGTCCACGAAAGGCCATTGGGACAAATTGTCCCAAGTAAAGTGGCCGATAAAAAAGTGCCCGATCAGAAACTTGGAACAAAGCAACCAGTATTCAGCTGAACTCCGATGGTGAAATACCGGACTGACCTCCCAAAGCAGCTTATTCTTACCATCCAGGGAGACACCCCTTGTTGCCTTCAAAGCGGCCTGTGCCGGCCTGTTACACTATAAACTGTCCCTAGAACGGTTTATAAGAGTAAACGCGTCCAATCAAAAATAGTCTAACAGGCCCATTTGAAGGCAACAAGGGGTATTGGCTGGTAGGAAGAAGGTGCCCAAAGGCGAATGGTGGAGAGCAGAGACAACCCAGGTGGTGTGTGTGTTATTGCGCTAGCGACAAACCAATAACCTTGGATAAATGTGGAATACTGCACTGCAGACTGCAGAGGCCTGAACATGTTAGCTGCGATGTCACTGCGTCGTGGCGTCTGGAGAATCATGAGCCGTACGCCAGTCATTTATGTAAGTAACGACACACCCGGAGCTGAAAAAATGCGAGGTCTGGATAGGTTAGCTCTCAAGGCTTCCACCCGTGCCGCCTGCACTAACTTGAGCCGTACACCATAATCTACATACTTGGAAGAAAGTCCGTCATAGCATAATTCGAGGCAATGTTTCCATCGAAGGGTTAAAGGTATTCGAGGTCTAGGGCATGCGTATCAGAAGCAATGCAGGTCGTCAGGAATAGGAAACAACCGAACAACGAAAACGCAGGCATTCATTGCAGGAAACGGTCCTCTTGATAAGGATTCACGGTGATGAGCGAAAACAGTGAGCACCCCCGAGTTATTCTCGAAAGTTTGCCTAGAAAGTGACCAGACACAACGCTTTCACCTCCCTTAATCAAGAGAACTCTGGAAACGGCTTTCCATCTACACGAGAAAAAACTGTTTTTTTTTGTAATTAACGTGTATTCTTTCCCCTTCAGAGCCGTCCTACAAAGTTAGTAGCTGAGATAATAGTCTCACAGCATGTGCCGGCTTCCTTATTGCCTCGGCAGAAAAGAAAGTCTATCTGTGATTCCTTTCTTTTCGAAAGAAAAATACAGCTATATACTGCCTTTTGCGCACCGTATGTAAGCTTCTTTGTTGGACTGTATTCTATACTAAAAAAAGGACCTTCGATGCATACGCTCGACATACTTCAAATATCTGATATTCCTGCTCTACTTTCCACGGCGCACGCTGAACGCACGGGGATCGACTAAAAGCAGGAAGGGAAGGGAAGGGAGCACGAGAAAAGCAGGCAGGCATACTAAAACCAGGAAGGGCATACTAAAACGAGAAAAGATGCACCAGAATTCAAGTCTGCGAAAAACTGGAAAGCTGCACCGTTACCTTCCTCTGTTTAGTATTCTTTGAGGGGTCGGCAACTTTTCAAAATCAAAGTTCACCATTCTTTCCTTGTTTTAGTATTCTGACATGGGTTGGCAATAAAGTCCAGTGAGGGGTCGGCAACTATCTAAATTGTAATCCACCTTTTCATTCCTCGTTTTAGTATCCTGTCAGGGGTGGGAATTCAAACCCTTAAGCATCCAGCGAGGGGTCGGGAACTGTCAAAATAATAAATCATCCTTTCATTCCTCATTGTAGTAAACGAGGAACTTTGAATTTGAAAACTCCTCCTCCACTCAGTGACGTTCGAAATCTTATCATAAAACTAAGAGGAAAAACGTAATAGCATAACACTGAAAATATTAACGTCACTTTGGCTGTGCTATAAATTTCATTATTTTCTCCTATCCGCAAATCCATTATATATAACATATTCTTTAAATCTTTTATCCGAAAGTAGTATCGATATTGTTTCCACTTTTTCACGACAGACTAGAAGATTCGACAAAGAGAAAGATTCGGGAAACAATATTCTCTCACGAAATAGATGCTTGATGTACACAATAATCTTCCCAGAAATGGGTACCAGCCTACATGTAATTTTATTGACCATTGGTGACAAGGTGGGACCTCTAGGCATAAGTTCGGTACGGGGAAGAACATTGAAGGTAACTGAAAATACGACAGGCCGGGTACTACTGCAAAAGTAAACTAGAAGACGAGAGTCCCTGCAAGTGTGCCAGATTGGGGCTGGGGCAAAGGAATACTCGTGGTTGAGGTATTACGACGGTGACCAGAAACCACATGCTCAGTAATACAGAATGTGAAAAAGCTACAGATCCAACGTGAACTGTTCAGTAAACTGAGCGGGCACCGCGGATTCTAGCGAAGATACTTTTTGGACGTAGTTTGGTCCGGAAAAGCTTATGATCGGGGAAGAAATTGTCGTTAAGATGTATTTACTCTCGCCAAATACACTCACGCCAAGTTCGGCGGATGGAAAAAAAAAAAAAAAACACAAACAAGAGAACCATCTTATCTATAGTTGGTGAGCTTGGGCACACGTAGAGGTCCGGACCATGAAGATCAAGACCAAAGGTTTCGATGGGATCCCCAAAATCCAACATTTGATCCAAACAATTGGGTCTTGTCTTTGCCATTCAGTCTTCGTCAGATTCCTTGAAGATTTTTACTGTTAAAATAAAGGTAAAAAATGGATTCATCATGTCTCCTTGCCCCGATAACGAATCTCTCATCGACTTCACAAACAACTTTGAGCTTCAACCAAATTTCCAGTTTCGGCCGAATTAATGATGAATCATTTGTCCAACAAGAAAACTAAGTTCAGATGTGGATTCAGCGGACCTCCTTACCCCTTCAATGAATATAATATCTTATTAGCTTATAAAACATACATATTTTTACCATAAATTCGAAACCCCTCCTCTACCTCTAAATATAGGACTAAAGGACCCATCTAGGAACTTGACCTGTACTTTGCCAGTGAATCTTCATACTAAGCTTGAACAACATATATCAACCCCTTCGACCTTCGTTTACACTAGATCTCCCTGACGTTCACAGATTAAAGAAAGAATGTCGTCATCCACGCACAGAGCTTTCGCTGGAGTTAATAAAGGGGTAGGGACTGCTACAGCGGAAATTGGTCGATAAATTTTGTGTCCGGTTTTTGCCGGATTCCGGGTGACTTGCCCGGTGACAAAATAACTTTCGTATTCGGATTCACCATGTCTCCTTACCCTTAAACCAACTATCTCATTTTTTGCCCCTTAATCTGAACCCCCACCCCACCCTTAAATATAGGGCTACAGAGCCCATCTTCGAATTTGATCTGTACTTTGACCCAAAGAGTCCTCGTGCCAAGCTTGAACAAAATATCTCAACCCCTTCGAGAGTTATCGTGCTAACAGACGGACGGACGGACAGACGGATAATTTTTGCGATGTCATAGGTATCCGTCCACTTACGTTTTGGGATCCCATAAAGCAGTGCCCTGAATCAAATGGCCTTCGGCCCAGCCAATTCAAATCCTTTGACCTTACATACCGAACATCCAATGCGAATGCAGCTTATACAGTAGCGTCAGCATCATGGATGGTTCAGCGGGGCTGGTCCCTTCCGTCAATTCTTTCGAGCGCAGGCAAACCAAGTCCATGGTAGATCTGAATCTTCATAACCTTGGTGATCTTTGGGCCATTGGGACAGAGACCAGTGAATATTACATCAAGACTTAAATTGTGTTAAGCGTCATCGAACACACGACTCCAAATGCAATTACGCCAAATTCTGGGCAAAGTTATTGAATGTTCCCGTTACCATCGATCTCTTATCCGAATATTCCACGGATTGGTGGAAGGGATTATTCATTTGTGTGCGGTCAACATTAAATTACATAGTTGTTAAATAACATTAAGACAGTTCTGGTTTGGAATGGAGGTGAGGATCCGGGGAAAGTGTTAGAACGTGTAAAGAGAGGTTAATAAACGGTTAGTTGACCAAGAAATCCAAGTTTGACAAGCTAGGATAAGAGATACTGGGTCTTTGAGTTCAAAACCGTGAGACTAGGTGGCACGGACGATAAGACTTTTTGTCCTATGGTTCTGTGATTGAAGAGGTGCCCAATTTTAAGTGCCTCGGTGCTAAAATCAACGCGGAAAGAACAGTAAGTGATCAGATCTAGTCATATATCACCTCTTCATGCTCTGTCTTCATGCAGCTCAGAAAACTCCAACGGCGACGTCCCGAAATGTTTACGAAAACGAAGACACGTACCTACGAAGCCCTTGTTCTGTCGATACCTCCAAGCGGTCCGGATCGAGGGACACATGGTCAATGAAAACCGCAGAAGCGCGAGACCTAGACGTCTTTAATCACGGACGTCTGTATTCCATCTTCAAAACAAAACCCTGTGGATCTGCGATCCGGCAAAAAAAGGGCAAAGAAGGACCGACCACTTCTGTCGGCTTATAGCGTTGTTCTCAGGCTGTCTTTATAAGCAGTTGTCAGGCTGTTTGTACACGAGACAAGACAGAAGAGTGGCAGTCAGGTTACTCACGATTAACAGAGAAAATACCCCGACCAATGTCTTTAATTTCACACTCAACGTTTAAGCGCTTTAGCACTTTTTTTTCGCACCATGGTTGAGGTCCAGTGATGTCTCATACTGGTTGGTTCCAAGACAAGATGCTGAGATTTTGTTCGGACAAAAAGATCATTAGCATGAATGCGGGAAAGAAGAGAAAAGCAACAAAACGTGTTTCTGCTATGGTTTTCGGCACACAAGAACCCCAACAAAGGTTTACGAAACAGAGGACCAGGACATACTCCATGTAACCTGTATCACTGCTCAGATGCTCGTCCAGGAAGCTATTTCCTTATCTTGTTGTTCTGTTTACCTCCTCCTGTTGAAGTTCAGAAACGGAACTGGATTTCCCCGAATCATTCCATTCCCAAATCAAAGTTTGTGATGTTCCCGCTATCAAAATAGTCAACTCAAGCACAGATTCTGGAAGATAATCATTCCCATTCGGCATGAACTTATCTTCGTCTTCTAGAAAACATAAGAAAACGAAGAAAATGATCGAGAAGCATTGAGTGGAGCTTGAAAGCTCCAAAGTTGGAACCCAGAAACTTTCGATTAGACTCTCCCAGTATGTAAAGAAAAAACTTTCACAAGTTCTACGAATAGGCAGGGATGCACTGGAAATATTCAATTTCCAAAGCAATAGCACAAAAAGGCTTAGAACGAGATTGAACTGCTGTGTCTCATTGGTTTTACACTGGCGATTCAAAGTACATTCAAACGCAGCGATGCAAGAATATTGGATTCAAGAGACCCAAAAGGAGGTAGCTTTCGAATTTCGCACCAACATTCGCCAAGTTCCAATTTGAGAGGGTTCAGATGTATATTTGTTGGTGACGGGAATCTATGACTTCGTAAAAGTTGCCCGTCTGTCGGGGCACGATAACTCTCGAAGGGGTTGATATATGGTTTTCAAACTTTGTGTGAGGATTCTTCGGGTCAAAGAAGAGATAGAATTTGTATGTAAGATCTGTAGCACTATTTTACAGGTGAGGAAGGGGTTTCAAATTAAGGGCCGGAACAAGTATTTTTTTAGAAGCTAATGAAATAGTCGATTGAGAGCTAAGGAAAAATGCTTTATTCTAGCCAAACAAGTATTTCGGCCGGGATTCGAGAAAACAGGAACTTTTCAGTAAATGTTCAGTATAGGAGTGGGCCTATAACGAGAGATGCTACATCGATTTTTCAAATCTATTCTCTTGCCAATTGCCATACAAGGTGTTTACAAGGAATCCGGAAAAAACCGGAAATTTGGCAAAACTGAAAGATTTTATAAATTCAATTAGAGATGCGACACGGCAAAGTGGAAAAATAACCGTATCTGAATTTTATTTTTTAATCGGACAAGTAATTCATCGAAATTCGGCAAAAATAGAAATCTGATAAGAAGTTAAGTTCTTTTTGAAGTCGAAATGGGGCTAGGATACATACAGAATATCAGTTCTTGGTTTTCACAGCGGGTTATTTGTTTTGCCGCAATCGGCTCAAAACCCCACTAAAATTGTGCGTCCGTTTTCAAGCGGTTGATCCGAAATCTTTGGAAAGCTCGTAGAAACGACACACCAAAGTAGGAGGACTCAGGTTTCGCAATGGTATCTTTTTTTTCTCTTCTTCTTGTTTGACGATACCCATGTTATTGCACTGTGATAAAGGGAAAAAGTAATTATTTATTTATCCGTCGACTGATCATGCCCGAGAATAATCCCGCAAGCACGCTCTTTAGTTTTCTCCATCTGACTTTTAGTAAGGCCCCGAATATTCCGCTGGAGGGTGTACACGCATGCAGCACAGTGTGTTGATCACAATATGAGTTTTGCTGGTATTCAAAATCTCCGGAACATCACAAGGGATTCCAGGGGCCGTACTATTCGATCTGATGTTACGATTTTCTAGTTTCCACCAGATTCCGGCTCAAATGTTTCTCCTGGGCGGAAAAAATATCCGCCTAACAACCGAAGTTTCTCATTTTCTGGTATCCCAAAAAATACCTATCTCTACCGCGACATAGTAACAAGACTAAAGGTTTTGATGGGATCCCAAATGTTGAATATTTATTGGACTACTTGATCCAGATAAGCGAATCTTGTAGATTTCAGGTCTTCGCCAAACCCCTTGAACATTTAACGATAACCTATAACTAAGTTCACATATGGATTCAGCATGCGTGTTTACTCCAACATATCATCTCCAATCGACTTCAGACCAACTTGACCACTTGACCAAATTCCTCCCTTTAGGAGTAGGCTACTCTCGGCGAACTGCATGCAGAGCAAAAGAGCTGATGTTGCTGATGTTGCTGATGTTGAGAGGATCAGAACTTTTCGATCCAAATTTCCGGGTTTTGGCAGTTTTGACAGCTTATCCGTCAACGAAACAAAATTCAAAACTGGATTCAGCATGTCTCCTTACCCCGATACCGGATGTCTAATCGATCTTTAGCGTGTTCGAAAGCTGCAACAGCATCGTCTCCTCATCGTATATCTACTATATAATTCGGTTTATATACTATCATAGGTATCCCGTCACTTACGTTTTGGGATCCCAAAAACAAGTAAAAAATTAACCACTATCGGAATTTTCCAGAACCTTTGACAGTTCTATCCTCCTGTCACATCCCGTGGAATGTCCCGAGACTCCCGGATGTGGAAACTATTTTCCCATCACTTCAAAGCCAAACAGTCTCGAAGCTGGCTAATAAGAGAAGAAGCTGAGCTCTGGATTTTAATGTCCCCTCTCCTCATCGTGATTCTTGCAAGGTCATATCTCGTGGAATTCCTCAAGGCTCCCGGATTTGCAAACTGTCCTCATGTCACTTCAAAGCCAAAGAGCCCCGAACTTGGATGATAAGAGAAGTAGCTGAGTTCCAGTTTTCCGGATTTACTTGTTCCCTTTCCTCATCATGATCCTCACATGCCGTGGGATTTCCCACGACTCCTGGATGTGAAATCTATTCGCACGTAGCGTCAAAGCCAAAAAGTCCCAAACTTGGATGACAACAGAAGAAGCTGAGCTCCGAATTTCCATGTTCCTTCCCGGATAAAGTTCAGTGAGCATCCATTTAAAGGAGTCGATTACTTTGGAATTCTAGAAAACGAAAAAGTACCTACTGCAGGCTATCATTTAACGACACGAATGGCCTCGGCGAAGACCTACACGGATTAAATGAAATACCACGATAACCGTGCTCTCTGCGTCGGTGTCTTGTTCCTACAAAAAACAAGCCGTAACAGTTCGATCTCCTTGTCTGGGCTATCTCCCCCAACCACGCATTAGCCGAAGAAACCATGTTATCTACCACTGCTCTATCCGCCTAAATTTCGTGTTTCCTTCCAGACAGAAATAAAATTAGAGCCTACCATTCTCACTGGGGATGGAATCCTTGATTGCAACGCCTCCTTTGCCGGGTCCAAGGGTCCAGAGGCCGTTCTCTTCCGAGGAACCAAATTTCCTTGGGGGCATTTGAACAGCAAGTGTTATGTTTGCTTCGCTACCTCCAGCTGTAAGAAACAAATCCGTCTTATCTTGTGGATGACTAAAGCCAGGGGTCAACAGCATCGACGGGTTAATTTAGGAAAAGCACAACTCTCATTGGAAACGGTATTTTCACAATAAAATTGTGCAGAAATATACTTTTCCGACAATACCAATACTTGCCGGGCGAAATTAGTGATTTTCGTGTTAGCGCTTGTCGGCTCTCGAAGCTGAGGTTAAACGCAAAATATTTGAAAATTGTGCGTGCCATATTTGAAAAGTCGGAAAACCAAAGCAAATGGAAAGGAGACCAAAACACAAGATATACCTGTCGGCCGATTAAGTCTTTCAAACTGAAAAACGAAATTCTGAAGCTTCTCATGCCCTTATTTTCAAAGAGTTATTGGCAGACCTCAGACCTTTCGGCAAAGTTTGCGCGTCGTGATTGGGAAACTGGGCTCGACCGGAAGTGCGCTAAGAACCCGTATGTACAAAATGAAGCTATTCCGAAGTGCGGGATTTCTCATGCTTATAACTCCATAAGGAAACTAGGGGTAATATAAAACGCAGAGTAAGTAACACGGTTACTTTAAAGTTCAACTGAAAAGCCAACTTATTTTTGTTTCATTTTATTTAATAAACTTTATTATTTGGATTGTCTTATGCGATTGTCTTATTATATTTGACAATGCAAAACGGATAAGTCAGCTAAATTACATTTCGGCCCTTCTTGGCAAGGGTCCTCTTCAGGCTCAAGCCGCTCAAACTGGAAAATTAACTGGAAAGTTAATTTTCCAGCTATAATAAAATGTAGCTGACTTATCCGTTTTGCATCGTCAAATACGGTTCGCGGTCAGCTTGGGCTGAAGGAATATCGATTTTCTTATTTTTCACTATATGCTCTAGTAGTTACGTTCAGAATCTCTACGGCCGTCTCCACAGCGCAAAGTTCTACTATGACGCGGAAAATTTGAATTCAACAGAAACGCGGCATTTCAGTGGCCTGTGATGAGGTTGGTAAAAAGCCAGGTTTCACCTTCCAGATTATGTTTTTCCGGATCCAAGACAGACGTTTTCGTCGAGACGGAACTGGAAGGTGAAGCCAGGCCAAAAACGTCCGACGTGGGGGGTGTTGGACACCCCAGATTCCGGGTGTCTGGAAGGTTGCATATAGGCAACTCGTTCAAGAGACACAACAAATATGCAAATGAAGGAAGAAGAGGGAAAGTAATTGACAGTTGTGATTGGGAAGCAAGAGGTATTTGAAATGTAAAGGGGACATCTACGAAATGCTGAAGATCAGCAAATCTAGCTGTCATCATTATCATGAAAATCTGGAAGGGTTGACTTGACTATACGGAAGCCCCGTACGTCTGGGAATCTGGAAGGTGAAGCCTGGCTTTAACACTTTGGCTCAAACATATATGGAAGAATGCCCAGCACTTCCTCGTCACTTTCGACTGTCTCCCAATCGATTTCATTTTCCATACTAGAAAACTGACAATCTGCCATTTTATTTTATTTTTCATAAACCGTTTTCGTCAAGCATACAACAAAGGCACTAGCGCAAAGAGATACCGCAAATCCGACAAGGAAAGTACACTATCCGAAAATCAATTATTCGTCAATAGCGGAGCAACGAAGGAACGCATTTCCATCGGCTCTTCAAGCCTACTTAAGTGAATAAGTGATGGGTAACCAGATTGTCCTGTGACGGCCCTTTTCGGTTAAACTTTAAAATCACGTTCTGTTTGAAAGGGAAGTGGCAGAAGGGGGGGTGAAAAGTTTTGATGCGTTATTATTATTGATGTTATCTAGATGAAAAATTCTTTGAATGTGTAGTTGTATGGTATTGCGCGAAAAAGTTGCATTTATTGATAAGTATACTTATATAAGTATACTACTATAGTAGTATGGAATACTTTGATTTAACATGCCTCAGACTGGGTTAATCTTAAGTAGTAGTATATATTATCGCCCTTCCTGAGGGTGATAGCGTAAAAATTTTCCGCTATCGCCCGAAGAAAAGCAAGGGCGATAATGATTATAACACTAGTACACTTGTTTTAATTTTCTGGTATTCCCCTGATGTTAAAAGAAAAAAGTTCCAACCGTGCGATATCACTTGTTATCGCACGGTTGGAACTTTTTCCTTTAACATCAGGGGAATACCAGAAAATTTTGGCACTGGATAGGATAGGACTGGTATCATCGGACTGCACAGTGTACTAGTGTTATTATCCGATAGCATCCAATCTTGCTGTAGTAGCATCCAGTTTGCTAGTAGTAGCATGCAGTGGCAAGAGTTACTATACTGCATGCTACTTTTTCGTACAGCTCGATACAACTAATTCTCGAAAATTTTTCATATTGCACCAGCTGCATGGCGAACACCGTAAGATTAGTGTGTCTCACGAGCTACTTTACCCGATCGCAAGCGACGGTTACATTGGGAATGGGCTATCATGACAGAGCAGTTGGAATCTTCATCCAGAAAGAAGTGGCAAATAGTATTCCATGCAACTATTTGCATTGACGGAATGAGATGTCCAATGCAAAACAGTGGCAAACAGCGTTTTAGTCCCCAGGGCGAAAGCTAAAACATGTACCGCCGGGTGGTGTTCTTCATAAGCAGTCACAAGTACCCAATTAACACAAATGAATCGTATACAATAACCAATAACCGATCATTACATAAACATACATCTAAAGAAACCAAAACTGTATTTAGATTGTATAGAAGATTCTATAAATTAGGCTTAAATTGCCAGATACATTAAAAAGAGCAGAGAACCTATGCGAGTTCCGTCGAGACCTTAAAACGCTTTGTCTCCATGAATATGAGTTTTAAAGTGTAGTGCGGTTTGAGTCGTTCTCAAGTTGGCCCAGATTCCGTTTTGTTTTTTATTATAAATCTTTTTCTTTTTTTTGTGGTTTGTTTTGTTTTTTGGAGACGGGATTTTGGAGTGTATATTTTTTTTTTTTTTTGATGGGTATTCGACCAGGAACCGAGTAAGTGCATGAATTTTTCTCTTTCTCTTATTTCTTTTCTCTTCTTCTCTTTTTTTATTTTTTCTTTATTAGTAGTGTATGTAGGTTAATTTGTCAAAGGGGGTTTGTCAAACCTCTTAAAAAGTGAAAACTTCTGAGGGTTTTGTAGTTTATCGTATTTTTTCCAACAAAACCCCATATAATCATAATCATAATCATACCGTGTATTTTATGTCAGTGTATTTCTGTTAACATCTAATATTCTATTTTTCGTAACGAAGATTTCTGGGAAAACAAAGTGAACTAATTTACTTGTCGACCTGCAATGTGCGGAGTGCCAGAATTTGTACTGGGGGCACGCTAATGTAATATCTTATTCTTCGAGAGTTTGAAAAGTCCCGGTCTTTCCAATATTTACTGGAACCGAAGTTCGCATCAGAGGCATGACGCAACAGCATGCTGCCCAACCAATTGGTCATAAAAGCGGGGTATGCCCGGGCCACATTCAGTCACTATTTGGTTCGTAAACTGGTTATTTCGCGCTCTTGGTACACTTAAAACTTCAAGAAATATTACCTCCATCATCACTGCTGGGGGAAACGAAAGTCCGTGACTGTGGTCTGTGATTTGTCCAAAGATACGTTTTAAAATGGCGGAGATGGATTTTTCCATCTCGGCTACTTTTGTTTTCAGCGTCTTTTCTTCCATTTTCAACCGTAAACCCAGCGTTATTACCAGGTGTGACTATAGTGGGGGCCCGGGCAGTAGACAAACTACCTTATGTCCGCCCGTCATAACGGCGCTAATCCCGCTCTCTGGTGTGAAACTCTGAACACAATCTAATCCGCTTCTTCCTTGATAAGTGCTAGGACGAAATACACTTAAACCGATTAGCTCAAAGCAAGAAACAAATTGGCTACAGAAAGAAGAAGACGCTTCCTCCTAGAGATAGCCCAATTAACTTAGAGAACAAAAAGGGTCATTCTCTGCAAGAATAAACATGCTATTGGAGTTAGTAGTAGAACTGACTTACTCGGGCGCTAAATTCTAGAAACCCCCGTTGTGTGCCTAACTTTGAAAGAAACTGTATCGATTCGTCGGCGCGCTGTTTAAGCTAACAAGGCAGAAACTAACTGGCTGTGTAATTTAGACAACAGGAAAACCGCGGAAGTCATTAAAGGAACTACGCTGGAAAATAATATCAAAGGGCTTTCAAATTGCTCCGTGCCTCTATCAAATATACACAAAAATAGGCCATGACAAAGAAGAATTGTGAGAGGAAAAATTGGATTAGGCTACAGATTTACAATGAGGGCCACCTCTCTGGTGGTAATTCTTCTTGAATGACACCAAAGTCATAAAATACTGACTAAAGAGGCGTTGTGGGACGGAGCAAAACCCGCTAAACCGTGGGCTTAGCGATAATTCAGCTAAGCTTCTGGTCCTAGTCAGCTCATTCACTTTATTCGAGAACAGGATTGTCTACACTAAACCTGGAGAAAAATACGATTCATTTAACGTGAATTATCGATATTCTATTCTTCAAAAAGCCTAGTTTTTGGGATCCCAAAACGTAAGTGGAGGGATACCTATGACTTCGTAAAAGTTGTGCGTCTGTCTGTCTGTCCGTCCGTCCGTCTGTCAGCACGATAACTCTCGAACGGAATGAGATACTTTGATGAAAACTGGTATGAGCATTATTTGGGTCAAGCGACAGGTCGAGTTCGTAATTGGGCTCTGTGGTCCTACACTTTGGGGTGGGGGTTCAAATTAAGGGGCGAACAAAAGATTTTTTTACTTCTAATAGGGTAGTTAATTTAGGAGTAAGAAGATATGCTGAATCCGTATATGACAATCATTTTCTACCCGGACATATAGTTCGCCCGAAATCCGGCTTAAACCGGAAAATTTGTTAAAACTAAAAGTTTTATCTGTAGTTGGTTAGAGGTTCGATGTAGTGGTAAGGAGGCATGCTAAATACGTATATGAAAACTGTTTTCTCACCGGGCAGAGAATTCGCCCGGAATCCGGCCAAAACCTGATCTTAAGTAGATTAGAGGTTCGATATTGGGTAAGGATATAAGCTGAATTCATTTTTGAGCTTTAGTTTTTATGTAACAACATGTTATACTAAAAACAACATGAAAACATCAGTTTTACTGTGTGACAAGTAGTTCACGTACCCGGAACCCGGTCGAGACCGGATATTTGGCAGAAGTAGCCTAAGGCAGGCAGTTTTGATCAATTTCGTCAAAGTATATATGACGTATAGGGGTATACACACATGCTGAATCCATATCTGGACTTGGTTTTCTTAGATGACTAGGTTTTTGAACTTGGCTGTAATGATGCGCACTTTCAAGGCGCTAGAAATTAATCTGTAAGCAAAACCCTTGAGGCAAAACAATAACAGGCCCTTGGGGATCATTAATATATGCCGTTTGGTCAGAAGTTTTTTTTTTCTTTCACTTTTCGGTTAAGATGCGCACTTTAAGGGAGCTAGAACCCTTGAAGTAAAAATGAGAATGGGCTCATGGGGATCATGGAAATGTTTGCTTAAAAGTATTTTTCTTACTTTGCGGCCAAGATTGATACTTTAAGGAATAGCCGGATTTGGAAATTGGCGATTTCTAAGCCAATCTTTTCGAATCTCTAATATTCAAGCCAAGTTTCATCGTCCTAGCAAATCTGGAAGTACCATAACTCGCGATCACCGGAGTTCCGGACACCCCCCTTCCAAATCCCCCCACAGTGCCCGGAGCCAATCCGGTTCTGTAAATGATTTATCCAGAGCATCTGTTTGTTATTCCCACAATGTTCCATCGTGATCTCTCCAGTCTAAGCGGGTCACATAATTTCCGGTCCCCCCAATAACTGTCGGATCCGGTCCGGACATGAAAAAGATCACCAGAGACATGTCCTCTGTTGAATTAATGAATTTCACTCGAATCCGATCATCCGTTCCAAAGTTACGAATGACTCAATATTCCGGATTCCCCCTCCCTCCACTCCCCACGATTATCGGATTGAGGAAACTTTTATTTCCAAGTGAGTTTGATCGGGTCCCTGATATGCCTGCCAAGTTTCAACGTCCTATCACATCTGGAAGTACCCTAACTCGAAAAAGTATGACAGACCGCCCGACCGACAGGCGGAATTTGCGATCGGTATATGGCACTTGAGCCAGAGGCTGCAAGTTAAAAGGTAAACTTGATTCCGAAAATTCTTAGGGTCACATTCTTTAAAGGTCAAATTACAACAAAACAAATTTCCTGGTTGTGTCAAAGCCACAGTGGGGGTTTTAATGGGACTGAGGGGAAAACTATTATTTTTTTTCTAGAAAAAGTACGAAAAAAGAGTAGTTATAATCTGCTGACTGCTCAGCCTATTTGAAAACAATCAACGCAGAGATATTCTTCTTTGAACCTTTTTCCTGTAGTTTAGACCACATTCGTTTTTTTCTCACATTTCTGTTTGAGTTTTCGCTGGCTAAATTTCTGTTAGGGAAGTTACAGACTGCACTTGTTCTTAAAACTGGAGACTAGAATGTTCAAATTATTTTGGGCTTGTTGCCTTTTCTTTTTGCATATCCAAAACTACATAAATTAACACAGAAAAAGTAAACGTTGGCACTTTTAAGAAACCGCGTCGGCCTTGGACGTCATTTCAACATTTGCTACCAGATCGACACTTTCAGGCGAAGAGATTGTGGGTTCGATCCTGATCAGTGCGAAATATTTTGCTTATATAGGTGCACAAGTATTTGCTGTTCGATTTTCATAATTTCTTCGGCACCGGTTCAAAGTTAGGCGACGTCCGAAGTAAAATACATCTGCTGAAACTAACACACTCTGTCTAGAGGGCTAATTATCACTTCTTTATCATGCGGACGGTTGCTACAGAAGTCCTCCTTACCTCTGCAGAAGTAGATCCCATTATCCGCATACGTAACATCATTAATGCGTAGGATGCCTTTCTTGATGACCTCAATCCGACCAGCTTTCCTTAAGATGTCCTCGCCCTTGTACCAAATAATTCGTGACCTGGAAGGACAAAGTAAGTTACAAGGACATCAGCATTGAACAGACAGGTGATGAGGTGGCAGAAGCGGAGAAACGGCGGCTTTGATTCGATGAGACAGTAGCAAGCGAACGGCCCGACATTCGAGACATGATACGACTGCTTCTACTGGGGTGGATCTGCTTGTACCTTGCGAGGATGTACTAGTGCTTTGCCAAAAGGTTGTCCAAATAAACATGAGTTAAAAACGAAAGCATCATTATCACCATCAAAAGCAGCTTACTGAAAAAAAGGTGTCAGAAATAAGCGGCCTGCGAGACTTCATTTCGTATGTCACTGGAAGGATGTCCCTTTTTCACAATATTTTAATAGCCACGTGGCAATTTTTCCGTTGGCTCATTTAACAAGCTGATGTAACACCAGCTTGATGCTAGGTGTCCTCCAATTCTAATAATGTTTAATTTAACCTATCAATTAAAAAAAATTGTCAAAATTTCGTTAGAATTCAAACCTATTTACAACTTTTTTACACTTAAGACCTAATAACACCAAAAAACATAACTTCTCTACCCGAAGATTCTATCAGTAGTTTAGGTCCAACCAGGAACGGAAATATATCCTAGAGATGAGAGTGTAAGGTGTAAGAGAAAAACCTAGATTTTTAGAGCACAATAAAATGCAATGGCTGGCACGGACGGAGCTCTGCATAGGCGCAAGTAGGCTAGTAAATGTTCCATACTTTCCAACATGAGTTCCAGCCTTTCTTACCACCGCGATACTAAAAGCAATCTTGATGAGGAGTAACAGAGACCGAGGGATTACCCATTGTCCGGACTATATGTACACCCTTTCCCGGTACCGACCCGGCACTACCGTTACCACATATATTAGACGGTCCACTTTTCAGCACTTCTAAATATGTTGAATTTAAGATTCTAACACGTCGGAACCGTTGCCAGGCACTTGGTGTACACCACAATCGAGAGTGGGCAACCTTCGATGCCAACCCTCGCAGCATAAACGACAAGTAATTCAATAATGGCTACCAAGCTCGATTTCTGCGCCACTTGGCACATATTTTCATAGAGACCAGCGCTGCTTGACAACAGCTTAGTATTACTGTTAGAGTCTAAACAGTCATTGTAAGGTCCCAGCGCCCTTTTCGATCCACTCCATAATTGATCCAACGAAATGACAAAGAGCGTCTTACTTGTCGAAATGTTTCACCGGACATCTAACATTGATAGTGCTCCCTTTGTAAACTTGAGCACGCCCTCCAATCTTCAGAGTGACCTTTTTCTTAAGTGGGTCCTGAACATAGGTGAAATCGTCGGAAACTGTATTAATCTTGGCTCTGAAAGAAGATAGGTAGTTAGAAACTCACACACAGACGCAAACGATGCCACTGAAGGGGTGTCAGGGTAGCGCCACGATTTTTCGTAAAAACGGTAGATTTTTCTTGGGAACGGTCAATTTTCCTTCAAAACAGTCGGTTTTTCGTAAAAATAGTCGGATTTTTTCGTGAAAACGGTCGGTTTTGCAGAAAACCAGTTAATGTTTCGTCAAAACAGTCGTTTTTCTGAAGAAAAAAAAACAGTCAGTAAAATTCTCTGAAAACGGAGAAAAAAATTGTATAAGTATATAGGCTAAAAGCGAAATCTGATCTCGATTAAAGCTTCTGGTATAGGGTAAGGATGCATGCTGAACCCATATCTGTGCTTAGTCTTCTCGGACGACCGCATTGCACAGAAAACGCCAATTTCAATTCTTCGTTGATTGTTTGAAAATTAGCTAAAGGCCTAAACATTAATTCTCGCTGAATTTATCAATATAACTGACGTAGCGAAGACTTGCAACTTTCGCTTCAAGTACTTTACCATCATCCCCCTCCGAAAATTTCATCTATACTCAAAATTAGGCTTTCCATATACAAAACACGACATCTTTTCACATTGTCCAAGAAGCAATATCAACACAACAGCTTCTTTTCTTATCAGATTTTTTGCACCATCTTGGAATGTACTCCCTTTGGAATTACTGCCCCAATTTACAATAACTGCTGACTGTTGAGAACAGGCCGATGGCCTGCTGGATCTACATAGGATCTAAAGAACTGCTATGTTCAGGCTCATTCGTAGCTGTAAAGAGTCCTTGTTGAAAGGACAATAAGAAATTCTCAAGTCTTTTGTACATTAATAGCCAGAATGTCTTTTCAAGATTGAGAAAGTTTAGTACATATATTATAATAAGTTGGTCATGGACGAGGGGATACCTCTATGGGCGAAGGGATCCTTGGAACAGAGTGTGATGAATTTTTGAAACTGTTTTGCTATTGTAGTTTGTCGTGTAAAGGTTGGAAAGAAATGGGGGTAAGAAATATTGATGTTAGTTTACGATAACTGTATAATAGACAGCCTAGGTTATATTTAAATTTGTGGATAGGACTTAGAAATTCAAATTAGAAACAGAAGAAAATAAGCTCAATTTAGTGCACTAACAAACTGGTTCTTATGCGTCGACAACCATACCTTCGTTCGCCAGCTCACGAGGTAAACAGGAGGAAGTAGCGACAGAACAGAAGGACTCGGTACAACAATATGGCAGTCAACTAGGAGTTAAAGCATATTTGCTATACCCTGTACTCTCTTTCAGAAAACTGACGGACGAAAATAGCCATTTAATTCACTCTATTACAGGACGGGACGCTGAAATTTCTCTCCTAGCACCTCACACAATAACAGAAGCGGGACAGATAACTTATGAGCCAATAAGAGAAAAACAAAGATCTTCTAACAACGTTTTCATAACATGGAAAACAATCAAGAGAGAAACGTCGGAAAAGGGGGAAAGTTTCCCGATGAAATTTCTTGATGTATAACAGATAACCACCAAGGAGCGTCCCTAATCGGACAGAACGGATAGAGTGGAAAAAAAAACTTCCGAGCTTCTAAGTTTGTACTTTAAAGCAGGACTGAGAACGTATACATAATTCTATCACCCTATTTGTCAGTAATCAGCATCCCGCGTAGTCCCTTTTTTCTTGCACAGTAAACCTTCGTACACAAAATAGGCTACGTGAAGGCACTTACTTCTGCCCTATATTTGTGTGGTGAAATTGATAAGAATCTTTTACCCTTTATGTCTGAATGTGGTGAGCTGGGGGATGGAAGGGAGGACATGTTTGGGAGGAGTATTTTAGTGGAGGAGGGGTTGATAAATATGATTGTAGACGAGGCTTCACAGTAACGAGAAATTTGGTGGTGTTCATCCGCCTCGCAGCGAAGCATCGGGAGCCAAGGAGGATCTAATGCAAGTGATATTAAGTTATATCTAGGATTTTCGTTTTGTTTATTTTTTTCTTATACGTGATCCTGTTTGTTGTATTTTTGGGTCCTCTATTATTTTTGGTAATGATTAACAATCTTGCTAACGAATCAGCCGATCGTTGGAAGTTTGTGGACGACATGACATTACTTGAAAGGTGCAGAAGGAACATAAAGAGTACCGCAATGGAAATACTTGACGATATCGCTGCCGAAGCAGCCGAGTCGAAAATGAAAGTTAATCCCCAGAAATCTAATATCATGACCATAAGTTTTCTTAAATCAAAGCCATCGTTCACTACTCCAATACCAAATGAAATATTTACAACAAAGACCAAACTTTTGGGGATCACACTGACGAATGATTTGAAGTGGGAGGCTCACATTTGTTCGATTGTTAAACAAGCCAGTGCGTCTCTGTCTCTCCTAAAATTGTTTTCCAAATTTTCGTGCCCTAAATCACATGTTCTCCGCCTTTACGTTACTTTCATCCGTCCGCTACTTGAGTATGCTTGTCCGGTTTGGCACTTTGGCCTGACAGTAGATCAGTCTGATAGGCCTGAAACTATTCAGAAGAGAGCCTTGAGAATCATCTACCGCCAGGGCAAAGTGCCTTATATCCTCCTCCTCAAAGAATTCCGCCTCCCTACTTTAGCAGCCCGACGTCTTACTCTTTGTACTAGTTTCGGGAACAGTCTGCGTTCCCACTCAGGTTTTGAGCACCTATTTCCTACCCCATATTGCCCGCCAAAACCTCGACTACCTCGGGTTGTAGCACAAAAAGTTCCGGTTCTTAACCCTGTTTGTACAAGAACCGAACGCTACAGAAAGAGCTTTGTACCATCTTTTGTTGAAGTTTTAAACAATTGATCAAATATTTCCCTTTAATGTTTTAATTGTCTAGGGTTTTTATTCTGTTTGATCATTTTTTGATTATTGTTTTATTATGTATAACCACCTTAGTTTTGTAATTATGATGTACCTGACGAAAACGACAAGTTCGGCAATCCAATGCTGTGAAAGTTTCGTTTTACAATAAAGTATCAGCAGTATTCTGTATGGTTGCTATGGCCAGTTGGCTTTTTGCAATAAATATCTAATTCGCTATGCAATCACATTCTTTTGTCTCAACTAGAAAACCTGCACTGGTTCAAGGGGCCCGTCGACGCTTGATTTAAGAGCAATCAAAGACAAGGTACCGGTTCTCAGAGATCTCAGTCGCACAACAAACGCCGAAAACATTCCATCAAAGTCTACATGCTTTCATGTTTGCTCCTGCTCATATTCAACCAAGCTTTATGCGGGGACTCCTACGCCTCCTTTTCACTCTGGCACCGTTGGTATTTTAGACTCACGACAGTTCCTCTTCCTTTCTTCCAACAATTTCTCTTCCTTTCTCCCCCAGTTCTATGGCCTGACATCCTCATCCTTTACTTAAGGAAATAAACTTATCCCTAACGAACAAAGTCCCCCTGGATTGGTACGTAATATTTCCTGCTACTCCTTGACATGGTCCTTACGGTAAAAATAAATACCTATTTATTTAAAGTGACAGTGAGTAAATGGTTCTGGGACAAAAACGGGTAGCTAAGCGCCTAAGCCAATCTGCAAACTTGATGGCCAAAAAACGAGCTCCCGAACCGAGCAACAACGAAAAGACATGTCTGTGAAAAGAAGACAAAAATGGGAATACCGAGGGGTTTGCCAACCGATTCGTAGGCAAACTAGAAGGAAAAGTCTTTGTCATTATCATTAGGCTGTCCCAGGCCAGTTCCACAACATATCGCCGTGTACACCTACACCAAGACAGGGACATGGTATGAACGAAGCTACAGTGGAGCTCGGCGTAAAGTTGGAAAGATCCTGCTTATAGTAAGAATCAAGAATCATTTAAGGTCGGGCTTCACTACCCAGACGCCCCAGAATCTGGGGTCCGGATTATGTGAAGACGGTCCCGAACAGTCATATGTCTCTTCAACAGTCCACTTTTCGGCATTTTTCAGCACTTCTGTCATTTTCTTAGATTTTACCACCTCAGCACAATAATTTCTCCAAGTCAAACGAAAACTACTTTCAAATTCCCGCTTCTTTTCACCCAGAATCCGGGAATATGGTAGATTTTTCTACCAGATTCCCGGACGCGTCCGGGGTACTTTCGGACCGTTTCAGACCTGTCTTCACTACCCATACCGGTATCGAAGAAAACGGAACCCAGAATCCGGGTGAAAAATCTGGGTAGTGAAGCCCGACCTTTACTGACAGACCAACTTCGTAGCTTTCTTCAGCAGAAGATGCTAAATTATGCTGGTCATTTACATTGATAAAATAAAATATATTACGCTAACTGTTCACTTTGTCAAAAATATCTGAAAAAAAGGGCACAAACAAGGTTCGTCCTTTGACAGACACTAATTTATTCTGTCGTCTTTCCTGCTGTTTTTCGGGGCATCAGGGGGGGATAAAGAATAGGTATTTCTCATTTGTTAGCAGCTTTTTGCCGAAGTTCAAAATCAGTTCTTCTCTTCGGGAATAGAGAGTTGGGATTCTCAACACCGACAATGCCTGATCGTACGACTGGAAGCTATAGGTCCCATTATAATTTTCGACGCGCGTTTCTGTACAGCTTCTAGCTCTTCTGTTAAGGTAGACCGTATTTTGCACTTGGGGTCCCCATACCGGACAGCAGAACTCTAAAAGAGGGCGCACGTGGGTGAGGTATGCGAGGCGAAGTTCAGGAATTGTGAAGCCAAGCCTGCGCATTGGCACTAAGGTCAGCAATGAGGAATGGCCCTTGCGCACTACGCTTTCGACGTTTCGATCTTTCGAAGAACGAGACGAGGATTTCCGGGGCGGATTTTTTGCACTTACATCGTCAAGTTTAAAAAAACTCAACTTATTCGGATGGAATTGATGATGGTGCCGAAAGTCCTGGCATGAGTTCCAGTCTGTGAGCATCCGACCCTCATCATCTGTTCAAGGCACTGGACATATAACTTTGAATTGTGCGTATGTTCTTGAAAACCTAACTGTTCGGAGCCGAATATTAAGTTAAAAGTACCCTATAAAGATGTAAAACAGTAAAAAGAGTCAATCACTTCTATAGCACTTTGTAAAGTTAAATCAGGGACATGATATGTACTAGTAAATGTGGAAACGGGTGATATCTTAAGTCAAACAATGCTTCAAGACGTATTGAATAAGACTTGGTCCTAAATATGGTTGGACGATCTTTTATTCAGAAGACACGATGCGCGTACCGAAGCTGATTTAAGCAGGTTAGTTGCAATTCGTTTTATCCTTATTTTATTTTTTTTGTTTTTTTTTTTGTTTTGAGCTAGGCCTACTTTATAATCGAGAAACGAACAGGAAAAAGTTCAACTGACCGACAAATTTATTTTCGTGTGAGAAAGTGGAAAATAAGTAAAAAGGATCACAGTAATCTCTACCAATCCATTCGACTTTGAAGTTCCAGAGGACAACTTTCGAGGCTATTGAGGAAACTGACTCGGCAGATGTTTGCTTACCGGTACCTAAGGTCCCGCAAAATTTTGTCGGCGAAGGCGACCAAAGTATTGCTCAGACACTTCAAGTTGCCCTTCCTAGGTCTAATTTTTCTTAGTTTTCGACTTTGATTGTTAATTTCTACTTTCAAAACCGAGTATTAGGATGTGCAACGACTTTCTGTGATATCCTAGCCGTTGGAACTACGAACAAGAGCTGTAAGCTCATATGGCACTTGCATGGGTTGAGATGTAGTGTTTGATCAAAAGTACTTTTAAGGTTACCTTTGCGGTTCAGATGCGCACTTTAAGGGAGCTAGAGAAAACGTATTTTGTTTTAGAACTTGGCTGTTATGATACGCACTTTATAGGCGCTAGAAATTCATCTGTAAGAAAAACTATTGAGACAAAACGATCACAGGCCCTTAGGGATCATTGATATATACCGTTTGGTAAAAAGTTTTTTTTTCACTTTTCGGTTAAAATGTGCACTTTAAGGGTGATAACATAAATTTTTAAGCAAAACCCTTGTGGCACAAATGATCATGGGTTGAGATGTATCGTTTGATAAAAAAAAGTAGTTTTCGACCTTGCGGTTCAGATTCACACTTTAAGGGAGCTAGAACTTCATTTGTAAGCAAAACCCTTGAGGCAAAATGATAATGGGCTCATGGGGATAATGAAAATGTATAACTTGCTTAAAAGTATTTTTCAAAATTTACGGTCAAGATTGGTACTTTAAGGAATGTCGGATTTGGAAAGTGGCGATTTCTGAGCCAATCTTATCGAATCTTTAATATTTCAGCCCAGTTCCATCGTCCTAGCACATCTGGAAGTACCTTAAATCGCGATCACCGGAATTCCGGACCCCCCCCCCTCAAACTCCCCCACAGTCGACGGAGCCAATCCGGATCTGTAAGTGATTTATCCAGAGCATCTCTTTATTATTCCCACAAAGTTCCATCCGGATCTCCCCAGTCTGAGCCGGTCACGTATTCCCCCCCCCCATTGTTGTCGAATCCGGTCCGGACATGACAAAGATCACCAGAGACATGTCCTCTGATCAATTATCAAATTTCACTCAAATCCGATCAACCGTTCCAAAGTTACGCATGACTCAATATTCCGGATTCCCCCTCCTGCTACTCCCCCCACGACTATCGGATCATGTAAATTTTTATTTATAAGTCATTTTGATCGGGTCCCTGATTCGCCTCCCAAGTTTCGTCGTGAAAATCCCCAAAACCGCCATTACCGGAATTCCGGGAAACTCCCCTCCACCCGCCCCCCCCCCTAGTGTCCGGATCCAGTCCAAATGTATAAATGATTTATCTGGAGCAGATGCTTGTTCTTCCCAGCAAGTTTCACTCCGATCCCTCCATTCTAACCGTTTCTCGAGATTTCCGGTCTCCCCCCCCCAACTCCCCCATAGCTGTCGAATCCGGTCCGGACTTCAAGTGGGACATCACAGGTATACCATTTATTCAGTTATTAAGTTTCATTCCAATCCGATCACCCGTTCGAAAGTTACACACTACTCCAGTTTTCCGGATTCCCCAGCCCTCCACTCCCCCCCAGGTGGTCGGATTGGGAAACTGATTATTTCCAGGTTAGCCCGGTCGGGTCCCTGATGCTCCTGCCAAGTTTCATCGTCCTAGCACATCTGGAAGTACCCCAACTCGAAAAAGTGTGAAAAAAAACTACTTAATTCTCAGAATTCCCCGGCCCACCACTCCCCCCCAGATGGTCGGATCGGGAAACTGATTATTTCCAGGTTAGTTTGGTCGGGTCCCTGATTTTCCTGCCAAGTTTCATCGTCCTAACACATCTGGAAGTACCCTAACTCGAACATGTGGGACAAAAAAATTCGGACCGACCGACCGACCGACGGACGGAATTGCGATCGGTATATGGCACTTGAGCCAGAGGCTGCAAGTGCCATAAAAACAGACCATATGCAGACGAAACTGTACTGCTAGTAGGCTAGCCTATTTCAACTTCGACTAATGTGTCACCTCGAAGAAATAGGTCGCACTGATAACCCCCCTAAGATGTGGCTATCGATATGTCCTAGGGGGACCAAGGAGGGATAAAGTTGACCCACGCGTAGACGAGGAGTCCCTCGGACCGAAATAAAAGACACGGGGATGTAGTAACAACGATGTTCCCACTCCACAGCTAATTTTCCGGTCCTTCACAAATAGAGAACGCCCCGAAACAAGGGCTATAATGGAGGATTGTATGAGAACCACCAAGATGAGATACTTCAGGTTAGCCTTACAACAAATAAAAGAGATGCTGCGGGAAGATGAAAAAGAATCGTATCAGTTGCAAGATCATTGACAAAGCCAGGAGATACAACGGAAAGAAGATCTGAAATTTGTCTAGCTTTTCTAGTAAATTTTCGACGGTCATACTTCGACGGAGTAAAGTTCGACGGAATATAGTCTAACCTAAACAGATAATAGAGCTACGTTCTCGATGTCTGGTTCAAGTGGAAATTTTTTGGGATCCCAAAACGTAAGTGGAGGGATACCTCTGACTTTGCAAAAGTTGTCCGTCTGTCCGTCCGTCTGTCAGCAAGATAACTCTCGACGGGAATGAGATATTTTAATGAAAACTGGTGTGAGGATTCTTTGGGTCAATGGACAGGTCAAGTTCGTAGATGGCCTTTGTAGCCCTACATGACTACATTGAAGGGGGTCAGGGGGTTCAGAGTGCAGGTTTGTTCCTTCCCCAGCGTTGGCACAGAAGACTGCCAAGAAGACTGACAGCCTGAAGAGGACCCTTGCCAAGAAGGGCCTAAATATCGCTTCATAAGCATCACAGCTGAAGAATCCGTTTTTGTATATTATATGAATAAAGGGGGTTCAAATTAAGGGGCGAACAGAATGTTGTTTAACACCTAATAAGATAATCGATTCATTGGTAAGAAGACATGCTGAACACGTATATGAAAATTATTTTCTCGCCGCAGAAATAGTTCGCCGGGAATGCGGCCCAATCCGGAAAATTTATCAAAAGCATAAGTTTTACTTGAAGTTGATAAGACGTTCGATTTAGAGGCAAGAATACAAGAATACAGTCCGTATATGACAATCATTTTCTACCAGGACATATAGTTCGCGCGGAATCCGGTCGAAACCGAAAATTTCGTTATAAGTAATAAGTTTTATCTGAATTTGATTATAGGTTCGATGTAGTGGTGAGGAGGCATGCTGAATCCGTATATGAAAATTACTTTCTCGCCCGATAAATAGTTCGCCCGGAATCCGGTCAAAACCGGAAAATTTGTTAAAAGTGAAAGTTTTATCTGAATTTAATTAGAGGTTCGATGTGGGAGTAAGGAGATATGCCAAATTCATTTTTAAGCTTTAGTTTTTTTGCCGGACAAGTAGTTCGCCCGCAACCCGGCCAAAACCGGAAGTAAGGCAGGAAGTTTTGATCAATCTCGTCAAAGTAGATTTACCGTATTTGTTTTTTCTCTTGTAAAGAGAAACAGTTTGTTCGAGAGTTTTATGAATTTTATGAAGGAGCTAATAAAGGGGGGGGGGGGGCTGGATTGTAATTTGGGAGAAGGAATGAATGACAGGGAAGTTGGGAGAAACGTCTTCCCTGGGCATACACAATCTCAGAAGGTTCACTTGTTTGGAGGTGTTTCAATGGTTTATCTTCTTTTGTTCCTTTTTTATTTATTTTTTTCTACGTAAATCTCGTTTTATTTTGTGATATACAACGGCCGACAAGCTTTTAGTGTAATTAAACAATCACTTAAACTGTTTCAATGTATCCATATTTTGAGACTTTTTTTTCCGTGCGATTCTGGTGACGTGGACTGACACAGCTCAAAGCTGAGGCCGACCAGGTGAAACTAATGGTCAGCGAAGAAAAGAGCACCCTTTTTAGAGTAAATTTCCTCAAACAAACCGTACCTGATCTTCCGACAGACTACCTGAAATGCGCACACTCAGTGTAAATACTCGGTGTACATTTCGATGACAACCTACGCTGAAACACTCATATTGCCAGCATCGAGTCAAAAGCAGCTGGGTTGCTAAAGTCATTCTCCTATTTACGAAGATTCGGCTTGAGCAGACAGTCACTTCTTACATGTTTTAAAACTTACGTAAGACCAGCCGTTGAATATGCATGTCCAGTCTGGCACAGTTCACTTACAGACCAGCAAAGTGGGTGCATTGAGAATATCCAGAAACGTGCCTGTAGGATAATCCTCGGTGCAGATTATATCGACTATACAGTAAGCCTAGAAGTCGTGAATCTTCAAACACTGAAAGAAAGGCGGCACAAACTAGTCATGGACTTCGGCAGACAAATCTTGAACTCGGAAAATCACCAAGACCTCCTGCCCAGTTTCACTGATGAACCATCTGTCCGAAAGCCAAGACTAGCAGTGAAGCTCACCGGCAAACAACAACTGAAGCTTCCTCCGATTCACACATCCGAGCGTTATCTGAAATCATTCATTCCATATTTTACCTATCATTTTAATTCTGTTTGATTTTACATTAGTTTATTGTTTTAATTCATGCTATGTTTTATTTATGGTTGAAAATCCTAGCATTTATTTTTGACACTACCATTGTTCCCTTGCACCGTAAAGAATTGACCAATTGACATTTTAACACGAGTAAATTGTATATAATATATGTGTTGTATCATTGTGTTTCGATGAAAGCTTTTGTGAAACTAAACAGTGTTCGAATTTGTAATCGATTTGTAAATTAACGGAAAGTTATATGTACTCGCATATTAGTGTATATCTATGACTGTGTGACATTTCCGATGCTATTTTTCTTAAGGAAGAATTTTTGGAAAAATTAAGCGAATTGAAGCGAATATTGGTTCTTTTTCTACCTTTTATTTCTATTTTATGTCTTTTGTCGCAAAAATGGTATCTGCCTTCATTCGTTATGCTTTTACTAATTCGGTCCTCAGCGAGGACTGGGATGCTTCCATGCCCGAGTCGTGGAATGATTCCTTAGTACTTGCTAGCCCTGATGTTAGCACGGCTTTGGACTCAATTTAGTTTATTTCTAAAACGTGAAGCGGACAAGCCGAATATTCGTTTGAGCGTCAATAAAAAAATATATATAATAATAATAATAATAATAATTTAATAATAATTTATTTGTTACCCACAAATTCCAGAGGAAAGACAAGTGGAGTACAATAAAGAAAAAGAAAGGAAGAAAATACTAAAATAACTATACATACAAAAACACTAGCACATAAACAGGGGGGTAAGGGGGTGGTGTGGTGAAAAACGAGAGTAGGCTGATATATATACATATATACAATTTACAGTAAAAACTTATGAATTAGTTTAAAATAAAATTAATCGTCCAATAAATTTAATAAAAAGAGTTAACCTCAGGAACACAATTACTTACGGGCACTGGCGTTAAAATAACTTGACAACGGAGGGAACAAAGCTTTTCAGATCGCGGTTTCGAGACACCTGAATTGGCTGTATTCAGCAACCCTGTACCAAAAGCAAGCGACAGCTTTTGTCGACGGCTAGCAAGGGAATCTAGGCCAAACTGTTCAAGGAGGGCACAATATGGGACTTCTAGCGCTTTTGAACTGAACTCTCTCAATCGCGTCCGACTGCTCCTGCGTCAGGCCGTAATGCCAAACGGGGAACAGTATTCTAAGCAGGACCTAATAAAAGATGTATAAACTCGCAAAAGGTGATCCTAAGGTATTCGATTTGCTGGTTAATGGGCATAACATTAAGATATGTATGACTTACTTGACTTTACTACACTTCTTCTTGTTGCACGGCTTCGAATCAATGGGGATATGATCCGGACACATGCTGGAAGGTCTGTCTACGAGTTGTCCAAGCTGCTCAATCGCGTTGTCGCCTGCCAAGCGACTGTCGACCAAACTTGACGGTATGACAATTTGCTGACACATAACTGGACGTGTTTTAACACCACCTCCGCATTGCACCGAGCACTAGAAGAGACGGGTTTTACTGGAATTCGTTCTCGACAAAAACGTGCGACAAAAAAGGAGGAAATCAAAGGGAGTCAGCTTATTAGGTTGTAAATGTTACTGCTGTCCCACTAACATAAAGAAGGCTGGGCCAATTCAGGAGCAATAATGGACGACATGCTGGGCCAATTCAGGAGCAATAATGGACGACACGCGGGCAAAAGCGTGTAAACGCACAAGAAAAGGCAATTAGTATACATGTAAGCTGCTATAGCGCTAGATAAACTTAATTTATTATTTAATATTTAATAGTACTTAATAATAGTACTTTATTATAGGACCAGTGTTCACTGCTCTGATCCATGTACCTAAACGTTCCATCCATTCTCATTTATTTGATGTTTTGATCTTCTACTGAAGGAGTACTTTTAATATTACTCATGTAAGAATATGACGTGGGGAAGTATGTACTTTACTTGTTTTTTCTCTGTTGTACTTTACTTGCCGATGTTTGCCGGAAATCAAACAAATGAAAGTAAGAATTTCTTAGTCATTTCATCCACCCTAACGGAGCTACGCTGATGTTTGCATTTGATAGATATACAGTTTTATTGATCCAACCCGTAGCGCCGTACTGGCACTAAATATGTCGACCAATACAGTTAACGGGTTCTTTGTTAATTTTCTCTTTAGAATATTTTGTGTCGTGTTTGGCTCCTTTCGTGGCAGATCAGGCTCTTTGCTTATTGTTAGTCGGCTACGTATAGTACCAATAAATGAATGAATGAACAGCTTAAGGGGATCTTGTCTCTTATCATATTTTTTGTGCTATGTAGTAAGTGTAGTGCCAATAAATGAATGAATGAAACTGTATCTACTGTGACTTGTGGTTTTCTCCATTCTAATCTCCAGTACCTGCGAAGGTACGCGTGCTGTCGGATGACAAAGGGTCTTGAAAGACGCCGATATTGGTATAGGCAAACACGAAACAATTTGGCGGACTGCCGATAATTATTATATTAATTATTATTATTATTATAGCCTACAGTACGAAATTCGCAGATCTCAAGATAAGAACAGATCGAGGCGAGTAGCGAAAAAGATTACCACAGTATAGCAATTCCTCTAAGCCCCACTTACAGCCACCACCCCCAATTAAGTCTCCGTTTCACTAAGACAAATAGTGAATAGTTGGAGATTTGCGAAACCAAGGTTTGAACCAGAACCCTGTAGTGTGAATGCAGCCTAAAACAGAATACTAAAACCAAGACTGAAAGCAATAACGGCCTCTTATGTTGGTGCTATAAGATGTTTAGTTTGTTGATCTATTAAATCTAATCGTCTGAAAATACGAGGAAATAAAATTTTCTAAAATTTGCATTATGAATTGTAGACAAAAGTATCCAGAGAACAAAAAACTGTAGGTTATTTGTTCCAACTGCGGTCGCTTGGGGCGACGTTCCCAAAAGTCCTGTGCACAACGGGGCTTAACATTTGCAATCTCACAGCTTTGGAACGGAAGACCGATCCGGAGAGAGTTGGTAACAGCCCATCACAATATTTGATCCGATTTTGGGACCACAGGCTACTCTGAAAACCAGCTGAAGCGTAGTCTCTTGGTAGCATTATCGCTCGCACGCAATATAACCAGTGAGCTGCTCTGGTCCGAATCCGAGACCAAAGTCACGCTAACGAGTCAAGACGAATCCGAGTCCTGAACAAGTTTTTCTTTTTCTTTTTTTATAAGTAACTAGGATATACACAAACGTCTATGTAATTTTAAATTTGTCGGGCCGAGAAATTACTCGGACTCGGCCGGATTTCGGAGTCCAAGTCCTGCTCTATAAGCAACGAGAAAGTCCGTGAAAAGGCGTTACTAGACGTTCTCGTGACGGGTCCCGAGTGCGAGTCCACCAGCTCTGCCGGATTCTATCCTGGAAGACTTGACACACGTCGAAAACAAAGGACCAAAAACACGATCAAAACGTTCAGGTAATAACAGTCTAAATCACCAAGACTGCATGCTCCCTCTTCTCGAGGGGTTGCCCACTCTCAATTTTAGTGTACAGCAAGTGCCCGGTGCCGCGATACCCGGTCGGTGCCGGCACCGGCTGAAACCTGTCGGCACCGGTTGTCACGTGTCAAAACAACAAAATAAGCATTTTTGGAAGCGTTTGAAAGATGAACCGCCCAATTAACTGTCGGCACCGGTGCCGGCACCGCATATTTCAGTTGGTGCCGGCCGGTGCCGGGAACAGGTGTACAGCAGGTGCCGGGAGTGGGTAACCCCTCGCCTCTTCTAGGCTTTTTGTTCTAACTGGATGCTGCTATCCCTTCCGGATTGGCATCGAATCGCGGAAACGACCTTCCAGTCATCAATATCCATTGCAAAAGGGGATAAGAATTGTGAGACTCAGGTTTTCTCGACTAGAAAATGTAGATGATATATGGGAGGGATTTCCCCGAAGTGGACATGGGGGCGTTCGAGAGGAAGGTTATGAATAGGATGAGGCTGCTCTCCAGACACTAAGAAAGCATTTCCAGTGATGTCCTTGGAAAGTATTATGCGAAGTAACACGAAGACAGATTATGAGATTTACGTTGACGAGCAACTGTACTGCAGAGAAGGGACGAATGCAGGGCGAGACCAAGGGTAAAGCTTAGGTGTGTTGCCGTATCGTTCTGACACAAAGGATTCTTGTGAACCAAGCGGGCAACCGTGAACATAATGAACGCTGACTAGAAACGATGGCAACTGTCACCATTGACTGAAGAAATTTACTTAAGTTTTGGTACCGAACCTGTCTTCTGAAATATTTGAAGCGTTATTTTTCTCTACTATAATCCCAGTTTTATGAAATCTTCTGTCAAAAGAACAAACTATTTTCTATCTACATTTTTGTTTTTAATTTTTATCCATTGAACTGTTTGACTCCATAGAAACTCAACTGTCTGACAACTCCTATGTCTGACAAGGAGACAAAATATATTTTTTTTATTAATACCGCAAGAAATCTTTTTGAACACTAAATACTGATTGGGGTCGAGACTGAGAAACTCCAAACGAATTTCCAAAAAGCATCATTGTCATCTTGCCAAGCTCAATGAGCTATTTTCTAAAGTCGGATATGAGCCAACACTTTGTTCTTTTTTTATTTCTTGTTCAGTCTAATAATTGACCATTTAAAGGTAACTAAAACGTTCAAACTCTACCCTAAAGAGAGGACGACTTTCGTGGAATGCGAGTGATGCCGAATACGAACTGACTCAATGGTTATGTTTGTTTACCGTATTGTAAATCTTGCAAGAATAACTTTTTAAAAGATCTCCAAATCCAATTTTTTTTGAAATTTCTGCAGCCCAAGCTAACATTTTTTCTCATTAATTTAAAAAAAATTCAATTTAAATACTATACGTCGTTCTGGCTTCTGACGAGTTATGAATAAACAAAAACAGAGATGACAACTGAATCGCAAATTAAAGCATCATTCAGCCTCAGCCGCTTTTTAGTTAATTTTCTTTGTCGTAACTAACTCAGAGCAGTGCAGCGGTCCGCAAAAGCGGAAGCCTCGTGCACTTTTTCTCGGTGTTCTATCGTGAGCCAACCGCTTCTAACACCCCTCCCCCCTCCCGGAAATTCCCATAGCTATGGTAAACTAGCTAATCTGCAGGAGCCAGCGAAGCAAAGGCATTGCTAGAAATACGGTGGTTATTAGGATTTCTGCCCGGGGATGGCTCAAGTTCCTGGTTTCTTGTGAATCGTTTCCGTCGCTTTTGATTGTAGTTTTGGGGATTAAGAAAAAAGGGAAGAAGGATATAACGAAAACGCAGGAGCGGAGATGAGTGAACTGTATCGGAAGCTCGGTACTCACCTTAGTCCAAGGACCTGCTGTCCAAGAAGGGGGGCAGTCAAACATGTTACAGAATTGCTGGGTTCTTGGAGACGGCTGGGGGCAGAGGTCGGCGGAGACAGGAAGCGTGTTGCTGCCCCCACGTGCCACTTCATGAATACATGTGATCTGTAAAGGAAGGGAAGTATATTAAGAACATCTGTCAGCAATCGGGAACCGGTACGATGTGATCAATGGAACCGGTACGAGTCCATCCCTCCCGGCCCCCTCTTACTTTCAAAGATTGTAATAATGAAAATGTAGTTTTCGAAGTTTAATGTACCGCCAACGTCGAATCAGCGGGGTTATTATTGAATAGTATGCTGATAGTTTACTCTTGTGGGTTAGGAGGAACAGCTAGGTAACTAGGTTGTTATATACTTCTGACCGATGTGTGGAGATATGAATGAGTGTGTACAGCAACTCATGTGTAAATGTAGGGAATTAAATGATTGTTGCGATCAGGAATGGAATGGGCAAATGTTGAAGAGTAAGTGTTGTATTTCAATAAAGAAAGTGGGCGGATTCCTCAAGTCGTCAATGATACACGGAGATAATATTTTTGTTAGTTTTGAGTGGATTTTTTGACTAGTTTATCATTTTTTTTTCTCTTTGAATTACCAAGGCCCCTGGGCTTTTAGTGTATTAAAAATCATATCGTATCATATTCGACCCTTTTAGCCTACTTCAGTTTACATGAAGACAGAAATGATCAATTCGCTATCTTAAAATTCGGCGCTCCAAGCGGATTAAATTACGATTACAAACCTAACTTCGAATCGGCGCGGATCAAAACAAGACTGAAATATCCAAGAATATGTTCTCTCAAGAAGTTAAGCCTAGATGATTGGTAAAAAAAAAAATAGAAGAAAACTACGGCAAATATTAAACAAATAACAATCATCGTATCCTCAAAACCAGAGAACCTAACCTTGGTGAAAGGTTTCACGCGTCGATTCGGAGTAGCGTTTCCAATCGTCCGCTAAGAGGAAATGAAAAATCGCCAATTGGTGACTCATTCGTCTTGTATCGCTGAGAACACTCTTTTGAGTGCCCTTTTCTACAATTTCTTTCTTTTGCAACTTTCCAATAACCTACGTTTGTAACTTACAATTGTAATTTTTATTGCTCCCACTCCCAAAAGAAACTGTCAAAATATGTAGCTTACAGTATAAACCAGTCAAAAGCAAAAGCACACATAGCCTACAGTTTTTATTTCAAGAGGCAGAACTACCAACGCATTGCCCTCCCCCCCGCCGCCTCCATCAGACCAACAATGAAGCGATGTTACGCAACGTCCTTACATCTGTTTATTTTCTGAAAAGGTGGTCGGTTAGTGCGTCCATAATCCGTCTTACGGGTATAATTTACCGTAAAAGCTCAAAAAATTGGGGTGGAACTTAACTTCGTTGTTAATTCCATTCAGCAGCAAAATTAAAAGTTTATAGGCGGGAGATAATACAGTTTGATTCTTCGGTAACAGTTACTTTGTCTAAGCGGTGCAAAAAATGAAAACGAATTGGAAAGATTAAATCCGGAATTCAACTCCGTCACTCCTACAGAGCTTTATGGGATGTCCATAACCTATTTATTACGAGGCGTAAAACAGAGAAAAAAATACTATTAAGAAAGATCAGGAAGCGGTCAGACCAAAACCGGATAATCGCTTTCAGCCCGTCGCGCCTCACGTTGGCCAGAAGTTATTAGGCAAAATTATACTTTAACGGCTATTCTGAAACATGATAACACCTCTAGCATCTTGTGACTTGATAAATGTCTTACTTGGAATTTAGACGATAACGCACTGCGGTCTCACCTTTCCAGTCGAGTGGAGGACGGGTGTGTACTGAATTGTGATATATTAATCACGTCACGGAACTACAAGGGGTTGCCGCCATTGGGTGTGCATTAACGCAATGACAGTTTGAAGTACCTCAAAATCACGTACTACATGCTTAGTTTTCATTTACACGATCATCCCTATAGAGTACTGCACCCCTGCGGCCCTGAGTGGCATTAAACTCACGCAGGAGCAGTAGAACGGACTGACTCGGGAACATAGAGTACAGAGCCCTTGTGTCTAAATCTATAAAGGTTCCTTTCTTAATGATTTCCGACTAGATAATCTGGAATTACGCAACGAGGCGTCAATAGCCTTTTACCTTTAGGGGGGACGTCCAGTTTGTGCCGACGGACTCAAAAATGTGCCGACAAAAAACGCCGTTGCCGCGAACGGCGTATATTAGTCCTTTAATATAAATTCGTAAATTTAAATTCACATTTTCGGGTGTTCATTGCTGCTTTCGCTTTGCCTTTTTGTCTGGAAAAATTTTCGAAGCTTCCAACGGCTGTACCCAGAACAAGTTAAATTAATCGCCGCAGACGAAGTTTATAAAACTGCCTTTTTTTTCTGGAAAAATGTCTAGCTTTTAAGCTGTTTCAAACCCCAAGAATTTCAAATCTTCAATGTCAAGTAAACGAAACACCGTTCTTCCAAATAAAGAATACTACGAACTGCGCCGCAGGCGAAATTTTGTGTAAAACTAACGCATTAGTTGAGATTATTCCTTTATTATAAATTCGTATATTCAAATTTACATATTCGGCTTTTCTTTTCACTTTTCGCTAAAAAGCGAATCTTTCCAACGACTGAATCCTGAACAAGTGAAATCAAGCGCCGCAGGCTAAAATTTTTTAATTTGTCTTTTTTCCGTAAAATTTTAGGCTATTCTATTCTATACCTATACTTTACAGGTTCTAGCTTTTAATGTGTTTCCAACCCCCGTGAACTTCAATCCTAAAACGCTAACTAAATGAAACACGATTCTTCCAAATAGTAAATACTACGAAATGCGCCGCAGACGAAATTTTGTGGAAACGCTGATTAGCGATCCCAAATAAATGTGAAATCACAGATCTTTCCACCAAAAAAGTAGTGGCCATCCGTAAGAAAGTAGGCACAAAGTTGATTGTTGTGTGCAGAATCCCGTTTTGCCGACAAGACATAACTTTCGGGATTGGAAAAAAGTTTACGGATTTGATCTATTACGTGTAATGAGATTCCAATCTTCCGAACGGAATTAAAATTCCGGGTGCGCCCGACAATGTTTGAAGAATTCGATTTCTTGCGAATAAAATATCCCGATGAGACGACAAGAATACCGACGCCCGACTAAAGCATTCAGAATTCAAATTCTTATTTGTTTTGCCCGACAAGACTGTAAAGGGCTTTATTTCTTACGTGTAAAGAGAAGCCGATGTGCCGACAAAACTTAAACTTTCGGGATGCACCTGATAAACGTTTACAGAATTTGATTTCTTCAGTATAAAAAGAACCCGATGTGCCGACGATACTTGAACTTCCCGGTTCATGCCCGGTGCGAAAGACAAATGCTTGCTGAAATTGATTTATCACAGATCAACAGAACCCGATGTGCCGACGAGTCGACCGAAGCCCGACAAAAGCATACAGAAGTTAATTTCTTCTGTGTTTCGCCCGACAAATGTTTGCCGAATTCGACTTCTTGCGTATAAAAAGAACCTAATGTGCCGACGAGCCTACCGACGCCCGACGAAAGCGTACAAAACTGAGTTTCGTATGTATAAAAATAACCCGACCGACGCCCGACAAAAAGGATGAATAATTTTATTTCTTCTGGGTTTGACCTTTTGGGGGGAAGTCCCCCCCCCCCCATAGTGACGCCCCTGCCCCAAGCTATCCCTCAGGTTCGGTACAAGAATTTTGGCTAACAAAATCCTCAGTAGCTCAGCCAGTAAAAGGGATACAGCCGGTACATTAATAGTTTTGTCCTCTCTTTTTTCGTTTTTTGTTTTTACGTATTTTCCCTTGTATGCTATGTTAATTTTATTCATTGGTTATTTCATATAGGCTACATATTATAATTATGACACTAAACATTAAGCGGTTATAGTCGATGTATACTGTAATTTGACAATTCAAACAGTTTGACAGAGAAATGCTAATATGGACTTTTTTTATTTAGTTTAAAACCTTTGAATTTATTTTACCAGTTATTGTAATTAGTTATCTAACATGAAAGTTTAAACAATCTGATGTGTAACTGAACAGTTGGCTTGATCCATCGGTCATGTTCCTACTATCAGTTTTAGTACATTATTATTTTCAGTGAATGATTAGAACTGAACTGAATGGACCCTGACTCACAATTACAGTGAATTTTATGCACACAGCTAGGTAAGAAGTTGTTTCTGACCCACCATTTTAAAATGACGAAAAAGTAATGAAAACAAGGAAAACATGCCAAAAGATTTGTTTTTAGGATCCCAAAACGTGAGCGGAGGGATACCTATATGGGTCAAGGGAAAGGTCGAGTTCGTAGATGGGCCTTGTAGCCCTACATTTAGGGGTGGGGGTTCAAAATAAGAAGCAAACAAAATATTTTTAAACAGCTAATGAGATAGTCGATTAAGGGGTAAGAAGACATGCTGGACACGAACATGAGAACCATTTTCTTGCTGAACAGTTAGTTCGCCTGGAATCCGGATAAAACCGGAAAGTTTGTTAAAAGTAAAAGTTTTATTTGAAGTTAATTAGATGCTCGATCTAGGGGTACGAAGACATGCTGAACAGTTATGTGAAAATCATTTTCTACCCGGACAAGTAGTTAGCCAGCCAAAACCGGAAAATTTGTTAAAAGCACAAGTTTTATTTGCAGTTGGTTACATGTCCGGTTTAGGGGTAAGACGGGATGCTGAATCCATATATGACAATCGTTTTGTACCCGGACATATAGTTTGACGGAATCTGGCTGAAACCTGAAAATTTGTTATAAGTTAAAGTTTCATTTGAAGTTGATTCGATGTTCGATATAGGGGTAAGGAGATACGCTGAATTCGTTTTTGATATTTATTTTTTTGCCGGACAGGTAGTTCCGGAATTTTGACCGGAAATTTGGCAGAACCAAAGTTCCGATCAGTTTCGTCAAAATAGATATGACTTATAGGGGTAAACACACATGCCTTGAACATTCCATATCTGAACTTGGTTTTCTCGGATGGTTAGGTACTTGGCCTTAATCTGTTTCTAAATTTTAACAGTAAAACCGTTCAATGAGTCTGGCGAAGACTGCATCTTGCGAAGACAAGACCCAACTGTCTGGATCAAATCTTACATTTTTGGGATCCCATCGAAACCTTTGGTCTTGTTTAAGAATGAATCTTCAGTGAGAAAACACAACAGTGAAGCGGGTCGTAAGGGCGGTTTGAGCCGAATGTTGGGGATTTCTGGAAGGACGTTTAAAACCCCACTAAACTTCAATTTCAGTTTCATTTTCCACTCTTCTGCTACAGTTTCTGTTCACATGGATTCTCACATGGAATGTTTATTAATTTATTTACTTAATCACGGTTCCTTGGAGCCATGCAGGACAAAGGTGCTGAATGTTGTGAAATTGGGATCGGGGACGTGTTCTACACACGTTAGAAAGTAGAGCGGTTAGCTTACGAAGGTGAACTTTAGGTTAGGGATCTTCCAGGGAGTCTTCCAGTGGCAGCAGTCGGTTATTCTGTGTCGAATTTACAAACGCATAAGGCAATATGTAGAGTATGGGTGTCAGATATAAGGCTGTTGCCAGGCCATCGGCACCAGCGAACGCTTACATTAATAAATATTAGTTTTTCGCAGCCCCTGCGTCTTGAAACTTGAATTCTGCTAGTTGATAGTTACGGCACGACCGTTATATAGATGGTAGAGGGCACATTTAAAACAACAATACATCATTTGAATCCTTCTTTCGCAGACTGTGCTACAAAACACAATGAAACAACAAATGGAACGTGAAAAGAACTATACGAATTCCTCCAGAGGTGGCCCACTCTCGATTTTGGTGTACAGCAAGTGCTCGGTACCGGCACCGGTTGCCACGGGTTAGAATATTAAAATCAGAATGTTTGAACATTAATCTCCCAATTTATGGTCAGCACCGGTCGGTGCATGCCGGTGCCGCGAAGGGTGGACAGCAAGTGTCGGGGCGTGGGTAACCCCTCGGAATTGCTAAGGCCTTCCAACTGCAGCAGCCCCGATTTCCCCCATAGGCGGTGTGAACAGGCTTTCAAACTTCTTGGACAACATAACAACTAACAGTCTTCAGTTCAGAAAGTCCTGTTGTGCACCACGCATTCAGATAAAACCGAAAAATCATGGCTTGTGCAATGCTTAGTTACTAACTGAACGTCAGAAGAGACTTGATAGACGCCACCGACACAAGAAGGCGAAAAATAATGCAGGACGAAAAAAAATCAGTTAAAAACTGGTTTGACAGCCAACCAAAATCCGCCTTTTCGCCCCCTCCTCCAACCCCACCACCATCCTGCCTCAGACACGGGAGGACAGGTTTCGCCATTTTCCAGCTGAGCGCTCAAAGCGGATCAAGTATGACTGGAAATGTTCCTCCTAATTGACGCTTGAACCTGGTGTCTCATTTTGATACTGGCATTTAGTAGTTTCCTGTTATTTATTATTGATAATTACTGTTAGCTTGCAAAACTTTTCTAAACCTTGTACTTTCCTTGAGCCTTTTCTTGAACCTTAACTTCATTTCGAACTTCAATCATTTTATGTGACCAACTCGGAGTGGTGTTTCCAATTGTACTTTAATCCGTATCGACCGCTGAACTGGGAAAAGGCGAACTGGATCATCATTCACCACGATGAGTGCAGCCTCTTGCGGAGTATGCATCCCTTATGTACTACTTTGTCATTGAGATCTGATCAGTTAGGTGGGACGGAAGTTGTCACGCCATCTAAACAACTTCTCGAGGAGTCTCATAAATTGTTACTTTTACAATTCTATCATCAAGATCGTCGAAGTTTAGGTTACGAAGGCAGACTGAAAATAGCGCAATAATTTTAGACCCAATAGTAACAGTAATAAATAACTATAGTGCAATCATTTTTGACAGCTAACACGTGCCCAGAATCCGAATCAGATGTCCCCGACTGACAACTTTGACAACATTCAGATCTGTGGTAATAAATAGTTTAAGGCACTTGATGAAGCTTGGCATAGGGCTTCTTCAGATTAAGGTGAAGTTTAATAATAGGAATAGATTCTTTATGCGGATAGACGGATGGGCGGGCGGACGGAGAAACTTTATGAAGTCATTAGTCGCTAATATTGTGAATCCTGAAAAGAGGATATACGGAGAAGTTGAAAGGCCAGTTTTTACAGATAAATCCGTAACAGAAATCATAATTTCCGTTTTTAAATGACGTATGTTTGTTCGGTTTTTGATTCACTTGAAAGGGAACAATTAGAATCCGAGAAAAATACGTGACGTAATAAAAAAAAAAAAACTACAAACGAACTGGTTTCAAAACAAACTTCTAGTTTGCTCTTATAACACGAGTTAACGTTAACAAAACAGATATATCCTTTTGCCGGAAAGAGTTGCCTTGAAATTGGCCCAAAATCCCTGAAATCGAGAAATTCTGCTACATTTTTGGCATAAGTACGATTACCTGCGAGAAACTTTTTCATAACTGAACCTAGAAGTCGAAAACCTGTGACAAATCGCAGGATTCTCCGACCAGTAGAAACTCTGCACTGAAGCAGTGCAGTGGAGGTTACCCCACATGTCGATGCAGTACGACACGGTACATACTGCCTATAGGTCCAGCGTGCTAGTCGCATTAGCACAACAGAGAAGGGAAAAGAACTTCATCGAAGCCTACGGTTTTGTTAATATCAGGACAGCAGTTACGATTGCACATGTTAGAAGATAAATGATGGGACAAAACGAACAAAAAGTTAAAGAAAAAGTAAAACAAAGATGCCACTTTATCAACAACTCTGGCAGCTGACAAGAACACGCATTAATCACGCCAGCAGTTACGACCAAGAAATGTGAGGGACAAGATTTTATTAACATATATGGATAAAATCTGCTAAGGGAATACATTCTGGCAAAGAGAGAAATAGCAGATAGAGCTCAGTCTAGGCTTAAGTGAAGTCAATGTGAAGGAAACCCAACAATGTTTAGTCTCCAAATCTACTTCCCGCTGTCTAACCAAAAATACACGAACTTCCAGTTGCCACTTTTCTTGATGGGGCCCAGCCCATTCGGCAGTGTCAAGAGCCTCTTTCTCAGGGCACTTTTCCAAAAAAGGTTGAAAAAAGGAACAAACAACCCATGCATTTCTAACTTGTCTTCTCTGTTGGCCTTTGAACTTATATTGTTATTGAATTTGTTATTAAAAACCTAAACGTTAACATTCAGCCCAGGGGATAGTGTGCTTCGATACCGACACTGAGTGCCAGAAAACTGTTAGTGAATTATGCGACAATGATCAATAATTGAAATCGAAGCAGACATTAGTCAATGTTTGAGAAGCCATGATTTTGTTTTATTTAAACATTTAGTGTAAAAAAAAATACTACGAGGCAACAGAAATTTCGTCCTACTTTAGAAAGCTGTAATCATTCCGTAGTTCATAGCTTAATAAATAGTTCTGTGACGTTCTCATAAATTTTCCGAAAAAGAACCAGGAAAACTCCGAGCAAGTGGCAGCGTTCAAAACACTGGATCGAACTGATCCCATTCGTGTGCAATCACAATTAACTTTAGCACGAAAGCCGGCGGAAAAGCGTATCTCGTTCTTTGATACATACAAAGTGGAACTTTAGCCCTGATTAGGAATGCTCATTAGCGGTTAAGTTCTCAAGATAAATGGCCTGGATCCGAGAAATGTCAGGCAATGTCCCACTTGTTCCCAGAGTTAAGGAAACGGACAGGGACAATAAGCCTATCAAGGCGGGGATGTGATCACATGAAAAAAAGAATTGCTGTCTTTCAGCGTGTGAACGGCGTGTGAACTCGGCGGACTACTTGTTCGGCAAGAGAACAAAGTTCGGGTACGGATTCAGCATGTATTCTTAGCCTACCGATATTTTGGCACTTTGATTTCAGAAGAAGAAAAAATTCAGTTCTCGCAATTTACCGTTTTTGCCAGATTCCAGTTCAATTTGCAATCAGTATGCCTCCTTCAAGATCACGCACTACCAATCTGACGCAGACCTTGTGGTGACAGGGATTCGTCCTGGAGGAATGTTCGCCCCTATATACTTATGGGCCAAGGATACTTTCCTGGATACCAACATCTTTTCCAGTTATTCTTTGGAGGTGAGCCATCAGGTAAAATGCTAAGCCTGCGGTGTTTCAGAGGGCTCTGCAAGATCTCGAATTGTCAGCCTTGGAACTGTGTTAGGGGGCCTTTCGCTCTAAAGCCTTCACGACGTAGGAAGACACGATTTGTACGTCATTTTCTATCGCTAGACCCTGGTATTGTGCTACCCAAGCTATGCCAAGCTGTATAAGTTCGAGCCTGCTGTACTGTACAAGGTCGAGCACTTGCGGCAAATTCGTACTGGTGGTCGGCGAAGGCCAATGCACGAACAAAAGATAAATTTTCTTTATGAATCGCCAAGGTTCGAAAAAAAATAAGAAGTCGTAACGAAGTCAGAGCGGTGAACCCACCCGAGATGACAAGTGTCGTCCCCCAAACTGGGTTGCTCAGTGTCAGTGAAAGCAAGATATGCCCTCGAAGGTTAGACAACATCTCCAGAACTAGGAAGATTGCATTATGTCGGAGGGGACTTTTTTCCTTCACTCTATAGATGGTTCGCCAAGCAGTAAGAGTACCATAAACTAGTCAAGAGAGCAGCCTAAATCAAAATGAAACTTCTTCCGTCTTCCGGAAGTGCACTCGAGCCGTCGGTTCCCAATTCGTCGCCCTGCGATTTCCGTGCAGATCAGAGAGCAGGAGATACTGCAGCATCCACGACACAAACACCGTTTCCCTCCTAGTTTATTGGATCTTTAGTATTCTAGCCTTCGCCCAGGAAGAGGTTGCTCTTCAGTCTGACTAAGAGCAATTTACAACAACAGAACAACACTTAAATTCTGACGTGGCACCACGGTCCGGTCAATAGAGGTAGGACGGATAAATATCAGTCCAGATGAATCAAGCGGTTTTCACGCCAAATTGTCCCTTACTGTTCGAGTGGTTTTACCTTTAACTGTTTTCTTTCTATTTCTCAGGGTGAAAACCATCACATAAATTTTGACGATGATATTGCACAACGATTTTGTAATAATGACAAATTTGTGAATGACAGTACTCACCAATTTTGGTTTTATTACCGTGGAAGTGTGGGCGAATAAATTACTATTCTATCCTATTATATAGTCGAAATGTCAACAGAGCGGTGATTTATGTTAGTCCAAGTACTAAACGGCGCGGATTGTTGCGACTCATAGGGCTTATGGTAGTTTCCTGCCATCCCCACTGCTTAAGTCTTTGCATGCTCTATTAATGCTGACGTCATGCAACACATCTAGCAAGTCAAAAGTTTCTACAGACTGCTAGACAAAGCTACGCCATAACTTACCGAGTGCTGCTAAGGAACCGAGCAAATACAGAAGGGATTCGCAAATGAGATTTCTCGATTTTAATCGGAGCTTCTGACAGTTTATGAAGCCCGAGTCAATAAAAAGAACCAATTACGTTGCATTCCGTGTTCGAATCTTTGATTTGGAAGCTCATTTTAACTGAAGGTTATAATGTTCAAAAAAGTGGCAGGGATTATAGGTTTCAGTAACTTCACCGGATATTTTTATCCAGACACGGCTGATAGTTAATATTTTAAGAAAGTTCCTCGGGACTCTTGTACAGCATGTTGGTTCGTTCATCACCTCGTCTTTGCAGAGATGAACTGCAGACGAGCATCCATCAAGAGGTTGAACTACTGGAAATACTACTGACTACATCACACCATTCTCCTATATTTTACTCCCTCTGTAAATTCAGGTTTTTGTCTATGTAAGTGAGACTTTTTACTTGTTAGTTAAATGTACGACGTTTCGATGTGTTTGTATTATGAACTATGTGCTTCTAAATCGTGTCTAAGCCTACTCACTTCTCTTCTACTTCATTTTCTTGCAGCTTGACTTCATTTCCATCTGACCTGTCTGGAGTGCTTCATCTACCTACCTAAATCATGTGCTAAAGCATCTACCAGACTTTGATTAAAAGGATCGTCCATTTTCTACGCATCAACTGAGACACTACCAGCCGAAAATTTGCCACGTTTATCCCAAATGAACTCATGGACCCAATGCTCCAGGAGGAACAAATATAATGTTACCGAACTAATTTTGCGTTTTCGGTCAATAAAAACACTTATCTATCTATCCACCTTAGTTCTAGCTCTTGACACATGTCACGGATTTACTGATGCTGCGAAGCCTACTACCCCGCCAAATAACTGCCCCCCCCCCCTTCTCCCTCTGAAAACTATTCTTCCTCACCTCTCTAGTTTGGACGCCACCTCCGCAGGGTTTGTTACAGGTCGAGAACTCAGAGATATTCCACCTGGGTGGACAAGGGATGTCGTTGCAGGTTCTTGTAATTGAATCAGGTCGCTTTTCGAGGGTGCAAAGATGATGGGACACTCTTTGATTGTCACTCGTCCGGACACATTCGATGATTGACTCTTGGACACCTAAAAAAGAAAGAAAAAACTTAGAAGAAATGTTGAGCATTTAACCCACGTCTCGAAAGAAGAGAAGTTCCTACACGGGCGGATACGCGTAGGGGGGGGGGGGTAGGCCAGACCCCCCCCGAACCTACCCCCCAACAAAAAACCTTCCCGGCTACCCCCCTTCTCCCCCGGTGCTGAAATCCCCCGGCCATCACCATCCCCCAAAACTGCAAATATTTTTAAAATGAATTTTTTTTTTTATCTCCAGAATTTTATCAGTACGTCTAGACATGTCTGGGGGTACCCGGGGGGGGGTTTGGTACGGTTTTTTTTTTGTCGGGAGGGTTCGGCACCAGGGAGGGGGGCTAGCGGGGGGTAGTCGGAACCCACGCGTAGGGGAGGCCGCAGCGTAAATAGGCAGAGTATGTTTGACCTTCTCACTAAAGGGAGACTCGGGATCAGGAAACGTTGAACCAACTGCAGCCTATCAGCAAGCTTGTTAACCCCTTCACTTTCCATGAGAAGAACTCGTCTCTTATTCACATATTTCGTATTCATCGAAGACAAACAAATCAAGAATAGGGAAAAAAAGACTGAAATGGTTTCTGCAAGTTTCCATTCCATTTACGCGGTTCAGCTCACACTGATATCTTGCAACTCAATATCGGAATAAAATAGATAGTTTACTCGCCTTAATTGCTTTCCGCAGAAACTTTTAGCTTTTGTGACGCAGATACTGCGGGGCAGAAACCTGATGGGTTCGGCATCATGAGTTGTGCATACTTTTTTTTAAGTAAAGGACCTGCAGGTACCTCCTGGCGGTGCTTATTTATTTATTTTATTTCATTAAACTAAGGATCAACTAGGGCCACTCGAAAATATACAAAAAAAAACAACAACAACAACATATTAAACGATAGTTTAATTAGCCTACTGTTCACGCCAAACAGGCTATAGTGGCTTACCCTATTAAGCAAAATCATTCACTGATATCGAAAGAGTAGCAGGCCAACTACGCAGGCTATGCGGACGCGAACGTTCATCTTTCCCAGAATACTGAATTCTAGGAACACTCTTATTTTTTGCGTAGATCCCCTTGAAAATTTTCCAAGCGAAATGAAAAGTAAGAAGTCTGAAGCGGGGTGAATTTCTTCAGCCTTAATATTTCAAAAACGAAATTGGCTCGTAGGCACCTCCTCGTGGGAACTGGGTTAGATCGGTTAATCAAGTAGCAATGTAAAGTGAGGGATAGGAACTGAAAAAAGGTGGCTGAGCCCACCCCTTCAACCCTAACCCTGTGAAAAGGATTAAACTCCATGAACCTGCTTCCAAGAAATATGATACATGGCACAGGAACCGACAAACTAAATATGTAACAGCCAACTTGACAATCAGTAAAAAAGCTGGAATGTTTCTCGCAAAGAATTCCAAGTTATGAGTAGCGCATTCCAAATCAGTCAAGTTGGAGAGCTACGCAAGCTAGGAAACTAGATTTACGTTGCCTGGGCAACGAGAAGCGTTGCAGCAACCTTTTGTCGGTCTCGTCAGCAAAAGTATTGTGGAGCTAGACTTTGGTTTAGTTTCTTCATTGTCGTTTAAAAACTGAAGTTGTCAACCCCTCGAAACTTCTAAAATTACATCATCCTAAGAAGGATTTGTTTCTTCCAAACTGTTGACACATTCTTTGATCACCTGATCAAGGGCTATCGCTCAGTCTCGGAACAAAAAACGAAGAGGATCAGATGACGGAATTTAAAGAAAACATGTTGATTTAACAGCCATTTGAACTGAATCCTCTTTAATCGTAGACATCGTGGCGGTACAATGTGAACTCACAGAACCTAGTTAGTGCTAGAAAGCTACTCGTATTTGCTTTACTACTCGTAAAGACACTCGTACCTGAACCCATCACCTTCCGAAGGTGATGGGTTCAAATCCCGCCTGAGGAGCACTTTTGTCTTTCAGGACAGTATTTATAAAGAAGTAGCCTATAACCGTCGCAGACCTTTCCATCAAGGGCCATGACCGGCAGCAAGGCCGGGTTACTAACCGTGAACTGGTGGCGAATTGTGTACAAAAACTCCTAGTTCCTTCTTTGAAGAAAAGCGACATTTCTGTCTCCGGAAACCCACTTGGTTGGCGCCATCAAACTCGGCAAAGAAAACGAAATGTCATTCCAAAATTCTCCCGGCTATAACCAAGCGGACTCTCATCTCTTTACTAGCATTTATGTCCGCGCTGGCTATGCAGATACTTCCAACCAGTTCCGAAAAAGTCCGGTTGCCGCATACATATCTCCTGCGGTGTCAGCTTCCCTGACAGGGGGTCGCAAACTTCAATAGTGATGAGGAAAGGCGGCTATGCACTGTCAGAAGTTTCATAACAGATATGGCATAACACTTTCAAGAATAACACCTTTTCACTTAGAAATTAAGTGTCATGACCAATTAAGTTTACAGTATTTCGTGCCTAGACCTCCAACAACACCTTTAATTGGTAAAAATACTAACGGGAACGAAAGAAACATAACAGATAACATCCCAATGTGTTATCTGTTGAAACCGGGCATCCTTCTGTTGTCGTTATGTAACTTCTGACAGTGTAGCATTTTTACCAATTGAAGGTGTTGTTGGAGATCTAGGCACGAAATAGTGTAAACTTAATTGGTCATAAGTGAAAAGGTGTTATTCTTGAAAGTGTTATGCGCAATCTGTTATGAAACTTCTGACAGTGTGGCGAATCTCAATGAAATAGGAAATCTGGACGGGAGAAAACTGTGTCCGTATCTCCTGCTCCAACTCTTACTTAATCTGGTCATGTGACTTTATCTTCCCTGCGCACCTAAATGCTAGTCCTTTAAATTAACCTGCCAGCAACTCCCCAGCAAAATTTGCAAATGGTGATCTCCGAGCTCATACCGCTGCCTACTTCTTCCACCTTGCTTTTCAATGTGTTTTACTCCACTTCCGGTTCTGTCTTTATCAGAGCTCTGGTTCTATTATCCCTCTTTCGTAGTTTACCGATCGATTTCAACGGAGAGAAAGCAAATACTACAATATCTTCCCCACAGAGTATCTTTCGACGTGAGTAAACTAAAGAATTACCCAGCAAAATTTACAAATGGTGATCTCCGAGCTCATACTGCTGCCTACTTCTTCCACCTTGCTTTTCAGTGTGTTTTACTCCACTTCCGGTTCTGTCTTTATCAGAGCTCTGGTTCTATTATCCCTCTTTCGTAGTTTACCGATCGATTTCAACGGAGAGAAAGCAAATACTACAATATCTTCCCCACAGAGTACTCTTTCGACGTGAGTAAACTAAAGAATTACTTCAGGTAAAAAAAAAAAAAAACCTAGGAAAGCTAAACTTCTTAGAAAATTGCTTTCCGTCGCCAGGTAAGTTGTAGGAATGGTCTCGGAAGAGCTCTTCAACCAGAAAAATACTCCCCCTACCCGACTCATTCGACACCTCACCAGAGCGTCAGGTGAATCGAGTTCAATCAGTCATCCTCGGTCAATCCTCAAATTTCGGGCATGGTGATTCAATGTCAGGACATGCCCCAACGTATCGGTACGGTGCTCATATGTTGGAGCACCATGCCCTGCAGCAAGGGCGCTGTACTCCCATAAAAATATGTGGAACTGAGAATCTGAAATGGAAATCTGATTTTCTCTTGCTGCAGGCATGGTGCCCATGAGCACCATGCCCAAGAACTGAGGATGTGTGTATGACCGAGTTCACATCAACCTTAAAACCTAAGAATGTTGTAATGACCACTCAAGAATGAGGAATGCGCGAATTATGAAGCTGATATAGGCTACACAGAATATTCGGGTGGACATGGCATGGGGTGTCCGGCTAAGCTCATGCCATGGTAACTTACCAGTCTGCTAAATTTGGGTTTTGCTGTTCCGGCAGTTGATAAAAAACTACTTCATTTGTTGAAATTAAACATTGAAGTTAAACATTTGAAATTAACATTACGCCAGATTACTTAAAACACAACAGCCTGATTCAGAGCCGTCACTACTGGGGGGGGAGGGGGGGGGACGCCCCCCCCCCAATGTTGTCGGCCAGTCGGTAAAAATAACCGAGTCGGCGCGAAGCGCCGCGATTTTTAGTAAAAATAGTGGATTTTTGTCTTGGAAATAGTCGTTTTTTCTTAAAACAATCAAAAACAGTCGGTTTTTCGTACAAATAGTCGATTTTTCGTCAACACAGTCGTTGTTTTCTCAACAACAGTCGTTTTTGTCCGCAAAAATAGTCGGTAAAAATAACCAGTCAGTCGGTAAATACCTTGTCCCCCCCCCAAACATTTTGGCTAGTAACGCCTCTGGCCTGATTACAAGCTTAGCCTAATTTACAGTTTTGTACCATCACCCCCATTCCAAACAGTGGAAAGCGGAATCTATGTGTGTGATTCTTACTCGTGGATTCTTATTTGGTAAATTATTTGTTTAAGATCTTTTTGAAAACCTTGATGTCGGAAAAAACAAGTTGGAAAGGAAGCCCAAGAATGGGTTAATCCCTCCAAGTTAAAGGTTTACAAAAGTGTTATTTCCGATTAATGTTGGCTGTTATGGGATTTTGCACCAACATGTACGCTTGTGTCCACAATAATATTCTGTGCCGACTATTAATGGATTCTCTCTCATTTTCCGCAACATCAGTTTATTCCTTTTACTCCTTATCGTGGCCAATCTGGACTGGCCACAAAATCAACTAGCAGTTTTTTTTATCACTATTCAACTGCTTAATAAATTTGACTTAACGTACTGAGCCCTAGCCGGTTTCAGCATGTCTGTTAGACATACTTTGAAAGAACGCCGCGTTCTTACGATTTTCTTAGAAAAACATAAAACCCTTTCGGCAAATTCAAATGACGCGTCTATTGGCTGCGATCTATCCGCTGTTATCGAGATCACATTTTCAGGCCATAATGAGTGCTGCGTCAACCATCTAAGTTTCTAACCCCTAGGTCGGAAATATTTCTTAGGGTGTCAGCGCTTTCCACGGGAAGCAAATCGTTCTCTCTCGCCTATTTCTTTGGTTTGCCAAACAATGCAGAAGTTCACTTAAAGCCAGACATCAACCCTGTTTGACATAGGATTACAAATGCTCGTTTTTCTAGTTTTGAGGCAAGAGAAGAAGAATTGGCAAACTGCCTAACCCCAATGAGAAAAAAGTCGAGAACATGAGAGGCAGCCGAAAAGAATGGAAGATGATCGGCACCTCCCCTTAAGAACCCTAGCCACTCTGAAGGTGCAAAGGTGATAGCAGGTTCCCACAATATCCTAACTACTCTGTCCCCGGGACCTTAAAACCCCTCCGGGTTTTAAATTTCCGGGGGTCTTATCCAAATACCCACTAGGACTGGACCAACTAATGATTATATATTTAAAAGACTCGTTGTAGATTTAATGCCAATGCAACCTGTTTCCGTACTCGCTCCAACAATTTGTTAAAACAGGAGACCCAAATTTCATACGATGCATTCTAACAACCCTAGCGACAACTCATTCGATGCGTATCATGCTCCCGACGGTTGTTTACGGGAAGGTCCGTCTTCAGATAAAACATTTACGTACATTTTTCCTGTTTTTGCAAGAAGCCAGAGGGGCTGCACAAAGACAAACGGCCAAAGCTGGGTGTGATCTGTCAGAAGCAGAGCTTAGTTTCAAAGTATTCAACTATTATAAAATACTGGATCACACACAGCGAAGAGTGCGAAGGGTGCTTTAAGGCTGGCCAAGTTTAGCCATTTGAGATGTACGCGGGTGGAATTTGCGCATTTACAGTAACGTCAGTCCCTTCCCGCTGAAGAGGTAAATGGGGCCTACTGGGCCGCAAATCACTAAAGAGGTCAACGGGGCCCATGGGGCCGCAAATTAGAAAATCCATCGGTATATAAATCAGAGAAGAAATTAGCACTCCAATGTGAAGCCGACATTTGTTCGCTATCGTACTTCTGTCTATAACACTCCACCTACCCGACAACAAACCCTCAATATCCTGGATAGAGTTATTGCACAACCCAAGTTCGTCTGACACTTGCCCTCAAACCAAACTGTGACTGCAGCCGGGGCCCCTCGACGACACGTTTGTTTCATCCCGCGTATGCCCACATGACTGGGTGCTAAATTTCCGGCTCTCAAATGCCCCGATCCTCCATCAACCAACCACCCATGAGCAATTCTATTAAGTCCCTTTTCCAAGTGATTCCCGTTACGTCCCCAACTTAAAGAGGGGAAGAGATTCAATCCAATGGGATAACGTCCGGCAGGCGGAGTAAGACAAGGAGGATAAAGTCCTTGGGGGTGGGGGGTATTGTCCTAGATCCGGAAAGAAAACACTGGCAGAACCCTGATCGTACTCATAAAACTATTAGGCAAAAGGACCCACTTTTTCGGGGAGCTCAATGGTAGGGAAAAACCTCGCCGTTCGTAATCGATCCAAGGCGCCTAGATTGTGGCTTCAACGCGTCGAAGCTTTGCTTTATTTCTTGACCAAATGAAACCAAATTCTTGACCTTAACATAATAGATTGTCTTAAATTACTTGACAAAAATAGCATCTATTGCGTCTTGTCCTTTAATTTTGTGCTCAAAATCGAGCAGAAATTTGTTCCAGAACTTCATAATCATTTCGCTGGTAGGTCCAATGAGTGGACAAAACATAGCCTTCTGAACCGATCCGAACAAAAAAAAAATCGAGAGGTGAAGAAACATGAATAGTTTTCTGCAGTATATGCCCTTTCCCCTCCCTATTCCCTCGACATCAAAGAAGATCAAAGGGAAACCGAGAGGAAAACCTTGACAAGAGACCGCCACGAACCGAAAATCTCAAGATTAAGTTCGAACAAACGAACTTTTCAGAACTGCAAGACCATAAAACAGTTCCGAACTGGACTCCAACAATCGCTATAAAGGTTTTAACGACGACCCCCCCCCCCCTCCAGCCGTGTCTTCCGGATAATTTTCTTTCAGGATTCTTTTCTACTCCATCTACGCCCTCTTGTGGTCACAATGGGTAATAAACTGAGTCATTTATTCATAATAGTTGTCACGATTCGACAAAAATTCCGAAACGTATTCATAGTTCCTAGTAACAGTTGTAGGCTATAGTTCAAAATAGAAGAAAACATGTGCTAAGAGCAGCTATGTCCACGACTGAAGAAGATCAAGTTCAACTAGCCGTAAAATCGATTTCCGCGTTGATGAAACAGAAGTAAACGAATGCGCAGGCAACGAAGACCCAGATTTAGATTTGTTTACTAAGGACATAAACCGTATCACCAGTAAGTCAACGCTCATATTGCAACATCATATCACTTACACTTAGGTTTTCGCCTATTTATACACAAAGCCCTCTTTTGAAAATGAATCTTTCGGCAAAGGTGGTAGGTTTCCAGGAGCCGAGTTTGCAAGCCAAGCAGTTGCAAACTTCAACCAAAATGACACCAGCTCCATCAAGAAAAAAAAGGCAAGATAATTCAAGCATGAATATTTTGTGTTGCATTTTGGCAGACACGGTAGACTAATGGGTCTATCTTGTGTGTAAAATAATGCATTTCCTCGCAAACTCAGACTCCTTTTGTTTTGCTTGGCTTTTCCCACTTTTTAACCCGGCGCGCATAACTTTCAAATATTTTGCGCAGAACCTCCGCTTAGGAGAGCGGAAGTCTGGACAGTCGACAAGCGTCAACAAGGAAACAGATATTTGCACGGGGAAAGTATTGTTATTTTCGAGAAACGATTTTCCGGAGCCATTTCATCTATGACCATTTTATCTAATGAACATTTCCAGTAAAGGTTGTGCTTTAGACAACAGATGCATTGTATTATGCTAATCACACGTCTAGTTTCACTTTTGAACTGTAGGTGGCACCTACGGAGAAAATTGTCAAGATTCCTGGTCCATTCACAGCGTAGGTTCAAATTGGGGCGAAACAAAGTAAGGTGGTGCGTATTTTTTGAATGCTAAGAATCGACCGTCCATGTTCTAATGATAGATAATATTTATTGCTGGATCATGCACTTGCCTTGTTTGCAAGGCTGGGGAGCAGAATCCGGCCCCAGACCAACTTTTGGGGCAGTTGGTTTTGTTTCCGGGTGTTTTGAAGTCTACGAACACCAACCTCATCGTGGAAGTTTCGAAATATGTAGAGAAACCGCTTAAACTTCGCATAGACAGCCTAGTTTAGGTTGGGGGAGGTGTGACCGTTTACTTTGTTTTGTTTCAAATATTCAATTTGTTGTATGGCTTTTCGACAAAATAAAACATTATGGTTAAGCTGGGGTCCTTAGGGAAAGAAAGTTCGACGTTTGTTCTGTTAACCCAATGAAGCTGGCAAATTATCGTGGGAAACTTTAAAGCAGCAATGACATCATATTTTGTTTACCAGCTGGCATAAACTTGCCCTTTAGGCAATCTGCACATGAAAGCCGCTAGTTCATCCAAAACTAAGCCTGTGGCGGATTATTCAAAAAATTTCGGTATAGGAATAGATCCTTGGCACTAATTACGTTGCGGGATAAGCAGCTGACAAAAAGACGACCGATTCTATTTCCTGGCTAAAAAGTTTGTTCGGGAAGTCAGTGAAGGACCGTGTACTAAAAATAGGGATTTGAGTGGCAAGAATTTGTTTGCACTTCTTCCTATTCGTTTTACTGTCCAAAGCCACAAAAAATGATCTTGCCAAAAAAAATCATGTAGCTTTACCAGAAAACCCGTGGGTCTTTTGGCGCCATTTAACTCTTGATTTTCCGTTTAGTCAAGGGTTCGATCCTCACGAGGCCAAAATATTTTGCTAAGCGACCTGCATGGTAGAGAAAAGACCGATTACGAGTTCGGGTAGAAAAGGGATTCTGTGAAAACTGGAATTTCGTGACCGCAGATACACAACGGTAGATGAGAAATGAATGAATGGGCTGGGTTACTGGCACGGATGCTTTAACAGATGAGCTTTCATCTAAACTAAGCGTTTCTGAATTATTCTGAATCGTCCATAGGCTACTCACTACCGCCATCTCAGACAAACTTTGGCATAACTCACCTCCAAGACAAGAAGCACTGCAGGAACTATACCCCGAAATTTTCCATACGTAGGTAATCCCCACTGCATATTTTTCTGCCGAATTCTCGCTTAGAAATGCCGGCTTCTTATATCCTATTAGGCTTTTAAGAGCTACTTCTTCTGAGCTCATCTTCGGTGAACGGGATTGGTCATTAGCAAATGAATCGCTGTTGGACCTGCAAGAAAGAAACAGATTAGGCCGGTACAGAAAATATAAAATGGTAACGTATAAGACGAAATTTATTTGCTCTAAGAGCCAACTGCCCAGAGGCGTCATTTGGGGGGGGGGCAGCTGCACAAAGCTACCAACAACAAATCATAAAATCTTCGAGAAACAAAGTGCTTCGACAAAATTATGGCAGGCAGTTGCGAAAAGTGGATCTTAAGAATTCAATTCAATTCAGCTTATGGCTACCAGTGCCGTCTTTTACTTGTGGTGGACCCTAGGCCATCCATGGGTTTTTGGCCCCTTTTCATTGAGACAAAACATAAAACGCCAGCACATTAGCACGCACGGTTCTTGGTCGCCACACTGGTCACATTTGAGCATAGTTTCGGTAACGTAAATGACGGTGCATCGTAGCTGGTCACACCCGGATCGTAATGAACGAGGCAACACGGCTAGCAACCGTATCCCGATTTCTCAACAATCTAAACCGGCCGCTTGGTCTCTCGTTTCCCCTGGCCCCCCAGCACAGGTCTAACCGCGGCCTAAGGGTAAAGACGGCACTGATGGCTACGGCCCAATGGGCTAAGGCTAGCTGAGGAATGTTTATAACACAAGTCGTAATAGACACATCCAGTATTCTACCGTACTATCCTTTGAAACTATGCTGAGTTTTCCCAAAAAGTTGCAGACTCGTTCCGGCTGTTTTAGTCGCACACGACACCCTTGGCTTCGAAAAACAAATGAAATCAGTTCTAGCCAATGAGCTGCTCAGGTGCAATATGGTGCAGCGTGCAGATTAGACTTAAATCATTGCCGATCATGTAAATGCCAAATATTCAAAACAAAGTAAACCCAGAAAACTAAAAAAAAACTTACTATTAAAAACGTGAATGAAATAAGGGAGACAACTATTACGGTATCGCAGTTGCATGTGTGGTTGCATATACATGATATATTACCTCGTTTATATCGACTAAAATAGTAAAGACAGATAGTAAAGGTATGTCAACCTAAAAATTTCCCCAGGGAAACGCCACCCACACCTGGTTGAAAAATACAGTTAGAATAACCTCTAGGATAGCGTAAGAGACAACTATCTGTTAAAAATACTCCAAAAATATCAAACCCGGAAGTAACTGACATGAAATCATTATTTTCTGCATAATATTTTCCAATTAGAAATTCATGCGAAGTGAACAATTTTGACATTAATGTACAACTTTCTTAACGAAAACAGGGAAGAAAACTCGGGACGAACTTAATGTGAAAGTTTCCAGAAGGAAAACTGAAAACTTACAACTCCCGTTAGTGACATGTTAAGCCGGCGAAGCTCATTAGTCTTCCCTTTTCGTCTTTAACAGAAGGAACTTTCTACAGGCACAAAACATTCCGGTGATTTAAATGTATTAAGCAAATTGGCGTTTTACCAGTTCAACGGTCCATGCGGAATAGTCTCTGTTCGTCCCTTCCTCGTCTCATTATCAGCATCCATCCCACAGAGATAGTTCAATAGTTCGGTAAGTAAATTTAACAAAAAAAGAGAAGCTTTTTCTATTTAAATCGAAGGTTAGTGCAAAAGGGGAGATTTCACTTTTTGTGAATAATATAACTGTGTGAATAATAATAATATAACTACAGACATAGCCTATCTTAAAACAGTTTTAGTTAAACACTGATGAAGTGGATGACCATTGGGAGATTAATAGGAACTAAAGAGCAGGGTGGCTGTGAACTGGAACAAGCTGAATTCGCACTGCCATGGCGGGGAGGGAAACTTTATTTTCCCAACAAATTGCACTCTTGGCAATGGCTATTCCAAGGGATTTTAAGTTCTCGGCCTTGCAGTGTACACTCGGGAGTCTTGTGAGTTGGACAACCTGGGCCTCGTAAGGGTCTTCTCAACCTAGCAGGCCAACAGTTCGCTGTCTAATAAATTGAACAATGGCTAAAACCGAAAAGCCAGCTACGATGTTTGTCAGCGACATTTAGGCCCCTCTTGGCACGCAATGATGGTGGTGAAAATCCTGGCGATAATTCTAGCCAAACGATCATGTAATAGATGGTCGACAAGTTTTCCATGCACCCCGGAGTCATTTGCCTTCTCTCTTTTCCAAAAACATTAGTATAACTATAAGGCACTTCTGGCGAAAAGCAATGTGAAAATCCTTTCCGAAAAGCAATGTGAAAATCCGCTACACGCAACAACTCATGGAAAGCCGTTCTAACTGAACGGCTGACCATACAAATTTCCGATAGTTCTTTCACGTCACTCATTCGTAATCGGCTTCGCTATCTGAAACTAGCGGAGCGCTAAAACAGCTTTAGAAAGTGGAGCAAGTTTTAGTCAAAGTCACAAAAACAGACGGCGCATAAGCTAGCAGAGCTTTCTAGAACGCGAGAATTGCCCTTATGTTAACCGAATAAAGAACAAGATGACTTCCACTTGCATTGCGAGATGGCAGTGGTCAGGTCTATGATCTGGTGATACGGGAACAATCCTAAACGCTTATCAATCAGAAAACTGAAAGTGGTACAACGCGAATCAGGAAAGAGACCCACGCGTGTCGAAACAGATAAACACAAGCTGCATTGGTTGCGTTTCGTTTGCGTTTTGCGTTTCGGCGGTGCAGCGAAAAGAGTTTAACCTTAAGTTTAACCGAAAAGGGCTAAGATAGGACAATCTAGTTACCCATCATTTATTCACTTAAATTGGCTTGAAGACCCGCTGAAAATGAGTTAGCCTACTTCGTTGTTCCGCTATTCACGAATAATCGATTTTCAAATAGCGGAATTTCCGTGTAATTTGTGGTGCCTCTATGCGCTTGTATTTTTGCTGTATGCTTTACGAGAAAGATTTATCATTTTTTTTTTTCGAGCACTAAGCAATCTTCACCGATCTCACCGCTGCCCACTGAAAAGCTGCATATTTGTGTTGAGATTAAAATTTCCCGCGTCATAGTAGAATTTACGCTGTGGGGACGGCTGAAGATATTCTGAGCCTCATAACTAGAGCAGATAGTGGAAAGTCAAAAAATCCCTTTACAGAATCCAAATAATTCAGTGTATCCAATTAAATGACACACAAATGAGTTGGCTTTTCAGTTAAACTTTAACTACGCAGTGTTAAGCTTGGTTCCAACAGAACGCGAGTGTTTCCACGATGCGACGCGAAGAAGATTCGACTCAGAGTTAAAATTGTACGGCGCAAATGTATTCCGCTGGTGACGCCGAATTCGCTTAGGCGAATGAAAATCCGTGTTATGTGGGCACCAAGCTTTAGAACGTCGATAGGTGAACTAAGGCATGACAAGGCGCGCATCGTTGCTTCCAGGATCACAATGGAGTTCAGATATTCTACGGGAGGAACTACAGTGGGAAAACACTGAAGCACACGACCTGGTACAGGACCAGTTGATTTCTCACATGGTAATATTTCCATACTTTTTACTCTGAAAAGTCTCACCGCTTGTTGGTCCTCAGACCCTTGAAATCCAGAGAAACTCAACGTCGAGAGATTGAGGCGGAGACAATGGGAAGACACTTAGCACACGATCTCGTAAAGGATCGGTTGGTTTCTTTATACTTTCTTCTCCGAAACGGCCAAAACCTCTCGCCGCCTGTTAGTCCTCAAAGACACTCAAATGAATTGAAAGTTTCCACGAATTCTGAACGGCTTTCCTTTCCTTTGCCCCTAGTGTCAATTCGAAAGAGAAAACTCTCGAAAACCACCCAATATGGGAGAAAAACGACAATCGCGACGGGCTTGCCAGGCTGAAATAGACTTGAACTCCCGTAACCTTTATTAGACGGAATGCCGCTTTGCACAATGCATCTATCCCTTTTTCCGGCAACGTTAAAGGGCAGAACGCTGTCAAATCCGAGCACAGTTTCAGTTTGCGAGCAGGACAAACGCGCCCCTCTAGCAGCCATCTCGTCCCCCCCCTCCCGAGACTGCGCCGCTTATAAGAAATTCAATTTTTTTCTAACTTTTCTAACATTTTCTAATATTTATAACAACGAATTTTCAACATTTTTCAAACCAACTGTCTGACCAAAACTTCAGATTTTGTTGAAAAACCAGTATCTGGTTAGTTCCCGGTCTACGTCGGTGTTTGAACCAAAGGTCATTCGATGACAATCGGCTATTTGAATAGCGGATAAAAAAAGTACGTATTTTCAACGGGTTTTTAAGCCTTTTTAAATGAATAAGTGATGGTTCTTTTAAACTTTAAAGACAGGACACTTACCTGGACATGGTGCAAGGGGCATTGAAGCACTTTTCAGACGTCGTTGGCTTCTTTCCAGGGCATTCGCGATCCGGAAGCTTGGCAAGGGTTCGGGAAAACTCCAGGAAGATCTTACAAGGAGCTTCTCGCTTCCTGACGCCCTCACCGCACGTGGCGGAACAGGGACCCCACTCCTCTGGCATGAAGCTGGAAAGGAACACTGCATCATTACAAGACACTGGGAGGACTAATGTGTTGTTAAAATACCAAGTAAAGCAGACGACCGCGGGCCAAAAAGAACAAAGGAACCGTACGTGAATAGGCCGTTGGAGAAAATGCTGCTGAGGAATTTGTGTAGGCCCATGGATGGATATCTACGGAAGACGTCTCTCAATGTCCCGATTTCCAATCAAATTTACGGGACCAAAAACCAAAGTCCACCGATAGTAATCCAAAGTTTAAGAATAAGAGTAATAATTTCCTATTAAAAACAGATTGAAATCGAAGCTAAATTCCTTTTTCGATGAATCTTCCATATTTATTCTGTTTTTTTTTTTATTTCCTTTTTTTTCTTCTCTTTTCTTTGTCATACATTAGTGAATGCTGCCAGACGCTACAAACGTGCTATCTTCGGTTGGAGATTGTTTACAGTGTATTATAAACTAAACTTAACTAAACTCACAACATCTCTGGAGGACGACTGGCAGACAAGAGATGGCGTTTATATGGGTGCAGAAGGAGTATTATGTAGTAACACCTGATTTGCCCAATATCGAAACGATATGACATAAAAAGGCGAATTAATTTTTACATATTTTGTAAAAGACGGAAGTAAATGAATTATTCTTATTATACTAAAAGGGGGGAGATGGAGAAGAAAAAGGTTAGGTAGCAATGACAATGAACTGTTGCTTGCGTAATTTAGATACGGTTTCTTAGCTGAACCCGGAAATTCGCGGTTTTTCCGGCGAACTAGTCACTGGTGGTTGCTCAGTGCAATCATCAAATAAAAAAACTGCACCAGACGCCTGCACAGTCAGCCTTTAAAAAAACGTCTTCTGGTAAAAAATAAGGCACTGATCATCTGTTCCGGAAAAGGGAAAGGGGTCCTGGCGTGAACAGGTATAAGAACGAGCTCGATCAAAAATTCAAAAGGCACAAAAATCAGCTATATAAAAAGTTGGATTTGTGTCGTTGCCCGTTTATTTATTTATTTTTGTGATTGTTGCCTATTTAATTATTTTTTTTTAGTTTATATGGCACTTGTTTGCCGTTGATGAATTTAAAAAATTAATAAAATCTTACAGAAATATTATGTATCGTCATAACGGGAATATTACGTTATAGTTCAAAATAAAACCCCAGATATATGAGAGATGACTCAAAAATGACAAGTCGCTGGGATAATATTCGGCGATATCTGATTGCAGGTTCGTTTCTTTTCTTCCAGCTGCAGCCTTAGGAAGACCCTTACCAGGAAGGGCCAAATATCGCTGAAGAATATCCAAAACATGCTGAAACTGCGCATCCTCGTGCTCAACGTTACCAAACCTCTGAGAGTGTAGAGGGCTAACGAGGAATCTGAATCCGAGTTCTTGAAAGACTGGCAGCACTCAAACAGATTAGAGAAGTTTAGCTTATAGATTCATCCTAGCTGATCTAATCGAAACTTTTAAGATTTGCCTAGTTAGTACGACAATATCCGACCAGCGGATGTTGAAAGTTGGAAACTTTGCGGTGAGAAATTCCGGGAAAATACTGGAAGGTAAAGTTTTAAAAATCGAGCTGTTGGAACTGTATTCCTGTAGACGCTGTGAACCCAGAAACCATAAATCTAATAAAGCAGGTGTGGCTGACGTTCAGTTCAGTATTAACTGTGAAAGTGTAATGTTTCCTTTTGCTTGTTTTTTGGGATCCCAAAACGTAAGTGGCGGGATACCTATGACATCGCAAAAGTTGTCCGTCTGTCCGTCTGTGCGCACGATAACTCTCGAAGGCATTGAGATATTTTGATGAAACTTGGTGGGAGGATCCTTCGGGTCAAAGTACAAGTCAAGTTCGAAGATAGGCTCTGTAGCCCTATATTTGAGGGTGGGGAGGGGTTTCAAATTAAGGGGCAAAAAAAATATTTTTTGAAAGCTATTTAAATAGTTGATTTAGGGGTAAGGAGACACGCTGAATCCGAACATAAAAGTTATTTTCTCGCCGGACAAGTAGTTCGCCCGCAATCCGGCCAAAACCGGAAAGTTTGTTAAAAGTAAAAGTTTTATTTGAAGTTGATTAGATGTTTGATTTAGGGGTAAAAAGACATGCTGAACACGATGGTGACAACCATTTTCTTGCCGGACAAATAGTTCGCCCGAAATCCGGCGAAAACCGGAAAATTTGATAAAAGCAAAATTTTTATTTGAAGTTGATTAGATGTTCGATTAAGGGGTAAGAAAACATGCTGAACACGATGGTGAAAACCATTTTCTCGCCGGACAAATAGTTCGTCCGATATCCGGCAAAAACCGGAAAATTTGTTAAAAGCAAAATTTTTATTTGAAGTTGATTAGATGATAGATTTAAGGGTAAGAAAAGACGCTGAATCTGTATATGACAATCATTTTCTAACCGGACATATAGTTCGTCCGGAATCCGGTTGAAACCCGATTGTTTTTTAGAAGTTAAAGTTTTATTTGAATTTGATTAGATGTTCTTTATAGGGATAAGGAGACACGCTGAATTCGTTTCTTAACTATCTTTTGTTTTTGCTGAGCAAGTAGTTTGCTCGGAATTCGGCCTAAACCGGAAATTTGGCAGAAGTAAACCAGGAAGTTTCGATCAGTATCGTCAAAATAGATATGGCTTATACAGGTATATCTGAACTTGGTTTTCTCAGATGATTAGCCTGGCGAATACAGGATCTGACGAAGACAAGACCTAGTTGTCTGGTCAAATATTAAATTTTTGGGATCCCATCGAAAACTTTGGTCTTGTTTCTCTGTACTCCGTCCTTTTTCTTTGTTGAAATGACTGGTGATCAATAAATGTAAAAAAAACTGTGTTCTGAGAAATGTGTACAGGCGAAAGCAAGTTTTCTGCATTTATATTATTATTATCTGTCGACTCTATCGTAAGGAAAGCTAGGACCTAAGGAATGACACTCAGAGATCCTTGGTATACACGTAAAAAGCCGGAGAAATCTCGGAGAAAACCAGACAAGCGGTTAAAAGCCCGGTTAAAAGCGACGAAATCTAAAAGGATCCATCTTGCTTTTCACTGTTTTGGCACAAAAACTTAAGAAGACCCAGTCAGTAGACAACATATGTGGTCTACGGAATTAAAAAATCTCCACCTTTACAAAATCCTTGTGAATCCATTTATTTGAATTTTTCAATTTTAGCACTAGCCCAGATTTTCCTGGGTTGCCAGACAATAACTTTGTTTTGTCTTAAACGCCAGCTAGCAGGCGCTGCCAAGCCTGATTTAGTGACTGCGCTACCCCAGACGCTCATCTTGGTTTCTATGATTAGCCGATTACCTATCATCTAATATCAGTAATCATCTAATGTAGATGATTACTATGATTACCACAATGCGCATTTGTTTCAAATTTTTCGCGAGAAATAACAAATATTTTTGCGCGAAGCCTGACCAGAGTCGGCAAGCGCCAGCAAGAGAATCCCTAATTTGGCGAGGCAAGTATCAATATTTTAGAAAACACTACTTCCTGACCATTTCTAATAAGAGCTGTGCTTTAGCCGATTATAAATCGGTGAATGACAATCACGCTGTTAAAATACACGCTATGTGCATCACAAGTCCGTCAGAAAGTTGGAAGTTCTAGAGCTAAAATTCACTCGTTTGCGTGACTGGCTTCTGACAGTTTTTTTGTTGTACTTTCAATTTACAGTATGCGAACACCCAGCGACTCTAAAGCTTCGGCACGCGATTCCCCCAGGCTAGTCAAGTTTAGATAGAGAAAAGAAAAGTAATCACGGTGTTTCACATTAAATGAGCAATCATTAAAAGGTAGCGTATCAAGGAAACGGATGGTAAATGCGCCAACGCTGACTACAAATCATGTTACGTGGAGCTAAGCGGATTGGTCGGTTGCAATTTTGTACGCCGATATTCCTGCCCTTCTTGGCAAGAGTCCTCTACAAATTTTGACAATAAAACCAACGAAGTTTCTTGCAGCTGTAAATCTCCAGTTTTAGGTAGTTAATTTTAAGGATTTGTGGAGGTGAGAACCAATGCTGAGATTCCTTTTCTGATCTTTCATTTTTTTCAAGACCCACCACACAAACTGAAAACTTTAGCACCACTTTCCAAATTTTCATTAACAATTCCAAAAAACAAACCTTCAAATCATCCCACAAAATAAACCAAAACTCTTAGTTCAACTATCAAAAGACTATTTCGTGAAACTGACAAAAACAAACCTTATTAAAAAAATTTCAAATTAATACAAAAAAAACATTACATTAATTAATTCATTCATTTATTTCATACTATTCAAACTACATAACATAAATATATGGCAAGAGACAAGATCCCCTGAAGCTGTCTTGTCGGGGAACACGAATAAATTCACTAGCATTTTAACCAAATAAAAAAATTTGCAACCATTTCTGCTCTGCTAGATGATTAGAATTTTGCTTTATAGTTCCGATTTTTAGACGGGTCTGAAGAAGGGCCAAGATCCAGCCGGAACAAAAATTAGTTGATTTAGCGCCACCAAAATAAAGGAGAATTCGGCTAAACTTGGTGTCTCCAGGTTTCAGAGCGAGACTAGAGCAACCGGAAAGTATAATGCATATTTTATGTACTCCACAAAAAGCTTCAAAGGCAGGTTTTTTAGCTACTTTGAAGTCTATTCGCCTGATTGTAAACCCACCAAATATGGAAAACGTAGGAAGGCAAACAAACAAAGGGAAAGAAATGGCGGTGGGGGCGGCACGGTTCAACAGAACGAGATTACTCGATTATTTTCTTTCTGATCCTTGTTTCTTCTTTAGTTTGCTTGCTCCAACGTAGTTCAACTGCCTGTTGACACAATTAAGGGGTTGCCTATATTCGACAAAAACGGAAACGTATGCCAAAGCATAATGCCAAGTCAGCTTGGGCTCAACGTGTATTTAAGAGGGTACCCCCCCCCCCCGACCTCACGTGTAGCAACTGTAGCTTAAAATCCCTTCGTTACGGCGAAAAAACTCAGTAAACTCAACTCGCTAAAAATAAGGAAGCAACGACTTCCAAAGGTGGCAAATTTATGCGTGTAAAGTGAGGTGCCAAATGTGTTCTTTACAAAACACGCGCTAACTTCTCACTATGTAAAACAGGTGACAAAAAGTTTGGACACTCTAATGTATTCATGCTCATGCCTTGTCAATTTATTACTACTGTGCCGCATATTACTATTGTACAGTTACAAAACTAGTTGGTAGATGTGGAATAAGCGGTGGATTCACATATTCAAAGTGAATTTGTTTTTGCGTGCGACTGCTTCGGCGCTCAGACCTACCACTTATGTCATCGGAAATAATTGGTAAAATGTGTCAAAATCTACTACGAATCTTACGATAAGCTCTGGCCTCATGTTCTTTTCCGAAGGAGGCATAAACAAACCCATAGGCTCGAACCAAGTAACTAGTAAGAAGTCGGCAATTTTGCAGCAAAAAGCACTGAAGGTTAAATAAATTCAAAGCGGAAGAAAAGCGAAACCTTCAAAAGAACAAAATCGATCTTTATTTGACATAAGTGAAAGGCCACTCGATATTAGTGCGTAGTCAATACCTGACATAAAACCATCCTTTCCCGTAATACATATGAACGCTGCATAAATTTATAAATGAATTAGTTGAGATTCACAATATAAGCCAGCAGTTAAGGTTTGTCTCACTCCCTGCCATGAAATTGGCAATAGCGGATTAGTTTCTGGAAGTTCCCGATCGCCTCATTATCAGCACTGGTGACAGAGAGATAGTAAAATATGGATCCATAAGGTAATGAGCAGCTCTCACTTTGTATTCCAAAGACATTGCAAAATTTCTACTGGTCGGGAAGCAGATTCTCTACTCATCGATTTGTGGATATTTTTTGTGTATATCTATCACAAGTGTTGATAATGAGACAATCACAAACTATAGTCCGCAGGGGAGCGCTAAACTGGAATATGGCGAATTAGAAAACGTTAAAGTTCAAGTCCAAGGGTTGCCTCAGCTAGTACGATCCTGCCAGATTTGGTTCGGCCATGTTTAGTAGGCTCACTAGGTTTCACCCAGACTTAGCTGAGCTGAGATTTAGTAAGCTAACCTCGGTATGTCTTCCGCTTTTACATTCAAGGAAATGCAGCACCAGACACATTTACATACGAAATATACTGTTGAAAAAAAAACGTACTGTTTAGCCTACACGTTATTTTCTTGTATTTCTCAGAGTATTTTTGTCGGTACTTCGTGGATGAATATTCCTTGAGCCCAAGCTGACTTAGACTGATATATTCATATAATATATGCAAAAATGGATTCGTCGGCCATTGCAGGTTTGTTTCTTCCCAGCGTTGGCCCAGAAGAATAACAGCCTGAAGAGGACCCTTGCCAAGAAGGGCCGATATATCGCTTCAAAAGCATCACAGCTGACGAATCCGTTTTTGTATACATTATATGAATTTATTTTTATCTTCACGCCGTGTGCTTAATAGAACTCGTCACAAACAAAATCCCGATCTCTAACTTCTAGAGATCAAAAGCCCCATTCCGCATTTTTTTTTACATTATATGTATGTTACACAATGGCAGCTTCCGCTTTCTTCACGGTCTGCCACGGTTCGCTAGCGCTTCCGAAGTATTCTATGAGTTCAAAGTGAAAAAAATTCGCACAGCTTCACCATTCCTACACCAGACCACCTGAGCGACTTGTTGCGTCAGATACATTTACATACGAAATACATTGTTGGCGCTGTGTTGGCGTAATAAAGTTTTAGCCTACATGTTCTTTTCTTGTATTTCTCAGACTATTTTATCTTCACACCATGTGCTTAATAGAACGCGTCATAAAAAAAATCCCGATCTCTAACTTCTATCTCACATCTTTTCTTACATTATTTGTATGTTACACAATGGCAGCTTCAGCTTTCTATGAGTTCAAAGTGAAAAAAAATTCGCACAGCGACTCGTAAGAGCGACTTGTTTTCTGTTCACTTCTTTTGTTGTTTAAGTTTGTACTGCAGATTATGGTTGAAGGATTAGATCCTACTAACTACAAATTTCTCTGTTTGCTGATGACGTATTCGTCTGCACTACCACACATTATTCCATGTTTACACATCCTGACATGTATTGACTGACAACAGATATAATCACCAGACAAATCATCCCATTGTGTCAATAGAGCGCTACAGACAACCTGTAGGGTTATGATTAACTTCCGACAGATTCAAGTACGTTAATCATTTTCCACGTCGCTTCACTTGACCAAGAAGCTAAGTCTGAATTGGACGATTATGATGATGTGGGATGGGTATTCAATGCAAGCGAAGAAGGATTGGCTCTGGTGAACGTGTGAAAGAAGAACCAGTATTGTTACAATATCAACACGATGTTTTTCTGTGTTTTTGGGATCCCAAAACGTTAGTGACGGATACCTATGACATCGCAAAAGTTGTCCGTCCGTCCGTCCGTCCGTCTGTAAGCACGATAACTCTCGAAGGGAATGAGATATTTTGATGAAACTTGGTGTGAGCATTCTTTGGGTCAAGAGTAAGGTCGAGTTCGTAGATGGGCCCTCTAGCTCTACTTTTAGGGGTGGGGGAGGGGGTTCAAATTAAGGGGCAAGTGAAATATTTTTAAACAGCTAATGTGATAGTCGATTATGGGGTAAGAAGACACGCTGAACACGAATATGAAAACCATTTTCTCGCCGGACAGTTAGTTCGCCCGGAATCCGGCCAGAACCGGAAAGTTTGTTAAAAGTAGAAGTCTTATTTAAAGTTGATTAGATGTTCGATATAGTGGTAAGAAGGCATGCTGAACACGATGGTGAAAACCATTTTCTTGCCGGACAAGTAGTTCGCCTGGAATCCGGCGAAAACCGGAAAATTTGATAAAAGCAAAATTTGTGTTTGAAGTTGATTAGATGTTCATTTAGGGGTAAGAAGACATGCTGAACACGATGGTGACAACCATTTTCTCGCCCTACAAGTAGTTCGCCCGGAATCCGGCCGAAACCGGAAAATTTTTTAAAAGTAAAATTTGTATTTGAAGTTGATTAGATGACAGATCTGAGGGTAAGAAGAGACGGTGATTCTGTATATGATCATTTTTTACCCGGACATATAGCTCATCCGGAATCCGGTTGAAACCGGATTTGTTTATAAGTTAAAGTTTTATTTGAAGTTGATTAGATGTTCTGTATAGGGATAAGGAGACGCGCTGAATTCGTTTCTGAACTATCTTTTCTTGGCTGGACAAGTAGTTCGCTCGGAATTCGGCGGAAGTAAAGCAGGAAGTAAAGCGGAAGTAAAGCAGGAAGTTTCGATCAGTATCGTCAAAATAGATATGGCTTATAAAGGTAGATCTGAACTTGATTTTCTCAGATGATTAGCCTGGCGAAGACTGGATCTGGTTTTGAAAGCTAATGAGATAGTCGATTTAGGGGTAGGCAGACCTGCTGAGTCCGTATATGACAATCATTTTCTACCTGGACATATCCTTCGACCGGAATCCGGCTGAAACCAGAAATTTGACAGTAGTATAGCCTGAGGCAGGAAGTTTTGATCAATTTTGTCAACACCATTGACCTTAATCTGTTTCTAAGTTTTAATATTAAAAATGTTCATGTAGTCTGGCGAAGACTGGATGTCTACAAGACCCAATTGTCTGGATCAAATATTAAGTTTTTGGGATCCCATCGAAATCTTTGATCTTGTTTTTTATGAAATCCTGGATGCAAGCCTGGACGTAATCTTGATTCTTAAATAATCAGGATTGCCACTACCGCGAGTGCGCAGTTTTGTCGTTTTCTTTCTTACGTTTCTTGTAGTTTACTGGTGATACTAATAGTAACAAGACCAAAGGTTTCGATGGGATCCCAAAAATTTAATATTTGACCAGACAACTACGTCTTCTCTACGCCAGATCCAGTCTTCGACAGGCTAATCATCTGAGAAAATTAAGTTCAGATATACCTGTATAAGCCATATTTATTTTGACGATGCTGATCGAAACTTCCTGCTTTACTTCTGCCGAATTTCCGTTTTCGGCCGAATTCCGAGCGAACTACTTGTCCAGCCAAAAAAAGATAGTTCAGAAACGAATTCAGCGCATCTCCTTATCCCTATAAAGAACGTCTAATCAACTTCAAATAAAACTTTAACTTATAAAAAATCCGGTTTCAACCGGATTCCGGACGAACTATATGTCCGGGTAAAAAATGATTGTCATATACAGATTCAGCGTATCTTCTTACCTTTAAATCTATCATCTAATCAACTTCAAATACAAATTTTACTTTTAAAAAATTTTCCGGTTTCGGACGGATTCCGGGCGAACTACTTGTCCGGCGAGAAAATGGTTTTCACCATCGTGTTCAGCATTTCTTCTTACCCCTAAATCGAACATCTAATCAACTTCAAATAAAACTTTGCTTTTAACAAATTTTCCGGTTTCGGCCGGATTCCGGGCTAACTACTAGTCCGTCAAGAAAATAGTTTTCACCATCGTGTTCAGCATGTATTCTTACCCCTAAATCGAACATCTAATCAACTTCAAATAAAACTTTTGCTTTGAACAAATTTTCCGGTTTCGGCCGGATTCCGGGCTAACTACTTGTCCGGTAAAAGAATGGTTTTCACCATCGTGTTCGGCATGTCTTCTTACCCCTAAATCGAACATCTAATTAACTTCAAATAAAACTTTTACTTTTAACAAACTTTCCGGTTTTGGCCGGATTCCGGTCGAACTACTTGTCCGGCGAGAAAATGGTTGTCACTATCGTGTTCAGCATGTCTTCTTACCCCATAATCAACTATCACATTAGCTGTTTCGAAATAGTTTGTTTGTCCCTTAATTTAAACCCCCTCCCCCACCCCTAAATGTAGGGCTACAGTGCCCATCTACGAACTCGACCTTACTCTTGACCCAAAAAATCCTCACACCAAGTTTCATCAAAATATCTCATTCCCTTCGAGAGTTATCGTGCTTACAGACAGACGGACGGACGGACGGACGGACAGACGGACAACTTTTACGATGTCATAGGTATCCGTCACTAACGTTTTGGGATCCCAAAAAATAACTCACAATAGAATGTCGTCCTACAAGATGTCGCTACTGAATGTCGCACTATTTTTAGGTATTTCTAATTATACTCGACGGATTAAGCGATAACCTTAAATCTTTTTCAGAATCTAACGTACTTGAAGTCTGTAAGATGTCTATAAAATCTGGCGACGTTGAGAAAATGCATCGTTTATTTAGGCTATCTCCGTAGGATCTTTCAAATGCTAAGCGCGAAACGTCCGTACATCCACATACGAGAAAATTACCTGCTTCAACCCAAGCTATCATTTCGAAATTTAGACTAACAAAAAACAACAATTAGGTTTTGGAACCAGCAATTGTCTCGTACCTCTCCACAAGCTGTAGGAAGGGGGAACGCATACCAATGGAGGAAAATTATCTGTTGCTTAAACAGGATAAGCATCCAGGCATTCACAATCATGCAACATTTGCAATATTTGATAATTTATCAGGAGTGTAAAAAGTAGCATCGTCATGAAGAGTCATTACATAAAAACAACTAAATATTAAGCACATATTTAGTATGGGATATCTAGAGAGTTCTCGAACCATATTATTTCTTGTATTCGGTCGATTTATGGCTTCCTTTCAAACAAAATTAGCAAAACTGGTCATCAACAACATATCGGTTTAACCAGCCACGTATCAACGTATCAAGCTCAAGTCAGCTAACATTTACATTTTGCAACCTTGGTAAGGGCAACCTAAGCAATGTAAACTTGCATTGAAACAGATAATAGAATATCTATCAAGGAACAATTTTGGACCAAAGTAGCCTATCGAAGGAGTATTCACAAAAGCTGCGCCACAGAGGAAGGGTAACTGTTGATTGATCATAAGAAAACTGAGGATCCATCCAAAATTAGTTTTATTCTTTCAGAATCTCATGAGTTTCTACGCAAACTTCATGTGAATTCATCAAATTGTGTTTTCTCGGTTTTCCTCTTTTTCCGCAGATGCCAACAGTAAAATCCACTACTTTATTTAGCTCCCTAACTTCACATCTAAAAAAAATGTATTTCATAACCATATCTCTTTTCCAAAACCATGTCCCTTTTCTTCCCTAAAAACATTCAGAAACACACTAAAAAATGTTCGAAAAAAGGTCAACAAGAGCTGTAAGCTCATATGGCACTTGCAAGACCCTTGTGGCACAAATGATGGTGGGTTGAGATGTATCGTTTGATAAAAAGTACTTTTCGACCTTGCGGTTAAGATGCACACTTTAAGGGAGATAGAACTTCATTTGTAAGCAAAACCCTTGAGGCAAAAATGATAATGGGCTCATGGGGATCATGGAAATGTATATTTTGCTTAAAAGTATTTTTCTTAATTTGCGGTCATGATTGGTACTTTAAGGAATGGTCGGATTTGAAAAGTGGCGATTTCTAAGCCAATCTTGTCGAATTTCTAATATTCCAGCCAAATTACATCGTCCTAGCACATCGGGAAGTACCTTAACTCGCACTCACCGGAATTCCGGACCCGCCCCTCAAACTCCCCCCACAGTCGCCGGAGCCAATCCGGTTCGGTTTTGGACTTGTTTGTTATTCCCACAAAGTTCCATCCCGATCTCTCCAGTCCAATCCGGTCACGTATTCTCCCCCCCCCCCAATTGTTGTCGGATCCGGTCCGGACATGAAAAAGATCACCACAGACATGCCCTCTGTTCAGTTATTAAATTTCACTCGAATCCAATCACTCGTTCCAAAGTTACGCATGGCTAAATATTCCGGATTCCCCCTCCCTCCGATCCCCCCACGACTATCGGATCGAGTGAATTTTTATTTACAAGTCAGTTCGATCAGGTTCCTGATACGCCTCCCAAGTTTCGTCGTGAAAATCCCAGAAATCGTCATCACCAGAATTCCGGGAAACTCCCGTCCACCTCCCCCCCTCCAAGTGTCCGGGTCCAGTCCAAATGTGTAAAAGATTTATCTGGAGCAGATTCTTGTTCTTCCCAGCAAGTTTTACTCCGATACCTCCATTATAACCGTTTCTCGAGATTTCCGGTCTTCCCCCCCACCCCAACTCCCCCATAGCCGTAGAATCCGGTTCGGACTTCAAATGGGACATCAAAGATATGTCATTCATTCAGGTATTAAGTTTCATCCCAATCCGATCACCCGTTCGAAAGTTACACAACACTCAATTTTCCATATTCCCCCGCACTGAACCACATATACAAACCCCTTTGACCCTCGGATGCACTAGCTCTTTCCGATGTTAACGGAGTGATCCGATGCAAAGAGTGACGTCACCCTACGCGCAGAGCTCCTAGTATGAAGAAAGGGGCAGGGGTTTTACAAAAACTACTAAATTCTCAGGATTCCCTCGCCCTCTACTCCCTCCACGGTGGTCGGATCGGGGAAGTGACTATTTGCAAGTTAGTTTGGTCGGGTCCCTGATATGCCTGCCAAGTTTCATCGTCCTAGCCCATCTGGAAGTGCCCTAACTCGAGATGAGTGGACAGACCGACCGACCGACCGACCGACCGACCGACCGACCGACCGACCGACCGAAAGGTGATCGGTATATGGCACTTGAGCGAAGCTGCAAGTGCCATAAAAACACTGCTAAGCTTATAAGCTTATCCAGAACCTTATGTGACAGTAGGGACAAAGACAAGATGAGTATCTGCCGTATGAATTTAATGAATACGGTATATGTCCCGATCGTTCATTCGCTCTTCTGAGGAACAAAATCTCCCTTTGACCTCAAAATCGGAAGAAACTATTTGCTACCTTTCGCTATACTACATGGTCTGGAGTCGGTGCTGGCAAAGAGTCATTTTGTTAGTCAACTATTCACAGTGTACCTACAATTACCCACTTGATGCCAAAATAGCAATTAACCCTGAACCTTATTACTACAATTTACTTCAGAACAAAGGAGCCACATCATGACTTAATCTTCCCGCATTCGTCTTATTTCGATTACAAAAGAAAAGTGAACAAATCCATCATATCTGCCACATCATGTTCCTTTACATATTGGGTGCTTATTACAGGTATGTCGAGTTTCTAGATTTTCAGGTGGAACACCACGCCTCGGAACTTATACGCGTATACACACCGTCAGAGTTCTGTTTATACGTTTCTCGTATAAACATTAAACATTTACCGTTGATCTGTATACGAAATTATTATTTATTACCTAAATGCCCCTCAAACAATACCGGTGAATAACATAAATATTCCTTCAGTCCAAGCTAACTGGGAATCATATTTGACAGTGCAAAACGGATAAGTCAGCTGAAATTTACTGGAGCTATATTTCGGCCCTTCTTGGCAAGGGTCCTCTTCAGGCTCAAAGCCGCTCAAGATGGAAAAAACGAAACTTGTGAAAACAAAACTGAAGATTCTAGCTTAGTCTTAAATATCTAAATTGATGACTTCCTTTTTGAGAGTAGCATGAAGTTAAAAAGGTTGCTGAGATTTCATTTTGGACACGGCTGCTGTTTTTGCTGCTCGATTGGACCGGTCAATAACTTTGACCACGTCCTCACTTCCCCTTCCTCATAAAATCTCACACTACACATCGGACTACTTTCCGACCAGCATTTCCCTTAAAGTCGAAGATATTCGTCCTAAGAACCGTCCTCCCCCCACCAATCAATCAAAGAGGTTAAAAAAACAAGAATGGAACAATACGGATCCTATTGCCTCCCAAACTGCGTGTGTGATATCATCCTCACTGATGAAAAATAAATATTCCTCAGTCCTCGGAATAAAATAAGCAATTACATCAAGAGAGTTTGATTCATTCTTGGCTCTTGCACGATATTGCGTTCTTGAGTTATCATTTCAATTTGACGGTTTGTAGGCCAAAAACTAAACCAAGGTGGTCTGCAATTGTACACATGTGGTACTATTATGCGGCTGCAAAAGCAGAAACAAAGCAACAATTGATTTTTTTATTTTTTATTATGTACTACAGATCTGCGAAACTATTAACACGATAGGGCTAAAATTTTCACTCAATTTAATTTCCGCGCCCGATTATTGGATATTTATTTTGTCATAAATATAACAGGATAAAAGTTGAATGGTCACACAAACATACCTTGCTATAGCGTTCAAGCCGTACAACCGAAACTGAAAAACAAAACGCTTTTTGCTCATTCACCATCACCAGAGTTGTCAGATAAACACCGAAGCTGTAGAACGTCTTGCCTCAGAACAGCAGAATATTACACCTTGAATGATCTAGTTCATAATGAGACTCTGTGTGAAAACGAAAGTATAAAACGTATTAAGGCTATCGGGAAGGAAACTGTATCTAGTGCACATGTCCTTTAACGTCTGATCAGTATGACCAATATACCTAGCCTACACGGTAGGACTAGTGGCTATTAATGACGAGTTGAAAACCTAGGGCCTTATGACTGCCCTGATCCACAAAAAAGGATTCTTACCTTGGCTCGCTGGAATAAGTTTTTTCTAACGAAAGATTATTGACCGTGTACGGGGGCGCTTGGTCATTTCGCATCGCAATCAAGGCTTCCTTTCTGGGCGTTTTCTCTGACTCGACCCGACGTCGATCTCCGAGGAAGCTTCGCCCTCCATCGTCCTCTTCGGATTTAGTAAAACGGAATCGGTCTTCTAAAAAAAAATGTTTATCAGACACAAGAACTCTCAAGTGAGTCAGGGCCACTTGCCCCAAACGTCAATATCCGGAAAAGCTTCGGTCTCCATTGCCCTCCTCGTATTTGGTAAAACGTAACCGATAAATAGGCTACAGTCTTATAACCGTAAATACAGTCCTACAGATAACCGTAAATACAGTCTTATCAGACCCATACTCGAGTAAGAAAAATGAACTGCTTCTCTAAGTGGGTGACTACCTCTACAGGAACAAAGACGAAACTCGATGTGGCGTATTGGAATTGCTGTCAGTCGCAAAATTTGTATACCTTGCAAACCTTCGGAAGGAAACTGAACCGGGACTGATCGTATAGCCGTCCACCAGATGAGATCACTTAAAATCGACACATCGACAGCAAGGCTTTTCAATGTGCTGGTGCTGTCACACATTATGGGTCTTTCCTCATTTTTGGCTCTATTGACAGATCGGAATAAGCGTTCCATCCAGTCATGCTATCATCGATCCTATGTTCTCGTTAGGCTTACCTTCCTGGACTAGAAACTCGTGGATTAGTGGAAGACACAGAGCTGTCGATCTATAAAGGGATGTCCAAACTCTCGTTATGCACATTTTCTTAGGATAAAAAATCCCTGTATGGTGCGATGGTGCTATGGTATTTTAGTTTTTAAATTTTTTTTCACTATAGTTGATGTTCGACTTTTCTATCTGTTTCTTTTTGTGTTTTGCATTCTTGAGCAAGCATTCTCAAGAGTATACAAAAATTGACACTAATCGGATAAGTCAGCTATAGGATGCTGCTCCAGGCATTTTTCGGCCCTTTTTCAATTTAATTCATTTTAATTAATACTTAAACATACAGAAAGCATACAGAACACTCCCAAGAAGGGCATTTTTTTTTCTTGACAAGGGTTCTCGTCAGGATGTAGCTGGAAGAAAGAACCTGCACTCTGCATTGCAAAAACCTGTCATTCTTCTAGGACTGACATTGTCAGTCCGCTTGGGCTGAAGGGGTAAATATATTCTTAATATATCAGTAACAGTAAGGAGTAGCCTAAATATGTTTTTTCAGGTTATTAATTCCTTCAATCAATCAATCAACAACTTTAATCCAAAATAGCTTAAAGCTAGAGAAGGTAAACAGTTAAATATTTACAAAATACATTGATTATAAAATATTTACAAATTTTTTTTTTCAATAGTAGCCTATACTTACATTAGTCGACTCGTCTTTAGTCTAACTTTTCCCGGCTATGACATTCGCTATTATGGCCGTCAGGGTTTTTGTTCTGTCGCTGATTTGTAGGACAATTCATTTCTGCTTTCGCGGTATTTTAACAAAAATACATTTAACCAATGTAACCAAATAAAGAATATAATTTCTTGTATAATCATTGTTTGTACTGACACACTTTGCGTTAAACACACTTTGCGTTTTGTTGAGTGTTATTTGTTATGTTGTGGCCCATGTTGGCCTTATTTGAAATAAATAATAATACAAAAAAAAACACTGCAAGAGTATCGCAAACAGATAACACAAAACATAGCAATTAATTTACACAACCAAGTAACAACTTCAAAGATGCAACCAAACATTTTAAAAGGGCACACTGGTTAAAAATTACTTTTACATGAAGAGCGGGAGAGAATGTCGAAAGAGAAAATTGTCGACGATTTTTATGCAAAGTCCGGAGTCCGGATCACAGAAGGCTATGCTAGATATGTCGGGTACTATAGTGGAAAAGATAATGTAATATCGTTGAGATATTCGGGGTCACAAAAGACATGCTTACATAAAGCTTTTCTCGTATGAAGCCTTGGTTTGTCTTTTAGATACACGTTACACCTGTCTTTCTGCTGTTTCAATAAACAACTACAGTAGGCTAAGTGTATCTCGATTACGCACAGCTGAGCGAGGATACATAGAGAGCTTTCATATATTCCAGAGATCTACCTTGAACAACCGACCCCCCCCCCCGTATCGTAAAGCATTCGCTCCTTCCTTATTCTCCCAGACTGTCAACAATCACCACGATCATCTGCTTTGTAAACGTTCTCTCTTGCTTTCATATCAGTGTGCCTACAAACAATAAAGTAGTGATTAACAAGAGCTGCAACAATAATCCATTACTAGCAGCCTGCAGCTTATTTCAGTGCCCCATGGCGAGACAGCCTTCCTTGCGATTCCGGCGTATCAACGACAAATAAAGGAGAAATTGACGGACATAGGAGAGGAATATGACGAGATGAGAAGCCAGGGTTTCTGACGATTCCAGTTGGAAAGATATTCACTCTGGTGAAGCAAATATATACTAAATCAGAAAAAGCGTCTCGATCCCGCAGAACAGAAAGCCACGCCAGAAGCAAAGTGGGAAAATTGTTTTGTCATTTTATTGTCGAGCCTTTAGCGATCCTCTGGGAAACAAAAAGCAAAATTTCGCATGTAGATCACTGAAGGTTTGAGTAGCGCAGGTGAGGATCTCCTGATTCACTTCCCTCGGGCGGGAGTGCGATGAGTGGTTGATGGCAAATATCCCATCCAATGGTTCCATGTTGTTCCCTATAGATATCATCTAGCAAAGCAAATCAAAAATGCAACTTTTACCGACTATACTAACAAAAAGAAATGAAAAACATGTGAAATATCTGCAAACAAAACCACTGGCCATAAAGTTCCCGGATCTATCTCTTATGATTTTTTTTAGAAACTACACGATTTTTCATATAGGCTACTTCTTACAGAGAATTAGGTTTCTGATACATACTATCGGCTGAATGATGATTCAAGATTTCGATCCATCGACGACATTTGCACCGCTAACCACACACGCCCCCAACCGATCTACCCGTCGACTTATCGTGAAAAAATAAAAGGTCAATTCGCAACATTATCTAACGCTAAATCATCGCCGTAGAAAACTTCTTGGGCTTTACTAAATCCAATAATCCGGTCTTGTCACCACTCATTTCGCATATCACTACTTTCCATTCCTGACGAAAAATAATGACCCTGAAACAAGGCCGAAATGATGAAAGGCCAGACCTGCTTGGCAAGCGATCTGAATCGATTGACCATCCCCTTGACAGCCAGAAAACTAAGCACTAGGGGCACAACTATAAATCTGTCTGACAATCGGGAAAAAGGGAAGTTGTTGAAAAACCTGGACGATTTCCAAAACCCAACTTTGTATAAAGGTGGCAAATGATGAGCAATCTGCGGGGGGAGGGGTCATAAGAATTGGTGTTTTGCAGGAAGCGGACAGGAGCCATCAGTTTCGAATCCGTTGAGAATTATAATATCGACCACAGAGCACACAGCTGGGTCACTAATTTTCGCTTACTCTAAAAACTTCGAAAAGATTGAAATCCCATAGGAAGCAGTTCTGGTGTATTAAATTTGTTTATGTTATTCTCTACGAAGTCTATTTAAATAGAAAACTGAAAGAAACCACAAGCGGTGATCAGCCTGCTTGAAAAGAATATTTACACAGTCCATTTTCTGACACAGAGCCTTTTATTCTACCGCTCGAACCATACGACATCTCAAAGTGGAGTAGAAAATGGTTGGCTGACCAACACAGAAATCATCATAAATAACCAACTTCTATAGCAGCCCACGGACATCGACAAATTAGTCAAAGACGTCAAAAACAGTCTTTCGCATTACGACCCAAAAGAAGTGAATGCACTTGCAGTATGTTGGTTTTAAGCCAAAAAATACCAATGCCCCCATTTCTAGTTCTTTCTTTCTGCAGGAAGACAAAGTCAACATTCCCTTTCGCCAATTCCTTGCTGTAAGCAAACAAAGCTCTCCCGGATCTTCTACTTTCCATCTTGGCGGATTCCTCAGGTGCGCACCACATCCAACATCTGATTAGAACAACTCATTAGCCCTTGATTCCTTTTCCTTTTGTTTTGTTTCCTTCCATCCCTCATTAGGAAGAAACCAAGGACGGACGACCCGAATCAAATTTACGCATCATTTGCCTCCCCATCGAGGGTCAATAAGGGATCGGGAAAAACTGGAAAGTTACCATTTCCAGTCGCTGACTAATATGACAGATTGACAGAGTGATGGGGAAGAAAGATCTGATTTGGTGGAAGGTTAGAGGAGAGACAGCCGATACAGGGAAGCGGTGTCCACAGGGACACTGTCGACTGGACATAATTCTTAGAAGAGAAATGATACTGAAACAAAATAAGGTATGACAGGAAAGGGTCGCACCCACAACGCTAATGCAATATGCTCCCGGAATGGCTCCACACATTCTCAAACTCTCTTTCTCAAATCTAAACCTCCTAGGGTCAACAAACTTATTTTTAAACTTTCCATTATGTTTCGCTACTTTCGATGCGGTATCATGCTCCTAACGATTGAGAAGCTCAGTCGTCAGAAAGACCGGCTGAGTAAATTCTTCCGTATTTTTGATAGAAGTAAACTCCTGGAGAAAGGCTTACAACAGAACAAGACCAAAGGTTCCGACGGGATCCCAAAAATTTAATATTTGATCCGGACAAATAGGTTTTGTCTTCGCCAGATCCAGTCTTCGCCAGACTCCTTGAAGATTTTTATTGTTAAACTTTGGAAAAAGATTAAGGTCAAACAACTAATCATTAAGAAAACCAAGTTCAGATATGGAAACTATTCAGCATGTCTTCTTACCCCTAAATCGAACATCCAATCAACTTCAAATAAAACTTTCACTTTCAATAAATTTTCCGGTTTATGCCGGATTCCGGTCGAACTACTCGTCCGGCGAGAAAAAGGTTTACACCATCGTGTTCAGAATGTCTTCTTACACCATAATCGACTATCATATTAGCTGTTTCAAAATATTTGACTTGGCCCTTAATTTGACTCCCCCACCCCCAAATGTAGGGCTACAGGGCCCATCTACGAACTCGACCTTACTCTTGACTCAAAGAATCCTCACACCGAGTTTCATCAAAATATCTCATTGTCTTCAAATCAACTTCAAATAAAACTTTCACTTTCAATAAATTTTCCGGTTTATGACGGATTCCGGTCGAACTACTCGTCCGGCGAGAAAAAGGTTTACACCATCGTGTTCAGAATGTCTTCTTACACAATAATCGACTATCATATTAGCTGTTTCAAAATATTTGACTTGGCCCTTAATTTGACTCCCCCACCCCCAAATGTAGGGCTACAGGGCCCATCTACGAACTCGACCTTACTCTTGACTCAAAGAATCCTCACACCGAGTTTCATCAAGATATCTCATTGTCTTCAAATCAACTTCAAATAAAACTTTCACTTTCAATAAATTTTCCGGTTTATGACGGATTCCGGTCGAACTACTCGTCCGGCGAGAAAATGGTTTACACCATCGTGTTCATAATGTCTCCTTACCCCTAAACCGAATATCTAATCAACTTCAAATAAAACTTTCACTTTCAATAAATTTTCCGGTTTATGCCGGATTCCGGTCGAACTACTCGTCCGACGAGAAAAAGGTTTACACCATCGTGTACAGAATGTCTTCGTCTATCATATTAGCTGTTTCAAAATATTTGACTTGGCCCTTAATTTGACTCCCCCACCCCCAAATGTAGGGCTACACGGCCCATCTACGAACTCGACCTTACTCTTGACCCAAAGAATCCTCACACCAAGTTTCATCAAAATATCTCATTGCCTTCGAGAGTTATCGTGCTCACAGACAGACGGACAGACGGACGGACGGACAACTTTTGCGAAGTCATATGTATCCCTCCACTTACGTTTTGGGATCCCAAAAACTGCTAGAGGAAGCCAGTGGCAGAATCACAAGCGTTATAAGTCAAATTAAATTCTCAGAGAGAGCTTAGTGACGAGAGCACGAGGACAATTTGTCAAATCTTTAACACCGAGAAACTAGCTTTGTAGTCCCAGCTCGTTTTATTTTCAAATTATAAAATTAATTATCGTTTTCCCTTGTGATGTAGGAAATATTTCATTTCAATCGAATGACTTTTATGTTCAGTCACATGACCTCGATAAGGAGGGTTGTGCAGGCCCAGAGTTAACTAAAAAAATACTCTTTCACTTTTGTTTTTTGTTCTATTGGACACAAAAAGAGACTGGGCTGAACAACAGGGGTGTGAACAGTGCAAATGAAAAAAAAAACACTGACCGGGAATACTCTGAGACGAGACATGGCCAATTTATCCAAACAAGCCCTGAAGACCCTCCTAACAATGAGGAAAAAAGACCCAACCAGCCCCGCGGCAGGCGAAGATGAACTGAATATCGTCTAAAGAACAGGTTTCTTCACAAACGGTCACTGCTTGGACAAGGACTAGCTGATGACTGGAGAAGACCCCGGAAAATCCAGTAACGGCATGAGTTTTGCATTGTCGGCCAGCTTGGTAGCCGGCTGAAACAGCAGCAACTGGTCTCTCAACAAGTACAGAAGCTAGTATGCAGTCACTGCTAGAAAATTCGCGTCTGCGCTGAAGATTGCGTGGTCCACCTTTAAACGACATCGCGAGACATAAGCAAATGGACGAAGGCAATTATATATCTGTTCATCCTCAGCTAACAAAAAGGAGATCTCAAAAACAGCTAAGAGAACGAACGACCATCGACCATTTCAGCTCCCGAAGTTCTAATCCACTCCCACGTGGGTTTCTTTTGGACTGGACTTAATGCAGAAAATGCTCACCGCTAGTACGCCCACATATCAGTTCGTTTACTATCATCAGTTCGCCCACACCTCACGAGAGTACGGGAATTTAGCAAATAAAACTTTTCCGAATTATGCCTAGTGCTAAATTTTGACGTTATGGATTATATACAGTGATTTCAAGCTATGAATTCCTTGTTTCAGGGGATGGGGGAATCTTCCGCCTGTGTGATTTTTTTTTTGCCGCTGCGGATAGGTTTCAAAAGGAAAAAAAATGCAAAGCAGTGAATTGACTATAATATTGAGTCTCTGTAACAATTGTGATTAGGACCTAAAATTTATCTTTAGTTACTGAAATGGGGCCGCGCTGCCACAGTCGCTTTGTTCCTCTCGTGTAATAAATGCATTGAAGCCCTTCTTCAAGAGCATTCTAAAATGGCAAGCAGAAGCCTGATATAAAAAAATAAACAAGGCCTCTAAGACCCATTCTGACACCGACGCGCCACCTCTTGACCCTGCAAGCCTTTTCCCACGGCCAACAACGAAACAGACGATTTCGTGATAGGTCACAGAACGGCGTACTTGGAAGTCCATCTTCTGACGAAACAGAGTTCAGTTGCCAACCTAATTCTGAATTATGCCAATAGTTTCTTCATAAAGCTACCAGACGCTACCTACCTTTTCCATTAGGAACAGCAGAAGAGTCAATGGAGATGAGAAATGATCACCAGACTAATTTAGAGCCTTGCGGATTTGTGCTCATGCCAGGAAAAACAAAATTAACTGAAAAGGAAAAGTTCGCCAACCTGTAAGCAGTAACCTTTCCTTGATACGTCAACAAGTTTCATGCGGAGCAGCTGAAAGGTCAACAAAGTTTGAAGACTCGACAAAATGCAAGAATCCAAACAGAAGTTCGACAGCTGTGGGGAAAGGGCCACATACCCAATGAAACAAAGAGCTTTAAAGGACTCCTGCATATTCTGCCTTACATATTATCCTTAGCTCCCTTCTGCATTTATAAGCTTCTAAAATTCCCGCCTTCCGCCTTTGATTCGTTTTGTACCAACGACTTATTAGCGCTTTTTCGGCCGAGCCGAGTTTTGTCTATAACGCAACGCAACTTGCAGCAAGCCTCAAGGTCCGCCCACAAATCTTTCACACATAAGGACATGAGAAGCTTTAAAGTATTGTTTTCATTTTGGAAGACATCGTCGACCATCAGATCTATTTTCTGTTTTCGACTTCTTTTATTTTGCTTGGTTTTCCCATTTTTTAACCACGGCGAATTCAGTTTTCAAATATTTAGAGTCCCGCCACGTCGGAGAGCGGGAAAGGCTGGACAGAATGGACGATTGCTAACAAGAAAATCTTAAAATTCATACGGAAAGTAATGGTTATCGAACATCGGTAGTTCTGAGCCATTTTATCGTGGAAAGATCATTTCTAGCAAGAGTTGTGCTTTAAGATCTTACAGTCCATTCGTGTGACCAATGTCACGGATAGACGAACTGAGACACTGGGGTCAGTTATTCCGCAGGTCACCACGGAAAAGCAAACAGGAAGTTCTGTAAAACAAATAGATCCGTACAGTCGACGTATAGCATGCTTTTTTGAACGCTCTGTAAATGTGTCAACCGATTCCTATTAAATAGTCAAATAAAGAACTGTTACACCAAAATCCACATCTATACACATCTATCCACAAGTATACAAGAGTTGAACTTGAGACATGTCATAGACGAATTTAACCCGCCGGAAATCTGGGCCCAGTTACCCTTGGACAGGAGGGTGGGGGAGGGTCGGGACCCATCAAATTACATATCTAGATATAAATACCCTCAACTTAGACTTTGATTCCTGTCACGGGACAAAAACTTTTCTCATGGGCAAACTGGGACAACTTGCCCATCAACGGGGAGGGTGGGGAGTGGTTCAGCTCCAAATATATATTCCCAACTCGATGATTTAAAAGCACAAAAGAATTTCATCTCCCTATCTCCAGTTGTCTTCAAGGTAAAACATAAAAAAATGGGCAATCTGGCAATCTGGGCCCAATTGCCCCCTGCACCAAGTGGGGGTGGGGTTTGGGGCCCGCAAAAGGCAAAAAGAGACTCCAATACTCACAAACCTACCAAGCTTCAACTTGACACCTGTTGATTCCTGTCACAGGTAAACGAACTTTACTCCTGGGCGATCTGGGCCCAGTTGCCCTTGAACGGGGTGGGTGGGGGAGGTGCAGCTTTGAAAGTAATTTTCCAGCCCTAGGATCTACAAGCACAAGGAATTTCATCGTCCTACGTCCAGTCTGGTCACGTTATGAACATTGCATGCAGAATACGCATGTCCAGTTTGGCATCCTGGACTATCAGCATCGCTATCTGATAAGTTGGAAGTAATCCAGAAAAGGGCTATTCGAATTATCCTCGGGAATTGCTATACGTCTTATGAAGAAGGCCTAAGGACTTTGTCTCTGACGACCTTGATTGAGCGAAGGCATAAGCTGACAATGGATTTTGGTTTGAAATGCCTCAGCTCAGAAAAACATCGGGATATTTTACCGGAGTTCGAAAATGGGAAGTGTGTGCGACCCGGTACAAGGGGGCAGACAAAGTCCTTGGGTCTTCAAAAACTTAAGCCCCCGCCAACAAAATCATCCGAGAGGTACCTGAATTCATTTGTCCCTTATTTTATTAAGCATTTTAACTCGACAAATCTTTGAACGTATTTTATTATGATTGTAATCCGTTGTATTGTTGACAATCCGAGGCTAGCTGTATGCTATTGTGCAGATTAAAACCGATTTGATTTTGATTTGATTATTTACTGTGCAATCTGGGACCATTCGCCCCTGAACTGGGTGGACCCCCAAAAGGCACAACTAGACCCCAATTCCCCCAAGTGTACCAAGTTTGAACTTGATACTTGCACTGATTCACGAGTTATGAGCTCCGCAAAATACGGTGAAAGCCGGAAACCGAAAACCGAAAGACGAAAGCTGGTACAGCGCTCGCAACAGTGGATTGTTCCAAGGAACGCTCCACTAAAAAATTGGCTTCTGGAACGTGAGAACTATGAGTCAGTAATCAAAGACCGAGATTTCTTTTTCGACGCCCTGTGCCCCACCGATGGCTCTGGAGGAACTAATGTACGGTAAGGTCTACTGTACTACAGCTATATTAAACCGAAGGTCACAGAATCCTACATTTAATTTTCAAGACAGCACGCGTTTTACCACCAACGCTTCCGTTTGTTGTGTTTTTTTTTGCCGGTCAATGAAAATTTCCCATAACGAACCGCCAGAATCCTCCCGTCTTTCATCCAATCACGATTTGTCACGCTAATATCGGATTCCCGCATTTATTAGGAGAATTAAAAACAGCCATCAACAGCTCAACGTAAAAGCTCTGCGGAATTCGGGACTAAACATTTGAACTGAAGAGATGAACTTACCGCACATACGAAAGGAATACACAAATGGTAGAGGGAAGGGGGGGGGGTCAAAATTCTTCAACGGTAAAGGTGGCCTACTTGTACAGCTCCGATTCGAAAGCCAGGGTTTTGACGACTGTACTGTTTACTGATTTGAGCTCAACAAAATTCCTATTAATATTTTTAGTGGTAGCAATGGACAGATTTGTTGTGCAGATGTTGTGCAGATTTTTCTATCAAAAATCCATTTCCTTTACTTATTCAAAATATATTTTGCGAGCAAGAGGCTGGTTACCAAAAGTCAGTTCGTCAGTTCGTATCGGTCAGTTCACACGTACTACACATTTTTTTCTGGAAATCTGTCTGTTCCGATCTCACAGCTAATAATAGCCAACACCCCCACCAGAATCACATAATTTACACCTTACTACTAAGTATTTCTTCCAATAAACAGCCAAACCGCACGGTTACGCTTCAACGTTTTTTTCTGTGTCTAACACCCATCCAATAAAACGACAGAACCGCCAATTTGAGAATTATAAAATTTCAAAGCGGCAACTATTTACATATCTAAGCGGGATTAAATGGCGCATAAAAGGCCAGCGAAAACACGGAGGGCGGTACCCGTTTTGGTCTGCAAAATAGGGGAAAAACGAGAACCTCTCCCCTTTTTTTTATCCCACACTAAACAGGGAAGATACTACAGACGAACCAAGTAGAGATCTACCACCGTTGATTATAATCACAAAGGAAATATATGTGGAGTTCTAGAAAAAAAATATAATGAGAAATACAGGTGAGTCAAGCAAGAACTACGCCATCAAGGAAGGTGAAGGAGTAAAAAAAGAAAATCAAATCGAAAACAAAACCAGAATAAGCATCCCCTCTACAGGAAAAGGTACCCTCGGGTCAAAAAGGTACCCTCGACAGGAAAAGGTAATTCGCAATTTTGCCGTGGCTTTTTGGGTCCATTAATCGAAACTTCATTGATCGCTGGGTGTTCGCGGTATCCACATTCGCGGATCCCTTTACAATTCACGTTCTTTTCCCTTAGGATTTCATTCGCTATTTCCGACAGCCAGAACTAATTTATTTGGAAGTCCCGTGCTTTAAAGTTTAACCGAAAAGGGCTAGGATAGGACAGTCTAGTTACCCATCACTTATTCACTTAAATTGGCTTGAAGACCCGCTGAAAATGAGTTACTTCGTTGTTCCGCTATTCACGAATAATCGATTTTCAAATAGTGAAATTTCCGTGTGATTTGTGGTGCCTCTATGCGCTTGTATTTTCGCTGTATGCCTTACGCGAAAGATTTATCAGTTATTTTTTTTTGTTCAGGCACTAATCAATCTTCACCAATCTCACCACTGCCCACTGAAAAGCCGCATTTGTGTTGAGATTAAAATTCCCCGCGTCATAGTAGAATTTACGCTGTGGGGACGGCTGGAGATATTCTGAGCCTCATAACTAGAGCAGATAGTGGAAAATAAAAAAATCCCTTTGCAGAATCCAAATAATTCAGTGTATCCAATTAAATGACACACAAATGAGTTGGCTTTTCAGTTAAACTTTAAGTACTGCAAATTTCTCCTTGGTTTCCCGGTTAACTTTAGTATCAGATAACTGATAACTAAATTGAAAGTCAAAGAATCGCTGAAGATGCTCTGGAAGAAACTTGGTTCGTTCAGCAGGGAACCAGCAGTGATCTTCCCGTACCATAATGTTTCTGTTTTGTTTTCGTTAACTCTTTGGTTGCATTTTTAATTTGTTATACAACAATGTAAGTTGATGGTTATGCAAATTGACGGGTCATCTATTGTAGGCTATTCCTTTTGTTTAGGCTCCTCTTGTGTCATGTGAGGGAAACTAACAGTAATAATAATTTCTTCCGCAAATGGTTTTATTTATACACATATAATAAAAAAAGGTAGCAGAGCAGGGTGAGGCTTTATAATGATTATAATGTTTATCTAAAGCAGCTTTTTTCATTTGTCCTGTCTTCGCCCCAACCGTGCAGTAAAAATAGCAGCCATTTTTCAAAATTAAATCTCAAGACTAGTATTTTCCTTACTGTGGTCTTTGAAAGTAATTTTCCCGAATAAGATATTTATAGTTGGTAGAATTCTCAGTTATTTATTGCAGGTTTGCTCCTTCCCCAGTGTTGGCCCGGAAGAATTACAGCCTGAAGAGGACCCTTGCCAAGAAGGGCCGAAATATCGCTTCATAAGCATCACAGCTGACCAATCCGTTTTTGTATATTATATGTATACAGCACACTATGCACTTACATTATCTTGGGATGATTTAAGATGTAGTATACGCTCAGTACCGTATCTATTTATGGCCTTAAATAGCTGACACCCCAGTCTATTGGGCTGGGACCCAAACCCCCGAGACGAGAAATGAAGATATAAAAGATTCGGTTAGACTTTCTGTTTTCTTCCGACAAATAAGTTCACGCGAAGAATATCAGGACAGGCTACAGCTTACCCATCATCGGTTCCCTCCGACATCTGAACAGGTCCTAGAAGCACGTCCTCGCACGCTTTCCTGCCACTCAGGTCAAGGGCCTTCTTACTAGGTCTAATCCCCCAAGACGTACTATCGTTATAAAGACCAATATCGACCCACGGGCACGTGTCCTATTATGACCGACTTCTCAAGAAAAAACAAACAGTTTCAGGGATGAAATAAACAGATAACGGAATTTTAGGGCGTTAAAAAAAGAAATGAAAAACTGCAGCTTAAGTAATGAAGTCAATTTAATTTGCCAGTGCGACGCAATACTCCAATCTGTTTCGTCTGTACGCTTGGTGCCCCCAGAACTCGGATTCGTCCAGACGAGTTCGGCGTCGCTAGTGGAAAAAAAAACGCGCTGCGCCGTTTTAACTCACGTCGAACTTTTTTTCTGCGGGCAACCAGGTTTAATGTCTTCGCCGCGGAAGCTCCTTGTCACAAAAAGAAACTTACTTGGACTTGGCTGCCGAATATAGTTAGTCGACGGTGTTTTCCCTTCGGTAGCTCTCGTCTTTGGTGACCTGGAGGACCCAACCATAGGAAAGGCGGTAGGGCACACTAATCCTGAGTTGCAAACTTCGTCTGGAGCTGGCATTGTTTTCCGTTCACAGTCAGTGCTCGGATGGCCACGGGCGTCACGGCAGACGACCGCTCGAACTCGAATACCCTCTCCACAGCTGACCGAGCACTGAATGGAAAATAAAAGGTTACAACAAATACACAGTCACGAACAAATAAACAAATACACTGACTGGTAATAAGCATTTCTCTGGAACTTTTGGCTAGACTCCAGCTCTCAAAGCGGTATCCTTGTCGTTCCTAACAGGGTTGTAAAGTTGATATCCTAGGATTTTTTCGCTCTCGCTATTGACCAGGATTACAGGGTAGCCAAAGGGATTAGCATGTCATTTGCTGACTGAAAAAATTGGAAAGAAATACTGTGCTCAGCCACTGCCCCTGGTCTCCTAAGTGGGGTTCTTGACAGTAATGAGAGAACAATCACAATGGTGTCTGGACCACTTGCTCGGTAACAACAGAGTGACTTACAAAAACGACTCTGAGATCCAACAGGACTAACAGTAATTTTAGACAAGGCAGAAGATGTTCAAGGACGTATTGGCCAAACTGTCGGAAGGCAAAAAAGGTACTTCTACCACGGACGCGCATCCTTATATTAAATGGTATGACGGATTCTAAGGATATGTATGCTATGACTCTTTTGGGCTAAGTGTTATCTTTTCGTGAAACGTAACACTTAAAAGATTCATAATATAAATATTCGCGTCATCGGTCACACCATTTAAGACAAGGATGCGCATCCATGCGCAGTCTCAAATTTAAACTGACCCGGATTCGACGGAGGCCCTGATAAGTCTATAAATGATAAATTCCTGATAGTTATGCGCAAGGCTGATTACTTTTGTACTGTATTAGCATGCCCAATGTTATTTCTGTGTATAACTAGATTTGTGGATTACATAATAAAATTGTTTTTGTGTCATTTGTGTCATATTATGTTAGTTCTGGACACACTTCAACAGCCCAACATCGTATTTACGAGTAAATTATACGCTTCCAAAGCTATGTGTAAACCGAACAGGTTCCGTACTACAAATTACGCATGCAGTTTGCGTCACTATGGGGCAGAGAAAAATAAACTAGGGAGTAGCGCAAAGACTTGAAATAACTGAAGCACAGTCGAATAGCAGCGACACTATATAAACATCACTAGCGATAGCGAACGTCCCTACTGAAACAAACAGTCGTGCACCAGTGCTGGCTTCAGTAACTTCATATTTTGAACACAGCAAAAAAAAGATACAACATCCTCTGTTTCCTCGATGTGTGCAGACCGCATCTTCGCTTTACTAGAAATTTCTGAATCCGCAAGTTTGTCTCGCTTTAAATGCTGAAAGCTGAGTGACAGGCGCTATGATCATGGCCCGTTTGCGAGGCAAGGAAAGCATAGGTCTTGACGCTACTCCCTAGTATTATTTTGCTCTAGCTATGGGGAAACCTGCATGCGACGCTTAAAACTTTTTCGGTCCAGGGAGGGAATCCGGATCCGAATGCGAAAAATCGGACTGTGTGTCCACGTACTTCAGCATCGCGGCTATCTCGACGTCTTTCGTCCCAGAATCTGCACATGGGAAAATATAGGATAGGGATGAAAGAACTGCTTTGCCCCCACAGTCAAGCTATACCGGATGATATGAAACTTGATGTTTCTGGTGCGCTTGAGGTGCCAACGGATGTTCCTATATCAAGAAAGACCATGCTCTTCGTTTGTTTTTCGTCTTGTAATTTAAACATAGAAGAATCAAGGATAGTGACGAAAGAATTATCTTGTCCAGCACGGTCAAGAGACACCGAATAATATGAAAAAAAATATATATGATTTCGCTTTTTTGTATCGATATTTCAGATGTGCTTATAGAGCATTTTAGATGCTTTTGCTAGTCTCAAGAAATCCTTGACTCCTTGTTTTGTTTAGACCGTATAATTTTCGGAAAACATTCCTAACATTTGATGACCACTTTTATTCGTTGACTGAGCCTCCCACTTATGCGTGAGATTTAGGGTTTCACGGCAATTAAAAAGTTAGACCACCCTACTTGTTTAGCCATTTTAAGTTGCCCGAATCTGACGCACGGTGTAAGGTAGAAAATCCCAATTCAACACTACCACATAAGGCATTTCATTGAGAGTTAACTACCACTCTTGAAAATCAGTCAACAAAAGATTTACTAGAAATGTGATTTCACCACTGAATAACCATTGTTCTACTTGGGCTCGTAGGACATGAGATTCGTGATCTTGGTTCAATGATGCAAGTAAATGAGTCCGTCATACCTACCTTATAGATTTACGAGTTTTTTTTTCTTCTTTTTTCTTTAGCAATTCCTGGAAATTTCTTTTCGCTGAGTAGCTTGTTGATTATTATGCGTTTAAACTAAATATTAAAAGGCAATGTACATGCAAAGAGGCCAATAAGAAAAACAAAACTCAGCTCTGCTTCCTGTTTGCTTAACATAAGTGATTTTGAATCTGAATAACATTTCCTTACCAAGATTTCTATATGATATTTTATTGCAAAAGCCAACAGGCCATAGCAACGACAACAAATAACAAGTCACATACTCATTAACACAAACATATTTCTTACATAATGTCTTCTCGATACTATCCGCGCGAACCTCGCTAAATTTTTAATTACCCCGAAACATTTATTCTATATTAACTTAATTAGCCCATCCTCCCCTAAAACTACTCTTCCAAAGGTCCTTAGTCCCGCTGGAAAGAAGACCGATTATAATGAAAACGATAAAAATATGCTTTTATCCGCATAAATCACTGTGGAAAAAACAGTAGACCTACACGTGTATGTAGCCTATGAATTTAACTGTAGTGTTTCATTTAAATGTAGTAAAACTTGCCTTATTTTTTGCCCCAAAAGGCCACCATATCGCTATTAGCTTTCTACCAACTTGTCTTTGCTCGAGCGTACACTTTCATAACCACCGATTGTCAATTCCCGACCCACTACTGACAATGGAAAACCTGTCCTTGAAACTATCTCCTTGGGTTGGCCGTCCACTACCCCATCAGCTTACGGATTCATTAGTGATTAAAGTACTGGAAATTAGTTGAGCGTGTTTTATATTTTCACTCCCTTACGCCCTTGAGCAGTGCACAATAAATCATTCGTTCATTCATAATCCCTTTAAACATACTAACGTCAAAATAATTTACAGTGTTTATTAAACATACTTTCTGCGTCTTTTGTCTGAATAAATTAACTGAACTAAATTAAAACCTTGAAATACTATACAAAAAAACCCTTGGGGCTGTAGTTCCACCAATCATTATGCTTTTTTCCCGGCATTTTACCCACCTTAAAGAAGAAAAATCTCCACTCTTTCCGTTTTAAATATTTTTCCGATATGCTCTTCTTTTAACAACCCAGACAAAAACAGAAACCTGATTTCGCGACACAAGCTTCCAGGCATAATCATCTTTAAAACTTTCGGCCCTAAAAAAAACAAAAAACATCTCAAAACATCCACCTCAGCTTCCCCGATCATGGCCTGTCTCGTTTTCCGAGTAAAGTTTAGTTAGTTTTTGCCGTATGTTTTTCCAACTTGTTTTTCGTTTCTCTACTCCCCTCTTCAATCCTCTTAGCGGGTTAACAACAAATAAATAAATCAGTTCCACTGACTACTGAGTAACTATCGCTCTTATCTTGACTAGTGCTAGGCTGCAGGAAAATGAACTGCTAGGTCAGGCTCAACCGCTCAGGCTCATAATGAACTGATTCTTGCCGCCCCCAGAAAGCTCAGCCAATCTTGCGTGCCCCTCGGCGTGCCCTAATTCCTCAAGCGTTCTTCATCAATGATATTTCTGATTCCTTTCCTTAGCTTTTATTCTTGGAATATTTTGAAATCCCTATACTGCTCTGCCTGCCAGAACATTCTGAGAAAAAAAGTGTTCCCACTCTAGGAGATGGTAGGGCTAGAGCGTAGGCTATCCGCTGATTTCTTTTCTGGGAAAACCCCTGAAAAAGAAGATCTGAAAACAAGTTGAAGTCCGACTCCAAACCTGGAGTTCTTGATTCAGCTTCGGTTTTGTAAAAAAAATCAATCCTCGGTTGTGGTCCAGGGTCAAGGCGAGACAAGATTTCAAGCATTATCCTAAATAGCAACAACTTTCGAGCAGGAAAGATAATAAAAATTAAAGCACAACTCTTTTTTCACGGTGAAATGGCTCAGAATTACCGTTTTCCAACAATACCATTACAACAATACCATTACTTTCAACATGAAATTAGCGATTTTCTTGTTAGAGCTTGTCAACTTTATCCAGCCTTACGGCTCTCGGACGCGGTGGCTGTACGCAAATTATTTGAAAACTGAACGAGCTGTGGTTAAAACCTGGGAAACCAAGCAAAATAAAAGAAGTCGAAAACAGAAAATAGACCTGATGCTCTACCACATCTTCCAAAATGATAAACAATACTTTGAAGCTCTCATGTCCTTATATGGGAAAGAGTTGTCGGCGGACCTTGGAGCCTGAGCAAATGAGTTCGATGCTCTTCAGTAAGAAAACTGAAGGACGTGAATGTTTGCACTCTTTTTTCACTACGTGTGACACTTTGGTGGAAGAAATGTGTGTATAACAAAACAGAAAGAATTTGTGACAAGCAGAAACAGCATATTTGGAGTTCGTCTTTAGTACTAATGCCAAGAACAAATAATCAGTACGAACATCTGTCTTTAGTCCGTGCAGCGACTATGAAAACCCCGACAAATCTGAGCGGAGCTGGAAGTATTTACTGTAGCTTTGAGCTGATGTCTGTCTCTTCCGTCTTCACCGTTGCCTATCGCACAAGAAATATCGAAAGAGGCGAGCAGGAGGCGTACTCCGCGCGCTGATCCTCTCTGGAGCGTCTCCACAGAACCAATCAGAGCTGACTTCTAGATTTCCTCTTAACAACTTACCGGCGATCTAGCTATTTGTACAGGTAACGAAAGTGATGTGGCGCGAACCCGCTCTTCTGCATCGGGAGTCGGTCGTATTTTACTCGACTCAACATGTTTGTATGACCGAAATAGGGAGACAGTAATTCTGTCTCGTTATTTATTCTTGCTAATGCAACCTACTTCTACAATCCCTCCATCCATTCTTAAACCCAGAGACCCGAATTTCGTACGGTTCATACTACCCCCCCTCCCCCAACGACACCTCACTGAGGATTTCATCACTTGCCATGTTTCGCTAGCATTGAACAGAGTCATGTTTTCGAGGTTTTTTTGCGAGAAGTTCTTTCATAAAAAACGGCTACGCAAATTTGTCCTTGTTTTTGCTAGAGGTCAACGGGCTTTGAAAGGGCCCTAAAACAGCCAAACCCATGGGTGATTTGTTGAAGACACGAGTCTTGTTTTAAAGTATTCAACTATTTTAAATACTGGAACATAAAACAATAAACAATGCGAAGGGTCCATTAAGATTCGTCACCGACACTACCGTGTCATCATGCTTTGGACTGGGAAAGCGCCCTCCACTTTTCGGCACCTCGAAAGGTTTTGAACGAGTGGCTAGTACATGTGTGCCATCCATCAAACCAGTAATCTCCTCCCGACAGATACAGATAGATTCCCATGCAATAACCTCTGTAATGATGTTTAGCCTAATCATTTTTAAAATTGCCGATATGACAGAATTGACGGGTTTGCGCCAAGGTGTTGCCAGGATCGGAGGTAAATATTGAGGGAAAGATAAGGCAGATGCACTTAAAATTTGCGTTGGGCGCGACCGCTTCAATCCGAAATTGCATCGAAAAGGAATGTTTCAAACCCCAAGCGAGGGGCGAAAACTCTTTCGAAAAGGTAAAATTGAAAAGACAAAGTGTGTTTAAGAACAAGAGGGCAGAGGAACAAAATGCATCGAATATGAGCAACATCGCGACGTTTACCATATTTGAAACTAAATTATGCGATGATGTTAAGACTACATTGTAAGAAGTTACATAACAGATAACACAAGGATGCGCAGTTTCAACAGACAACACTTGTATCCATTTAATGTTAAGCATATCAAGCATGGACAGGAAGAGCCCAAAAACCGCCGAAAAAGCATCTGCTGACTTCTCCGATATCATGACGACAAACAAAAAATTCAGCAGATGCTTTTTCGGCCGTTTTTCGGCTCTTCCTGGCAATGCTTGTTGTGCAAAACATTTAATGCATAACGTTTTCAATATCAAAACAGATAATATCCCAAGTGTTGTCTGTTTAAACTGCGCACCCTTGTGTTATCTGTTATGAAGCTTCTGACAGTGTAGACAATATAAAAAGTGCCTCATGCAGATTCATCTGAACAATTTTTTTTTTCAATTCCCGCCATATTTTACGAATTCATTTAATGACAAGCCTTCAATATTTTGACAATTTTCGCTTTATTTTTATGTTGTACTGTACTTTGGACGTACTAGCGTTACAGTTGATGCGCTCTTGTATCATGGCGAATATATTTTATTTTATTAGACTGAAGATCATTCTTCGGAAAATGAACTAAACATTGTCATAAAACTACCCTACCAGAGTAATCTGCTACAACAATACCCGACAAAACATTGGCAGAAAGAATGGGGAGTCGCTCTGCCATTTTTGGGGATCCAAAAACGTAAGTGGAGGGATACCTATGACATCACAAAAGTTGTCGGTCCGTCCGTCTGTAAGCACGAAAACTCTCGAATGGAAGGTTTGGTGTGAGGATTACTTAAGTCACGGGAAATGTCGAGTTCGTAGACTTGTAGTCGAGTCTGTAGCTCTACATTTCGGGGTGGGAAAGGGGCTCTAAATTTAAACGGCTAATGAGATAGTTAATTAAGGGTAAGAAGACATGCTGAACACTTACGTGAAAATAATTTTCTACCCGGACAAGTAGCTAGCCCGGATTCCGGCCGAAACCGAAAAATTTGTTAAAAGCAAAAGTTGTATTTGAAGTTGCTTAGATGTCTGGTTTAGGGGCGTGAAATGATGCTGAATCCGTATTTGGCATTTTCTTTTTTACCCGGACATACAGTTCACCCGGAATCCGGCTGAAACCGGAAATTTGTTATAAGTTAAAGTTTGATTCGTAGTTGATTAAATGTTTGATATAGGGGTAATAAGATACGCTGAGTTCATTTTTTTAGCTTTATTTTTTTGTCGGAAAAGCAGTTCGCCCGGAATTCGGCCGAAACCGGAAATTTGGCAGAAGTAAGGCAGGAAGTTTCGATCAGTTTCGTCAAAATAGATATGACTTCTAGGAGTCGACACATAAACTTGGCTTTCTCAGATGATTAGTTATTTGGCCTTCCTCTATTTCTAAATTTTAATAGCAAACATGTTCAAGGAGTCTGGCGAAGACAAGACCCAATTGTCTGGATCAAATATCAAATTTTAGGGATCCCATCGATATACCTTTGATCTTGTTTGTAAAGAACCACGATTTGTACTGACGAAGATAAATATGACAAATTTGCTTCCTTCATTGTTTATAGTGATGTATTCTGTCGTAAACAAATAATCGTAGTTGTCAGACGGACATGACATGTGGGAAAAAAAAATGAAAAAGAAAGGTAAGCACTTGTTTTTATAATTTTGTCGTCACATTTTCACTGTTTCGAGACACATTTCAACTCTGAGAGGAGGCACATGATTTCATTAACTTCACGATCTTCCCATGGATGTCGTCATATTTCATCCCTCTCTTTTCGGTGCCTTAAGCACACACACGACCTAACAGAGCTAACTCCGCCTATTGTTTAAGGCATTCAATGAGGGTGTGCATATTTTACCCGTTAACATCCTAGGGACTCATTAATTATCAAAACCAAGCTAAACAAAATTCCCATACTAAGCTATTCCTTTGGACGCGAAGAATAGCAGGCAGACATTTTTACTTCTGCAAATTTGGCACCGGCCTTTATAAAGCTTCAAGAAAACCATCGGTATGGGCCACGACCCACATAAGCCGCCCCTGGGAAAAACCACCTTTCCACCATCGGTCTGCAAATTTCCCGAATTTGACCGCTCAAACGGTGGAGCTTCTTTTCCCGTCTCTTATCCAATCACGATTTGTCACGCAAATATGGGATCCCCGCATTTGATTCCGAGAATAAAAAAACATCACTACCGCAGCGTAAAAGCTCTGCGGAATTCGGGAATAAATGACGACATCTGAACAAAAGAGCTGGAGCTTACCGCACGTACAAGAGGGAGGATACTTCACCAGGTCACACATACGGGAAGTGGGGGGACATTAAAAGTTCCCGTTGACATAAGTAGGCCTATGTGCTACGTGCTTTTCTTCTTTTCTTCTTTTTTTTTACCCGTGCGTCATTTCTTCATGTCACCTGTAGTTCGCAGCTGATCTGTCGGCTGTCTGTTTTAACTAGTAGATTGAGATTCAGTGTTGGACATATTCGAACTTTTGTATGGGAAAGTTTATCGAGTGAATTTAGATTGTGTAATTTTTTACTGGATTTCCGTAAAATGTTGAAAGTCCACTGTTTTGTTGTCTATGAGAAAAATGCGTTGCTTTCAGCCGTTTAAGTTTTTCTTTCTTCCTTTCGTTTCTCAAGCAATTTGTTTTCGTTGATGTTTTAGAATGTTTAGATCCTTAAAGCATGAAGCGTTGGTTGTTTTTCTTTGGCTGGAATAAACTAATTTATTGTATCTACAGTTCCGATTGCGAGTTTCGTTCCCATTTACGAGGTTCTTTTGTATCCGCTGGTATCTAGAGTATATAATAAGCCATATTTGACAATGGCCTTTCCCCAACTATTGCTTATCATAATAATAAACCAATATAACAATAACCTTTCCCCTTTCTTTAGGGAGGCTTTCGTACGAATTACCTCTTATAGCTCTGAAGGACACCTTTTTGGGTCAAATGAAAACAAAATATTTAATGCATGGAGTCGAATTTGCTGGGTTTTTAGGAAACGACTAAAAATGTCCATCTTTCCACAGCACTGCACCAACTATTATGTCGCCCGCTGAGCGTCATGGATTATGATGGATTGGAAGTCGAGGAATATTACAAGGGAGAAGAGTTGAAGGTCGCCTGAAGTCATGCCAGTGGAAGTATGCAGCATATGTACAGTTTCCCGATCTTCGATGTTCTCTTCAGAATTTTCAATCCACCTCAGGAGGTGACCACCAAAGCCAATCCATGAACGAAGGGTCTTATAAGGTTTAAAGGATTTATAATGGTTGAATAATTTTTTATACAATTTGTAGACCTGCGTTTAGTTTCGTTTTTTTGTGTTTCGTAATTTAACATGACCGACAAGGCTCTAAAGACAAGGCTACTACTATACTATTTCTAATACTATAACAAACCCATATATGTATCATGGCCGCATTGATGAGTTTTCAGCGTAGATGAAATAATTGGCACTCGTTCACAAAGCCGACAACCCGGTTAAAGCCAATGAAGTAACTAAAGTGTACCGAATAACATACACCTCACCGGTGTGAAGCGATTACCGCCTCATCTCCTCCAAGATGAGTACATATATCACTCCAGTGCGTGAAGCGAGACACGAGAAAACGCCCTATACTCATCCGACTCATTAACAAGTCCATAAGGCTATTGCAGGGATGGAAACCGCTTTTAACGAAGGGAGTAATTTAAAAATATTTTCCCATTAAGCTTGACATCACAATTGCGGTCCCTATTCAATCCAGCAACTAATTCAAACACTTGGAAAAAGTGTGCAAGTCGGCTTTCAGCAAAGGCAAGAATTATATTCTGAGCTCGTTTCTGAATTCCAACCTATAAGTGCTGCTCGGTACCGGCCACAAAAACGGATACACGATAGAAACTGGCAATGTAACCCAAAAAACCGTATGCCCCTTAACATCTATGAACAAACCAGAAAAATTCTTGGTCCTTCTCAATCATTAAAAACTATCGTTAACTTTTCTAAAAGCGAAGCACCCAGTGGCCCTTTTTGGATAAAACACGAGTCAACAATATCTATGATGTCGCAAATGTGTCCTTCCGTCTGCTTGTCTGTTCGTCTGTCTATGACTGCAACAATTAACGACTAGGTTAAGAATTGTGTTTTTATTGGTGCTGGACGCGGAGAAATGCAGAATTTCTACTTTCGCATTTTTGAGTGTTGAGAGGATGGGAACTTCTCCGGTTAACTGACTGAAAGGCCGACATAGGAATAGAGACATAATAAAGGTATAACTAATATATCTATTTTTTACCCAAATTTGTTTCCAACATTTTCACGGCAAACTCTTGTCTTGATGGATAATTCGGCCGGAAAATAGTTCGAAATTTGCGAAAGAAACCAAATTTACCGAAATAGCATATTTGTTATGTAATTGACACAACGAAACAAAAACAATGCTGAAACACCTATGCTGTTAGTTTTTGGCTCGGGTGGTTAGGAGAGCTGGAATCCGTAGGAAAGTAAACTGAGCATAAAATCAAAAGCTTTCAGTTCAAGTTGATTGGAGTGTAACAAATGCAAATATTTCTTTTTTTCTTTGTCATGTAGGGGAAACACTCCAATCGGGATTTTGGTAGGTCTACATTTTCTTGATGAAGTTGTTCGGCTCGGAGACTTAGGGGGGAAATCATGCTATTTTTTCCCGACCGTTACTCAGCTGATCGAAATCGCAACCGTGTCCGGCAAAACCACAGCGGGGTGTGGTATCAGGGGATCTGCACAAGCAAATTACAGATGGTGATTTTGAATGTGGTTAATTTCTTTACTCAAGCAAACCGATACTGACTCGGTACAAAAAAGTAAAAAAACAACCAAGTTTATGATCGAACCCTTGGCCTTATTCCGCACCGATATATTTGTATTATTTCAGGTTAACTACTACCAGTCGAAGAAGTGGTCATTTGACGCGCATTTCCATACAATGACATCCACCTTCTGACAAAAGATCGATACTCAATTTTAACACCTAGCAATAAAGTTCTATCAACTCAAAACACCCACGTGCCCGTTCAATCAAATCCATTGCGGTTCCATAAAGAGTCCAACTTACCGAGGACCATGCTCCCTCGTACCATTTGGGACATTCAAGTGTATTGCAGGGCTCTTGATGCCGAGGCTTTTGACCCTGACACTTGCTTTGAATCGCTCGAACGTGCGTATTATTCTTTTCTTCTCCGCAATAGACAAGGCGACGGCGAGATCCTCCCCCGCAGGTTGCACTACATTCGCTCCAGGAGTCAACAACCCACCTGAAAAATACACATCTTAAGAGAGCCACAATATGCTGCACAAGGAACAATATTGAAGAACCTGTGACAATCCAGGCATAATTCAAGGTTCAAATTCGGTTATTGCGTGTCCAACAAAGCATTGAAACTATCGTCAAAAGACGAAAGTCCCATCAAACACGCAAGGAAAAAAACAAAGTAAAGGAAATCGATAAGCGGATAATGAAAAGTAAGATTGTTGCTGTAGCCAGTAAGGGCTGCAGTATTTTCGTCGAATGAGAGCCATACCACCCAATTTCCAAACTACAGATTTTCGGAAACGGGTCTGAAGGATTGACGCCAGTCAGTTTTACCCTTCAAAGTCAATGTCAAAATTTGGAAATAAAAATTTCGAGGGTGTAGGATACTACATATGTAGAGTGACTGGACCTTTTACCAATCCCCACGGCCAGATTTCAATCTTTAGCGTAGATGTACGTGAAGGTAATGCGTAAATGTAATAAACGTAAATATAAAGCTCAATTTATTTCAAATCAAATCAAATCAAATCAGTTTTAATCTCCACAATAGCATACAGCTAGCCTCGGATCGTCAACAATACAACGGATTACAATCATAATAAAATACGTTCAAAGATTTGTCGAGTTAAAATGCTTAATAAAATAAGGGACAAATGAATTCAGGTACCTCTCGGATGATTTTGTTGGCGGGGGCTTAAGTTTTTGAAGACCCAAGGACTTTGTCTGCCCCCTTGTACCGGGTCGCACACACTTCCCATTTTCGAACTCCGGTAAAATATCCCGATGTTTTTCTGAGCTGAGGCATTTCAAACCAAAATCCATTGTCAGCTTATGCCTTTAAAGTTATGAAATTAATGTTCAGAGACAGCATTTTAAAACAGCATTTTATCTCGACTTTTCAAAAACTGACAAAGCTATAAATTTTAATTTGTTATTTATTTTGTACATTCGACCTCCTGACGGTTGCAGCCTATGACATGGCCTAGGTATGCCATCTAGTTTTCGGCCACGATCGGCACTTCTGAAGGGCATCCTACTGCAACGATTTCTCCGGATCACAGACTTCTTTAACTGAATATAGACGACAATTTCGAGACTGTGATGCAGCCGTCCTCGTTGCGTCAGTGAGTGAAGCGCCCGTGGTCCCACAGGAGACTATTATCAGATTTGTCAGTGAAAACTTATTGAGACTTGAGAAAATTTCCGTACTGACGTACTGGGGGTGATAGTACTGATGACGAGAAAAGGGAAAAACGAAGACCTACGAACTGAACCGATTCCGGAAACTCGGTTATACTCCAAGTATCTGAAAAAAAAAAAACTGCCCAAGTATTGTGCTCACCTTGCGACAGGCTGGCGCAATAAAGATTAACCGAGTATTTGTAGACTTCCATTCTCGATATTTTCATATCTGATCGCTTAAACTTTTCTATATCGTATTAAAGACTAGAATTGGACAACGGAGGAGATGCAGAAAGCCCCCGATCCGGGGCAGTGTCCGGTATTATAAATGAACTCCATATGGCTGGTTACCAGTAAAGTATATTATGCCGGTCTAGGTTGCGCTTTAATACTAGACTGCTAGCAACTTCCTCTCTAATCTTTATTTCAAGCTCCTGACCTGACATGCCCAATCCAACACCTACAACGAAGATCTAGACTGAGATGGAGGACTGCGGCATTTGGCCAAACATATCTTTTTGTTCCCAATTTGCTTTATCAGCTTGGCAAGAAGTCCGCGGTCCATGTTAACAAATTTATCTAAATCAGCTTTCCCGACACAACTTTATTAGTTCCCAGCATATATATTGTCAAACCAGCACACAGAGTAGAAGTTTATCAAAATTAAAGAGAGGTTCCCATCTCAGCTCCCACTGGGGATAGCTTTTAGCTAATGAAGCGGTTTCAGTGATAACTGCTTGTGGACAATTTCAGAAAAGGACGAGTTTCTCCTCAATACCTTACGCGGTACCTTTTGTGAGACAGTGGAGGTTCTATGGTTTTACCCAACAGGAAGTGCAGTGCTTGTAGTTGCGGATCAGCTCTACTTACCTAACCGTGCAGTCTAATTTGTATCGAAGCTTTGAACTTCGTAGTGGTGTATAGATACTGATACAGAAATATATTTTTATTGCTGAGCAGCCCGAGGGCCATGGCAAGAATTAATCACAAAAAGAAAACGCAAAAATCACTTTCATATTCTTTCTCTACTCTAACGACATACATTATAATTCGGTTTCATTTATATTTTCTTCTTCCGAAAATATACATCTGTGTTCCATCGCTACTCGGAAAGCGCCCCATTTTCTTTATAGGAGCTGTAAAGCCCCCCCCCCTCCGTTCCACCCCCAACATCCCAATCCACCAGATGGCACCAGAAAAACACCGGCCATATCTGAACACACACATGCTGCTGGTATCCGTTGTCTATAGGTTTAAATTCCAAGCTATTTTCGCGGTATTCTAGTTCTTTCGCGGAGGTTAAAATTAAGTTTTTCAGACAGAGTTAATTTTAACTTTTCAGGCGGTCTAGTGGTCCTTGTTTCTGCTGAAGGTGTGGTTGTGTGGATGAGAGTTTATTCCACTCGATGTGCGGACGTGCGGAGCTGAACGGATTGAGAGTTGATATGTTTGGGAAGCGATCTTTTGGGGGAGGGATGGTTGCTTGAAAAGTTGAGGAGAAAAGTTTGTTTGGGGTTAGGCAACAGGGAAGGTTCTTGCGGACAGGATGGTGCCCAAGAAAGAATTTAGTATGCGATGGCCCTCGGACTTTACGTAATATATATAATATCATAGCTTTTCGGTGGGAAGGGACCACTGGGTGCACCTAACCATCCTTGGGCCTTTCATTACACAGTTTCGAAAGACGTGTGTGCCGATGATATGTGCGTAACGTTGCTACCGTTACGTCTGGGCTTTTGGTAAATAACCTTACACAACTATGTTTGCGAATACACATCCTCAAAATGACCAATATTTACTGGGCGGGTCTAAGGATGGGCATTCCGGACTAAAGAGAATGCAAATTTATAGGAATTTGCATGCACTCTACATCTTTAAAACATGGTATTCGGAGTAAAAACAATTTAAGTTTTGGAGCAACAAGACCTCCTGCTGCATCTGCTCCAGTTAAGGAACTTAAAACTGGTTGGAATGAATATAATGGCTTCCGCACATGCCACTTGACATAACCGATTTGGAAATTTAATTACGGGTGCTTAAATGAAAAATAACACGTCTACTCCTAAGTCTAAGCGGTCGCGTTTGTGCAAAGATATTTCTCACAGGCCGGAGTCGTAGGGGAGTCACATGATCGGGAGCGAGGTATGGAGTCACATGATTCACACTGACGTTGACACAAACTGTGCGACAAGAAACGCAAAACTGTGCGTTTGTCGAAGTGTCTTATGCGTTTATATATTTCAAATGGTCCATCAAAACGCATCTATTTTTCGGGGAGAGAGCGAAGAAAAGAAAAAAAACAAAGATTAGCTGACTTTCCGAAGCTAAAAGTTGCTTTACCTTTTTGAAAAGAAAGCACTGAAGTCCTAAGGTGATTGAACAAAATATCTTCTGAGTAAATCTTCAGCAAACACGATCTGAACCAGATACATATGAATTTTGACTGAACATTCCCAGGTACGGGGAAAACTCATCTCTCGAGGGTTTCGTTGTACTAATGCCAAAGATCCGACACAAAATGAAATAATGTGGGTTTTAACGTATAAGGGAAATATGAATATGACTAGAACAAAATAACTGGCAGAATTTTTTTTATTTATTGAAATTAACTTTGATTGGTGTTTTAAGTTGGAATCTCTAAGACAAACATCAGTTTCCTGTTGCAGTATGAACATCCGTGCGATTTTGTAGTAGCCTACGTAAAAAAAAATCAACAAAAATCTAGTGTTGCGCATAACGAAGCAGTGTGAACCAGGGATTACTCGCTTACCGCGAACGGCGGGCAAAAGTGACAGGGAAAGAACTGCAAGAGAACCAGACAAAAAAGGGCACCGAAAGACCATGATGGAAGCTTTTGCATTTTATATTAGAATCTCGGCCAAGAATCAGTAACTGACTGCCAAACATGTTTCACCGATAGAACTCTTCTACCCGTGATGATAGAAGCTTTTGCATTTGATATTAGAATTTCGGCCAAAAATCAGAAAACTGACTGCCAACCATGTTTCACCGATATAACGGATTAATCAACTGTAAATTTTATCCGCAAATATTTCGCAATTGCAGATTTGAAGCTACGGCCTGAAAAGGACCTTTCCGAAGAAGGGCCGAAAAATCGCCATGCCGCCAGAGCCGACTAGCCCGTTTAGCGACACCAAACATGAACCAATTATCGCGAGTGGAAACTCTTTTTAGCCCAATACACTCATAAACTACAGGCTCGATTTGCGTTGCTTCTTTTAATATCTCTACCACACATGACCATGCACTCTTCACCGTAAAAGCCAGAATTTACCTTCCAGTTACCAGATATCTGGGTCTTCTGTACACCCAAGCCAGTTCCTCGAGACACCGTGAAAAGGATGACATACCGAGTCGTTACTAACCAAATTGTTTGGGGGGGGGATATTTACCAACTAGCTGGTCATTTTTACCCAAAACAGGCGATAAAAATCGGCTGTTTTTTTCCGAAAAATCGATAATTTAAAGTTTAACTGGTTGTTTTAAGCAAAAACGACTGTTTTTGAGGAACAACAGTCTGTGCTTTTGTGCGGTTTTTGACGACTGAATAATCGCATCCTCATAATGATCATTATTTGGTCATATGAAAGCACGAATTCGAATTTTCGCAAATTTTTCGCAACCTAGCAAACAACTGTAAGTAGTGAATTCAAAGACAAAAGTGCAAGATGCGAGATTTCAACTCATGGCCGTTGGCTAACAAGGACGCTGCTCTACCACTGAACTGCACAGGGACTAGTGATACCACTGAAACCGCCGAAGGCAAATTCGTCTAAACACTTCACATTCCCATATTTGTCAGGGTAAAAGTCCCTTGTGCAACATTCCATCTTCACATAATAGTATCCCAGAAAACAAATTTTTCAAAAATGGGTCCCATCCAAATTTCCGGTTAGGGGGCAGATGATTTTTCAGAAATCTACTCGACGAGTCTCCACTTCATCCCAATTCAGCCCGCGCGCCTTCCCCCCCAAGCAGTGTAAACAATAATTCAAGCGATTAGGCACGGATTACACATCATAACAATGAAGTTGAGGTGTTCACTAAGTTGTTTAACCAAAGTGAGCTGCCCACTTGGATAATAAATGCACATTTTAAGTGATAAAGTCGCACTGACTTCTCAACAGCTTTGGGCTTGAGGAAAATAAAGGCGAGAAAGTCGGATGTTGCAGAGAGGGGAAAAAATGGGCATTACATTCGCATTTACAGTAAGTATATTGTTTAAAGCCTCAGTGACGTACTAATAATATTAATTAAGGTTGGCCTAAAGTATTTTGTTTAAAGTTTATTCTTAGTCTATAGTTTGTGTTAGTATTTTGCCTGAAGCCACTCGACCCGAATAAAGTTTATTTGCTAATTTCATAAACGTTGAAGATGGCCTCAAAATTCGCTGCTAGAACCTATTTCGTGATGGCCTACATACAAGCTTCTTCTTCCAAGGTCTCATAAACAAAGTCACACTGAAATGGCAGGTAGGTAGGTAGGTAGGTTTTATTTTTAACCAAAATATAAACATTAAATAAAATGACAAGACTAATATATTATTGCAGCAAAAAGGAAGTCCTGAGGACTTGTGGTGCAATTTCCTATGTACTACTAGTATCTAATCACAACTTCGAAAACATTAACTTCCTTCAGGTTGATAACTTTCGAACCCGATTGATCACCTCTCGATAATCTTTTCCGTTGTTCTATAACGCGGGGACTACTCAATTCCTGCCACACGCATAACGAATCACCAGTGAGGAATTAGCAATGGCGTACTAAGTGTCAGATTTCGTCTTATAAAGTACCTTATCCTGACTAATATTTTGAGTGTCTTCTTTCATTTTTATAACATTTCTTGCGCGAAATTGGTTCCTATGTAGGATAGTCATGTGCGATGTCTCAAATCTTTCCCTGTCTTGGCAAAGGACGGAAAGAGAGGGGGATTTGTGCTGAGCTGAGGTTTTGCTCTATAGCTTTATATATTTTAATGCTCTATCCTTTGCCGAACAGGAGTTTTTCCTTATGAGGTCTGCCTTAGAGCAATTTACTTTTACGACAAGATCTTTTCTATTGCGGAAATAGGTTTTCTACTTAGCAAGGTCAAGCAACGTGTCCGACTTATCGACGATCGTGATTAGGAAAAGACAAAGCCACGCCTTCTTTTACCAAAACCTGTTACAGCCCGTACAGAAACCTGGATCTCTTAATGATAATCTAACCTTCGGCTTTTGCTTCACACAAACCCACGCTCCGTTGTGGTCCGAAGTCAAGACTAGAGATGATTTCAAACATCAAACATTCCCATCCTAAATAGCAACTAATTTCGACCAAGAAATATAACGAAAATGAAAGATGTAATTCAGAATATTCGTAAGGGTGGAGTATTTACAAGACGACATATAAAGCTCACTGAACGGCCAATTCGATCAGAAGCCTATAAGATCAATGCTACGGTTGGGCATGTCACAGCTATAATTCTTAGCAATACTTTTGTGGCTCAGTAGGTTCCTTTCACTTCCGGTAGACGGCCATGTCTGAATGCAGTTGACCCGATTATTGTTGTGGTGCAGTGCGTGCTCGGTACTTCTCTAGGAGAATAGTGCGCAAAAGTGAAACTACTGGAGCACAGGATGCCTTCAGAACTGGAGCGGTGACAAACAAATGATAGTCCCTTGATACAAAAAATACAGGCCAAAGAAAGTTCTTACCTGTATTTGGCAGGGCACGGCTTCTCTACACACGAAGTCATCAAGACGTCAGGCTTTTCGGTCAAATCGCAATGGAATTCCTCTACTTCTTCCTCTGTAAGTTCGTCCACGCAAAGGTACTTGATTTTTCTGAAACCTGAAAGAAAATGGCTGATTACAACTTGAGCTCAAGGAATATTTTTACCAGTTAAACATCGCAGGCGATCTCTGGAGACGAATTCATCGCACACCGAACCTAATGATACAAACAAAAAAATTAATTGGTGCAAAGCACAATAAGTATAAGTATAAACTAAATTCAGTAGGCATTATCTTAAGGTTCAAGGGTTTTAATTTAAACTTTTGTAAAAAAAAAACCAAAAAAACATTCATATATAGAGGTCAAAAGCCAACACAAAGTCGACTGACTAAAACCCCGGTCGATTGACAACAACTCTCACTGCCTAATCTTGCCTAATGATAGACGAATATTGAACACTAACAGGAGAAATGATACGAACTATAAAATGACCAATTGTTACAAACAACTGATAGGTAGAATAAAACAAATATAATAGGCCTACAAACTGAGGCATACGCACGCACAGTGTACCTTCTACAGTTCTACCGCTTCCCCGAGTGAAACCGGGAGTCCAAGTCCCCTAAGAAGATTCTCGGAATGCCGATCTACAAATAGTTCAATTAAAATTAACCAGAAAACGCCCGTCCATTTCCCATCTTGGGTAGATTTTCACTTTACTTAGCTCGCTAATCAGGCTAATCAACCAAGTAACAGAACACCGAGTGGAGAATCTAGCGAGTCTTATTTGGCTTTGAACGCAAGAAGGATGGCACAAGATTGGAATCGCTGACAATCCTTCTACGTGTCGTTACATGGCATCTAATGTCCAGTGTCCAGTACAGAGAATAATTGCGTTTTTTACAGATCGACTGGCGATTGGGACTTGTTCCCGGGTTCATCCAGTTGACCGTTTTTTGTCGCTTGACTGGAGTTTGACAGGACCTCCAAGAGAAAGGTGCATCGGATCGACTGTTGACTTTGTTCCCAGTCGATGTTCAGTCAAACGACAAAAAACGGATCGACTGGACCTCCAGTCGACAGTCGATCGCAAAAAACGGCAACTTTCTTTCCAAGCGATCGCAAAAAACGCGATTAATAGTACTTAGAGAGCTTTGGTTTTCGGGGTTCACAGTTCGTAAAGCTATGACAGCTGAGAAAACAACCGAAGCTGAAATTTTGTCTACATTTGTAGGCCGTGGCTTCTAGTTTACCATTTGTGATCTCGTACCCCACTTCCTCTCAATTAAGCAAACAGGTCCCGGTTTGCCTAGTGACTGAAGTTCATCTCGCAAAAAACTATCAGACCTTCGGAGATAAAATTCTGCTTCTTGATTACTTTCGCCTCCCCCCCCCCCTTCCCGCTCCCGGGTCAAAGGATGTTACACATTATTTTGGCCAGTAAAACGACTCGGTACCACCATGGGATCATCTAGCGATGCAATTCGAAAGCATCCTTATCGACAACCTAAAATTAGATCGTAACAATAAAATAAAACAAAGAAAACGTTTAGCTGGTATATAAGTAAAAAGTAAAATATTGCAGCAAATATTTGGCAGTAGCTTATCCAATTCTTTCAAAGACTTATTTCAGGATTTATACCATTTCTGCCTAACAATTAGCCATGTTTTCAAGAATGAGGTTGCGTGTCCGGAAAAACAGAGCATGCAGTCCGACCCACTGAATGACTCGTTGTCATAAAGGGCCGATTAATTGGGAATAATACGTCGGCTGTTGCTAGGATTTTGAAGAAAGAAAAGGTACAGTAGTGTTTTCAATAATGATTTCTGTCGACTGGCTACTGATTCGGCTACTGAAGTGTAGGCATGACAAATTAGGACGGAGGCTCGGAAAACTGAGGACGGTTGCTGGAAGAGCAACCGAAGTATCCGAAAATATATATATCTTTCGCTTAACTCTGAATGAGACAATTGGCTGATCAAGAAAAAACACACAAATCTCGTTTCATAAAATTATTAGCCTATATGTATCAAAATAAATTTTCCATTCTTTGATTTTACAGACCAGTGTGGATGGATTCGTGCTCGAATCCGATTGTGGGTGGTTATATAGATTCGAGGGAAGGAGATACTCGGAATTAGGAGAAGGCTATTGGTAGTTCAAACATTCTTTAGTAAAAAAAAAGCTTTCTAAAAAAAAGACATACATTTTTTTGCTTCTTCTTGAAGCGATGGGAAACGGCTAGCAGTAGCAAGAATCCGTGTCCAAACTTGGACAGAGGGAAGATTTTTGGAGTCCAAAAAAAGAAACTGACAACTCAATTAAAATCCTCACCGAAAGGGTTCCAGCAGTGATGGATGAAACGAGGCGTGAAATCTCACAACAATCAATCTACATATCTGGCTACTTCTTAATCACTTCTCTCTCAACCGTTTAATTTTCATCTCGGCTGAAAACGAGCTTCTCCAAGTTTTTCTACAAAATTAATGGATACTGTTCTGTAAAGTAGGTTCGATGGAACAGCAAAACATTCCACGGGCCATGGCTTTTAAAATGGAAAAAAGAGACCGCAAAAAAAGCCGTGGGAGAAGTAGTACAGAAGTGAAAAGTAAATAGGTTAAAAAGTAACAGTGGGTTAAATCGACAGAAGAAAATATACGAGAGTTTCTACTACAATCCTAACGATGCATTTTATGACAGGCGATAAGTCCATTAAAAAGAACTATAATACATCTTTGGGATTGAGCCCAACCAGATAAATTTAATTTGGGCCACCTATTCATCTGTTTTAAGAATATTTTCTGAGTTAAGTAACCATTACTGCCTAATACGGTATTAATACTGTATATTATTATATTATTAGGCGTACTATGTTACCTTAAGAATATTTTTTTTTGTAAATTAAAAAATACATGTAAACTACGAATATATATTATCGCCCTTGCTGAGGGATATCACCCTGATATCGCTGCGCTCGGGCGATATCAGCCTATAACACCAGCACACCATGCACTCCCATGATATCAGTCCTATCCTACCCAGGGCCAAAATTTTCTGGTATTGCCCTGATGTTACAAGAGCCAGCCGGGCGGTAAAGATTGAGCCGGGCGGTAAAGATTGAGCCGGGAGGTAAAGATTGAGCCGGGCGGTAAAGATTGAGCCGGGCGGTAAAGATTGAGCCGGGCGGTAAAGATTGAGCCGGGCGGTAAAAACTGAGTCGGGCGGTAAAAACTGAGCCGGGCGGTAAAAACTGAGCCGGGCGGTAAAAACTGAGCCGATCTCCAAAAAAATTAATAAAAGACATCACTTTCAGGAGGAAAAACAAAAAAACACTAATTGGGCAGCAGTAAAGTTGCAGTCTAGGCCACCTTGCAGTAGTGATAGCCAACACAAAAAGCGCCATGCAAAAGTACCAAGTGGATTGATATGACAAAGTCAGGATGAGTGCTAACAACCAAGAACCATTAGCCTAGGTAAACAGCCATGCCTCACCTATAGATCTTGGAAATTCTCATCTCGGAGCAAATCTGGCTTAGCTCGTGTGAAAAAATCCAACCAGAATTTGGTCCAACGTTGCGTACGGTCGGCATGCCGGCAGTGCTTTTCAAATATTACGCGAGGCATTACAGTGTTGTCACTTGCGGTTACGCTTGCTCGCTTGCGCTGCACAGTGTACTAGTGTTATAATAATTATCACCCTTGCTTGTCTTCGGGCGATAGCGGAAAATTTGGCCCTTGGGCAGCATGATAGGCAGATATCACCCTCGCTGTCGCTCGGGCGATATCAGCCTATCATGCTACCCGCGGGCCAAATTTTTCCGCTATCACCCTCAGCAAGGGCGGTAATATATGATATGATTTGATATGATTTATTTGCTTAAAGCCCGAGGGCCATCGCATACAAAATACAAAAAAAAGAAACAACAACAAACAAACAAATATCTCATGCCATCATGCCATCCGCGGGCCAAATTTTCCGCTATCGCCCGAAGAAAAGCAAGGGCGATAATGATTACAACATTTTTTTTTAATTTTCTGGTATTCCCCAGATGTTAAAAGAAAAAAATTCCAACCGTGCGTTATCACTTGATATCGCATGGCTGGCCGGGCGTTATCGCTTGATAATAACGCCCGGTTGGAACTTTTTTTCTTTTAACATCAGGGCAATACCAGAAAATTTTGGCACTGGGTAGGATAGGACTGATATCATGGGACTGCACGGTGTACTGGTGTTATAATATAATAACTTGGGATGTGATATGTTGTGATTTTGCTAACGTTATGCTTAAAAAGATTGCAATGAAGAGCTGAAAAAACGCCAAAAAAACATCTGGTGACTATTCCGATATCATGATGATAAACAGAAAAGTCAGCAGACATTTTTTCGGCGGTGTTTCGGCCAGTCAACCACAAAGCCCTGATATTTGGATACCCTATGCCAAACGCTGGATATATCTAGCATTTGGCATAGCCTATGCCTAACGCTGGATACCCTATGCCAAACGCTGGATACCTGTTGGCACTCTAACGCAGGCCTATCTCACTATAGGTGAATTCTGATTGGTTTATTTCTGAACTTCAGTCAAATCATCACTACTTTACTGTACTGGCAACAGGTAATTAGCGTTTGCCATAGGGTATCCAGCGTTATGCATAGGCTATGCCAAATGCTAGATATATCCAGCGTTTGGCTGTTGGCATAGGGTATCCAAAAATCAGGGGTTTGTGATAGACTGGTTTCGGCTGTTCTTATATGCATAACATTCAATTCGTAGTGCTTGCAAAAACACAACAGCTAGCATCACAAGCGTTATCTGCTGAAACTGCGCATCTGTTATATTTTATGATAAAACTTCTGACAGTGTACTTCTTCGACAGTCATCGTACTAACAGACTGACGACAGGACAGACAAACTTCACAATTCATAGGTATCCCGTCACTTACGTGGATCCGAAACATTATCTTATTACCATTTAATAAATAAGCAGCATCAATCGTTCAAACGGTATATCTCTAGTTCGAAGCTTCAGGCCTGGCTTAAAAGCAGATGTCTCAGCACGTTGGTCCCCCGAGTACGGTAAACACAACCCTTGTTGACCTTTCTGCTCTTTAGCTCGATATTGCAACCCAAGAGCTATTGCTACCTACTGTGCTATTAAGACCAAAAACGCACATAAATATAATGTTCCAAACTATGAACATGTGTGGAATACCACATATCTAGATACCATACACTTTGTTTGCCAAACTTCCAAATCACCTGTGCGATCATACTCCTATTCTTCTGATGATTTATAAACATTCACTTCAAGTGGGGGTCCTTGCTATAGACTCCTTCTTTTGTTGTCGTGTCTATTGATGGTATTTCATTGTGCGGGGAGTGCAGGGAAAAGTAAATTCAGACTTAGCCGTTCGTTTCTGTGAAAAAAAAAAAAAAAAAAATGGAATGGCTCGGCTAGGGATTTGGCGTACAATGGATCTTCTAATTTCATGTCATACCATTTCATACCATAACATATAAAGGGCAGTCAACCGGCCGGCACCCGATAAAGAAGTGCTCATAGTGTAGTAGCCTAGCCTAGCACGAAGTGGGGTAGGTCAAGAATTAATAAATAATCAGAGTAAACCATATTAGGAATGATGTAGCTCTTCCTAGCGGCGGTGGAATAACCGGTATGGGCACGACCCTAACAGGCATATGCTTATCTTAGCCTATTACTATCTTTCCGCGAAACCCAATACTTACACGGGTCAAAACAGAAGTTTTGTCTGGAAACATGACACTTAGAAGTTAATAACGGATATTTCCTCGTAAAATTTAACACAATAATGCGCAAACATGTGTTATCTGTTATCAAACTTCTGACAGTGCAGAATTAATCGTACAAAGACCCAACTTCCTTACCCTCCACACACACACACACCCCAACAATATAGAATCAAAGGGTGATGCAGCTTACCTGAACCACAGGTTACTGAGCAGGCTCCGACCGGTTTGTCGGTCCACTTGTAGCCATTTTTGGCTCCACATATTCTACCGTCACCTCCACAAATTCCACACTTGTCAACTGTAGTGTTGCTTCCAACGACTAAGTCACATCCCACCGGCTACAAGAAGAAAACGCGTCATACTACGGTACTGATACACATCCTCAGCTGTACTAGTAAAACTACACTGTACAACTATACTTTGTCATATATTCGTTTTCCTAGAGTAGCCTTACCAAGAATGGCCGATCGCTAGAATACTACGCAGCTGACGTACCCGTGCAGCGCAAACAAATCTGGAAGAATAATCGTTTCCTAGTCTCCTTTGGCTATTCGTTCAACATTATCTTCCACAGCTCTCTTCCGAGTGTTGCGACAAGTAACGGAGACGTGTTGGGAAAAAGTTCACGCACAGAAGCGGTACTGTTTCTGATAGCTGCGGTATCTTCAACGACCTCTTCCAGCTATTTGGCATATACAGTAAATTGATTGAAAATTGATTCATTGATAGCTTGCTTGACTACATCAAATGGTTTTCTCCTGGGGACCTTCGATATCATTGGAAATATAACTGAGGCTGAAATTGTTGTTATTATTGTGTTGCGAGAGCAACACTTCTGTTTTGTCCTGAGGTGTTTTTTTTTCGTAGTACCCCGATTTCAGCTTATTGTTAAAAAGCGGTAAGGGTCTAACCTATGCGGTTTTTACGGGAAGCGGACCTTGGGCCGGATTGACGAATATGACATTACATTTTGGAAGGCTCCGTAAAACTCTTGCCTGTGGCCAAAAAGGATGTTTTTGTTTGTCGTCGAGCGACAGCCTACGGTGTGTGAAGTGGAGTTGCCTAGACTATGTCAGACAGGACTTCCTGAAGTTACCAAGCTTTCGTTTCATCAAACCATGTTTCTGCTTTCGAGTGGAAAGCTCCGTTTAGCAAGCAAGCAGGCAGAAACCAGTTGCAAATTAAACATGAGGCGTATTCTCGCTGTTCCCCGCGGACTCCTCGGGGAATCGAAAGGAACGGCGAGAATATAAGGAGTCACTCCACGCGGACTCCGCGTGCAGAAAACAGCGAGAACACGGGGAATGCTTTCAAAACGGATTTTTTTTTCGAAAAAAAAAATATGCAGTTGACGAAATTAGTCTGGATCCGCTTTATTTTTGGTTTTGTTTATTCTGATTGTTTTTAATTAATTTTACATTGCAACAACACCAGCAAAAATTGACTCCCCTACGAATCTGAAAGGGAGTCCTTTTTGATGATGGTGATGATAATCGGAGCATTCCCCGTCCGTGGGGACTCGCGAGAATACGGGGAGTGAGTCCCCGGGACAAACAAAAACGCGGGGACTCCTCAAGTGGAGTCCTCGGGGAACGACGAGAATAGGCCTATGGGCTAAATTCTGTAAGTGATAAATATGTGTGGTAGTTCCCCGGCCCCACAGCCAATATATCTTCTCTGAGTGATAAATAGAAAAATTTACAGAAACAAGAAAGTGGCATTTTCCCACGGATCCGAAAGTGCTGCCATCTATTGTGTCTACCCATTTCTGTTCGTGATTTCTGCTGAGTTTATCATTATATTTTTTGCATTTCGGATTGAGGAACATAAATGGTATCAGATGTTCCTCCTGAACTTCTCTCATTGCTAAAGAGGTTAGACCTTATCCTTGACTCCTTTCTAAGTGGTGATATTAGAAAGTTGGCCTACAGCAAAAAAGGCCAACTTTGAACTAATACAGATAGAATTTTATTTTCAACGGCAACAGATAGACCTTGATGAGCTGATCAAAGTACATGTTGTCCGCTTTTCGGTACAAAAATTCCTTCATGAGATACAACAGTTTGAAAGTTTGAGGGGTTGACAACTTTAGTAGTAAGGTAGGCTAAACACTGACCAAAAATAGGCCGATCCCAATTGGTAGACATGTAGGGTACTTGTAAGCAACAATCGGCTGTTAAACCATAGTCATCTTCGGCGATGAGGGATTAGCAATTTTTGCTAATTGGTGTACCTATTTATCCTATTATTTGTTTCCACTTTCCAGTGTACTATTGATCATAAGAACAATTTGGTACCATGTCTATCACCGGGAGTCAGGGAGATGGGCTTGTAAGTAAGAATCGGTTGCTAGTAGGGGTTCATGAGGGGCTATAAATTTTGCAAATTAGAGCAAATTTTATTTGATTTCTATAAATCTGAGTGTAAGAAATTTAGTCTCCACGGTCTATCACTGTAACTTAGAATTAAATTGAGCGTTTACGCAACAGATACAAATGATAATCTAAAACAATGACATAGTTTCGGAATAATTAGTAGAGTGGCATCTACGGTATTTTGATCCTGAAAAGTTGCGGATAGCTGTATAATACCAACTAGGTTATATAAGATAATGTTCCAAGTTTTCACCAGTTTTACCCTTCTATGTTTGAATCGTTCGAAACAGAAGAGTAGATACAACAAATTTAGACAACAACACATCAGTCAATTTATAAACAATAAGTAATTTACATAAGTAGCCTATGTAGCAACTGGCCAAGACCCCAAACATATTGGCCTACTTAACCTAAAATAAAAAAAATACAACATCACAAAATAATATAATATAAAACATCTTTTATAGTTTTTAGGATAAATCCACATCCAAAAGGTATATTCTTTTCACGAGAACTTGATAACAACTTACGAACAAGAACTATTCATAAGGTTGACATAACAAATGCAATAGGCATAGTGGTACATCAATTTACCATTCAAGACAAGGTGTCTTTAAAACAGAATTTCGGTAGTCAACCTGACAAGCCCCAGCAGGTATCTCTGTCCCATGGTTGTCATTTTAAAGTCGCTTCTATTCAATATAAAAAGTAAATTCTGTCCCTACTTGTCTCTGGGTGTGATCTTCCCTGTGGTGAGGGTATAAATGGGGATTTCAAGCGGAGATTTCGAGGTAGGATCCTTGTCCGTCGTGTGAGGTTGGAATTTAGTCACCCACAAGATCGAAAAACTATTAGAAAAATGGGCCGAACTTTTTGTCACATTGACAATAGGATTTCTTAGGTGTGGAATTTTAATCGATTGCGGCCGCAGAGAGTAGGCTAGTGTGAAAATGGGGTGAATGATAATGAACTTTTCGGGTATTTTTCACATTCTGCGACAAAAAGATCGAAAATGCATAGCCTTTAAAGTTTAACCGAAAAGGGCTAGGATAGGACAATCTAGTTACCCATCACTTATTCACGTAAATTTGCTTGAAGACCCGCTGAAAATGAGTTACTTCGTTGTTCCGCTATTCACGAATAATCGATTTTCAAATAGTGGAATTTCCCTGTGATTTGTGGTGCCTCTATGCGCTTGTATTTTTGTTGTATGCCTTACGAGAAATATTTATCATTTCTTTTGTTCAGGCACTAAGCAATCGTTATCAGTCTTACCACTGCCCACTGAAAAGCCGCATTTGTGTTGAGATTAAAATTTCCCGCGTCATAGTAGAATTTACGCTGTGAGGACGGCCGGAGATATTCTGAGCCTCACAACTAGAGCAGATAGTGGAAAATAAAAAAATCCCTTTGCAGAATCCAAATAATTCAGTGTGTCCAGTTAAATGACACACAAATAAGTTGGCTTTTCAGTTAAACTTTAAGTAACGTGCACACACAGTCCGATTTTCACAGACAGATGCGATTTTATTCGTTCTCTCCACACTTCGGACTATCAAATGCATGCTTCGGTCAAAATATTTCGATCTTCTATTTTTATCGGAGCGAATTTTAAAAGCGAGCGATAAACTGTCATCTGTGTCCAGTATTACTGCAAACACTGATGATGAAGAAACAAATTATCTTATCCGCCTGTAAAGTTTCGCGATCGTGGGGCAGACCAACCGACAGACGGGTGGACGGACAAACGCTCGATCGCAAAATGACGCTTCGGCCTTTGACCGCAAGTGCTGAAGTCGCAGAAAAATTTGACAATATCTGGTTTAAATATCTTGCGGTTACGGCAGACTTACTATCTGCGACGGAAGTGCGTATTAAAAAAGACTCTACCAAAGGCAAAACAGTCTAGCCAAAGAAATACTGCTTTGGTCTCCGATTAGGCGGTAGATGGAGAAGCTAAAGCCCACAGTCCGATTCCAGCGGAGTCTGATTCACAAGTGCGCCTATTTTCGATTTCCTTTCACAGTTGTTGCCATGCTTTGTCTCTCAATCTACACATGGAGAGTATTCTCAAAATACGGACGTCTTTCGCCAGGTATGTACAAACCAATCAGAGACAAAGTTAGTTGGCGATGTTCGTCAAGATTGCGCATAATAGGCAATGCGTTTTCCTGAGATTGTGTGAGAGTTAATGCATATCAGCCGATCTAATTTTTTTTTCCGGGGAATTTGAACTGGAATGCGGCAAGTGTGCGCTCGCGGTGGGAAATTGGAAAGATAAGCTCTTCAGTGCACCTTTAAATACAACATTTTGTTCGGTCGCTTGCACTTTTCCTTACCGAGATCAGGCTATGTAATTATTAAAAATTACAAAAAAAGGTTAAATCCACATAACTAGACTAAACCCTGATCTGTTAGCAACTCGGCGAGGAATTCAGAGTGTTTGGACCAGTTGACACAACACCCTGCTCTTTCCACGGTACCCTAACGTGCACACCGCGCCTGGTCTTACAGGGCTAATGCTACTGACGGTTTCATCATCTTGACAATCTGCTCATCATTCTGAATGACAATCAGCAACACAATCTACACACAGACCAATTGCATAAATCGTCACGTCAAATTTGTTCGCATGATTTTGAACAAATCGGCGGCATCAGGCACTTGAAAAAATTTCTTGTGAACTTGGCGAAATCTCACAGCCGACTTTGTTCTCTGTTTCCGTGCTGTCAACTTCCTAATTAACACCTCGTTAAAATGTCATCGACGACAGTGGATCTTATGATAGTGCAACTAGGCGCTTGGTTCGCCAAGTATGAAGGGAAATTCCTAGCAGGCATGAACCAAGCTTATCAATAAATGTTTCCATGGGTCCCTCCTATTTAACACATTTGATTTCACAAAGATAAACTGAACAGAAAAAAATAGTGCAGCAGGAAGAAAGAAAAAGAAAACGAAAAAGAAAAAGGGGCTTGTCGGTCAAAAAAAAATCTTCGCCCTGAATGGTGGGTGGAAAAATGGTTGTAGCAGCCACCGGAAGGTCCTGGACAGTATATCGTAACTTATTCGCGAAAAAAATGAATCAGTGAAAAGAGCAAAGCGAAAGTTCTTTTCGCTCCGAGGAATGTATAACAAATCTGCAGTAATTAATTTACAGTAGAAGCGAGAAGGATACATTTATGTCCTTTTGCAGGAGTAGTAAAGTAACTATCCCAAGTTCAGGTTCAATGAATAGGCTACCATCACTAATTCTACAAAATAAAAAGTTGCACAATCCGACAGAGAGCAGACCACAAAAAAGTCAAACTTAAAACAAAACTACCAAATACTGATCTAACTACAAAACTTAAATTAATAAAGGTATAAAGTATGATTAATAAAAATAACTTTGATTAAAAAGATAACGCCAAGTACGAGTCACTAACGCCTGTGCGACACCCGCGGCAGCTCGGGCTGTTTCGGAATGAAAGGGATTATATACGGAGATAAATAAGATATGATAATTGCACCACATGTATCAGTCACCATTTACCCTTCAAGGAATAAACTTGTTAGTTGTCATCGAGTGAGTTTGGTCAGTTTGGCATGGGTGGATCGTCACAGAACTGCTAGGGTTGGGAGGTTCCCGGTGCTCCAATGCATAAATTGCCTATTTACATAGTCGAGCTTCGTACTATACACGATTTTGCAAGTTGACACTCCCTCAGATAGACAAAAAATCCCATCAAAATGGCTCCTGAACATCAAATGTAGCAAGCGAAGAAGCTGGTGAATATATATACATAGGCTACGGTTTTTCTGGTTTATAATTAGCAGATTTTGCACCTAGAAGTATCAACAGTTGCTTTGTCTTGCAGTACTCGTTACCACCAGGTGCAGAGCCCGTGATCAAAATTACCTACAACCTGTACGATTACCCTACAACTTTTTTTGCCTTTTCAAAAATGGTAAATTATAGGCTGTCCGTTGCTGTCCACGTATGTATGATGCAAATGATGCAGGCAAAAAATATTACGCATTCCCATGAGGAGGGAGACAACAAAAAATCTCCAGTAGCAACTGTTGGCCGCACGCGTCGCCTATCCTGACAAACATGTTTTAACAGTTTAGCAAAAACAATAAAATAACGAGAAGCCGACGAGGCGTCATTATCAAAACCAGTGATAGCCAAATAAAGACACAACACTTCCAAGCAGGTGCTGCGCACTCCGAACATTTTGTGGTAGGCCTAACCTGTTACAGGAATTAGCCACATTCGCAATGTCCAAGTCAGGTCGCTATTTCAAACCAATACTCGGATTATCTAGTAGAGCAATCAGGAAGCACAGGACTCGTCAAACAGAATTAACCTGCTGGTGTAGCCTACGAGTAAAAATTATAAATAAGGGAAGGGCTAAACACTTGCCACTGTCTATTTCTTTCAATAATTTGTTTAAGGTTTTTCTGTAGTCTCTGCTGCAAATCCACTACACTTTAAAGTGTCCAATAAGCAGAGCGAATGCTATCGAACCTACTAAATAATTAGTGAGCGAGAGAAGTGTTGCGTTAAAGGGTTAATTTGGTGTCTGTTATTTGTGACTAATGCTGACTGGTGTTAGGATTTTGCAGAAAGAAAAATACAGCTGTGTTCCCAATAATCAATTCTATCAACCCTTAATTCTCGAGCGTTTTACGCGATATAAAGCAATACCTTTACTTTACTATTCGGCATGTTTTTGCATCAGACAAACAGTGTTCTAAAAAGAGCAGCGGGCTACTAAGTCAGACTGCTCTGGATCTCAACACCGAACACATTCCCTGGACAACGGCAAACTTTAGCTCTTTAAAGCAGAACTGAAACCTAATGAAAATCCATTGTTTTACTCGTCAATAATCTTCTATCACCAGTCCGCCTAATTTTTTTCCTTTGACAGTGTTTGCTCTCTAATCTTCCCATGGAGAGAATTTCACAATTAAGCCCCGCCTCTCACGTTGTTTGCGATTGGTTCAGTCGGAGGTGCGGACATGAAAAACTAATCAGCAATAATGTTTGTTGGCGATGCTGGTCAGGATTGCGCGTCATAGGTAGTGTGCTTTCACAAATGGAGAGATATTGCGAGAGTTAATGTATAGGATCTGATATAGTTTTCTTCCGTGAAATTTGAACTGGAATGCAACAACATGCCCGTGGTGGGAAAATGGAACAATAAGCTTGCCAATAAACCTTAAAGAAATTCAGACAACCACTAGGCTTACATCTGGCACAGAAGCCACGACCCCCCCCCCCGGCAAAAAGCCAATGCATCACCCAATAATCACCGGTACACCCGTTTCTGTCGAGGCTTGACCCCTCGTCACGAAGTGATTGTGTCATGTCATTTCAAAGAATTAGAGGAGGATCTTCACGCCAAGCGAAGTGCCTTCGAAGAATGAAACAGAATTTCCTTTTGAAACTTTATGGAGAAACAGCGTATTTAAGATCCATCAAAGCGATAGGCCAAACTTGGAATGTGACAGAATACAAAGACGATCGACAAAGGCTTACAAGTTGCCCTTTCAGCAGATTTTCAGAAATAACAATACTCACCATTTTTGGTGTCAACAAATCAAAAAATAGCCGAACATTGAAAGCCTAGGGCTACTACCTAATGTTAAGCTATAACCAAGTTCCTGCTCGAGGCAACAGCTTACACTAGTCTATGAACCGCAACACAAATTAATGCTTTTCTTTTCGCTATTTAGGCAACAGAAGAACTACTTTCTACTTTAGCCAGCTGAAACCCCCTTAAAGGCTAAAACTGCTTAACACAGCTGAATTTGTGTCATAGCCTACACGAGCATATCTGGAAAAATCGGGACTTGGTGGTAATGCTTTAGCTCTTCTATTTCAAACACATCAGCATCCTTATGTAGCCTCCAGGACTATGTTGTTTTTGTTTTAAAGCTGAATAGGCTTTTACTCAAGGCAATGGGATGAACGCGGCAGGGAAGGAAAGGCTTAAACAAAGAACAAGAATGGCTGTCAATCCCTTTCATTATCTGCGTTTATCACATATGGAAGATAATCACTCTATCCGACATGTCAGTTTAGTCACTCAATTGAGATCGAGTGGAGAATAACACGTTTCTAGCCACAACATTCCGACAATCATACCGTTTTGCTGTAAACTGACAACAAATTGGTTATAACTGGAAGTAGGTAGGAGCAACCTCGAACAGAAATAGCTCGCTCTTGGGTTAATAAAATAAACCGAGTTAGATTTTACTCGAGATTTCATTGGCTTATTCCGTCCCTCGCCGTAGATATTTATTTTAACTGATTTTCTATATTAAGAAACAGTACGCTGTAAGGGATATTAAGTTAACCCAAACAAACTTCCTTAGCTTGTTCCCGCCGCTCATAATTTATTTTAGATAATCGCTATTTCTAAAATTTTAGAGCTTTAGCCCCTTCCCCCTCTCCACCTTGTCCGAGCGTGGACAAATTCCAAACACTGAATGTAAGAACCTCGGTAAGAACAAAATGAGTAGGTCAGGGTAAACATAAACTAGACCTACGTTGCCTGGGCAACGTGATGTGTTGCAGCAACCTTTGTTCGGCTTCGCCGACTAAAGTGTTGCGAGAGCAACACTTTGGTTTGTTTCTTCGCTAACGGTTAAAGGCTGAAGTTGTCAACCCATCGAGGTTTCCAAAATGGTATGTTCCAATCCAAGAAGATTTTTTTTTTAACTGATGACACAATCTGTAATCACATGGCTATAACAACAGAATATCGGAAGTAGGGAGTAAATTGACTTTGCAGCCAGTTGAACTTTATCCTTTTCAATCGTAGCTATCCTGACTGGTGAAAACTTGGAACATTATATAATATAACCTAGTTGGTATTATAAAGCTATCCATGACTTTTCAGGGTCAAAATACCATAGATGTCACTCTACTAATTATTGCGAAACTATATCGTTGTTTACATTATTATCTTTTCTATCCGTGCGTTAACACTTAATTCCAAGTTATAGTGATAGACCATCGCCATAGACCATTCTAGGATCTCATAAAAATGACAATACTTTAGGAATCGATTCTAACTTGCAAGTCCCTCTCCCCGTGATAGACATGAGCCAAGCTTTCTTCTCATCAAAAACACCGGAAGCAAAATAGGTACACAAACTAGGAAAAGTCGGAGACCCCTCACTATCGAAGATGATTATGGTCTAACAGCCGATTGTTACTTACAAGTCCTGACATGTCTCACAATTGGGTTCCGCCTATTCTTTGTTTGAGCGTGTATCCTACCACTAAAGTTGTCAACCCCTCAAAGACTTAATTCTAAGTTATAGTTAGAGACCATAGAGATTTTCTTACCCTCAGACTTACAGAGATCAAATAAAACGTGCACCAACTTGCACAAGTTTCTAGCCCCTCATGAACCCCTTCTAGCAACCGATTCTTGCTTACATGATATTTATAGAGATCAAATTTAATGTGCACCAATCTGCAAAAGTTTCTAGCCCCTCATGAACCCTTTCTGGCAACCGATTTTTACTTGCAAGTCCATCTCCCCGCAATAGACATAGTACTAAATGATTCTCACGATCAAATACACCGGAAAAAAAGTAATAGGATTAATAAGTACACCAACTAGCAAAAGTTGATAACCCCTCATCACCGAAGATGATTATCGTCTAGCAGCCGATTGTTACTTACACGTCCCCTACATGTTTCGCAATTGGGATCGGACTATTTTTGGTTTCAGTGTAAACCTTACTACTGAAGTTGTCAACCCCTTTAAACTTTCGAACTGTTGTATCTCATTAAGGAATTTTTCTACCAAAAAACGGATGACATATACTTTGATCAGCTCATCAAGGTCTATCGATTGCCGTTGAAAAAAAAAATCTATCTGTGTTAGTTCAAAAGTTGACTTTTTTGCCGTAGGCCAACTTTCTAATATCACAACTTAGAAAGAGCAAGGGATAAGCTCTAATTTCTTTAGCAGTGAGAGAACTTTTAAAGTTTAAGAGGCATATCTGATATCATTTCTCTTCCTCAATCCCAAGTGCAAAAAATGGAATGATAAACTCAATAGAAATCACGAACATAAATGGGCAGAAACAATAGATGGCAGCACTTTCGGACCCGTGGGAAAATGCCACTTTTTTCTTTCTGTAAATTTTTCTATTTATCACTCAGAGAAGATATATTGGCTATGGGGCCGGGGAACTGCCGCAAATATTTAGCACTTTTAGATTTTAGTCCATCTTCAATTTGAAAGTGGTGCCTGTCTGCTTGCCTGCTAGAACGGAGCTTTCCACTCGAAAGCAGAAACATGGTTTGATGAAACAAAAGCTTGGCTGCATAACTTCAGTTAGTCCTCTCTGACACAGGCTATACAACTCCACTTCACTTCACACACCGTAGGCTCTGGCTCGAGGACAAGCAAAAACCATCCTTTTTGGCCTCAGGCAAGAGTTCTACGGAGCTTTCCAAAATGTAAGGTCATATTCATCGATCCGGCCTGAGGTCCACACTTTCCGTAAAAACCGCAGAGGTTAGACCCTTACCACTTTCTAGTAATAAGCTGAAATCGGGGTGCTAGGAAAAAAAAAAACCACGACAAAACCAAAGTGTTGCTCTCGCAACACAATGACCGCACACTATGCGTGGGTATTGCAACTAGATATTGCTTTTCCAATATATTCATCTACAACCAAACGAGTTTGCAGTCGGGGCTGTAGTCACAATTGAGCAGAAATCCGACTGCCTTTGCTGGAAACGATCTGCATAAGCCTACTAATGCCCACGCCCCGACCTACAAGAACAAATCGCACAGAGGATGCTATCTCAGATCCCGATCGGATTTCAAATTACAAAAAGTACCATTTCGCCCCGAAAGTTCGGCTTCTTTTAGAACCATGATAGCATCTGTTGAGGGGTCTACAACACTCCTCCCAAGCCATGGACTTACTGCACTGCACCCATCCTTGGTTTACACTGATGGGATTTCTCGCAAAAATCTGCATTTTCTACGACACAAATCGTGCGGCGAACGACGCGAAACATTGCGTTTTCTTGCAGTGTGTCGAATATGTGAAAAAAGTCAACTGGTCCAACAACGCACGAGTGTTTCGGGGGGGGGGGGGAGAAAACAAAAATTAGTTTATTAAAATGAAAGATTGCTTTTTTGTTTTAAAGCAACTTGAGTGATTTATTTAAATTTGGAATTCTTATGTGTGTGGTTGTGACGATTTGCGGACCCGAGGGCAACTGATCGAATAACATTTTTGAAATTGGTGGCTAGTATAAAGTATAGTATACAAAACTGACGTCTGACAGTTGGAAAATGGAGCTGAAATGAGATGAAGATTGAATTTTTAAGGTAAACTGATGTGTAGAAGAATGATCAAAGTAAATTGTATGTTTATTTGTTTGAAAAGAGTAGGTGACGTTAAAGAGATTATCACATAAATTAACTTCACCGAGTGGATGAGAAGCCATAGCCAAAAAAACTGAAAAATACAGAAGAAATTCAAAAAAATGTTACGCGAGTTAAAAAAAAAAAAAAAAAAGCACCCTGAAACACTCGGCTTTTACCATTATCCTTCCCATTTGACCTGTTTAGAGGCGAGAACAAAACCAGAGAAGTGTTCAAGTAAGGACAGGTCATCTTCTGTACAATATTTATCTTAATCTAGGATTTACGTCTGAACTATTTTATCTCCACTTTTCTAACTTAGGATCAGATCTGACCGAGATAGGCTCAAGCCTGTGGATTTTGTTGAAGTTGATCTCGTTTCAGCGAAGCATACCTTTATAGGTTCATAGTCTTACCCCACCTAATTTGGCCCGCTGGTCAATTTCCAACCCCTCAACCCGCCGACATTCCATGGTAGGGACATGATTGCGACCGCCGTTAAAAAGCCACTATAAAATCAAACAATCACAGTTGAAGGACTAAAGCGTTAAAATCGAATATTTATCGACTACTTACCATACATTTACCATCAATACAGAGATCGAGGGCCCCCTCTCGACATCTGGTACCGTCCTGTACCTTTTCGGCCAGTCGAACAATAAGCCCGTCGGTCGATCGGCATGTCAACGAGCAGGGGGTATCGGGGTCGGGGTGGACAACCCAATTTGTTAACTGTCCGCGATAGGAGACTTTATCGGAAGTCTGACACTGCTCTTGACGGAAGTCAACGGAGTCGAAACAGTACTGGAAGAAAGACGCAACTTTATGTACCGGATCCCTTTTGTCAGAATAGGATACACACTCCGTCATGGCTCTTTGGATCTGGCAGTGCAAGACCCAGTCGTAAAATAGGTATTTGTAGAAATCTAAGTAAAAATAGGTATTTGAAGAAGTCTAAGTACAACGTGCAAACTTGAGTAGCTCTTAAAGGGCCCCTCTTACTTATTCGGCCTTTTCGATTATACCTGGCTCCCATACAGAATTATAAGCTTCAGAAATCCCCGTCCTTCGCAGTTGTTCGTTTTGCATCCACGAACTTTTAGCGCTTTTTTGGCGAGCCTAGTTTGTCAGTCACGACAAACAAGCTTCACCGAAAGCTTTCAAGTCCGCCACAAATGTTTCAGAAAAAAAGTGCATGAGAAGCTTCAAAATATGTTTATTTTTATTTTTAGACGACTTGGTAGGCCGACAGGCCTATCTTGCGGTTCGGACTCCTTTTCTTTTGCTTGGTTTTTCCCACTTTTTTTTACCACGGCGCGCGTAATTTTCAAATATTATGCGTCCAACCTCCGCGTCGGAGAGGGGAAGTCTGGATGAAGTTGACAAGCGCCAACAAGAAAATTGCTTATTTCAGGGGGCAAGTATTTGTATTTTTGTGAACAATATTATTGAACCAGCTTATCGTGGAAGCTGAATTGGGCCATAAATCTGAAAGCTTCAATATACATGTAAACTCCGTAAGCTTCATGGTTTTCGGAACCCCCGTTCAGGTTGTAACGACGTAAAGACGAACTAGAGATCCTGGTTGAGGGCAACCAAAAAAGTGGCAACATAGGAATTTCAGAATCAGCGAAACCTAGTAGCCTATCCACACTAGGGTAATTAAAGATGGTTGTGTTTCAGATACTCATTCCATGTTCGACCACTAAAGTGGCAACATAGGAGTTCCAGAATCAGCAAAACCTAGGATGCCCACTAAGGTCATTAAAGGTAGTGGTGTAAGTGGTGTTACTGTTGCTTCAGACTGAAAGTTGAAGCTTCATATTGAAAATTGACGCAGAGCGCTCAAAACAGCGAGCAAATTTTCCGCTTCAAATTCTAATCACTCTTATTTTTAAACCTTATTAAAACCTAATTAATTTTACGCATTAAACTATGTTTAGCTATTTCGTGTTATTCTGTAACGTGAGTCTGATGATTATTTATTATTTATTCTGACTTTACACTAATTTGTACAATTACTCTGCAAACATGGCTGAAATAAACGATTATACTAAAATGAGTAGGGACTGACTGGCAGGTGCCTTTCACTTCATTTTGACTAGGAGGAGTTTGGCTACGTGTTAACAGCATTAGCACACTTAAGGAAACTAAGATTTTGTGTCCGCCCCACATTATCGTCCTTTAAAAACCGTATTTCACGCCGTTCTTATCACACCACGAATATCCGGTACTTTGCGCAGAAAATGGGCCAGGAGTATTCAGTCTTCAACTTAAAATGCCTTCTTTGCTAGAAAACAAACGAGCACAACAAGAATAATTTTTTTTTCAAGAAGGATTCAATGTCGCAGCAGTTCCCATTTCTTATATTTTTAGTAAGTGTTGTCACCGGATTATTTTATTCAAAATAGCCTATAAAAAAAAACATCGCAAAACGAGCAAAATATTGTTTCTTAAGAAGGATTCGATACTGTGAAGGATTGGATTGTGAAAACTAGACTTTATAATATGAATAGACTAAACAAATAATTCAGAACGTTCTAAAAATTAACTGACATGCACGCAAAGTATGCCACATTTAAAAGGTGGAGAAGAGTCACCTCTGTCAAGGCGGGTATCATTCAATTGTCCTTCGGAACCTTTCTTATTAGTGAAATATTTGCTTCATAAACTTTGTTCGAGCTTCAAGGAATGACAAAACGTCTTAAAAATTCCAGAAAAGATAGTTTAGGCTATACTGTTTCTGTCTGCAGCGCTCTCTAATCTAGGTATTAAAAAGTACATCCAGAGTAAACAGGACTAAACCTAATCCAAGTACTAAACGAAATTAACTGACGTCACAGCTCCAAGCTTCGGTAGGAGCTAGTTGTTGTAAGCAAATAGGCTGAATCATGTACAGGAAAAGCGTAACTACCCTTGACAAGCCCCGACTTGTTCTAACTCAAACGAATGGTATCTATTTTCTTCCTTATTCTATTCGTAATTTCAATTGTGCGTAAGACTGTCCAGTGTTGGTTGATGTTGACGATCCGCAGCTAACAGTTCGTCAATTATATCAAGGAAATATATGAATTCCGATACAACTATATCTACAATGTACGTGTTCTAAACAAGACAGATTATTTCTTTTACCTGATGAGTATTACAAAGTTGATACCGTGTTGAGTCACCATCACACCGATCTTCCTCACAGTCACGAGATGAGAACTGGACACCACCATCGCAAGACCGAGAGCATGGACTCCAGGGAGACCATTCCGACCATCTTGTAAATGCTGTCTGAAATGAATAAATAAGTCAGATACTTGGACTGGGAGGAAAAGAGCCGACTGAATTATTCCAGTCCCCAGAGTATTGCCACAAGCCTTGCTGGAGCCTACGCAAGGGGAATCAGGGACATGGTAACCTTCCGAATAAAAAATCCTAATCAGACAGAACTGCGCTCAGCAGATGATAAAGAGTTTTTTGTTTTATTTTTTGATAATTTGAACTCAGAGAATCGTATGTACTTCAAGCGAGCAGCGACGATATACTAAAACAATGACTAAAAGCGGAAATTCAGCTACGATGTTTGACAGTAATATTTCCGCCCCTCTTGCATGGCAAGGGTCCTTGTCAGGTTGTTGCTGGCACGCAATCAATCAGCAACTGCCTGACGAGGAGTTTTACCAAGAAGGGCCGAAATATCCCTATTAAACATCGTAGCTGACTTGCCGCTAGCCATTGTTTTAACATATGATTCCCATTTCCCAGTCAGGGCTGGCGAAGGGTCATTACAGAAAGTGTAGTTCTTTTTTGTTTTTTGTGTTCCTTTCTTTTTGGTTCCCTCTCTTTTGCTACTATTTACAGTAGCTTTTTTGTTTTCTCTTTTGTCCTTGACAAATCCAGTACGACGAAACTCTTTTTATTGACAAATCCTGCCCTAGCCAAGCATACGTTCTAGTACATTTTTGGCAGGTTAATCATATTGAACTATGTGTTTTCGTTTGAATACAAACCAATAATTTTTTATTATTTATTTATCACCCGTCATTTCAAAAAGAAAAAGGACGGAGTACAAAAACGAAAAGAAAAACAAACAGATACTAAATGAAACTTTGAAAGACACTGGTCGTTGGTCTTTCCAAAACCGACTGTTCAGTATGCCCTTCCACCGACGTCTTAACACGTGATGTGATCAATGTTTTAAAGGACTCCTTAAAGTATAACCGAAAAGGGTTAGGATAGGACAATCTAGTTACCCATCACTTATTCACTTAAATTGGCTTGAAGAGCCGCTGAAAATGAGTTACTTCTTTGTTCCGCTATTCACGAATAACCGATTTTCAAATAGTGGAATTTCCGTGTGATTTGTGGTGCCTCTATGCGCTTGTACTTTTACTGTATGCCTTACGAGAAAGATCTATAATTTTTTTTTTGTTCAGGCACTAAGCAGTCTTCCACCAATCTCACCACTGCCCACTGAAAAGCCGCATTTGTGTTGAAATTAAAATTTCCCGCGTCATAGTAGAATTTACGCTGTGGGGACAGCTGGAGATATTCTGAGCCTCATAACTAGAGCAGATAGTGGAAAATGAAAAAAATCCCTTTGCAGAATCCAAATAATTAAGTGTTTTCAGTTAAACTTCAAGTAATTCTACGCTGGGAGAATAGAACAGAGTGGACAGTATATATATTTAATTTATGACCCACCAAAATGCACAAGGCGACAGTGGAGTAAAAGGAAAAAAAGGAAAACCAGTGACAGTGACCAGTGCTTCGGACGTAGGCCACTTATTAGAGGCCCGTGGCTTATTTTTTCGTTTCATGTTATTATTATCACTCATTTTAAATTCCTTAAATCCCGACTGAACTCGATCCGTGGCATTAGCGCACCTCAGCTCATCTTAGCAGTAAACACTTTCTTCTTCATAGCAGGCTTCAGTAAATTAGGGTGGTATTCAAGGCCGTATCCAGGGGAGGTGTTAGGGGGTTCGACCCCCCCCCCCCCCCCCCCCGAAACTCGCAAAAGTAATAGTTTTTTGTAGGCTTTAACCTCTGATCTATGTATTTTTTGTACTTTTTGGTCCGACCCGTGGGCAACCCCCCCCCCCCACCGAAATAAATTCCACGGGCAAACCCCCCCCCCCCCCCCCGAAATAAATTCCTTGATACGGGCCTGGTGGTATTATGTTTGTTGGATAAGTCTAACCGAAACTCGGCATGTTGCGTGATGTGAGCATTAGAAGTATTTTCGTATTTACTGTAATTTGTGAGTTGCGGACCTCTGAACGAAACCTCTTATGGGGCAATTGCTTGTATTTATGCGAAGGTTAAACGCTATTCGGGCAACGAAAGTTCTTTTTGTGATCGGCTCGCCGGACCGTGTTAAAGACTTCTGGAACTTCTGGAAGAGAGGTCACTCTTAGATGTATCAGCATCTGGGTCATTTGCCTAAGAATCCAGTTCGCCAGCGCCTAATAGGCCACCAATGCCACCATCTATTACTTAAACTGTATTCATTTCCAATTAAATTCCTTCTTCTTCGCTTTACTTCGCGTTTACTTTGGTTCAAAAATATACTTCAATTATTATCTACTAAATGGCGGCAGTATAGTCTCAGAGGAGCAGTTAAGAACTAAGTAATCCTACAAAAGAATTACTTTTTTTCGTAAACTACAAAAATAAAAAAATGGTCCGCAAGCACTGACTAGCCTAGCAATAGACTAATCTATCTATCTCAATGGCAGGGGCCACGTAATGAATAACTGTCGCATCACCTAAATCTCGGATTAAACAAGGGCCACGGTCAGAGGCTAGACAAATAGTTTAGTCATTTGATGCAGTAACAATTTGTCAACACGTTTGCTGACAGGAGAACAGAACTTCAATCAAAATTTACTTCCCAACTGGCGGCTCTGTTTGTAATTTCATGCGAATTCCATTATTCAGTCAGCAGGACCACCCTTGTCGGTACTCAATGTTTTGTCATACACTATTAAACCTTGGGCGAAGCTCTTTAACCTCCACAATCGGCCTAAGAAAGGCGGGTTTTAATTATAAGTTCCAATTGTAGTGTATTACTGTACTTATATTTATTATCATTACTTATTTCAAATTTTGGCCAACAAGGTACTTCACCTTTCTTCCATTCGCCAAAATTCAGGACAGCATAAAATTTATTTTACAAACATATATATAACATAATAACCCAGCACGTACTTGCCGCAACTTATCGAAATCGACAATCAACAAAACGGAATAAAAAGGTAGGACAAATCTGCGGAAACACAGACACATGTAAAACTCTAAAATAACGAGACCAGAGGTTTCGATGGGATCCCAAAAATTTAATATTTGATCCAGACATTTGGGTCTTGTCTTTGCCAGACTCCTTGAACAGTTTTAATATCACAATTTAGAAACAGATTAAGGCCAAATAGCCAATCATCTGAGAAAACCAAGTTCAGATATGGATTCAGCATGTGTGTTTACCTATATAAGTCATATCTACTTTGACGAAACCGATCGAAACTTCCTGCCTTAAATTTTCGGTTTCGGCCGAATTCCGGGCAAACTACTTGTCCGGCAAAAAATATAAGTTCAGAAACGAATTCAGCGAATCTCCCTACCCCAATATCGAACATCTAATCAATTTCAAATAAAACTTTAACTTATAGAAAAATTTCCGGTCTCAGCCGGAGTCCGGGCGAGCTACATGTCCGGGTAAAAAATTATTGTGATATACGGATTCAGCATCTCTTCTAACCCCTAAATCGCACATCTAATCAACTGCAAAGAAAACTTTTGCTTTTAACCAATTTTCCAGTTTTGTCCGGATTCCGGGCGAACTGCTTGTCCGGGTAGAAAACGATTTTCACGTAAGTGTTTAGCATGTCTTCTTACCCCTCAATCGAACATCTAATCAACTTCAAATAAAACTTTTCCTTTTTACAAACTTTCCGGTTTTGGCCGGATTCCGGAAGAATTTCTTGTCCGGCGAGAAAACGGTTTTCCTCAGCGTGTTAAACATGCCTTTACCAACTATCTCATTAGCTGTTTAAAAATACTTTGTTTGCCCCTTAATCTGAACCTCCTCCCCCACCCCTAAATGTAGGGCCACAGAGCCCATCTACGAACTCAACCTTTCCCTTGATCCAAAGAATCCTCACACCAAGATTCATCAAAATATCTCATTCCCTTCGAGAGTTCTCGTTGTAACGGACGGACGGACGGACAGACAGACGGACAACTTTTGCGACGTCACAGGTATCTCTCCACCTACGTTTTGGGATCCCAAAAATGCACGTTCCAGAAGTTTCTGCATTCGCGTCCTGCGTATTCAGGTTGCCCGGTATAAGAAGCTCAATTTACTAGACTTAGCTCTGCACGATTCTGTAAGCTTTGAATGTATAGCGAGGCAGAAAATTTGAAAGCGTAAAAGACGGTAAAATAACCACTCTACATTTCAATAAGCGGTGGGTGAAGCTCATTAACCACACGAGGTTTACAAACACTGGGCGCAGCTTACTAAACAAAACACTGGGTGATGCTCCCTAAAATACCATAATCAGCGGTAGGGGTTGCACGAGGGTACTCCCTAATTGGAGGCTGAAAACTGATTAATCTTGATAAGGGACAGCGTTTCCATGTCTGCGGCGGAAAGACTTAGGTCGTAAATTTCCAACATCTTTCATCAGCGGCGCAACCCTCAGTTTGAGTGAACATTTTAGGGTTTTTTGGAGCTCGAAGAATCGACGGGTCCCTGTCTACAAATTTATGAGGCATCGTATTCGGTATTTAAATTCTGGGAGGGTGAAGAAACCAAAGAAAATAGGCAAACGTGCGAAAAAGTGAGCTGCTGTGGTAGCTTCACTTTATATTTTAGAAGTATTGCAATTCTTTACTTTGATTATTGGAGGCTGTAAAAATTGCACAAACGGAGAATTTAATTTGTAGGGATTTTCCGTGAACTGGGGAAAGCTGAAATGGCGGGCCTTATAAATGCTTCTCTGGACATTAAGCGGGTGTTGTGTGTCTTTATTTTACCTGCTGCACATAACTGCTCGGTCCGAAGTAAGTTACGTTCGAAACAACCGCAAATATAGGCTAATCAAAGGACTGCTATTCTTCCGTAATAAGACCAACGAAAAGTTTACCCCCCCCCCACAGAAGTCTTCTTCTCACTCCACCCAAATAAATATTCACTACTCAACCTGCAAGGAAACACTACCAAATGACGAAAAGTAATGCCTGCAAAAAATTACTTAAAGACTAGAAAGTAGGCCTACACAAAAAAGGTTATTTATTTTGTAAGCACCCTTTGCTTTGGATACTGTCTAGAGTGCCATAGAAAATTCACTCAAGTTCAGTTATCATACTATTTTAGTATCAGCCTGATCTGTCCCGCAGTTACCCTAAAATACTCACACCTTTAACCGCAATCGCTCGTGGTCAGCCTTCGAACCATCGTTCAGGCCAGCTGCAAAGGTGATTATGCCACCAGGGGTGTCAACGAGCAATTTGATACACAACAGCGTAATTCGAGCCAGCATCCGACATTTATTCAGCATTTCTTCCAGTCAAACAATGCCTTATATCCGATTCAATGATAATTCGATTCATCTTTACAAGGGGGTTGGGAAACCGTTTGCCTCAAAGAACTAACCGCCGGCATCAATTTTCCTGACAGAGAGGAAGTAGGAAAAAAAAATCATTTCATGTCAATTTGGAACATGAGCATGTCGATTGGTAAATAGATAAGCATGAAGTGAGGGGGGATTTGGAGATAGTTCGGGAAGCTCTGGATGAAACGGTTCGCTCAGGAACTCGCATTGGAATACCAACCAATGGGCTAACTACCACAAGAAATTATGTGCGGAGTAGGTCTTATGACAATCAGAAACTTGTCGTCAATGACCTAGTCCGACCATAAAGCTACATTGAAAAAAGCTTGCACAAATCTGGCCCCCCAAGCATTGGTTTGTCCTAAAGCTGCTTAAAATCATTCGTCCCCTACTTCGTCAAGAACTATAGTGAAAAAGTCCTACTTCGGGCTCAAAGATTCTAAGACAAGTTGCTTGTGTCACGAAATAAATAAGTATCTGTTTTGTATCGGGGGGGGGGAGAGAGAGGAGGAATCCTGCATCGGTAAATATCAGAAAAGAGGAAATGGATTTCTTTCTTCTTCATATAAAGGCCGAGAATAGTCGGAAGTTCGAAAGTTTTAAATTGAACTCTGTGAGGTGGCCTGTACGGAGGCCATGATACTTGTAAGCATCAAACAACCGTGATTATATTTTACCGTACTGAAGTGTTCAATGTTATTTCTATGTACATAGAGATATTGAGTACTAAATGAAAGAATATAATGGTCACTATAATGGCCAAACACATGCAATTAATCGAGGTTTACACGACACCATGTCGATTCCGGCACCCTTTGCTCGGTGGGATACCTGGAATGCCGGGATGCCAGTTCGGCTAATCAAACTTCAAATTTTACGACAAAAAAAGAACGAGTTACTGTCCTGAATAAGCAAGATGATCTCACGTACCAACAAGATTGACAATTGTATAATTGAAAATTTTGACTCGGAACCACCCAACGTCCATCAGCCACTAAGGACCTCAGGAATTAAATTGCACTGTCAAAGGGATACGGGGGGATATCATTTCTCATCCTCAAAAGTTGACAAAGGGAAACGAGAATAGATCTTTTCCTGTCACTTTACGTGTGGAGGGATACCGGAGGAACACTCCTAGATTAACAAGATCTTTTGACAGAGAGTCTGACAAGCGGCGTGATCGGCCAGCACTCTTCCAAACCAAACGATCATTATTAGCCACTCTGTCCGGTATAATAATAATTATTTATTGTCACAAAAAGACACGAGTAGGCTACCGTAGAAACAAACTCAGAAGGTGGTACTGAAGCTTGATTGCAGATGAACAAGTCCAGTCGGTAATCCTTGTAAACAATTTGAACTGGACCTGTGCTAATTTATGACTAGAACAACACAACCTTTAGCTCAGTAATAAATTTAGTAAGTTATGAGCAGGCACAACTGTTTTTTTTTAAGCTGACGGAGCTAAAGCAGTTATTATTTTAATGTTTAAGCGCTAGTCAGATTCACCTTCTTCATGGGTAGTGCCGTGATGGTAGTCAATCATTAATAGTAATAGTCAGAATGTTTGGGTCCAAACGTTAGGTCACTAGGAACTAGTGTACGGTATCTGGCTGGTAAACGGAGGACTAAATTTGCAAGCAAAACAAATGATTCCCTCTTAACTTCCTTACCTGAGTTAAGCATAATAGGAAAAATATCAAAGCCAAGGATCGGTCCATGGTAACTGAAAGAGAAAACCAGTGTCAGTAACTTTATTTATAGACAGTCCTGACACCCTTTAATGTATTTTATGTTTGACGAGTGATGAGTACCACTTATTTGGTGTAAAAAAACAGACTATTTATTTATAAGAAAAAAGAGGCTGTCAAGTTAAATGTTAGATCAGATTTTACGGGGACTGAACATCCATTCATCAAGTTAGGGAAAGCACAGGCAGCAGACAGACAAAGCGACAAGAAATACGTGCTTATGGCGGGTAGGAGATATTGAACAGTCTTGACAGTTTATGAGCTTACTTATAACTAAGCCAAGGTGGACACGGAACTGGGACAGAATTTTCGACTCTTTCCAATTTTTAAGCAGCAACAGTGGTGACAGGATACGGGATCAGGAGAGTCCCATATTCAGATGAACTTATGCATGAGTTTTTGAATGAAGCTCCCTTTCCACCGAGCTCTCCACTTAGCTCTGGTGCTCTGGGTTACGACACGTTCACCAACACTGAATCCCGTCAAGTCTGGGCCATGCCTATCATAACCTAGCGAGCCAATAGTAGCCATCCTTACTGATTTGCTACGCTTTGGAAACTGGAGTTATTTGCAGATCATATCAACCTAGCGAGCCCATAGTAGCCAAGCCCCTACTGATTTGCTGGAGTTATTCGGGGTAGGCATGAAAAATACAAAAAATGCCTGATGTTTTGATAGCTTATACCAAACTTTGAGTAAACCGATAGGAGAAGCCTAAACCAGGGGCGTCACGTATGGGGGTCCTCCCAATGTTGTCGGCCAGTCGAAAAAAATAAACCGAGTCAGCGCAAAGCGCCGCGATTTTTCGCAAAAACAGTCGGTTATTTTCTTGGAAACGGTCGATTCTTCTTCAAAACTGTCGGTTTTTCGTGAAAAACAGGTCGACTTATCGTCAAAACAGTCGTTTTTCATAAAAAATCATTTTCTCTGCAGAAACAGTCGTTAAAAATGACCAGCCAGTCGGTAAATACCTTGCCCCCTCCCCCAAAACGTTTTGGCTAGTAGCGCCTCTGGCCTGAGCTAAAAGCTGGGATACAGTAGAGGTATGTTTATTTGAACAGTTACTCAAATGTGAACATTGCAGTTTTGGGGTAAATGGTAGAAGGAAGATCCAGAATATCTATTCAGGTGTTTTCAGAGGCCCTTAATTACCTACTTTGGCTAGCTCATAGTTGACTTTACAGTCGGTAAAAATGACCAGCCAGTCGGTAAATACCTTGCCCCCTCCCCCAAAACGTTTTGGCTAGTAGCGCCTCTGGCCTAAGCTAAAAGCTGGGATACAGTAGAGGTATGTTTATTTGAACAGTTACTCAAATGTGAACAGTGCAATTTTGGGCTAAATAGTAGAAGGAAGATCCAGAATACCTATTCAGGTGTTTTCAGAGGCCCTTACTACTTTGGCTAGCTCATAGTTGACTTTAGTCACAGCAAGTGCATGAAAATGGCAAAGTCCAAAGTCAACAAACGTTCATATAAGCATACCTCTACTGTAGGCTACTCTAACCTCACAAACTACTGATGATATAACGCAAGTTCAGAATATATATATATATTTTTTTTTTTTATTGGGATAGCATGCCCCCAATGCTTGGCAGAGCCTAACCGAGGGTGGTATACCGTATCTGAGTTAATGGACGGTTTTAACTGCGGCCACTGTGGTTTCGGGTTAAGTGGCAAAATACGGCCAACCAAAGTTCCTCGCAGAGGAGTCTTTAAAGAACTTCTGGCACTCGCCAATAGTTGAAAATGTATTGTAACAAATGGCACAAAATGTCACGACCCGAAGCTAAACAAAGTCACAAGTACAGCTTTACTGTTACTCAGTCACAAGGAGAGGAAGCTGATATTCCGGTGATTAGCTTCAGAACGGACCTAGGCCCGCCTCGACTGCTAGTCTGCTAGAAATTAGCCACATCCAGTTTCCCCTATTCGATCTTGTTTGCCCTACTATGAACTAAGAGAATTAGGAGAATATAGCAATGTTTAGGATCATATAGCCTACAGTAGAGGTACGGTTATGTGAACGTTTGTTGACAGCAGGTTGACAGTGGACTTTGCTATTTTCATGCACTTGCTGTGTCTAAAGCTAACTACCAGTTAGCCGAAGTAGGTAATTAAAGTTTGACCGAAAAGGAATGTAATAGCACAATCTAGGTACCCACGACTTATTCACTTGAAGACCCGATGAAAATGCGTTACTTCGTTCTTTAGCTATTCACGAATAATCGATTTTCAAATAGTGGAATTTCTTTGTGATTTGAAGTACCTCTATCTGCTTGTGTCTGTGTTGTATGCTTGGCGCAAACGATTTACGAAAAATAAGAGCGTGTTCCACCTCTCTACCAATACTAACTATTAGTTACTATTTCCGTTCCAGCCTCACGAAAAGTTACTACGCTGACCGTTCCAACCTTCTCAAAATAGTAACTAATAGTAACTATTTGCTTACAGGAGGGGTACCTGACCTCGTTTTTACGCAGCCTCGAATTTTGCCGCGAAAATGTTAAAATGAAAGTTCGGTGCTATCCTGACAGTCAAGAAGCAAAATCTGAATTTTTTTCAACAGTTATGTCCCAAAATATTACAATTATTTGTCTTTTCTTTGTTTTGAACCTGGTTTAAAAAGGGATTTTCTGGTTATTAGCCTTATTACCTCTATCTTTTTCATCACTTTGCAAGCAATCTGACCTCATGTAAAAATGGGTGAAACTGATTTGAAAAGAAAATTATATTTAACTGGAAATATTGAAGTAAAATTTATATCCCCAACATGTAAACCATTCTATTAGCTTCACTCTAGTATTTTGTCATGTTTTCTGGTTCCTTTTTAAGCCAGATATATCTCACTAAAAAAAGATTTCTCTGGAAATTTGAAATCTTGTCTGAGGTTGGGTACCTCTGCTGTACCACGCTCGGGAGCGTAGTTAGCGTAGTAACTACGCATCTCTGTAACGTGATTGGTCGGATCACCCTGCGGCCTGATATTTGACCGAAAAAATTAAAAAGCGTTCCAGCCTAGCGTAGTAACCACGGCGACTAGCGTAGTAACTACGGTAGGTAGGGTGGAACACGCTCTAAGTGTTCACGCAGTGAGCCCCCTTCCTCGAGCTGATCACTGACCACTGAAAAGCCGCGTTTGTATTGAGATTCAGTTTTTCTGCGACATAGTAGAATTTTGCATTGTGAGGACAGCTGTACATGTTTTGAACATCATACTAGAGCAAATAGTGGAAATAAAAAAAAATCCCTTAACACAATCAAAATAATGCAGTGTAGTCAGTTAAATGATACAAAAATAAATTAGCTTTTCAGTTAAACTTTAAAGGCATCTGAAAACACCTGTATAGGTATTTTGGATATTTATTCTACCATTTAGGCCTAGCCCAAAACTGCACTGTCCACATTCAAGTAACTGTTCACATAAGCATACCTTTACTGTATACTGAGCTTCACACAACAGACGAAAACTAGGACAAGTTACTTCGAGTTTGGATTCCTCACTAGATATATTATATGAGATATATCCTGAACCTTTCCATGATATTGCAGATGAATCAGACTAAAACTATCTGGAATGTAAAGATCATTTCCTCCCAAATGAGGTCACTTAACATTATTCTCACCTAGTTTATTACAAAGCTCTTATCCTTCTCTTGGAGAGTTCCACCTTTTTTCTTCACTTTTCCTTCCAATTAGGCTATAGCCATCAGCAGTCTTCACGAGACCAAATCACTTCTTTATTCCAATCATCATAGACAACACACTGCTCAAACACAAGTATAAGCTGCATACAGCAGCAGAGCTTAACCACAACTGGAAAGGAAAGGGATGAAATGAATAGTTACAACTTTACTATTTCTCGCGCTGCACTTTTCTGACTCACCCACCGACGTCAGCGCTGATTGGTTCTCCACTGAGCTGCTCTGGCTGCGCCGCTTCTATAACGCTACCTGACGGTCTTTTCTTCTCTTGCGATTTATGGCGATTGTTCGAAAATGTGCCATAGATGGCTTTGTAAGTCCTATTGTCATTTCTGGCAACAGCAGCAGCGCAAAAGTCCAAAACCTGAACTCTGATCTTTGAAAAGTCTATGCAAGGTCTAGGCTATGCAAGGTTAGTGATTTATCAAAACAATTTGGTGATTCTGTTTGTATTCAGTAAATTTTACTTGAAGAATACTGTAGGTGTTTTGCTATACACCTGGTGAAGGGCTGTCTGGTGCAGGTCTTGTTGTGATCTACACTTCTACAGACACTACAGTAGGGTAGCCACAAAAACACCTAGTGGCAAAAGTTGGCGATTTTTTTTTAATGAATGCATGAATTGCTGTGAATTTTCCTTATCAGTTTTACCTATCTAAAACATCTCAAAAAAATATTTTAAAAATACCATTGCATTCAGGACAAAACTGTCTATTTTATAAGGCTAACAGTAAGATGTCCTAGCTATTTAATATTATTTCTTAAAATTCAATGTAAATTTAGATGTAAAAAAAAGTAGCTAAACTTGCCTACAAAAATTTGTTGATACTAAGGAGGAAAAGTCAGCAGCCTATAGCAGCAATAGGTCTATTGGATTGTAACCTTGATGACCATATTCATATTTTCTCATCTAACTCACTTGCTGGGGCTCCCCATGCACTCAAAACCAGCTCAAAATCACCCAGTTTCATAGAATTTCATTGAAGCACATAGTTTCAAGCTGGTCACTAGATGGACAAAACCCTAAAGTCAATGGATGAACATAGGCATTTTCTCATGTAAAATACTGTTTTCTAAAGAAGATTTAAGATGCTTAGAGACAAGATAAAGAGGTGATTTTGGCCTCAAATCAAAGCTAAAAAATAGGAGAATCACTTTCTGATCTTCAAAAGCTCAGGTTTGATTATTTGTTTTTTTTAGTGGCTACCCTAACTACAGTAGAGGTATGGTTATTAATATTATGTGAACAGTTAGCTTACTTTAGCTGACTTTAGCCTAATGTGAACACTGCAGTTTTAGGCTAAATGGTAGACTGAAGATCCAAAATACATGTATAGGTGGTTTCAGCTCAGTTCCTGTCCCAGCCCAGTTCCACACTAGTTGTCACTAGACTGAACTACTGAAGATCCAAAATACATGTACAGGTGGTTTCAGCTCAGTTCCTGTCCCAGCCCAGTTCCACATATTAAGGTAGAAGCTGGAAAGAAACAGTGTGACTTGCAAGCACAACTTCATTCACAGGGGTTGGTGCAAATGGCAAAATCCGAAGTCAACAAACGTTCACATCTCTCTCTGGAACTAAAATAATAACAACATGGACATACGTCACCATTCCTTACGGGAGTTCCTGCAGAACCGATGGTTATTATCGCTTATGATGCTCGGGACCATCATAAGTAAATTGTAACGATCGTAACAGTCGTGGAACGAAAATAATAAGTGGTAGGATTATTACGGGTGGCTCTGGATAATAACAAGAATAGTAACGATCGTAACTAATATTACATTGCTGGAACGCTACCTTGATCACCCCTTTGCTTTACTGAGGTACAGTAGGCTACTTCCTCCACAACAGACAATGGATCTTCAGTACAAAGAATATTAGTAATATTCTTTGCAGGCTACTGAGCCCCTAATATTATTACCGTTCATTAAAATTACTAATCTGATGGCATTAGATTACTAATTTAGCCAGTAAGTAATACAGGATACCTTGCTATTTGTACCACCCCTAGCAAACTTGTGTAAAGGAAGACTAAATCGCAGGGATCATGTGTGGAACATCAAAATACATCCAACCTGACCTAATTAATTGATGTCAAAGTCATCCTCTTATTTTTATTTCTTCTTTGAAGAATTGCCTTGTTCAAAACAAAGCCGAGAAGTTGCAAATACATGCAACAAAAAAAGTCTGGCGCGAATAGTCACACTCGAGCACATTTCCGTTTACCTGGTAGCGCAAATAAATCTGTGTGAAGACCAAAACAAAATTTGAAACAGAAGCTGTTAAAAAGGAAGGCATTTGGCAATGCTGCAACTTTGTTCAACGAAAACCGAAACAATATTACGTTGTAGAGAATAATTAGAGCTTCCTGTCCAGGCCCAGTTCCACATATTAAGGTAGAAGCTGGAAAGAAACAGTGGGACTTGCAAGCACAACTTCATTTACAGGGGTTGGCGCAAATAGCAAGGTTTCCTGTGCAGTCCGAGTCTGGACAAATGTGGTTTCAGCCTGGTTTCAGCACTTTTATGATTTGTAGCCTGAATCCTGATTGAGACTCTGGGTATCAGCGGTGAACCTCTGCCTGGGCAAACTGGGGGTGTCGACTTTATCACAGCGAAAAATCTAAGGCTTGCGGTGCTGTTGTGATGTCCAGGGGTGTCGCTAGCCAAAATTCGAGTGGGTGGTAGGGCACCTGCCGCCCATTTCAGCTTTTCTTGTATTCCCTATGTAGTCACCTATGCCTATGTATTCATAAAACATGTGATACCTATAAGTGACTGCAAGCGTTGAAATTGTATCTTCGAGCTCAGGGGCGGTTCAAAGGGCTTGGGCGCGGGACGTGACTACCTCAAAATATACGACTGGCATATGTCCGGCAAGGCTCAAGAGTCATACCGGTTAGAAACATAGCCAAAAAACTCGACACCACATGCTGGAATTTGTATGAATTTAAAGAAATTAATGGGGAACGTCATTTGTATAGCCTAACAAGAATTTGCTTCCACAATTGCCAAAACCGCAGCAGTTTCCAATGACTGAATATCAGAAAATAAAATGAGAGCAGCAGGTGAAATTTCTTGAGTAGGCGATGACTTTATTTCGGGCAAGACACTATTTCCCCCCAACAAAATCTAGCTTCTAATGTGACCTAAGCCCCGAAATTGCGAGCCTAAAACCCGAACGAAATGACGCGACTTTTCCAGTAAATAAAGCCTACTATGAAAGGCGCCGCCGCTTTTGTGGAATCCTGTATGATGAGAACGTCTTTTTGGATCACAAATGAAAGTAAGGGCCACTTAGCATGGATCTGCCAGTCCGTCTTAGTTGACAACGAATCTAGAAAATGTGAGATATTTAGCTGGAAGTTGCTAGTGTGCTTCACTTCGACCCTTTCCTTAAAAGAAGTTGGACTGATCATCCAGAAAAAAACTTGAAACAGAGCAGACTTGTTCTGAATTTACTGTCATTACATCTTCTCTCATTGTTCACGAAGCCGATTTATTTTTAACCGTAGCACTGGAAAAAAAATCTTACCATCAAATTCTTTTCTGTCAAATTACGAAGAATCTTTGCATGAAACTAACAAACTCTTGAAAATGGACGCCACAAGGAAAATCAGCCTGGTTTTTACTTGAATCGAGAGAAAAACTTGAAACAGAGTAGACTTGTTCTGGAGAATCTTTGATTGAAACTAACAAATTCTTGAAAATGTAACCACCAGAAGCAAAATGGCGTTAGTTTGTTTAACTGTTGGAAGAGTAGCTATGAAGTATTAAAAGACAAAATTATGCAAAGCTGATTATGTGTTTAGTTGTAGGTTACTAGTAATGCTAGTGGCCTGGCCAATAACGGGTATTATTTTTTTCTTAAGCTGGACTTGTCAACCAAGAAACACAAAGAAAGGGCTTCCTTGCTTGCAAACTTGATTTCATGAAGCCATCATATCATCCTAATTGGATTCTTTCTCTCTTTCTAGCTTGGTGTATCTAATATGATGGATCCTCAGCCCTGAGTTTTTTCATAGTCAACATTACAATCCTCTTTAACTTATTAAAGATCTTGGCCTGATTGTGAGTATGGACTGCAGGTTCTCATGCAGAAGAAGATTGTCCAAAGCTTTTTCCTCTGTCAGACAAAGGACTTCAAAATGGCCCAGTTCGTCAGCAGTGACAGAAGACGAACAAGAACTTCTGGTGAGCTTAATGCAATTGAATGATCCCTGAAATTGACTACGAGCTGTCGAGCAGAATATCTCAAACAGCTGAAGCTGTATACTTTATGTGTGTTTCCTTGTAGACCAAGCATTGACTTTTGTATTTGGAATGGGCCTTACGTTTAGCGTATTCGACCACCCTTTGGGTGCCACTGACTCCGAAAAGTCAGGCTCTTAACTGAGATAACAGCTAATCCAGACTTTATTTTCTCTAGGCCCCCATTTTCATTTCTCATTAACAGCTAATGCTGACTTTGTCTTCTCGGTGCCCGCATTTAACTTATCTTACATGCTTCTTGATCCCAGTCCTTGCACCTTTTCATGTGTGACCATGGTTCAACTTATTTCTGTGTCTATTTGTATGTATGCATGTGTTTAATGTGTAGGCTACTTATCACCTGACCAGAGAAATAGGTGGAGTGAACAGGGAAAAATTGAAAAAAAAACGTAAAAAAGGAGAAAAATACCAACTTTCGCAAATATTGTATACCATTCGTGATCTATTATTTAAGTCAGTTTTCATCTTTTGCTTTATTACTAGTAATTGTAGATTTATTTACAGGAAAGCTGTCAGCGAGTTCCCTGTTTAACATCAAAACAGGATGAACTTCTGTTTGTCGAGCCAGAGGACATAAAACTGGACAAATCTTTTGCGACGTGTAGTGATGGCATTGGCACGCTTTACATCGGTCAGTTTCAGAAAAAGAGCTATGTGTCCGTGAAAGTGTTTGACCTGGATCAGTATAAGGATTTATCTTCGTTCATTGATGTAAGTTTCAGCCCGTCTTTGTTTCAAACTTACATAGTGTAGCCTAAGATAGCTAACTCGCCCCTAAAGTTGTTCAGCTAAGAGATTTGCTGGTTAATTTCGGATCTCATCTGTGCTATGCTATTTGTGCTCCATTGATTTCGGCCCAGTTGATATCAACCTCATTGACTGAGTTGCGATGTCGGTTGCGTCGTAATTTATCAGCTCGTCAGGTACGGTAATGTGATAACAGGGGAAAAGTGACGGGACAGATTTTGCGCCAACATGACCTTTCCAGTGTAGTATATTCTTGAATCGTTTTCCCAAGCCTTAACTTCCCTTGTCGAAACATTGTTCACGGTCAACGACTAAATTTGGGCCTTTTCTGATGTTTATCGCAGGAGGACAACAGAATTCACAAACATGAGCCCAATCAGACTTAAAGGAACGTCCTACCTATAATGTCAATGCGTCCTACTTCCGAAATCGTTTTTTAATACAGTATGTTCTAATCCCCCTATCGACACCTCACCTCACCGTGTTTCGCCATGTCGATGCGCAACATGTTCCAGACAATTGTTTCAGAGAACATTGTTCGTCAAAAAACAGCTCTGTAAAGTTTTCTCCGTTTTGCTAGAAATCAACGGGCCTGGAGAAAGGCTTAAAACAGCCAAAGCCGTTGACAACTTGTTAAAAAGCAGAGCCCGGTTTTAAATTAATTTAGAATATTGGAACATAAACAGTAAATAGCGCAAAATGTGCTTTAAGACAAAATTTTTTTTAATCTGTTCTTTTAGAGAGGTGGGCAGGCGACATGAAGTTGCTTCGAACCGCTGATCAAATTCGTTTTTGCCTCTCCACGGTGAATACAACTTAGATTCTACAATGGTTGTTCTGTCCTGTATAGACTGGAAAGATGTTCTTTAAATGACATCGCCGTATTATGTGGGGAGGCGTTTGGAAATCTTTTCTGCTCCGGGACCGAATGTTTAATCAGGAGGCGTTTTTTTGCGACCTCACAAAGTGTTTATGGCTCGAAAAGAGTGTTTCCGCGGTCGTTTGTGTGGCCCCCAAGTGTGTTTCCGCGACCAGCAAGGTTCTTGGGGCTTGCTTTGTGGCTCGAATTTAACAAACAGCTGTCGAAGTGATTTTCGATTTGGTTGCTCTAATTTAGCAGTAAGTTTAGGCGAACCAGTAAATTAGCTGTTTTATCGATCTTATTTGACAAAAACGGCAAGTTCGGCAATCCAGTGCTGTGAAAGTTGGTTTTCAATAAAATATCAGTAGGCCTATCAATAAAAAAAAAAAGAAACTGAGGACTCTTCCTGCACATAATAGGAAGGACGTAAGCCTGAAGTTTTATTTGAGATTTTATCTGGATTTTTTTTTTTTACAGGCATTTGAAATTCTTTAAAAAAAGAGAAAACGGCGTGTCCGCGAATTTCAACTTGTGGCTCGACTGTGTGACACACAATCTTGTTTCCGTAAAGCCGCGTTCACAAGCATGCCTAGCCAAGCACAGGTGCCTAGGCACGTGCCCCAGCTTAGCAAGGCACGGAGTTCTAGAGCCTGGAACCCTGTGCCTGGCCCAAGATCTGTGCCTAGACATTGGTGTGGACGGTGATTCTAGGCTTCCGTGTTTGGCTAGGCATGCTTTTGAACAGGGCTAAAAGAACAGGCAGAAGTGTGTGGCACACAAAGGTGCCGAGAGGGGTGCCGCAACGTGCGGCTGATTGGCAATTCTTTTATCATTTAACTAATAGCGAATATCCTTGCAGGAGGTTCTCCTAATGCGCCAGTTTTCTCACCTGAATCTGCTTCAGTGTTTTGGAAGCTTCGTGCGAGGTTCCGAGCTTATGGTTGTGTTACCTCTTGTGATATACGGATCCGTTAAAGACTTACTAAATATGCACTATCAGTTTGGTGTTTCGGAATCAATGGCCGTGGCGATGGTTTGGGACGTCCTTTCGGCCCTGGATTATATGCATAAGCGAGGATATATTCATAGGTAGGACAAACTTAATTTTTTCCTTATTCTTTTAAAATCCATATCATCCGGCTTCCTATCAAAAGACAAGTTTTCACGAGGCAAATCGTTCACGAGACAACATTATGAATTTTGACATGACACTTTTACAAGACGAGCTCTTGGCAACCCTGTGTTCAGCCTCTTCCCTGAGAGTATTTTAAAAAATAAATTGAAATATATATTTTGGAGACACCATTTTTTGTGTATCTGTTACAAAGAAATTGGAGTTTTCGTACCACGAAATGCGACGTAGGAATTATTTAGATAAATAATTTGACAACTTTTTATAAGACAAATTTCCTGGAGACAAGTTAATCTTATATTCAGAATCCAACACTCAGTTTCTGCTTGACATAAACCTACCGTATCTCGTGAGTCACCGACAGTACCAGCCAAGGTTTCAGGAAATGAAGCAGTCTTGTCCCATATAAAAACAGCTTCGAGCAAGAACAGAAATACAAATGAAAGACTTTGGAAGTATTCGCAAGAATGAAATATTGCATGAGGATATAGAAATGTGACAATATTAAATTGCTAATTATTCTCTGATGAGCCTCATGGAAGGAAATTTAGAATCCCGGCGTCACCGAGTAACATCCGGGTGGTTCCTGAAGGAAGTGGATGTATAGGCCTATGCCGCTCCAGCACGTTCGTGGAAGTAAAGGGTATCTGGTCTCACGAAACACAGATAATTTTTTTTTTGCAAAAACGGCGTATTTTGAAGGCTTTTTTGATGATTTTGGACTTGCTTTAATGGCAGATGTGAAGACGCTAGTCGACGGGATAGTAATCACCCGTCATGTAGATATACAACTACTCGTCTCCAGTTTAAAACTTGGGTTCTTACAATAATGTTTTATTTATTTATTTACTTCAGCCATAGCCATATACATAGGGAAATACACACATTAACTACTACATATCACACATCAACGGACCATAGGTTTATCACTTCATTTTTTCCACAACGGCAGAGAAAGTTGAAAAATTGGAATTCTACCAAAATCAGAGTCAAAGTGTCCAAGGGTATACCAAAGGACCACATACATTTACATTTAAGGACAATTCCATATTTCCTATTTTATTTAAGGCACTAGCTCGCCCACTAATTGAATATGGCCACACAATAACAAGGCCCTTCTACATCAAGGATATTACTGCCATTGAGCAAGTTCAAAGAAGAGCTACAAAAACTGTGCCAGCCATTCGCCATCTGCCTTATGAAAACCGGCTTCAAAAATTACGATTACCCAGTCTATCTTGCAGATTTCTACGAGGTGATTTGACTGAAACTTTTAAAATTTGCCATAGTTATTATGATAACATAAGGCCTGATGAAGTCCTCAACGGTCTCAGAGGACACAACTTGAAACTGAGTGGCAAGAAATTCCGAAAAGACGTTGGAAAATGGAGCTTTAGAAACCGAATAGTAGAACATTGGAACAATCTCCCAGGAAGTGCTGTGAATGCCGAAAATATCAACCAGTTCAAAGCAGGTGTCGACTACCACCTGGCTGAAATTCAGTTTAGAGTGTAGAGTTTCCCGAGAAATTTATAGAGGCGAAAGCCTTATTATTACAATTATATATTATTAGCCTATTATTATTATAGAATGAATTAGCAGTTTTGCTAACATGAGTCCTTTAAGGTCACATACTCTTGAAATTGAGTGGACGTTCACCATACATTTTTTATAGGGGCATTAAGGCCAGTCATCTGTTGATCTCAGGAAACGGACGAGTCGTATTGACTGGTCTGGGCGATGCCTTCAACTGTGTCAAAGGAGGTGAAATGAGGCTGAAAGCCTATGATCTTCCTCGCCTTGCCAGGTTCTCTATACCCTGGCTGAGTCCTGAAGTGCTGGAACAGGTAAGGGTTTTCTGTGCTATTGGCGGCTTAGGTACTCAGGTTTGAAGCTTGCATCCAAACCCTGAAGCCGAGTCCCCTCTTCAGGTAAAAATCCTGCCACTGGCAAGGCAAGACAAGATTTCAGGCGTGGGACTTCTCTTTTCTGTGTAGCAACAAGTTTCGAGTAATGTATGGGTTCATCTTGTCTTACACTGTTTGATAACACATACCACATCTTTGATCGTCATGACACACAAATGCGTATAAGGATCCTCTTCAGGCTCAAAGCTGGAAAGTAGTAATATCGCTATAATAAAATTCAGCTGACAATACCCATTTAGCGCTGTCAGCTATGATTCGCAGTCAGCTTGGGCTGAAGGAATATTTATGTTTGCGTTAAACGTTATGAGAATGTATCTATCGTGACCCTTTTGTTATAATTTTGTCTCGGAATAACACTTGTAAAGTCATAACATATATATATTCCCATAATGTTTAGCGCAAGGAGAAAGTAGAATTGGATTTAAAAATGACTTTCACAGCAATGATGCCGAATTTGCATTCCACGTCATTAACCAAAGTCATTAAAGAAACAGCATACATTTTACAGTGCAAAACGGATACGTCAGCTAAATTTTATTAGAGCTATATTTCGGTCCTTCTGGGCAAGGGTACTCTTCAGGCGCAAGCTGAAAAATGAAAACAATGAAAGATTCTAGTTTAAGTATCTGATTTTGTGAATTTCTTTGTGAAAAATTGTTTGGAGTTAAAGCTGGTGCTGCGATTTCATTTTGGACACAATTTTTCCGCATTTTGTTTTTTAGATAAAAAAAAAACTCCACCCTCTCAACGACCCAATCGAGGAGCAAAAACAGCTGCTGTTGTTGTTGGTGACTCCACAAGCTGATTTTCCAACTTGAGCCTAAAGTGGACCCTTGTCAAGAATGGCCTAAACATAGCTCTGTAAAATGTAGCTGACGTATCCGTTTTACACAGTCAAATATGATTCGCAGTCCGCTTGGGCTGAAGGAAATATTTAGAATATATACCGAAATATAAATTCAAATGAGTGGACAAAATTCATTTTATAGTCCTGAGAAGTAAAAAGTGTCACAAAAGATGAAACAAAGCTTTTCCTGAGCAAATTACTGGAGTTAATTCTGCGTAAAGATGCGCAAACATGTGTTATCGGTTATCAAAATCCTGACGTTGTACTTCATTCTGGAGGGCCAATACTTTTTCGGAAAGAATCGAGTGGAAGTGCTGGTTCTACAATTCATTGTAGCCCCGCATAGAAAAGCCTGTGAGTGCTTATCTAATACATCTGGAATAGTGTGTTAGTTTTCTGAGGCAAAAAGCCTGTATGCGTGCTGATTAACTATTTTTGTAGAATCTGCGAGGCTATTGCAAAAAGTCCGACATCTACAGCGTTGGTGCCCTTGCATGCGAGATCGCAAATGGAGTTCAGCCCTATGCTGAAATGTCAAACACTGAATTATTGCTGATGAAAGTGCGGGGATCGTACCTTCCTACGTTGTTTGATAGCACAACAGTAGGTGGCTTGCATCTCGACTCTGAAATCGACGATACAGGTAAATTAGTAGCCTTAAGGACCTTTAGAGCGGGAAGAACTGGAACTCACCTCGAAAGCGTGTGGTGGAAAATCGAGAAGCTAGAGCGGCCCGCTACTTAGCGTTTGGAACCGAAACTGTAAACGCTAGACAAGGTGTAATCCTTACCACGTGAATGGAATACCATCGAAGAGTATTTGAGATACATATAGGCTCTTGGGAATGACAGCTATGGAATTGATGGTCACTGTCTGAACAGTTGGTTGAAATGTCAACAGAGTGTGCTCATTTTTTTTTTTTTTTTTATCATAAGGGCTTCAAGACAAAGTGACATCAGTTCAGATAGATGTGAAGAGAAACCTAACGTTGGTTCATACTTTCGCACTCAGCTTTTTCTTATTATCGATTAATAACTTTTCTCGAACAGGGATGTAATGCATATCACCCTGAGACCCACTGTCAGTTATATTACTATAACCGTTACGATTAGCATAAAATATTATCTGGGACTTGTTTAATGGTTAATGCTGGGTTAATGGTTAATTATTAATGGTTCTGTTCGAAAAAGTTATGACAGTTAACATACCTCCATCTTGTTTGTTATCGGAACCACAAGCCTGGCGGCCATGTAAAAATATCAACCTCGCTGCGTTCGGATGATATTTTTCATAACTTACCTCGCCTTCGGCTCGGATAGGTTATTTTAAACCTAACCTATCCGAGCCGTCTCGATGTTATTTTCCGACATCAACCTCGATGTCGGAAGTTAACCTTTATTACAATTACTTTATCAGTGTTTGTATTTATCACTCGGCCTTTCCTTGAAACAAGATAAAGTAAATTAATGAATCAGCTCATCAGCTGTCAGCTTCACCCAAGCTGACAGCGAGTCATATTTAGCTGCACTCATAGCTTGAGCCTGAACAGGACCCTTGCCAAGAAGCGCCGAAGTATCGCTAGAATAAAACTCGGTGACGTATCTGTTTAACGCAGTCAAAGATGATTGTACTAACTCTGTTTACTTCTGTATTGTAGCCCTCCCTGCCGATTCTGGCGTTTTTGAGAGTCTGCCTGGGAACAGTACTTGTCAGGGGCGGTACCAGTCTGCCTCTAAACGAACTTTCAGTGGTGAATTTCACGAGTTTGTGTATTTATGTGTCCAAAAGGAGGCGAATCTGAGACCAAGCGCGTGTGAATTGAGAAGACATTCCTTGTTCAGTGTGAATAGAAGGTTCTTGAACTGCCTCAAAGAAGCGTTGGCTTCAGTGCAACCGATTGTAAATTTACCAAATGAATCTGGTAAGTATCACGGTATTAACAATACCATTTTAAGGGTCCCAAAGGCGACACCATGCCGCAATCTTGTGTTCTTGTGAAGTTAAAAATAATAAATGTGAAAAATTAGAATGTTAAAAATAATAAAATATAACAGTTTATAATCAGACAAACAATTCAAATTCAACAAGATGTCCTTCATAAACAGTAACAACTAAACCTGGGAATTTAATCACTGCACGAAAATAGGCAATAATAAAATACTGATCAGAACCCTAGGGGAATTTCCCGCCTGAAATTGACCCGAACAAATTGAAACAATTTCGGCCTCGGCTCTGCCCGGGGCCGAAATTCCGGTCAAATCATACCACCAAACGGACCGAGGAAGAAATTCCTGTCGACCCGAAGAAGAAACTGACCTGAAGTTGGGTCTAAATCTGTTTCACTTTGTCTGGGTCGATTGCAAGCGGGAAATTTCCCTACGGGAATAGACTTTCTCCTCTACATAACTCGAAACAAATTGGGAACGCTATGAGTTTGAAAATCAAAACTAGTACACTTGAAACTATAAACTCAGCATTAACCACATCTTCACTAAGGATGTTCTAACGACCAACAGTTCTGTTTGTATAACTCCATTCTTGTGCAATCGTAATCCGTAACCCGTCACGATTTCGATTCCAGTTGGGTCATTTTCTTCTGGCTCTGCGCCGAACGCCGTTGTGAGTGTTTCTTTTCACTTGGTTGACATAGAATGAATCTATGGTAGGCTATAAAGTTATTACGCTGACCGTTCCAACCTTCTCGAAAGGTTGGAACGGAAAGTAGAAATATTCTTTGTGGTTCCTGCCGGTTCCACAGTGCCGCCTGTAAAACACCCTAATGCTAAAACTAGTGGACTGGGAAAGCGCTCCTCATGTGGGATTTGAACCCACGACCTTAGGCCACCGCTTTACCACTGAGCTGTGGCCTGTGGTACACAGACCACTACGTTTAGGAACAGTTAAAGGACCCGTCGTGTCTATAATGTCAATATAACCTGCTTCCGTAACTGCATTCATTAATTCTTAAGCCGGAGACTCTTCATATGTTATATTCTAAGCCCGCTAACGATACATCACTAAGCTTTGTCACGGTTCATAAATAGTGAACCACTACGGTTCACTATTTTTCATGCGCATTATGCTGCAGATGAGTGGTCGCTTATTGATGCGTAAAACCGGTTATCTGAATTTGAGTTTTTTCTAGAAGTCAATGGACCTGGGAAAATAATTAAAACAGCCAAAGCCGTGGATTGTTAAAAACGGAGCCTAGTTTTACAGTATTCCAATAGTTTTGAATATTGGAACATAAAACTAGATAGTGGGAGGTGTGCTCAGCGCTATTCCGCCGCGTGTATCGGACGATGGAACGCAAGCTAAAACGACGCTTATCTCTTTGGATAAATATATTAGATTGGTTCTAAATGAGCAGGACTTTGAGGATGATTAGCAATCGTGATTAGGTGTACGTTTTCGTATCGCTAAGACCTCCAGTTAATCGTCGAATGAGGTAGTGGTCCTTTGAGAGGTGGTGGAATGGTGATCAGGCTCAAATCAAAATCTCCATATTTCAAAACTCTCACACAGTCTAGCCGATTTTTTTTTTTTTTTTTTTTTTAACAAAATGGTTAAGAAATCGACATAGATAATAAACTTGTTTCATGTGCATGGGATTATATTTGACGATGCGAAACGGATAAGTCAGCTACATTTTATTAGAGCTATAATTTTCTATTAGCTATTAATTTTCGAGCTTGAGCGGCATGAGCCTGAAGAGGCCCCTTGTCAAGAAGGCCGAAATATAGCACTAATAAAATGTGGCTGACTTATCCGTTTTGCGTCGTCAAATATGATTCGCAGTCAGCTTGGGCTGAAGGAATATCTTGCATGGGATTGGTTGCAGCTTTGGTCTAGGTTCAGCAACAGACTTTAGTAACCGTTATCTGCATGAGGAGAAATTCGGAGGAAGTATATCTCGGAGCATTGGAAGATAGTGTTTCCTAACCGAAGACTAAAAAGTGTATGTTTAAAATCTTGGGGGAGGGAATGTAAGGGGCTTTGGTTGATTTAGAAGTCGCAAGTGTAGTTTTGGGTCGTTCTCTCTCCTGCGTCTGGAAATGGTTTCCGCGAGCCCTAACAGTCACTCGATGACGGCTTCACGGACCCCCGTCGTCTTTTTAATCTCAAACATTTATTCTTTTAGATACCTCATCTTTGGATTCGACCCCCTTGCATCTTGAAGATTCTGAAACCGCCTCATTTGAATGGGACTTTGACTAGCAATATTTTCAGATATGTTTTTATTTTTGTGCGAATCGTAGGAACGTCTCGTTGTTAAAATGCGAATAAAAATACCACTCGTATGAAAAGTATTGCCGTGTCTATCTGGGTTTAATCAGAGATCATGTATTGACTGAATAAGCCGCTTCCATGCCGCCAGTCCTGTGAAATGCAATCTACCAGTAGATTCCAGAGGCAAAAGATTGATAATATAACCTTGTGAAAGATGAAAGATAAACCGGTGCCAAGGTGGGTGTCTCGGTGCGGCTCACCCATCGTCCGGCGTGGTTTCCAGCAGTAGTCAATTTCAAGGTATTTTACGAGAACCTAGAAGTCGGTGCCCACTTCTATCATAGCTCCTTAGCTAACATGTTAAAGTTTAACTGAAAAGCCAGATTATTTTTAAAGTTTGTTATTAGCATCCACTATAGTGAGAGTGAGAGTCAATTTATGGGTAATGAGATATGCTGAAGCCATATCTTGAACCAATTTTGTCGCCGGACAAATAGTTCGCCCGAAATTCGAGCAGAACCGGAAAATTAGCTTACGTAAAAACACTTTCTGAAGTCGATTTGAGTGTAAATACATGTTGAATCCGTATCTGAGTTCTATTTTCTCATCAAAGAAGCAATTCTTTCGTGATTTGCCAAAACCTGGAAATTTGAAAAAGTTAATTATGAAGTCAACGACTGAACTGTTTTTGTAAAACTGATAATTCTGTCCGGCACACAGAGAAGCGTGGCGCCTTTGAGAGAGTGGTGGGCTTTGGATACGGAGATTCGCCTTTTGGAGACACCAGATGATTTAATACTCTTGATGACCATGTCTCCTTGCCGATGCTAAATCTCCGGGTACCAGCGGAAGAAAGAAAGAATCGGTGTCACAGCTGCTCCCAAAGAGCGCCGTGATTGTTTTTTGCTCCGCATACGTCTTGCGAAGGTTTAGAGCTGCTAGGCTTCTCACCCCATCGGTGGGGAAAGAACTGACTCCGAACCGACATTCACTGTGATAAAATTGGCAGAATGGGTTCGAGAACCATTTTTTGATAGATCCGCCGATATATATTAGCCTATTAAATGACAATATATTGTACTGAAGATGAATGAAAATTAGGCTTGTCTGCCTCCCGTCTGGAAAGTGAAATTTAATTAATTGAGTCATCATTTCATATGTGTCTAAGATACATATATGTATATATTAATACATACGGATATATGTATATGTGTATCCGATCATCTGAATTAGGAAGTTCGACATCGTTGCATCGCGTTTTTCGTTTTTAATTCGTCCAACTTTTGTTCAGTCCACATTGATTTCACCGCATTCGGTCCGTCCCTTCGTAAATTGGGTGATTTAACACGTTTATTTGGCCCCCTTCCTCGTCTCCGGTAATTCACCGGACTTTTCTCAAGTCCGGATCTGTTCTATTGCATTCGGTCAGTCCATTTCATAATTTGTTAATTAATCAGATTCATTTGATTTTGATTCGTTGCCGAATTCAGTCGACTTCACCCGAGAACCGGATTTTTGTTCGGTCCGTATCTGTTACCAGACTTGACACATTCGGTTTTATTCCATTGCGAAATTCGGTTGTTATACCGCTCCCGATCTTTTTTTGCTATTTTTAGGTAGTAGGAAATCAGTATTTGGTTCACCCCAGTTACTGAGTTGGACGTGAAAACTAGCAAGAAACTAGCCTGCTTTTGTTTGCTGTAAATTCAGAATAAATGTACTTTGTCTCCTGGATGTCCCCTCTTTTTTTCGCCAGACAGCTCTGTGGTTTAATAGGTAGTCTTCGGATTGCAAAACGGCACTTTGATCATCAGTGTTTCCACAAAATTTCGCCTGCGGCTTATCTCGCAGTATTCGCTATTTATAAGAAAGGTGCGTCAAATAGTTGGCGTTTGAGGCTTGGAAATTTGGGGGGCTTGGACCACATTAAAAGCTAGAATTTGTATGGAAAGCAGTTAAATGTTGCCAGAAAAAGGATACACCCATTAGCGACGTTTGGGCTTTACAGCAACGGCGTTTTAGGTCGGCGCATTTTGAAGTCCTGTTGGAAAACTGGGCGTCCCCCCAAAGGTAAAAGGCTAGTGACGGCATATCCCAGAAAAACAGGAGTGGAACAGCGTGAAAACGCGCCAGATTTTCTCTTTGGACTTGATTGTGTACATACTATATGCAACTTTTTACACTGTAGCTTCTTGAAGGCAAAACACAGCGAGTTAACTCGCTGTGTTTTTTAGAAAAAATAATAAATTAGGTCAAAATCAGGTACCGATTCGGTCAATTTTACCAGGTTCCCCCCCCCCCCCCAATGAAGAAAGGCTCGGGACGCCCCTGGCCGCAGGACGTGCCTAATAGAAGAAAGAGGGCCTTCCTCAGCATCTTCGTTCAGTCGCGTCTCCAAGAAGTCTGTCAGTGAGTCATCGATGAAAGACTATCGAGGCATGAGAACTTGGGGTAAAATATTGCTGAGGTCCCATCTGTGACTCACTGTCCGCAAGTTTTATTACTATAAAACACGAGGGGTTACCCACTCTCCGGCACCTGATGTACACCCTTTCCCGGCACCGGCCGGCACCAGCCGAAATAGGCGGTACCGGCACCGGTGCCAACAGTAAATTAAGCGATTCTTCTTTCAAACGCTTCAAAAAATGATTATCATCGCGGCACCGGGCATTTGCTGTACACTAAAACCGAGAGTGGGCAACCCCTCGATAAAACAGCGTTGGGGTCGGGTTTGGGCGACATAATCTCCTGAAAAATGCCAGAACATAGTGATACGAGACAGACAAAAGCTAAACTGGGCGCTCTGACCATAAAAATTGAACTAAAGTGGGCGTTCGCAGAACACCCGACCACAAAAATTCAGCTAAACTGGGTGCTCAATCACAAGAACTAAATGGAAGGCTGGTAGTACGCCCGGAAAAGTCAGTAAGGCTAGTTCTATGTTACCAAGAAACTGATTTGACATCTAGCTTGGACTTAGGCGGTTCTGGGTTCTCGAGCTTTCAGTCGCATGTTTTGAGCTTGCCAGATTGACATAAAGAGGCGGACTATTTCTAGTCGTTCGGATAGGAAGAGCTCGTTTAATCATATTTTGTCAGAATGAGAAGTATGATTGTCAGACTTGAGCTTCCAGGATCGGCGATAGACAGTTGTCAATCATGAATTTCACCCTGCAGCGCACAGTTTTAACTCAAGTTTTAACACGTACTGTTGTGTACCAATACATCTCAATTCAAGTAAAAATCAGGCTGATGTTGCTTGTGGGGCACATTTCCAAGAATTTGGTAGTTTCATGCTTTATATTTTAACAGAAAAGAATTTGATGATAAGTATTTTCCTCCAGTGCGACGTTTAAAGTTTAACTGAAAAGCCAACTTATTTCTGTGTCATTTAGTTAAATACACTGAATTACTTGGATTCTGCAAAGGGATTTTTTTGTTTTCCACTATCTGCTCTAGTTATGGCGTTCAGAATATCTGCGGCCGTCCCCACAGCGAAAATTCTACTATGACGCAGGAAATTTTTATCTAAACATAAACAAGACTTTTCAGTGGGCAGTGGCGATATTGGTGAAGATTGCTTAGTGCCTGAACAAAAAAAAAGTCATAAATCTGTCTTGTAAGGCATACAACAAATTAGAGGTACCACAAATCACACGGAAATTCCACTATTTGAAAATCGATTATTCTTGAATAGCGGAACAACCAAGTAACGCATTTTCAGCGGGTCTTCAAGCCAATTTAAGTGAATAAGTGATGGGTAACTAGATTGTCCTATCCCAGTCCTTTTCAGTTAAACTTTAAAGATAAATCTGCTTCGTGAGCAATGAGAGAAGATGTAGGCCTAATGACGGGCCTGATTATTGCACTCGTCATTTGATTTTCATTTTGTATTTTTCACAGCGATGAGTTAGCTTGGCGATCCGATCTGAACAGCCGCCTGTGAGAACGGGGAGGAACTTTGATTCGAACACTAAGTACAGATCTGAAGACATGACCTACTTCCTTTTCCGAATCTTTTGCCTGTTTGACCAGCCTTCCGGTATGGCCATAACCTGTAAATGTCAAATTTTTGCCGCTTTTCCAAAATAATGTTTTGTGTTGGGCTTCTTGTTGGCTATTTAGGGCTCTATGACAGCGAGCGGGAATTTTGAATTTGGCTTCGCGCATGAGTTCAGAATTGTCATTTCAAAACTATGAGTAAGTATTAAATTTTCAGATATGGTCAGACCGATTCATCGTTGTTATATTTGGTAGGAATCAAGGCTTCTGTTAAAGTTTAACCGAAAAGATCGCAGAATCTAGGTACCCATGACTTATTCACTTAAAGAGGCTTGAAGCTGGCTTGAAGACCCGATGAAAATGCGTTACTTCGTTCTTTAGCTGTTCACCAATAATCGATTTTCAAATAGTGGAATTTCCGTCTGATTTGTGGTATCTCTGTCTACTTGTGTCTGTGTTGTATGCTTGACGAAAACGATTTATGAAAAATAAGTGTTCAAGCAGTGAGCCACCTTCCTCGAGCTGATCACTGACCAATGAAAAGCCGCATTTGAATTGAGATTCAGTTTTTCTGCACCATGGTAGAATTTTGCGTTGTGAGGACGGCCCAGTCTAGTACACTAGCCCCTTTTCAGGCACGGTGCTCAAACGTCTAGCACCATGCCTGGGTGCTGGACGTTCAAGCACTGTACCTTGGATTTCATGTATGGTGCATGGATTCCAGTATACAGTGCATGCATGAAAAACACAGTTTCAGTCACCACAACTTATCAACGGCTTGGACAGGGCTGAAATTACTACCAAGAATTAGAGAAATCAAAGACAATCCTTATCATATTTTTCCTAACAAAAACAAAAGGACGCGACTGATGATGGAGATGAAAAATCTGACAGCAGCCTATCTATTTTCCATGTAGAGTGCCCTAGTAGCCAGCTAGGAGCCAATATTCTGGTTGACTGTTAGGTAGAAAAAGCTGAGGCACAGGACACTTTGCATGCAAAACCCTTGACTATGTAGAAAAGAAAATGAGGTTTTTCATCTCCCTCATCAGTCGCGTCCTTTTGTTTTTGTTATGAAAAATATGATAAGGATTGTCTTTGATTTCTCTTATTCATGGTAGTAATTTCAGCCCTATCCGAGCTGGTGCTCAGTTGTGATGACAGAAACTGTGTTTTTCATGCATGCACTGTATGCTGAAATCCATGCACTAGACATGAAATCCAAGGTACAGTGCTTGAACGTCTAGCACCCAGGCATGGTGCTAAATCTTTGAGCACCATGCCTGAAAAGGGGCTAGTGTACTAGACTGGGACGGCCGTAGATATTCTGAACATCATACTAGTGCAAATTGTGAAAAATCCCTTAACACAATCAAAATAATGCAGTGTATTCAGTTAAATGATACAAAAATAAGCTGGCTTTTCAGTTAAACTTTAAAATATCATTAGTCTTCTGAAAACATTATATAAATGGCTCAGGAGCTGTAATTTTGCTTGCTTTAAACATAATTTGTGTTACTGTATTTTCCACCATTCCAGATTTTGCAAATTTTCCAGATTAATTTATTTTGTAAATCTGAGTTCTACTAAAAACAGTTGTGGAATGTGATGAGACTGGAGGTTGCAAATGGCCCAAATAGTAGGCTATAGCTTTATTCTGAAGGATTTAGACTTGCTTCCATTCCAACTTAAAGTTGGAAGCCCAAATGCTTGTGCCAACGTGATTCATATCTGACTAGGCTAGGCTTTTAAATCACCTCTTTGTTTTAATTATTAGGTGATTCTGAGGCAAGCAATGCATCTTCACAGAGTGGTTCAGGCTCAGACCGAAGCAGGAGTCCTAGTCCTGCAGCACATTCTGTGAAAAGTGGGTCTGTGAAAAGTGGGTCTAAAAGTCCAGCTGCTTCAGTTGCCTCCCCTGGAAGTGTCAGAAGCGGATCGGCTGCCTCAAGCGTAAGTTTTGTGATCTTAGCTAAACTTTTGCTGGTGGTTTTTTGCAACTGCAACCACCTGATTTCATCTGTTGCAGTACTTAAAGGTTCACAGAATATGGTGGACAAATGAAAATCTGGTTATAAATCATCTTTTCAGTTGAACAGGTTTGCAAGCCCGATACAAATGCCCTGTTACAGATACTTCTTTTTCTGCAAATGGATAGGTTATGATTAATTTAATGACAATCGCTATGGAAGTTGTTATTTTTTTGTAACAACTGCTAGATACTAGAGAGGCTGAAACATCAGTTACAAATTATCCAGACATAACTTTCTGTCGGAAGATTACCATAATGTGAATACCTGTGGGATTGTATGCATTGCATACATGTTCAAGAAAAATCATTATGAAATAGGTGCATTTCTACATTGCTTTTATTTTTCAGAGACACTCTCGGAAAAGCAATCGAAGTGCCTCTCCTGCTAGCCACAGGAGCAGAAGTGGTTCAAGGGACAATGGGAGTCAAAAATCAGGGAGCCCGTCTTCCCCAAAGAGTGGAAGTGCATCTCCAGGCTCGGTTAGGAGCCGAAGTGGAAGTCCGGTAGCCAAAGAAGCAGGAACCCCTGCGTCAAGGAGAAGTGGAAGTGCAGCTTCAGAGAGAAGTGCGTCTGCCTCGCCAGCAAGAAGTGTGAGCAGGTCCAAAGCTGGAAGCGCAAGTCCAGGTATAGTAACATTTCTGCTCAAAATTCGCTATAAGGGGCTTGAGCCTCGTAGACAAACCAGGGCCCACGTGACTTGACGGGGTCTCATGGTGAAAACCAACCACAGTCAGAGATTTAATTTAATGGGGAAGACGCCCTTGAGATGGAAACCTTTATGAGTAGTGAACTGAAAGACAGAAGTGCACCTCAGCCGGGATCTGAACCGAGGGCCCTCGCTCACCAGGCGACTGCTCTACCAACTGAGCTACCGAGGGGTTTGTGAAGTTGTGAACATAGTTTGCAAACCACTACAATAGTCCATTAGAAGTCGGCCAACCCGGCCATAGGCACAGAATTTGCCCTGTTCACATCCCCATGTTCAAAGCCCCTCGGTAGCTCAGTTGGTAAAGTAGGCGCCTGGTAAGCGAGGTTCTTGGGATCAAATCCCGGCTGAGAAGCATTTTTGTCTTGTAGTTCACTACTTATAAAATAGAACGTGAAGAATCTTTCGTCGCGATCGCGTACTGCATCGATCTTTTCACATCGAGAGGACTCATGTGTTCCGTCCGCATAAAAGTTAAACGGCAGAATATTCATGTTATTAATTTCTATAGGCCTAAATTGATATTTCGTTTGTTATATATTCATATCTAACATACACATATTTAGTATATATTCTGGTTTTTACTTATATTACGCTCCCTTAAGCTACTTTCTCGTTTTGGGGTTCGAACTGAACATCTCCTTAAAATTTATTTTTCGTTTATCCGTCCTACTTTAGAGTACTGTTGCCCTGTTTGGCACTTTAGCCTTACACGCGACCAGTCCGATTCGCTTGAAAGAATCCAATACAGAGCGCTACTTGTTGTGTCTAAATCTCCTAAAGTCCCTTATATCAACCTTTTAAAAACTTTCAATCTTAGTACATTAGCGAGTCGTCGTGAAAAATTATCGGTAAATTTTGGTCTAAAAACTCTTAAACACCCAATCCTCCGAAACATCCTCCCCCATGATTTTGAAACCGAACGGCCAAGACCTCCAAGACTAGTTGCAAACCCAATTCCAAAACTGCAACCTGTCCAATGCACCCACGTAAGATACAGTAATAGTTTTGTTCCGGCTCCATTCAAGAGCCCACATGATTTTATTGGTTTTTAAGTGCATATGTTTGATTTTTTAGGTTAGTTTGTATTTATATTGACGGTGGAATCAGTTAGTCGGCACACGCCGTGTGTAAGTTTCCTAATGAATAAACGATTTGATTTGATTTGATATTAGTATTTATCTGGGTTCAGGTTCTCTGCGGGATGGGTTGGGGTAACATAAATGCAAACTAGACTTGAATCCAATTCTTGCGTTTCGTAGATCTTCTCTACGAAAAGTTTGCTTTGCGTACAGCGCAAGACCTGCGTAGCTCAGTGTGAAAGGCTTCCGCTTCCGTGTGAAAGCAGCAATAGCCTGACTATGGAGGCGTTTTTGTAAAAGGCAGAAATATACAGAAGTACCCTAGCCTACAGAGAAGAGAAGAGATGCTAGACTGAAGCAGTTTACGGCACATCCTTGATTTGTGAATAGGCTATGCCAAACGTTGGAATTGCCCCTCCCTCCTCCCAATGACACCACTGCCAGTGTTTTTAGACGACCCTAGTTGGTCGTCTTTTAGTTCAAATAAAATTAATAGATAATAAATAAAGAAAACTTTTAGACGGTAATTTTGTGTTTGGTAACCGCGTTTTTGTAACGGTATTTGGCATACCCTTTCCTAAAATCCGGCATCCGGACTGGATGGAAGTGTTCCGGCAGTATTACTGTGAAGCTGAAAGTGTGGAAATCTGACCGTAATTACCGTTTTTCGCACTTCCGAGAGAGTCGAGATCTTTCCACCTGCTCTATCACTCCGATCTGGTGGATCGAATACCTGGGCGATATTATGGCTGTAGTGACTCAGAGATAATCTTTGCTGTTTCTCTGATAAATCAGTTATAGGATTATAATCTGGGATTGTCGCGGAGGAAGCGCCTAAGATCTCCCCATTCTAGGTCAGCGCAGCGGAAGTGAAAGCCCAGCTATTGGCCGCAGAAAGAAGAAGGTTGTTTCAGACTCCGAAAGTGAACGGAGTGACTCAGAAGCTAAGTAAGGACCCGTGGATTTTACATACTTTATTCCTCCGTTCTCCAGTTGCAAGCTGCAATTTTACACTTAGGATACCACGTGGGAATCCAGAACAGAATCATGTCTACTATAACAGAGACTAAAACCGAAGCGCCTCCTAAAAAAATGGGTCGTGCGATGTATCTGACATCTGTGGATGCAAAACGTATTGAACGACTTCAAAGCATTATTAGCGTGTATTGTCAAGTCACGAACTGCTGGTCCTTAATTGAATCTTTGCGAGGCATGTACAGATTGAGTATCCAACCTCAAACAAAACTTCAGTTGTTCCTTCAGAGAGACCTGTCTGGCTTAAAGATGATATATAAACTTTCAGTTTACCTTTCCAAAGTGATCGCGACCCCACAACTCAAGTACGACTGCCTTTTTCTTTATTGTTGCTGTTTCGGTTCGAGAGAAAAACCGCGCAGAAACCTAACGTCCATCCCTCAGAGGGTGCGTCGGCAATTAGAAAAGATAAAAATATGCTATGTAACTTTTCACAATTACAGTTGTTGCTTCTACTCATTCTTTTTATATTTTAAAGAAAATTGGATTAGTTACGGAATTTTCTTTTCCCTCTCCCCGCTTCCAAGAGGACTAGTTTCTGTAAGCCTCACCGTCAGCACTTGGATCAGACATGCTAAAATAGATCCAGAGGTTAGTAGTGGAAAACCTGTCATTTGCGTCCCGGGTAATTGAGATTTTACATATGTCTCAGCAGCAGAAAGTGAAAGTCACCCATTACCCTATGGAACCGACTTTTTACTATGTCTACACAAGTGTTGAGCCTGAGGAAATAGGGGACTGTTACTCCACTTGGAGCGCTGACCTGTAATAAGGCCAAACTGAAACCTGGCGTGTCTCTTTGGATTTTCTTTTTTTTTTTTTTGTCTTTTTCGTGTATTGGAAGAATCAGAAAGGCTGTAGGGATGGTAAGCACTGTATCTCTTGCAGAAATAGCATTTTTATATTTCTGCTTTAAAAAGCTACTTAAGAACATGACACAAGTGCTAAATTAAAGCTAAAACAAGGGTTGCATGTTGGAGGAGTGAATTCTTCTTCAGTTTTTTCTAATTCAAAGAATTTTGGATTTCATACGGAATCACAATACCGCAACTTGAATTCTTTGCCGTGATTTACAAAATGACAAAAAGAAAAGATTAGAGTTACCAGAGTTAACAACGAGAAATATTTTAATTAGGTTCAACACGAAGACAATGCAAATAATTTGAATTTGAATAATTGTTGAAAAAATAGTCGGGTGTTCTTGACTGTCAGGAGTGCACGGAAATTTCATTTAAACATTGCGTAATTGAGGTCGGCAATCCCTCCTGTAAAAAGATGGTCTTGCCCGGATTGGACGGTGCAGATCGTTTTGTTTTAAATAAGTTTTCTTAAAAAAGCTTATTAGTTCCAAGACATGTGGATTAATTGGACTACCGAATTTTAGAGCTCCCATGGCTTATTTGTGTAGGCCTGCTAGTTTTTAGAGCGTCTTGTAGAGCTGGTGCCAGTTGTGCTTTGAGACCTTGTCACATTGCACACACGAAAGGTACAGGAAAAGCTTCGTTCCATCTTTCGTGACACTTTTTAATTCTCAAGACTAAAAGTGAATTTTTGGTTTTTCATTGGAAATCAGATAACCTTGGTTGTGTTTTAAATTGTATATATATTTTGTATCTGTATATCTGTTGAAAATGTTGAACTGACGACCCTTTTGTTAATGACTATGTTGACACGAAATGCAAATTCGGCATTATTGCTGTGAAAGCCATTTTTAAATTAAATTCTACTCTACTACTCTACTCTAAATTGAAGGAAAAGTCGTTTTCATCTCTGTTTAGTAGCCTTTTGGGTGAAGGGCAAGTCATCGATTGCCTTCTTCTTATATCTGTACCAACGAAAGCTTTCGGGAAAACAGTTAGATTATGTATATTCGGTCACATGCAATGCAAGTCAACAAACTTATAGCACTCCTCTCTGTGTCATCCATTTTTATTCAGGATTATTTAGTTATGATGTTTATTTTATACGTGGTTTTTCAGGAAGAAATCGAAGAGGATTGCTAGTGACGACGAAGATAACGGATCTGACAAAGAGACAAACAAAAAATCCCAAAATAAAACAACAGCTGATTCCATCTTTGGAGATGCCAGTGACCTGAGTTCGTCCGAAGATGAGAAGGTCGAGAAAAAATCGGACGACGAAAAAGCAAAGGAAAGTGGGGAAGAGCGGAGAAGTCGTAGCAGATCTCGTAGCAGAAGTCGCAGCCGCAGTAGGAGCAGAAGTCCAGTCGATCGTCGGAGCCCAGCGCAGCAAGAAGAGGTGGAACCACCTCCGGAAACAAAAATTGAAGTTGAGGTAAACATTTTTGTCTGGAATACTGATTTTCATGAGTGCCAGGTAAAGGAAATCAGATGTTCGTGTTCAAGCACTTGGATAACACAGTTTACAATTTCACTTTACCTTTTTGCTAGCTCTATAAACCATGCGCGAACTTACGAAATCTGTCCGCGTCTCTCTTTTATCGGTTTTGTTTTGGAATTCATGATTCAGTTTGTTCTTCGCTGAACGGTTTGGAAATATCCCAAATTATATTCACCCCTCGCTTAACATCTTAAAGGGACAGTTAGCTGATCCAGAAAAACCCCGAAAATCTCGTTTTTGCTTCTTTCCGGAATCTGAACTTCTTTTGTTCACGCGAAGAGTCCTTGTTGGTTCCCATCACACTAGGTAAGTCTGACCAAGAACAAATAATCAGTAAGAACTTCTGTCTTTAGTCGCATGCAGCGACTATGAAAACCCCGACAAATCTGAGCGGAGCTGGAGGTATTTACTCTAGCTTTGAGCTGATGTTGATACCCGTTTACTTCTCTTCCGTCTTCACCGTTGCCTATCGCACAAGAAATATCGAAAGAGGCGAGCAGGAGGCGTACTCCGCGCGCTGATCCACTCTGGAGCACCTCAGTAGAAACAATCAGCGTTTACTTCTAGATTTCCTCTTTAGCAACTTACCGGCGATCTAGCTATTTGTAGAGGTAACGGAGGTAACGAAACGTGATGTGGCGCGAAGCCGATCGTTTGTATCGGGAGTCGGTCGTATTTTACTCGACTCAGCATCTTTGTATGACCGAGATAGGGAGACGGCAGTTCTGTCTCGTTATTTGTTCTTGGTCTGACGCTAGTCGAATGTTAACTTTTCACCTTCCGGATTAACTGACTCGAGGGTTAAATTTAGGCCAACGTTCTTCCGGTCTGTGTACAAGAGGGATGCATTGGACCGGCCGCACATTGGTAGCGGACCCCTCTCCAAAACTGCTAAAAATACAAGTTGACCTGCAGAATGAACAAGACCAAAGTTTTCGATGGGATCCCAAAAATGTTAATATTTTTGGACTTCTTGGTCTAGACAATCCAAAGTTGTAGATTTCCGAGTCTTCGCCAGACCCGTTTCGCATTTTGTATTCATCCACAATCAACCGCTTAAATGTGTACAAAAAATTTTAACGTTTTCAAGTTTTTTGACAACCTACGGCCAAACAACTAATCAGATGAGATTGAGAAACCAAGTTCAGATTTAGATTCAGCAAGCAAGTTTACTCCAATATCTCATCTCTGATCGACTTCAGAAAGGTATTTTCAAAAAGTTTTTTTAACACCGAATTCCTCGTATTTTAGCAGCATTCCTGACGAGAGCAAGATAACTAGTGACGATAAGACATTCCTTTCGATCCAATTTCCGGGTTTGGGCAAATTTTGCAATCTTACCCGTCAAGGAGAAAAGTTAGAAATTCGATTCAGCATGTCTCCTTACCCCAAATCTCTTTTCGATTTCAGAAACGACTTTGAGCTTTAACCAGATTTCCAGTTTGGGTCGAATTCGGGTTGAATCATTTGCCCGTCCAGAAAACTAAGTTCAGATATAGATTCATCGGGCCTCTTTAGTCCTTACCCCTTAAACGACTCTCTCATCAGTTTGTAAAACATGTTTGGACCCTTATTTGAAACCCTCTCACCTTCCTCTAAATATAGGGCTAAAGAACCCATCTACAAACTTGGTCTGTACTTTCCCAGTTAATCCTCATACGAAGCTTGAGCAATACATCTCAAGTCTCAACCCCCCTACACCATTATTGAAAGCGATGATGCAACTAGCGCTGGCTGTAAGATGACGCACTACGCAGAGCTCTTTCACTTGAATGGATAAAGGGGTAGTATAGTTGAGATTGTTTTCCGAAAACTGGTCGACCGATTTCTGTTAAATTGTTCACCAGACAGTTATCGGACGCAATCTGCCTTATCGACACAGTAAATATCGGTTGGGACTCATGAGAACTAAACTGATCGCATACACTTTTTGTGTATCACTAGTATATTCGGAAAATAAAACGAATGTCTCTCACTCTATATCGACTATGTCATTGGGTTTTAAAATTTCATGCTAAACTTCGGGATTCAGCACGAACTACTTATCCGGCGTGAAAATAGTTTTCATATTCGGATTCAGCATGTGTTCCTACACCTGAATCGAACATCGAATCCACTTCAGATACAACTTTTACTTTTACCAAAATATCCGGTTTTTTCCGGATTCCGGTTGAACTACTTGTCCGGCGAAAAAATAATTTTCATATTCGGATTCAGCATGTCTCCTTACCTCTAAATCGACTATCTCAGTAGCTTTAAAAAAAAAAAAAAGTTCGTCCCTTAATTTGAAACCTCTCCCCCACCACTGAATATAGAGCTACAAATCCCATCTTCGAACTTGACCTGTACTTTGACCTAAAGAGTCCTCCTGCCAAGTTTGATCAAAATATCTCAACCCCTTCGAGAGTTATCGTGCTGACAGACGGACAGACGGACAGACGGACGGACAGACGGACAACTTTACGAAGTCATAGGTATCCCTCAACTTACGTTTTGGGATCCCAAAAACTTGAGCGGATTTGATGTTTTACTCTATCTCTTCGGTTGAGCAGCATCTGATAATCCGCTAATTATAATCGCGTGTCACCACAGCCGTCCCCTGTGGTGACATCTTTGTGTCGTATGACGTCTTTGAGATAATTGTTCTCGGATTTTTTTTTGTTTTATTATGTTCTTTGCCCTTAATTTTTTTTCGTATGGTCTCTAGACCGCATTAAAATTGATTGATTGATAGTTGTAATTCGTCATAATTAAAGTTTAACCGAAAAGAGCTGGGATTTGATAATCTACTTACCCATCACGTTTAATAGGTTTTAATAAATTTGAGTATTTAATATTTAAATTCACTTAAATAGGCTGGACCAGAGGCGTTACTAGCCAAAATGTTTGGGGGGGGGACGAGGTATTTACCGACTGGCTGGTCATTTTTACCGACTGGTTTTGCAGATAAAAATGACTGTGTTGACGAAAAATCGGCTAATTTTAATAAAAATCGACTATTTTTACGAAAAACCGACTGTTTTTAAGAAAAATCGACTGTTTCCAAGAAAAAAATCGACTGTTTTTAAGAAAAATAGCGGCGCTTCGCGCCGACTCGGCTATTTTTTACCGACTGGCCGACAACATTGGGGGGGGGCGTCCCCCCCCTCCCCCCTAGTAGTGACGGCCCTGGGCTGGACGACCCGTTGAAAATGCGTTACTTCGTTTCTCAGTTTCCCGAACAATCGATTTTCATCTAGTGGACTTTCCCTGTTTGATTTGTGGTACCTCTATGCACTTGTTGTTTGTTTGTGTTGTTTAATGGAGCTTCCAGAATTTCTTCTCTATGCTCCAGGATTCTTCTTCTTTATTTGTCTCCAACCTGGAAATTACTAATTTCTGATTAATATTACTCTATGCGCTTGTACCTGTGTCGTGTGCTTGACGATAACGATTGAAGTCGATTGGGCAGGCGAAAGTGACGATGAAGTGCATTGAAAAGCCGCGTTTGCGTTGAGATTCAAATTTTCCGCGTCGTAATAGAACTTTGCGTTGTAGAGACGGCCGTAGAGATTCTGGACGTTACTACTAGGGCGTATAATGGAAAAAAATTGCTTAAGACAATGCAAATAGTTCAGTGTGTTCAGTTAAGTGCGACACAAAATAAAACTTTAGTGCTTCCGAGCGGGCATAGACGCAACTAGTGCTTCTGTGGAGATTTTCCGTAGTCCTTTGGGGGCTTTGGGGCTAGCTTTCAAAGGTCCCTACCATGATATTAATGAATGAATACTTTTATTTCCAACTTCTATGCAAATAAATGTAATAGAGTAAAAGTAAAAAGAGATAAAACAAAAGAAGGAAGAGAAACTACTTAGACTAAGACACATCTTCTCACTCTATACAAACGGATAAGACCCTTGCGTCGAGACAGCAATGCAACTGGCAGCTTTTTATGTAGCTGTTATCTTCTTTGAACACGCACTCAAACAAAGTAGATATTTCAACGCGATGAAATAATAATGTTAGTGAGTTTCAGGATTGGCTTCTGCTTCCGGGACGCATTTTTCTTTCCTGATGCGGCCCGTACGAAAATTGTTCCATACTGATTTTTTAGGCTACTTTGTTTTTCACAGGTTCCGCGAATCAAGGCCGATCTGGGGAAAGAACTTCACTTCGTGAAGCTTCCCAACTTTCTGTCTGTTGAGCCAAGACCCTTCGACCCAGAAACTTATGAAGACGAAATAGACGATGAAGAAACACTGGACGAAGAAGGTCGTGCAAGAGTGAAACTTAAGGTGACTTTTAATTACTTTTCGACTACATTGTCACAAGTTGAAGTTTGATATCATTTAACACATGGATGACGGGTGCGGAGAATCTGCATGCCATGCCCTTTTAAGTGTTATCTTTTCGTTAAACATAACACTTAAAAGGTCGTGACATACATATCAGCGGCATTCGTCATAACCTTTAACACAAGGAAGCGGTGAATGAATTCATTTCGGTGAGAATCGGGGGGGGGGGGGGATACCCTTTCTGAGGTGCCCTACATATTTTACCATCGCTGGTCAAACATGGCCACTTTCTGTGGCCCTCATTTGAGGTCAAATGAATGCCTTGGATTTTACGGCTCATGTGGCAAAGAGATAAGGAAATGCAGTTTCCAGAACTTCTAATATCGTACGATATTTTTTCTATCTACCTAAAAGAATCTCGGCTGTTGATTGACTCTTTTCGTATAGTGATAATAACAGTATATTACAAAAAATAGGCTATTAGCCTCTAGAGAGTTCGTCTAAAACAGTTTTCATCGTAATTTTTTGCGGCGAACAGGTTGTCCAAGGAATTCCTGAAGCGTTGATGGAGTCACTCAATACTACTTCAGAATTCAGGTGGAAGAACGCTCCAATCCAACAGTCCACCACTCTGTTTTGGAAAGACCACATGTCCACATGCCCTTCGAAAATCGCTAATGTTCTTGGATTGTCCTTAGAATCATCAGTGTCCTTTGTCCTTTGGTGAAAGTGGGTAGAGAAAACCTTGCGTTTGGGGTCTTGAGCGAGGTAAGTAAGGCGGTTCAGCGGGTCCTACAAGATCAAGAAATCCAACTATGGCATCATGAGAAAGATTCTAAGCCGTCGATGTATCTTTACGCTAAGGCCAAAGAGTGTTGGGGTTTAGAAATGTTTTTTAAGGGAGGGTTATCTTCTGAGGAATTAAAATTAATGGTAAGCGCTCGTAGTGATAGCCTTCCTTTGGGAATTCGGAGAAATTATATGGGTAGTGCTAAGGGGCGGTCTAGTGGTCTTTACTTTTGTCCAATGTGTGGTTGTGTGGATGAGAATTTGTTTCATTTTATGTGCGAATGTGTGGAGTTGAATGATTTAAGAGTTGAAATATTTGGGGAGCGAATTTTCGGGGAAGGTTGGTTGGTTGAAAAGTTTAAGGATAAAAGTATATTTGGGGTTAGGCAACTTGGAAGGTTTTTGCGGATAGGATGGAAACATAGGGAAGAGTTTTTGTAATTAGGACTTGTGGGGGGAGATATTTGTTTGTTTGTTGTTGTTTTTTGTATTTTGTATGCGATGGCCCTTGGGCTCTAAGCAAATAAATCATATCATATCATACATCCGGTAGGAAAACTCAGATGATAGATTTTTTTTCCATTCCAGTTTCGTGACATGGTCTACACTTGCTTGACACAGAACTGAATTGCTACTGTGAATTGGAATTGAAATAAATAATATTAGTAGGGGGGCTAACCGGATAGCTGGTTGCTGAGAAAAAAAAACATAGAATGGTAATTTAAATAAATAAACATACATAATGCTCAGTTAAGACTGTTGCGCCCTTACTTTAACACTAGTGTAAACGGCGCCGGGCCCCGCTGGAAGAAACTCCGCGGAGGCCAACGTAGAACGGGGCTGAGCACCCGCAAAGAAGACATCGATCCCATCGTAGGTTTCCGCCGTCATGGTAGGAGGCGGGATCATTCCTGGCTTCAACTCACAGTGACCTTCCCAAAATACCGAAATTCGTGGCACGACTTCGTACGTTAGCTTCTATCGCCAGGAAGAGCGGAAAATCTCGTCTGACATAAGTACAAGAAAGTAAACTAAGTAAAGGTACGTGAACAGACAGTCCAATTTTCGCTGTCGAATGCGAATTTCGCTCCGAAATTTTGACGCATCGAATGCAGGTTTCCCCATACGTATATTCGCCGAAGAAATATTATCGGATTGTGTGCCCGATGAAATTTTTTCGAGAAATAGACGTATGGAGTTGTACGAAAAGGTAGCATGCAGTACTGCATGCTGCTACTATCAAACTGGATGCTACTACAGCAAGTTTGGATGCTATCGGATACTACTACTTAAGATTAACCCAGTCGGAGGCATGTAAATCAAAATATTCCATACTACTACTTATCAATAGATGGAACTTTTTCGTACAACTACCATACAACTACACAGTCAAAGAATTTTCATCGGGTGTGCACGTTGCTTAAGTACCGCCCCTGGGTTTTCAGCTAAGCATGTATTTCTCATGTTTTTTCTGTCTAGGTTGAGAACACCATCCGCTGGAAGACCGGCATCGATAAAGAAGGGAACTTGACCAAGGAAAGCAATGCCAGGTTTGTTCGCTGGTCCGATGGAAGCATGTCCATGATGGTGGGAAATGAAATATTTGATGTCTACAAACAACCTCTCCAGGTAGGCTATGTGTATATTGGGACTTGCAGGATGGGTATGGGTGGAGGGGTATTCTTCTCTCAGGTTGGATATTCATGCTCCATCCTGCGTTGCTTTCCGCGGTTTTTAGAAGGCATCCCCCGTTAGGTGATGTGGGTTTTAAAGGACGCTGTACGGTAATAAGAAGTAGAAAAAAAATAAGCAAAAAGCTGATACAATAGGTTTCATCTTACGTGTTAGTAGCTGCTGCCTTATCCCGTAGAAGCTTCTTTCAGTTCGCACTACTGTTTGTGTCAGCTTTCCTGTTCGATAGCTGTTCGTTGACGAACTTGTTCTTTGTTCCAAGTATTTTCCAAACCCCAGAAAGTCAAGCGATGAAGTCTGTATCATTTTTAACGGCAGGAGCCGGGTTCTTGAAAAGATTCAATCTGAAAAGTCGAAAAAGTCGGAGCCTTGTTCGTCAATGAGGCTAATATAGCAAAACAAGGTTCCGAACTCCGAACATCGAAGTTTGTCAAGGAAGAAGAAGAGGGCAGTTCGTAGTCTTCTTTCGTTTGGTTTCAGGACAGGTTTATTATTGGCCTTTGCGACTTATTCTTATCTCGAATCAGCACAATTCTACGCGAGCCAGTACTTTTACCTTCATGTACACTGTAAAAATTTTCTCCGAGTAAGGATTAAAGTTGACTGCAGTGTTTGCTACTGTGATTAATCTTATCTGTACTGAGATAGGATTAATCCGAATTAGAGATAAGATTATCTCAGTAGACACAAGATTAATCCCAGTAGCAAATACTGCAATTTTTTTTTTTTTTTTACAGTGTATTGACTTCATACTTACGTCACAGCTCTAGTTGTCTCAAACCGCAAAGAGGATGTTACTCAGTAGTCTTTACACGCAGAGGTTGAAAAACTTTGTTCCTTATTCCCGAAATATTATTTTATCTATGCTTGGAGTCGCGCAAGGATACTGCGTTGAGTGGAAACTCACGCCTAATCACCTAACCTAACACTTATTTAGAACGGAACGATGCGCTTTTACATTATCTTGACATGATTTGACGTGTGTATACGCTCAGTGGAGGATCGACCAAAAGCAGACAATACAGATCACGAATAAAGTAAAAAAGAAAGTAATACAAATTTAATAATGACAGTAAATTATAATGATGAAAAATACTAATATATGTAACCTAACCGTTATAAAAAAAAGTAAAAATAAGTAAAAAAAAAAGGAAAGGGATGGTGTCCGATATTTCTTTCCTGCTAGTTGTGGAACCTTAATAGCCCAGCCCTTGCCCGCAAAGAGCTTCCATCTGTCTGGAGAGCTTCCTACCTGGAAAGCGTATTTACTTGAGAACACTCAATTATCAATGAGGTTTCGGTTAATCGCTCCTTAAAGCCACCATACAGCCTCAGCCATGCCTTGATCCGACTCTTATCCTCCTACACCCTTATGAATATGCGACTCGAGCTCTGCACGATTGGCTTAAAGCCATTCGTTCTGTGGGAGTCAGCCTGGTCTCTTAAGCTTTGTTCAAATCTGTGAATAAGCTGCATAAAGATTTTCCGCGTCATCGTTTCTTGAAGACCTAGAGCAAACCAAGGAGATGGCGATTTGTTTCGAGCTGTATAAGAGAAAGTATGATCGATTTCTGTTTTTCTTAATCACGCCCGTCACGTCCCTCGCGGTATAAGCTGACGTGCGTAGCTCTTATACAGCCTATTACACCAATTTGAAAAAATGCTTTACCGTTCAAGTCGTTCGCACGATGACACTATTCACTGAAACCGCCGTGAACTGTGACACGCACCGTCGTCGCTGTATCCGATTTTTCTTTCAGGGCGATCATCATCATCTTTTCATCCGTCAAGGAACGGGACTTCAGGGACAGTCCGTCTTCAGAACGAAGCTGAGCTTCCGTCCTCACTCCACAGACTCCTTCACTCACAGGAAGATGACACTCTCTCTTGCCGACAGATCAACTAAAGGTTCCACAATCAAGATTCTTGGAACTGTTGGTCTAAATCCAGAGCTGAACAAGGATGAAATGATCAAGAAGGAGGAAGATCGACTCCGAGCTTCTCTCAGGCGGTAGGTGAACCTCATGTATACATCCACATGCTAATTGCTGGGAATGGTGGAAAAACGGGATCAGCATCAGCCTCGACAGGGCTTACTGGCGGTGCTGATCCCGATTCTTTTCACTAAGCCTGGAAGTGCAATGGGCGGTTGGGTGCAAGTCATCCTGGTTCTTTTGCACGCCACCTTCCCCATATTTCTCTATAGTTGCCCATTTGAAGCTGGGTCGACTTTGGCTTGTCTTATGGTGCCACGCCACTATGTTTGGGGGTTCCCGGCTTCGTTAACTTGGATGTCCGCCGAGGTCAGGGACCTAATATGGTAGCTTATGCTGGGACGAGCGGATCTTCGGCTGCGGGATATTTTTTTTATAGGTTTTTATGCTACGGACATCGTAGCTTAAGCTAAATTGTGCCGTGCCCCGCAGCCATAGATGTGGTACTACGCGCGCTGAAGCTGTTGTCCAGTTTGCCGCAGGACATAAGTTGGCTAACCGTTTTTATCCAGAGCTTGCCCAAGGCTCTGCCGATGTTTTTTCAGGACAAACGTCCCTAGTCCCCGTGGGGACTCGAAGATATGATACTACGGTCCCTAATCTGTGACGTTGGACCGGATAGGGCAAACACTACTTACTTTATTGAATCTGATGTAACCCTATATAATCACTGGTTAAAATACAGACTTACATTTATTGACGTGCACTCGGTCACAGCAGCGAAGGAAGTGTGCAGGAAAATTACTCTTGTTTATGCAAGTGGGTCGCGTACCCCCAAACCTCCGCGCGCTGAAAGTCAATTAGAATTTAGAAAGTTTTGTTCAACATTTACTTCTGGTCATTTCTCGTAACGTGTATTAGTCAATCTGTTGTCAGTGTTGTCGTTCAATGTATTTTGGAAATATTTCGCATGTTTACCTCTTCTAGCTAATAGCTATTTGATATTACAGTATTTACAGTTGTTTATAGATTGATAAAAAAAACAAGAATTTTTCGTCGTCCAGCGGCACAAAAACCTGCTGGACCCGTGTTAGAAAATTAAGTCTGGAGAAACCCGAACCCGCTTAATAATCTAACAACTAACCCCACCTCAAGCCAAACGGTAGGTACCACCGAGACTCGAACCTCCGCTCGACATTTTAATCCGAAAGGCAATCAAAATGGTAACTTACGTATATTTACCCATTTCAGGGAGTCGAAGCAGAAACGTACACGCGAAAGAAGCGCAACGGCCGGCGGTCGTTCCATGAGCGGAGGTTATTTGGAGGGAGGAGCGGAGTCAGAAGACGAAGGAGCCATCTCCCTCTCAGCAATTAAGAATAAGTACAAGAAGGGAACTAAAGGTAAGACACCATTGGTCTTTAACCTTCTTAGGCCCACAAGGATGGGTAGGACGGGATGATCAAGTATGGGTTGGTGCCTCGTGGCACTTAACCGCTCCCTGCAAGTTCAGTGTATGTACCCAGCTGCTCTTAACATCAATTACAAGATGATTCTATGGTTAAACGGTACTGCAGAGGCGGTGTATTACTTCCGGTTCAGGGGCGCGGAGACTGACTCCGTGATAATCTTGTCAAGAGTGCCTGCGAGTTTCGGCCCAACAGAGAACTTGACAGGGTGGCCACTCAGAGGTTGGTAGACCAAGCTCCCGTTCTCCTTTCATGTTTTGACAAACGGTAAAGAGAAATGGGACAGCTGTAGAAAAAGTAAGGAAGTATTACGGTCGTCAAAGCAGGCTTTAGGATACACTGGAAGCTAACCTTGTAAACATGTATGCCATCTTTTGTGTGAGTGCAGAGTTATAGGGACTACGGGAGGAGATAACTGGGGTAGGGGGAATGGATAATTAGATAAAAAATTGACGGGAAGTAAAGATTTTAAAGAAATAAAAAATGTTGTGAAGTTCCTCAAGTTAGCTTTTTAACACCGGAGAGATTTCTTCTGATGAAGAAGTTGTGTATCTAGTGTTTGTAACGTGATTTTTAGTAGTGTGTTCTTGTCTTATATGTTGCATGATGGCTTTAATATGCAAATAAATCATTCCATTCGTCTGCAGGCGAATCGCGCCAGCCCATTTATTCATCGGACGACGACGCCTCTGACATGGAAACTCGTCGTGCTCGTCGCCTCGAAAAGGCGAAAGCCATCGTCGACAGTGACGAAGAAGAAGCTGCTTCGGCTGCAGATGGAAGCGACTCGGAATCTGACTAGTTTCATTTCAGGTATATTCCTGTTTATTTTCCTTCTTTCGATTAAAGTCTTTTTACATACAGTGACGACTAGAGAAGCCTAACAGCTGGGTTTCATGTAACGATGGCCTGTAATTTCTGAGTGGCGATATATACTTTTGGAACTAGCCTAGAACTAATAGAAATGAAACTCGTTCAACTATGCAGCAATCCGAATAAATTGACTGGTAAAGATAGATCATCAATCATGTTTCGTTAAAAGTTTTACGGATTCTGGAATAAAACTTTTCGTAGATCTGACGTGTTTTGTAGGTATAGCAATTAGGGCAAAGTTTGGTTACCATTCTTTCTTGTCGATTTCTGAAGTTTTGGAAAGGGTAAATGAGCATTTGGGAGTGGCGAGGGTGAGATACCATGGCTGTACCGAAGTCGGTGCTTAGCTCATGTCTGCCCCCCTGCAGTGTTTTGGGGTTGAAATGGTTGGACCGCAATGGTCTGCAAGTCTGATCGGAATATCCTTTCTCTCCTTGGTTCTTGTTCACTCGGTTGGCTCTCTGCAAATCAGTCAAAATTAGAAATACGTTCTTTATTGCAAAAATATAAGGTCTGGAGAGCAAGCGTCAAAATTGCATGTGTTAGATAAATTAAGAATTCAAGATCCAATAAATAAGAAATGCTAGGTAACAACTCTGTTTAAAGACTGAATAGAAAAATCTCAATAAGCCGCGGTTAAGGGAGGCCTTCCATAGCCCCCTTTCGATTGCATTTGTGATTGCAAGCTAGTTCTAAACGTGTCACCAAGGTTGACGTCTCCTGATCCAACATGGGCAGTGTGAATGAAATTTGTTGGTGCACCAATCATGCTACGGTCAATCCTTGGTTTCCTCTGAAAGAAAAGTAAAATGGTCAAAATCTATTACTCCGAAGTCTGCTTGTACATAAACAATGAAATGCCATCTAGTCACGACTGCTGTTGGAAATCAATATCATTTTAAGTTAAAAAAAAATACTTAAGTAAAAAACCCTCCACAACATCCCATCTTAGCTTCCCTGCACATCACGGCCAGTCTCTTCTTCTTTAGTTAATTTTACTGTGTTAGTTTAGTGTATTGTTCAGATTTTGTTTTTCCCTTATCTTTTATAATGTTATAAAAATAAATAAAATAAACAAAATGTTTTCTACAATTATTTTGCTTAGTCCAGAGTGTAACAACATTAACTATTTCAAGTACTTGTTTACGTAATAAGTTTGACACACAATAATAAAGAGGAACATAAACTTGTAGTTTTAAGGTAAGAACGCGATATAAAGCGGTAGAATGACTAGAATGAGTGATGTTTTTATCAATTGCTTTTATAGAGTGATGTTTTCATCAATTGTATCGTAGAGTGATGTTCCACCATCAATTGTGAATTGGGGGATTGAGACAATGGGCCTTTTGTGGCCTGAGTTTCGGCCAGTGTGTTCGGCCTACCCCACAGAATAAAAAAACAACAACAAAAAAACATGAACTTGTACAGGCCTAGCTAAAAACTACGACAAGACAATGAAAAAGAAAGGAAATAATTCACACGAAAACCCAAGGAAAAAGAAGAAAAAAAAGAGAACAAAGGAATGCAGGTGATTGACCGAGTAAATATAAGTGGGTATTTCTTGTTGACAGGTGAACTGATATCGGTTACTATTTCAGACTTTGTACTATCTATAAGGAACACTGAGAGGTGGTTGTCCGTCTTAGGAATAGTACAAACTGGTGGAGAGCAGAATGAGGAAAATTATCTGTCAGCACAGTAAAAACAAATAGGCATCAAGGCCTATGCACAGCACTCTGTAGAATCAGATGCAAGTAAAAAAAAAATTCTACATCGTCGTTCATTCCATCCACTCGCCCCACTGATCTCATGATGACAAGAAAAGCTGGAAGCTTATATGGCTATTGCATGTGGCAGGATATACTCTTGCCATCTATCAAGTTTCATCCACTCCAGATGATGCGTTCGAGAGTTAAACATGCAGCAAGCTTTCAGATTCCATTACCGACACACACAGTCACACGAGGATGGTCGAATCCAGGCGATTTGCAAGTAAATGGGGTGAGGTGTCTAACATGCTGGCAAGTTTCATCCTCCTGGTCCATCTCAGAGCACCCTAACTCGTAATCACAGCGCAGAACGGTATTCAACACTTGAGTCGAAGGCTGCTGCCTGCTAGTGCCATAAAGACAGACTTCAAATTTATAGCAGTCCTGTAGTCCGTGCTCCTCTGAAGATTTTTTTTTCTCAAAACTGCAAACACAAACTTTACCTGTTGGGGTTCTTGTGCAAGGCAACAGCCAAAAAGTTGAAGCCATGGATCCACAAAGGTATTTGAAGCCATGGGGTAGTTTACACTGGTCACAAACTGGGATGATTCTTCTGCGGCTGACTTTGCATGAAGTAAACTGATTCCTTACAGTAAAACTTAGAATGTTTTTGGCATGCCAAAACCTATAACAAAAAATATAAGACTGGTTTCAAATAGAAGCCATGTGGTAAGCAATTGGCACCCCTTCTTACAGTTGGTAAAAAATGTCAGGTATTTTTAGTAGAAAACAAATGGTTTCTGCTTGTTCTGTCCCATTTACTGTGAGAAAAATCCTTTCTCTAGCCCACTACTATTCTGAAATGCTTTATTCTGAGTGAGTAGCAGTCATCACTTATAGGCTGCAAAAGCTGTAGGATACTACGGGTACAAGGATGGGATGTAACTATGGATGCCAATTCAGTCAGGTTTTTAAACCATTCTGTAATCTTCTGGAACTGCAAGGACTAAGAAAATTGAACAGTAATATGCTGGTAGTTATGTTCTTTAGTGGAGATTTCTCTGGTATTGTAAATGGTTCTCTGTTAAATCACCATCCAAGGGCTGAATGGTTGCTGAACCTCAGATATTGTAAATTTGGCCCAAATTGTTAAACTAGTGTAGATGATATTTTGTTGCTGATAAAGCTAAGGTAGAGATTTGCTTCATAAAGACAAAGCAAGTTGAAGCTCGCCATGTTTGTAAGGGGTGGCATTCAAATTCCCCTTACAACTTCTTAATGATTAAAAATTATAATCATGGCAGGGCTACTTAGGTTGTTATATACTTATTAGACATGTTGCGCCTGTAGTTAATCAGATCTTGACTTAGAAAGCATTGTATACTGGAACCATGGTATTGCACTGGGGGATTAGGGGTGCATATACATAGAACACCATGCACGCCCCGTCCTGCATGCCCCAGCATTTGAGTATGGTAAAAAAAAAAAAAGGTGTAAATTACTGTAGCCTAGGTTAGGATACTTTAAACTATCATTCTTAGGATGCTGCAACTTGGCATGAAACCAGTGCCGAAGAAACAAGAGATTAAAAAGATTAAAACTTTGTGGAAGTAATTCTTTAATTTATGCTACTATCAGTGTCTGAAATTGCACACAAATATTTGCTAAGGTAAGGTAAGGTACAATTTTATTGACAACTTTAGTATAACTGCAATAACATAAAAGCGACAAACATGCCAGTGGCATACAAAATGACGCTTCGTTAATTCAACTGATTTATGAAAAAAATACTAAAACGCTAGCCTAAATAAAACGAAACAAACAACTAACAACATCAGCTCGAATTTTTTTTAGACAAGGTAATTAACAACTAAAACAATCACAAATACGAATACGACCAATACGAGAATTTTAGGACAATAGACGTAGAACGAAAGAAAGAAATTCTGTGTGTATCAGCAGTCTTAACTTTCTCGAATAACAAAAATCAATCAGAAAAATCACTCAACAGAAGAAGTATAACTGCTAAATAACATATACTTTTTGAGGGTTCTTTTAAAAACTTTCCTGTCTTCAGACACTATAATATTGTCGGGCAGTGAGTTCCATATTTTTATACCTGTATGACGAATGGAAAAACTAGATCTTGTGCAAGGATATCTATTGGTGGAGAGATTAGACCGCCGTATTGTGTTATAATCGAGGTTTGGTTTTCATCATATTCTTCTGAACTATTCATGGTAAGGCAATGGCTGAAGTAATATACCTCTGCTGCAGAAAAACAAGAGAGATAGCACCCTACCCAACAAAAATGTTTCAACTTGGCAGTATTCACTAATTGGGAAGCAAGGCCTGGACTCTTGGATGCAATAGCCAACATGATGCAACTTATTTTGCTGTAAATGGTTTGAAACCTTCAGGATCTTAGGTTTGTTGCAGTCATACACAAACCCTCATTTTTGGGACATGGTACCTCCATGGAAATCGTTTGAATTGAGATTCTGAAACGAAATTAGCTTTTCAAACAGATGTTGATGGACGTACCATGCAACAGGGCATGGTGCCCCAGCCTATGAGCACCATGCCCACACATTGGGGCCAGGTTGGGGCACCATGCCCAACAATTGAGGATTTGTCTACGACTGGTTTATTGTCTCAACAAACAAGTTGTTCACAAAAACACAGCTAACATTAAGGTCAGTTGAAGCTGATCAACCTGGTGCTATCAGCAAGATACATGAGAGGTACCAGTCTACCACGAATCCCTGATTTTGGGAAAGCCTATGCGAAACTCTGGATATGTCTAGCGTTTAGTATACCCTATGCCAAACGCTGGATACACTATGCCAAATGCTGGACAGTGGGGCCCAACAAAATATTGATGATTTGAATGAAGCTAAAAAATCAACCAATCAGAATTCATCTCTAGTGAGGTAGGTCAGGGTTAAGGTGCCAACATCTCTCCGGCGTTTGGCATAGGGTGTCCAGGGCTGAGCATAGGCTATGCCAAATGCTGGGCATATCCAGCGTTTGGCATAGGGTACCCGAAAATCAGGGGTTTGTGGCTGACTGAGAGGTACCGAGCTCAAAGCAAAAAATGTGGCTACATACCCTCAAAATTTGCCTAAAAAAAGAATGTTGAAAGAAAATTGTCCTAAGCCAAAGTAGGGTAGCCACTAAAAAAAAAAATAATCAAACCTGAGCTTTTGAAGATCAGAATGTGATTCTCCTATCTTTTAGCTTTGATTTGAGGCCAAAATTACCTCTCTACATTGCCTCTAAGCATCTTAAATCTTCTTTAGAAAACAGTATTTTACATAAGGAAATGCCTATGTTCATCCATTGACTTTAGGGTTTTGTCCATCTAGTGACCAGCTTGGAACTATGTGCTTCAATGAAATTCTATGAAACTGGGTGATTTTGAGTTGTTTTGAGTGCATGGGGAGCCCCAGCAAGTGAGTTAGATGAGAAAATATGAATATGATCATCAAGGTTATAGTCCAATAGACCTATTGCTGCTATAGGCTGCTGACTTTTCCTCCTTAGTATCAACAAATTTTTGTAGGCAAGTTCAGCTACTTTTTTTTACATCTAAATTTACATTGAATATTAAGAAATAATATTAAATAGCTAGGACATCTTACTGTTAGCCTTATAAAATAGACAATTTTGTCCTGAATGCAATGGTATTTTTAAAATATTTTTTGGAGATGTTTTAGATAGGTAAAACTGATAAGGAAAATTCACAGCAATTCATGCATTCATTACAAAAAAATCGCCAATTTTTGCCACTAGGTGTTTTTGTGGCTACCCTAGCCAAAGGCTAAGACCTAACTAAACTAGTTCCTTTCTGTCAAGATGCAAAATCTAATGATCTAGTACACAGGTAGGACCTAGTCATGACTTCAAAGAAATTTCCTTCTAGGATTATATCTTAGATTGCTGTGGAGTGCAATTTAAGGTAACACTTTTAGTTTTGCATCACTTTTTTTTAGCCTTTAGTTTAGGTTGGATACCTCTCCTGTACTACTGTATGTAATAGACTGGCCCAAGGGGCGTTCAGTAATAGGTGCAGCCACGAATGACTAAACGAGCGTAAAGAATTACCTGTAAGCCCACCTAGTTCTGCGATTCTCAGTTATGTGGGCCTGGCTTTATGTTTTCAAATCAAGATTCTTCTTCTTTGTGGTGTTTGCGTTTACAGGTGTTGGTTGATAACACCTTTCTACGACTCGTATAACTTCTTTCGATGTTTCACTTTTCACTATTTCAATTAAACTTTCACATATTATTCATATCTCTCAATTTCATACCCATAACTATCCTAAATACATTCAAACAAATATACAATATCTTTTTCTCTTAATTCTATACAAATCCAAACAAACATTTCCATAATTTTTTTTTTTTTTTTTTTTCTTTTTTTTCTTTTTTTTTTTCTTACAATATTAAAAAACTCTTTTACCTTTCTAAAAATCTATTAAAATTAATCAAAAATTGACGTCGTCCATCCTATTAAACACACAAACTAAAATACAATAAATATACATAATAATTTATTCCTAAGTTGGAAGACGTCATTCAAATTTGGGGAAGAATTAAACCTAAACTACATTCATACCATCATTCCTAGCCACTAAATAACTCTCCATTATTAATCAACATATAACAATTTATAATATATTATCTGTCCTTCACCTTTCACAAACAATATTCAACAACTGTACCAACATCAACCAAACTAACTAGAGTTTGTGTAAGAGTCCTGTGCTGGCAAGAAAATCTCCAAGCCACTTCACAACAGGTGCCTGTAGGCTCTTTGGTGTCAATCTACTTCCAAGGACAGAGGTAAGCGTGAAAGCTTTCCCAGTCTTAATATGCTTTTTCCGAAGCTTCTCTCTCTGGTCTTTGTATTTAACACAATTCATAATAATATGGCGCACATCTTCCGTAACACCGCACTTATCACAATTAGGTGAGTGACGTTGGTTCCACTTAAACAGTGTTTCGTTGGTTTTGGCATGTCCAGTGCGTAGTCTGAAGATTGTTGAGGAGAACCTTTTAGATGGATGGATTAGCCTTTTTGGGATTGTGGAGTAGTCAAACAGGTCGAGGTATGTGTTTCTACTCATGTATATGTAGTCTTGTTTTAGCTCTTTCTCCATCCAATCATTGACCTCTTTTTTAACTTCTTGGAGAGTAGGTGGAACATTGGTCTTTTCACCATTAAGTGCTGCCCACTTTGCCATCTTATCCGCTTTCTCATTCCCGTGGATTCCAACATGGGCTGGAACCCATTTTAGGAGGATATCTGTTCCCGAGTCAATGATCTCCTTTGCTAGTACTTCTATCTCCAGGACAGCTTTCCTCGCATTTTCACTACCGTTTTTTATACACATTAGGGCAGACATGGAGTCACTGCATATGACCACTCTTTCTTGGTTATAGCACTGTTTCACATAATTCAGTGCCTCTTTTATAGCATTTAATTCACACGAGTAGACACTAGTTACATTTTGCACTTTAAAAACAAGGGATACATCACAAGATGGATCATACACTGCAAATCCAGAATCACCACTACTTAGTTTCGATCCATCTGTATAGATGGTTTTGCACGGTTCAAGGCAGCACATTTCACTTAGCCACATACACCTCAAGGATTCAGCTGAGACACTCTTTTTGCATGGACCATTCACTATCACTCTATTTTGGAGCCCTGTAGTCTTCTCGTGAGATTCACCATCAAATTTTTGCATAAGTGGAGCTTGAATCTTGAGCTGATCACACACTCTAGCAAATCTTTTTATGGCAGGTTGGTTGTTGGTTTTGTATGGTTCGTCCGAGTGGACTAGGTCGCAGAGGACTTCCTGTTTTATGATATCTTTTTCTTCTGCCGGGATGTTCAATTTCTTCAAAAAGTAATTTGCTAAAAGAACTTCTCGTCTTCTTTGCTGGAGGGGGATATCCAGTTCAGTTCGAAGGGCTGGGATCGGGGTAGATTTAAGGGCCCCTATTACTCTCATATATCATTTAAAACTATGTCAATCTTTTTCAGATGGGTTGTTGCTGCCGATCCATAGGAGACTGCACCGTAGTCAACCCTCGAAAGGATGACATTTTGGATCAGTTTTCTCAGTACCGTAGGGTGTGCCCCGTTTTTGTTCCATGTTAGCACATTGATGAAATTTGCCCTTGTCTTCAGGTTACCACACAGATAATCAATATGAGGTTTCCAAGTCAATTTCTGATCAAAGATCAGGCCGAGGTACTTCACTTGCTCTCTTACAGGTATTAGTTCATCTCTCATGTATATGCGAGGGTGGGATTGGGCAACTGTTTTCCTGTGAAAAAGTACTGACTCGGTCTTTAGTGGAGAGAAAATCATGTTATTGGCTAGTGCCCATGACTGAAGGATGTTTATAGCTTTCTGAGCATATGTTCTGATTTCTACTGAATCTTTCCCTTCCACTGCTATTGCTATGTCATCAGCGTATAGGAATAGTTTAGTTCTGGGAACAGAATCGATGTCAATATCACTAACATAAACAGCAAACAATAGAGCACTTAGCACTCCACCTTGTGGAACCCCGCTAGAGGTTTCATATGATTGAGACACTGTATTCTGAAGCCTAACCACAAGTAATCTTCCTGTCAAAAAATTTCCCAGCCACTGCAGAATATCACATGGGACACCAATCACTTTACACTTTTCAAGGAGCTGCGGGATATCGACCTTGTCAAATGCTGACTTCATATCAACAAAAATCACATACAAAAGTTTCCCTTTCTTATACGCTTTCCTAATTGCGTGCTCCAGCCTTACTTGGGCATCCTCAGTTGATCTCCCAGGCATGAACCCCAGCTGTTCTATCTGTATTTTACTTTTGATTACTGGGAGAATTCTATCCTTAATCATCTTTTCCATTAATTTTGCAAGGCATGATGTGAGAGCTATGGGTCTGTAAGAACCTGGAAGTTTGGGGTTTTTACCTGGTTTCAATATCGGGATGATTATAGCTTTCTTCCAAAGAGGAGCAACATATCCGTCCTGTAAGCACTTATTCATTAGGTTCAACATGAGTTCTTTCATGTTGGGTGGGGCATTTTTTAGCATCCAGTTGTGAACTACATCAGGACCAACAGCACCAGGTTTGAGATGTCTCAGCTGTTTTTCCAGTTCCTGGAGTGTAAATGGGGGCGACTGATTATTTCCGGGTCTTACGGGCTCTGATTGGGGTGGATGTATGGGATGAGCACTTCTTGATATCTCTGCAAAATGTTTTGCCAGTACATCTGCCTTTTCTTTTTTTTCGTGGCAAAGATGTCCTCCATGTTCAATGACCACGGGCTCCTGTCGGCCTTCTTTCTTGGTGGTGTATTTTCTGAAATTTCTCCAAAGATCTGCCGTGGATGCCTTAGGTGGGAATTTGTTTTCTACCAGATTTTTCCAGCTTTTTGAAGTTTCTTTCATAATGAGGTTTCGCATTTCCGAGGTCTGTTTATTCAGTGCTTTTTTGTTATCATCAGAGGGATTTCGTCTGAACCTATTTTTGGCCTTCTTCCTTGCTGTTCTGGCAGCCTCACATTTTTTATTCCATCCCGGGGCAGAATTGGTTTTTGGTTTCTTAGGTTCTTCATACCGGAATTTTTTTTTACTGCACTCCACTAGAACGTCTGTAACAAATTTGCATAGATCTTCTACTTCTAAGTTTGTTGCAGCTTTCTCAGATTCTGCTTGAATGTCATTCTTCCAATCTTCCCACTTGTTTTCATCAAACTTCCATATTGGGGGTGGTGAATATATTTCATCATGTTGCACAGCAAATTCAACTAGAATGGGAGAGTGGTCACTATCAAATTCGTAAGGGCTGGATATTTGTGTGTCAGCAGCTAGTTCTTGTGAGACCATTGTTAGGTCAATTGTCGACATCTTCCCGCTCTGTGGGTTCATCCTTGTTCCTAGATTCTTTGGGGTTGTTAAGACAATTTCATTTCCCGGATCCAGTATAATATTTTCAAGGTCGTCAGCCTTGGCTGATGCATTTGTGTTGCTCTCCCACATAGGACTGTGCAGGTTGAAGTCACCTCCAATCACCTTAGGGTGTGCTGATTTATCGAGTATCTCTTGTAGTTGTTTCTTGTCAAAGTTGGAGCTCCTATTGTTGTAGAAGTTTATGCACGTCAGACTTAGGTCTTTGGTTTTTATTTCGACTGCTCCATACTCGTTTTTTCCACTGACACTCCCATTGGATAATAGCTCATTGGAGTTTAGGGCACTAGAGACATATGTTAGGAGGCCACCACCATGTGTGGGTCTGTCCCACCTGAAAGCTTTAAATCCTGGAATTACGGGTGTTTGCTTTTCTGCAGAGAGAAATGTCTCCTGTAGCATGATTATGTTAGGATTCAACCTTTTTGCCATGTTTCTTAATTCTTTGGTTTTGCTGGGGTTCATGCCACATACATTCAGATGTATAAGCTTAAGAGATTTTGTTAGTGAGCTTAGCCTTTTCGTTGCTGCTTACCATTTTGCGTGCCTTCTGGGCATTTTCACTTGCTGCTTTCTGCAATTTTTCTGGGGATAGGGTTCTCTTAAACCCACCAGCATTGGTCTCCAATTCCATTTCATTGCTTTCGTCTCTTATTCCAAGAGTTTTTGCAAGTGGAATTTTTTCCCATTTATTGATCAAATTTTTTACTGTATGTTCCATCACATTTGCGATGTCACCATGGAGTAGTTCTGAGTCAGGACTTTTGTCTAGGAGGCCCACAAGACAAACCACTATTTGCTTAAGTTCATTCACTGTTTGGTGCAGCTCAGCACACTGCTTCTGTAATCGTAGAACTTCACTGCAGGAGGCCTGTGCTGGTTCACTAGCAGAATTTGATGGATTTCCAGCTTGTGTGGTTGATCCTTGTCTATTTGGCAGTGGAGGGAATTCAGAAAGGCTGTAGTTCTGGGTTGGATTAACTACACCTGAAGCATTTGGTATGTTTAGTTGAGCCTTCGCTTTCGCATCACGGATTGGGATGTCTTCTTTGTAGGATATTTCGAGTACCTTCCTCATTTCTACAAATTTCTCACACCTTCTATCTGAGGCCTTGTGATCCCCTTTGCAATTTGCACATTTTAAGGCTTGTGAGCTTGTGGGGGCCAATTTCTGGGGACACTGTTCGAGTGAATGGGGGCCAGTGCATAGCAAACACCTTTCACCTCTTCGACAGTTCTGACTTGTGTGGCCAAAGGCTTGGCACTTGTAGCACCTCATTGGGTTCGGGATGTACTGTCTGACTGTGAATGGCATGTTCCAAACTGTGGCTGTCAGGGGGAAAGTAACTTCAGAGTCAAAATACATCATGATTGCATGGAATTCCTTATCTTTTTTACTCTTAAAAGCTCCGGGTGTCCCTTTGATTGCCTCCACCTTACTCACATGTTCTGTTTCCTTCAGTTGGTCAACTATTTCTTCCTCACTTGCCAGATCCTTTTCAATGAACACTATTCCTTTTCTTCTACGAATCTCTCGCCCGGTGGCAGCATCAGGAGTCACACCTTTCCTCACAAACACAAAGCTATCACTGTTGATTTTCAGATCTTTCACTGATAGGATTGCTGCGGCTATATCCTCACTCATACACACTATTTCAACTGTTCCTTTCGGGCCAGGTCTTGATAGCACAGAGCCAAACAATCCATTGCAAGCATGGTTCTTGAGTCTCTTGGTCAGCAATTTTGCCAACAATCCTCTACCGCTAGAGGGGATTGGCTTCAGTCTGTTAAGCGTAACATGGTCACATTCAATGTCAGAAAATGTCAGGATAGATCCAGGGAACCCCCCATCGTCAACACAAATAGCATACAGATTTACAACATTCAATTTGTCAGGGTTAGGCCTAATCGGTCCACCACCAGAAGTGTTGGACATGTCAAACTACAACTACTGATAAAACACAAAAGGGGTATACTTAGAGAGATATGAACAATCCACCACATACACCACCTCCGTACCACACAGAAAATCACTTAGTGGGCTCAGGAATAGCAGTATGCCACCCAACAAATCATAAAAATTGGTGGAACAAATCAAAACAATCCAAAAGAATCAAATCTTCTTTTCTTCCCCCCTCAAATACCCTTTTTCTTCATACCCTCAAAATTTGCCTAAAAAAAGAATGTTGAAAGAAAATTGTCCTAAGCCAAAGTAGGGTAGCCACTAAAAAAAAAATAATCAAACCTGAGCTTTTGAAGATCAGAATGTGATTCTCCTATCTTTTAGCTTTGATTTGAGGCCAAAATTACCTCTCTACATTGCCTCTAAGCATCTTAAATCTTCTTTAGAAAACAGTATTTTACATAAGGAAATGCCTATGTTCATCCATTGACTTTAGGGTTTTGTCCATCTAGTGACCAGCTTGGAACTATGTGCTTCAATGAAATTCTATGAAACTGGGTGATTTTGAGTTGTTTTGAGTGCATGGGGAGCCCCAGCAAGTGAGTTAGATGAGAAAATATGAATATGATCATCAAGGTTATAGTCCAATAGACCTATTGCTGCTATAGGCTGCTGACTTTTCCTCCTTAGTATCAACAAATTTTTGTAGGCAAGTTCAGCTACTTTTTTTTACATCTAAATTTACATTGAATATTAAGAAATAATATTAAATAGCTAGGACATCTTACTGTTAGCCTTATAAAATAGACAATTTTGTCCTGAATGCAATGGTATTTTTAAAATATTTTTTGGAGATGTTTTAGATAGGTAAAACTGATAAGGAAAATTCACAGCAATTCATGCATTCATTACAAAAAAATCGCCAATTTTTGCCACTAGGTGTTTTTGTGGCTACCCTAGCCAAAGGCTAAGACCTAACTAAACTAGTTCCTTTCTGTCAAGATGCAAAATCTAATGATCTAGTACACAGGTAGGACCTAGTCATGACTTCAAAGAAATTTCCTTCTAGGATTATATCTTAGATTGCTGTGGAGTGCAATTTAAGGTAACACTTTTAGTTTTGCATCACTTTTTTTTAGCCTTTAGTTTAGGTTGGATACCTCTCCTGTACTACTGTATGTAATAGACTGGCCCAAGGGGCGTTCAGTAATAGGTGCAGCCACGAATGACTAAACGAGCGTAAAGAATTACCTGTAAGCCCACCTAGTTCTGCGATTCTCAGTTATGTGGGCCTGGCTTTATGTTTTCAAATCAAGATTGGTCAAATTTATTACAAAAAGTTTGCAGACTCAACTCAACGCTTGCGTCAACGAAACGCTAGTGCGGCTGCGATTCTCTTACTAAACGACAGTCTTCGCTAGTCCATCTTGGCTAGTGAAGCCTATGGAAGAAGCTGAATAAAAATCAACCGGTCCTGCATAATTTGCATAATTTGTTTGTCTGTGGCTTTTGTGCGCATCCTATATTTTTCAGTTAAAAATGGACTTGGTTTGGAGCTGTATCATTAGAAATTTGATAGCTTAACCACATGCTACCTGGTACTAGCGACAGTAAGTTATTTTTGTAGCCTACAAAAAATGGCCACCAAAAACCCAGTTTCTGCTGTTGACTGTCCTGTTTAAATCCTCATCTAGGCTATTACTTATGCAGCATTTACAAGTAAAGGAAAACATGAACAGAATCCGGTCTTGGTGACAACTAGATTATGTTTACAGACAGAGGGAAAAACCATTTCCCCAAGCAAGAAAATCTGACAAGTAAATTCACTAGCCAAAATTAAATATTTATTTTTCTTGCGATGTTGAATTTTTGGTGTTAACTGTTCAGCAGATCCGCCGACAAAATTCCTTTCAAGTAGACCAGAATTCCTTTCATCTTGAAAGGAATTTCCGTCCCAATAACCTCGCTTGCCCTTCCAAGCTTCATTGCTAGGGTAGCCACTAAATTTTTTTTTAATCAAACCTGAGCTTTTGAAGATCAGAATGTGATTCTTCTATCTTTTAGCTTTGATTTGAGGCCAAAATCACCTCTCTATCTTGTCTCTAAGCATCTTAAATCTTCTTTAGAAAACAGTATTTTACATAAAGAAATGCCTATGTTCATCCACTGACTTTAGGGTTTTGTCCATCTAGTGACCAGCTTGGAACTATGTGCTTCAATGAAATTCTATAAAACTGGGTGATTTTGATCTGGTTTTGAGTGCATGGGGAGCCCCAGCAAGTGAGTTAGATGAGAAAATATGAATATGATCATCAAGGTTAAAGTCCAATAGACCTATTGCTGCTATAGGCTGCTGACTTTTCCTTCTTAGTATCAACAAATTTGTGTAGGTAAGTTCAGCTCCTTTTTTTTACATCTAAATTTACATTGAATATTAAGAAATAATATTAAATAGCTAGGACATCTTACTGTTAGCCTTATAAAATAGACAATTTTGTCCTGAATGCAATGGTATTTTTAAAATATTTTTTGGAGATGTTTTAGATAGGTAAAACTGATAAGGAAAATTCACAGCAATTCATGCATTCATTACAAAAAAATCGCCAATTTTTGCCACTAGGTGTTTTTGTGGCTACCCTATCATTGCCTTTCATGGTAGGCGAAAGGCGAATCGTGTCTGTTTTTTTAATAAATGTATCTCTAGTCAACTCTACTCTACTAGCCTAGACTTTTTTCTAGTTGTCTTCAGGAACTGAATCCTTTCATGTCGACCGGAATTCCTTTCTACTAAACTGACTTTCTTGTCTGTGTAAATGCTTCATAACAAGAGCCTATACTATTTCCGTCACAATTTAACTTGCTGATTCCGTTGCCCAGCTTTGGTAATCTATATCTCACCACTGAAACTTCAGAAAAGGTAAACAATGTCTACATAGAAAGCCAGCTTCTTCTTCTTCATTGTAGGGTGCCGCTACTAGTAGGTGCACACGTTGTTAAAAGCGGACAAAGTACAACCTGACAGAATAAATATGCCTAAACAATAACAAACCCTAAACTTTTCTTCTTCAGTTGACGTTAACCTCCACAGCATTGCCGCGCCGAACAATTTCATGAGCAGAATTGCTTAAACAAAATATAAATAATGACAATGACATCTTCTCACTCTTTTAATGACGTCACACTGTCCGCTGCTGTTCGCTTTTTACATAGGTTATTTATCACTCGTCATTAATAGTCAATACCGTACTCAAAGTTATTATACCCTGTGATAATTATGATCAAAGATCTTTCAAGTTGTGATTTTTAGTTAGTTTCATAACTGTAATACACAATTTTTTAATCAATTCTGTCAGTGCATTCAGATCTTGTTTGCTATTCATGAGGACGTGTCCGCTACATTTGACTCGTCACTTTTCTTGGATGCTTAATTTGACGAATGAACGGACTTCACGTCGTAAGCTTTTGTGTTGGTTTGACCTAGTAAAATTAAGAACAAATTGGAGTAAAAGTTAACTTAGCTGCAATCTGTTAAGATACAATGCCCTTTGGAATCTTTTGCTCTTTGTTGTTTAAACCCTTTCTCCACCATGCAGCCATCAGGTCAAGGCAAAATCAATCAAGGCAAATTTTTTAGTACTTTCGTATCCCATTCCTGTACCAGAGTCATCCAAAGCAGATCCAAAGTGAATCCAGAAGAAAAGGAATATTCTAAAAGAAGTAATGGCACTAAAGGATTTTGATTTCCTTAATACTGTCAGAGAAAGCTGAAACACTTGGCTGATTTCAAGTTCTGATCTTTCAATCCAGTTTTACTGTTTTAGAATTAGGCTTTAGGGGCAAAAAACAGAACCATGGTGGGCCAGAATTAAAAAGGAGCATAGCCTACAGTTGAGGCAGGCCTAATGTTACTTTGAATGGCACCAGTGAAAATAAAGATTTAACCTTAAATACTCCTTGAGCCCAAGCTCACTGAGAAACATGTAGGCTATTCATAAGTGGATAAAAATAGAAACCTCAGCAACAATGCTTTGGCAACAATGTTTCGTTCCCTTACTTACTTAAAGTTACTTAAAGTTGTTCAGCACCATCCGGCAGTTGGCCTGCCTGTTCGATGCCCTCTGTTTCTTTCGTCAATTTGTAGTTGGTTGATCTCGTAGTTATTTGGTCCATTCAGCCAGTGTGTTGCATTTGTTGTTGTTTTCCTCCCAGAACTTATCAACTCTGTTTTTGAAGCTGTTTATATTTGGTGCCTGGATGGCATGTTCAGGCAGGTTATTCCAAGTGTCGACTGCTCGCGTTGAGAAAAAGTTTGCCCGGGCTCTTTTTCTGGCTTCTGGCTTGTATATCTTTTCTGAGTGGCCTCTCGTTCGGTTTATGGCTGGTTTCCTGAAGAACTTTTCGAACGGCAGATTTTCTACTTTGGTTTTCATTTTGAAAATCTGGATGGCGTCTCCTCGCTTTCGTCTGTATGACAAGCTTGGCAACTCGAGGGTTTTTAGGCGGTCTTCGTATGGCTTCCCTTTTAGGCCTGGCATCATTCTGGTTGCTCTGCGTTGAACCTTCTCCATGGCTGTGCAGTCCCCTATGTAGGATGGCCCCCATGCGATGTTGCCATACTCGATGATCGGCCGGACAAGACTTTTGTACAGCTGGGTGAGGGTCGTCCTGCTGAAGTACTTGAAGGATCGGTGGATCAGGGACAGTACCCCATTGGCTTTGTTGGCTGCTGCGTTGGTTTGGAGGTGGAATTTGAGTTCGTCGTCAATGATGATGACAAGGTCTTTTTCCTTGTCTTCGACTGGCATAGTGTGTATTTTCCCCAGCTTGTCTCGAATTGTTAGATGAGGGGGGCGGCTGTTCTTTGGTCTTCCAATCCACATTATCCATTTTAGTAAGGGTCCTCGTGAGCCCAATGTTATGGACAATTTTTGGGAACAGAAGAAACTAACCTGCAACAAATAACTCAAGCTTCTACCAACTATAAATGGTAGCCAAGGATTTTGAGGAGGATGGAGACCCTTGCTAAGAAGGACAGAAATATTGCTGCCAAAGCATTGTAGCTGACATTCCTGTTTTATGGCACTAGCAGCCTCTGGCTCAAGTGCCACATACCGATCACAGTTCCGTCCATCGATCGGTCAGTCTGTCCGAGTTTTTTGTCACGCTTTTTCGAGTTAGGGTACTTCCAGATGTGCTAAGATGATGAAACTTGGCAGGCCTATCGGGGACCTGATCAAACTAACCTGGAAATAATCTTTTTCCTGATCCGACCATCTGGGGGGGGGGCGGGTTAGGGCTGGGGAATCCAGAAAATTTAGTGTGTGTAACTTTCGAATGGGTGATTGGATTGGAATAAACTGAATAAATGACCTATTTCTGATGTCCCGTTTGAAGTCCGAACCGGAGTCGACAGCAACGGGGGAGTTGGGGGGGGGGAGACCGGAAATCTCGAGAAACGGTTCGAATGGAGGGATCGGAGTGAAACTTGCTGAGAAGAGCAAGCATCTGCTCCAGATAAATTGTTTACACAATTGGATTGGATCCGGACACTTGGGGGGGGTGGGGGGTGGAGGGGAATATCCCGGAATCCTGGTGATGGTGGTTTTGGGGGTTTTAACGACGAAACTTGGGAGGCATGTCAGGGACCCGATCAGAATACAAATTTACACGATCCGATAGTCGTGGGGGGTGTGGAGGGAGGGGGGAATCCGGAATATTGAGTCATGGGGAACTTGGTATGGGTGATCGGATTCTAGTGAAATGTAATAATTGAACAGAAAACATGTCTGTGGCGATCTTTTTCACGTCCGGACCAGATCTGACAACAATGGGGGGGGGGGGGGGGACGTAAAATATTTGACCGGCTTAGACTGGAGAGATCGGGATGGAACTTTGTGGGAATAACAAACAGATGATCTGGATAAATCATTTACAGAACCGGATTGGTTCCGGCGACTGTGGGGGAGTTTGAGGGGGGGGGGTCCGGAATTCCGGCGATCACGAGTTAAAGTACTTCCAGATGTGCTAGGACGACGAAACTTGGCTGGAATGTTAGAGATTCGACAAGATTGGCTTAAAAATCGCCAATTTCCAAATCTGACCATTACCAGTCTTGACCACAAAGTAAGAAAAATCCTTTTAAGCAAAATATATATTTTCATGATCCCCATGAGCCCATTATCATTTGTCTTTGTCATCTCTTTATAGGCCCCCTCATGTTAAATATTATTGTATTGCATATATTATACATCTGTAAACTGCCAGTCTTCCTGTCAATTTTTCCTGTCCTGTTTTTGTAAGTGAGAATGAACATTTGTGCATATCATATGTACATCTGAAGAATTAAGAGAGCTGAGGCATGAAGTGTTCTGACAATGTGCGAGTGTGTTATGTCTTTAGCAGTTTATTAACGAAGTATGATTTGTTTTCTTTTGTGTTATTAAGTTAGATTGACTTTATAGTAGCCTACATTGACGAATATCCATTTTTTAGGGAACTGACACTGCCGTAAATTTTATGCCGTGAGAACAGTACCGTCCAAAATGACTTCGAGGGGCATTCTTTTGGATTCCTTGATTGACAATGATGATGCTAAGAATATGGACATAGACTCAGCTTTTAAGGTATGTACAGTCGCATTTTAAAGGGATCCACCCATTCTCTAGGTCTCTGGATAGATCATTTCAGCTTTTACTATTGGACGCCGAAGTACCGAAAATCAACCGGTGCACGCGAAATCGATATTTGATCCGACGTTTCTTGATTCAAGACCCACTAATCACAATGGAAAATCTGTCCTCGAAATTATCTCCCCCGATCGGCGGTTTACCTGTTCACCACCCAATTGGCTTAGTTCTTATTTGTGATTAAATTTCTCTGACACCGTGTGTAATTTTGTGTGTGTTTTTTGTTTAGTGTTTTCTTATGTTTTCTTTTTACTGTTATACTGCACTTATGCCCTAGGGCAGTGCTTAATAAATTCATTCATTCATTCATTCAACCTTTTTCTGTATTAAAAACTAGTTTTGTAGTAATTTTGTCTTTTTTATTTATTTATATAACCATATGCTTTAAGAACACAGATTGTATTTAGTCGAAAATCTCAGTTTGGGTCTATTCTTGGCCCCACTAAATTCTGCCGTGTTCTTGGTTCATAGTGTCGGTGTGACGATCTGCGATCTGTCCTAGGAAAAATCTATTTGTCCACATTTTTCGGAAAATGTTGTAATCGTTCTCGCAAAAATTACGGTTTTCTTCGCAGCCATAGGAGATTTGACTAGACAAACGCTCCAGTTGAATTTCTCAGCATTGTTGCCTATGTGTTTTTACATAACTTAGTTTGTCTGCTCACTCACATGGCACGTGTGGCCATCACGGTGGCACGTATAGCCATAGTCTCTGTTCGCATATCCGGCCATGAAACATTGCCCGGCAGGAAAACGATTCGGACAGCAACTGCAGGCACATCATTGTTTTGGTCGGAAAGACGAATCCGGACATTTTGTTACACTCGGCGAATCTCACTGATTCGTCTCTTCCGATGATTCTCGATGTTTGTTTGTCTCCCTTTTTCTATATTTTCTTTCTTCTTTTGTATCCTCTGTTATTTGTGTGCATTTTTGTTTTTTTCTTCTTTATTGTTTTTTGCGGTTTCTGTCGTGAGAAAAGATTGAGCTTAACCACTTTTCCTGTAGATACAGTTTAAAAGTTGTTTGTTTTTGTCTTGGCTAGAAAATGTGTTCTATGTCTTGCTGTATGTATCGGGGGCACTTTTTCTGTCCGCTATGTAGCCGGATTAACGTATTTATACGCCCTAGGCCAAAGTATATGATTATACGCCCCCCCCCCTCCAGTGTGCCTCCTTATATTGAATCCTGCTCCCCACCCTCGCCAAGATAGAAATTTTGACTTCATCTCGCGCAGCACGAGGAAACAAGATCCAGCACTCAGCGGGATCATTATCTTCAAAACCGCAGTGAAGGGTCCGTTTAACTTCAGCAGCATTTTGTATGGCCTTTACAAAATAATACTGAGGAATTTGTTAATATTTGTTTGTTATACGTCCCCTGACTACTGCGCCCGCAGCCTCTGGGGAAATCAGACCCTGGTCCGCTAACTATGTTCCTACTTCGTAGGACTTTGACTTCGGTTCGTGTGATCTCCTCCAGTCTGCTTTTGATGATGAATCCCTGTCACTGGACAATCTGGACACTGCCCTCTGGAACACAGATGACCTACTGCTTAGCGAATTCGATACTATGTTGGAGGATCAACCAACCAACAGTTATAGTTCATGTGATGCTGATCTTTCATCTGAACCCGAACTTATCAGCTGTATGAAAACAGATGACCTGATCTGTACAGGGTCCCCAGTGAATGAAGTGGAAGTCAGTTCAGAGAGCACATATCTCAGTTCGGAATATAGTGGAGATTTCAGTGGGTCGGATTCGGATGGAACCACTAGCAGCGTGGAGACAATTAAGCTACCAGTCAAAGGTGAGTATCCAAAAGACATTGAAGAAAGACATTTAGTATACAGTGGGTAGACCAAACTTAACTATCATAATGTCATAGCGCCACCCCCTAGAATGCAATATTACATCACAAATCAGCCGATTCCTAAACAGTTTATTTTCGCTTATGTATCGCTGCTCCGTTTTTTGCTGCTCCAGTTACTAGCATTGACAAATATAAGCGGAGTTTCTTGTTCTTATCCATTCGTTATTACACCCTCCGAATTATCTGCATTTTTGACAAATATTTCCATTTATTGTACCGTATTAAAGTTCAACTGAAAAGCCAACTCATTTGTGTGTCATTTAATTGGATACACTGAATTATTTGGATTCTGGGCAGGGATTTTTTGATTTTCCACTATCTGCTCTAGTTATGAGGCTCAGAATATCTCCAGCCGTCCCCACAGCGTAAATTCTACTATGACGCGGGAAATTTTAATCTCAACACAAATGCGGCTTTTCAGTGGGCAGTGGTGAGACTGGTGAAGATTGCTTTGTGCCTGAACAAAAAAAAATGATAAATCTTTCTCGTAAGGCATACAGCAAAAATACAAGCGCATAGAGGCACCACAAATTACACGGAAATTCCACTATTTGAAAATCGGTTATTCGTGAATAGCGGAACAACGAAGTAACTCATTTTCAGCGGATCTTCAAGCCAATTTAAGTGAACAAGTGATGGGTAACTAGATTGTCCTATCCTAGCCCTTTTCAGTTAAGCTTTAAATGATAATTTCTTTCACATTCTGGACTCAGCTGCATGTAAGTCTGTTTACTTGTAGCCTACATTTTGGGCACTTCACACCCAGAAATCAAAACCTTTCTTTGGTAGGCTACTACAAACAGCTAAAGTTTCGTCCGATAGCATATGAGTATTCTGACAGCTACAGACACTGTTTATTTTAGTAGCTATGGCTGTCTTTATAACTCAACACTATAAAATGATCGATTATCGTGCGTGAACGAGAGTTTTTGAATTTTCGCGCCTTGCAAGTGCAATCTCCGAAATCCTCTCCGCCGAGACGGTGAAGAGGTAATGACACGCGATAACAAGAAAACGGCTTTCTCGAAGTGCTACCTGGGGTAAGACGGAAATTTCCACCTGTAAAGCATGGTATGAAAAATAAAGCATAATTAGTGCCAATTGTACTTTAAAATCATATTTGACAGTGCAAAACGGATACGTCAGCTAAAGAAGTTCAACGTTCGGTCAAGAAGGGCCGAAATATAGCGCGAATAAAATTTAGCTGACGTATCCGTTTTGCACTGTCAAATATGATTCGCAGTCAGCTTGGGCTGAAGCAATATTTATACTTTAAAATCTTTGAATGAGCGGCAAACAGATGGCTGCAAAAAATGAAAAAAAATATCATTTGACCCTAATATATTCTCTTTATTCTCGGTTGTTTAGTTTCCATATCTTCCAGTCTCTAAGAAAAATTAGCGTTTATGTAATATCCCGTCTCTCTTCCGAAACCTAATGTGTTAGTCGCGTCAGTAAATAATAAAGTAGGAATAAGGATACGAATCACTTTAACAGTATTATTTTTAACAGTATAAATAGGTTTCGCTTTTAACACATACGAGAGACACGAAACGTCATCATAGCATATACGATAAAAGCCGTTAAAGGAACAGAAAACTTGACTCAAACTTGACTCGGGGAGCTAGCTAACATATCAAGAATGTACCCTGATTCGATATTGAGAGTAAGAAAAATTCTCGTTACGACCATTGCAGTTTCCGGGCAGTTTCCGAGAATTCGACTTTTGAGCATAAGGTTTGCAAAAGCAAAAGGTTTGTGTGCCGCGACTAGGAATCGAACCCCGGCCGTCTTGTCGGGGAGGTCGTTAAAAAGGCGAACTTTTACAGTACATGAGTGCATAATTACAGTGCATAAGGGGCAAGGGCCTGCCAGCTAGCTTTGGGAACACTAAGGAGGGGGTTCGAGACGGTTCGAGATGACAAAGAAGGGGGGGCCTGTCGACAATAAGACCCTGTATATTTATCCAAGCCCCCCGGGCGATTCGATGGCCGAAAGTTGCGTAGTCAAGTTTACTGTTCCTTTAAGTGAAGTCTAATGGGATGAACAAGATAAGAAAATTGTGGAGTCAAATGTCAAACACCTGGAAAAAATAGTGAAACACACACAAAATATATCCTGAACAAGCAAAAGCCATGAAGACGTAGTGCCACCATTTTCGGAACAGAGTTTCGGAAGTATCGGTCTTTCTGTCCCTAATTAGCTGGAGTTTTGGCACCTTTTCGCCACCTCCCTTTCCGGCAGCCGTCTTGTGCATTTTTATGCCGGAGGGTGGGGTGACATGGTGGATATGAAGATCAGGCATGTTGGCAGAGGAAATCCCAGAATGCTGGCAAAGCTTTGCTGCCTGTCGTGCGGTGCGTGGTTCGGGGCAAGGCCGACGCTCTGTATGTTTTTTTTTTTACTTATTTTTGGGATCCCAAAACGTAAGTGGCGGGATACCTATGACATCGCAAAAGTTGTCCGTCTGTCTGTCCGTCCGTCCGTCTGTCAGCACGATAACTCTTGAAGGGATTGAGATATGTTGATGAAACTTGGTGGGAGGATCCTTTGGGTCAAAGTACAAGTCAAGTTCGAAGATGGGCTCTGTAGCCCTATATTAGGGTGGAGCTTATTTTAAAAATTTTGGAAATATTATTTTCTTACCCCCCCCTAAGTTGTTCCATATCACATGAAAACATTATAGAAAAAGTTTGAGCCACTTATAATAATGTTTAGGGGTAGCTCAAGTACATCAAAGATTAAGAAAAAAAAGAAAAAAGAAGGATTTCGAGCAACTTGTATTTTGCTTAAAAAACCCATACACAAAATTGTTTTTTCCTATTTATGGGAAACAGACACAGTCTGTACCTCTACTGTAGACAGAGTCTGTTTCCTGATATCGGGGTAAACTGTGCGGTGTTTCTGCTATCGGGATAAACTCTGCGGTGTTCATTGACAACTTGCAGCAGAAATTGCAGGTGGGACTCATCTTGGGTTATAAAACCGCTGTACTCTTGAATGAGTGCTACTCCTCGCTCAGCGTGGCCATTGACAACTTTGAGTGACCTCACAGTTTCTGACGCTAGCTTGTAGTCGTATCTATCCTTCCACAAGTCTGGATCAACTGTGAGAAATCCATCCGGAAGATCCATCATTTGAAAAAGTTTTGCTGACTTTGCTGTAACAAAATGTTCCAAGTTTGTGTTCTTGGCTGAATCAAGATCAACGGTGATACGCTTGGTATGGTCCTGTTCCTGGTCGTCTTCACTCTGAATGGCACTCACCATCAGTCTCTTCGTCATCGAACTGACGCGACTGTCGAAGAAAGCCCAGCCAACGAGTTCGGGTGACAAATACTACAAGTGACCGGAAATCTTGTTTTGATGTGGCCTTTGAGATTGCCAAATGGATGGACGAGGACTCGAGCAGCGACTTCAGTAGTAGTAGGTCACTGTACGGAGCACCCGAGGCTAAAGGTGCAGAGATCCAGGCTTTCAGGTACACACGTACTGCAAACACACACACGTCATGCAAACCTCTTTCTTCTGTGAGAGTCAGTCTAAACTGAGCCTTGAACATCCAGATCTTTAAACTGTAGCCTATATCACTTTGCTCATCCATCTGGCATGGTGCATCGCTCCGGGTGACAGGAATCGTACTCCCCTGGCAGGAGTAGCACCAAGAAAAAGGAGCACAAGTTCCAGGAATTCCTTGTAATCATCCCTCGGCTGGCTCTGTTCAGGGTTTTACAGCTACTCACAGTAGCCAAGCTTCCATCCGGAACAGGCGAGGCTCAGGCTTCTGCTGTCTTTGGAGCTATTGAAGACTGTGGCATACCAGGCAGCATCCGAGCTATGTGTTTCGATACTACAAGCTCAAACACTGGCAGGATCTCTGGTGCTTGTGTTCTTTTGGAGCAGAAGCTAGGTAAGGAACTCTTGTCAGTGACTTGTAGACATCATATTATGGAACTCGTCATTGGTGCTGCGTTTCGAGTGTGCATGGGATCGACATCGTCTCTGAGGTTCCACTCTTCAAACGCTTCTAGGACTATTGGAGATTCATAGATAGTGATAAATATGAAACAGGAATTGCAGCTGATGATGTGGCACGTCTAGTGGATGACATCAAACAAAGTACCATCGATTCTGCTAACAAACACCTTGAACAGAGCCAGCCGAGGGACGATTACAAGGAATTCCTGGAACTTGTGCTCATTTTTCTTGGTGCTACTCCTGCGAGAGAAGTACGATTCATGTCACCCGGAGAGATGCACCATGCCAGATGGATGAGCAAAGTGATATAGGCTACAGTTTAAAGATCTGGATGTTCAAGGCTCAGTTTAGACTGACTCTCACAGAAGAAAGAGGTTTGCATGACGTGTGTGTGTTTGCAGTATGTGTGTACCTGAAAGCCTGGATCTCTTCACCTTTTGCCTCAGGTGCTCCGTACAGTGACCTACTACTACTGAAGTCGCTGCTCGGGTACTCGTCCATCCATTTGGCAATCTCAACGGTCACATCAAACAGGTTTTCCGGTCACTTGTGGTATTTGTCACCCGAACTTGTTGGCTTGGCTTTCTTCGACAGTCACGTCAGTTCGTCAACGAAAAGACCGATGGTGAGGCCCTGCAATTTTTGCTGCAAGTTGTCTATGAACACCGCAGAGTTATCCCGATAGCAGGAAACCATAGCAGCAGGTCAACCATAAATAGGAACTAAACAATTTTGTTTAAATGTGTTTTTTAAGCAAAATACAAGTTGCTCGAAATCCTTCTTTTTTCTTTTTTTTCCGAATCTTTGATGTACTTGAGCTACCCCTAAACATTATTATAAATGGCTCAAACTTGTTCTACAATGTTTTCATGTGATATGGAACAACTTAGGGGGGTAAGAAAATAATATTTCCAAAATTTTTAAAATAAGCTCCACCCTACCCTATATTTGAGGGTGGGGGAGGGGTTTCAAGTTAAGGGGCAAAAAACATATTTTTTGAAAGCTATTTAGGTAATTGATTTCGAGGTAAGGAGACACGCTGAATCCGAATATGAAAGTTGTTTTCTCGCCGGACAAGTAGTTCGCCCGGAATCCGGCCAAAACCGGAAAATTTGTTAAAAGCAAAATTTTTTATTTGAAGTAGATTAGATGTTTGATTTAGGGGTAAGAACACATGCTGAACGCGATGGTGAAAACCATTTTCTCGTCGGACAAGTAGTTCGTCCGGAATCCTGCAAAAACCGGAAAATTTGTTAAATGCAAAATTTTTATTTGAAGTTGATTAGGTGATAGATTTGAGGGTAAGAAAAAACGCTGAATCTGTATATGACAACCATTTTTTACCCGGACATATAGATCGTCCGGAATCCGGTTTAAACCCGGATTTTTTTTGGAAGTTGAAGTTTTATTTGAAGTTGCTTAGATGTTCTTTACAGGGATAAGGAGATACGCTGACGTTTCTGAACTATCTTTTTTTGCTGGGCAAGTAGTTCGCTCGGAATTCGGCCGAAACCGGAAATTTGGCAGAAGTAAAGCAGGAAGTTTCGATCAGAATCGTCAAAATAGATATGGCTTATACAGGTATATCTGAACATGGTTTTCTCAGATGATTAGCCTGGCGAATGACTGGATCTAGCGAAGACAAGACCTAGTTGTCTGGATCAAATATTAAATTTTTGGGATCCCATCGAAACCTTTGGTCTTGTTTTACAACTAGTCTGTCTGTCATCAATTTTTTCACCACCTCTGCCAAAAAGCCAGTTGCCTCGGCATGGACTAAAGGGCGATTCTGGCGTTCTCATGGATTCGCTTTCCGAAAAGCAAACCGAAAATTTGCCACGCGCAAGAATTTACGGGAAGTGATTCCGGCTGTACAACTTTCCAGTATCACTTTCAAACCACTTCGTGGATTCGCGTTCTAGAATAATTTGCTTTGCTTTCCGAAACTAGTGGTGTGCCAAAACAGCTATTGAATGTGAAGCGAGTTTTACTGGAAGTCGCAAAAACAGCCGGCGCATAAGCTAGCGGACGTTTCTAAACCGCCAGAGTGGTCCTTAGCTATATAGCCGCGCCTATCTTTAGATAAGAGGAGCTGCTACACAAATCCTTTCTGGGTTGGAAGAATCATATGTTGCATGCAGCTTCTTGCTAAAAACGACCGTATTTCCGAATCCCTAGCCTCTCGGCTATGGGATTCGTTAGTAGAGGGACGCAAAAAGAGGTTGCTTGATGTAAGTGGAAAATAAGTATTTCGTTTCTAGTCGCCAACGCGGCTTATCGGCCGCTAATCTGATCGCGCTTCACCAAAAGTTAGCTTCGCTTCCGCTTTGACTCTGCCGACCTAAAACAAGGTCAATCGCGAACTATCAGACCCCTGAAAACCTTACACCTTCTGTAAGGAGCTAGCGATATTTGGCGAAAGCCAGCTCTTGGAAAACTCGCATATGAATGAATGATTTATTTGCACATTAAAGCCATCAGGCCATCATGCAACAAAACAATACAAAAAAATCAACAATCTGACAGACGTGTTCTGGAGTTTCTTTTGAGCTTGAGGAATTATTGCTTCAGCTTTAAAGGGGCCGTCTTACCTGTATTGCTGATTCACTAAATGCCCCTAATCGTTCCATCCATTCTCATTTCCGAAATTTCCAACTTCCTATGCGATCTTTGTCGACCTGAACGCACTACGCTGATTTTAGTTTTGGCGTTTTAGGCTCTTTTCGAGGAAGATCAGGCTCCAGTTTATTGTTTGCGATGAGCTCTCTGGTCGGAATTCCCGGCTTTGCCAGTTTTTCCTTGTTTCTCATCAGAACCAGGGCGAATCTGAAAACGAGCAGTACGGTTTTGTAATAATCGAGTAATTATAATAATAATCGAATTTCTAATCAGTCACGTATGTTTGGCTATTGGGATATAAACTGTAGATAGGCTACTGCGATTTATGGTTTGAGATAGCCTACTTCGTATTTATTATTCGAAGTTAATAGTATTTTAATAAATGAGTAAGTCCAACCAACGTCGAATTTTTTAACCTTGACGAAAGTTCTTTGTTTTGTAAATAGAGCAAAATAAAATCATACATGTCCGGCTTTCCTGAAGATCTCAGTAAATTTGGTTAATATCCCGTGGCTTTCCTTATTATTGTCTTAACCGCATTTCGCGCGTAGTGTGTATTTAATCCTTCATCTAACTTTTCAGTTTTGCGCGGAGCTTATCTCCCGCCCGCAAGTATGTAGACTTAACCTAAAAGAATGTGTTACTAGGGGACTAGACATAAATTTGGTATCATTGCCTGTTCAAACCTGTGAGCGTCCCGGATAAAAGGATGACCTGCCCTCCTTCCTTTTCTGTGCACAGTCTGTATTGAGTCTTGTAAATTTATTCTTTTGGGCCCCCAGATATGGATACATAAGATGTTGAAGCACTCTTCCGAAATAAGCAAAACCATGACGCCCAATCAGCTCAGAAGGAGCCCTTCCTCCTAAGGGAACCTCCGCCACGATGGCTTTACCCCCCGCCCCCCCCCCCCCACAAAAAAAAAGAAGAACAGCCTGGCTGTCTACGTACCAAAAAAACAAGAACAGGTAAACTTAACAGAAGTGACATTTCTAAGAATGACATGGAGGCCCCGATTTCTGTTAAACCATATAAATACAGTCGAGTAAATGCATTAAAACTGTATTAACGTTGTAAGGTTTTAGCTAGCTATGGGTTAGGCCACGACCGCACAAGGTTTAGTGGGTGTCTCGGTCCGATCTCAAATATTTTCCTATACTGTCACAAGTTTGATAACATTTAACACGTGGATGCGCATCGCTGTGTTAAACTTTATGTTGGATATGAACAATATGTATGTTTCACGAAAAGATAACGCTTCAAAGTGTCAAAAATGTCAATATTCTCGGCAGCCAAAGTAGAGCAGTAAACACATGTTATTGACATGTTCACAACATGTGCGAGACCAAGTGTCCCCTTTGACAGAGTGCACAGTGCACTTAGAACAGAGGGACCGAATCGAAAGTATAGGCTACACAAACGTACCTGCAAAATAATTTCGGGTAATGAGTATGTTGACTACACGATAAGCCTCGAAGTCTTAGACCTACAAACGCCAAAGGAAAGACGTCACGAGCTGGACGGGGGAAAGTCAGATAATCGCCGGGATATCCTGCCAGATTTCACGGAAGAGGACATGATCGGACAACAAGAAGAGCTATTAAACTTGCCAACAAACCTCGGCTAGAACTCCTTCCAGCACAATGATCCGAGCGCTATGCTGTTTCTTTTTTGCCTTATTTTATTCCCCACTCCGCTTGGCTTTGACAATTATTGTATTGAAAATGTTTCCTATTCGTCTGAACGGAATTTTTAAGGACGAAAATTAATTTGGACAACTTTTAACAGAAGGATGCGCATCCATTTGTTAAATGATGTCAGACTTCTGACACTGCAATGGACGGATAGGATACAATGTCCTCAGCGAAGTTTTGACAGTTTCTTCCTTCGGAAGGCACCTGGGCTGATTTTGCGGTTGCGTCACCAATTAACGTAAAATTTACCTGAAGCCTTACATGGAATCCTGTTAAAAGATGAATCTTATTAAGAATGTTCCAGTTTGGCTTGCCCAGAAAATGGTCATGTTCTTGGAAATAGGGTTCCTGTAACACACTAAATTACACTGTAACTGTGTAGTTCACCCAAAATTATTAAAGGCATTTCCACAGTACATACAGAGTAAAAAAGGGAAATGAACGCTTAACAATAAATATAGATGGTACAGCAAAATCCACTACAACAACTTTTGCAACACTTTGCAAACGGGCCATATTCGGTAGCGACGCCCACTACGCTTGTGACATTTAAAGCGAGACAAACTTGCGGGCTTAGAAATCTCTAGTAAAGCAAAGGTGTGATCTGTACACACTAAGGAAGAATGGAGGCTGTATAATTTTTTTGCTATGTTCAGAATAAATATGAAGCTGCTGGACCCAGCGCTGGTGCACGACTGATTGAGTTTGAGTAGGGACGTTCAGTAACGCTAGTGGTGCTAGTGTCGCTGCTATTCGAGTGTGTGTCACTTTTTCCAAGTCTTGGCGCTACTCTGTAGTGTTATTTTGCTCTGGTCTGGACCAACCGTTCCTCAAAAAGAGTCGGCGATAGATACAGGGTCGTAAAGTGTTCAAGCCTGCAGCCTGCCGTAGATTGAAGTAGTAGGCTATGGAAGTATGTGTATTCTTTATAACCCGTTACATTCAAACAGAGCAAAAAAATAGCGATCAACTTTAAAATATCTAGAACACTAGAAATGAAAAAGCACAAAAGGCGAGTCAATCATTGGTCATTCGTAGGGCACAGCGAGTCATCATTGGTCATTCGTAGGGCACAGCGAGTCATCATTGGTCATTCGTAGGGCACAGCGAGTCATCATTGGTCATTCGGTCATTCGAGTCATCAAAGTATTGGAATCACGGGTTTGCGGACGTTCCAAGAACTTTCTGAACTAGCCTTTCTAAAGCCTCGTTAGGTTCTACCAGGCTGAAGTTTCTAACTAGGTACCTGGTAACGTGTCCAGGGCGGCAATTTAGTAAATATTTTAAGTACCAAAATTAGAGCGACCGTCGACAGGATTCGAGACTTCTCGGTAGTTCTCGGTAGCCATGAATAATTGGCAGAATATGAACTTTTTTTAGAATAGGCCCTATCGGAAAAATAGCATGGGAAAAAGTAGTATAGGCCCTATCGGAAAAATAGTATGGGAAAAAGTAGTATAGTACAGTTGTGTTTTTTCTTCCAGCCCCTCAGCCTCCACAGCCTCAGCGCATCACTAAAGTCATCAAAAAGATCAGCGCACCACAGCGCATCGCCCCCAAGCCCCTAGTGTCCAAATATTACAAACTTCAGTCCTCGCCGATAGTGTCAAACAGTTCTGTGAAAACTGTGCGACAGATAATAGTGCCTAAGCCCATTGGGAACGTGAAAGACCCGAACACAATGCGGATCATTAGGAACGCCGCCCAGATCATTCCCGCCCTCACGAATGTTGTGACCACAATCGTACCTCAGGCTGTTACACAGACACTGACGACGCTTCAGTCGCCAATGCAGTTTTTCGTCACTCCCTCCAGAGCGACGACAACGCCGACGACCAGTGCAACAGAGAGTTCCGGAAGCAGTCCAGGACCCTTCAGATTATCAGGTATGACGAGAATTTACCGAATCAACCGTAGCTGGTATGCTCCCAGACATGTTTATTAATGCTTGGCCGAGCTGGATGCACAAACCTTTGTTTATGGCGGGGGCAAAACTGTTTTTCTGGCAGTGTTCCGGCACGTAATGTTTTCAAGCATTTGGAGCGACGATTACTGCTTTTCAAGCAAAAATTCCTAAAGGTACGTGCACACGCAGTCCAGTTTTCGCAGTCGGATGCCTTCTTCGGTACGAAATTTGGACGCCGCGTTCAGGGCCTTAGTGACGCGGATTTCGCATGTGTGCGACTATGTGTGCGCGTAGCTTAACTCACAGTGTTAAGAAATCCAGTGGGACATAATAATAATAACTTTATTTCCTGAATAGCTCATATAATTACTCGCTAGCATCGGATCGTCACACAACTATTAACACGCCTAAAACTTAATAATCACTTTTGGTGCCGTTTAGTTTCTTTAGAAGCAACTCCATTACAGCTTGACGCCAAGTCCTATAAGGAGAGGCAAGCTCTATCCTTAAGGCTTACACTCATTTGCTCTCGCTCAAGATGCAAAGTGAGGGTTGGGGAAGGAGTCTCTATTGAGCTGGGTCTGAATATGGAGGAGCTAAAATGGGAGGTTTCAGTGTGGGTGAACTTAATGTCACTTGGAGAATAGCGAAATTGTCTAGAGGCGTATTCTCGCCGTTCCCCGACGACTGTTCGGGGAATCGAAGGGAACGGCGAAAATAGAGGGAGTCACTGCGTACGGAAAACAACGAGAACACATGGAATGCTTCTAATGGATTTTGTTCGAAAAAAAATATGCAGTTGACGAAATTAGTGTGGATCCACTTTATTTTTGGGTTTCTTTATTCTGATTCTTTTTAGTCAATTTTACATTGCACCAACACCAGCAAAAATTGATTCCCCTCCGAATCTGAACGGGAGTCCTTTTCGATGATGGTGATGATAATCGGAGCATTTCCCGTCCGTGGGGACTCGGGGAGGCTACGGGGGCTACGGGGAGTGAGTCCCCGGGACAAAAAAAACGCGGGGACTCCTCAAGTGGAGTCCTCGGGGAACGGCGAGAACACGCCTTAGGTAGAATAAAGGCAAGGCTACGTGCACACACAGTCCGATAAGATATGTCCCTGCATGCGAAATTCGCGTCACTATGGGGAAACCTGCATGCGATTTGTCAAAGTTTCGGAGTGAAGGAGGAAATTCGCATCAACTGCGAAAACCGGATTGTCGTCCAAACCGGACCCGGTGTGTGAAGAGACGGTAGAAACCATCAATGATTTTATTAGTTTGTGTGAAAAGTTAAAGGAGTTGAGGCATAGAGGTTTTGGAGTGGAGGTTGGCTTGAACGAATAACTGGTAGCGATACAGGGAGAAGAATCTTCTGTGGCTCTGGAAATGTCTAAAAGGTCGGGCATGGGGCACTTCCTTCTTTCTTTTAACTTTTCACCTCTGATCGTTTTATATTTGTGTTCCGATGAATCTGTAGTATGAATGTAGTACTGTATTACTTACTTTACTCACCTTACTGCTAGTGAATGGGAGTCTAGGAATGAAAATAAACGGATTGTACTGGTGAGAAACGTCAATGAAAATGATATTTACTGTCATTTAAACTCCTTTTTTTTCTGTTTAGATGAGGAGAAGAGGCTTCTTGCCAAAGAAGGTATCTACATCTCAGACAAGCGACCTCTATCAAAAGCTGAAGAGAGAGAACTAAAAAGGATACGAAGGAAAATCAGGAATAAAGTCTCTGCGCAGGTGAGATTGTTAGAATGAATTTCCCTGGTTAAATAAATACCACTTTAAACAAGACCAGCGGTTTTGGTGGGATTCCAAGCCTTCCAAGACTTTCTTGATCTAGCCAATAACGGTTTTAATAGAAAAAATAAACGAAGTTGATCGCGTACACGATTACGGTGTAGAATGCAGTTGCCGATACCTGATACTGTTGCTCGCTGCGGTTCTGACGGACACGGTTGAGTTTTCGACGCGTTTAAAAGATTTAGTGTTTCTTCCCTCCCGTGTATCTGCAAATTCAACAACCCGGTCAGTAAGTGTTAAGCTTTACCAATTTTCTGGTTGAGAAAACAAACTAGCACAACCTAATCCAACAAATTCTCTTGCCTCTTAGTCGGTTTTGTAAAGGCCCTTTTCAGGCTCAAGCTAGAAATTCACAGGTTCACTTGTATAGCTTGAGCCTGAAGAGGACCCTTGTAAAAAAGGGCCGAAGTATCGCGTGATTAAAATCAGCTGACGCATCTGTTTAGCGTAGTCAGCCATAAAAAGAAATAAATCAGTTTATATATTATAGGAGCCTACAGTCGATCAGCCAATTGATAATTTATACTAAAACTCAAGACGGTCATAAGACGATAAGTGGTTTATGGTCAGGCAGTAAATATATTATGAACCTGTGGTTAAAATAAATCCCGTAAGTCATTCACAACTTCAGTTCGTTACACCGGTATCGTTTGAGAAGGACGAAGGTTTTTTGCACCGTTTGTGAAAAATTTGTAGTTTAAAACTTTCTTCGTTTACAGGACAGTCGAAAACGGAAGAAGGAATACATCGACCAACTAGAAGACCAAGTCCGAGAGTGTAACCGAGAAAAAGACCAGCTTGCCAAACGGCTTACTCAGCTTGAATCTCAGAACAAAAACCTGATCCTACAACTTAGAAAACTTCAAACTTTGATAACCGGCAACTCTGGCAAGCAGACGCAGACGTCAACTTGCATGCTGGTCCTCATGATGTCACTGGCCTTGCTGCTTGTCCCCAATATGAAGTCGGACAAGGAAAGCACCTCACTTGCTGAAGCCGGGCTTGAACTCAAAATGCCCAGTGGCGGTAAGGTCCCTTTCAAGGTTAATATCGCTTGTCGTAGGTCCCTATTTGGCTTTCGGGTATGTGCCGTTGCGGGACAGATGTCCGTGCGCCTAGCGTAGACAGTAGACTAGCGGACAGCGTTAGCTTTTACACACAGGGCAGCGCATTCTTTGTAAACTGCGGCTTTTTGACGACTAGCCAGTCCCAAAGAACACTCGTCACCGTTGAACCGTTTTTATGACACTTGCCCTTCGGCCAAGTGCCATATAGCGATCGCGATGTCTGTCCGTCCGTTGGTCGGTCTGTTGGTCCGGGTTTTGCTACATCGGGCACATAAGGCCACATAAGCTAGGACGATGAAACTTGACACACATATGAAGGACCCGACCAGATTCACTTAGAAAAAGTCACTTTCCCGATCCGACCATCTGGGGGGGAGTGGAGGTAGGGGGAATCTGGAAACTCTGAGGTTTTTTTTAACTTTTGAACGGGTGATCGGATCTTTATGAAACCTGATATTTGGAAAGATCTCGCGTCTCAGACGACCCAGTTAAATTTCGGACCGGATCCGATGGCTTTGGGGGGAGCCGGACGGGGAAACCGGAAATCTTGGGAAACGCTTAGAGTGAAGGGATCAGGATGAAACTTGGTGAGAAGAACAAGCATAAGTCCTAGATATATCGCTGACAAAAGCGGAACGGATTCGGCCACTGTGGGAGGAGTTGGAGGGGGGTCCGGAATTCCGGCGATCCCGCGAGTTCGGTAGTCGGTACTTCCTGATCCGCTAGTACGATGAAACTTGGCCGTCATATCAGTGACCCAAACTGACTGACCTGAGAATAGTTGTTTCTCTGATCCGACCATCGTGGGGGAGTGGATGGATTGGGAATCCTGCACCTAGTGGCATGAGTAACTTTGAACAGGTGATCGGAATTGAATGCAACTTGGCTATAGTGGTAAGAGATCGTATCAGATGTTTCATTTCAATTCTGGACCGGTGGGACCGGAAAATACGTGACCCGCTTAGACTGGTTTATCTAGAGCAGATGCTTGTTCTTCCCGGCATGTTTCAGTCCGACCCTCCATTCTAACCGTTTCTCGAGATTTCCGGTTCTCCCTTCAGTTCCTCCATAGCTGTCGAATCTGGTCCGGACTTCAAATGGGACATCAGAGATATCTCGTCTATTCAGTTATTAAGTTTCATTCCAATCCGATCACCCGTTTGAAAGTTACGCACTACTCAATTTTCCGGTTTCCCCCGCCCTTCACCCCCCCCCCCCAGATAGTCGGATCGGGAAACTGATTATTTCATGTTAGTTTGATGGGGTCCTGATCGGATCTTGATTGTTTTATGGTAAAATGGTCCGCATAAAGAGAATTTTAAATATTATTTAAAATATATTTTTTATTTTTTGTTTTAAAATGGTAGCCTAATAGGAATAAAAAAAATAAAGTATATTTTATGTGATTGTTATAGAGTTTTTTTGTTTTTGTTTTGAGAATGAATTTTATAATAGAAATAATTTGAATGATGAGAATAATAAACGTGGAAAGATAATCATGTTAAAATTGTATAATATGATTGAAATGTATAGATAGTGGAAAGAGTAAATATTGATATCGAATTTAGTTTTGTAAATTTTATTTTATGAATAAAGATAGGATGGAAGCAGGATGGAAGTGTAAAGATTAGAACGAATTGAAGAAAAAAAAAAATAAAGAAATTAAAAATAAACGTAAGAGATAGAGGAAAGTGTAGGTGACGCTAAATAGATAGGCCGGTCATATGATTAAGTAAAAAAAAATAAAATTAAGTTGATAAGACCGTTGGCGTCACCGAGGGCAAGTGGAAGCGTAATCACCTGGCCAATTCATATTGGACTGGAAGAATAAAAAAGATACTACGAGGTTAAAAAAAAAAAAAAAAATGCGTGCCAAGTTTCATCCTCTTAGCACATCTAGAAATACCCTAACTCGCAATAGTGTGACAGACCGACAGACGGAATTGCGATCGGTATATGGCACTTGAGCCAGAGGTTGCAAGTGCCATAAAAAGGTGAAGATAAGTAGCAAAAAATCAAACATTCTTACGCGTAATAGACAACATGGAAACCATTGCACTCAGCAGTTCGTTTGCATTATCTCACTCCGCGTAAATTTTTTTCACTACAGTAGAATGTTTTATGCAATGATGGAGACAGCATTTTTAGCAAACCTGGTCTGGAGTTTAGTTTGATCATCCAGGACATTACCATGCACCAAAATCATGTTCCTTAGATCCCATTAATCAATGAAAATCTGATTTGTCAGCCATTTGCGCAAGCATAAATTTTTATTGAAAATCAGTCGGGTATATGAAATAACTAGGCTAACCTTTAAAACGCTTGCAAGGGGCATTACCTTGGGCGGGTGCCCACAGGTCACTTACAGAATGACGCTTCGACCAAAGGTTGCGACCAGGTTGCGCGAAATAAAATCATTCATTCAATCGAATATACTGACTCGCCTATTGCTTGAATAAAATTCTTGTCCCGTTTAGTCTCGTTTTGCCAATACAACTAAACATATTCAGAGGCGTTACTACCCAAAACCTTTGGGGGGGCCAAAGTATTTACCGATTGGCTGTTCATTTTTTACGAACTGTTTTGCAGGAAAACCGACTGTCTTGACGAAAAATCGACTAATTTTTAGATAAAACCGCGTGTGTCCAAAAAAAAATTGATTGTTTTCACGAAAAATCACGGCGCTTCGCACCGACTCGGTTTTTTACCGACTGGCGGACAGCATTGGATGGGAGGGGCGTACCACTTAGGGACTTATTGCTCCCTTTAGACTAAATCATGCTCTATTAAGTCCTCTTTCCATAAACTGGTGCCTAAAGTATGGTTCACAGATAAAAATAAATGACAGAAAACACACAATAATGAACAGAAAAGTAAAATTGTACAGTCCGGAATTACCCCTCCTTGTCCAGAATTACCCTTTTGACCTTGTCCGGGATTACCCCAAACGGGTCATAAAAAGGGGTAATTCCGGACAGTTCTTTTTCCCTTGCATATTAGGTGAAAATTACGCAAAAAATTCCAAAGATTCTCTACTCTTTCTTATATTACCTCACTTCTTCGTTTCTTCGATCCAACAAACCAAAAAAATATGGCACAAAAAATGAACGATGTTTTTCCTGCCAGGTCCACGAAATGACTGGGTGGCTTTCACAAAACGAGGGCGGTGATGATGCGGTCTGTGAATCGAAGAAGGCCATAGATGGCACTATATTTAGCAACTTTTTTGAAGGTTTTTGAACGGGTAGATACTGAGATGTTTGGTATGTCCGGAATAATCCCAAATCCGGAATTACCCCGGTTCACCCTATATGGGAAATTGTAAAACCTTATTAAAAACTACACCTGTGGCTGCAAGCACTTATGGATTTTCCCTTTCATCAGGGACTTTCCCATTTCGCCACGGGAGGGGGGGGGGGTCCCTTGGTACACCACCGCGATAAACTTTGTCCCCTCCCGAATTCGTCTACCTCGTCGAGCTGCCGAGCCTGTGCCTCGTTTAGAGCTTTGGTAGCTTTGCGAACTGCTCAGAGTTTCGTCCCCTTGTTTGCTCGTTTATGCAACTCAGAGTGTATTTGAATGTTCATAAATTGTTTCATTTTGTATTTTATTAGCTGTATTATGAATGAATGAATGATTTATTTGAACATTAAAGCCATCAGGTCATCATGCATGTTATTGACCAAATTTGTGAAAAGACGTCGGTATAGATGCCGCAAAATTATTTACACATGTAGATTTTTGTTACGACGCAAAAGCAACCCATCGGCTTGTTCGTTTTACGTTTTTGATGAATTGAATTGGTACATTGACCATTTTGAAGTTGTTTATGACAGACCCTTTCCTCCAATGCGTCCAGCTCTGGGAGCAAATTTGTCCATGTTTTTAACCTCTCCGTTCTTTTTTAGTTCGGTCCAGAACGCTCCTACAGGACAGAATATTGGATGGCCTTTCATCTGTGGCCTCTGATGAAGATCTGGATATATTCTCCAGTGAAGATGACTCCGCCGTTGAGGGCGAGGAGGTAGTAGTAAGCGGGCCGTTCAAGCGGCGCCTTTTGGAACTTATGGACCACGACTATGTGGCTCCATATCCGCCAAAGAAGCGGCGGTCCAGGATGAAAGGTTAGTACAACGGTTAGGGGGGGGGGGTAATTAGGTTAGGATCACTCTAGTCATATCGGTGTTTGAATTGCTATGGTAGATGAATGGCATTGGTCAAAGACGAAATACCATGTTGAGTTTTTTTTTTTTTTTAGTCTTCTGGCCATCGAGCCTGCTCTCTGCCATGAAGTTTTGTGAAATTATTTGTTGTCATTATTTTAAAAATTAAATGAACCTGAACCTGAATTCATTTTTTTTTTTCATTAGTAATTTTTTCCATGGCAAAAGCCGAGAAATTGGTTGAGGTATTCAAGGGCCCAGCTTCTTGCACTTAGTTCTAGCAGTGTTCGGGAACATGAGCTTGATCAAGAGCGGTTCAAGAAATAACGTCGGGCCGTGGGAATTTGGGAAATATTGTCGAAACGTGGGACCAACTCCCGTTACACATGGTTGCCAGCGCATCAGTCCACGTTTCCAATAAAATACTTGACGAGGATGTTTTAAAAGACAAGTTCCGTATTTTAACATGTTTCGAGGAATTTAGTAGAGGCTTGTACCTTTTTGTTCCTTTTACGTAGTAATAAAAATAGATGTAACATATAAAATATATATAGGCAATAATATAATATATAAATTATATTATAATATACAATAAAACATATAGAACCAGCACAAAATATTTGTTTTGAAACCCACTGACATTAGCGTCGTTCTTACTCCAGTTATGTTTGATGGGGCATTTGTACTCTGCCGCTCGTTTTTACGAAAAAAAATCTACTATGAGTATGCCGTATATCTAGTCGTTTTGAGAGACTTTGCCGAGGAGTGTTCTGGCTTAAAAATGGAATGAGAAAACGCTCAATTACGCTCGTGTTCTGCCAGAATTGTAAAATGCTCTAATAGGTCATTACTAGATCGTGCTCTATAGGCGTGTGCGCATTGATAACTTTTAACACATAGGTATGCATCGTTGTGTTAAATTTTTTAACCAGACTTCTGAGAATGAGAGCGTGTTCCACTCCTCTACCAATAGTAACTATTAGTTACTATTTCCGTTCCAGCCTCACGAAAAAGTTACTACGCTGGCCATTCCAACCTTTTCGGAATAGCAACTATTTGCTTACCATTTTCGGGAGCGTAGTAAGAATGGTAACTACGGATCTCTGTAACGTGATTGGCTAGATTACTCCGTGGATTAATGTTTTACCGAAAATTTAAAAAAGCGTTCCAGCCTTGACTCAAAATAGCCAAAATTTGTGACGTCATGCGTAGTACCTACGGTAAGCAGGGTGGAACACGCTCTGAGTGTGTCGGCTCACGAGGCTTTAGATACAGTCAGAAAGTTTGTTTGGTAAAATATACCCCGGCGTATGGATTCGGCATTCTACTATTTTAGCTGCTCTTTCACCAGTATGCATACACTGTCAGAAGTTTGATAACGAATAACGCATGTTTGCGCATCATTCAAGGTTTTGAGAATACGTTGTCACCAGGGGCGTCGCAAGGGGGGGGTGCGGGGGGTGCAGCACCCCCCAACTTTTTGAGATTCGGTAAAAATTTTGGGCCGGAGGCCCAACATTTTACTAAAACCGTTTGGTATTTTTTCGATAGCGGAACTATTCGGTATATTTACGGAGATTCGGTAGTTATACAGAATCCCAAATAGGCTATCGGTACAAATCTATTTGGTATAATGATCGGGATTCGGTATAATTCCCAGTATTCGGTAGTTATCACGAATTCGGGGAGAGAATTTACGGAAATTATTTGGTAATTGTTTGATGCCAGAACTATTCGGTATATTTATGGAGATTCGGTAGTTACTTACTGGAGATTCGGTAGTTACTAATCCCGAATAAGGTATCGGTCTAGAATTATTCGGTATCATAATTGGGATTCGGTAATTTATTCGGTATAATTTTCAGGATCTGGTAGTTACCACAAATCCCTACTTTTGTTCCAGTTTCGACAAAATTATACCGAATAAGAAAATTATTCGGTACTGTTTCGATATCAAAACTATTCGGTATAATAACCGAGATACGGTAGTTATACAGAATCTCGAACATGCTATCGGTCTAAACTTATTTGGTATAATAACTGGGATTCGGTATAATTGCCATTCGGGAGTTACCACGAACCTCGAAACTCGGAAGAGGTCGAGTGAAGCACTGGTTGCAGACATAAGGACTGATTTATGATCTCATCGATAGTCCTTACTTTTACTTTGGATCCCAAAAAGAAGATTTAATCATGAATCTTAATATTCTATATTTTGCGGAAGGGTGCGTCATTTGATTGGGGTTTTAAGACAGTTTTAGGATTGGGATTTCGAAACATTAAAAGCTAAAATCTGGATGGAAATAGTTAAATTTGGAAGGAAAAAGCTAACTTAAATAAAATTTCGCCTGCGGCGCCCACTTTATGTGATCATGGGTAGTATTGACTATGGTAGAGTAGCTGCTGCTGCAGGAACGTCGCTCCATCCGGTTTCTGGAACTTCTTAGAGCATCGGTATTTAATCCACGGTTAATGACAGAATTTGTAAGATAAGCAGTTAAATTTTAGCCTACAGGAAAAAAAAAAATCTCGCCTGCGGCGCTCACTTTCTGTGATCATGGGTAGTATTGACTATACTACAGTAGCTGCTGCTGTCGGAACGTCGCTCCATTCGGTTTCTGGAACTTCTTAGAACTTCGGTATTTAATCCACGGTAAATGATAGAATTTGTAATAAGCAGTTAAATTTTAGCCTACCGGAAAAAAAAAGATTCTGAAAATTCGCCTGCGGCGCTAGATTTATTTTTCTCTTGGGTATAATAGATAGAAGCTGTTACTGCAATCGTGCCCGCCAATATATTGTCCAAGTGGCCTTCGCCAAAACGCCACTTAATTAAGTTGGCTTATCGTCTTTAATGCTGCCCTTTAATGTTACTTTTCCTACGTAATCCTTTCTGTTCTATAATTTAAAGCTCGAATTTTCAGTTTCTAGGATTCGGTAAAATTTTTGAGAGATTCGGTAAAGTTTTGGCTCTGCACCCCCCCAACGAAAATGCACTTGCGACGCCCCTGGTTGTCACGCTTCTAAAATGTTATCTTTTCGCGAAGCTTACTTAAAAGGGTTATAACAGATATATTATCGTAACGTCTCACAAAAGGATGAGCAAACATGTAAATGTCACCAATATTCTGACAGTGTATAGTTCTGAATAAAATAATCTGCAAAACAAGTAATTGACCTAGGATTAATGAAAAGACAGCCGAAGGAATGACCGACGGGTTAACCTCTACCGACGTTTTGCAGTTAGACTAGAGGTATGCTTATTTGAACGTTTGTTGACTTTGAACAGTGCCATTTTTAGTGGAGTGTTCCTTGGAACAATCCACTATTGTGAGCGCTGTAGCAGCTTTCGGCTTCCGGTTTTCGGTTTTCACCATATTTTGTGGAGCTCATAACTCGTGAACCAGTGCAAGTATCAAGTTCAAACTTGGTACACTTGTGGGTATTGGGGTCTAGTTGTGTCTTTTGGGGGTCCCACCCCTCACACCCATCCGGTTCAGGGGCAAATGGGCCCAGATTGCCCAGTGAATAATATTCATAACTTGACCAGACCTGGGCACAGGACGATGAAACTCCTTTTACTTGTAGATCCTAGGGATGGGAAATTGCTTTCAAAGTTGCACCTCCCCCACCCACCCCGTTCAAGGGCAATTGGGCCCAGATTGCCCAGGAGTAAAGTTTGTTACCCGTGACAGTAATCAACAGGTATCAAGTTGAAACTTTATAGGTTTGAGAGCATTGGGGTCTCTTTTTGCTTTTCGCGGGCCCCAAACCCCACCCTCACTTGGTTCAGGGGCAAGTGGGCCTAGTTTGTCCATGAGTAAAGTTTTTGACCAGTGACTGGAATCATACTCTAAGTTGGTATAGCCGAGGATGTTTAGGTCTAGATATGCAATTTGATTGGTCCCGACCCCCCCCCCCCCACCCTCTCCCGTTCATGGGAAGCCGGGCCCTGATTTCCCATGAGTTAAGTTCGTCCATGGCACGTCTCAAGTTCAACTCTTGTATACTTGTGGATATTTATATGTGTACAGATGCGGATTTTGGTGTAACAGCAACAATAAGACCACGCGGCGTACTTTTCTCTTCAATGATGAGCTGGAAACTTGACGATTTTGTCATATGACCGATGATATGCCGATCTTAATGAAGTTGTGACAAGGGGGTAATCAGGCAATAAAACGATTTGGTTTTATTACCTTGCTAATGGAAAAGGGGTTTAAGTGTCCGACTGGCTCAGCGTTGAAACATAGACCGTTCTTGCAAGATTTTGAAGATCTTTTTTAGATTTCTAAATGCGTTTTTTTATGCTTTAAAACAGGGATGATTTCAAATTAGGTTATTTCAATATTTTTTGGTCATTGGGGATGTGAAATATCTTGCTGTTTGTATATAAGTTGTGATAAACATTTTACTTTCACACTCCACGTCTGAGCGCTTGCGCACTTGTTATGCTCTTGCTGTGACAAAAGTCAACTACCAGTTAGGCAAAGTAGCTAATTGTGGGAATTAAATTTCAGAACCTCTAAATAAGTATTTTAGAACTTCATTTATAACTTCATCACCTTCATCAAAACTGCACTTTTCTCGCTCCACGAGGAAGGAGGCCCCGAGGCTCGATATGATTTAAGACAAACAAGTTTGTGACGCCCTGATTAAGAACAAGAGCAATCACGATGAACAAGCATATATATTTAAGGCGTTTTTCCGCGACAGTCCCGGATTGTAATCCCAGATAACTGATTCATCAGAGAAACAGCAAATTGACCATCTCAGATTATCAAACGGCAATCCGACGATCTTGAATCGTGAATCTCACTTTGTCGCAAGATTCCCGAATCGACGATCCGAGAACGAATCCGGGTTGCCAGAAAAAAAAAACATAATCTGGATTATCATAATCTGGATTATCGGAGAAAACGCACTTCGGAGAATCCGGATTGTGAGTCGTCAGTCTGGATTGTCACGGAAAAACGCCATTAATGTTCTTTCCAACAACTTGCCTTCTTCAGCGCTGCATAATGACTATATGAAAACTCTTAGACACTTGACTCACTGATTCTCCATTCAAACTCCTGAGTGTTAAAGAGTATAGTAACGGGGTGTCGCCCGCTACAGATAACACATGTTTGCGCATCCTTGTCTTAAAGGAACAGAAAACTTGACTCAAACTTGACTCGGGGAGCTAGCTAACATATCAAGAATGTACCCTGAGTCGATATTCAGAGTAAGAAAACTTCTTGTTACGACCATTGCAGTTTCCGGGCAGTTTCCGAGAATTCGACTTTGAGCAAAAGGTTTGCAAAAGCAAAAGGTTTGTGTGCCGCGACTAGGAATCGAACCCCGGCCGTCTAGTCGGGGAGGTCGTTACTCTGTAGTCTACATGTAAAAAGGCGGACTTTTACAGTACATGAGTGCATAATTACAGTGTATAAGGGGCAAGGGCCTGCCAGCTAGCTTTGGGAACACTAAGGAGGGGGTTCGAGACAGTTCGAGATGACAAAGAAGGGGGGGCCTGTCGACAATAAGACCCTGTATATTTATCCAAGCCCTCCCGGGCGATTCGATGGCCGAAAGTTGCGTAGTCAAGTTTACTGTTCCTTTAAACGAGAAAAAACTTCTGTTACGACCCTTGCAAGGGTTATGTTTCTTGAAAATGTAACATTTAAAAGGGTCGTAAGATAATCCGTTATATGCTTCTCGAAAAGATAACGTTTAAAAAGCTCATAACAGCCACAATTCAAACATCTGTTATCTGTTATCAAACTTGTGAAAGTGTGGTGAGAACAAAGCTTTCGTCACAAAGACTCGCCGAGGCCAGGAATGTCACTAATTTTGTTGTTGTTTTTAGGGTCATTCGACCTGGTTAAACACAGCTATGAGTCGAGCACCAGCGACGACTCTGGCCTCGACTCCCCGGGCTTCCCAGGCAGTCCGCTTCACAAAAGCGATGTCATTGAAGACGGAGTCGTCGACTCAGAACCGATGCTGTTCGATTTGTTCAGAAGAAAAAATCGAACACAGGAACAGAAAAGCATCGTACTCAAGATGCCAATTGACGAAGCCTATTTGGGCTAAGAAATGAAGAACATATTTTTCCCGCTAAAATGTGCTTTGTGATATATGGGGGGTCGCATACCTTAGCCACTTCGTTCAGGTAAGTGGTGACATCTCTAGAAGGCGAATTCGACCGCGTGTGGCCTAGGCCAGTGATAATACTACTTTACTAAATGGATACAAATAGTAATGGTAGCGGAAAAAAGGGTTGGTGGTAAGATTTCGGCAACGCGTACATCAAAGTGTAGTATCTGTTGTGCTGGTATTCGTTAGCAAGTATTTGATCGAAATATGATGACATCAGCTAATGTTTTAGATATACTGAAAACTGCAAAATTTGCCAGTATAGTGACAGGGCTCGGTGCTTATCTTCTAACAACGGTCACAGTGAATCGTGATAGACTAGAATAATCTGTGATGAAAATAAAGTGTGCGTGCCTAAGCACCGACTAAACTGAACAGTGGTGCGAATAACAATTGAGAACTCGTGTATTTATCAAATATGATACCTGTGGCAGTGCTGGTGTCGATGTGCGAAGTTGCGATAGGAGCGCCTCTTTCCATCTCAACCAGTAATGGCTTATGAAGTGAATACCAGGTTCGATCAGTTCATAAATTTTATTGCTCTGTGCATGCGAAAGCCGGGTAGTTTGAAGTTATGTTTGGGGGGGTGGGGGCTGCAAATAGAAAATGAGCCGACAGGAAAAATTGATAAACAAAATGGGTAACCTATCATGAATTTACATGAGTTTTGCCTTATGACAAGGGGCTGGTGGGGGACTTTTCACTGTGCGCCTGCGTCACTAGACCCTAGATATTCCTTCAGCCCAAGCTGACTGCGAATCATATTTGACAAAGCAAAACGAGTAAGTCAGCTACATTTTATTGGAGCTATATTTCGGCCCTTCTTGGCAAGGGCTAGAGCCTGAAGAGGACCCTTGACAAGAAGGGCCGAAATATAGCTCCAATAAAATGTAGCTGACTTATCCCTTTTGCTTTGTCAAATATGTCACTAGACCCCCCTGCCCAGGTTAAAATTGAATTATGTTTGCAGACCTTGATGAGGGGGGAAGCTAGGGCAATATTAAGGACTGGGGCATGGAACTATATCTGGCTATGTTTGGGCCTTCAGTGCAATTTTTTTCTGACTTTGATTTTTTTTTCTTTTTTGTGTGTTTTGTTTCCTGCTTAGAAAGTTAGGATTTTGTTTTTGTACGGTGCAATCGCTCTCCATTTAACATGACCTGTTTTATGCCAATGAATTCAAATTTTCTTCCGCGCGAGTACTTGGGGGGTTTCCCAAGAGAGGTGTTGTCCGATTTTTTGTCGAAGCTCCAATCTACATAAAGCCGGTGGTTAATTTTGTGTTACCTTATTTTTGTAATAATTCAAAAATAATTTGGTTTTGCACTCGTGTGATCAGTGGAAAAACTTCCTTTTAGCCCAAAACAGTAAACTAAAATTATTTAAAGGGGCGGGGTATTTTTCCATTCATTATTCTGATAAACCTGCAGTTGGAGGTGTATTGTTTATCTTAGTTGTCGTTTATCGGGTTGTGATGAGTGTATTATCTTTAGTAACATGGTTAAGACAGATTTGGACCGATGTTTTCAGAATGCTAGCACTGCGAGGTAGCTATCTGTGACAGTGTTCGGCGTAAAAAGTATGAATTGAAGTTCCTAAGCAGAGGAATTTCGGTCGCGGGGTTACTTCTCTTACATGTAGTACGGAGGCTACCTTCCCTCTTTAGAAACAAAAAAAAATAATCAATCGTTTTACAGAAACATCCCTAAAAATTTCACTAAGTGTCAATTTGTAGTGTATGGTGACCCTTTCTTAAACTTCGAAATTTTCGTACCATTTTGTAGGAAAACTTTAAAAAATGTCAAAACTTAGTGATTTCAAGAATTTAGACCTTCTGCACGTTTTCCGTCTGTACCTTTCACGTTCTTCCATTAGGCGTAGAAAATTGGGTCCATTATTTTATCCTGGTGCTTGTTGCTCTGTTTTTATTTTATTTGTTTCGGTCGGTACGGTATATATCTATATATTTGTTATTTCTTTTTGGTGTGGGGGTGATATGGTGTCTAAGCGGTATACTTTGGTATGCTAGTTCTTAAATAAATGGTGGGTTGCCTGAAAGCTGGAGCGAAAGAGGCAGGTTCTTTATTTGTCGTTTCCTTGAACTCCCGAAGGGCTGATAATTGATTTAAAAAATAGATACTGGAACGTCAACTGTACTATAGTCGTTGACCAAGTTTACATTATGAAAAATATATTAGTCCCAAAATTGGAGCCTTGTTCGTCAGTGAGGTAAACGTTATATACTAAAACAAGGCTCCGAACGTCGAAATTTTTCAAGGAAGGAGAGTGTTCAACCCAAAACAGACCTCCTACCTCTCAACTCCCAAGGAAGAAGAAGAAGAAAATTAGAAGGGGGGTTGTGCGCTTCGTAGTTTTTCGGCTCGTTTTTTCTCTCGAAAGTTTCAGTTGAGACCTATAGGCTTATTCTAAATGACACCGGATATGTCATTGATAAGACAGTGACTGTGGTGTAAGTTCCGAAATATCAGAGCGATAGAAGCCTTGTAACAATGCGGATTACAAAAACAATCGGCAATTAGTATTCGTTGCAGTATTATTTGCTGTTATCGCAGTCTTGACTTTCTTCATTTGTTTTACAAATTTTAAGGTTTTATCTAGCGCTCAATCGTAAAGCAAGGAGTGGGGCACGGGTCTTGTCAAAATTCGTCGGAAACGCTGTTCTTTATACATTCTCTCGGATGAGAGATTGTCCCAGGAATCCATCACAGCATTGGAATAATCGTTCGTTTACGATCTCTTTTTTAAATGTCATCGTTCGCTTTATTCTGGAGAAATGTTTGACCTTGAAATAGTTCGAAAAGTACTGATCTTCCCCCGATGGGGTTTGACGGTTGGGCGAACTGACGGATTTTGGTCGATCAATGACGTGTGGACGAACTGTCGGAAAAAATTCAGTTTTTGAATGATTACAGATTAGACAGCATGTCTACGCTGCATCGCTTTCCTCATTTTAAGTAGGTTTTGACCTTTTAGTTGTGACCTGTCCCTCACTGTAAAGGACTGCGTTCGTATAAGTGCGTAAAGTCATTCGCAAAGTTCGAAAGTTGTTCCGTAAACCCGAGTAAAGTTCTTTACGTCAGTATGCAAGAAGTGTTCGTCTTTTTAGTTAAGTTTTTTCGTAAAGCTAATGGGACATGAAACTGGAAAATTAATTTGAAATTTGTGAAATCAGAAATCCGAAATTATGCTGATTTGGTGTAGCCTATATGTGATGATAAGGTCGAAATTTAAAGATATTTTTGAGAATAATGGCCACGCAAAATTAACAAGGTCAAACGCCTGAGCGGCGACAAACTTTACGGAAAATATTTAGCGAAAAACTTTACGAACACCATGTGAGCCGTAAATGAGTGAAAGCTCCTCTTTCGTGTTTTTTTCTTTTGCGTATTCTGATTTGTCTTTGTGACAAAATGATGGTGGCCGCACGAGATTGGTTGGGTTTCTAATCCACTTGCAGCGCTGAGCGGGGCTAAGTCCAGTCAAGCGCGCCAAAGCCCTGCTCCGCCTAGGCGGACCCGAATCCGCGTCCTGTGGGTACCAAGCTTTGATGGCAGTGAAGAAAAGAGCCACGGCGAAAATTTTGAGGGGTTGACAACTTCAGTGTTCTTCCATCATAACCAAGCCACGGGATTTTCGGTGGTCTTCGCCACACCGATTTTCAAATGCCAAGTATTTAGTTCGAAAAGGTCTGTGAAGTCATATAATTTTGTAAAAATTAATTAAAATCTATCATAGAAGAACGAGTGAGGGTGTTATGTAATTATTCTAGGTAGCCTACTAGCTGGACCCGCGTAGGTGTGACACAGCACATCTTGACCAGTATGTTGATGCGAAAGTGTAAATATGCCTTATCTTGGAAGGGCTGTCACAACAGATAAAACAATTGTGTCGCTAACGTGATAGTAAGGTTCATCGTAGCTTAGTTTCAGAATGACTAGCGAAAGGAAAAGTAGTGACCCCTTACGGGACGTTCAGTTTTCAGAAGTGAATGAAATAGGCATATACGAAGATAATGACGAAGAAGACACACACTGTGGTTTTGGACCCTTTCAGGGGGAGTGGTTGCAGAAGTTCGCGAATAAGAAAGTGTATATAGCGACGTACAGTATTATTGGCACATTTCAGTCAATGTTTTTCACCTATTTTGTGGCAGTCCTAACTACGATAGAAAAACAGTTCCGGTTTAGAAGCAGGACGTCAGGTAAAACGACATAAAGATTCCATCTGTTTGCGTGGTGGGGGATTCAGTTTTCACACTCAGAGCGTGTTCCACCCTACTTACCGTAGTTCCTACGCTAATTACCGTAGTTACTACGCTAGGCTGGAACACTTTTTTCTTCTTTCGGTCAAATATCAGAGCCGCGGGCTGATCGGACCAATCACGTTACAGAGATGCGTAGTTACTACGCTCCCGAGCGTGGTAAGCAAATAGTTACTTTTTCGAGAAGGTTGGAACGGCCAGCATCGTAATATTTCGTGAGGCTAGCTGGAACGGAAATGAGTAACTAATAGTTACTTTTGGTAGAGGGGTGGAACACGCTCTCAGAAGGTCTTTCGGCCACTGTTTACCATCAGGCTGAAGGATCCACAAAAACATTAGCCTACTTCATCCGAAGGTGACGACGATTCACGTTGGTACTGATACACATGATTTACTGATTTGGGGAGTTAAGGTATGGCACGGTAAACATTCATGTCATGAAGGCATATAAGTTAAAGGTGCCAGGCTTACAAACTGAACTAAACACATAGTAAGAGTGATTAAAATAGGCTTCCGACTTGAACCCATAGATGATAAAGAGTCGAGGTCATCCAGGCCTATTAGATATCTAGTCAGTCTTCCAAAGTCGTCACGCAAAACCCAGCCACTAAAACACTGCCATAGTAGAAGACTCCAAATACGTACCGTGTTCTTCTCTACAGAGTTATACCTCTTCGGAATGCCCTTCTCAAAAACACAGTAAACTGCAAAACGATGAATCCTTCAAAAAAATCTGTTGCCGACGAGTGGCCTGATATCGAGTGGAAGCCAGTGTTGCCAGGTGTAGTGATAAATCACCAAACGTAGTGATTTCGGGGACCGAAAGTGCGGTAGTGATTTTCTGGTCAAATTTAGCATTACGTAGTGATTTTCGACTATGCCAGCGCTATAGAATTTTTTTTTAAACAGAACGGACAGGAGCACTGTACGCGCGTATGTGATCTTCTAAAATTGAGACAGACATTAAATGTCTGTCTGATAAATTTTATCCGTGATAACAGGGAATATAAATGAGCTAGAATTTTTTTTTTAAGATAAATAGCCTAGGTACGATTAATAGAAAAGGCTTAATCGGGTCGGACTTTTGGACACATCAATTGTAAAACGGAGCAGCTTTAAAGAAGGATAGCCTAAGTGAATTATCGTTTACAAGATAAAAGTCGATAAGTAATAACTTCAAGAGGTAGTATGCTGTAAATGATTTTACCCATGCAACACAAGCAGACTGGCTGGTCTTGGTCCATCTTGCCAGCTCTTCCATGCATTCTTGTAAATCAAATTTTCCCTTTTTAAAAATAAGATGTAAAGCTACAGGAGGGTAGCTGGTCCAGAATAAAAAAAAATCAAAATTAGTCTAAAAATTGCATGGAAATTTATGTGTGCACCTAATTAGCATAGGTGAAGCTTTTGCCTCTGTACAGTTTGAAAAAAAAACAGTAAATGATTGTCGTATGGGATAGGCCAGAAACTATTGCAGAAATTCAGGCCATAAACAGCCTATTGTGTCAGTCCCTCAATCACAGTTGATGGCAAGCCATCACTCAAAACACTATTGATAAAAATATCATTCGTCATACCGCTATTTATCGCGTTATTCTCGATATAAAGCTAGAACTATTCTTAATGTCATTTGCAGGAACCTGGATAGCTCAGGTTCAACCCATCAGATATGTGATCTTACATTTTCGATGATATCCACCATTTCAGTTTGTGATTACTTCGCATAAATCAAGTTGGGAGGTTCAGTATACCCTGTCCGAGTTTCTGTAAACCAAATAGATAGCCTAAACCTCTTGAAGTGATGACTTATCGACTTTTTTCTTGTAAACGATAATTCACTTAGGCTATCTTTCTTTAAACCCTGAATTGCAATGTGCTACTCAAATACTGCGCTTTGTCATAGCAGCAGTTTGTAAAATTTAACCGTGAATTCTCCACGTTTTATGGTTATTGAAGTATCAGGAAAAGAAAAGTTTTGTGGTGATTTTTGGCACCCGAAAGTGTTTTTTCGGGTCAACTAAAGTGCTTTTGGGTCCCGACCACCTGGCAACACTGGTGGAAGCTGGAATGGGATGCTATGGAGCCAATGCCTGAAGTTCATCAGAAGACAAGTTATATATATATACGTACTTATCAGCTACGGAGCGGCTCCTACAGGATAAATCCTTATTTTGCTCCTAGCTGAAAGTTAAAGTAAAAATCACACACGTAACATTACTAAAGCATAAAGGTTAAAAACAAGAGCTGTAATCTCATATTGCACTTGCAAGCATATGTGGGGCTAAGATTTGCGCTGCGTTGAGGAACAGGCAATTATGGGCCTTTCAGATTCATTAAAATGTATGGTTTAGTAAAGAATATGCCGTGCACTTTGCGGTTACAATGCGCACTTTAAGGGGGATAGGAATCCATTTTGTAAGCAAAAGCACGGAACACAAAAGATCATGGGCCCTTGGGTCCTGAAAGTATATCATTCGCACGAAAAATTTTTTTTTTGCATTTTGCGGCTAAGATGCGCACTTCAAGGCGGTTAGAACTGAGTTTGGAAGCAAAATACGTGGGGCACAGATGCTCGTGGGCCCTTTGTCCAACTAAAAATGTTTAGTTTCTTTAAAATGTCTGTTTCCACTTTGCGGTAACATTAGCGCTTTAGGTATGTTGGAAAGTCATTTGTAAGCGAAATCTTTGAGGCAAAAATTATCACGGGCCCATGGGAATCACGAAAATGGATCTTTTGGTTTAATTTTTTCATTTGCAGTTAAGATACGCACTTTAAGGGGGCTAAAAACTAATTTGTAAGCATTTACTTGAGGTGCAAATGATCATGGGCCCTAGGTATTATGAAAGTGTTCTAGATCAGAAACACGTCCTCTTGTCAATTGTCAAGTTTCCTTCCGATCCGACCAACCGTTCAAAAGTTATGCATGAAATTTCGGTAGTCCGGATTGCAGTTCCTTCCTCCCCCGAAGATGGCCGGATCGGGGAAATACCTGCTTTCAAGTCAATTTGATCGGGTCCCCAGTACACCTGCCGAATCTTATCGTCCAAGTGCATCTGTAGGTACCTTGACTGGCGATCACCGGAATTCCGGGAAACGCCTTGTAACTCTCCCCTCCCCCACAGTAAGCCGATCCGGGCCGTTTCTGTCAAAAATGTATTTACAACTTATCCAGTTATCCGTGTTCTTCTCACCACGATTCATCCCGATCCCTCCACTCTAAGCATGTCTCGAGATTTCCGGTCCTCCTCCAATCTTTCCCCCAGAATTATCGGATCCGGTCCGGACACGAAATGGGACATCCGTGACCCGAGCTCTTTCCAACTGTCAAGTTTCATTTGTGTCTGATACCCCGTTCAAAGAGTTATGCTTGCCTCAAGATCTCGGATTTCGCCTCCTGAAGTCAATCTGGTCGGGTCCCTGATACGCTTGCCAAGTTTCATCGTTCTAGCACATCTGGAAGTACCTTAACCCGTGATAACCAATCGGACCCACTGCACCCCCCCCCCCCAAGTGCCCGGATCCGATCCGGTTATGTCAACGATGTATCTAGGATCTGTGCTTGTTCTTCCCACCAAGTTTCATTCTGATTCCTCCACTCTAAGCGTTCCACAATATTTCCGGTCCCCCCTAGCTCCCTTCAACTCCCCCCACAGCTGTATCCGGTCCGGACGTAAAACGGCACATGTGAGGCTTTTGTTATTTTCACTTTCTTTCCATCGATCACCAGTTCTAAAGTTACGCATGCTTCAATATTTCGGATTCCCCCTCCCTCTACTCCCCCCACGATGGTCGAATCGGAGAAGTGACTATTTCCAAGTCAGTTTGGTCGGGTCCCTGATATGCCTGCCAAGTTTCATCGTCCTAGTACATCCGGAAGTACCCTAACTCGCGATCACCGAACCGACCGACAGACCGTGACCGACGGAAAAGTGATCGGCATAGTATGGCACTTGGCCGGAAGGCAAGTGCCATAAAAAGGTGTAACAAGCACACACTAGGAATCTTTCTCTCCCTAAAATATTTTAGGTAGATCTCGTCCATTCTTCGCAAGGACCTTCTTCAGACCTCAACGCGTAATTTAACGTAGTGGTCAACTGATTACGAACCATGACGACGTGAGAACGTATTGTTCACTTCCGACAGACGATCAGGTTTTTGCGGCCGGATTTTGTTCACTTTCATCATAAAGTCGGAAAATCTCAACTCTCCTAACCGAATTTACGGTGATGCCGAAAATTCCGGCACGACCCTGATTGTGTTTTCGCTCCTTTTTAGCCTGTAGTTGTTAATACCGTTATCGCTTTCAGGTCTGGTCCTGTCCGGGAATGAAGTCAGTCAGATCCTGCTGTCACTTTTGTTGTCCTACTTCGGAGGTCAAGGTCATCGACCACGATTGATTGCCATTGGAATGCTCTGCTCTGCCTTTGCCTGTTTCATTGTCATCATACCCCACATGTACTATGGACCTGACGCTATTGTACATAGCAACCAGACCGGTATGTATAAGACACTCCTGGTTTTCCAGGAGAACAGCTTGCTTCTCTGTCTTCCTTGACCGGACGGATTTCCTAAATTTTCGTCATCAAATTTTTCGTATGGAATTGATAGTGCTGCCGGAAATTCTGACAGGAAGTCCAGTCCGTAACCACCCCACCCTGATCGTTTGTCCGTTGCTTACCTGGTTCACCATAGTTGTGGGAAGTTGAAACAAATCACAACTATTCTGTACGGACGTGATCGTGATGTGGGAAACTTAGCAAGAAGTTCCATTTCAAATCGAATCAAGTTTATTAATTAGCCATAATTGCCCAAAAGCCCAAGCACTGGCTTTTGTGATCGTTCGTGGCCTGATTGTTTGTCCGCAATATTTATTTATTTATTCATGTATTTCCCTAAAAACTGAGGAGTACAAAATATGAGATATAAAACAAAACCATGCCTACCATACTAAGGGCTCGGAATTAATACAATTAAGGCGTGATTTTTTTTTTAAACTAATAAGACAGATGATTGATGGGCTAGGAGACACGGTGAATCCAGATGTGGACTATGGTCAAAAAATGGAAATTCGGTAGTACTTATTATTTCTTGATGAAGACGTTTAGAGTGTCGATAATGGGTAAGCGAACATGCTGAATCTGCCTATCTGGTTTTTTTCTGCTTGGTCGATACTATGATGGAATCCGGTCAAAACCGGATTCTTGGCTGGTTGGGAGATTAAAGGCAGAACCTGGTGGTCTAACTGTAACGGATTTCCACGATCAGGCGAAGACCAGAACTCTTCAAGACCCAATTGTCGGAATGGAGAAGTCCAATAAATGTTCTGTCTGGGGTCCCACCGAAATATTTGGTCTTGATGCCGTGGACACTACATGATAAGATCATTAGTCGTTGCACAACAAACCCTGGTGGTGGGCTAACCAGGACTTCTCTTCCAGCAACAACCGGGGGAAGAGGAACGCCATCTCTTTGTTCCTCGTCTGTAGCGCTTGGCACTACAGATTGCTCGGTAGCCGAAAGCACAGACTCCAACGTCCCGTCAATTCTTCTTTTCCTCTCGCAGTTCGTATCGGGGATCGGCAGTACGATGTTCTATACACTTGGGATTCCTTATCTTGATGATAATACGAAGCAGGAAAAGGCACCCATGCTGATGGGTAAGTTGTTTATTTGTTGGTGTGAGCTGATATTTTATTTCGGCGGTTGAGTATGCCTCATGTCAACGACCTAATCATGCAGCTAAAACAACAGCCGCGTCTAAATTGACTCCCAGCACTAGCATGCACCTCCAGCATTCCTTGGGAGTGAACCTTGACACAGAAACCTTCGACGTGCGAGTCGCCGCCGTTGACTGAAGGTCATAGTTATGAAGGAAGGCCAGTGGCAGGAAACTTTGTTATGGAGCCGCTAGTCGTTTCGAGGAAACTTTCTTGGTGGCAGCGGAATGAATCCCTCCGGGTCAGCACACCGGACCCTAAATTACTCCTCTGACGATGTTTGTGGCGGTTGCGATTTGACTATCGATGAAGGCTATCGTCCGATGTGGCGTTTTTGGTTATTTTTGGTCTGAGCGACCCGAAAAGAAGAAGGATTATAGTGTCTCCACGCCAACCAGAAATCTTGTTGGAGCGTAGCCTATCTTCATAAGAAAGGTAAGGTAAGGCAAGGTACAATTTTATTGACATTAATTCAATTTCAATTTTATTGACAATTTTATTGTCAATTTTATTGACATTAATTTATTGACAAAATTCAGTCAACGAGGGTGTCAAAGACCAGTGTGCAGCGGCCGTAGTATCCTACAGTAGCAGATACTCTAGTCTCATGTCTACACTTTGCTGTGATTTTATTTTCTTTTTAGGGATACTTTCCAGCCTGCGACTTCTCGGTCCGACTTTGGGATTCGTCTTAGCTTCTGCATGCCTTAAAATGTATGTGAATGTCACCGAAGATCCCCTGTTTGGAATGACCGACCCTAGATGGATTGGAGCCTGGTGGTTAGGTAAGAAAAGAGCCCCCTACCCTGTCGTCTTCTTAAAGTCTCTAGGGACGTAGAAGTATTGCACACTACACGCTAGAAATGTCGTTGAATCATGACAGGGGGGGGGGGATAGAAACTTGCCTAAAATATGGATTTTCAATGGTAAGTGAAACGCATTACGCACAGTGAATATCATTTTCTTAATTTTTTTTTACCCGCATGACATCTTTTCTGCCTATTTTCAAATTTCTTACTTTGGAGTTTATGACTCCATTTCTGCGTCGTCTTTTCTTTAAAAAAGAAACTTACTTAAATCATCCTTCTACGACTATACCCTATCTAAAATTCAATCTCTATTCCATATCTATTTTTAATCATTCACTATTCTCAAACTAGTCTTAACACGTTCAGTTAAATTTTATTTGTTTTAAATCATTTGTTTTAAATCATTTGATTTTTATTTTTATTCAATGATTATACGCAGTTTTTTGTCCATGTCCTGCAATATGCTAATTTTACACACCCACACACAGTATAGTTGGAACCACTGTCTGACCCCGTTTCTGTCACTGTCATGGTGAAAGGTTGAAACTTGCTAAGCTTTTCTAGTGGGATTTTAGAGAATCCGCTCCGTGTGTCCAAGGCATTAGACATGAGGGAAGTGTGGAGTGCAGTGTCTGTCAGACTGTCACTCCAAGGGAAGGACCTTCCTGGTCTATACAACACTTTCATTCGTAAAGCAAAAACGATCGATGTTTCGTCTATTCTATGACTTCAACTACTGATTCTGTTACACTAAAAAACATGCCCACGGGAGTGGGATACATTGGCCGGGAAATAGAAATCCCACCCATACAGACTGAGTTGGCGCATGGTTATATGAAATACGGTGACATTTCTACATCATACTACATGGAGAAGCTTTGCTAATATTTTTTTTTTTTAGGTTTCGTTGTTGTTGGTGTCTTCCTTCTTCTTTCCGCTTTCCTGATCGCCTGCTTCCCGAGAAAACTGCCTAAAAAGCGGGTTGTACCATCAGCAGTCACGTATCGGCAAATATCTCGGCAGTCATCAACTCGCAGCGATTCCTCAAATAAGGATCCAGTACCCACGATAAAAGGTTTCATTTTTTTGCGTTCTTCCTTCCCTCACTTTGTACGCAACGTGTATAGTCATACTACGGATTGAATGGCATACCGACTCGGTGTGGTACCCGTCGTGCGTATGTCTGATGGTCCCATTGCCCCCTCCCCCCAGCCATAGAGGAGGTGCAGTACCCACTGTAATTCTTAAAGCACAACTCGCACTATTTACTGTTTATGTTCCAGTATTTCACAACTGTTTGAATACTGTAAAACTAGGCTCTGCTTTTAACAAGTTATCCACGGCCTTGGCTGTTTAAAGCCTCTTCCCAGGCCCAAAAACTCTGCCAAATTCAGATAACCGGTTTTACGCATCAGTAGCGTGAGACGCGAACACTCGCCGGGAGCATAATCCGCACGGAAAATCATGAATAGTGGCAAGTGCAAAGATTAGTGTGGTCCCGTTATCGGGTTTAGAATGTAACATGAAATTTGGGTCTCCAGGCTTAAGAATTAATGAATGCAATTCGGAAGCAGATCACAGGGGCATTATAGGTACGACAGGTCCTTAGTGAATTGCTCGATCCGTCTGTGACCGATATTATATATTATCGCCCTTGCTGAGGGTGATAGCGGGAAAATTTGGCCCGCGGGTAGCATGCTGCCCAAGGGCCAAATTTTCCGCTATCGCCCGAAGAAAAGCAAGGGCGATAATGATTATAACACCAGCGGGCGATAACAGTTTTTAGCGGGCGGTAAAGTTTTTAGCGGGCGGTAAAGTTTTTAGCGGGCGGTAAATATTGTTGTTACCGCCCGCTGGAACTTGTATCTTTTAACATCAGGGCAATACCAGGAAATTTTGGCACTGGGTAGGATAGGACTGATATCATGGGACTGCACGGTGTACTGGTGTTATTCGCTTATAACTTTTCTCGAACAGGTGTGTAATGTATATCTTCCTATGACCCACGGTCAGTTATATTACGATAAACTTCACAATGAAAACGCCACGGAAAATCCAGCCAATCACATTTCAGAATAAGTCATAACAACCTGCTGGAGAGGTTGTTATTTGTCATATCAACCTCCCCGGAGGTTGTTATGACTAATTCTGAAACGTGATTGGCTGGATTATTTTCAGCCCCGAAAAGCGGAAATTCTGTTCGAAAAAGTTATAATAGTTAACATACCTCCATCTCGACTGATATCGGAATCACAAGCTCGACGGCCATTTCAAAATATCAACCTCGCCTTCGGCTCGGCTGATATTTTCCATAACCTGCCTCGCCTTCGGCTCGGACAGGTTATTTTCAATGTCCATCTCGCTGTTATTTTCCGATATCAGCCTCGATGTCTGAAGTTAACCTTTATTAATGCACCCCGGACATCATTTTGTATCTTCAGCCGATCGCCTTTAACTTATCTTTACATGAAAGCCGCTGGTTGACACACAAAACCATTTCCGGGTAAACCACGTAGGGAATTTTGTTGGGGAAGTTAATGATAGCGCGTGTTCTAAAATTGGCGACAAGAACGGTCTAAATTATTTTGCACTGCTTTGCTTCGTTTTTGATATCCAAAAACCCATACAATTAAATAATTGTAGGGGTTTTACCCATACAATTAATTAATTGTAGGGGTTTTTGGATATTTAAATTGTCAATTTAAGCATATAACTTTTGAGGTCATTGGCTTCCAGATTCTGAAACGTGGAGCGTTGGATTCGTGATCAGGATGAAACATTGTACTGAAAAATATGCACGATAATAGGAAAGATTTATGCGATTCTCGGTAGGAAACGATCCATGTGAAAATGAGAATTTATCGACTGAACTAGCCTACAGACAAAGAATGAAGAGACATAGTTACTGGTATGGCTGCTTTGAGAAACTCGTTAGGCGAAGCCTTGTCCACACGAGGATAAAGAATCCTTCATCTGCTTGGACCGTCGACAATCTTTCTCTTTTTTTAGAGTTCCCCGCTGCCATTAAGAGGCTGCTAAACAATAAAGCATTGATGTGGAACAATGCTTCCGGAGTCGCCTACGTTTTTGCTGTTTCTGGATACATTACGTTTCTGCCAAAATTCATGGAGGCTCAGTACCAGCAAACAGCTGTGACGGCAAGCATAGTCAACGGTGAGTGAATTAATAATTACTTCTGCACCGGATTGCTTCTAACGTTCATAGTTTTCTCCAAACCCGGAACAAATCATAATTTTACTATCAATTTTGCTTCGGCAAGGTCAAATTATTTTATTTTCAAAAACAGCCCTGCAACGACAACAGGCCGAAATTTTGGTTTTCTCGTCAAGATAAAAAAAAAAGATAACAGTGATGATAAAACAAGTTCAACAAAATCTTAGTAAAAAATAACAACTTAACCTGGGAATTGTCCCATTGCACGAAAGAAGGCACGAAATCAATCGATCAATGTTTATTCTAAAAACCGAAGCCGGACGTAGCCAGTATTGTTTTTTTGTCATTATATACAAAAAAAGAATAAGAAATATAAAAAAATTTATTCGTAATATAAGTATACAGTCATACACAACTTGTGTCGAATAATTAATAACTTAAAACTTAATATTAATATCTTTAATAACTAAACCACAACACTACTACCGGTGTTAAACTTTGTTAAAAATTAACAAACAGTATTTATTATTATTACATATTTATAATCCTTCAAAACTGAAGAGTTGGCTATGCATAAAATTGGAAACAAAAATAAATCAGTCATTTCACAATCATTTACGGAAATATAAAGCAACTAACAAAGACTATAGAAATATCATTTGTCTTACATCCTGAAACAGAAAAGAGAAAAATAAAAATAATTTTTTTATCAGCGCACCTTTTTGATCTGTTGTGTTGTATAAACTTATTTTTTTAGTATTTTTTGTAAAATGTTTGTATCTTACTATAATGACAATAATAATGAAATGATGATTTACACTTAGTCGCTTGCTAACTAGACAAACTAACCTCTCTTGAACTTCAACCGTCTGACAGTTTATATTTCATTCCGAAAGTTCGAAGTTCAGGCAAGTAGGTTCGAATTCAAGATTACTGTTGGTTTCATTCTTATATCGTTTTAATTGAGACCGTATTTATGGCAATTGCAGTCACTCTTTCTGTATGAAATTCCACATATTCCTAATACTATTCTGGAAGGACTACCTTCCAGCGCTCTTGCCGAAGCGCCAACCACCACAGTGTTGGAGTTCAGTGAATTCTTTCTTTTCGCAGCTGGTGTTGGAATCTTCTTCATGGCTACCGGCATGCTGCTTGGAGGCTATTACTTGTCCAAAAAGAAGCCACATGCTGTTTACGTCCAGGCCTTCTGTTGCATCGTTGGGTTCGTCTACATAGCTGGATTTGTGACGTTTGCATTTGTTGGATGCGACCTGAAGCCGATTCATGGATCAGTTAACGAATTTGGCATGTAAGTAAAATTACTTTTCTGTCCTCGTTTCTTTGCTGCTTGCTGCTTTGCTGATTATTCGCTGATAAATCATTAACCTCATAAAAGGAATTTCAAGATCACGGCCTCTAGGGTGTGTTCCAGCTACCAAGACAGGTATGGGGTTGAATGCGAAACCCAAACGACGTTGGGTCGTTTGGTGCGAACAGACGATCAGGGTTTCTCAGACGGATTTTCTGCACTTGCATCATCAGGTTGAAAAAATCTCAGCTTTTCCGTAGTGAATAGATGATGATGACCAATTTCGTGGAAGGAATTCGAGTCCGCGAGCACCCGATATCTCTCCGTAGCACAACATCGAGGGTAATTTTTCCACGCGAAAAATTAACAAAAATCCGCGGAAGTCACAGAATTGATTACTTTTTGGTTAAATTTGTGTGAAAAAATCGTTTTCTGGTCACCTCAGTTTTTTACTTTTCAGAAGTCAAATTTCCGCTTAGGTTTTCTAAGCTACTTTACCTTAAATTACCTTAAATCGCACTTCCAGCGAGATAAGGTGGTGTGATCCTCCTGTAGAGTCTCTCGCTGGTTGGCGGCTTGGTTGTTAGATGGTTCTAACAATCACATCGGCTCACTGGCACTCCAGTGTAGCCGACATTCCTAAGTTGGTAGATGTTGTTGTCACATCGGCTCACTGGCATCCCAGTGCAGCCGACATTCAGCATTTCGCCAGCCATCCAAGGTAGCAGCGTTGACAGTTTTTTCGAAAAGGCTGTTCCAGACTCCGTACAGAGAAAAAACTGTGCCGCTCGCGTCGTTTGCAGCTGGTCAGTTGGAGGTGAACACCACCTTACCACCTTATCTATGGCTATTACCTACCTTGCCCCGTGGCATGTTAGGTAAAACCTACCATTCGGAACCATTTGTAGAGGATTTGTGGTAACCTTGCCGCTGTTTGGAACTGCGAGCGTATGATGGAACAAACCCCATTTTCCCAATGACGTATACAGGTGGAGTCTTGGAAACAGAGACGTTTTACCCTTACAACCTTACCGAAGAAAGCAGTTTATGCATCGAACAACGCGTTATTCTGTGTGGCAGATAAGATTTCCAGCTCTGGACTGGCAAAGCGATACAACTCATCATCATAGTTGTATCAAGTGGAATAGGCAGCCTTGCGTGAACTGGACCATTCACTTGTCTATGTTTGAGTTTACGAAGGCGCCATCTAAAGCCACGTGGCCTCCCTTCCACGAAAAGGTGAAAGTCTACCTCTGATGCGCTTTACATTTCAACCTGTATAAGAGCGGTTAGCTTTGATAAATAGTGCGTCTGTGGCAAGGTAAACAGTGCGGATGGACCCATATGGACTAAAGTGAGCCGCATTCTGTCCAGTGATTGACAGTGAACACAAAATAGGCTAGAGATAAGAGATAAGCCAGCTCATTATTCCAAGTTTGTTATTGTTACTGTTACTACTTGTTTGCCTCTGTATGAATCGACTTAAATTTGTTTCTCAGTCCAGAAAGTGTGTTCTTTTTTTCAAAATTTATAATAGCATGTCATTCCTTATTTTCATGATTCAGTTAAAGCGAAGCAAAATGCGCTATGTATTCTTGCTTATAACCAGCTCTAGGGGAGAAGGGCCCACGTTCGGCATTTTTTTGGACTAGGATTTTTGCAGGGCACATTTCCGCATGTTTTTGAAGTTTAGCGATACAATGTTGTTTGCTCATGTCTTGCCTAGCTTAGGAAAAAAAAGATCCTTCCGAATTCTATCCTGCTGTGAGCAAAAGAGGTTTTCCTGAAGCTGGTCAAAAGTGCCGAACCTTCCCCACCCCTGTCCACGTTCGGCATTCAATGGTCCAGGTTCGGCATGTCATTATTTCGGTACTAAGACCAATGGCGAACTATTTTTCAAGTGGTCTTGTAGTGTCTATTACTGTGAAAATGAAGCTTGTACTTTGGAAAGTAAAAAAAAGTATGTCGGACATTGCTGAAGTCACGCTAAAGACTAGTTTTACGAACATTAGTATATTACACTGTATCCGCACTAAAAACAAGCTGTTTATTTTTTATTCCCGCTAAAGGATGAAATGCAAACCTAGAACGTGAAAATATCATGTAACCGATGCACATTAATGTTATGCTATTCCAGCATGTTGGGCCCACGTTCGGCAGGGGAGGATTGCATGGAGAATTGCATGCCGAACGAGAGCCTGGATTAGGTGCCGAACGTGGGATTCACGCCACCTTTTGGAAGAAAATTAATTTCGGACGAAAATAAAAGATGCCGTTGATCTCGACAACGAAACGCACGAGATCAAGCCTATCCGAATTCGACACCGTTCACAGTTTTTACTTCTTCAAACATTTCATGTCGACTTTTCAACTTTTTGTGGATCCAAAAATGTTCGACTTAAAGGACACCTGAACGATCCGACCATACTTCCATGAACCCCTCAGATCGTCCTTCACAGTACCGGTACAGAGAAGACGAATTTTTTCGCTCCGTGATTTCGGCGCTATCCACTCTTGAAGTTCCAAGTCTCCCTATGGCGATTCGTTACGACCTCCCAAGACAAATTTAGCGCCAATATTTAAACTGTCATTGTCGCATGGATAAACGTACGTTGATAACGCATGGATGGATAAACAGCGCATGGATGGATAAACGAATGGACTGTTACGGCGTGGACTGTTACAACATGAACTGTTACGCATGGACTGTTACAACTGTTACGGCGAGTGTTAAGATCAAGACAAGTCGGAAAAAAGGCTGAAAATTATAGCACGGTGAAACTTCATCCGATTTTAGTCCGGTTTTCGAGAGATAAATGGTAAGCAGTATGTAAAAGTGGCAATTTAGGGTGTTAGACTTCATTCAGATGACCTTTAACGGCTTAAAACAACTTGTGTCAACAAAAATTTCGGAATTGAACAGAGAGCATCGAAGTTACAATCAAAACATCCGGAACAACTGTGACAACGTCCGAGCCGTACTTTCGGAATCTTTCGAAATATGGCTCGCCTTTGAAATAAAAAAGACGAACGTGGGCCCTGCCGGTCGTGGCCCCTTCTCCCCTATACCTTGACGATGATCAGGATTGCAGGTCCATTTTTTCTACAGCTGGACTACGTGAAGTCCAGCTGTAGAAAATATAAATGTAGCTGTAGAAAATTTAAGTCGATTCATACAGGGGCGAACAAGTTGTAACAGTAACAATAACAAACTTGAAATAATGAGCTGACCCTGGCTAAGAAGGGCCGAAATGTCACTAAAGCAAATCTCAGCTGACTTTCCCGTTTAGCACCATAAACTATACAGTTTTAGGTTTGGGATCGGACCAGAGGATCATTAGCTCGGCGTGATAAGGTCAAATTCTGATGAAAGACCTTATTAAAATCCACTTTACGCGACTGCCTGTCAAATGGATCGAACTTGAGGTTTGAGAGACAAACCGGAATTCCTTTGCACGGTACCGTGCGAATGTGGGAATGCGGAGGCACGTGGTATTAAAAACAAAATTACAGGGTCATGACAGCTGATATTTTTTTTTTTTCAGAACTAATCCTGTTACACCCTGTAATATGGACTGTAATTGTAACGCTACCCGCTTCACGCCAGTCTGTTCGAATGACAATGAGATGAACTTCTTTTCCTCCTGCCACGCTGGCTGCAAAGACTTCACAGTTAACGAAAAAGGAAAGAAGGTACGCCCTTTCATCAGTGTTTCGTCCCTTTTTTGAACGTCGCATTTTTGAAATAACAAGCAGAAGAGACACAACATCAATTAACGTCTGATCTTACACAGTCCTCAAAACTTAGAAGCTACAAAATTGTGATTCTGACGTTAAAATCTGAGTGTCCAAACCTCATTTAGGTTTTACTTTCATATCACATTCCCTGTAGCGTATTATACAGTACCCTTTATTCTGAAATTTTTGAAAATAGGATCTTAAGGGTGGTTCTCAAGGTGGTTCCCAAAATCACCACGATCTTTTTGCCCACTCTCAAAATGCCCACGCTCAGAATGCCCACGATCAAAATGCCCATGGTTCAAAATGCCCACGATCAAAATGCCCACGATTAAAATGCCCACGGCTCAAAATGCCCACGACTCAAAATGCCCACGACTCAAAATGCCCACGACTCAAAATGCCCACAATTCAGATGTGGAACACCCGAAATCGAAATCGTCCGAAATGCTGGCGGCTTAAAAATGCCGACAGTTTCCAATTCCCAACAGTTCAAAATGGTCACAAGGGAGGCTAATATCGTCTTGGTTCAAAATGCCGACGGCTAAAACTGCCCACAGGGGAGGCCAACATCATCCTGGGAATGCGGACTACGAGATTATAAGGGGTAGGATTAATCACGGAAAAGGTTTTGAAAGGAATTATTTTATTGTTTCTTGAAGAACAATCCAAAAAGACCAGCAAGTTAAAGCTCTTAAAGAAAAGTTCCAAGGGGTATCCTTATCAGGCAGAGGCTTCCTCAAGGAAGCACAGCGTTTTTGCGGCAACTAACAACGAGCCAATACACATGTTTTTGTAAATATTTTACAAGAATAATATTATAACTGAGATTATACCAGTTCAACATACGTTATCGTCATTCTGTTACTCCGTCTATTATACTCTTCCCGTTGCTCACTCACCCCTAATTCAAGTTTACTACGTTCTGAACACCTCAAATAATCCAATCGTGGGCATTTTGAGTCGTGGGCATTATGAGTCGTGGGCATTATGAGTCGTGGGCATTTTGAATCGTGGGCATTTTGAGTCATGGGCATTTTAAGTTGTTGGCATTTTTAATGGGCATTTTGAGTCGTGGGCATTATGATCGTGGGCATTTTGAGTGTTAGCCGGATCTTAATGAATGAGTGAATGAAGGATTTATGACGCACTGCCCAAGGGCGTAAGTGCAGTAGAAAAGGACAAAGAAATATAAAATAATCGCAAAACACTCGAGAACAATTTCCGTAAAGACGCCCGACAAAAGCATACAAAATTTTATTTCTTCTGTGTTTTTTATTTCTTTCTGTGTTTGTGTCTTCTGTGTTTGCAGTTCTTAATGCCGCAATTTGATCATCGAAGTTACTGACAAATTACTGAAAAACTGTTCCTTATACCTTCCACTAAAGTCAAATCATTGACATGAGACCCCAAAATACGCCTTAGCCACACCACGGCCCGTGATCTGATTTCCTCTTCGTTGCGCGAGATTCCCAGGGCCCTTTTGCTGCCATGGTTTGCCGGCGATATTCTTCCATACTTAAGAGGTTTCCTTGAATCTGGTTGAATTTTGCGTTGGTCACGCCAACATTTTTTCCGGCCTCTTTTAATAATTTGAAGACATATGGTTTGTTCTTTAAAACTGGCTAAACAAGTCGACATTCAGTGTGGTCATGTGATTACAACGCAGTTGGGCTCTTTAGAATTCGGAAAGTCTACATGTATCCGATGAAGACGTGCAAGCTGCAAAGTCTCTGTCCCAGGACTTGAAAAGCCTTCAAGCAACCCTGAATCTGTGTCCGACCATTTCAGGACCAAAGTCCAACCAATAGCTGTTGGAAAAGGGAGAAGTAGTGTCTCGACCGACGTGCTCGAATGAGGTTCCGTGTGATATCAGTCGTTCCAACCAGGAGCGACTGGTGCAGGCAGGGTGCAAGGGGAAAGACTACTAATAAGGGGGAAAGGCATACTAAAATGGCGAAACATCATTTGAATGATCGTTTTTGCAAAATGATAATGGGCCCTTGGCGACTACGAAAATGTACCATTTGGCCCAAAGCATTTTTACACTGTGCAGTAAAGATGCACACTTTGCCGGAGCCAGCCACCTGTCCTCTCACAGGAACCTAAAAGGGGGAAGGAACGCTGCATCTTTCCTCTTTTTAGTATGCTATCCTCCTGGTGCAGCTTTCCCCATTTTAGTATGATTTTCCCGTTTTGGATAGCTTTTCCCCTGCATTTTGCCTTTCATTTCATTTTTCGTTTATAGTCAACCCCGTCCCAACCCCCATTGACACCAGTACCTATTGATTTCTAGGAGTACAGCGACTGCAGTTGTATTGCTGTTCGCAACGAAACAACGAGAACCTACTCGCTCGGAGGAGCAATTGAAGGATACTGTGACGCCGGATGCAAGACCATGTTTTGGGTCTATATTCTGGCCACTGGAGTCATGAAATTTTTGTCCGGCACTGCACGTGTCGGAGGCATTATCCTAGGATTCAGGTTTGAAAAGAGTCTTTTTCTCTTTGTTTTTATTGCCGAGCTAAACGGAAAGGTCAGCTAAGTTTTATATAGCGATCTCGGCCCTTCTTGGCAAGGGTTCTCTTTAGGTGTTAACTGAGGGCTTGCAGCATATGCCGGAACGAGCGGAACTTCTGTTGCGAGGAACAATAATTCCGTCCTTAAAGTTTATCCGAAAAGGGCTAGGATAGGACAGTCTAGTTACCCGTCACTTATTTACTTAAATTGGCTTGAAGTCCCGCTGAAAATGAGTTACTTCGTTGTTCCGCTATTCACGAGTAACCGATATTCAAATAGTGGAATTTCCGTGTGATTTGTGGTGCCTCTATGCGCTTGTATTTTTGCTGTATGCCTTACGAGAAAGATTTATCAATTTTTTTTTGTTCAGGCACTAAGCAATCTTCACCAGTCTCACCACTGCCCACTGAAAAGCCGCATTTGTGTTGAGATTAAAATTTCCCGCGTCATAGTAGAATTTACGCTGTGGAGACGGCCGGAGATATTCTGAGCCTCATAACTAGAGCAGATAGTGGAAAATCAAAAAATCCCTTTGCAGAATCCGGACAATTCAGTGTATCCAATTAAATGACACACAAATGAGTTGGCTTAAACTTTAATGTGTGATAAAGGACTGGATAGGGCGAAGATAACTAACTGTACTGAATCTGGTATAGGCTTATCTTCTCATAATCACTGGTAAGACACTGGCACATAGGATAATAATAACTTGTCCATATCAATCCGCAGTGGATCACAGCAGCGAAGGCATTTTTAAGTAGTGAACTGAAAGATAAAATGCTCCTCAGTCGGGATTTGAACCCAGGACCCTCTGCTTTCTAGGTGACTGCTCAACCACTGAGCTACAGAAAAGGGCTTGTGAACATAGTTTGCAAACTCCTACAATAGTCAGATAGAAGCCGGACATAGGAATAGTGATCCCGACTGCAGGCAAATTGATCTAACTAGTTCACATCCCCGTGTCATGGGATTGTCAAGGGTACAGTCCCTTGTATAACGTTCCATGTATGTAATTTTAGCAGCAAAGGAAAAATCACTCATGTCTACGAAAGTGTGTTGCACCCCCCCCCCCCCCCAAAACCTACGCGCGCCGAAAGCAAGAATTTGTCATTGTTCAGAGGGCCCCAAAAACTTAGACTACTGGACCCGCGTTAAAAATTCGCCTTTCCGGAGAAAGCCAAGGTCACTTTCATAGCAACATTGAGTCCTGTGTCTATCATGTTGTAAAACAGATATTCAGGAATGAATACGATGATTGACTGATTGAGTGATTGAACTTAGGCTCAAGCTTGAAGCTATAATAGAAAAATGCTAGCAGGAATACGAACATGTGATCAGAGCCAGTTGGACTCGTACTCCGAGCTCGTGTCGAGACGCCCTTTTCACGAATCGAGCGATTTCTACGCAGTTGTTATTTTCCTGTTGGTAGAGACTGTAAAGATTGGTCGCATGAAGTATCCGACAGGGAAATTCCACTGTGTGAAAATCGATTATCCGTGAATAGCGGAGCAACGTAGCAACGCATTTACATAGGGTATTCAATCCTCTTTTAAGTGAATAAGTGTAAAGTGATGGGGAACTAAATTGTCACATTTCAGCCCTTTTCGGTTAAATTGCAACCGTCGTTAGTGGAACGACTGCACGTCGATTAGCCTCCATAGTACGCACTTCTTAAGCTAAAGCCGTGTTCTGTTAGCCTTGTCTTTATCCTATCAGCCAAATGCCGTTTTATTTCCGTCGGCTTTATGCTGTTCTGTTTGCATGTCAGCCGGACAGTTTTCGTCGCCCTGTCAAAGATGACGCGATGAACGATGACTTGATCTAAGAGCAAGTCTCGGCCCCGTTTCAGTTAGATTCTCGACTGCGTTTCATTCGTAAGACTTTTCCGCGCAAAGTTATTCACCTGACAACTTTAACGAGGCAGTTAAATCGAACGTGGCTTACAAGAGAAAGAAAAGCATTGTTGGCGGCCCTTGATAGCTGATAGCTAAAACTTGGCGTTTCTTTTTCAGGTGTGTCGATCCGAAAGACAAAGCATTCGCACTTGGGCTAGGAACGCTTTTCGTCAGTTTATTCGCCATGATCCCAGCTCCCATAGTTTACGGGGCTATTATAGGTAAGTGATTATCAGCAGGGTCGTACGAAAAGCTAATGCCTGAGGTTGAGTGCGCTAGAGGAAGTAAGGGTATCATGGCCCCCAGCCAAGGCCGTATCCAGGGGAATTAAGCTAGGGGAATCGAGCCCCCCCCCCCGCGAAATATACAAATATAATCTTTTTTCGGCGTTAACCTTTGATCTATGTTCTTGTTTTACTGTTATGTATGGAATATGTCAGACCTGCGGGCAGATAATATTATCCGCACCATGCAGCGCAATAGCAATAGCATTTATCGACGGCTAGGTGGGGAATACCAGTATTTTCGCCAGAATTATACACAACTCTTACCAGAAATGAACTTTTACGATAAAAGGTTCAGTAATATCATTTTCCGAAAATATCAATACTTGTCCCGTGAAAACAGCGATTTTCTTGTTGGCACTTCTCAGCTCTATCCCGACTCCATGCTCTCCGAAGCAACTGTTGGAGGCAAAATATTTGAAAACTGTGCGCGCCGCAAAAAGTCGAAGATGCAAACGAAACAACGGCAGAGGGCTGGGATTTCTGAAGCTTATAGTTCCATAAGGGAACTGGGGATAAGAGAAAAGGCAGAAAAAAGGAGTCCTTTAAAGAAAATGCACCAGTAGATAGAATCCAAAAAGATATTCCTCCTTAATACCATCGAACGAATATTCGGCTTGTCCGCTTCCTGTTTTGGCATTGAATTTAGTCACAATTTTACATATAAATATAGGATATATTTATACATTGAATATACCCCGATATACCCGAGCATCTGCAACTTCGACAAACATGCGCCTTTTGGGATCCCATCGAAATCTTTGGACTTGTTTCTTTTGCAGACAAGGCATGTATGCTCTGGCACACCGACGAATGCGGACGGCTTGGTCACTGTTGGCTCTACGATCCGGTAAAGATGAGGATGTTTCTTCATCTCTTCACCGCAGGTAAGCAAAAACTTATAGACCAAGACGTGACGCTGGGGCATAGGCTGTATCTTGCTGTTCGTTGCACTCCTGGCTGTTTCTGGCTTTTCCTCACCTGTGTTCAGTTCTTGTTCTGTAGCATGTTTTCCGTCTCACCGGTGACGTTACTAGAACCTACCTCCCGAGTAGGTTCTGGCTAGTCTACAACGGTGAGCACCAACCAGGAACTGGTTAGTGCGAAAACGATTATGAGATCGGCCAGCAGTCACCGGTGAATGCAAAAAGGCGTTATAGGAAGAACCGGTGAGCACTCAGCGGACAACGAACGCAACTATAAACTCTTCAAACGCACATCGTAATCCAGCCTCTGGCTTGGACTGCACCTGGCTCGTCGTCGGTTTATGCACTCTTTATACATACGACGGGGATTTGGGTGGGCCAATCCGTAATGCTAAACCTGCAGTAGTTCGACGTCTGGGGTTCCCGACGGCCTCCCTATTGCTCCCGGCAACCGCTTTAAATGCCTGGCAACTTCCGACAAAATCCGCGACCTGTTCCTTTGCGGGCATGCTCGGTCACCGCAGAACAGCACAAAATACACACTAGTAGCAAGAACAAATAATCTGACAGAACCTCCGTCTCCCTATCTCTGTAATATGACTATGCGGAGTCGAATATTTCCCCATGTCCTGTCCGCTACAAACGAGCGGAGGTTACTAGTTTAGCGCCACATCACGTTTCGTTACCTCTACAAATAGCTAAATCGCTGTCGACCCGTGGGTGAGGAAAAGAAGCAGTCTAAGTTGATTGGTTCTGTGGACGCGCTCCAGAGCGGGTCAGCGCGCGGAATACGCCTCCTGTGTGCATCCTTCACTATTTCTTGTGCGATAAGCAACGGCGAAGACGGAAAAGGGGTAAACGGGTATAACAATCAGCTCAAAGCTAGAGTAAATACCTCTAGGTCTGCTCAGTTTTGTCGGGGTTTTCATAGTCGCTGCATGCGACCAAAGACCGAAGTTCTATCTGATGAGAGGCAGTCGGAAAGACAAGAAACTCCGCTGAAACCGCGTCGTGGAGAATCGAGCTGCGCGCTACATAGAGTTCCTACTTCTTCCAGTTTTAAACGATGAAAATGTGAGTAAACAAACAAAAAAGTGAGCAAACCAAGAGTTTTTGTAAACACCAATACAACATGACAGGTGAAGTTTGACGATGATTTGGCAGAAGGGATCGGTCGACATGTCAACGGAGTTTTACGACAGTCCAACCGCTAAGAAGTGTTTATTATCGCGATTCATGGAGCTTGTGGGGTTTCCTGGCTTTCCACTGTTACGGCCTTTGCTTTGTATCTCAAACCCCGCTTTCGCCAAACGCAGGGAAGGAAGAGAACGATGCAGGTGAAACAGGCGGATGAAGCGCAGACCGTGTGAACGAACGTGGAGTGTTCTTTCGGAATGGGAAGAGCACGTTGGTTCTTGCATTGGTCCCACTGTACCATACGTTACGTATGTTTCTCTGGACATTATTTGATTTTGGTCAGTGCACTTGCTATGACTAAAGTCAACTGTTGGTCAGTCAAAGAGTTTTCTTAAGGTCCCCCCAGTCGGAACATATGTACCGTCCGAAGGCAGATAACGTCCAATGTAACACACTTCTGTTGTTATCTATAGCTCGGTGGACCCCTCCAGGCTTGAAACCATTTAGGGTGCTTTGGTAGGGTGTATTTTCTGGGGGGGGGGAGGGGGCTAGCAAAAAATTTCGAGTTTGGTGTACTCTGCGCGCTTTTATGTATTTACCTCGGTATTTTTATTTCAGCTTTCTTCCTTTTCGGTATCTTTGCGGACGCGATGGTCATTCGCTATGTTCGTGATTTGGACCTGTATGGAGACAGTGACAAGAAAGAAAAAAGCTCAACTTACGTCACTGCTGCTTCAACCCCTATTGATGAAATGATAGGTTTATCCAGGTTACCAGAAGAAAATGAATCGTTCTTGAAAAAGTAATCCCTTTGTACTAAAGCCGTTTGTTTTTAAAAGTAATTTTCCGAAGACAGATGTGTCTCGAGGAGGGCGAATAAGCAGCACTGATGAGATTATTGCGAATCAAATATTGGTATAGATTGTTTTGTGTTGCCCGCTTTAAAGACAAAAAATACCAATACTAAGAAAATCCATGTGTACAAATTAAACAAGATCAAACATGATTATGTGGCATTTCTACCCGATGAAAAACTATCTCAAAATTAGTAGTATGAAGTTGTACAAAAAAGCAGCATGCAGCACGAACTGATGCTACAACATGCTCCTATGTCTAGGCTACCGTGTTACTGCATTCTACTGCATGCTACTATTAGCAAGACTGGATGCTACTATAGCAAGACAGGATGCTACTGGAGACTACTGCTTAAGACTGACCCAATCTGAGGCATATTAAATGATAGTATTCTTTACTATTACAAATCAATACATGCAACTTTTTAGTACAACTACTCACCTAATTTTGTATACCGACTAACGCGTTCAGCGATAGCGGTATATGGTCGGGTTAACTGTATTTAACCAAAAGTTTGGGGGGTATCTGTACCAGGGAGACAGCGCTAGCAAATATTTGCAGTACCGGTAAAACCTAGATCGGATATTACGCTTGTCTTCCCTTGAGCAAGGACCAAAATGGAGAAATTTTCAACACATGAGCGGACGGGCGAAACAGGCGTGCTGGAATATATTGGTTGAGAAGGCCTATACCATTAGCTTTCCAGGATTCGGGAGTTACCATTAACCTCGAATCTCGGAAGAGGTCGAGTGAAGCACTGGTCGCAGACAAAAGGACTTATCTATGATTTCATCGATAGTCCTTACTTTTATCTTGGATCCCAAAAAGAAGGTCTAATCATAAATGTTTGGAAAATTCCGCCTGCGGCGCTTTTCTTAATAAATATTCTCTATTTTCTGGAAGGGCGCGCCATTTGACTGGGGTCTTAAGTCAGTTTTAGGATTGGAATTTCGAAACATTGAAAGCTAGAATCTGGATGGAGATAGTTAAATTTCGCAGGATAAACAGTAACTGCTGCTGCCGGAACGTCGGTTCTTACAGTCTCGATATTTAATCCCCGGTTAATGATAGAGTATTTATGAGAAGGAGTAAAATTTTAGCACACAGAAAAAAAAAATTCGCCTGCGGCGCTCGATTTAATTTTCTCTTGGATATAATAGACAGAAGCTGTTACTGCAATCGTGCCCGGTAATATATTCTCCAAGTGGGCTTCGCCAAAACGCCGCCTAGTAATTGGCTTATCGTCTTTCATGCTGCCCAGTTACGCTTCCTACGTAATCCTTTCATGTTCCATAATTTAAAGGACAAATTCTCAGTTTCTAGGATTCGGTACAATTTTTTAGAGATTTGGTGCACCTCCCCCCCCCCCCCACCGAAAATGCAGTTGCGACGCCCCTGCCTAAGAGCCAAACATAAAAGAAACAGAAAATAGCCAAACAATTCTGTGAACGAACACCAAGAAGTAACGTGTCGCTGTTTACTTTACACTAGCGCATCTAGCTGGAAGTAAATAATTTTTATTTTATTCGACAAACTGACACAAAATCCATCGTCATCGTCATAAATGAGTTAGCAGTACAGAGTACATCTGGTAAGGAACGTCGGAATCACTCTTCTTGTCGACCACAACTGGTAAGAGGGATCTAAAGATACTGCAGCGCTACAGGAAGCTCAGTTTCGCCGATCCTTCGGGACTCCCACAACAGAGTGCCTGCTTTTTCTTTGTCATCGTAAGTCACTGGCTTTCCCCATCTTCGGGAGTCACCGAGCTTATCATTAGCGTCATCAGAAACGAACTCTTGAAGAGTGAAATTAAAGAATTGTTGCTGCCTTTGTTTTCTTTGAAAACAACCCGTTCAGACGTAGCTTGAAACAGAAGCTAATTTTTTTCATTTGCGACCCGTAGTTTGGTATGGACATGCATATGCGAATGTTCAGCAAGTGAATTATGCGGAAGCCTTTCGTTCTCGTGATATTCCGTATGCGGAGTCCCCAGGATTTAACTCCCCCTATTTTCATGTTTCTCCTCCACGCGGACTCCGCGTACAGAAAACAGCGAGAACACGGGGGATACTTCTAAAACGGATTTAGTTCCTAATAAAAATATGCAGCTGACAAAATTAGTCTTGATCCACTTTATTTTGGGTTTTGTTTATTCTGATAATTTTTAATTAATTTTACGTTGCACCAACACCAGCAAAAATTGATTCCCCTCCAAAACTGAAATGGAGTCCTTTTTGATGATGGTGATGATAATCGGAGCATTCCCCGTCCGTGGGGACTCGCGAGAATACAGGGAGTGAGTCCCCGGGACAAACAAAAACGCGGGGACTCCTCAAGTGGAGTACTCGGGGAACGGCGAGAATACGCCTCTAACTTCGGCTCGTCTTTATCGGGCAGGGTACTGCGACTCCGCGTGATCATATTACGGAGATAAGGACACAGAGGTTCTATCTTATTATTTGTTCTTGGTACCAGTAAGTGGTTAAAGTAAAAGAAAAGCAACCAGGTAAAATGGAATGTTAAAAAGAAACTAGAGCTACCGGCTAGTTACCGGACTGGGTCTTTATAAGAACAATTTACAACCAGCAAGGAAATCAAGAGTAGGAAAGGTAAGTTTCTTTGAATGTCTCCGAACTTTGTACATCTTGCTTTAGAGCTAGATTGATGAGGAAAAACCAGGGCCTGGCCTTATAAGAATATCTTTAGCGTGCCTGAAGAACTAACTCACTAGGATCCCGTGAATTAATTCTTCTTTTCTGAATTTTAGTATGCTCGTCAGATGCTCGTAAGTTTTGAATTCGGCTCGTACCGTCCGGACTCCGGAGAAACCGATAGCATTCAATTAACTCTATGTGACTTAAAAATTTTGGCGCGAAGTTTTCAAGCTTGGACTTGGGGTGGGAGACCTAGTAGTCAAAGAGGGGTCTTTAATTCGTTCATCATCATCATCATCATCATCCCAGGAGCCAGCAGAAGTTCATTGTATTGAATCGTTAAGGAATCTTGTGGCCTGCTGCTAGCGTCTTTTCACAATTGATTCAGTTCTTGGTGGAGGATCCACAACCGATAAACAAACAGAAGTCTTGATAAGTCCATGCAACTTTGTGGGGGTAAAAAGTTAAGTATCGAAAGTATCTTCAATAAGAAGTGAGGACGAGGTCCTTGAAGACGAGAGGTGACGTCAATCAACAACATTACTCGCGGAAATGCCGTTTTGTCTATTTTTGGGGCGGTAAATTCAAATGTCTGAAAATATAAATAAATCATGTAAAAATCCCAGTAAATAGAACTCCAGGCTTTCGTCTTTACCATTGAGTAAAAAAGGATCTTCAGTTTTATTCCACACAAGTGCTTGAAAAAGTTTAAAATTTTATTGTTTTGACATTATTTTGCTGCCAAATTTGAATTTCCCGCCAAAATCGAGTCACAAAATCGACAGTCACCTTTGCAGTTTTTCGTCATTTTTGAGCCACAAAGCGAGCCACGAAAATCTTGTTGGTCGCGGAAACACACTTGTGGGCCGCACAAAAGACGATGGAAACACTATTTTCGAGTCACAATCGACCCACAAACTGTTTTTGGGAGCACGGAAAAACGCCTCTCGTGCTGAGCTGAGTGTGAGAAGCTTCTTAACAGACCAGTAACAGACAGCTTAAGCTTAATAATCAGCAAACTGAAAACCAAAGCTCCATTTTGTGGTTTGAGTTCCAGAACTGAAGTTGTCTTACCCTGGTCTTACCTGAAAAGAAGAAGACAAACAAACCAAAATGCTTTTAAATACAGTAGAGGTATGCTTATTTGAACGTTTGTTGACTTCGGATTTTGCCATTTTCATGCACTTGCTGTGTCTAAAGCTAACTATCAGTTAGCCGAAGTAGGTAAGAAGGGCAGCTGAAAACACCTGTACAGGTATTTTGGATCTACAGTCTACCATTTAGCCCAAAATTGCAGTGTTAACAGTAAACTAACTGTTCGACACATAAGCACACCTCTACTGTACATCTATGTGACAATAGTTTTCTATATTAGAGAAGCAAGAGGCATATGTTTTGTAAATGGCGCTTTGTACAAGGGCAAGGGATTTGTACCATGAAAAATAAGCAAGAAGTAAATTTTAGCCACATAGACCTACCAGAACCCAAATGACGTTTTTACCTTAAATACCTTAAATTGCAGCTTGGAGCAATTGAAGGATTTTGTGTTTACAGCACTTTCCGGGAAATGAGAGGTTTCTGAAATCACGATGTAAAGAATAGAGTTTATTTTAAGCAGAAACAATGTATTTTGAACCCCTTTCTGAGTTCTTAAGATTGATGCATTGGGTTCAAAATAAAACCCCGTGAATACAAATGAGAATTGACAACTCGACAGTTACTTTTGAATATTTCGTAATAAGCCAGAATAAGACAGGAATGCTATGCGCAAAATCGTCACATTAATTTTTGCTTGTCCTACTTTTAGTTTGAAGTTGATCCCAGAATTATAGAACATCAATACCAAAGGTTTTAGTGGGGTCCCTGCTCCTCAGAGGGAATGTTTATCGAACTTCTTCATCCAGGGTATCAGGTCTTGTAGATTTTCCGGTCTACAAGGGCAGTTCCTTTCTATCTATAATTTGCAATCTAGCCTAGATTAGCCTATGGCGGGAATACAAGTTCTAGTGTTCTGTCATTTTATTTATCAAATATACGCGACCTTTATAAGTTCTATTGGAGCATTTTGTTCTTTCAGAAATTTCCGGTTTGCACCAGAACGCAATTGTACCATCTGCCCGGTAGTATTACAAAGCAGTCTTCTCATCTCTATTAAAGCTAACGATTTCTCAATTTTTGCCGGAATCCCGAGAATCCGGTCAACAGCAACTTCATGCAGGATAAAAAAAAAATAGGAAAATCAGTTTTCATTGTCTTCTTGTGACTAGATCGAAATTCTAACCGACTCCGTATCCAATAGTATCAACCAAGTAGGAAAATTGATTCACAATTTTAGGTTATACCACTTTCGTGGCTACCGATATTCCCGGTTTTGCCGGATTCCGGCCGAATATCGGTCTGGCAATAAAAGCAAGCAAAACATCCTGATGCGGCCTCTATTCTTACCTCTGTTTCGGCACTCCAAACAATCAAACAAAATTTTACTAGACTTCATTTTCCGGTTTGGCCGGACTCCGGGCAGACTACTTATCTGGTACGAAACAAACTTCGGATAAGGATTTGAAATGTATTCTTACTTCTATATCGAATATCTAATTGGCTACAGATTAACTCTTACTTCTGCCATATTTCCGGATTTGGCCGGATTCCGGGTGAACTACTTGTCCGGCAGGAAAAAAGAGTACAGCAACGGATTCAGCATGTTTTTTCTCCTACTTCGAACCTCTAATCAACTTCAGATAAAGCTTTAACTTTAACCAAATTTTCCAGCCAAATTTTCTAGCTTTTAAAAAAAATCGCCCCTTAATTTGAAGCCCTTCTCCACCCCTAAATATATAGCTGTGGGGCCCGTCTACGAACTTAACCTGTACTTTGACCCAAAGGATCCTCGAACCAAGTTTGAACAAAATAACTCAATCCCTTCTAAATTTATCGTGCTAACAGACTGACGGACGTACAGACAACTTTACGAAGTCATAGGTATCCCGTCACTTACGTTTTGGATCCCAAAAATGGCAAGAAGAGGTGTCTCCCTTGAATTAAATACCTTCTCCACTATAAGTCGTAAGGCCGTCGTAAGTGATTGGGACTGGAACGGTGTCGTACCGGTAATTTTGGCGATTTTAAAGCCTATCAGAGCTTTCCCCATCTTCCGCAGTCCCAGTTAATTTCTTTGAATATACCAATCCCCCAGCCCTCCCCCCATCGTCGGAACCGATTCTTTTAAGCCAGTGACAAATTGCGTGTCACAGTTTGAAGACGGTATGTCCCTCAAAACGAATGTTGTAGCGTCATGCTCGAATGTGATGCTGTTAGATTACTTGGCAACTTTCACCTCCCGCCGCAGTAACAAGTTTTTGTTGATTTCAGTAATCTTTCCTGCTTATGGGAGGGAAGCGTTAGTAAATATCAGCACTTGTGTGTTGTGATGTGTAAGGACTGGATACGATCTAATTGGGTTTAAACGCTCTACACATCCGCTTTGTAGTGGATTGGAACTGTGGAAGCTGATTAGGGATTCTTTGGTAGGTGGTTGACCTTAGGCTAGTGTAGTTGGAAGCTAACTGAGTGGCCATTTGACCAAGAAATTTAGTCCTTGCTTGGATTTGTTTTCTTCGTTTCATTTTGTTTCTGATTTCGTGAACTTCATTTATTTTTTGATTAACCTAAAAATTTGACTGAGCCTTTTTTTTACCGTAACTATTTTGCTTAGATTTCTGATCCGTAGAGTTGACTTGACTGTGCGGAAGCTTATGGGAATCTGGAAAGTGGAACCTTGCTTTAACGCTTCTGGATCCAACTCAACGGGGACAGAAATAAAAAGAAAAATATCAGTTAAATTATCCGGAAGGAAATTTTCGTCCATCTTGTTACCCCTCCCCCTTCCTACACATACACGAATAGCAGCAGTAGCCTGGTAGGCAACCGTTAGGATAGACTAATCTGAAATTTTAAAGTTGGTTTCTGCTAGTTTGACTTTACAGACATATGCGTCCTTGGTTTCCGTAAAAAAGGTGATATAACCGCAGACGAATTTTAATGTGTGGGAACTTAGCATCTCTTTTACTACTAATGAATGCAATATTATTGATAGAGATAGCGGGAAGGCCTATTCAGCTGTATTCAACTGTTATTGTCTATACATTGTGGCGCGGTATGGTGCAGACTTCGTTAGGAATTGTTGGACGCTGGTCTTTTGGCTGTGTGGTCTTTGGCTGGGGGGCTCGTTTGACTAATCATCCGGTCTGAAAAATGCGTTTGATGCTATCATCTGCCCCTTTCCCCTCTCTGTATGATAGAGACTGCTAATAAGAGCGAGAATAAGAGACCAACCATAAACTAGACCGATCGTTACCTGAAATCTTGTGTACCCTTTTTTACCCAGCATTCAGATAGTGGAGCCTACAAGTAAACCAAAAATCAGCCAATAGGCCGTATCTATTTATTTCGATTCTTTTTTTTTACGTTTTTCTTCTATGCCTGCTTAAAAATACCATATTTTTCAAGAAGAAAAGGTGCGTCCTATAAATAAGCTTGCCAATGCAGTTTGACCGACTGAACAAGTAATGAGCGGACAAGATTGCTGTAAAGGGATTATTTTCTGTCATTTGTGAATAATGTTGACAGGTGTTAGGATTTTGCATAAAGAAAAGATACAGTCGTTTTAACAGTTAATCCTCGAGTAAACCATTCATGTTGACTGGCGACTGTTTCTCTTATTTCCATCAGCTCCTTTAAGAGTACCAGAACCCCTTATATAACTCACCAAACGCGTGTCATACTGCACGGCGTCCATGCAAAATCAGCTTTACTGCACCGCATGACGAATGCTCTTTGGAGCAAAAGTTGTCCAAGTAGGTTTTTAGTCCATTGGCGGCATTGGCGCACTTAAAAGTCAGCAAATTTTCGCATGCAAATCAGTGAAGATTCGCGTAGATTCTGATTTTGTTTTAGAAATACCATCCATTAAAAATTGATGATACCTTCGACTGATAATCTGCCCTTAAACGCTGGTAATAATACTTAGCCCGTAGGCATAGCCGAAGGGATGCCTTTTTGCATGGATTAGGGGCTAAGTTCCCTAACTCTGGTCCCTATGACTGGTCTGCCGAGCCGGTCCCAAAACTAGACCCAGACGGCGTGTTAGACCCATTCCGGTGTAAATAGCATACAAATAGGACAAAAACAAACAAACGAACGTGGTTCGTCCCCAGCAAATCATCCCCATGACAAAACTTACCCGTAACAAATTGTACCCTTGATGAAACGTCCCAAAACTTCAAAATGAAGGCGTTGGAACACGGAGGATCGGAATTCTTAAAGCACGTATGGCCACCTGACACGTTGTCTGTGTATTCACTTGAACTGGGTAGATAAAAGAACATACCTGAAAAAAATTTAAATCAAGTTCCTCGGTATACGAGTTACGCGTTTTCACTGCGTAGAGTAAACTCGTCGTAGCAAGGACTTTGTAGCAACAGCTTCCCGTCATCGCGGGCTTTGGCAGAGAAAACTTCACGTGCCTATTCTTCCAGAGTTGCGTTTTCAGACAACGCGAGTTTAACACGGAGTTTAACACCAATGTGCAAATAGCCGTTTTCATCCCATCGTGTTTAACTCTTGAGAAGTTTTTAAACACCAGTTGCTGAAAACGCTTCCAATATCCTCTCCTTAACTGGCTGATGGTGCCTTTCAAAGACTTTGGATCGCTAACTCGGCAGCAAAAGAGATACAACAAGAAGCTGTCACGAGCTCGTGTAACAATTGAAAATGCATACGGTTTGCTGAAAGGGAGATTTCGGAAACTCAGAATGCTCGACTGTGACATGGACTTTGCACCTTTTATCATTATTGCTTGCTGTGTTTTGCATAATATTTGCCAAACGGAAGGTGATGCGATTCAAGAATGGTATGAAACGAATCTGGATGCGCAACCAGACTCTGACGGTGGACTAGGCATGACTGCACCTAACAATAGAGTCACAGTACAGGCACAGAATATTCGTGACAGGATTGTTGCCAGCTTATGAACATTTAGGCTACATGTACCTGAGATTTTCATTTAAGTGTATTTACAAACTGTAGAATTAAAAGATGAAACTGAAAGTATAAAAAGGCACATTCAATACAGAAACGCTGAGAAAGTTAAACCAGATTCATTCGCTGTCTGATGAACTACTTGAATCCTTTTCTTTCATCCTTTTGGCTGAAGCTTTATCACTTTTACTTTTCGATCTCTTGCTTAGCTTCCTCTTCAAAGATTGCTCATAGAGGCTCAGAAATTTGTCTGAAGCCTCTTTCTGCTGAGCTAGCGCTTTCTCCCTGAGATCCAGATCTTTCTTCATCTGCTCCAAGACAGCATTTCTGAACTCAGTAGTTTGTTCGAGCTGAGTTTCTTCCTTTTTCTGGATCTGATCCAGCTTTTTCAGCGTTTCTGCCATAACTTGCCTTCTCTGCCCCTTTTTTGCAGGAGGGGTGACAGGACTTTTCTTGAAATCATCATCTGAGAGATCAATAGTCACCTGAAATTCCTCATTTTTGTTGAAGTCTTTGCTGTGACATGGCAGATCCTTTGGAACCTTTTTCAAGGTGGCAGTCTTACTAGTGTCAATAATATTTGGTATACTTATGGAGGGATCATCCCCCACAACTGCCATGATTTCATCAAAAAAGGGTGGTTTGTCCATAGGTGGCGCTCCTGTTCTTTTAGCATTGTCAGTAAATGCTTTCACATTTTTTTTTAAGTTGTTCCACTTATTTTTGCACTTCAGTGCTGGGTCGCTTCCCAGGTTGAATCCTGCTTCAGCCAAAACTTGGGCAATTTCTTTGTAGTTGGTGTCGCTCCGTCTTCCCTTTGAATTCATGTTCTCCTTCATTAGGCCGACAGTCTCAATGAGTTTCGATGTCGCCTCATTGTCACGAGTATTTTGTCCATCAGATCGTTTCTTGGTGATCCAGATTTCTTCTGATTTCACCTCAGACCAGTCAGGTGCAGGTGGACATGGGACATTTAAAATCTGGTAAATTTCCTCCATGTTGAACTTGGCTGAAGCTTCTTCAAGGGTAAATTCTATCACCGTATTTTCTGAAAACAAATTAAGAAAAAATTAACGAGGATAAATATTCCTTCAGCCCAAGCTGCCTGCGAATCATAATTGACAGTGCAAAACGGATATGTCAGCTGAATTTTATTAGAGCTATATTTCGGTGGTTCACACGGTCATTTTCAAACTTGAGCAACTCTGATCCTGAGGAGGACCCTTGCCATAGACGAACAGACTGCTGAAATATAGCTACAATAAAATTCGGCTGACATATCTATTTTGCACTGTCAAAATGAGGATCAGCATGCTATTCGAGATAGTAATGGTGCAGAAACAGCTTATTCTGTGATTTTTTATGCACATACCAATTTCAAAATGTCTGAATAAAATGTATAAAACTTGATGGTTTAAAATTTGGAAGATCACAAGTATCCTAACAAGTGATTTTCTCGTCAATTGTGTAGGAGTGAGGGCTTGCATTAATAATTTCAATGTAGGATTGAGACATAGGGGCTTTGAAAAGGTTAGGGCACACAGCATCTGGAACAGGGTATCCAGAATTGATAGGCACAGTCTGGGCCGCAACCAGGTCCCTCAGTCAAACCAACCCAATCTCCGTTCGGATCTTGGAAAGACTGATCCCTTTGTTAGCCCGTACCGTCTGGAGTTGGGATGGAGGAAGGGAGCCATGCGTCATCAGCCAAGCTCCGAGTGTCGTACCTCGAAGATCTTGACAACCATGGGCATCATTGCGAAAATGAGAAGATGGTTTGACGCAACCATAGATAAATTGTTGACGGCTAGTTAGTTGTATTTTTCGGATTCATTGTAAAAGCAGAAGTGATGATGGTGGGAAGGGCACTTTCGACATTCCATCACAGCAAAACTGGGGAGATGCAATTGTCCAACCATAGATAAATTGGCAAATATATCCAGCATCTGGCATAGGGTAAAAAAATTTATTGGTTGTTTTATTTCCTTTTAGTAAATGTGAATACAGTCTCAAGTTTTTAGCTTGAGGTCAGTCCTCCTGATTGTAGACAGGTTATAGCCATGATTGAACAATCCTTATCTCTCATTTCACGACGATCAGCTATCCTTTTAAGAACTTATGCTACTTACTGGATATATTCTTGACTCTGAGAATGCCATCACTGATAGAAATTGGAGAATAAAATTCTTCTCCCATGGCGCCTGTTTTTGAATTTTTTTGCCGGAACGTCTAAACACGTAACGTAACTTGCTGTTCGGGCGAGTTACGTGTTCTGGATAATCGGTGTTAAACTCGCATGGAACACGGAGGCTTAAAACGCTTTTAAACATAAACACAGTAACACGGTGTTTAACTCTGGCAAGTGAAAACGCTTTATGCTAAACACAGGGAAAACACAAGTGTCTGAAAACGCAACTCTAGTGCAATTTCGAAAAAAGCTACTATTAAGAGCCAAAAATGTCATATCTAGTGATAGTAGTGAATGTAGTGGCACATCACAATGCTCAGAGATGGATTTCGACTGCCTCCTGTCTTCTCATTGTCCTGGCTCCTTTGTTACAGGGTTGAGTGAAGATTGGTTGTTTATTTACTTGACTTGTCTTTCTCAACCTTGTGGTTAAGGCCCAATGTTCAGCACACCTTACTTCTACCAAATATGTACCAGATCTCAGAAGAGGAAAATCATTGTGACCAAAATGCAAAAATGACTCACAGAAAATGGGAATAAATAAGAAGGTTGGTGAAACTGATGGATCTACTATGGAGGTATGCTAATTTTATTTATGAACTTCAGCTGTGTACACCTGGACACCCCTCATTTGCCCATGCGTAATACCATGCATAGGCTTTGATTCTGGCTTTATAACACATTCAGATGGTGTGTTGAACCTTTACTAATTATAGCTACCTGTTTAAACAGAGCTTCTGTCAGGAAAATCAACCTTAGAGTTGTGTTTCTTTTTTGAATCTTGAAACTTCTTTTCCATTTTTTAGTGTGACTGATTTTGCAGCAAGGTAAAGTAATTCAAAAGGAGCCACCTGCTGATTTGAATTTAAATCTGTCAGTTGGAAAAAAAACTTGAATTATTTTTATTGTTGTTGATACAGTGTAAAAAAAAACCTTGCAGTACTGTATTTGGCTGGGATTAATCTTATCTCTTTTCAGAATAGATTATCTCTGATTCCGATTATTCTTATCACAGTAAAGTTAAGGTTAATCCCAGCAGCAAATACTCAGCAGCAATACTGCATCTTTTTCCGGAGAAACTTTTTACGGTAAAGCCTCTTCATCCTTCTGGACAAACGCTGGCACAGCTAACCCCAAAAATTTTTATACAGACAACTAGCCGGCTGGCTAGTTAGGCCATACTAGTGAATTAACCAAGATTCATGCAATAAAGTCCAGTTTAACTGCTCATGTCGACATTGGATGGCGAACAAACATTCTGAAAGTTTCTTCTGAAAGAACACGAATCACTTGAAGAAAGTTTTATTGCTCTTTAGCTTCAACAGTTTTGAATCATTTCAAACCACATTGTGCTTCCCTAAATGTCGTTATATCAGGTGCACTTCCTGGTAATGATCAACACACTTTTCCAGTGTGACTGCCACTCCAAAGAATACGAGTCAAGATCCCTATTCTGACAAGGCCAGGGATTTGTTTATTACTCTGTATAAAAAATCTTCCGTCCGCAAAATATTTGAATAGGGTTGGTAGTTAATTGAAGAGAACACACCTGGGGAAAGAGAATGCACTGAGTAGAAAGAATTTCTGTCATAAGTATGACTTGCCCTTGTGTGTTCACTGTCCATATAGAGACATCCATTGGCACACAAAACATTTTTTCTTTATTTTATATGTACCATTTTCAAATGTTTGCTTATTTGACTCTCTATTTTCAGTACCTTGTCTTTGTTTCTTCATTTTATAACAGTCAAATAGAAAGGGAAAGTAACAAACTTGTTAGCAATCTATCTGTCACAAAATCTAACTTGAAAATGTTGTGTTTACATAAATTTTAAAAAATCTTCTTCATCCATTTTCTGGTCTGAATGAACTAGCAGCACAGTAAAGAATTCGTAAAGTTCCTTATGCTGGCTGGGATGTGTTAACTATCATTACATTATAAACAACGTTGGGTGCGTAATATTTTGACAATAAGTATGTAATCCCGGACTGCTAGGTGCAGCTCTGTGAATGCTTGCAACCTTGAAAACAGAAACAGAGCCAAACAGAATCTAAAACATTCAAACTTTGGATGAAACCTGAGTATATAGGATATGAATTAAACATTTATGGATAGTGCTTAGCGTGAAAATTTCAAAGGATGGTTTAAATATTTTCTTCTGCAGCATTCCAACATTTGATAATAAATTCAGCATTTCTCTACTGTCTCATTTCATAAATTGTGAAGAGAGTAGACAGGCAGCTGAATCTGGAAATGAATTAAATGTTTTGGCAAGTATTTTGCAGTAAAATTTGTTTACATATTGTTTTTTTAACATTAGGCTACATTATGACACTCAAAACAAGCATAAATATACTGTCTAATTCCAGAAATCGTCAGGGAGATCAACAGGCAGCTATTTTCCTTGCCTAAGGGAATGTAGGGATCAAGTAACTTCTAGTGGCAACCATACCATCAACTTCAACCTCAGACCATTCGGAATGATCACGTGAAGTCGACTGAAAGCACTAATATCACTAATAGTGATATGTTTAAGGTTTAACTGAAAAGCCAACTCATTTGTGTGTCATTTAACTGAATACACTGAATTATTTGGATTCTGCAAAGGGATTTTTTGATTTTCCACTATCTGCTCTAGTTATGAGGCTCAGAATATCTCCAGCCGTCCCCACAGCGTAAATTCTACTATGCCACAGGAAATTTTAATCTCAACACAAATGTGGCTTTTCAGTGGGCGGTGGTGAGATCGGTGAAGATTGCTTAGTGCCTGAACAAAACAAAATTGAAAAAATCTTTCTCGTAAGGCATACAGCAAAAATACAAGCGCATAGAGGCACAACAAATCACACGGAAAGTCCACTATTCGAAAATCGATTATTCGTGAATAGCGGAACAACGAAGTAACTCATTTTCAGCGGGTCTTCAAGCCAATTTAAGTGAATAAATGATGGGTAACTAGATTGTCCTATCCTAGCTCTTTTCGGTTAAACATTAATAATCAGATGTTTAATAATCACAAATCCCTGATTTTGGGAAAGCGTAGCCTATGTCAAACGCTGGGTATATCTAGCCTTTGGTATACCCTAAACCAGTGTTGCCAGATGGTTGACACAAAATTGCGCAGCAAGAGAAAAAAATGCGCCGAAGGCTCATTTTTGTTATTTTCCTTTTTGGGTTAAAATTTGAAACCCCCTCCCCTCCAAATCTTTTCAGGCAACCGGTATTAAAAGAGTTTGCGCGTAGTGCCAAGATTTTTTGAAACATTAACCTTTTTTTCTTATATAATTACAGTAGCCTGACAGTAGCCTATTTTATTTTGAAAAAGTCGGTAAAAATATCTAGCCAGTCAAAAAAGACCTTGACCCCCCCCCTCTCGCATGCACATATTTTGGCTACAAACGCATCTGGTTATGTTACCAGCAAGAGAAAAATTAATCAGGTCATGTCTTTTGTGAGAGGAGAAATAGTAACGAAAAGCCATCAAATTTCCAAAGTGCAAACTGATCACCAACAAGTTGAGCTCTCTTACGAAAGCCAAATTCCGTAGCACTCAGCCTTGCGATGAGTCGCTGGCACACACGATATGAAGCTGTACAGAGGGATAACACGTTTAGAAGTCAGAACCCGCATGCCCATTACGCGGTGTTCTCGAACGAAATTTTGCAACATTCACCCCCGCAACCCTCGAGATCTGAATATAAATGACTAAGTGGTATTTACAAATCCATCTCTGTTTTTCACTTTTAGAATTTGTGGATAGCAAAAAGCGCCCAATTTGCGCCGAGATTTGGGGGAATGCGCAAAAATGGCGCAATGCGCACAGTTGAAAAATTCAAAGTGCAGCCGCCTCAGAAAAGCGCCCAAATGGCACAAATGCGCACCATCTGGCAACACTGCCCTAAACCAAACGCTGGATACACTATGCCGAATGCTGGATATTGGGACCAAATTAAATATTGATGATTTGAGTGAAGCCCAAAAATTTACCAGTCAGAACTAATCTTTATTGTCTTTATATTTTTGCACATGTTTATTTTTTGTTGTTAATATTTGTTGTTAGTTGTCGGCCCAAGTTGGCCGTTTAATGGTTTAAATAAATAAATAATAATCTCTAGTGAGGTAAGGTCAGGGTTAAGGTGCCAACAGCTATCTAGTGTTTTGCATAAGGTATCCAAAAACCCAGCATTTGTGGTTGACTGCTGGTCGACTAGAGGGAGGAGCTTATTTGCTCATTACAGCAATCTTTGGAACAGGAATAAAAACAATAATGTGGATGATGCTAGCTAATGATAAGTGGATAAGATGCTGGAACACTACCGGAGACCGGAGTAGGGTGTTAAAATCAGCATATCTCAAAGCCGTCTCTAAGTACCTAGGCTACTATAATGTAGATTAGTTTCACCAACCTTCTTATAGCCTAGTCTTGTATTGAAAAAAAAATAGAGGGTTTTTCAAAGGTATCCAGCTCAAGTTCATAAATAAAATTACCATACCTCCATAGTAGATCCATCACTGATCCATCAGTTTCACCAACCTTCTTATTTAATCCCATTTTCTGTGAGTCATTTTTGCATTTTTTTGGTCACAGTGATTTTCCTCTTCTGAGATCTGGTACATATTTGGTAGAAGTAAGGTGTGCTGAACATTGGGCCTTAACCACAAGGTTGAGAAAGACAAGTCAAGTAAATAAACAACCAATCTTCACTCAACCCTGTAACAAAGGAGCCAGGACAATGAGAAGACAGGAGGCAGTCGAAATCCATCTCTGAGCATTGTGATGTGCCACTACATTCACTACTATCACTAGATATGACATTTTTGGCTCTTAATAGTAGCTTTTTTCGAAATTGCACTGGAAGAATAGGCACGTGAAGTTTTCTCTGCCAAAGCCCGCGATGACGGGAAGCTGTTGCTACAAAGTCCTTGCTACGACGAGTTTACTCTACGCAGTGAAAACGCGTAACTCGTATACCGAGGAACTTGATTTAAATTTTTTTCAGGTATGTTCTTTTATTTACCCAGTTCAAGTGAATACACAGACAACGTGTCAGGTGGCCATACGTGCTTTAATGTTCAGTAAACCATTGTAGTGAGCGAACGGTCATCAACCTCATAGCATGCCAAAGTCCAGCGAAAATCGAACATGACGTATCTCCGACTGCCGATCGGAGATTCCATTAAAACCACTCGAAAGCGATGTAGTGCATCAGTGGAGCGTATGCCCGTGTCGTTTCCGGAAAGTTGCGATTTAACAAAAAATTCTTGCGTGCTCCTTCAGTGCCACTGCTCTTCCGCATGTTCTTTCCCCGTTCTAGACCATCTTCAGTACCGAAAATTTGTACCAAATTCCGTTCCATATTCTTTGTGATTTGATACCCCTCCCCGGATAAGATAGATCATAGAAAAGTTTCTTGTAGCCTCTATGACTTTCCTGAAATGAGGATGATGCAAAATTGTGGGGTCATGGGGACATTTCGTCGGGGACATTTTGCTACCGTTTCGGATGGGACGTTTTGCAGACAACCCAAGCAATCTGATACGTAAGAGACGTAAACGTCAGTGTGGGGGATGAAGTGTGAGGACGAACATTTTCTGGAAGTTCTCAGAGTCGAGAAACGTAATGAGTGATGCGAGCGCTCTAGATGTGACATTTATGCGTCCAAATCGGATCTGACCTCAGTGGGGGGCGGGGGTGCCGGAATTCGTCCGGTAATCTTTTGGCCTGTATTACTTTCGACCGAGGGATACCGTCTGGGTGAAACTTGACGGTTAACAATAATATATGCCCCGTGTGATCCGTTTAGAGGTCTTGACTGGATCTGGCAACTATTGAACAAGTTGAACGGAGGGGGGGGGGGGTACTGGAAATATTGTACTGCTCGCTTAGAGTGGATGGATCGAGACGGGACTTCCTGCGTGGGACAGTCAGAGCCTTACGTAAACGTTTACTTTATAGTTCTGGACCGGATCCAGACATTATGAGAGAGTTAAGAGGTGGGTTCCAGGATATCTTGCTACAACCATGACGATTTAACGCGTGGTCCGGTCCTGATGGAACTTGGTAGCTGGCGAGAGCACATGTCCTAGATGTTCTATTTTTATGTCCGGACCGTATGTGACCCTTAGCTAAAATGCATGCTACCTACCCTCGCAAGTGCCATTTTACCTTACAGCTCTTGTTCTTTCAGGTAGCTGTCGTCAATAGAAACATTGGGCCATAAGCTGGCCGTAGACTACCTCTAACATGTCGGCACGACATCGGTTCATATGAACCACTAAGCTCAAAAACGCCTATTGGATACCCGAGGTTAGTGTCAATCACCTCATGTTATTATAATTACTTGCACCGTTCAGAGGCACGGTGCCCAATACGACGTCCTCAACATTTGCAACGTTAACACCAAGGGGGACGCTATCTGCTTGCTAGCAAATAACTATGCGGTTTAAAACTTCGTTCGTCGCAACCAGGGTCTTGATTAAAGCAGTTAAGTCGGAAACATTCTAGCATTCGCAATTCGCCATATTCCAGTTCAGCGCTTCCAAGCGGATTTGTTTCTGTTCCCCCAACGCCTCCATCAGCACTTGTCACAGACAGTCAAATAGATCCACAGGTTGATGAGTAGAAAATTTGCAATCTGCTTCCGAGGTAATGGAAGTTTATAATTGGGATCCCAAAACGTTAGTGACGGATACCTATGACATCGCAAAAGTTGTCCGTCTGTCCGTCCGTCCGTCTGTGAGCACGATAACTCTCGAAGGGAATAAGATATTTTGATGAAACTTGGTGTGAGGATTCTTTGGCTCAAGATTAAGGTCGAGTTCGTAGATGGGCTCTGTAGCCCTACATTTAGGGGTGGGTGAGGGGGTTTAAATTAAGGGGCAAACAAAATATTCTGAAACACCTAATGTGATAGTCGATTATGGGGTAAGAAGACATGTTCACAATATGAAAATCGACCATTGGTGAAGAGCGGAAGATCGGTACGAAGTACCATATCGCATTTTTATGTCTTTTAGCCTATATAAGTGAATAAGTGACGGGTAACTAACTATATTGCAGTTTCTTAGCCCGTTTCGGTTAAACTTTAACGATGTAGTACAAATTTTAAAATTTTCTTAAATCAGTGCTTGGACTGAAATAAGGATTTTCCGTCCCATTGATGGGATTACTCCTCATTATGTTCTGGTGGAACATTCTGGAACCTCCCAGTTAACGAATGGGTAACGAATCCATTCGTTATCTAGGCGACATTTGAAGTCGTATGTCGAATTCGCAGCTACGGTGGCACTCTGTGGCACTCTTGTGCAAATTTGGGGAAATTTTTACGACCCCGTGCCAGCTCTTTTGAGGAGTGAGCCGTCCAGACACTCCAGACACAGGATGATTTTACCCCCATAACTTTCAAAACCTCCACATGGGAGCGAAGGAGAACAGTGGCGGTGCAAATAGTCTAGTCAGCTTCGGCGTGCGCGTTTGAACATCCTTTTGGCTACCCTCCACCTCTGGCCATTAGTATGGTTGATAATAATCCTAGGAGACCAACTCAGTAACCCTGCAAATGTGACTAAGGGAAGTGCCCCTTGACAACTGGGGTCTAGCCGTCAGTACCGAAAAAAGGCCCGTTGCTACACTGTTGGAAGTTTCGTAACAGATAACACAAGTAGCACGGTTTCAACAGATAATCTTAGGAGGTTAGCTGTAATTTTTTGCTGTAAATGTTACGCATTTAAACGTTATGCAGACAAGATGAGCCGAAACACGACCAAAAAACACCTGCTGACTTTTTTTTTATTTGGAATCATGATACCGGAAAAGTCAGCAGCTGCTTTTTCGGCTCTCCCTGGCATTACTTCTTATATATAATGATTGCAAAATCATTACAAATAACATCCCAAGTATTATCTGTTGAAACTGCGCCTCCTTGTGTTATCTGTTATGAAACTTCTGACAATGGTAGTTATTTTCTTCCTTGTGGTTGTCCCAGACATACACCCCACAGACTGTCCCACAGTGTGAGAAGAACTTGTAAGTGGCAGTCTCCTTTAATTGGAACATACTGATCCTTTTTTGAAGATGGGCATTTTGAGTGTAAACAGATGAAGAGTCTCGAGTAGGCTACCTAGGAGAATCATCCTTGGAACACATTACGTAGCAATAAAGCTCTCTCTGGTACCGTGATTTTAGCTTATCCTTTTTCGACAGATCTGTAATTACGCAATATCCTAGCAAATCCGTTAATAACACCGTTCAAAAGATTAATGGAAAAAATGAATCCTCTCGAGAGATGGAACTGGTGGTCATTTGAGTGGAAAACCTGTTACAACCGAACACTTTATTTAATATACTCGTCGCACATGCTATGCTTTGTCATTCAGACTTGTCACTTTCAGGAGCTATGGAGAATTTAGCCTACAGTGGAAGTGTCAGTGATTTGAAGAAGAGCGAGAGAACTGTGGGACTTCACCAGGATGGAAGGGAGCAAGATTATTTGTGTGGCTTAGGTAGCTTTAAACCAGCATGGATTCAGCGGTTCGCCACCCGGAAAATGTACGTGATAGTGTACAGTATAGTGGGGCTTGTGCAGTCCATGTACTTCGCTTATTTCGTGGCCGTGTCGACGACGATTGAGAAACAGTTCAAACTTAGGAGCCAACTGACTGGTAAGCCGGCTGTGATCATAACTTTACGTTTAACTGTTTTTTTGCAGGACAGTATTATTAAAAAAAAATATTTATAGGCTACTCGGATTTAAAGGGTAACAAAGAAAGAGTAGCAAAATAATAGATATAAAGGTGTGAATGGAAACATAAAGGCGAACTGATACGCTTTCAGTACTTTTTTTTTTTATTAATAGGAAAATAGGTTAAGCGAAAGCTCCTCTCATTACAAAACACATTAAAATGTCACCTGAATTGATAATGGACAGTGGGTTGGCTAAGCAGTATTTTGACTTTTCCAGGGAAAGGAGCGGGGGTTTGCTATTTGCTACGCAAGCACTGGCTGTAGAGTCTATCTGATGCGGTGGTTGGAGAGGGGTTGCCACTTGACTAAAAGAAAATGAACTAACCAAGTAGCAAAAAAGTACTACCTACAAAAATTTTCCTGCTTAGTCCGCTTGGAAGCGCAGAACTGGGATATGGCGAATTGCGTAGCTATAGAGTAGAGATTTGTTGTGACAAGGGAGAGACATTGTGAGCGTGTTCCACCCCTCCACCAATAGTAATTATTAGTTACTATTTCCGTTCCAGCCTCACGAAAAGTTACTACGCTGACCGTTCCAGCCTTCTCAAAATAGTAACTATTTGCTTACCACGCTCGGGAGCGTAGTTAGCGTAGTATCTACGCATCTCTGCAACGTGATTGGTCCGATCAGCCCGCGGCATGATATTTGACCGAAAAATTAAAAAAGCGTTCCAGCCTAGCGTAGTAACTACGGTAACTAGCGTAGTAACTACGGTAAGTAGGGTGGAACACGCTCTGTGTTCTGTTCTGCATTGTATTTTTTTACATTTTTTTTATGAAGTCCACTTCTTACCAAATCAGCCAACAAAAATAGAGCTGATGCCCATTTGTTTCTATACAAAATTGTATGCATCGGCAGGAAAAATTCATACTAGGCCTAATGCGATGTTGTCAAGGACGAACGAACAAACCAGAATGGGAAAAAAGAAGAAAAATTGAACTGGCGCCAGAAGGGAGATACGGTACAGCGCTTCGCATTTTGGTAATCGGTTATACAAGTGGAAAAGATAGGTCCGCATAATGCGAGACTGGGAATCTTTTTTTTTTTTTTTTTTTTTTTTTTAGCGAGACTCCTTTAAAGTTATTATCCTACTGATGGCGAGACTGTGGCGTTAGTTTAACCAGGGGTTTCCTTTAAGGTGGGGGGAGGCGCAGCTGCCACCTTGGCTTTGCAAGGGGGCCCAGAGCTACCCTGATAAATCACCGTAAAACCTAAATGACGAGGTACAAAACCGAATATGTACCGTATGTCTCTTTGTAGAAAGCCGTTGTGAATACCTATACTGATTGCTTTTCGTGCGTATAACTTTTAAACTTGAAAAAGTCAGCTAATCTTGTTTCTTTCTTCCCCCGAAAGACGCATTCAACAACACATGTTGTGTTTCTGTCTTGGTTTTACGTTTGTTTTGTTTGTTTACGCTCACGTCATTGTTTAGCGTTTGATGTTCGGACCAGAACCAAACGCTAGGCAGCGGGCCGCTCGATTTTCCACGACGTGCTTTTACCGGAGTTTGCTGTCTTCCTGCTATTAAGGTCTTTGACTGAAACTAGGCTACAGTCATAAGTACATACACCGTGTCACTGAATACCATTTTGGCAAAGTAGCATTCAAACGACTTGGCAGTGTTACAGTTTCATCAGGTAAACTATTCCATAATTGGCACTCCCGGTAACAAAACAAACGCTCACTGGTTTTCCTGTATATTTTGGGCCATAACTTCAGTGAGTGTGACGTCCATAAAAGTTTTAATTAATAGTTCGTTTAATTAAATATTGTTTGTTTCTTTTTTTTTGTTTTTTTTTTTACAAAAAAGGGTAGATAGTCTTGCATGGTCACGTATATAGTCACACATATGATACAAAATACGGTAACAAACATTGCTACAGAATAAGTCAATTCAGATTATCCGCCTGCATGTACCTAGTAATCAGCGTAAAGGAAATACATTACCTTTAATACTAGTTGCGTTTTTGATCTGAATTCTTAGTTCTCGCTTCTCAGTTCACGATTCTCGTACAAATGCAGTGGAAATCCATTTTTTTTTTTTTTAAGTACCCCAGTTTCTCTTAAAGCACCCATTACATATTTCTTTTTCAGCTGATTTATGTCCACGCTTTAGGCACTAACCACACGAAGTTCGTTGGAAATTACATGCCCCATCAACAACATAGAGGGCTCACAGTCGCTCTGAAAACCTCCGTTGTTCTGTGGCGGAGTTTTCAAAAATGTTCGGTCCAGGCAAAGATTGTGCAACCAGCAGCTGATCGAAACACGGTCGTTTCTGTTTCCTGGCCACCGTTCAATTCAGTTAAGGGTGATTCTGGCGATCTCTTGAATTCGCTTTCCGAAAAGCAAAGCGAGAATCCGCCGAGCGCAAGAACAAGCAAAAAGTCTTTCCGCCTTTACAACTTCTCGCTGACTTGCCGAAACCACTTTCCACTCGCGAAGTGGATTCACTTCCCTCGGAAACTAGCGGTTCGGGAGAACAGCTCTGGAAAGCGACTCGACTTTTAGCCGAAGTCGCAAGAAAAGCCGGCGCATAAGCTCGCGGAGATTTCCAGACCGCCAGAATCGCCCTTTAATTCAATCAGTTACGGCGCGTGTTTTAGAATTGGCGACTCGGATGGTCAGGCTTATTTAGCTCTTGTATCCTTTTTGTTTTTCGTGTCCGCAACCACACACAATGAAACTGACAATATAAACAACTGTCCTTTTCAAGAAACCCCCTTTGACGTCATTCGCTTCCAGATTCCATACCTTGGCCGGGTTCGATCCTGATTGTGCCAGATATTTTGCTTACCCACGCGCAGCGAAGAAATTCTGTGAACAGGAGAATTCCAGTGAATGCAAATACACAGCGGGAATGGAGAAAAAGAATGAGTGGGCATAATTACTGGCACGGATGCTTTAAGTTGTCTGTTTTAGGTGTCATCCTAATTGCCAATGAGGTCAGCGAGATCATCCTTTCCTTAGTGCTGTCATATTTCGGCAACAAGGGTGATCGGCCCAAACTGGTTGCAGCTGGGATGCTATGCACGTCCCTTTCGTGTTTCCTGGCGATTGTTCCACATTTGTTGTCGGATAATGAAGCACTTCCTTCCATCGTTTCAAGTAAGTAGTTCGGGGGATCCCCGGCGTATGCCTGTTTTGATCCCGATAACTCGCGAAAGGTTGCCATAGTTTGAGAAAGATGGCGTATAGACTCTACAGGTATAATTGTGCAGGCTTCATACCTCAACATTTGGGAACGTGAGGGGGAATTTAGGGACTAAATATTCCTTCAGTTCAAGCTGACTGACAGCCATATTTAACTGCGTTAGACGAAAACGTCAACCGAGTTTTACTCGGCCATGCTTGTCATGGGTCCTCGTCAGGCTCAGGCACAAGTTCTTTTTTCGAGCTTGCGCCTCAGGAGGACGCTTGCCAAGAAGGGCCAAAATATCGCGAAAAATTAAATTTATGGAATAATAAAAGTGCGCAGGTGCATTTCTGGAAAAAATATGCGCCACGGAATTTTAAAATGCGCCCAATCTGGCAACACTGGTCTGGATCGAAAATAAGAACAACGCAGTCATACGTCATCACTCTTTCTTTCTTGCTGAACCGTTAGTTATTATCAATTATGGTGCTCCAGATCATCATAAGTAAATTGTAACAATTGCAACAGTCGTGGAATGAAAATAGTAAGAGGGAGGAGCTAATTTACTTATTACGGCGGCCTCTGGAACGGAGATAATAACAAGAATAGCAACGATTGTAACTAATAATAACTCGTGTAACGCTAACCTCGGTTTGAATTCTTGGACGGAGGTAATCTCGTCATTGAGAATAGTGGAGTGCATCCGATTTAACTTCTTTGAGTGTGATGATGATGATGAAATTTGGTTAATGAATCAAACAAGAAATAGCGCAGTGCAAAAAAGAAAGGATATTTGACGATGCAAAACGGATACGTCAAATATGATTCGCAGTCAGCTTGGGCTGAAGGAATATCTGTCAAAAAGAAAGGAAAATCACACTAAGCTTTCGATGACGTAGTAAATGCACAGGATAAAAGCAAACCAGCAAAACACAAAAAGGACTAACCAGGCCTAAAAAAATCTTCTCCCCAGTGGAAAAATTGTCAAGAATGGATGAGAGATTTGTACAAGGGTCAGATGGTAAAAAGTTACGCCTGAATTCCTGTAGCGACTGTGAGTCCTGCTCAGTGCGATGTGTCTCCATCTCGCTCACAGAAAAAACAACAACAGAACTCTTAAAGTAGCAAGAAAACAAAACCGATCCATATTTAGCTCCAGCTAAACCTCTTCCGGTAGCGAACTCACATCGCGGAGCAAAAGGATTAATTAAAAAAGAAGCTCTTCTTTTCTGTGGGGCTTCTCATTCTCATTCAGGTGTCTTTTTTAGCAGTGGGCCGTAACGACTCTTCCTTATGCTCCGGTGGCGCTTTCCCGGACCAAAAAATCGACTGTTCCAGTTTTCAGGAAGTCTCGTCGATACCCGTCATTCTTCTTTTCCTCTCGAAGTTCATTTCCGGTATAGGGACGACACTTTACTACAGCCTGGGCTTTGCTTATATGGACGACAATTCGAAGCAGACACACGCGCCCATCCTGATCGGTAAGGCTCTTCTTCCCATCAAATCGGGAACTCCACTAGCAGTCGCAAGGCCGGCGTAACTTGCTCGTCCAGACCTGGCGTGCTATCATTGGTTGAAAATCACGAAAAACGGTTGTTATTGCACGTTACAGTTGTTTGCGACAGCTTACGATTGCCCGGTGAGTATTGACTTGGGCACCCGTCATTACACCCACCTGTCAGTTAGCCCACCAAAATCCGTCGCTACGCCTATTTTTTACGACAGTATGCCCGCCCGAACTGTGGGATTTTTAAGGTGGTTGAACTGGCGGTGGAAGAACTGATAGGACAGCATACAGACCGCTATCGATTGAGTTCAGTCAAGAAGATGTCATGCAGGGTTTGTAGAAGCCGTGGAAGTACAAAACCCTTTTCAGTGTAAAAAAAACTTTTGAAACCCTAGAAACAAATAGCGTGGCTGAAATAGTCTACATCACATTGGCTAATACTTGTAAGAATGAATATGTACCTGAGGGTTTTCAAAGGGCCCGGGTTAGCTTTCCAAATTCCGGTCGCCGTTGGCCGGCCGACTGGTCATGGGAATTTAGTCTAAATTGTTTGTGTTCATATATGTGTTCTCTGGACAGATCGTCGGCGTCTCTACTATCCACATCAAGTTATCCAGCTCATCGTCTACGTGATTTTTTTCATGAAATTTAATAGGAATTTAGTCTAAATTGCCTGTGTTCATGTTGATTTTTTTTCCCTTTGTTTTCACCATATGCATTTGGCGGGTAACAAACAGTAAATACATATATATATTATATATATAGATATATATATTACTGGTCAAGAAGGAAAAAACACTTATATAGGGCTACCTATAAACCGCAACACGATAGTAAAGAGGAAGGAAAAAAAATGAGAGAAGATCAAAGGAAAAATTAGAAAAGTAGGAAAAAACAAAGGGGAAGTATTCGAGGTATTGAGATTTGTTGACATTTGAACGGATGTGATTATACTGTTCCGAGGTTTATTCTTTTGTATGTCGCGGAAACAGGGGGTGATGATTAGAGATGAGTGAAGTAAGATATGCTCGCTGATGTGGGTTTGTATTTGCAGGGTTCATCTCTAGTTTCCGTCTGCTTGGACCCACAATCGCCTATATTATGGCGTCTGGCTTCTTGAAGACTTATGTAAATATATACGACACTCCACCCTTCAAGCCGTCAGACCCCCAATGGATTGGAGCTTGGTGGCTAGGTAAGCTGTATATTTCACTTTCAATAAATCCATCTGTCAAAGATGTTGTTCTAAAAATCGAAGCCGGACACAGCGGACGATTGGTTTTTTGTCATAACAAATGCCAATGAAATAGATATATCGCCTGTTTCAGTGTGACTGCTACCAGCTATTTGGGATCTCAATAGTGCCCAAAAATCGGCCAGGTTACTTCAAATTGTTTGACATGGTTTGGATGAGATTCTCACGTTGTCAACATTATTTTTGCTTCTGTTCTCCTGTGGTTTACAAATATGTCGTTGTTTTATTATTTTTATGAGATGACTTGGTTTTCTGCTGGTTTCTTTCTGTATTTCCTGATGACACTGGGTTCCTGTTCTAGGTTTCACGATCATTGGAGGACTGTTGCCGATCTTGGCGTTTTTCCTTGCCCTTTTCCCGAAAGAACTTCCAGACCGACCGAAGTTCGGGAAAGCTGCAGAAACCAAGGCAATCAAACCTCTGGAGGAAGTACTGGATATGAAAAGTATGTTTAATCCAAATTTAATCCTCCCGTAAGTTAAACCACAATTTGCACTAGATGCAGTTTCTATTACTTCTTTGAAACGCTGCCGAGTACACACCTGTTCCAGCTCTTTTCAGTCTCACTTTGCCCCCTTGGAAACACGGGAAAACTAGTTTGACCAAAATTTTGAGTAATGGCCTCGCCGAAAGCGATATGCGGGATTGATTCGCGTCTCGAAAAGAGCCAAGGACGGCAAAGCCAAAAATCAGCATAGTGCCGTTGATTGTGGATTAAAAGATAATCAGTGGGAGCGTAGAGTCAATCAGTAATGTAGAGGCGTGTTCTCGCCGTTCCCCGACGACTCCTTTTGAGGAGTCCCTGCGTTTTTGTTTGTCCCCGAGACTCACTCCCCGTATTCTCGCGAGTCCCACGGACGGGGACTGCCCCGATTATCATCATCAAAAAGGACTCTCTTTCAGATTCGGAGGGGAATCAATTTTTGCTGGTGTTGTGCAGTGTAAAATAATTAAAACCAATGAGAATAAACAAAACCAAAAATAAAGTGGATCCAGGCTAATTTCGTCAATTGCATTTTTTTTTCGAACAAAATCCATTTTTAAAGTATTCCCCGTGTTCTCGCTCTTTTCCGTACGCGGAGTCCGCGTGGAGTGACTCCCTCCATTCTCGCCATTCCCCTTGATTCCCCGAGGAGTCCTCGGGGAACGGCAAGAATACGCCTTAAGTCAGACGGATCCCTTAAAGGAACAGTAAACTTGACTCAAACTTGGCTCAGGGAGCTAGCTGACATATCAAGAATGTATCCTGGGTCGATATTGAGAATTAGAAAAATTCTTGTTACGACCATTGCTTTTGAGTTAGTGAAAAAAAAAAAAAAAGCAAAAGGTTTGTGTGCCGGGAGTAGGACTCGAACCCACGATCTTTGCATCAATGGCCTTTTGAAACAAAGTAATACAATGTATGTCAACAGCGTTGCCACCGGTAGTACAATTGTGCTCACAATAGAACTTTCTTTTTACTTTGGCAGCAGATTTTAAGAAAAAAGTAGTTGTCAGGTTTTATTTCCAAGGTGACTATGACCCAGCAACACGTTCTGAGTACTTTTCTTGTTTGGTATTACTTTTTTCCTTTTGCATAGTGAATTTATTTTAGTAAAGTGGCAACCCTGTATGTTGATAACACAGACAATCGCGAACTTTTACAGTGAATGAGTGCGTAACTACAGTGCATAAGGGGCAAGGCCCTGCCAGCTAGCTCTGGGAACAATAAGGAGGGGTTTCGAGATAACAAAGATGGGGGGTCCTGTCGACAATAAGTCCCTGTACATTTATCTAAGCCCCCCAGGCCGGTTTGATGGCCGAAAGTTGCCTAGTCAAGTTTACTGTTCCTTTAAGCTTCCAAGAGCCTGATGGTTTTTGGCTGCACGATTGCGTCTTTCAACGCAATGTGGAAGTTTTCCTCAGAGAAAACGGCAGTATTTCCGCTACAGGCGAATTACGGTCATACTGTTTGGAACACGAGATGGAAATACGCAACAGCTAGCATAACCGGCATTTCTTACCTATGAGCTTGTCTGAAGCAATAAGCGGGACTCTTGAAAATCAAAACGCGGCAAATGCAGTAATCAGTGTGTTTCACAGGAAAGTGTTTCCGCTAGTCAAGATTATTATTTCTAGGTTTCACGATTACTCTGAAACGACTGTTTTCTAACCGGATTCTGATGATCAACAACTTCGCTGGTGTTTTCCGGACATTCGCATTTTCCGGATACATATCGTTTTTGCCGAAGTTCTTGGAACAGCAGTTCCAGCAAACGGCTTCTACGGCTAGTCTCATTAACGGTAGGTTTTCCTGTCTCCGTATTTGTCCTACTACTTTCACTCTTAGACCAGTCAATTCCTGTCTCTGTCCCATCCTTCGAGTCAAATGCTCCAACATAGTCTCGAACACTGAAGTCCGCCGTCACCAACCTTGACCTGAACCAGGATCGCCGGCGCCTACCTAAATGACCGCCCTGTTCAGCTGTTGGGCGACGTAAAACAGAACCTTGGGCTTCCCTCAAGAGCTGGTGCAAAATCTAGACAATTTAATGTGCTACCGGCCGAAGACAGCAAGCAGAGATGGGCGAATCCAGGGATAGGTACGAATCTGAAACAGCATTTCATGCTGAGGATTCGAATCCGGAATCGAATCCGGATTTGGATCCGACCTTAACATAAGTCAAATCATAGACATAGGTTATGGTTTAAAAACCAGAGATCACAAAGAACACGGATAACGCGATAGATTAGTGAGGATGGTTGGTGGTAGACCGAAAAGCTGGATTGCCTAAGCCCACTGTGTGAAAATTTGGAAACGGGAACTGGAAGGATGCAGACTAAAAATTTGAGTGGATTCGCAAGATTGAGGGTTTGGAATCCGAGTCCGAATCCGAATCCAGCCTGACAAGCAGAAGATTCGAATCCGGCCAAAAGGACGAATCCTAGATTCGAATCCGAATCCCGATTCGGATTCGCCCATCTCTGACAGCAAGACGGTCCCGTCACAAGTACGAATGTGAGACAAGATTTAATTGCACAAAAAAGCAAAAAGGCTATGGCAACAAAAACAAAACCAAAGGTTTCTATGGGATCCCAAATATTGTATGTGGATTGGACTTGTTGATCCATTCAATCAAGGCTTGTAGATTTCCTGTCTTCGCCAGATCCCGTAAACATGTTGTTTTCCCCAGATCAGATTACCTAGACTGGGGTCAGATTATACGACCGGAATACCAATGCTAGTCGAAACTATTCCGTATTCCGATCCGATATGTTATTTATGTATACATCACCTTGTCAATTTTATCGGAGGACTTTGTTAATTCTGACTATATCCGATTCTGATCGTCCCATTTATGAACGACGAAAGAAGACGAAACAAGTAGACTGATTCAGTCCTGTTATCTTTATACCGATATATAGAGATTTATTAGAAATGTGAAAGAGTAGAAGTGCTGGTTTTCCATGGATTATGGCTAGACGACTGATAAGCTGAGAAAAGAAAGAATTTAATATGAATTTAACATGCATGCTTGCCTCAAATCCAAGCTCTAGGCGACTTCATAGTTAACTTCCACTTTGATGAAATTTCTGGGTTGCAGAATTCCGAACGAATTCCTCGTCACTAAGTTCTACGGATTCATCATTTAGCTTTATTCCTAAATCGAATCTCTAATCGACTTCGACGAAAACTTTTACTTGAAGCAAATTCCGGTTTTGGCTAGATTCCAGGCAAACAGCTTATCCATCAAGGAAACGAACTTAAAAAATGGACTAATCATCTCTCCTGACACTTCGAATCCTTAATCGAGTTCAAAAATAACTTTTAATTCTACCAAATTCCCAGTTTTGGCCGGATTCCGGATGAACTATTTGTACGGCAAGAAAATAATGTTCAAAACTGGATTCAGCATGTCTTCTTACCACAATACAGAATATTCAATCGACTTCAAAAACAACTTTTAACTTCTACCAAATTTCCGGTTTTTTCCCGGATTCCGGGTGAATTATTTGTCCGGCAGTAAAAAAAAAAGTTCAGATGGATTCAGCATGTCTTATTAGCTTCAAAACATATTCTGTTTCATCCCTTAATTTGGACCTCCACTCCAAAATATACGGCTACAGGGCCCATCGACGAACTTGACCTGTACTTTGACCCATTTGATCCTCATACCAAGTTTGAAGAAAAGACCTATCTACCCCTTCGAGAGTTGATCGTGCTGACAGACGGACAACTTTTCCACGTTTTGGAATCCTAAAAACAAATTTCAAACAAATTCAGCATGTCTCGCCTTACTCCTAAATCGACTATCTCATTAGCTTTTACAAAATATTTTGTTCGCCCCTTAATGTGAACCACTGCCCCTAAATATAGGGCTACGGGACCCATCGACAAACTTGACAGTTCTTTGACCCAAAGAATCCTCGGATCAAGTTTGAAAAAAATATCTCATCCCCTTCGAGGGTTATCGTGCTGACAGACGGACAACTTTTGCTAAAGGCGTTTTTCCGTGACAATCCAGATTGACCATTCACAATCCGGATTCCCCAGAATACGTTTTCTCTGACAATCCAGATTATGAAAAATCTTTTCTGTGAAATCTGACAATCCGGATTCGTGCTTGGATTGTCGATTCGAGAATCTTGCAACGGAGCAAGATCGTCGGATCGTCGTTTGTATAATCTGGGATTGTCGATTCAATTAAGACTACTTAATTAATTATTTCTGTTATATTTATTTCTCAGGTGCTCTCACTGTCGTCTCCATGTCTTCGGGGTTTATGCTCTCTGGGTTTGTCATTTCCCGGTGGAAACCGCGAGCCTTCGTACTTGGTATTTGGTCGGTTGTGATTGGCATACTGTTTTTCTCATGCTTTGTCATGTTTTCGTTTATGGATTGCAGTAGACGACCTATGTTTGGAGAGACCAAGATCGATGGCACGTAAGTTCGTTTATACTTCAGGGTTCAAGGTTTTCTTTTATTGTTAGAAATTATCAGATGTGTTAGAAAATCAGCGCAGAGAAACAAACTAATCATGTAACTACTAAATTTAGAATAATTTTAACAATAAAAATAAGTCGTAGGCTACATTTCATGTACGGTACGAGGAAAGTTTCGTTTCTTTCCTCTGTGAAGTGTTTGAACTGAATTTTTCCAGATTTATTTATTTATTTATTTGAACTCATCGAAGGTCATCAAGAGCCATATAAATCTTCTGCAACAAAAACAAAAATAAACAATTGCACAATAATAAACACTACAGACAAAATAATTTGTTTTGCGTCTGTGTTGTTAGTACCAAATTGTCTGACGATTGTTTGAATGGAATTTAATATGAAGTATTTGACGAGAAGCCGAAAATTTGGATATTTTTATTTAATATCAGGAGTATTTTTTGTAGAAGAAAACATGATTGATATCTTTAGAGTCCGAGTGGTCAGTACGTAACTAACGACATCGACGATATTTAATGCCAGGAATCCGAGCCTTCGCCAAGAAGAGCTTCCTTCCGAGTTTCGCCTTTCGACCAATCACAAGATGTTGGAGGATCCATCATACAACAAAACAATGCGTTGAAAACAATGAGAATAATAATAATAACGTTTATTTCCTGAATAGCTCATATAATTACTCGCTAGCATCGGATCGTCACACAATTATTAACACGGCTAAAACTTAATACTCGCTACTCAATAATTGCCTTAAAATATTTATATGTATGTACAATTAATAACGAATATATCACAGTTCAGAATTGAAATACTTCACGAAATATGGTACAAATGACGAAAGATACCGGAACAAGTCTGGTACAATTACGGGTTGCAGCGCGAAGCCTTGTTTCAGGTCGAGTCGGGTTTCGGGCTTCGTAATCCGGTAGGAGAGATCTATGAAGATCAGAGGACAAGCATTTACGTCCAAAATCCGTTGTCAACTTGTGTCGTCTTTCAGACAGAGTGGAGAGACCAAGCCTGTCTAGACCTGTCTAGAGAATATGAATAGAATTGTATTGATTAAAATTAATTATTACAGCGCCAAATTTGACCAATACGTCTTAATAAACAAGACCAAAGGTTTCGATGGGATCCCACAAATTTAATATTTGATCCAGACAATTGGGTCTTGTCTTCGCCAGGCCAATCATCTGAGAAAACCAAGTTCAGATATACCTATATAAGTCAAATCTATTTTGAAGATACTGACCGAAACTTCCTGCTTTACTTCTGCCAAATTTCCTGTTTCGGCCGAATTCCAAGCGAACTACTTGTCCAGCAAAAAAAGAAAATTCAGAAACGAATTCAGTGTATCTCCTTATCCCTATAAAGAACATCTAATAAACTTCAAATAAAACTTTAACCTATAAATTTGTTCCGGTTTCAACCGGAGATTCCGGACGGATATGTCCGGGTAAAAAATGATTGTCATATACAGATTCAGCGTCTCTTCTTACCCCTAAACCTGTCATCTAATCAACTTCAAATAAAACTTTTGCTTTTAACAAATTTTCCGGTTTGGGCCGGATTCCGGGCGAACTAGTTGTCCGGGTAGAAAATGCTTTTCACAAAAGTGTTCAGCATGTCTTCTTGCCCCTGGGTCGAACATCTAATCAACTTCAAATAAAAGTTTCACTTTAAAGGACACCTGAATGAAGAGTACCAAGTATCATCCCTATCTGTATGACTTCCGTTAACATTGCCTGCAGAAAACCCAATCCAAATACGAAATAGTGTTTCCAAGCTATGATTTTTGCTCCATTTTCCATCTGTCCTTATTTCAGTACCGAACAATTTAAGAAATGAACAAATGTCTCCAATCAACCCTTCTTCTGGAATATTTTTTAACCAGTTAAGCCCAACGTGTATCTAGAAGAAATTCCAATACGATCCGGCCAGCGCTGTACAAGATTTGAATGAATTGCGCTTTTTGTCTTGGAGTCTGCATGTGCAAATCTCCAGAAACGAACATCCCTATTTTGAAAAGTCACGCTCGGGAGAAGAATGCTCTCCGTGGCCATGTCTGTAAATGCATTCTCCATGGTGTGTTCATGTATGTATGGTTTCATTGTTCAGGTGTCCTTTAACAAACTTTCCGGTTTTTGTCGGATTCCAGACGAACTACTTGTGCGGCGAGAAAATGGTTTTCATCATCGTGTTCAGCATGTCTTCTTACGCCATAATCGACTATCACATTAGCTGTTTAAAAAGAAAATTCTTTGCCCCTTAATTTGAACCCCCTCCCCCACCCCTAAATGTTGGGCTACAGAGCCCATCTACAAACTCCACCTTACCCTTGATCCAGAGAATCTTCATACCAAGTTTCATCAAAATATCTCATTCCCTTCGAGAGTTATCGTGCTCACAGCGGACAGACGGACAACTTTTGCGATGTCATAGGTATCCCTCCACGTACGTTTTGGGATCCCAAAAAGGAAATACTCTTAAATCAGGGACACCTAAAAGGTCATTGTACATTGTACAACTCAACATTTTCAACAAATGCTGGAACGAAGTTACTGCTATATCTTTCACGTAAAGGGGCAAGGGGGGGGGGATTTTTCTGGCAAGGGTCTACGGTGTATAGGGGAACAGGGATGAGGAAATAAATTACGTAGTCAGGGAACGGGGAGGGTTTTAATGCCAAAATCAATGCTAAGGTGGGCTCGTCTCTCTTCCACGGTAGTCAGCTTGAACCTTTTAGCAGCGAACTATAAGGTACCTCCCATCACCAATCATGAGAAGTGAATACATGGAAAACACCTTTCAATATGTTTTCTTTTCAGGATCGACGTTTTCAACGCGTGTAACAACGCCTGCGATTGTGAAACGACGAAGTTTACGCCAGTTTGCTCAAAAGATGGCAGGATGAATTTTTACTCCGCCTGCCACGCTGGTTGCCGAAATTACACGATTGGAGAAGATAACAAAAAGGTGTTTATATGTAAATATTAAATTACGAAAGGAACGACGATTCGTTGTTCTTTTGAGTTTCCTCTAAACACTATTTGAATCACTCGGAAGCTCGTAAACTCGTGGTACATACAAAATCCACGTAATCAAAAGTCATGCAATAAAACTTTATTCTCAAATAAATATTCAACAAGTGAATCGTTTCCTCTGGCTAAAACAATGTAAATGCTTACAAAATATCAAAATTTTCGAGTTTTTGACGGACTGACGGACTGGACAACTCATAAACAACAAGAAATGATCTTTTCACGATCAAATAGCTCCGAAATATTGTTCTTCGAAATACCATTACTTTCCATGTGAAATTAGCGATTTTCTTGTTGTTGCTTGTCGACTCTATGCAGCCTTCCCGCTCTCCGGCTGGACGCAAAATATTTTAAAACCGAATGTGCCGTCGTTAAAAAGTGTGAAAACCAAGCAAAACTAGAAGATAAGTGGATGGCCTACCATGTCCTCCAAAATGAAAAACCCTTTGAGGCTTCTCATGTTCTTATGTGTGAAAGACTTGTAGGCGGACCGTGAAGCTTTCGGTAAAGTTTGTGTTGCGTGACTGGCAAAACTCGGCTTGACCGTACAGTCGTAGGGAAAACGAAAAATGGCAAAATGCGGGGATTTTAGAAGCTTACATTACATTTACATTACATTACTTATACGTTTACAATACAAAAAGCAGAGTAAGCAAGAGGGTCCTTTAAGCATCCCACATCACCCACGATGTCTTCGTGAAATTTGACTTTTTTTTCAGGTTTATACTGACTGCGTTTGCATTTTGGAGGAGGGTCACAACGCGGAGCCTGTTTTTCCGGAAGCCAGCGCTCTTGTTTCGGAAGTAACGGAACAATACGGTATCGTCACAGAAGGCCACTGCTCGAACGACTGCTTTCAGATGTTTCTTATTTACTTGATCGTGTCTGTGATACTGAAGTTCCTGAGTAGTACAACTTGGACGTCAAATATTTTAATCAATTTTAGGTAAGTATTTTTGAGCGTTTGGATTCAAGAAAAATCAGATATTAGTATTTCAGATTTTACGAATATCTTCTTTTCCTTCCTCCATGGACCAGGAACCGTCGCCTTATTAATCGTTATAAAACTCCCCCGTGTTACTTCAAAAATTGAGAAACTGGATAGAAATCTTTTCTGAACATGCTTATCGTCGATAAGGGCAATTTGGTCTTGCCCAATTTTTTCCAAATTTTTTTCTTTGGCTATCAAGCCAAATCCAGCCTTCCCATGAATAGTTTTTTTCCCAGTAGAGCCCCACCCCTCGCGTTGTTTGTGATTGGTTCAGTCGTTGGTCCGATCTGTACCAACCAACCAGCGAAAATGTTTGCCGGCAATGTTAGTTAGCGCGTAATAGGTAGTTTGCTTTCACAGTGAATGATAGCCTAATAATAACAATATAAGGCAACAGAAAAGTCTTTCACCTCTAAATAACTATTAGAAATTGGGAGTAATCGTACTGTCACAGTTAAAAATCCTGTATGTAATGCGCATTGATCGATTCAGCATTAACTGCATCTTCGGTAAGGATGCTGTTCTCTTACCAAAGCTCCACTTACACTTTCTTGTGGAATCGTGATTTTGCAAGCTTGAACGCATACAAGCTTGAACGGTCCTGAATCTCATTAAATCGGTTACTTCAAAATTGTCGTAATTTTTTTTTGAAGAGACATTAGTTGCGTTCTTGATCTGAATTCTCCGTTCTTGCTTCTGAATTCTCGATTCTCGTACAAATTACCGTTTTTGTTCTTCTCGCTTCTCAACAATTCTCGCTTTTGACAAAAACACTAATTTGGCAGCTCGTCTACAACCCGGTATACCTGTTTATGCATATTGAACACCCGCACTCTGCTGACCAATCAGGAAGGAAAACGGAGAGAGGAGAATCGAGTATTCACTTTCAGAGCAACTTCTCGATTCTGAAAAGTCGCAAGGCTTTCCCCGTTCTCGATTCTGACAAAAACGCAAGAAAAGGAGAATTCGCTTCACCTGAATAGTCCAAAAACGCGAAATCGGAGAATTGCGAGGAGAATCGCGAGGAGAAAGCCTAGTGCCCACAGAACGCGAATTCGCGTTCGCCTGGGCGAATTTGACGTCGCGAGCGGAAAAAATTCGCGCCCCGCCTTTTCAACTCCAAGTCGAATTTGTTTCGCGCCGCGTGGCGGAAAAGATTCGCGTTCTGTGGGCACCTAGCTGAACTCGGATCAAAAACCCAACTATTGCGATAACTAACGCATAGGATTTGACCTGTTTTTTTCTTTCGGAGATTTTAAACTGGATGGCAGCAGCTGCGAAAAACGAGGGGCACGTTTCTGATTTTCTTCTTTAGAGATTCTGATTTTTTTTTCTTAGTTTAGAGACAGGAGACAGGAGCCCTGTTTGTGGTGTAATTATCCTCCTTCTTCCTTGACAAATTTAGACGTTCGGAGCCTTGTTTTAGCAACGTTAACCTCGTTGACAAACACGGCTCCGACTAGTTAGACAACGTTAGATGTTGGTCTGAAAGTTGATCTGCGGAAACGTCAGTGAATGCGGTATGCGCCCCTCATAAAATCCAATGACGAATTGCCCCCATATGCGCTAGAGAAACAATAACAATCACACGTGAGATCTTGGTATAAGTTATCTGAAGGGTGAATAAGCGATTAGGCTTTCGCTTCATACCGAGTCGAGCATAGCCTCGTGGAAAAGTCAACCAGAAGTTGGAAGCCGGAACTGACAAACTTGATGAAGTTGGACAGAACAGAGTTGGGCAGAAGCATTTTAACAGTTTTAAACATGGCTAGGCCTAAGAGGAAATGAAAATAGCCAAACAAACCTGGATAAACGTACACCAAGAAGTAACGTGTCATTGTTTACTTTATGCTAGCTCATCTAGCGGCAAAAAAAGAACTAATCTGGAAGGAACTTCGTGACAGGCGTATTGTGATGTTCTGTTCAGTTATGGAGGATCCGGTTTTCCTAGCGGCTGTGAATCTTGGTTCCGTTGCGGAAAAGGAACTCTGTAGAAACACAGCTTTACTCATTGGGTCTGGCTTCGAGTTCTAATAGGAATTAACTCTTTTAGGTGTGTGGAAAAAGAAGATAAATCGGTTGCCCTGGGAATGGGAAATTTTCTCACTAGTCTGTTCGGGTTCATTCCAGGGCCCATCGTGTTTGGAGCGTTAATTGGTAAGTCTGATCGGAAAGGGATAGTTGGCCCTGAACCAGTCCAAGTAGTTTTTCAAACATTATAACCGTAAATCAGTAGCATCCTGTATACTCCGCTTCTACAGGGTAGCTCTTGTGGATGAAGCAATCCTGTGCGAGGAATGGGCAATCCTCTGACTAGGTTAGCATGCTAGGTTCGGGTCATCGCAGATTTTTCTGAAAGGTTAGTATGCTGTGCAGTTTTATACGAAAAGCAGGACAATATTTTCAGCTTTCAACTTCTATGTTAGATGTATGTCCTTTAGTTAACCTGAGTAGTTACAAAAAACATTCCAGGTTATTGACAGAAGAGGAACACAAAATAGTGGAGTCTCGAACACATATATTTACAAAGGACCCCGGGGCATGCAAAAAGGACCCGGGACCTGCGGCATGTGGCCAAATCGACTGCCTGACCACGACTAGAAACAAATCGAAATGAATTAGACTGGCTTGTCTATCCGACCTCGAAATAACAGCAGTGAGCCACGACGGTGGTTGCTAGGGATAATTTCATTTCTAGACGGCAGAAAAGACCAATTTCTGAAGGTCTTCCCTCCTTTCGTTGGTGATGGCTTTTCCGTCCTTTTCAGAAATTAGGCGTTTCTGTTTTTGCTGTCGTGCGTTTCTGTCGTGCGTTTCTGTTTTTGCGTGTCGTGGCGGAATTTAGCTTTTTGTTATTTTTCACCGGGTTGAATCCCCGTTTAGTGATTAGGGTTCGGTATTGTGTTGTTGTTAATTTTCTGTTGGGGTTGGGGAAGTTTTCCAAGAAGGCCCGGGATTGGCTGCTGGAGATGAGTCTCCGCCTTGAGGGAGGAATCAAGTGTGACAAGTGACATGTTTCTTTGGCCCCGCCCTGGGGGAGGAGCTACTCTGTGAGAAGTTGCTGCCATGGCCCTTGTCGGCCGTTGATGAGTTTGAATCTTAAAATAAATAAAGGTTGTGCTGGTCCGACAATACCTTAGGGAATAAGCTACAAAGAGATTCCAGAAATCAGATGGGAGCCTTAAAAATAGTAATATTTTGGCTTTTGTCGCAACTTATCTTGAAGAAACTGGGAATGATCGTACAGAGTTACTGTTTCCACTCTTAGTACCCTGGTTGAACGAAAAGCCTTACCGAAATCTTATTTGAAGCTGCATACTCAACCAAAGTCCAGTAAGAAAGCTAAAATTTCGTCTGGAAGTTTTTCGCTGAAATCTGCCGACATTGGCCGACATCTTGGGCTTTTTCTTACTTTAAATAAGTCTCTTTCGTATGGTGTCGAAGTTCGAATTAAAGTTATATTTCTAAATAAAATCTGAATGATCTAAATTACAATTTGGCAGACAGTGGACCCTCAGAGAAGCTGAGTAGAAGATTGGATGGATGGGAAGGATTCCAGAAAAACAAAACCACGTAATCCTCATTCTAATTTTCTCTACAGATAAAGCATGTATCCTATGGAGAAGCGACTGTGCAAGGAAAGGCAACTGCTGGCTGTACGACCCCTATCGGTTCCAAATGACCCTTCACCTCATAACCGGATGTAAGTATTCCTGAATCTATTAGGGTATGAATTTTTCTAGAGGTGTCGTGGGGGGGGGGGTCTAACCCTCTGACTTGCCAAGAGGGCCAGAGCTACCTAGGAAAAAAAGGAGCCAGTAGTGACGTCCGGGCCGGAGTCGGTCATTATGGGGGGATGTTAGAAGGGATTCCGGAAACCTTGTGAAACACTTAAGGCAGGGAGATCGGGGTGGAACTTGGCGGACAGGACTTTCATATGCTTCGGTGGAGCTGTAGGGGGCTCTCAGAAGAGCCATCCGACCCTGGCAGTGCGATCCTTAGCTAACACACATGCTAACTACTGAAATTTCAAGCATGTACCATATCAGCTTTCAGTTTTTGATTTCAGTCACTTTCCAGACCACTTGTACAGTTTCGGCTTCCCTGTAGCCTAGGCGAAAGTGCGAAAATGAACCGGAATTCTGGTCAGTCACTGCAGCTTTTTACTTTTGTAGGTTGCTACCTAATGGCCACGGTATGTGAAGGTGTCCTCTGCTGGTATATACGAGATTTGGATTTGTACGGTGACAAAAAGGAAAAAAAGGATGAGGCCAGTAATCAAAGTTAGGGAACCATTCCTCTGTTGTTATATTTTTACGCTAAACTTCGCACTATACACGTTATGAACTCGTCGCAGAAAGGAAAGCGATAGGCCAGATTAGCACATTGACAGAAGTTTGATAACAGACAACACATGTATGCGCATCCTTGTGTTGAACGTTATGAGAATGCGACCCCTTTTATGTTATTTTTTTTCGAGAAACCTAACACTTGAAAGGAGCATAACAGAAGTTTTATCTCGAAACATAACAGTCGGAGAAAACGGAGAAAACACCAACTTTCTCCAAGCAGTTTTCGGCAAGAAAGTCACAAAATCAGATATTTAAGGAAGAATCTTTAATTGTTTTTCTACAAGTTCGTTTTCCAACTTGAGCGGCTTAAGCCTGAAGAGGACCACATCCGGAAGTACCAAACTCGGGGATCACTAGAAATTCGGAACGAATCACAAGAACGAAAATTAGAATCCGGGTAGCTACAAGGATCTACAAGAAAGAGTTTTTGGTTGCAACCATCTTTTAAAGAATTTGTTCTTTCTTTTTGCCCGGCGCCATCCGGCAAATCCAACTTTTTGGAACAGAGCCTATAGCCAGGCGGCACGATTTTTCAGTCCGGTAAAACATTTTGATTTCCGCGACGCGAAATCTGTAAGTGGACCCTTCGTGTAAACCAGTGGTTCCCAACCTTTTCCATACTGCGTACCCTGAATCAAGGTTCAAAAAGGTTGCGTACCCCTAATCAAGGTTCAAAAACGTGCTGTACCCCTTTTTTGACGAATTGTTGTTTTACTATTTTTAACACGACCACAACGTCAAAATGGCGATACTTTTGTTATCAATGATAAGGCATGTAAATCCGAAATTGCGTACGATGGGGTACCTGATTTTGAGGACAATACTGAAACCTTGCTGAAACTGAGTTAAGATCCAAAAACGACTGAAGCGAAGTATTAAAGTTATAGGCTAACATGATTTTGGGACCTTCGCGTACGCCTTGCGAGGGTCTCTCGTACTGGTACGCGTACCACCGGTTGGGAACCACTGGTGTAAACAAACTCAAGTCGCTCCTCTCTTCATCCGTTCGCAGCGCTGTAGCTCTTCTGCATATGTCATTTCAGAACATGTAATTGCTTCTATTTTGTAGCTACGGGTTTTTACTCCGAGGGGTTGTCCACTCTCAATTGATTGTGCAGCAAGTGCGGCGGTGTCCGGCCGGTGCCGGCAACGTTTGTCACGTGTTAGGACATTAAATAAAGCACGTTTAGAAGCGTTTGAAAAATGAATCTCCTAAATTATGGCCGGCACCACTGATTTCTGTCGCTGCCGGGAAAAGATGTAGCCTACAGCAGGTGCGGGGGAGTGGGGAACCCCTCGGTTTACTCGGAGTTGGGATGTTCTGGGAAATGTCTGGTGCCCCCTCCAATTCCCCACCGTAGTCGGATGCGGTTCGTGCACATGGCACATATCTTCTTACAGCTTCATCAAGCCTCACTCGAATCGGAGCGATTACGCAAAATGAACAGGGATGAGAAATCAGGCACCGCGAATGCCATCTAATGGACTTGACTGTAACTACATTCTATATCTCTTTGTTGTTCCAGCCATATCCGATAGATGGCAAATGCGGAGCCCGGCAAAGTAATGCGTAAGCCATCTATCAGAAACTGGGTAGAATCCACAGCTTACGTATCTGTAGAATCGCATGCTCGGTCTCCAATCCATAAAGTATAACTCGAAGCGGAGCGACTCCCGACAGCACTGAGACATTAAGCCATCGCATACGCCATTTATCGGACATCGGCAGAACTAAAAGCTCGGGCTGGCTACCGACATTCCGCTAAAACTGCGACAGAAAGCATACGCGGCATTGCGTATGCTATACCCCCACCACACACACACACACGTGATATTGAATCCGGAAAACGAAGATTGCCTGGTTTGCTGCATCAATTGGTAGGGTCTTTATACACAATCCGAATTACATCCTCCTAGCTTTTGGGGAACTGTCCGAACAAGCAAAACTGTGACAGACGGACAGAAATTACGATCGCTACAAGGCCCTTCCGGGGGCTGCAAGTGCCGTAAAAGTAATCGAGTTCGCGGCACTTCGGCCGATCGCACCTGTGTTGCTCTTCTGCATAGATCATTTCAGAAATTGTAATGACATTTATTTTGTACTCACTCTATTGTTTACTGGGACGAGACAACAACTGGATAACAAAATTAGAAAAAAGTTATACTAAAAATACAAAAGTTTACTAGACTAGTGGAAGAGCAGTCTCATTAAGGTGAGTCTTCACCTTCCGGAATCTGGGTTCCCAGAGTTTCGGATATTTTTTTTTTAATTTGTTCTGCGATACTTGAAAATTCCGGAAATCTGGAAGTTCAAAAAGCCCCTTTTTTCCGGATTATTTTGATATACTTTCGGACCGGTTCATGTTCCAGATGCAATTTACAGAAGTCGTCAAAGAATAATCTGGAAGCCCAGACTCCGGAAGTTCCGGGAGGTGAAGACCGGACTTTAATCTCTAATTTAGAGTTTCGCAACTTCGGTACGAACTGCGCTTTCGCACGATAGGCTTGGTACGAAAAAGGATTTTCATCCATGCATCTAAAACTCAGCGGAAAACAAATTCGCTTATTCCAGTTCAGCACTCCAAGCCGACTAGAGATGGTAAAATTTTGACTTATGACGTCATGAGCAGAGTCCAGGAGCTTTTGCTTTCTACTGCAAAGACAGTACAAAACTTCCATTGCTCGGACACTATGAACGTGTCCGAAAGCTCCGAAACGAACGAAAATGGTGAATTAATTCAGGATTTTGCTTTCGGACTTAAATTTTCGCTCAGTTAATGCAGCATTAATTCAGCATAAGATTCATCGACAAATTCACCAAAGATTCTAAATTTTAAGCTGAATTTTCAAGAAGAAACTGGGGAGCACGGCGATTCCACTAGAATCTTTTTGTTTCTAGAACAAATTGCCACACAAAAATCTGGTAATGTTATCTAGGTCGAATCCCCGTCTGAGCGGCGACAAACTTTACGGAGCATACTTTGCGAAAAACTTTACGAAGTCTGAGTCGTCCTTTATACAGCTAATTCTTTTTTTCCTTGTTCTTCTTCCTGACTTAAATTTTGGTATTCTAGAAGTGTCAGAGAATAAATAAAAGTAACAGCTTTCGGACAAAAAGAAAAAACAATATGTAGCATTAAATGCAGCACTTACAGCACTAAAAAGCTTTCGGACACGTTCTATATCTATCACAAGTGTTGATAATGAGAGACGATGGGGACTTGAAGAAACTAGTCCGCTTGATAGCACTGAACTGGAACATGGCGAATTCAGACATGTCTTAGGACAACTAGGAAGTGGTCGCTGTGTTAAGGCTTAAGGGCCCCTTCAAACTGGAAAAATGCTCTTACGTGCTTTATATTGAGACCATTACGTCGACCTAAAAGGCTTACTCAAGTCTTTTCAAATTAAGAAACGTAACGTAAGAACAGGAAGAAGAAATTAAACAAAATGGATTCACTTAATTTTATTTGTCAGTTTGTCCAGAAGAGACGGTTCTTGAGAAAAATACAGTGGTTGCGTTTTTGCAGATACCATGGTATCTGTTACCACGGTAACTGGATTTACAATTAGTCGTTTTTGCAGTTACCGTGGTATCTGATATTACGGTTGCTCTGCAACAACGACAATTGCCGGATTTGTGGTTTCAGAAATCATCCAAAAAGAAATACTGATCTCCACTAACATCTAGAGTGACATAACTCCACCAATTTGACAAAAAAATAGACCCTTGTATTAGTGATGATGAAAGTGAGATGGATTTTTCAGATGCCACGGTCAGTTACCACGGTGACTGGCCAGATACCACGATAACTGAAAAAACGCCTTTTGACCGTGGTATCAGATACCACGGTAATTCCGAAAACAACTTTTGACCGTGGTATCAGATACCACGGTAATTCCGAAAACAACTTTTGACCGTGGTATCAGATACCATGGTATCTGTAAAAACGTAACTGATAAGCTGCCTTCGGTGAAAACGATGACAGTCTGAAGGGGACCGCTGTAGGCACAGACACCATTTTTTTTTTGGGGGGGACATGCCCCCCTATTTCGAAGGGGAACAAAATCTTTCGTCTTGGTGCTATTCGCTTGCCCTCAAGTAGGTTTCCAAAGGCAAAATACAAAGCAATGACATTACTAGGTAACGTCAAAAGGTAGATTTGGCAACTACTTTAAATTCACCCCAAAAAAGAGTAATTAAATTTTTAGTCTGAGTAATAAACCTGTGATGGGGGTCCATAACTGATCTTTGCCCCCACCCTCCTAAGGTTTACTGAACTGGCGCCTCTGGCTGCAGGTATGAAAGACCCGACGTAACATAAGAAATTGCGAAAGCGTAACGCAAGATTTTACAAGTCAGTCTGAAGGGACCTTAAGTCGTACGTGTTTCGTACCAATGTTAAACCACGGGTACGTTGTGGCACATATTAGATGTCGCTGTTTACACACGGCAACATCGGTTTTCTCTTTCTTCTGACAAAATCACTAGCAAATGGCACGACTAGGTTCCACAAATCATACTTTGGCTCAAAGACTAGAAATGAATCAAACTGCACTGTGTCTTTCTTTGCGATTAACTTCTTACTAAACTTACGAAAGGCAGACAACTGCCAGAAAACTAAAGCTGTCGTAAACCCGATAACCACCACCAAAAAATAGAACAAAAAACTGAACAACAACGTAATAATATCGGCTTGGCCTGTTATGAACTGGAACAGGGCGATAGGAAAAAAAGACGAAAACACGGAAATCTCTTTCGAGGGGTGTACGCTGCGAAAGTAACTGTAGTAAACTAAAAGCGCATACAGCGAGCCTATGGAGGCAAAGGTGCAGAATCCGATGAAGTACATTCTGTTCTTGAAACCGACACACGTACCAACAAAAATACAGTGTTTATCATGTCTGAAAGTACACGCGTCGCAAAGAGGGCAGTAGTGCATCAAACCGCCGTGAACTTTTCTGCACTGTTTGCACTCAAATTTGTCAAAGCCATTCCCTGGCGAAATATCCTCTTCTTTGGTTCTATGGCGCCAGACTTGAATCCAATTGCCATATATCTGGATGGCTAAATAGTAAACGGAAGTGATGGTCCAGACGTCTTGCTCGCGTACAAAGTGGTTGAAGAAAATAAGTGAAAAAATAAGAGTAGACACAAATAGGGGAAGGAGAAGTTTGAAGAAGGTGCGAAGGAAGAGTGGTAGCTCAAAACCCATGACCACTCGTGACCTGAAAAAAAAAGGTAACTTATAACAGATCTCCCAGTAGGCCAGTAGACGTTACGCACGGATTTCTACCGGGTAGAAATTAGAGGGTAATGGTTCGGATTCAGACTGTATGGTTGATTGCGGGATACGTCAGTGTCATTCGAGTGATATTTCGTCCCTTCTTGGCAATGGCAAGGGTCGTCTGCTTCAAGAGTAAAATCAGCTGACGTATCCGTCAGGACAAACTTGGGTTATGTTCTACGCATGCCCGAAGGCAGACTGTCCTCGAAAAGTGTATCAGTGGTAGCCTGCAGGAAGACGCAGACGAGCCCGACCAGGGCATACACTGCCGAGGCAGTATGATCGGACTGTGAAGGAGGCCAACGTTTCCCTCACTCCCCAATGGGAAGACATTACTGCAGCCGCACGGCTTCGTGATGAATGGAGAGGCTTTGTCGATGCCCTATGCACCACTGATGGCTTAGGAGGATCTGAGGTAAGGACGTATAAGTTTAGCGCAAACAACTATGATTCGCAGTCAGCTTGGGCTGGAGGAATATTTCGAGCCGAGGAATATTTATTCTGACTTTATTCAGCCACCGCCTCGAACACTGTGCAGCATTTACTTGTCAATACTGACGATCAGATCTCGCACAGCTCGTACTAGAAAAGATCTTTTCACGATGAAATTGCTCAGAAATACTGTTTTTCGATAATATTATTCCTTTCCGCATGGATCAGCGATTTTCTTGTTAGCGCTTGTCGACTCCCGACTTCCCGCTCTCGGACGCGTCGGCTGGACGCAATATATTTGAAAATTGAACGCTGTGGTTAAAAAATGCCAAGCAAAACAAAAGAGATCCAAACGTTCCTTCCCCAGCGTTGGCACAGAAGACTGCCAAGAAGACTGACAGCCTGAAGATGACCCTTGCCAAGAAGGGCCGAAATATCGCTTCATAAGCATCACAGCTGAAGAATCCGTTTTTGTATATTATATGAATATATGACTCTAAGTCAGCTTGGGCTCAAGGAATATTTATACTTCTGAAATAATGAACAGAATTTCTCCTCATATAGTAAACCTACTCCTACCTTGAATGAATGGAATCCTTCTCGTCTAATGCCTCTTCATCATTGAGTTGTCACAATTGTAGCTCTTACTACTCCTGTAAGAAATAAAAGAGAATCAAAAGCGGATAACAATATTTGTCTTGACAAAAAATAACACGTTTTTATTTTACCTGTCCGACTTGATTAATTTAAGTCATGTTGTCATCCAAGGAACTGTAAAACTGGCACACTTCGTATTGATATCCCCCCTCCCCATCTGTGCTTAAAGTGCAAGGTAAAACAAGACTAAAACGGCAGCTTCAAGCCATGAAAGAAGTACAAAATGCCCATGTTCAAATTGGCAATTTCCTGGAGGGTTTTTCGACCTCTTGCTCATGTTTCGAAATCGATAGCGGAAACGCTTGATCTAGGTTCGTGCCCAAGGCTTTCCTGGCTGAACCTCCTTTACAAGTTCCGGTCCTCCCACAGCCTACCAGGATCCCCCAGCAGTCCTTGAAGGTTTAGTTTCAAGGACACGATCTGACCAACCGTTCCGAAATCTACTATTCCGGTAGTAGGCTGCACTTAGCTTGGAGTAAATCTATCGCTTATGTACAAATCGTCTTAAATTGTGCGCATGAATTTCACAGCGAGAACTTGGGCTTGTGTTCAAGCGGAGTCTCGATGTCGCAACCCGACCAGAAAGACCGTATCAAAACCGGGACATAATGGTCCTAACCTACCAACATCGAGCAAGAACAGAAATAAAAATTAACGGTGATACTGAAAAAAAAAACAGACGTGAGTCACAGAACAGAAAATAAACTGTTACACCTTACATAAACCAAACTTTCCGTTGCAAAAAAATGATGAAAACGAGATTTTCGGTTTTTTTTCTTGATCAGCTAATTATCTCTCTAAGATGATGTGCGAGGGATAAATAAAATTCCGGATATTTCGGTTGCAGTTCCGGCAAACCGTCCTCAGCGAAAAAAAAACGAAACTAAATCAGATTTATAACGCACTGCCCAAACGCACAAGTGCAGTAGAAAAATACAAAGAAAAATAGATTAATCACAAAACACTCAAAAATATTTTCCAGAAAGGGTATTCACTAATTCAGAATCAAATTGATGGAATAATGGACAGGTAAATTTCCAATCGAAGAACACAAACTGGAGGAGAGGTTTTCAAGCGTCAACAATGGGTCAGAAATTGACAGACGGCGGATCAGGTAGCGGTTGCGCGTGCGCCGTGGTAGGTATAGCAGAAATCTCAGATATTTGAAGTAAGTCGAGCGTATGCGTCGAAGGTCCTTTTTTCTGAGAATAGGATACAGTCCAGCAAGGAAGTTTACATACGGTGAGCAAAAGGCAGTATATAACTTCCCAAGCCCAGGTCTGCTATACCTCGAACGGTTCGGCGCAATTTTGCAGTAGCCAATCCTTAGTCCATTAGCGGCCGATTTGACGGCTTCCTCGCAGATCTTTCGCATGGTTTGCGCAATGGTTATTCCCAGCCAACGAATTTTTTCCTCTGTTGCGAGAACGTTGCTTCCAACCTTCAAAGAGGGTTTCCGTGTAGCAGCAGGAGCGTTGAAGCAAACGTACTGACATTTGGTTGGCATTTGGAACATCATATGACATTTTGACATTTGACATTTGGTGGGTTGGGCAAGACCAACCCACTAACAACAAATTCTGCTCTCAAATGCGAAAGCACTTGGCATTCTAGGACAGTGGTTCCCAATCCTTTCCGTACCTCGTACCCCTAATCGAGATTCAAAAATGTTACATACCACTCTTTTGACGAACCGTTATTTTACGTGTTTTTTTTACCACAATCAGAACGTCAAAGCGACGATATTTATAGTCTTCAATGGCGACGCATAAATGTGTACTGTATCTGAATTGCGTACGATGTGGTATATGATCTTGAGGAAGATGAGTCAGAAGACTCAAAAACGATTGAGATGAGATGTTATACTTGATTTCGGGACCTTCGCGTACCCCTTGCGAGGGTCTATCGTCCCCTTTAGGGTACACGTACCACCGGTTGGGAACCACTGCTCTAGGAGGATGGACTTATTCCATTGCTAGCTTTTCAATGATAATTCATTATTCTCATGGAAGGAAATTAAGCATCACCGCATCGCCAAACCGCATCTGCGGTTGTTGTTTTCACGATGCTAAGAGAGACGAGTGGGTTTTAGGCAGAACAGTGTATAAAGGACAGGTCGTACATGATAGTAATTCATTCTACTTTAGTAGTATTTCCATCCATTCTCTTTCCCGGATTCTACACTAGGCCTACTTAATAATATCCTATTTCCAATATCAGTAATACACTGACTATCATGCTTGCCACGTCTGTTCGCTTTACGTGATGTATCATGCGCCCGATCATTTTTTCCGAGGAGCTTATTCGTCCGGTGACCGGTTATGCAAACTTTGCCAAAATTGTCATCCAAGGCAAGGGACAGGGAATAAGGCTAAAAACAGCCGAAGCCGTGTGTAATTTTCTATAAGCTTAGCTTAGTTGTAAGGTGGGCAACTATTTCAGATCATCTGAGCAGAAACACTATGTACTGCGAGGTGTCCTTTAAGGCCCTTTTAGTGAGAGTGCCTCAAAATCGTGCGATCACGTCGCGTTTTCGGCCGACGCATAGCTTAAGTTGGATTTTTGAAGCGCCAAAATGTAGTGTCAGTACGCGCACACATTTGGCACAAGACGCACCAATCTGACGCAAAACGTCGGAGCGCAGCGTTAAAGGCAGTCTCCAGCGGTAACGGCTGACGAGGTCTACAGGAGAGGTATCCAACCTCGAATGTACATTTGTACACCTCAAAATAGGCCTCAAAATGGAAATTTCTGATCAGTACAACGTAGGACCTAGTCATTACTGCAAAGAAAATTCCTGTTAACATTTTTGAGGCAAACTTCGAGGTTATGTACATTCGAGGTTGAGTATATCTCCTGTACTTGTACGTCAGGTGCATGAACGCCACGGAGATGTTACCGACCGCACTTCTTTCCCGAATTTAACCATAGACGTGTTACCTTAAACACTTCCGCTATAGCGCACAAATACAGAAAAAGTCAAAGCCAAACTCGGCTGGATTTCACACCACGAGCCTATTAGCTTGCAATCCCTTAACTTTGCAATTCAGCGGGCGATTTCCTTTTGAATTTTGAGCAGTGCCATCTGTTATCGGTATAGTATTTGCGAATGATCAACGTTGCAAATTAACATCCGAGTTCGGTAGGGTTAGTATATGCTCTCGCTCTGTTGCTAGGTCTGAAGCAAGTCTTGAGACTTATCAGTCATCCGTGTGTATTCATTAGCGCTTGGCGGGGTGAGAAAGCGAACAACATTACAAGATGCCGGGACGAAGTCAGCTAGGCCTACTACCATTTGAACGGTAGGTCCTTGAAACTTTTGCAGATTTCTAAGGGGAGAGTCGAAGCGTAGAGGAAATTCTGTTTTAGTGGGTGCCTAGCGCAGGGTAACCGGCGTTTGGCATAGTCTGTGGGTATTGGGTATGCACAACATTTGGTATAGTCCATCCAAAAATCAGGGACTTGTGGTAGATGAGACCAAAATTCGCAGACGCTGGTTAGAACAGCAAGGTAGACTGTACGCTACGGAAAGGTCACGTTGGACCGTTTTTTTTTTTTTGAAAATACTTCCACCTTCGGTTACCGGAAACCGCAGATTTCGCGATTGTAATTTCTAATCAATGTAAAGGTCTTCGTTCTCTCTCCCGTTGAAATATCCATTCATTTCTAAAGGCATTCGGTTACTGACAATTTATAGCCTACAGTGAATATAATGGATCAGTGTTTAGTTTAATGTTTATAATACGGCCGGATGAAAGCTGACCACGGGGGCACAGGAATGGTTTCGGTCGTCGCATTTTAAACAAGCTTGTTCTCATTAGTTTACCGGATGTGTAATGTTCAGGCAACAGAAGCAGCAACTGGCAAGAAACGTAACAGTAACCTAGATGAAGTTTTGTTCCAGTATTTCAAGACCCGCGTCTCATTTCAAGTCATTCTAACACAAGCCTTCTAAACCTATCGTCACTGCCAGATTACTAAATAGGCAGGTAGGAACATTGATCTCATCATGAAAGAAAATTACAATCAAGCTTTACAATCATTACATTTCCAAGAGACATTTCCAAAGGGTCACGAGATTTCGACCTCCTAGGAACTTTTACAGGCTTTAATCCGGCACTGTAGGGCATCTTGTATTTTCGGTCATATTCTCCAGCGGTTTTGAAGGTAGCCTACCCGAAACAGACCAAAGGGTCTCAGAAAAGATACGATCGCGCAACAGCCAAGACCAGTCAAATATCGCTAGGGTGGAACCAAGAATAAATAAGGGAGAGAATTGAGAACTCGCATAACCTTGATGTCAGCAAGCTACGTTTCCTTCTAGCCGGCATTATTTACTGGGGGTGGAGACTGGGTGGGGCTTCGCGTGTTGCCTCTTGCAGTATTCAGCGTTCTCCTGAGCAAAAGTGATGAAGCAGCCAGAAAAGGCGGGAAGTTCAAACAGTGCTGATTTCTGCGGATTAGGCTACACAAATGAAAACGACTTTCAATCGGGTCAGATTTCCAATAAGGTGCTTATTTTATCGCGACCTTTCACAAAGACGATGAGCCCAAGGGAATGCGGCATTTGATGACTCAGGGAGCAATTAGGAGCAAACGTTGAGGCACTTGAGGCAATGACCTAACACGCCGTCTTTGGTCCAGATCAATAGGATTGGTGCTGGATTGGTGTGAACGTTAGTAATTTTATTTTAGTCTTCTCAGGACTGTAAAGCATCGCTTGTAGAAAAGGTATGGACAACTAAAGGTATTTAGCTGGCAAAAATGTACTGAATGAGTTATTATGTTTTGTTTTTAAATTGTGCTCTCTAGTCTCAACGCAAAATTAAGCTCATATCATTTCTCGTACAGTTGCGACAAACAGTTGACTAGAAATATTTCAAATTAATATTTGCTGATTATGAGAAATCCAAAACGTCCCATTTGTGATAATAACTTATTATTCTTGGTCAAAATGTATATGATTATCTCGGGTGGTTTATCTATACTGTTATCATGTCATTATCTATGCTATTATTAGTCTGTTATTTCGTCATCGTTTTTTTTTCAATATCATGTTCTTTCATCATTCAAATTTGAATTTTAGGCATAAATGGCGAAATGTACTCAAAGAGAAATTGTTTTGTTTTGTTTTAAGTTGTATTCACTACACAAAATTTAGTTCATACCATTTTCTCGGATAGTTGCGAAAAACAATAAATCCTAGTCTTACACTAATAACTAATTACTGGAAATGATACGGACATGTACACTCAGGATCTGCCTGAGGGATTAAATGAATATTTGTGTATGAAAAAAAAAGAGTGAATTGTTCTTCTCACTTCTCCAGCGACGGATATTCTAACTGACTTTCTAAGCCTAGAGTAAAACATTTGGTAGTACGTCCCTTCCTTTCTTTAAACTTGAACTTTCAGTCCAAATTGCTGTCGGTCCTTTTCTGCCTTTATTTTTGTCTTCTAAATTCTCCCCTTCTTCATTCTTGGTATAATCCTCGGAAATCAGCAGTGTTTGAAAATTCCCGCCTTTTCTGACTGCTTCATCACTTTTGCTCTGGAGGTAACACCTAATACTGCAAGAGGCAACACGCGAAGCCCCACCCAGGCTCCACCCCCGGTTTTTTAAACCGGCTAGAAAGGAAACCAGCTTGAGTCGAGTCTTCTCAATTCTCTCCCTTATTTATTCTTGGTGGAACAAAAATATCGTACGTGATTTGACAGTGCTCCGCATCTCCCGACCTGGCCTCCAAATGCAAATGTCGTGCATAGGAATCGGTCGGTAGTGCGAGTTCCAGAAGAGAAGTAGACAGTATGATCTTTTTATCATACTTTGTATCATATAGTGTTGTCATATTGACGTGTATTGACGTATTTTACGCAAAATGGCTTTTTCTTTTCTTCTTTCTTGCTTTGAATGAACTCAGAACCTTGCTTTCCTTTTATATTTTCCAACCCTGAAAACTCCTATTTTCAAACTTTCCTTATTTCACCAAAACTTTCTCATATATAAGAAGATCACAGATCCTGTTTCCTCTAAGTTTGCAAAACGGGGGCAAGCACAGTTTTCAGTAGCCTACAGGAGGGGTACCTGACCTCGTTTTTACGCAACCTCGAATTTTGCCGCGAAAATATTAAAATGAAAGTTCAGTGCTATCCTGACAGTCAAGAAGCAAAATCTGAATTTTTTTTTCAACAGTTATGTCCCAAAATATTACAATTATTTGTCTTTTCTTTGTTTTGAACCTGAACCTTATTACCTCTATCTTTTTCATCACTTTGCAAGCAATCTGACCTCGTGTAAAAATGGTGAAACTATTTGAAAAGAAAATTATATTTAACTGGAAATATTGAAGTAAAATTTATATCCCCAACATGTAAACCATTCTATTAGCTTCACTCTAGTATTTTTGTCATGTTTTTTAGTTCCTTTTTAAGCCAGATATATCTCACTAAAAAAAGATTTCTCTGGAAATTTGAAATCTTGTCTGAGGTTGGGTACCTCTCCTGTACTACCATATTTTTTCGTTTTCTTTTCTGCCGAAGGCCGCAAAACTTAGAGGTTTCTTTTGATAATCCTTGCAATTTTTGTAAAACTGAAGTGTTCCTTGGGATTTTGGTCCAAACAAATTTCTGGCGTTTTTCGAGATGTCGAGTGTTTCGAGAATTTCGAATGTTTTTCATAGACCGGGTGATTTTTTAGACCACGCTTTGGCAACAATGAAATGACCACACGTAGCCTACGGCGTGTTCTTTGTTAAACTTCATTCAACCCCTCAGAAGAATCTAAACCTCGATCTAAACCAGACCGTGCTTCACGAGTCAACCAATACAGCTGCCGGTCCTGTTGACCTGAGTAGGGAGGTATGTTACTTCGGACGTCGCCTAACTCAACTTTGAACGACTCCGGAAGAAACGATGAAATTCAAGCCAACCAAATAGGCTATGTATGCAAAGAACCGATAGCAAACAAGTAAAATATTTTTATTATTTTTTCTTTTTTACTCAAGTTGTTTCTGAACCCTCTTCTCGCCAGGTTACGACGTCCAAAGAATTGCAATACTTCTGCATTACTTCGTGGTAGTCTGAAGTCTCCCAACAGAAGAAATACAATTCAGAATTAAATATCGAATCAGATGAATGAAATCGGATTTCATTCTCGTGTCAAAAGAAAGCTGAAATATTTGATAGTACGTTCTTAATTCATCATCATCATTTGAATATTTTAGAGGCAAAAACAAAACGAAGGTGGCCTAGAAGTTAGAGAAGCGTACCTCTACTATACCTGATCAAATACGATAGAGAATACTTCTAGTAGGTTTATGATCAGCAGAAACATAAAATAACCAAATATTATGCCAAATGTTCGAATGTGTCGCCACGCGTTTCGCGAAAGCGCTGTTTCATATTTTCGAGGTGTGCCCAAGCGCGGAAGTTGACATTCAGCGGCGCGTGATCGCTTGGATAAATGGGGGGCTAATCACACATTATCAAAGTTCTTTGTTGCGACTAAGTCGCTCGGGGATGGTAGTTTATCTTCCGTTAGGTCCTAAATTGTATAAGCCTGTGGTGCAAACCGCAGATTTGGTTCACGCACTAAGTAGGCTATGCGTCAATGCCCAAGTATATTCATATATGTAGCCTACTGAAAAACTCGAAGGCCATAAAGAGCCTTATACACTACAAATAAACAAATATCACACAAAGAAACAATACTTAAAGTGCTTTCTGCACAAAATTAGCAAAATAAACAATTGCTCGCCGTTCCCACAAAACAGTGAACCCCCGAAATGCCAGAGCTTTGGCACCTAACGTGAACAAAATTGAAATTTTCTCGCTATGAACATATCCATGGCGCAGATACGTGGTCAGGTTTTTTCTGCATTTGTTTCATAAAGTAAACAAATTTTAAACTTTTCGTTCGGAACTAATTATGGTGTCAAGCCAAGTATTATGGCTAAAATTCCAGTCCGTAAGTGACCGATCAAGATCGTTTGTCCGAGTCACCTTTCAAGCTGCAGGCAAGTCATTTTGTCGTTCGGGATTCCCTGAGGAGCTCCTCAATTTAACTCAGAAGGTTGGGTAAATTCAGAACACTAACAAGAAAACAAGGCAGGGGTGTCAAAGCATAGACAAAGTGGTGATTACGCCAGGCCCTTTTCATACAACCCTAACTGATAAGTGACAGATCCGTGTTAAGAGACTGTAAGGGTTGAACAGAAGGGAAGGTAAACCGAGCGAATGACACACAGAGTGGAATGTGAAATTCCCTGACTAAAAAGAATGGGGCCCCTGCTACAGGTTGATTAACCTGGAGTCAAAATTTCGCCATCAACACGAACATTTACTACCGGAAAATGGGACGACGAAGCTTCCAAACAGCATCATTATTTTTTAATGATCGAACTATGAATTTTACACCTGAATCGGTGTAAATCTGAAATCGTCCGGAGACCCGGAACCGAGTTCAACAAGCGCTAGCGGGCAAGAGAAGCAGACCATGGACACGCTTGCGAATCCGAAACAGTGGCCATATGATACAAAATAATAATAATTGTACTTGAAAAGGCTATTTAGGCTACACGTACAAGTTTAAAGTTATTAGTACACAAAACACGTAAATATCCCTAAAACTAATCAATAAAAAGTTAACTGAATCCTAATGCTCTATTTACAAATCTGCAAACCTTTCTTATAGATTGGGTGATCGAGTCGTCCTTTTTATCGATATTTTGGTAAGAAACTATCTGGATCCAGTTTTTCGTGTAAATTGTACATGCTATTTTACCATTCCATGTCTTACCCATGTGAGACTTGCATTTGAAAATACCAACGGGGCCCGGAACGACGCCGCTGCTCACCACAAGGTTTCCGCTAACTGACAGAATCGAACGGGTGAAACCGGTGTCGCCTTGTCAAAATAATTCGCCGCGACGTTTCAGCGTCATGTTGACTTGTTAACGTGCCATCTAGCGAATAGCGTTCACGTTCTGTGGGCGCTTTGCTTCAGACAGAAAAAAAGGGGATAAAACACATTGGGAATGACGTAAACTCAACTGACAAGGCTTCTGTGTCGTGATCTTTCCCTGTAAACGATCCCCAGAAATGATAGCCGTCACAACACTCTTGGCTTCTTTGGACCACGATCTGCGTTTTAGGGCTTCGCGTACGAATTTGAAAGTTGGAGAGTCTTATCTTTAGTTTCAGTTAAGGCATTTCGAGCGAAGCAGGCTGCGTAAGAATGTGTATTTATGGGTAGTGTTGCATGCCACTGTAGAAGGTAGGCAAGCGTGCATGTTTACTTCTTGTCAAGTCTTGTATCTACAGATGGTCCAAGCGATTGAAAAAGCATGAATTTACTAACTTTTCAAGATTCCTTTCTGGCTGAGTGCCCCCCCCCCCCCCCAGGCGAAATCCGGTCGTCATTGTGGTAATGCTTCTACCCTAATTCTCAACCCATCATTATTACAATACAAATTTTACAACCCATCATTATTACAATCTCTGTTTGGTTAAAGTGGTTAAATCGAAAGCACTTTAGCTTTCCTGTGTCTACATCAACCCCATCCAAATCGCCAGTTCAAATCAGAACTGAGTACGACCGTGGGGCCATCTAGTGGGACGATCCCGAAGCGCCCACACGGACAAGCTCAGAATAGATGCTCAAAAAGAAATTAGATAAAAGGAAACACATTTACCCGGATTGTGAACAAAAACTAAACTAATACAGCTATATATTTTGTCGTCATCTGCCCGTGAAATTACGCATTTATTTTTATCCAACTCGTTCGCTTAAAGGACACCTGAACAATGAAACCATACTTGAACACACCATGGAGAATGCATTTACAGACATGGCCACGGAGAGCACTCTTCTCCTGAGCGTGACGTTTTCAAAACAGGGATGTTCGTTTCTGGAGGTTTGCACATGCAGACTTCAAGACAAAAAGCGCAATTCATTCAAATCTTGTACAGCGCTGGCCGGATCGGATTGGAATTTCTTCTATCTATACGTTTGGGCTTAATTGGTTAAAAAATATTCCAGAAGAAGGGTTGATTGGAGACGTTTGTTCATTTCTAAAATTGTTCGGTACTGAAATAAGAACAAATGCAAAATGGAGCAAAAATCATAGCCGGGAAACACTATTTCGTATTTGGATTGGGTTTTCTGCAGGCAATGTTAACGGAAGTCATACAGATAGGGATGGTACTTGGTACTCTTCATTCAGGTGTCCTTTAAAGTTCGAACAGTTTGTTGAGATACTTCGTGCGGTGCAAAAAATGAAAAAAAGAATCAAGAAGAAATAAGGGCCAGTATTTCTAAATACAGCTGAGATCTGATAAATTCGGCATAATGTAAACGTATCGTTTTGCAGTAACAGTTGCTTGGTATGGGTCTTGGTGTTTGTTCGAGGACCGTTCGAAGTTAGGCGACGTTCCAAATAACACCCCTGTACTGTAAACCCCCCCATCACCAGAGAAATTATCTTGAAAGAGAGTAGAAATCAAAACATCCACAACTACGTATCACTTGATGCGCAGTTGAGCTAGTCATCAAATTAGCCTACCACTCCTTCAGGATGTTTCACGACATTGCTGGTCATTCGCTGTGAAAGAAGGCTAGGTTTACGATGTATTTTCGCATTCAGCCTACTTAGGTGGGTTCAAAACGAATTTCTAAAAGTTTTACTATTTTTATATTTTTTTTTGCTATTACTAAATTGTTCGACGATGTAGTAACGAAATCAGAGTATTTGACGAGAAGAAAAAAATTGCTACCGTAAAAAATATTCTTTGAAGAAGAAAAGATTAACTGATCGATTGAAATTCACTGAAAATTACTTTTCTAGGTCTCAGAGCGAGAACGGCATGGATAAACCAATGGATAAGAAAGCATTCCGGAAAGAACGAAAAACACTCCGAAAACTGAAGCAGGATCAACTACGCGGACTTTCAACCGAAGACGTGAATGAAATCCCACCAGAACCGGAATCCACGACTAAAGTTCGCAGTCCACTTTCAAACATAATCCAAAAGGACAAGAGGAACGGTGAGGATAAAAACGGACTGAAGGAGAGGAAAAGGCTTGACCGACTGGAATCAGAAGAGGATGAAGATAAAAGAAAGTCGAATAGCTTAACGAGGCTATTCGGAAAAATGAAGAAACAGAAAGATAAAGAGGTGAAAGATGACGAGGAGGCGGAATATGCATCGCCAACGGAATCCCTGATGTCGGAATGCTCCAGTTCCGGATACTTCACCCCTTTACCACCATCATCAGACTACGAGACACCTGCCTCCCCCTCTATGGCAGAAGATCAGTCCGACGGAGACTCTGGATGCCGTCGAACAGATCTTGACCCTACCATGGTAGGCAATGCCTCCACATCTTCGTCTTTACAAGACCTTCTTGGCGATACAACCATTACCGACCTTCCGGAATCCTCCAAAGTCTACTTTTTCGGTCCCAGCATCACCAAAATTGCAGAGACTGACGGACGGCTAATTGAGCCGGAAGAGATTGTCCTTAAGTCGGGAGAAAACAGGATTTTGGACAAGGCGTACATCTACAAGAGTGACCCTTTGCCAAGGGAAAGCCCTGACGAGAGTTTGCAGGACGAAGGTGGTCCAAGGGATTTCGAGTCCTCCAGTGGAACATTACCAAACAACGGTCAGTCCGAATCCCATAACGGATTCAAGGAAGGTGCGGCCGAATCGTCTCTTCTACCCAGCATTGAAGACGCAGACAATCATGACCGTGTGAAAAACCTGGAGCGACCTATCGACGCGGACTCGGACGACAGCAACACATCGAACCGTTCGACGAGTGACACGATCAAAGAAGTTGTCGACAGCTTCAGCGATAACACTAAGCCAGCCCGACCAAGTTCCATCGACTTTGTGGGGAAACCTTTGTCCACTCAAGTCAACGGGACCCACAAGCCGATCGACGATTCGGGGCTTCTTGAGTCATCGTCTGCGTTGAAGGGCAATTTGCCCGCTCAAGTCAACGGCACCCACGAGCAGACCGACGCTCTAGGGCTTCCAGAATCATCGCCTAAGATGGAAATAGAAGCCCTCCAAAAGCAAGAGCTTTCCAGATCAGCTCCAGTTTCACCCCAGGCTAGCTTGGAAGCGGTACAGTCCAAGGGATCCAGCATCTCGTCCTTACTGGAGTCTCAGGTTTCACACACGGACTCCGACACCGCCCTACACGAGCCGGAAACGGAACGGAAACCATTCATACTCTCCGGACCGAAACCCTATCAGCGGGAGAAGCGAAAGTTAGACCTTCCAGTAGCGCCCAAGGATTCACTGCCATTTCCGATCAGCATTGAGGCGAAGCCGGAGGGTCTTTCACCACCTCCTCCATCACCAGCTAGTTCGACACTTAACTTGGTGGCGAAGGAACCAGTGAGGAGCACAACAGTGGCTCCGGAAACCAGTTTGCGGCAGAGGAGAGACTCGGCAGGGAAGGCACTGCCACCTGTCCCTGTACTAGGCAAGCAAAGTTCCAAGGAGCGCAAAGCCATGCTGGATTCGGATAGTTTGGCGAAGCCGATGAGCCCGGAGTTTTTGGTAAGTTACAGACTGACAAAATGATGTTTTGGGATGTGACAGCGTTGGTTTTCTGCTTCCGTCTTAATTGTCTTACTATTTTCTTTCTTTGTTTCGTTGTCCTTTTCTTTATTTTTTAGCTTGTTCGATTTCATTTAGCATTATCCCGCTAGCTTTTTTTGGGATCCCAAAACGGAAGTGGAGGGATACCTATGACATCGCAAAAGTTGTCTGTTTGTCCGTCCTTCCGTCTGTAAGCACGATAACTCTCGAAGGGAATGATATATTTTGATGAAACTTGGTGGGAGGATCGTTTGGGTCAAGGGAAAGGTTGAGTTCGTAGATTGGCTCTGTAGCCCTACATTTAGGGTGGGGGTTCAAATTAAGGGACAAACAAAATATTTTTAAACAGCTAATGAGATAGTCGTTTATGGGGTAAGATGACATGCTGAACACGAATATGAAAACCATTTTCTCGCCGGACAAGTAGTTCGCCCGGAATCCGGCCAAAACCGGAAAGTTTGTTAAAAATGAAAGTTTTATTAGAAGTTGATTAGATGTTCGATTTAGGGGTAAGAAGGCATAATCTTTTCTACCCCAACAAGTACTTCGCCCGGAATCCGGCCCAAACCGGAAAATTTGTTAAATTATTTGTAGTTGATTAGATGTCCGATTTAGAGGTAACAAGAGATGCTGAATCCGTATATGACAATCAATTTTTAGCCGGGCATATAGTTCGTCCGGAATCCGGTTGAAACAGGAAAATTTGTTATAAGTTGGATTTGTATTTGAAGTTGATTAGATGTTGGATATAGGGGTAAGGAGATACGCTGAATTCGTTTTTGAGCTTTATTTTTTCGCCGGACAAGTAGTTACGGAATTTTGCCGAAACCGGAAAATTCGCAGAACTAAGGCAGGATCGTTTCGATTGGCTTATAGGGGTAAACACACATGCTGAATTCATATCTGAACTTGGTTTTCTTAGATGATTAGCTATTTGGCCTTAATGTGTTCCTAAATTTTAAGAGTAAAAATGTTCAAGGAGTCTGGCAAAGAGAAACCTAATTGTCTGGATCAAACATTGAAAGCAAAGCGAAAATACCGCGCAAAGACTCAGGGAAAGCCCTGAATATATACAACTTTAAGATGAAATATAGCTGTATGAATTCAACTCTCCAAGATCACTTTTCACTCGTGTCATGGATTCTTTTTCCAGAACAATTCGCTTCGCTTTCCCAAAACAAGCGGAGCGCCAAACAGCTCTGGAAAGTGAAACGAGTTTAAAGCTGCGTTTTTTGGGGTGTAGTCACTGTTGTTTGACGTACTTCGTTTTAGTTATGCCAGTACAAGGTAAACTTTTTGGACGAACTAAGAAAACAAAAGTGAAACTCCGCAGAAACTACACCCAATAAAACACGACTTAAGCCGAGGCCGCAAAAACAGCCGGCACATAAAATAGCGCATGTTTTCCAGACCGTAAGAATCGCCTTCCCCGATCTACGCTGCCCTGGAATTGCGTATATACAAACAAAATCCAGACCGTCTAAAATGACGCCGATTAGTCATAATGTCGCCATTCGAACGGGGCAAACTTGAAGTAAACAACCATTAATGTTTAAATAAGATATGATGGCCTCCGACGCGAATGAGAATACTGACATCACTCGGAATTTTCAGCATAATCTTTGACCGTTAAAACAAGCTCTGAGTAAGAGTGGCCCGTCCTGTCGTTCAGTGCAAGGATTCGGAAACTGGGAAGGGACGAAATTAAATATATAATTGAAATTAGGGCAGACAGTTTATCGCTTGGGGCTAAGAGATAATATATTGGTAAGGGAAAAGGGAAGAGCGGTCCTTACTTTTGTCCTATGTATGGTAGGGATGAAGAGAGTGGGATGTATTTAACGAGGTATTTAATGTGCGAGTGCGAGGAGGTGAGTTTGTGTGGAAGGGAGATGTAGTGTTTTTAATGAAAGAGGAATGTTTTAGGTGTGCTTACAATTTGAAACGTAACATGAGGTGTGCGATGGGTCATAGAACAAGGTTCCTAGATTAATGGGGATTAGGGTTAGTAGTGTTAGGATTAGTGGTGTTCATTTTTTTTTTACATGGCCTTCGGACCTTTTGCGTAGTAAATTATATCATATAAGGAAAATGGCCCAGAATAACAAGACCAAAGGTTTCGATGGGATCCAAAAATCTTATATTTACTCGAACTCTTGATCCAGTAAATCGGGTTTTGTAGCTTTCCTGTCTTCACCAAATCCGTAATCATATTGTTATTCCCCAGCTCATATAACCCAGACTCGGGTCAGATTACGACCGGAATACCAATGCTAGTCGAAACTATCCCCATCCAACATGTTCTTTGTGTATATACCACCTTGTTAATTTTATCGGAGGATTTGTTAATTCCGATTATTTCCGATTCCGATCGTCCCATTTACCCGGTAGTAAGACGAAGCAAGTAGTTCGATTCAGTCCTATTATCTTTATACCGACATAGGGATTTGTTAGAAATGTAAAATTAAATTAAATTTTATTTATAACCCGTCTAGGTAAAGACGGAGTATAGTAAAAGATAAAAAGAGAGAAACACACCAACAACAACCAAAGTAATTAACATTCACTAAACCGGAACATCATGGAGCTCCATGGGTGGTGACAATTTTCCTTCATCTTTTTGATGGATCTCAGGACAGCCGCAGACGGATCCGCTATGTGGAACTTTTCAATGAGATGGCTGTTCCTTGTCCAGGGGGGGAGGCGTAGCAAATATTTGGAAAACCGAAAGAAAATGGAACGAATTTGACGAAGATTTTCGTTGCTGAAGACGGCCCAGAAAGGGGAAAGATACAAAACGTGTGGAAGAGCAGTGGCATTGTAGGAGTAGGCAAGAATCTTTCGGTTAAATCGCAACTTCCCGGAAACGATACGGGCATAAGCTCCACTGATGCGCTTCAGCAAATGGGTTAAAAAAGAATAAAAGTGCTGTTTTCTCACGGATTAAGGCTAGACGACTGATCAGCTGAGAAAAGAAAGAATTTAATATGAGTTTAACATGCATATTTGCCTTCAAATCAAAGCTCTAGACTGCTTCAGAATTAACTTTCACTTTTACCAAATTTCTGGATTGCAGAATTCCGGACAAATTCCTTGTGCTTTGAATAAATGAAGTTCAGATACAGGTTCATCATTTATCTTTACTCCTAAACCGGATATCTGACCGACTTCGAAGGAATTTCATTCAAGTAAACAAAAAAATACTTGAAGGAAATTCCGGTTTTGGCCGGATTCCGGGCGAACAGCTGATCGGTCAAGGACACGAAGTTCAAAAATGGACTCAGCATGTCCCCTTACCCCTATATCGAATCCTTAATCGAGCTTAGAAAATGACTTTTAACTGCATAAAATTTCCGCTTTTGGACGGATTCCGGATGGACTACTTGTACCGCAAGAAAATAATGTTCAAAACTGGATTCAGCATGTCTCCTTACCCTAGCACCGAATATCCAATCGACTTCAGAAACAACTTTTAACTTCTACCAAATTTCTGTTTTTTGCCGGATTCCGGCTGAACTGTTTGTCCAGCAGGAAAAAGAAGTTCAGATATAGATTCAACATGTCATCTTACCCCTAAAACGACCTCTCATTAGCTTCAAAACATAGTTTATTTCATCCCTTAATTTGACACCTCCTCCCCCACCTCCAAATATAGGGCTACAGGGCTCATCTACGAACTTGACCTGTACTTAGACCCAATGGATCCTCATACCAAGTTTGAAGAAACTATCTCTACCCCTTCGAGAGTTATCGTGCTGACAGACGGACAACTTTTACGAAGTCATAGGTATCCCTCCACTTACGTTTTGGGATCCCAAAACCGGCCCGTCCTCTCATTCATTTCAGGATTTCGGGAACTGGCTTTTTTGTATTATTATTACCTAAAATCCCTCATGTTTTTGCCATTTTGAGTGAAAGGACCCCTCTAACCTATGAATCTAATTCGCCCCAGTTCCAGAATCGTACCACCAATTCTTGTTTCCTGAAATCCGCGTTTCACAGGTGTATTCTATCCCCTGATTGGCGTTACACTGAATTCTCGCTTGCAGTGTTTACCTCCTTATGCTACCGATCGTTGTATTCAAGAAGCTCATTGGTCAGAATACATGTTACGCAAATTTTGCCGCGTTTGTCATCCAAGGCAAGGGGACCGAAGAGGGGCTTGACACAATAAAAGCCTTGTGTAATTTGGTGTAGTTTTAAAACCTTTTGAAGTAGTCAGTTTATCTTAGAACATCCTAGCAGACACTATGTGGTGCGAGGTGCTATAAGTGTTTTATTTTCATATATCGCGAGATTGCTGTTGCTAGACTCACCAACTCGTTGAAATTTACAGCAAACACTTTAGCTGTGTAGAAAATATGACCCAAAGCATGAGCGACCCTTCCTCCAAGGCTAAACATCAGTTTAAGGGTTAGAAAAATGCACACTTCTTTCAATGAAAATGCTACGAGTTGATTCTTGTGTTTTTGTAGGTCTAGTCTTATACTCGTCAGTTTTGAATGGTGATAAACAATAATGAGGATAATAATGTTACTTTTGTTCCACGTTTGGTCTCACTTTTTCATGGAACGCCTTCCCTGCTGAAAGCTCCTGGGTTCTCGCGAATTAAGCATAATCTACTGTGAGCCAAAAAAAAAACGTAGGACAATACTGCAGGGAAATCGTTACAGTGGTATGCCCTTGGCAGTTGTGAGCGATTGTGGATTGATCCCTAGACTATGAATATCTGTTTTACAGGGCAGCGAGAAGCAGGAACACCTTTACAAGGTACTCGTGATTGGCGAGCTATCGACAGGAAAGACTTCAATTATCAAGCGATACGTTCACGAGTTCTTCTCTCAACACTACAGAGCAACCATTGGCGTCGACTTCGCGCTTAAAGTCCTGCACTGGAACGAAAATACGATAATCCGGCTGCAGCTGTGGGATATCGCAGGTAAGCGTGGTACCCCCCCCCCCCCCATTCTGTTGCATATCCGATATAGGGCTGAAAATACACGCTGAATCCACAGCTGAAGTTTGTTTCGCGCCGGAAGAGTAGTCAGTCCGGAATCCAGCAAGACCAGGACATTTTTTCTAGCGAAAGTTTTGTCCGAAATCGGTTCGAGTTTCGAAATAGGGTTAGAAAACACGCTGGATCAGGTTATTTTAATTTTTTCCCCGACCGATATTTGACCGGAATCCGGCAAAATCCGGATTTTATAACTGCTATAGGCTACTAATGCTTATACTGTATACTTATAACTGCTTGATCAAGCGGTTCAGAGTATCGATAGTGGGGTAAGCTGACATGTTGAATCGATCTGTCTGCTATGTTTTCCTGCTTGGTTGATCCTACCGACGGGATCCGTGAAAAGAGAGAATTCGGAAAACAAAAAACAGAAAGGAATTACCTGATGGATCTGAAAATCTATAAGACCCGGTAGTGTGGAACGGAGAAGTCCGATAACTACTCCCCTTTGTGATACCATCAAAACCTTTGGTCTTGTTTTATATGGATTTCATGTCGTCAGCTAGGCAAACTAGAGTATTTTGCGACATGCCTGCTGGCATGGATCGGACAGACCTTTGATAAATTTTATCGGAGCTCACGGATTGCAGTTATATCTTCGACGTTCCTTCCACCTCTATTCCTTTCCCAGGAATCTGTTAATGTCAGCTAGGTGGCAGTCCCCGCCGGCTTTAAACTGCTTCACGGTTTCTGCGTTCACACAGAGATTACTGTTAAGATTAAGTTCAAAAATGGATTCAGCCTGTCTCCTTGCCCCGATACCGAATCTCTAATCGATTTCAGAAACAAGTTTGAGCTTCAAACAAATTTCCAGTTTCGGCCGAATTCGTGATGAACCATTTGTCCAGCAAGAAAAATAAGTTCAGATATGGATTCAGGGACCTCTTTACCCCCTCAATGAATATCTTATTAGCTTATAAAACATATATGTTTTTACCGTAAATTCGAAACCCCACCTCTGCCTCTAGAGAAAGAACTAAAGGACCCATCTACGAACTTGACCTTTAATTTACCAGTGAATCCTCATTGAACAACATCCTCGCTTGAACAACATATTTCCTCGTTTGAACAATATATATCAACCCCTTCGACCTTCGATTACATTAGATCTCTCCGACGTCCATACAATAAACAAAGAATGTCGTCATCCACGCGCAGAGCTATACTGGTTTGAGAATAAAGGGCCCGTAGGGAAAAAAGGTACCCGGATTCCCGTAAAGGTGTCCGGAATTTTGGAACAACATTCCGGGCACGGAAAACGTAACGGAAATCCCGCCTGGGGAGTCTTGTTTCCTGGAATTCCGCAGTTTAACGTGGAATTCCTGTCAAACCGCGGAATTCCGGGACGTTTTCCGTGCCCGGAATGTTGTTCCAAAACTCCGGACACCTTTACGGGAATCCGGGTACCTTTTTTCCCTACGGGGGGTAGGGACTGCTATAGCTGAAAATTGTTCGACAAATTTTGTGTCCGGTTTTCACCGGATTCCGGGTGAACCACTTGTCCGGCGAGAAAATAATTTTCATATTCGGATTCAGCATGTCTCCTTACCCCAAAATCAACTATCTCAAAAGCTTTTAAAAAATATTTTTTTTTGCCCCTTAATTTGAAACCCCTCCCCCACCCTTAAATACAGGGCTACAGAGCCCATCTACGAACTCGACTTTTCCCTTGACCCAAAGGACCCTCCCGCCAAGTTTCATCAAAATATCTCATTCCCTTCGATAGTTATCGTGCTTACAGACGGACAACTTTTGCGATGTCACAGGCATCTCTCCACTTACGTTTTGGGGTCCCAAAAAGAGATAGTTCATTGGCAAGGGAATTAACCGTCTCATTTATTATTTGATGTTTTGTAAGGTTGGATTCGAATCCTCAATATGAAACTGTGGATTCGGATTCGAATCCCTTCGTCGGATTCGCCCATCTCTGCGTACACAACGGTGATGATTCGAACAGTTCACATTCTATAGCTTTGCTTTATTTTTTTTAATTCCATCTTGCTTTATTCTTGTAATTCCATCTTCCTGTATTGTTAAAGAATCTTTCAAATAAACTCATCTCTGTACATTTTCAGGTCAAGAGCGGTTTAACAACATGACTCGAGTCTACTACAAAGAAGCTGTTGGCGCATTTATTGTGTTTGACGTTACGAGGGCAGCTACGTTTGAAGCCGTTGCAAAGTGGAAGCAAGATCTTGATTCGAAAGTTCAGCTACCAGATGGCACTCCTATCCCTTGTGTTCTCCTAGCGAATAAGGTAGGTCTAACTTGCTCACGATTACGTAGTTACTAAAGCTACCACCGTCGATTCAAACATTCCCCCCCCCCAATGTTGTCGGCCAGTCGCTAAAATATAACTGAGTCGGCGCGAAGCAACGCGAATTTTCGTAAAAAGATTTGTCTTCAAAACAGACGGTTTTTCGTAAAAATAGTTGATTTTTTCATAAAAACAGGCCGTTTTTCTTAAAATCAGTCGATTTTTCGTCAAAACAGTGTTTTATTTCTTAAAAACAGTCGGTATCACCAATCGTGTTAGGCTTTAATGGTCAATCACAGACATCCCCATGGCTACTAACATTAGAAGATTGGAACCAACTCATACAGGCTACTGACTTAAATTAGAGACCTACTACGGAAACTACACCATAACGCTGTTTGTCCTTCGCCGTACTTTGATTGAAGATAAGCTTCGTTACCTTACTCTTACCATCTCCCACCCCCCAAGATAGAGCAAGTAAGGTTGCATCACAATTTTTTCTTAGTTGCCACTGTATATTTTCGACATAGGCCAAAGCCGATTCATCGAAATATCATTCTTGTATGATTGATAAAATTCCAAAGAATACTATCCCCCCCCCCCCGCCCACATCGACAGCTCACCCTAGATAGTCCAACGTTGATCCAATTCACTTTTTTCAGTGTGACCAGCAGAAGGAAGGAATTGCAAATTATCCGGCTAAGCTCGATGAATATTGTCGAGAAAAAGGCTTCATTGGTTGGTATGAAACTTCTGCAAAGGACAACGTAAACATTGATGAAGCTTCTAGATTCCTGGTGACCAAGGTAATCACCTTAAAAGTACTTCCCTTGCAGAGTGACTAGTGCAAGTTCTTGAAGATGGTAATTATTTGGACACCCTGTCAATTCGATATCCGATCTTGATTTACTAATATTTGCCTATGAGGGAACTTTAGCTACTGGTACTTCGATTCTCCGATCTCAGTAAACCATTATTGGCTTATTGCGAACATAAGCTCCTGACATTTTTATTCCCCGATCTCAATATAGTAATATTTGTATATCGGGCAACATAAGCTCCTGACACTTCGATTCCCCGATCTAAAAAAAACATTATTTGCTTATCGGGGAAGATTAGCCCCTGACGCCTGCAATAAATCATTATTTGCTTACGGGGGAGTATCATCTCTAAAAATCGGTGTTTGCTTATCGGGGAATTTTAGATCCTGACACTACGATTCCCTCATCTCAAAATAGATTGTTTGCTTGTGGGGGAATATTAGCTCTGGACGCTTCGATTCCCCGAGTGCTCGGGAAATATTAGTCCAGGGCTCATCAGTTATCCGAGTTCGCGGGGACCACTGACCCTGGGCACATTGATTCCTGATCCATCGGGGACATTAGCTCCTGACGCATCGAATCCCCGAAAAACGGGAACAATAGCGTGTGGAGCACCGATTCCCAGATAAGGAAACGACATACACTGTCCTAAAGTCATACTGTTTGCTTACAGAGGCGTCACGTATGGGGAGGGACCAAGGGCGTCACGACTGGGGGGGGGGGGGTCCGCCAGTAGGTAAGAAATAACCGAGAATTTTTCGTCAAAAACAGTTGATTTTTGTCATGAAAACAGTCTGTTTTTATGGCATTTGCCTTCGGCAACGTGCCATAGATTGATAGATTTATTGCCCAAAAGCCAACACAGGCCATCGCAAAAATACAACTCAAAAGAATAAATGCGAATAATAGCGATCGCAATTTCTGTCCGTCGGTCGGTCGGTTTGTCGGTCCGAGTTTTGCCAGTTTGGGCACTTCCACGTAAGCTAGGACGATGAAACTTGGCAGGCGTATCAGGGACCCCAAATGATTAAGTTGGAAATAGTCACTTTCCCGATCCGAACATCGTGGGGGAACGGAGGGAAGGGGGATCCGGAATATTGAGGAATTTATAACTTTTGAACGGGTGATAGGATTTTAATGATATTTGATATTCGGGGAAGACCTCAAGCCCCAGACGACCCAGTTAGAAATCTGACCGGATCCGGTGACTTTGGGGGGAGCTGGAAGGGAGAAACGCTTTAAGTCGAGGGATTCGGATGAAACTTGGTGTGAAGAACAAGCACAAGTCCTAGATACGTGATTGACATAACTGGACCGGATCCGCTCACTGTGGGGGAGTTGGGGGGGGGGTCCGAATTTCTGGTGATCCTGTGAGTTCGGTGCTTCCTGATGTGCTAGGCCGATGAAAGTTGGCAGGCGTGTCAGGGACCCGATCAGATTGACTTAAGAATAGTCGTTTCCCCGATCCAATCATCTGGGAGGGGAGTGGAGGGAGGGGGAATCCGGAAAAGTTAGGTATTTTAACTTCCGAACGGGTTATCGGATCTTAATGAAACTTGATACATTGAAAGACCTTGTGTCTCAGTTTTAAATCAGGACCGGATCCGGTGACATTAGAGGAAGTTGGAGGAGGGAACCGGAAATCTTGGGAAACGCTTAGAGTGGAGGGTTCGGGATGAAACTTAATGGGAAGAACAAGCACAAGTTTTAGATACGTGAATGGTATAACCGGACCGGATCCAGTCACTGTGGGGGAGTTGGGGGAGGGGGATCCGAATTTCCAGTGATCTCGCGAGTTGGGCATTTTCTGATGTGCTATGACGATGAAACTTGGCAGGGTGTCAGGGATCCCAACAAATTGACTTGAGAATTCCCCGATCCGACCATTTAGGGGGGAGTGGAGGGAGGGGAATCCTGAAAGAGGTATTTTTAACTTTCTAATGGATGATTGTATCTTAATGAAACTTGACATTTAGGTAGATCTCGTGTCTCAGACGTCCCACTTCAAATCCGGACCAGATCCGGTGACTTTCGGGGGAGTTGGAGGGGGGAACCGGAAATATTGGGAAACGCGTATAGAGTGGAGGGATCGGGATGATACTTGGTCGGAAGAACAATCATAAGTCCTAGATACGTCATTAACATAACCGGATCCGATCCGGGCATTGTGGCGAGTTGGGGTTCCGGATTTCTGGCAATACCGCGAGTTCGGTACTTCCTGATGTAGCCTACTAGGACGATGAAGCTTGGCAGGCATACCAGGGCCTCGAACAGACTGACTTGAGAATAGTCGTTTCTCCGATCCGACCATCGTGAGAGGAGTGGAGGGGTGGGGAATCCGGAATCTAGTGGCATGCATAACTTTTGAACGGGTGATCGAATTTGAATGAAAGGCAAGTGGAAAGAAATATTGTCTCAGATGTTCCATGTCAAGTCCGGATCGGATCCGAAACTTGTTGGAGGTTTGGAGGCGGGCACCGGAAAACTCGTGAAACACTTGTACTCGAGGGATTCGATAGGATACGCTCCGATTCCAGTCGAACTTGATGGACGGGAAGAGGAGATGTCAGAGATGCGACTTTTGTGTTTAAGTCGTGTTCGGCCACAGTAGGGGAGTCCCGGAAATTTTGCGGCTCGTAGGCTATAGGGGTCAAAAGAGTGCAGCGGTTTAAATGAGACTTGGATTGTAGAGTAAGCATATGCCCTAGATGACACATTTTACTGTCCGAACCGGATCCGACCACGGTGGGGTACCGGAATCTACCGAAAAATGTTCCGATTTGAGTGAAACTTGATAGGTAGTGAGAGAAGATGCTTAAGCTGATCCATTCACGAGTCCGAGCCACATTCGGCCGCAGTAGGGGCAGTTGGAGGGAGATACCGGAAACGGAAACCGAGTGGCACGTCTAGGGATCAAACCAGTGGGTTTATTGGGCGGAAACTTGGAAGTTACAACAGTCATTTGCCCCAGATGATCCGAGGCGATGCCCGAAATGCACAGACATGAGTGAAACTGCATATTCCGAACCACATTTTTGGATGGCGTGTGTAGTTTGTGACGTTCTCGTCGACTTTGTTGTACTGCCTACTCGTAACAAGTGCCATATGAGCTCGTAGCTCTTGTTCTGAAAATCGGTAGATTTTTCGTCAAAACAGTAGTTTTTTCTGAAAAAGCAGTCGGTAAAAACTACCGGCCAGTCGGTAAATACCTTGCCCCCCCCCCCAAACATTTTGGCTAGTAACGCCTCTGGGAGGGACCCCCTCCCCCGCAATGTTGTCGGCCAGTTGTTTAAAAAAGAACTGAGTTGGCACGAAGTGCGACGATTTTTGTCAAAACATTCAATTTTTTCTTAAAAACAGTCGATTTTTCTCAAAAACTGTTGATTAAATCCTTAAAACAAAACAACCGTTTTGTCTGAAAAAAGTCGGTGCAAATTACCAGCCAGTCGGTAATAATACCTTGCCCCCCCCCCCCACTAAACATTTTGGCTAGTAAGTGCAGTGATTGACCCATGCTGCACCACCCTCAAATTTACTGGATCTTGCTGATGACGTCAAAGAGCTGTTCAGTATAAGGATTTATGGGTTTGAGAGAGTTAAAGCCATGGTAAAAAGTAAAAGGTACAGGATTTATTTATTCCTTTATGATTTGAGGTACCCTACTGTAGTAAAATGTGTTTTTATTTACAAAATATTTCAGATATTGGAGAATGACTGCTGGCAAGAAAATGAAACTGATACAACTAAGGTTACACTGGAAAGACAAAGCAGCAAGAAGGACAAGAAGAGTTCCTGTTGCTAAACATGCATGCGATCGGGAAGAGTGGCAATATATTGTACCTTTCCAAGGGATGGACAAGTTCATCACCTTTGCAGAAGTTAGCATGCTGTAGTGGATAATCCAAGGACTTTAGAATTTTTAGACAATGACAGTGACATGCTGCTTAAGAACAGGCATCCTGAAGTTCTAAGCTGGAGTATATTCTTTACGCCTTCTGGTTAGCAATGGTTATTCAACTGGAATTCTTTTTTAAGACTATATGAATGATTTTTCACTTCCTACTTTGTTGTTTTATTGCTAGGTTTTGATCAAGAAATGGTATGTTCAATTTAGTCGAATTGTGATATTGACAATGCCGATTTTTTACTATAGGCTACTTGTTACGACTTTTGTTTCTTAATTTTAATATATCGAGTTTGAACTTAGCATTCTGATCATGTCCACTTCAATCCAAATCAAAAGACAGGCTTTGGAAATTGAAGAAGACAAGACAGGCCTACTAACCAACTGTCAAACCTGCAAACCAGATTCCTGAAAGTATGTTCAACCATTCTTCAGGTGTATTCTTGCCATTCCCCAGGGGAATCCAGCAGAACGGCAAGCATAGATGGAGTTACTTCGATCAGACTCCGCAGACGGAAAAGAACGAAAACACGGTTTTGAAGAAAGGATTTTGTTCAAAATTCACTACCAATCAAGTGATGGAATTAGTCTGTAAAAGTCCTGGCCCACTTTATTTTCACTTCTGTCATTCTGTTGTTTTTTCACATAATTTTGGATTTCTTAATAATGGCAAATCTTAACCACATCCATAATGACATAGGTTCCTTTTTCTCAAAAACAGTTTTATCCCACAGCTAAACTCAATACTTATCTCAGAAAATCTTAACCTTCCCCAGCATCTGTTTTTCAAAAACCAACAGTTGGCAGTGACACCAGCAACTCTACTGCAACTCCCACAATTAGTTGGGTTTTCGCCTTTTCTCCGTAGGTCGGTTAACCTACCTATTTGCCACTTTTGACCTTTTTCCTTCTCGCTGGTCGGTTCGACTGAGCTCTAAAAATAGCTTATAAGAAAAAATGGCGTCTTCCTGTCACCGGCGACTATCTACTGCAACTCCCACAATTAGTTGGGTTTTTGCCTTTTCTCTGTAGTTCGGTTAACCTACAGTAGAGGTATGCTTATGTGAACGGTTACTTTAATGTGAACACTGCAGTTTTGGGCTAAACGGTAGATTGAAGATCCAAAATACCTGTACAGGTGTTTTCAGCTGCCCTTCTTACCTACTTTGGCTAGCTTGTAGTTGGCTTTAGACACAGCAAGTGCATGAAAATGGCAAAGTCCGAAGTCAACAAACGTTCACATAAGCATACCTCTACTGTACCTATTTGCCACTTTTGACCTTTTTTCGTCTCGCCGGTCGATTCGACTGAGCTCTAAAAATAGCTTATAAGAAAAAATGGCATCTTCCCGTCACCAGCGACTATCTCTCCAATAATGAGAATTTTTAATTTCGCACCGTGCCAAGAGCGTAGGCCGGTTGGATAGAGCTCCCACCTCAGTCCACAGGTTGGATAACCGACCTGCGAACGGAGCCAAGAAACAGCTTATAAAAACTTAGGTCGGTTATCCGAAGGAAGAAAAGTGGGAAATCTTGTAGGCCGGTTAACTGGATGAAGGCAAAAAACGCACTTATTGATTCCCACTGAATCTGAAAGGGAGTCCTTTATTATGATGGTGATAATAGTCAGAGCCTTCCCCATCCATTGGGAGTGGGGACTCACAAGAATATAGGGGAGGTCCAGGGACTCCTCTCAACTCAACAACAAAATAGAAATGTTGGAATTGGGTAAAACAAAACTCTCACTCAATGGAAAGGGAAACTTACAATTTTAGGGCCTGGATCCAACAGATCCGGTACTGGGATCAAAGAGTCAAAAGACTCGAGAGATTCATGAATTTCTTAGAATCATTGCAGTACTAAAAAGCATGGAACAGGAAATTTGAAAATGGCGCTAAAAGGAAAGAGAAGCTAGCGAAGTCGAAAAAATACGAAAAACAAAACGACCGAGCAAAAAATTTTTGGCAATTATCTTAAAATATGCATAGAATTCTACTCTCCAATCTGTCAAGGATAACTTCAGATAGTTTTATGTTACTTTGTCTGAAATTCCAAATAAATGCCGAGTAAGTAACAATCTGTTTTTGCGAAAGCAGGCGAGCCCGAGTCGGTCAATCTGCAAGTGCTCTTTGCTTGTGTAAACTTTTCACTCTTTCTGTTTTCTTTTTGTGATGAAATTAAATTCACTTCAGTCACTGAGAAACAGCATAGTCTTGTCAGAAAATAATGAAGTTAAATAGATAGCAAAACACTTTACAACGAGATTCCTGAGGTAATTTGTACGCTCAGTGGCAGTGCTAGCTTCGCCTTCGGTTGGTTGTACTTGTGCCTGTGGGATGCAGGCCACAGCAGCACAGCACAGAAATGCCAGAAATGGTGGTGTGACACAAAATCTGCAGTGGTCTAGAGCGTGTCCGAAAGCTCGGAAACGAACGAAAATGCTGAATTAATTCAGCATTTTATGCAGCATTTCGCTTTTGGACTTAAATTTTCGCTCACTTAATGCAGCATTAATTCAGCATAAAATTCAGCGAGAAATTCAGCGAAGATGCTAAATTTTACGCTGAATTTTCAAGAAAAAACTGGGGAGCTGGCGAGTCAGGCTAAATTTCGGAATTACAAGTGTCAGAGAAGAAATAAAGAATGTGTCCGAAAGCTTTTAGTGCTGTAAATGCTGCATTTAATGCTGCATATACGGTAAGAGCTTTCGGACGAAATCAAAAATAAAAATGCAGCATTAAATGCAGCATTTACAGTCCTGAAAGCTTTCGGACACGCTCCTATTCTTTTCCAGCCATTTGCCTATGCAAAATGGTGGTATACCCTACCTACAGTAGGGTAGCCACTAAAAAAAAAAAAATCAAACCTAAGCTTTTGAAGATCAGAAAGTGATTCTCCTATCTTTTAGCTTTGATTTGAGGCCAAAATCACATCTCTATCTTGTCTCTAAGCATCTTAAATCTTCTTTAGAAAACAGTATCTTACATAAGGAAATGCCTATGTTCATCCATTGACTTTAGGGTTTTGTCCATCTTGTGACCAGCTTGGAACTATGTGATTCAATGAAATTCTATGAACCTGGGTGATTTTGAGCTGGTTTTGAGTGCATGGGGAGCCCCAGCAAGTGAGTTAGATGAGAAAATATGAATATGATCATGAAGGTTACAATCCAATAGACATATTGCTGCAATAGGCTGCTGACTTTTTCTCCTTAGTATCAACAAATTTTTTAGGCAAGTTCAGCTACTTTTTTTTACATCTAAATTTACATTGAATATTAAGAAATAATATTAAATAGCTAGTACATCCTACTGTTAGCCTTATCAAATAGACAATTTTGTCCTGAATGCAATGGTATTTTTAAAAATATTTTTTGGAGATGTTTTAGATAGGTATAACTGATAAGGAAAATTCACAGCAATTCATGCATTCATTACAAAAAAATCGCCAACTTTTGCCACTAGGTGTTTTTGTGGCTACCCTACCTACAGTGTGTAACCTGTATGGAATAGCCTATACCAAATATTGGGTTAACCTTATCAAATAGAATAAAATTAAAGGAGAAATTCCCAACCTCGAATTACATAACCACGATAGCAAATTGGTCTCAGGCTCACCATCACAAAGGATTCGCGGGGCCAGAGACTGTCCATGGCAGTCTAGTACACTAGCCCTTTTTCAGTCACGGTGCTCAAAGTCTCAAACGTCTAGCACCATGCCTGAGTGCTAGACGTTTGAGCACTTTACCTTGAAATTCATGCATGGTGCATGGATTTCAGCATACAGTGCACACATGAAAAAGCACAATTTCTATCGTTACACACTAACTAAATACTGGCTCGATAGGCCTGTAAATACCACCATCAATTAGAGAAATCAAAGACAATCCTGTACGTGTTTTTCAAAATAAAAACAAAGTGGCGTGGCGAGTTGATGATCGAGATGAAAACAACAACGCCAGAGCACTCTATCTTTTTCCTAGGCGAGCGCTGCAAGAGCCAATATCCAACAGCCAATCAGAATGTCAGGATTTTTGTCTGCTACCTGGCGAGCGTCTGACAAAGTTTGCGGCAAAGACGGCACTCGCCTAGGAAAGAGATAGAATGCTCTGGCGTTGTTGTTTCATCTCGATCATCAACTCGCCACGCCACTTTGTTTTTATTTTGAAAAACACGTAAAGGATTGTCTTTGATTTCTCTAATTGATGGTGGTATTTACAGGCCTATCGAGCCGGTATTTAGTGTGTAACAATAGAAATTGTGCTTTTTCATGTGTGCACTGTATGCTGAAATCCATGCACCATGCATGAATTTCAAGGTACAGTGCTCAAACGTCTAGCACTCAGGCATGGTGCTAGACGTTTGAGCACCGTGACTGAAAAAGGGCTAGTGCACTAGACTGGTCCATGGCAAAAGATTCACTGGGCTGGAGAATTTCTCAGCAAATGAGATGGAGAGTCTCTGGCCAGCAGAAATAGCAGAATCCTTTTTCATGGAATATGGTCGCTTAACTCAGCTTTACTTGGCTACTCTCCTTGACGCAGAAGGAGAATGTGGTCCAGACTGGGTCTTAAGATGTACAAATTCAATTTCTGCACAGTCCTAGCTAGGTCGGACATTATTGGATCTGCTCATGACCAGAAGCATTGCTAGGCAAAATGTTTGGGGGGGGGGACAAGGTATTTACCGACTGGCTGGTCATTTTTAACAACTGTTTGTGCAGATAAAAAGATAAAAACATGACTGTGTTGACAAAAAATCTGCTGATTTTAAGAAAAAATACTATTTTTAAGAAAAGCCGACTGTTTTTAAGAAAAGACGACTTTTTTTTTAGAGAAAATGACTATTTCTATTAAAAAAATCGAAGGTTCTTACTAAAAGTGGCTCGCCTTCCCCCCCTAATAGTGACGCCTCTGCTCATGACAGTTTTGAACTAGTAAGGACTGCAGAGAAATTTCCTCTTAAAAACTTTTGGGCCAATGATAAAGTTATGTAATTGAAGGTTGGATACCTCTCCTGTAGGCCTATTGATGATTTGACTGAAATTAAGGAAACAGAATCTTTCTGGTACTCTTCAATTCTGGTTTAGAGTGCCCATTTAGAGATATTTCCAGTTACCAACTGTTTGTGCAGATAAAAAGATAAAAAAATGACTGTGTTGACAAAAAATCTGCTGATTTTAAGAAAAAATACTATTTTTAAGAAAAGCCGACTGTTTTTAAGAAAAGATGACTTTTTTTTAGAGAAAACGACTATTTCTATAAATTGAAGGTTCTTACTAAAAGTGGCTCGCCTTCCCCCCCTAATAGTGACGCCTCTGCTCATGACAGTTTTGAACTAGTAAGGACTGCAGAGAAATTTCCTCTTAAAAACTTTTGGGCCAATGATAAAGTTATGTAATTGAAGGTTGGATACCTCTCCTGTAGGCCTATTGATGATTTGACTGAAATTAAGGATCTTTCTGGTACTCTTCAATTCTGGTTTAGAGTGCCCATTTAGAGATATTTCCAGCTCAAGGGCGTATTCCCCATAAAAAATCACGTTTGAATTTGTTTGGTTTTCACCATGAGACCCCGCCAAGTGGGTCCTGGTTTGTCTACGAGGCTCCGACATTGGAGTCCTAGACTTCTACACTAAATTCAAAAAGTTGCTTGGTTCATTAGTCACGGTAAAAGTCCCTTGTATAAAGTGCCATCTTTGTATTAGTGCCCATTGTTTAGCAAAATAATAAGAATAGGCTAATAGTAATATTTTATATCTTTGATATCTTTTTACACATTTCTAATTGAGCATTGTCAGCATAAAAAGATTACAAATAAAGCAGATGTGTCATTTGACCTCCCCAGAGAGGGGGGGGGGGCAGCTGTATATGAAAAATCAGAAAATCTTAAAAAAAAGTGATCAACATTGTTATGTCCGGCAGTCACATAAAGTGGATTTTAATAAGGTCTTTGACCAAACTTTGACCTTACTAGGTCGAGCTAATGATCCGGAATTCCATTGCCTCCCCAGGCTTTAGCAAAATGACGCCTCAGGAATAAAGTAAGGCATACTGAAAGATAAATACCTTCTGGTTGGGGCTCTGGCAGTCATACAGAAATCCTCAGTTTTCGGCATAGTGGCCCAGTATTAGGATTCCATGCCCTGCAGCGTGGGCACATTAGGATCAGTTGATTTGCTTAAATGAAATTTGTTTTCAAAGAAATTTTTATTGGGGTGGTACTTTGCCCTTGCTCCAGGGCATGGTGCACCATGCATGAGCACTGGCGTTTTTGTGTTGGGACATGCCCAAATGTTGGAAAATTGTGCCCTAAAATTGAGGATTTGTGTATGAATAGTCTCTAGGCGTCAAACTGGCATTTGGCATAAACTGTTCCAAACAGTCAGTATAACATTTGGTGTAGGGTATCCAAAAATCACAGATATGTGGTAGATTCTGCTAGGGATGATGGTATATTTGTTTACCTACTTTTTGAGGTCAATGCAAGAGAGTCTTATCTATGGTAGATAAGGCTAAGGATGATGGTAAATTTGTTTACCTACTGAGTTTGTTTGAGGCTCAAAGTTTTGTGCCATGTTCGTAAAAGGATAGCCTACAACAAGCCGTCAAATGAAGTCCTAAATATTGTGTTTGTCAAATCTAACAGTATGCTATCTGTTGGGGTCCAAAGCACAACAATCACTCCAGGGGCCTACTAACTGTTTTGGTAGATGCCTCTATCTGCAAAAGATTAGTCTGGCTTACAAAGGAACTAACTAAAAATTCTTCTGATTTCATTGATGATAACAACATTCTCATCTAAACTCTAGGTGTTGTGCCATCGTGAAAGTCGAGAAAAACAAAAGGTAACAAGCAGTAGCTATGGCTTGGAAAGGAAACTCTATGTTTAAATTAGGTTGAAATACAAGGAAATGTTTTTGAGACAGTTTGCCAGGGCAATTGTCACAGACAGTTGTTTCAGGGACTACTGGTTACACAAACCATACATTGCTGAGATTATTCCATTCATCCTAGAGATGTTTGATAAGGAGAATATTTAGATATTCCTTCAGCCCAAGCTAACTGCGGATCATATTTGACGATGCAAGACGAATACGTCAGCTACATTTTATTAGAGCTATATTTCGGCCCTTCTTGGCAAGGGTCCTCTTCAGGCTCAAGCCACTCAAGCTTTAGAAACATTTATGATTAGAGCGTCTTTTTAGGATCCAAAACAAAAGTAAGGACTATCGATGAAATCATAGACCAGTCCTTTTGCCGCTCAGAAGAGAACCCTTGCCAAGAAGGACCAAAATATGGCTAAAAAATATGTAGCTGACGTATCCGTTTTGCATTGTCTAATTGGAGTATATTTGATATTAGAAAATTTGTCACAAGGTTTTCTTCTGTTCCAGTTTAGGTAGAACTAATCATGACGTCAGTAGCAGAACCAGTGCCTGTTTCCACTAATGTTGCTGCCCCCACAATCAGATCTCTTGCTCAGGTCATGAGGGAAATTCGGTATGAGCATTTGCTAGCTGGCATCTCTGGCGGTGTGGCATCAACCCTGATTCTCCATCCCCTTGATCTAATAAAGATCCGGTTTGCTGGTAAGTAGCCTGCTTTTTTATGTAGGCCATTGATTAAGGTTGCATCATATTCTTGTTTTGAGCTCATTTTCACCAAAGTTCACTCATTAGTTTCCAGCTCTTGTTCTTTACAGTCTCCTTTGAGTGTCATTCAGGTTAACTACATAGGCAAAACCTGTCACTGCACACTTGCTTAATCAATCAATCAGTTCAATTTCAGTTTATTTTCAAAATTCCTTCACGGGCAAGCCGAACATTGGATTTTTCAGGGCGATTCTGGCGGTCTGGAAAGCTCCGCGAGCTTATGCGCCGGCTGTTCTTGCGACTTCGGCTAAAATTCCCTTCGCTTTCCAGAGCTTTTCTCGCGCTCCGCTAGTTTCCGCGAGCACTTGGAAAGCGAATCCACTTCGTGAGTGGAAAGTGATTTCGGCAAGTCAGCGAGAAGTTGTAAAGGTGCAACGACTTTCCGTGTGTTCTTGCTTTGCTTTCCGGAAAGTGAATCAAAGAGATCGCCAGAATCGCCCTATAATAACATCAGCATCTTTAAGTTATCTCATCTCAATCATCTCAGTGATCATGTTTCGATTTTACCAGTTCTGTACAACATAAGTACTGTAGACGTATGTCACTTCGGACTTCGCTTAACTCTGAACAGCGCTAAAGAATATGATTAAAACCAAACCTGGCAAATATTCATGCACTGTACTGTACTAAGTGGTCAGTAATATAAGGTAAAATTAAAGCCACTCACTGTTAATCTTTGGAATCTTTTGCTCTTTTTTGGGATCCCAAAACGTAAGTGGCGGGATACCTATGACATCGCAAAAGTTGTCCGTCTGTAAGCACGATAACTCTCGAAGGGATTGGGATATTTTGATGGAACTTGGTGGGAGGATCCTTTGGGTCAAAGTACAAGTCAAGTTCGAAGATGGGCTGTGTAGCCATATATTTGAGGGTGGGGGAGGTGTTTCAAATTAAGGGGCAACAAAATATTTTTTGAAAGCTATTTAGATAGTTGATTTGGGGGTAAGGAGACACGCTGAACACGATGGTGAAAACTATTTTCTTGCCGGACAAGTAGTTCGCCCGGAATCCGGCGAAAACCGGAAAATTTGTTAAAAGCAAAATTTCTATTTGAAGTTGATTAGATGTTCGATTCAGGGGTAAGAAGACATGCTGAACACGATGGGGAAGACAATTTTCTCGCCGGGCAAGTAGTTCGTCTGGAATCCGGCCAGAACCGGAAAATCTGTTAAAAGCAAAATTTTTATTTGAAGTTAAAGTTTTATTTCAAGTTGATTAGATGTTCTTTATAGGGATAAGGAGATACGCTGAATTTGATTCTGAACTATCTTTTTTTGCTGGGCAAGTAATTCGCTCGGAATTCAGCCGGAACAGGAAATTTGGCAGAAGTAAAGCAGGAAGTTTCGATCAGTATCGTCAAAATAGATATGGCTTATAGAGGTATATCTGAACGTGGTTTTCTCAGATGATTAGCCTGGCGAAGACTGGATCTGGCGAAGACAAGACCTAGATGTCTGGATCAAATATTAAATTTTTGGGATCCCATCGAAAACTTTGGTCTTGTTGTTCAGTTGCTTTTGCGTTTTTGCGTCATCTTACAATATGTTACGACATCCAAATAATTGTCACAGTTTTGCATTACTTTCATGACCGTCCAAAGTATCCCAACAGAAGAAATAGAACATTCAAAAAGGAACAAGAAATCACTTTAAACGAATTTGATTTTAATCCTTAGGCTATATCAAAAGAAAGATGAGTCTCTCAGCTGACATTACATTCTCATATTTGAGACTGCAAACCGGATACTTCTTGGCAAGGGCCCTCTTCAGGCTCAAGCCGCTCAAGATGAAGTTCATTTTCCAGCTTGAGCTTGAATTTGCCCGTTTACGAATATGATTTGCCGTCAGCTTGGGCTGAAGGAACATTTGTTACATTCTCAGTTTATCAAATCTGTTTGACTGTTTTGGAGGCAAAAAACTAAACCACGGTCGTCTGAACTTTGGGAAAAGTGTTCAGAGAAGCACATCTCGGCTCTAGGAGTCTATTCAAAAATAGACTTTAACTTCACTAAATAAGATTCAGCATAAGAACCGACCCAACCGGAAGCATAGTCCAAAAAATTCGATGGTAGGTCTGATAGCTTGTCTATGCATAGTGAAAAAGATGTAGGCCTATCCTGTTTAAAGTTAAATGAATGAATGAAATGCTTTTATTCCGCCAAAATGACGAGACAAGAAAAAGGTTAAAGGTTAAAGCATTTACAACACGTACATTAACAAGAGCTGTAAGCTCATATGGCACTTGCATGGGTTGAGATGTAGTGTTTGATCAAACGTAGGCTACTTTTAAGGCTACCTTTGCGGTTCAGATGCGCACTTTAAGGGAGCTACAGAAAAAGTATTTTGTTTTAGAACTTGGCTGTAATGATATGCACTTTATAGGCGCTAGAAATTCATCTGTAAGAAAATCTATTGAGACAAAACGATCACAGGCCCTTAGGGATCATTGATATATACCGTTTGGTAAAAAGTATTTTTTTTCACTTTTCGGTTAAAATGTGCACTTTAAGGGTGATAAAATAAATTTTTAAGCAAAACCCTTGCGGCACAAATGATCATGGGTTGAGATGTATCGTTTGATGAAAAAAAGTAGTTTTCGACCTTGCGGTTCAGATGCGCACTTTCAGGGAGCTAAAACTTCATTTGTAAGCAAAACCCTTGAGGCAAAAATGATAATGTGCTCATGGGGATCATGAAAATGTATAATTTGGTTAAAAGTATTTTTCTAAATTTGCGGTCAAGATTGGTACTTTAAGGAATGTCGGATTTGGAAAGTGGCGATTTCTGAGTCAATCTTGTCGAATCTCTAATATTCCAGCCCAGTTCGATCGTCCTAGCACATCTGGAAGTACCTTAAATCGCGATCACCGGAATTCCGGACCCCCCCCCCCTCAAACTCCCCCACAGTCGCCGGAGCCAATCCGGTTCTGTAAGTGATTTATCCAGAGCATCTCTTTATTATTCCCACAAAGTTCGATCCCGATCTCCCCAGTCTGAGCCGGTCACGTATTTTCTCCCCCCCCCCCCATTGTTGTCGAATCCGGTCCGGACATGACAAAGGTCACCAGAGACATGTCTTCTGATCAGTTATCAAATTTCACTCAAATCCGATCAACCGTTCCAAAGTTACGCATGACTCAGTATTCCGGATTCCCCCTCCCACTAATCCCCCCACCACTATCGGATCATGTAAATTTTTATTTATAAGTCAGTTTGATCGGGTCCCTGATTCGCCTCCCAAGTTTCGTCGTGAAATTCCCCGAAACCGCCATTACCGGAATTCCGGGAAACTCCCCTCCACCCCCCCCCCCTAGTGTCCGGATCCAGTCCAAATGTATAAAGGATTTATCTGGAGCAGATGCTTGTTCTTCCCAGCAAGTTTCACTCCGATCCCTCCATTCTAACCGTTTCTCGAGATTTCCGGTCTCCCCCCCCCCATCTCCCCCATAGCTGTCGAATCCGGTCCGGACTTCAAATGGGACATCAGAGGTATGCCATTTATTCAGTTATTAAGTTTCATTCCAATCCGATCATCCGTTCGAAAGTTACACACTACTCCAGTTTTCCGGATTCCCCAGCCCTCCACTCCCCCCCAGTTGGTCGGATTGGGAAACTGATTATTTCCAGGTTAGTCCGGTCGGGTCCCTGATGTTCCTGCCAAGTTTCATCGTCCTAGCACATCTGGAAGTACCCCAACTCGAAAAAGTGTGACAAAAACTACTTAATTCTCAGAATTCCCCGGCCCACCACTCCCCCCCAGATGGTCGGATCGGGAAACTGATTATTTCCAGGTTAGTTTGGTCGGGTCCCTGATTTTCCTGCCAAGTTTCATCGTCCTAACACATCTGGAAGTACCCTAACTCGAACATGTGGGACAAGGTGTAATCGAATGCCAGTTCAGTGAGACCCTCCTGGCATCCTTCTCTGAGGATTGTGAACGTTACAAACTGACACTTAATGCAGAAAAATCAAAGATCCTCAGGTTCTGCCCCTTAAAACGTGATCTCCAATTTCCGCAAGTCCCTTTTCCTGTTGTTCATTCTGCGAAGATCCTCGGAGTAACATTATCGGGAGACTGCTCATTCACTGAACACGTAGAGCAGGTTATAAAGGCCGGCAATGCTTCGCTTCAGACCCTTGTCCTGATGCGCAGATTTGGTTGCGACAGTCAAAGCCTAATGAATGCCTACATCACGTATGTAAGACCTCTACTCGAATACGCTGTCACTGTCTGGGGACCCTTTGTTCAGAACACTCATTACCTATGCGGTGACCTCGAGTCTTTGCAGAAACGTGCTGTTGCCATAATTGTTGGAAACAGTAGTGACGACTACAACAAAATCCTGAAAGAACTAAACCTTGAGTCTCTCAGCGACAGACGACTATCACAGATTCTGTCTTTCGGCAAGTCACTGCTATCTTCGTCCCATCACAGGCCGATCCTCCCACCCGACGCTCCTGTTAACACACGTACCAGATCCCAGTTAAAGCTTCAGCCTCCCGTCTGCAGAACAAACCGCTTCAAGAACACGTTTGTCCCCTTTTTTTGTGGAAGTATACAATGCGATCTAGTGCTTTTTCGTTATTTTTGAATTATTGTTGTTAAGACGACGTAAATTAGCCTTGGCTACACTGTTCGTTCTGTAATAAACCTATGCCTATGCCTAAAAAAATTCGGACAGACAGACCGACCGACCGACCGACAGACGGAATTGCGATCGGTATATGGCACTTGAGCCAGAGGCTGCAAGTGCCATAAAAACTGAAAAGCCGACCAATTTTGGTATTTTTATTTGAATACATGAATAATTTTTACTTCATTTAGGGATTTTTTTTTCCACAATAGGCTCTCGTAGTAACGTTGAGAATATCCAGACCATGACCAAATTCACAGTTAGACCACGCAGTTTGAATTTTATCGAGGACGTGTTTTTTTCTTCCTTTACCAATCTCGCTTACATATTTCAGCCCAATTCGGCCAATCCTTGTCGAGTACACGTTCTACCTAGACCTTATTTATTTTTCTTGTTTAAAACGAGCAAGAATGTTATTAGTGATTAGCTGCTTTGGTTATAATAATTATTTTGTTCCAGTTAACGATGGACAGCTGGCTCTGAGACCTCAGTATACTGGCTTTATCGATGCATTGAAAAACATAATGAGGTCAGAAGGTGCTCGAGGATTGTATAGAGGAGTGACTCCAAACGTGTGGGGTGCTGGAGCAGCATGGGGATCATACTTCTTCTTGTAAGTTGAACTTTGTCTTGCTAAGTCTTTCCCGCGTAGTGGGGAAGTTGCACTCCAGTTTAGACTGGTTTGCTGTATCCAATTCACTACCTTAAAGAACAAGCAGAGCGTGAAAAATGTTACGGCGTAAGGTTTTCAAAATCACAACAGATTACGTCCCAAATATTATCTGTTGAAACTGTGCCCGATGAAAAATATCCGAGAATTAGTCGTATGGAGTAGTACGAAAAAGTAGCATGCAGTAGTAACTGTTGCTACTACATGCTACTACTAGCAAACTGGATGCTATCGGATACTACTACATAAGATTAACCCAGTCGGAGACATGTTTATCAAAGTATTCCATACTACATATCACTAATCAAACTACTATATACTACTACACACCATTCCATGCAATTTTTTCGTAGAACTACCGTACTACTACACAGTCAAAGAATTTTTCGTCGAGCGCATCCTTCTGTTATCTGTTATGAATCTTCTGACAGTGCGTTGAATCCAGGCGTGGCTTTATACCTGCAAATTCTCGCGTTTGTACATCACGAGTTAGCTCCCTTTAAGTTAGCTTGAATTTGCTGGACGAAACCTGTTTTGTGGTAGTGATGTTGCGAGGTAAGGCTGTTCCTGAAAGAAGGCGAGACCCCTGGTTCACACTGCTGCGATTACGCTCAAAGTTCTGCGTGACATGCGACACAAACTGTGCGACAAGCAACGTGAAACTGTGCGTCGGATGCTTTAAAATATTCCAACTCGTCCGGCAAAACGGAGGCTTTTTTTTCGGGGGGAGGAGGGAAGAAAAGATTAGCTTACTTTTCAGGGCTAAAAGTTTATCTTCCTTCTTGAAAGAAAATAGTGTAATCCTAGGTTGGGTGAACACAAAAGATCTTCTGAGTAAACCTTCCTTTAACCCTACTTGAATCGGATGACACATGAATATTGAATGAAGATTACCAGGTAGTGGATTGTCCCCTGGATCTTTAAAGGTCATCTGCCGAGGTTTTCGTTATCTTAGTGCCAAAAATGTGACAGTAAAAAAAAAACCCTCAATTTCCTGTTGTCTGCGTCGCGATGTGAACATCCATGCGATATTGTCGTTCGTCGGAAAACCAAATTAAGAATCAAGTCGCGGATAACGCAGCAGTGTGAATGGGGGGTAGGAAAGCCAAGCGTATACAAACTAGCAAGTTACTCAACTAGGGTCATGTGTGCTTTGGTAACGTAGGTCCGTGAGCGGGACAGTGGCTCCGCTCTTCCCTAGGATTCTGAAATTAGGACAAATAAGTAGACTGGAAGGTCAGCGAAGGACACACAAGTCCTCTTTTTTAAGGATGGCCGGAACGGGCTGAGGTAACCCAATGACTGGAACATTTTATCCCCACCTAAGGAAGTGAATACCCCACCGCACCGTCGTTTAAGTTGCATAGCCTACTTCAAATTAACTGTCCACTTCACGCTGTATTTACTTGGATAACAGTAATAATAACTGTATTAAAAATCAAAATCTACCTAACAAAGAATTAGGTCTGGCGTGGATCCATATCTTCATTTCCAATTCATCTTAAAAAAAATTTAGGCGCGATCACCTCCTTAAACTCACGGTAAAACTGTTCTGATTGACTGACCAACACTATCCTTTTTTGTTGGATCGTTTGGTCGTCCAGAATCCGAATAACTATAATTCACGATCTATAATATTCAGATCCTAGAAATTCCCTAGAAGTTTCCCCGTTTTCTAGCCTTTTAGTTAATAATCACCCCCCCCCCCCTTCCAGCCTATTTCTTCGGTGGGCAAGAATCCGAAAACAACATAAACGCGCTTTAGCAAGCATTTAATCGCGGGTACTCCTGCAGTGCACGCCATTTTACGTTTTTTTTTTCCTGTAGGTATAACGCAATTAAGACGAACATGAACAGTGGTGATCCTACAAGAAACCTTGGCCCCTTGCTCCACATGCTAGCCGCAGCAGAGGCAGGCGTTTTAACTCTAGTCATTACCAATCCGATTTGGGTTGTGAAAACGAGGTAGGTGAGATCTCGCTTTGGGTGTGTTCCAAACCAACCTCCTGTCAGCACTTACTAGCCACTACCGTCGTAAAAAATTCCAGCAGTTGTGGACAGCGCCAAGGAACATGATGAGATTCATATTAAAGGACTCCTGCTGCCTTTTTATTTTATCTCCAGCTCCCCTGTGGAAACATAAACTTCAAAAATTCCCATTCTTCGCTTTTGTTTCGTTTTGCAACGACGACTGTATAGCGCTTTTCGGCCGAGCCGAATTTGCCAGTCCGTACCTTAGACTTTAGATCCTGTGCCTCCAGAGGCGTCCAAGAAGAGTCTCCAGTGCGTCTCTGAAACTTGCGGCTGCTATGATGTCTTCCCACTCCGGTTGTATAGAGGCATAAAAGTGCCGCAGGTCATTGTTCTAGGTACGATGGAGTGTATTTTGTGGGTCTTTATCTGCGGCGGGTGCCTTCGGGTAACAAAAAAAATGTTGACTTCGGGATTCTGGAGTCGTCCGTACGCAGCACATGACCGAGGTAGCGCCATCTACGCCTTCGTATGGCCTCGGTGAGACCATCGATTTTGAAGGCCATTCGAATTTGCCATTCAAGCAGTGAAAAATTGTCAAGGTTTCACTCTTTCAGGAATAAGGGTATGAGAAGCTTCTAAAAAAAAAAAAAAAATTATTTTAAAAGTTGGTAGGCCACCAGGTCTACTTTGTGTTTCAGACTCATTGTCCTTCGCTTGGCTTTTCTAACTTCTAAAGACGGCGCTCAGTTTTTTCTTTCGCCGAATCTCCAATTCAGAGAGCGGGAAGTCAGGACAGAGTTGACAAGTGCCAACAAGAAAATCACTATTTCTCTGGTTAATTATTGATATTTTTGAAAAGGTATTTCTGAACCATTTTATCGTGAAAAGGTAATTTCCAGTAAGAGTCATGTGCTATAAAATTTGAAAGTGTCCGACTTAGGTAGTGCAGAGACGACCTGCACCTCCAGACCAACGCTCTGCACCATCGACTCTCGACCCCCACTAACACACGAAGCCACGTAGCCGAAGATACCCTTCTTTCTGGAAGAGAGGACCAACAACTGCAACGACCCCTCACTGGGAAGTAAGGATACCATAACCTTAACATTCAACAACAGATTCCTCAGGAGAGAAAGGTCAAAACATACAACTGCAGTGTCCTCTATGCTGCCTATTGGCGCATGATACCGTGAATAGTGGGGGGGAGGGACTGATGGGAAAGTGCGGACGGCGGGAGATGCAGGGAATCAGTTAAAGTCGCGGAATAATTCCACAAGACAGCATCGGATTTTTTTTTCTTTTTTACATACCATGTTTAATTTTGTCTTTAGTTGATCAAACCCCCCCGGGTCGGACTTTTTCATCCGACGGTGAAAGGGGAGTAGGGAAAGATAGACCAGAGTTAGTGACAAGTGAGAGTCCTAGAGAAAAAAAAACGTATATATATGTTTCAGTGCATAAACCATGTAGCACCCATATAATGACGGCGAGAGGGCACCCCAAGGGCCCCGCCAGCACCAGTGACACGCGCTTAGTGTACGAATGGCAAAACCCGAGCACTCCCTGAGAGGACTTGGATACAAGTTTTGCCAGTGTTGTATATACCATATTTTTTTTCCATTATCATTTTTATATGTCCTTATTGTTATTAAGGGGCACCCTTCTAGGGGATCCCGACTCGGATACCAAACGTATCTGGACCAATTGTTGTAATGTATATCTATAGATATCCTCCGTTGTATATAATTTACAGTGCCAGTCTTTGTATTATCAGTTCTCCGTAGGTGTTAGTTAGCCCGGAGGGCTAAAGCTGGTAAGGTGGGGCGACTGTAATGAGAGGAATCTGCGTACTCACCAAGAGCACCCCGATTTCCCCCCGAAATGATACCTCACCCTGCGAAAGTCCCTTGAATCATCCGTCGATTCCAGGGACTCTCGCAAAGGTTCTTCCTTGTCGCAAAGCCTCTTTTTCCTACACCACGAAACTCCTTCACGGAGGATTATTCACGGTATTTCCTATTTCAAGAGCTGTTTTGACACTGTCTTAGAGTGTAAGTTTTCCAGTATATAAGGACCCTTGTACATGTATTAATTAAGTCAGTCTTGAGTCAGTCTTGAGTCAGTCGATCTTAAGCTAGTCTTAAGTACGTCGCTTGTCAGTAAGTGAAAAGTGCTATAGTGTATCGACCAGTGTCTGAACTACATGTATTGAGTAAGTTGAAACAATTATTAAATCTATACCCGCACTCTAGTTTGTTTGACTCTACAATACCCTAGGAGATAGACCCCACGAGCCTCCCCCTCCACGCTACCGAATACAGTACAGGAGCACGAGTCCAAACGTCCGTCGTTCTTTCACCGTATTACAGTTGGTAATTTGGATCTTTTGCAGGCTGTGTCTACAGTACGGAGATTCGTCGCTTTCCCAGTTAGCTGAGCACAAAAGATATACGGGCATGGTTGATGCCTTGTCCAAAGTGTACAAATACGAAGGCATACGTGGTTTATATAAAGTGAGTTGATTCAGGTCTATCGCAATCAGGTGTCACTAGCAGGCAGGATTTCGTTCTTCGGTCCGGTTCTGTCTGGTGGTCTAGAGAGAAGAAGTGACCTCGTCGACATTGCTTGTGCCTACCATTTTGCTTTGCTGGCATGTGACTGTCGACTTGCTGGGAATTTCTTTGGACGAGACATGAGCTTTCCACGTTAACAGATATTCTTGTCAAAGTGTATGGGAGCGATCGGCATTGCCAGATAGGACAGAGCACACAACTTTGTAATGGCTGCGAACGGACCAAAGTTCCCTTTATACGAACTCTGAAAGATGCTCCACCCACCTTCCAATGATTTCCGAGAATTCAGGGACCTATCGGGATATCGAAGCCATACTGGATACTGGGTAGGACGTCCGGGTATCCTGATCCGTCTTAAGCAACGGCGTCATTAAGTTTTTGCTCGGTATGTCGAGGGCTACCTAGCCTAGCGTGTAGCTGAGAATTCGATGGTTCGGTTCGAACTTTAAAGGAACAGTAAACTTGACTACGCAACTTTCGGCCATCGAATCGCCCGGGGGGGCTTGGATAAATATATAGGGTCTTATTGTCGACAGGCCCCCCCTTCTTTGTCATCTCGAACTGTCTCGAACCCCCTCCTTAGTGTTCCCAAAGCTAGCTGGCAGGCCCTTGCCCCTTATGCACTGTAATTATGCACTCATGTACTGTAAAAGTTCGCCTTTTTACATGTAGACTACAGAGTAACGACCTCCCGACTAGGCGGCCGGGGTTCGATTCCTAGTCGCGGCACACAAACCTTTTGCTTTTTGCAAACCTTTTGCTCAGAAGTCGAATTCTCGGAAACTGCCAGGAAACTGCAATGGTCGTAACGAGAATTTTTCTTACTCTCAATATCGACTCAGGGTACATTCTTGATATGTTAGCTAGCTCCCCGAGTCAAGTTTGAGTCAAGTTTTCTGTTCCTTTAAAAAAAAAAAATATATTGCAACAGAAAAGGCTTTCGCATCTACTGCACTCGAAGGCCCCAATAGTTTTCAGTTTACTTACTGGAATTGTTGACAGCTCAGACATGTTTGAGCTTTCATACACTTGCTGTGCTGATAAATTCAACCAGTTGTGCCTGACTAAAAAGTCTAGTAACGCGGTCGAGATTGAAGAAAACTACTTCAAATGACCATCAGCAACTCAAAAGGGGGGATCAGGTGTAAGGCGAAAAAATGCTGATCCTAGTAGCCTAGTTGCCTGCGCAACGGCAGTAAGTTTTCATGAATACCGGGCCTAGATGGAGGCTGCCAACTATATTTCGGTTCCTATGAATAAATATTCTTTGAAATCTAGGAAGATTGACGGGACCTGCTGCTCCTAGCACTACCTACTAACGGCGCTACAACATGACACACTCCCATGTGTCTGGGGCTTCCACACAGTCAAGCCAACCCTTACGTATTTTTATGTCACTATCCTACGACATTTCCTAGATGTCCCCTTCAAATATCTTTTGCTTCCCAGTCACAACTTTCAGTCACTCTCCCTTTTTCTCCTACTCGGTTCGTTTGCATATTTATTGGGTCACTCAAATGTGTTGTCTCTGTGACTATGTTCCGGAATCTAGGGTGTCCATCACCCCGGATTTCCTGGCTTGACCTTTCAGATCCGTCTCGAAGAAAACGGATGTCTGGAGTCCGGAAGGAAAATGTGGAGGGTGAAGCCTGGCTTGAACGCAAAATAAGAAAGAAATGAATAAAAGCACTAAACAGAATAAAGTAACTAAACGAAGGGACGCAAAATTTTGAAAACACAAAACGGCTTCTGAAATTGTGTCGTTGAAGAACTGGTTAGGAATGGCATGGGTTGACAGGGTCGGGTGTTGGTGAAGGGTGAGAAGATCTAAAGATGTCCGAATAAGTGTGTTTCTTTTCCGAAGATTGAAAAATTGTGTGTGTCTTTTTTTGTTTGTTTTATTTCTTCTTGTTTTTGTTAGTTTCCAGATAAATTAATTATTTACTTAGGAAATCCAGAACCAATGTACGATTGCAGCAGACGAAAGCATTAGGTTCTCGCGGCGAATTTTTACTTCGCTTTGACAGGGAGAGGGTTGGCTTAGTAGCTCTATGACTCCCAAGTTAGGTTATTCATTTTTTTTATTTTATTTTTTTACAGGGTTTTGTTCCCGGTGTGTTTGGGGTTTCCCACGGTGCTCTCCAGTTCATGTCCTATGAAGAAATGAAGAGCAGTTACAACAACTACAGGCATATGCCCATCGACTCAAAGTTGGTAAGTGCAAATGCTTGGATTTAATTTTGATTGATTTAAACAAACTCCCATAAACATACTATTACTCAATACTTCAAATACCTCTAACTCCGTCCCCACCCCACACCCCAAAAAATTAAGGCTTCCCCAGTAAACAATTTTATAACGTATTTTTTAAAATAAATGTTTATCCGACTCCCCAATCCTCTCCGGAAGAGAATTCCGCTCATTTACACCAGCCAACTCAAGCTCATCCTCAGGGATAGGATGTGCTTGAAGTTGAGAACCTCTGAAGTGATAATGGATGGAACGATCAAGGTCATAGAATTAATCAGTAATAAAATAATAATAACTATATATCCTTTAAAAAGAAGTAAGCAGTTCATTATGTGGATTGTTTTTTATTTAGAGCACCATTTAATAAGTAGCACTCGATGGTGACGTACTTCACGTTTAGTTGTCAGGATTCCAAGCTGGAAGAATAACCAAAATAAATTCCTGGCATTCTTGTGTCTAATAAAAAGCCGCGTTGTTCCCGGTTGCTTACGATGTAGATAGGAACCTGGGGAATTTTAATTGTCGGAAAGGAATTGTTGTGTCGCGAAAAACAAGACGAACTAACTAATAGGTCGTATGGAATGGAGGAAGGTTGACATGTTTGTAACCAAGGCATCTTGTGTACACTCTTTTTGCTGTCACCTTACTAGGCAATATACAATGTGAAACAAATTGTAAAAATAAGTAATAAAATGTGTAAACTAATAGAACGAATACTCCAGCTGTCCGTCGGCAAAACTTATGCTAGAAGTTTGGGAAATCGCTCCTGGAACACCCAATCCTCGCGATATACTTCCTCCCTTGTTCTGGACTGAAAGATCTCGGCCTCCTTGCACAGCGGCTGCACTTGTGCCTAAAATTACAGCCGGCTGCACCACTGCACAAACTTTCTTGATCATTAGTTCCTTTTTTCAAGTAACTTTTTTTTTTCGTTTGTTTTAGGTTTATTTAGTCCCTTACAGATTAGCCTCTGGGCATTGAAGAGACGGTTGATTCTTTTGGTTGGTATTAACCCATTTATTCAACACTGCACAAGCGTTAGGAACGCAGTTTCGCGCCTTCTTTCGTGCAATGTTGCAGCTCCCAGGTTTAGTTGGTATTTTTTATTGAAAACATTTTTTTTTACTTGAATTATCTGTCTGATTTTTTCTTTTTCAACATATTTGTCTTGACAGGAAGACAAAATTTTGGCATGTTGCTGCCCTTTAGCTGTTTTGAAATTGAAAGAATTTGAATTTGAAATAGTTAAGTAGTGTTTATTGGCGAAGATGGTACGTTCAGGTTCGTTCGTTGTCATTAATAGTTCTGGAAAGTGAATGTTTGCACAAATCCAACAGAGAGCAGAGCACGAAAAGGCTGGACTTAATAAAACAACTAACTACCGACCTAGCTAACCGCAAATACAAATAATCACTAAAGGTACAATGAATGACCTTACCCACCAACGATATATAAACTCCAGCCTAAAAACGGAATGCAGTGGGTTACGGACGACCGACGCACCAGAAAGGAGTTACACAGAGGCCATGGTTTACTTTAGAAATTCGTCAGTGATCAAGTAATTTAATAAAGTCAATCGGACGATGGAGAGAAAAACTAATATTGTTCTCTACTTTCTGTGCAGGTCTCCTTAAATTATTATAATTTTGGAAAATAGGTTGGAAATAGCCAATTTTCTTGCAACAAGTTTCTTTGCCGTTTTACTTGCTAACCTTAGCTAATAAAACGCGTTTGTTTAGAAAATATAGTACTAAAAACAAGTAAGGGAAAGAAACTACTGGAACAGAGCTGAGTAATGAGTAATAATAAAATTCAGATAAGCCTCCATAAAATAGGTCGAAAGTAATTGAACTGATGTTTTGTCGTCGGAGTGACCACATATTGGTGGCGGCCTTTGAATAACCTTTGCTGTAATATCTGTTCCGTTTTGTAAGGTACGACAATAGCTTTATACTATCTTGTGTAAAGCTGTTAAGCTCTTCGTCCGGTAAAACCCCTACTTAGGCTGTTCTTTCATTATGTTTTTTAAAACAAAACTTGCAAATCGTATATATCAATTATGCGGTAATAATTGTAATTTGGCAACTCAAATATTCTTAAATGTGATAGCAGCTATGCAGCTATTATTTGCAGTGTATCCATGATTTGTCTATGTAAATTGAAACCCATGTGACTCCGCAGTTATGCTGGACCTTCTGTTATATGTAGTGTATTTCCGATGTGTTGACGTTAAATCAGCTAGTCGTCTCGCGTGTTCAAGGTTTTTAATGAATAAATGAAATGAAACTTAACTTTCTTTCCAGACCACAGTGGAGTACCTGAGTTTCGCTGCCCTGTCGAAACTCTTTGCTGCTTCTGCCACCTACCCCTACCAAGTGGTTCGAGCCCGGTTACAGGACCAGCACAAGGAGTACAGTGGTGTGATTGACGTGATAAAAAAGACTTACAGGTATGAAGGAGTTAGAGGTTTTTACAAGGGACTGGGGCCATATTTGGCCCACGTCACACCCAATATTTGTATGGTCTTTCTCATATATGAATGGGTGACAGGTGAAAGGCGGTAATAGCTTTGATGTTAGATTTAATAGCTCATAGGTTGAATTCTGATAGTTTATTTTAATTCCGAATAGTTTATCGTAATAAGTACAGAAGAAGGTTAAAAGGGTAGTACAGTATAGGCAGTTTTGGTGAAAATATTTTTCAGCAAACCAAGAATGAACACCATTCGACAAAGCCCTTCCGTATTCTTCCCAGAAACGAACGAGAATCCGCTATATGAACTAACCGGTTATACAGTAGAGGTATCTTTATTGAACGGTCGCAGAAGAAAACACCGAAGAGGTCCTTTACCAGGCAACTTTTATGTTTCTTAAATACTGCTTCAGCCCAAGCTGACACAAACAATGTCAGTTAGGCTGTTCTTCGGCAACATTTCGGCCCTTCTTGGCAAGGGTCCTCCTCAGAGTAACTTCTATATATACTTATGTTCTTCTTTCTAATTATGCACCCGTTGCTAAGCGGCGCCAAATTTCACCAAGCAGGTGGCGTTCAGACTAAATCGCATACCATCGTGGAAGAAGGAGCATATTTGAAAGTCAACGAAAAATTCAAATTCGAATTTACTGTTTGTTACTCCTGTTACTCCGTTAGTATCTGAAATCCTTACCCAGACAAATCCGTTTCTGCTGTTTTCGTTGCTAGGTTTTCGCCCTAGTTATTTCAACAAAAAATATTTGTCTGTTAATGCGGCTTTATACCGGGGTTGGGGGGGGGGGAAGTTTTAGCCAAAGGGCCCACTGTGTCACTGGTTAATGAATCTCTCAAAAACACAATCGAGCGGATTTACAACGCCACGGTATGGTGGCTTTTTTAGGGCCATAAATCGGTAAGTCTTAAGTAAGACGCAAATAATTTAAAAAAGTAGCCGAGCGGAGCGAGCCCCTGTTACGGTTCTCAGTGCCTATTCAAAGCATGTATCTACACCTGACAGGCTGCATGTGTTCTCACTTGAAAATAGAATGAAATAATAATACGGAGAGAAATCTGAAAAGTTTACCGGTATAGTAGTTACGACTTTTCACTGTGTAGACTCGCGTGAAAAAGTAGTCCGCTAAGAGCGCGGCCAACCTTTATTTTACGCAAATGACGCGTCAAAACTCTAAACAGCGTCGTGGCTTTTTCAGTTGGAACGTAAGTTGTGTCAAATGAGCTCGGCCGCGCTCTACACGGACTATTATGTCACGCGGAGTCTATGCAGTGAAATTACCGGTGCAAATTTTTTAATTTTTTCTTCGTTATGTCATCTTATTTTCTTGATTCAGTTGAATACATATGCAACCTGTCACGTGAAGATGCATGCTTTAAATGGCATTAGGAACCATATTTGACTGCATTCTAGCGATATTTCCGCCCTTCTTGGCAAGGTTCCTCTTCAGGCTCAAGAACCTGTGATAAAATAAATAAAGATTCTAGCGACTACAAGTATCTGCTTGAGGGTGAGTTTTATCGTGGTAATGCTGGGAGGTAAAGCTGATGCTTAGATTTCATTTTGGACATGACTGCTGTTTTGTTGCTCGATTGGGTCTTTCACGTTAAAGGAACAGTAAACTTGACTACGCAACTTTCGGCCATCGAATCGACCGGGGGGGGGGGGGGCTTAGATAAATATACAGGGTCTTATTGTCGACAGGCCCCCCTTCTTTGTTATCTCGAACCGTCTCGAACCCCCTCCTTAGTGTTCCCAAAGCTAGCTGGCAGGCCCTTGCCCCTTATGCACTGTAATTATGCACGTATGTACTATGTACTGTAAAAGTTCGCCTCTTTACGTGTAGACTACAGACAAACGACCTCCCCAACAAGACGGCCTGGGTTCGATTCCTAGTCGCGGCACACAAACCTTTTGCTTTTGCAAACCTTTTGCTCAAAAGTCGAATTCTCGGAAACTGCCCGGAAACTGCAATGGTCGTAACGAGAATTTTTCTTACTCTCAGTATCGACTCAGGTACATTCTTGATATGTTAGCTAGCTCCCCGAGTCAAGTTTGAGTCAAGTTTTCTGCGAGGTTTTCTGTTCCTTTAAGAACCATAACAGGGGCTCGCTGCGCTCGGCACTATCTTGACATGCTTTATTGCATGTATCGGCTTATGGGTCTAAAAAGCTGCCACATGTTGCTGGTTAGTAATATGAACAGATAGTGTCTTGTTTTCAACACGACTTCAAGGAATCTTTCAACACCAACTTTCGAATCAGAAAGTTCAAAGTAAACAATTCGAGCGGATAAGTAAATTCTCCGAAAAGGTCCACTTGAAAAATGTTGTGTCTCAAATCGCGACCGTTGTTCTGGCAATAGTATGTGTCCTGTTGCCGGGCAATTTTTATTGCGTGGGTCCATTAATTATTGTGCCTGAGCATAGAGAAGAAACGTGCCTTCAGCATTTCTGTTTTTGTTGCTGGGTCGTCCGTTAGAATACTTTTAACTCGTCCTGCCATATCAGTTTGGAGAGGTTCCAGTTGGCAGTCTGTTGTGGCTTGACTTGGAGATAGTGTAAAACTTCCAGTACTTGGTGAAGACAAGGGCTTCAAGTAACCAGTGTATTTTTTTGCGGCATCAAGCTAATATGTTTAAAAAATTACCTCAAAAAGTCTAATTTCGGCCAAATTTGTGCAAACATTTTCCAGTGAAAACTTAGTTGCGTGAAAAAAAACATGGTTCAAAACCCGCCTCTCCCCTCGCTGGGATGGAGGGGGTTCTTCTTTCTTCCACCACCAAAAACAGAAGCCGTTTTTTTCGGGGGACTGCCCGTCCCTCACTTTAGGATCGGTAACTCGGACCAGTTTTAATGACCGTATTTTTGTATCCAGAAATAAAGATTTTTTTTGTATCCAGCAAAAAGTGAAGCGGCAAGGGGGCCGCCCCCCTAGATTTCTGGGGGGGCCAAAATCTTCCATCTTAGTACTATTTTGTTGGGAGGGAGGGGTTCTTCTTTCTTCCACCACAAAAAACAAGAAGCCGTTTTTTATTTGTTCACTCGGGACTGCCCCTCTTCCACTCCATGATGGGAACGCGGACCAGTTTTAATGACCATATATTTGTATCCAGTAAATTATTATCGTTGAAAAGATTTCCCATCAAGCGTGAATGCTAGTATTAAGGTGTAATGATGGTTAAGGTTAATGATGGAGGATAGACCTGTGAGTAAGATGTTGACAACTTTAGTTTTTGTCTGAACGATTAAGTTCTTTTGCGTGGGTCTTACTGTCCATCTTTTTGTCATGCCAATCCTCCACTTACTGGTTTTCTGGCCATATTTTTTTAATCAGGGTTCTTGGACTAGTGCGGAGAGACAATCAGCTTTTTTTCCGTACCGGAAAAAGGCCGGTTTTTCCGTACTTTCGTTATTAGTGCAGCGTTTACAAGCAGAGGAAAACTTTACCAGAATCCAGTCTTGGAGACAGGATTATGTTTAAAAATTTAAAAAATATTTCTTCAACGCAGAAGGTCTGAAAAAAGTACGAGCACAGATTCAACTAACAAACAATGAAATGTTTTGATAGCAGCTACGACATAATTATTGACTACTGCTGCTTTTAAAGGCTAGCTAGACAATCCTAGCCCCTAGTCCTCCCCAATCCCTAGCTTTGTATTGGACCGGGATTCCTGTCTAGCTAGACTTTTTATCTAGTCCTCTTCACCAACGGAATTCCTTTCAAATAGACAGGAATTCCTTTCTACTCAACCGGGATTCCTGTCCGTGTAAACGGTGCATAAGTTGTGAAAACCTGGGCTTTACCGTTCGGAATTGATGTTGGGCCTGAAAATTCCCGCCCGCGACCACATTGTGTAGCGGATGTGTCTGTCCGTACCGTAAAGAATGATTCGCACCCGTAGATCCGCATCTTCATTTATTAGTCCTATGTTTGGTTTTGTCTTCTACGTGACCTGGCTCCCATTCTTTATTAAAGTTAGCGCAGCGGCTAGTATTAGTTATGCTTTGAATGTGATCATTTTAGTTTAGGAGCGTTCTTGTTTTGCACAGTCGTTTCCGTCACATTTTGAGTGTCGTTCCCAGTAGAAGCGATTTCCGCTTCGATCTCCGAATTTCGCTTCGCGGCAAAGCGGAATTCGCTCTGACTGGGAATTAGGCTTCGTGGTTAGGACTAAGAATTGTGTTTAGAGTGATGATTTACCATCAGCTGTGAACTGGGGGATTGAGACAATCGGCCATTTGTGGCCAGAGTGTTGAGCCTCCCCACTGAATAATAATAGGACTAAGATGACTCGTGTTTCATCCCCGAGCCGATTAAGAGTGTTACTATCTGAAAGCGATTTGACACTATTGGGTCCTCCACTGGTGATGGTAACGCCGTCGTAACCGTGCTCGGCCGGACCCGGCGTGCTCCCATTGGCTGAAAATCGCTAAAATGGCCGCTTACGACACGTTATGATGGCTTCCGACAGCTCACGATTTCCATTGGAGGACCTACTTGTGATACAGTCGTGTCGTGGTTATGTCAATCGTACATCGTTCTTCCAAAAAGACAAGTATAAAGCAACGCGTATCTGAATTCTAAGTCCAAAAAGTCGGAGCGTTGTTCGTTGACAAAATGAGTTAGTCGCAGCCCTGTTTTTAGCAACGTTAACCTAATTGGCGAAAAAGGCTCCGTTTTTTGCACCGGGTAAGGGCGTAAGTTTTGGACTTACAAACTTGCATATTATTAGGTTACTTAATGCGTGTTGTTCGTAAGTATATATCTACCTATAATGCAGTTGATGTTTCTTTCCCAATATTGTAAACAAAGATTCCACCTTTCTGATAATTCTGAGAATATGAAACCCTTTATCCGTATTTTCAGCATTCAGATTTCTTTCAGTGCAGTCGGGAAACCGAGCAGTTTGAGGCAGAACCGGTTTTCCCAGATTATTGCTACGCAAATAAGCATGGAATCTCGCGAAAACCCACCTTGAGTACAGAAACTTGTTCTATGTTTTACTGCTTCATGATGCCAGTCACCGCTTGGTTATGAATCGCTTAAAATTTCGGCTCTAAAGGTAGCTTAACCCCAAGCCGCCGAAACACCTTCGTTCCAGCATTTAGAGATTTGCCCCTTGGTCTGCATCTAGTAATTCCTGTTGGATTAAAATCTCGATCACTGCAGCTGATCTATATTCCTCCTGGATAATAAACTTCCTGACTTTAGAAACGTTCGCCAGGGATGTGCTTTCAATTGCCGGTTGTGGTGCAAGCTCACGCCATATCGCGTTGCTATCCAAAGTTTGTCTTTGAAAGAAAATAAACTGAGAATGACGAGGGGTATCAGCAAAGAGCGGGGTAGGGGCCGAACGGATGGGGCTGCGCTGTGACGTCATTGCGCGAAATCTGTTACTTTGCGACGGTACATCCTTCGGGATTGTTTTAAAATTCAGAATTCGAAAGTTCCAGAGAGGATATTATAACAGTTGTTTTCTGATCTTGAAGTCCGTTTAGTAAGGTTCTTCCTACGCTTCTTTGGAAGTGCGTTTAGTAAAGTTTTGTCTTTTGTAGGGGCGAAGGAGTTCGCGGCTTTTACAAGGGGTTGGCTCCGAACCTGATACGGGTGACTCCGGCAACAGCGATTACGTTTGTGACGTATGAAAAAGTGTCAAAATTTCTAATCGACAGTCGGAAGAAAAATTCGGATATAAGCTGATGCGTTTAGGACTGTCTGTTAATTGATGTTTTTAATAAAACCCAGTGTTCCTACTACTCCGTTCATTGCATGTGTAGCCATTTGTGTCCCATAGGTTTATGAATTTTCGTCATTGATGTAAAAGTGTGTACGTCACTCGACCCACAAGTTGAAGCTCTCGGAAATGCCGTGTTGTCTAATTTTTTTATTTATTTTTTTTGGGGGGGCGGGGTCAAATGCCTGAAAATAAATATAAAATCTCAAGAATAGAAAATCATATTCATGTCCTTAACTTTCTGTACTAGTAGGATCTTCGGTTCTGTGTCATGTCAACATAATAGCGTGTTTGTAATTTTGACTTGAATTTGCCGCTAAATTTGAACCAAGTTTCGAGCCACGAACTCGAAAATCACCTCAAGAGTTGTTTGGCAAATTTGAGCCACAGAAACCTTATTGGTCTCGGAAACAGTCGTGTGGGCCACCCAGACAATCGTGGAAACACTCTTTCCGAACCACAGCCTCTTTGTGAGATCGCCGGAAAATTTCTTAAAGGACCCCTCGCGCTACTTACTCTTCAACTTCCAGTATTTTAAAATAATTATATACTTTAAAACTAAGCTGTGCTTTCAACGAATTACCCAAGGCTTTGGCTGTTTTAACCTTTTTTGAGACCCATTGACTTGTAGCGAAAACAAGGAAAAAATTACATAACCGTTTTTTCTGATGGAAAAAATTCTCGCAGACTACCGTCGACAGCGTGATACGAATCGACGGTATCAAAACACGGCAAGTTAGGAAATCAGTGATGTTGTGAAACAGGGGTTAGAATGTACCGTACGAAATTCGTATCTCCGGGTTTAGAAATTGATGGAGTGATTGCCGAAATGGGTTGCGTTAGTATTATAGGTAAGACACGTCCTTTAAGACGTATAGTACAGTGCCGACGAAGAGGCACCACCGCGCAGTCACCCGGTGAGTATCATAGGCGTTGCGTGTCACTTGGAACTCTGGGAAGAACCAGAAGTTCCAATAGTCAAAGCGTTCCCGATATCTTCGCTCACTGATGAAGATGTCGAATATCCGGATTCGATCGAAAACGGAATTACAATGGTAACTATTATTTTAGGGTTGGAACGTTTTCTATGTATGTCGCAGGTTGGAACCATGATGGTAGCTTTTAGTAATTGTTAAAGTTAAATAATTTGAATCCTTAAATAATTTTAAATCCGAAAGTGTTAGACTGGGAAGGCTATCATATGTGGCTTAGCGGCTTCTGGGTTCGCGTGGACGGCGTCTGTAAACGGGACAAGCCGTGTGAGCTCAAGATAAACCGTTCGTTCAACGATGCTCTGGTAGCACGGTTGAACAAACCTGGATCTTCCTCTGTCTGAAATTCTGAATACATTTTCATGAATATGGTCGCATCCGTTGACATTTTCGCGTGAATAGCATCTTCCATCGAGCTCAACAACCATCCACGCGAAATCGTCCCCCTCGATTGAAAGTTTTCAAGTTTGCGGGGGGGGGATATCCAGGTATATATATTCTTAAAAAAAAATTCTGTACGGTAGGCATGTTTTCACACAAAAACTTCCAGGCGACTTCTTCATCAGTTAGTCTACATTGTTGGGTCTGCAGCGAAGTATTCTTCTAATGTGGGATATTTTGCACCTCCAAAGTAATCGAGGACACAAACTTGGGTGATGTTTAGTTTACCAAACCACCAGCCATGATCTAGAAAGTAGAAAAAAATGTCTGTAAAATTGTAGCTAAGATAAATATTCTTTCAGCCCAAGCTGATTGCGAATCATGGTTGATAGTGAAAAACGGATACGTCAGCTTAACTTTATGAGAGCGATATTTCGGCCCTTCTTGGCAAGGGTCCTTTTCAGCTCAACGAACTTCAGCTCACCTCCCAGCTTGAGCCTGAAGAAGAAGAGCCGAACTATCGCTCTAAGAAAGTTCAGGTTGACGTATCCGTTTTTCACCATCCACTATATGTAGATAGGATCCTAACTGATGTAGATAGGATCCGAACTGAGAAGCATAAAAGACGATAGCACGTAAGCTGTGGACGATAGCCTACTGATACAGGAGTGCATCAATGCATTAGCAGTGATCCAAGTTCATGCAAATAAGACTGCTTGAACTTGAAGGGATCGTTTTCTGGACAGCAATACGTGAGTTGCAAATAATAGTGTTTTACGTTGATTCTCTGTTCCATCGCAAATTCTTTCAGTATTATAGCCGCATTTTCTAGGATCTTATCTGCAGCCGTTTTTAGCCCACTGGAAAAAAGGTGTGGAGGGATATGCTTACCATTAGGCCACTCCGCCATTTCTGGATGTCTTGAAAACAAGGCTTTCTTTGCTATAGCATTTTCTTTTGCTGATGGGTCGATCTGAAAACGCAACAAGTCTATAAGTGGAAAGCTATACCGCAGTTCCGTAAAGCCAGCCTTCCTATTCCAACTTGGCAGATATCTGGGTCGTTCACTTAGTCAAGCCAACCCTGTCGGATATACTGAAAATGAGAGCTAACTTAGCTTTAATTATTGTGTTGCTTTTTTATCCACTTCGCATAACTTTTTCCTCCCGTTCACAGCGTTCACAGCTATCAGTCATTCCCTTTTTCACTATCTCAAACATTTTGCATAGTTACAGTTTTCAGGCTCTTTTATTGTTTATAATAGTTACAAACATAAATAATCATTTACTCCCGCGGATAGCCAGTCCCAAATGGCAAGAGAGGGATAAATGAAAAACAATTAACTTCTTAGTACAAACAGGGACCCATAAATTTCCTTTGCAGGGGGCCTGTCAATAAGAGATTTCTGATGCTATCTTGAGCGCACGAAATGTAGTTCGAGAAATACCCACGGTCCAATGACGTTCAAGACCAGATAGACAAAATTTGGGATTGGCTGCTGGCGCCTTGAGGGAGGAGTCTCTTTGGCGCGCACGTCCAATGATTAGTTTTTGTGTTTTGTTATAAGTTGTTTAGTGTGATTTTGTGTAAAATAAAGAATAACCTAACCTAAAAAAAACAAAAACAAGAATGCCGATCGACTCGAGCGGAGATTTTTGGAAACTGGATGGTTCGGTCATCATATCAATATAGAAGCATAGGAAATGACAGGCCCCCTGTAAGGAAATTTATGGGTACCTGGTACAAAGTAAAACCCTTCGAAATTCCCGAGTTCTCGGAGTTGATCCCGACATTTCCAGCCTGAATTCATCTTCCGAATTCACCTCGACAGAAATGGACATCGGTAATCCGGAAGGAAGGTGAAACCTGGTACCGGTAACAAAACCAAAGGTGCTGCAACACATCACGTTGCCCAGGCAACGTAAATCTAGTTTGTACTCACATCGGACCGAAGCATGCATGTGAGACGTCTGAAATATGTGATAAAGTGACGTGAAACCGTACGTTACTTTACGCTCAGTCGACAAGTGAAACTGAAAGCAACTCATAATATCCGGACTTTCGCTATACTGAGCTCTTTGTTGTTCTTTAAAGTATTTTATAATTAATTATTTTAATTTGATTAATTTATTTAGTTCCGCCAAAGGAATTACACATCTAACAAATCACAATCTAACCACTACATATGCATATTAATGTAAAACACTCATTGGCGACCGACTATCCCCCCCCCCCCATCTTCAACATAAGCAGAGAAAGCTGCAAAAGCTCAGGATTTCAAGCAGTCAGCTACGCTGTTACGTAAATAAAGGGAAAGAAACCAATCCAAACCTTAACCACATTTCCAGTTAGAACGACGTGTGCGCAGAGGGGGCTTTCGGGGTCGTACGAATGCTTCCGGCAGTATGGCGTCTGTGCCAAGGTCATTGTCAGAGAAGCTCTGTTGTCTACAATGATATCTTTAACAGACATTTCCAGATCTGTTAGGTACATGTAGGGGGTTCCCCGCGATTTCTTCTTTGTCCCATCGCTCACGGAAAATACGTTGGCAAAAGGAAATGTATCAATGGGTGGTCGCGTGGAAATTGTGGCCATCGCTGCCCAGTCTAGAAGAATATATTAGGAGATATAGATTCTATTTAGATTATATTTTTAGATTATATATTCGACCCTAGTTTGTCGTATGCTAGTTTAAATAAAATATAATAAATAAATATATGGGGTTTTATTGGAAAAAAAAACACCATCAACTACAAACCCTCAGAAGTTTTCACTTGTTAGGAGGTTTGACAAACCCCTTTTAACAAATTAACCTACATACACTACTAATAAAGAAAAAAATGAAAGAAGAGATGAAGAGGAAAGAAATTAAGAGAAAAATTCATGCACTAACCTCGGCACTAACTCGGTTCCTGGTCGAACACCCACCAACAAAAAAAAATATACACTCCAAAATCCCGTCTCCAAAAACAAACTAAACAAGAAAAAAACAGAAATATATGAATAAATAAACAAAACGGAATCTGGGCCAACTTGAGAACGATTCAAATCACGACACACTTTAAAACTCATATTGGTGGAGTCAAAGGGTTTTAAGATCTCGACGGAACTCGCATAGGTTCTCTGCTCTTTTGAATGAATCTGGCATTTTATTCCATACAATCGGCCCAACATGGCGCAATGAAAATAGTGATCTTGTGCTCATCTCTGCGGTGTACTCGTACAGTTTTCCCAAACGGAAGCAAACAAACGGAACTGAATTGCGGTAATGAAAGCAAATGAAAAAAAGTGCATACAACTTTCTTGGAAGTCCTTCATTGGTTAAAAGAGAATAATGTATAGAGCTGCCCCAGCCACCTTGTCAAAATCGCACGAGGCTGAAAACAGCCGAGACAGGTTTATAATGAAAGTGTAAATATAAAATATAATATAATTAATTAAAGGAATCGAGTGTGTTGCGACTTGTGCTTTTAGTTTTGTTTTCACACATTTTCATCTTATTCACAGAAATAAATTTGTAACTCTCAAACTGTTGCATCAATTACGGAAATTCGTTTTTAACATCTTAAACTACCTAAATAAAAATACACCGACGATGTAAGTGGATTCGGAACTACCAAAATGAGGTGACAACCCTATATGACATAGAACTTACTTTCCTTCAAAACAAGACCAAAGGTTCCGATGGGATCCCAAAAATTCAATATTTGATCCAGACAATTAGGTTTTGTCTTCGCCACATCCAGTCTTCGCCAGGCTAAACAGCTAATCATTATGAAATCCAAGCTCAGATATGGATTCAGCATGTGCGTTTACCTCTATAAGCCGATCGAAACGATCCTAGCTTACTTCTGTGAATTTTGCGGTTCTGGCGAAATTCAAGAACTATTTGTCCGGCGAAAAACTAAAGCACAAAAACGGATTCACCGCAGCTCCTTACCCCTATATCCAACATCTAATCAACTTGAAAGAAAAATTTAACTTTTAACAAATTTTCCGGTTTTGGCCGGATTCCGGGCGAACTACTTGTCCGGCGGCAAAACGGTTTTCGTATTCTTGTTCAGCATGCCTTCTTACCCCTACATCAAACATCTAATCAACTTCAAATAAGACTTCTACTTTTAACAAACTTTCCGGTTTTGGCCGGATTCGGGACGAACTACTTGTCCGGCGAGAAAATGGTTTTCATATTCGTGTTCAGCGTGTCTTCTTACCCCATAATCGACTATCACATTAGCTGTTTAAAAAAATTTGCTTGCCCCTTAATTTAAATCCCCTCCCCCACCCCTAAATGTAAAGCTACAGGGTCCATCTACGAACTTGACCTTACTCTTGACCCAAAGAATCCCCACACCAAGTTTCATCAAAATATCTCATAATATCTCACTGGCTTCGAGAGTTATCGTGCTTACAGACAGACGGACGGACGGACAGACGGACAACTTTTCCGATGTCATAGGTATCCCTCCACTTACGTTTTGGGATCCCAAAAAGTGACACTGGCCTGGGTTGGAGTGCAACTGCGGGAATTTTTGGCAGAAGAAGCGTTTAAGTGTAACAGCTCTGAAAAACAATTTCGCGTAATTTAAATTTCAATGGCGAGGTTTGCAGAGCCGATGTCCGGACCTGCCCACCTCTCCCCGGCAATGTGTACAATAGATACAAACTGACACAAATCCTAAGGACTTCCGATTAAAAGAGGAAGACACGGCGAAAGTTATCTCTTTGCTTTTAAATATCTTCTAAACTCACTGCATTGGGTGAGCAACCCATGCTTACTTTAGATTTCAGTATTAGCAAGAACAAATAAGCCAATAGAATGTATTATGATGTTCCGTGTAGCTCCTACCCTCTGCTCGTTTGCATCGGGCAGAATATCGGGAATCTATTCGACTCCGCATGGTTCTATTACAGAGATCGGAGACGGAAGTTTTTGTGCTTATCTGTTCTTGGTATTAGTAATCCAGCATGCTCAGTGGAATCTGTGAACGTATGTTTTTTTGTGATCAGCACAAAAGACAGAAATACCAGAAGTGGAGTGTATGAAAGAAGAACAAAGAAAGTTCACATGTTCAAGCAAATAAAAACACGGGGTTATTCCGGGGCTTGTTCTTGGTATTAGTAATCCAACATGCTCAGTGGAATCTGTGAACGTATGTTTTTTTGTGACCAGCTCAAAAGACAGAAATACCAGAAGTGGAGTGCATGAAAGAATAACAAAGAAAATTCACATGTTCAAGCAAATAAAAACACGTGGTTATTCCGGCACTTCGAGGCAATAACACATATTATGGCAATAAGTCAAATTATTTATATACGGTAACGACTAATGGAATACTTGAACGGCCGGTTCTGAAATTATAACACCAGTAGGCTACACCGTGCAGTCCCATGGTATCAGTCCTACCCTACCCAGTGCAAAAACTTTCTGGTATTGCCCTGATGTTAAAAGAAAAAAGTTCCAGAGGGCGATAACAACAACCCTATTATCGCCCTGCTGCAACTGTTATCACCCGCTAAAAACTGTTATCGCCCGCTAAAAACTGTTATCGCCCGCTTAAAACTGTTATCGCCCTGTGACAACTGTTATCGCCCTGGGATAACAGGGCCCCTGGTGTTATAATCATTATCGCCCTTGCCCTCGCTGGCGCTCGGGCGATATCAGCCTATCATAAGAACGCTCCATTACTATCAGCTTCATGTTATGAATTCGAATGAGCCTGTTTCAACTGCAGAATCTACTGCGACTTGTGCTTTAAATCTTTAATCGATGTTCTTCTGCCCAACTTCCGGGCCCTGTCGTTTCTAACGGTAAAGGTCGTGCTTCACTACCCAGACGCCCCAGAATCTAGGGTCCGGATTATGTGAAGACGGTCCCAGACAGAAATCAAATCAAATGTCTCTTCTACAGTCCACTTTTGGGAATTTTTCAGCACTTCTGTCATTTCCTTAGATTTTACCACCTCAGCACGATAGTTTCTCCAAGTCAAATGAAAACTACTTTCAAATTCCCGCTTCTTTTCACCCAGAATCCGGGAATCTGGTAGATTTTTCTACCAGATTCCCGGACGCGTCCGTGGTGCTTTCAGACCGTTTCAGACCTGTCTTCACTACCCATACCGATGTCGAAGAAACGGGAACCCAGAGTCCGGGCGAAAAATCTGGGTAGTGAAGCCCGACCTTTAAAGGAACAGTAAACTTGACTACGCAACTTTCGGCCATCGAATCGCCCGGGGGGGGGGGGGGCTTAGATAAATATACAGGGTCTTATTATCGACAGGCAGGCCCTTGCCCCTTATTCACTGTAATTATGCACTTATGTACTGTTAAAGTTCGTCTTTTTACGTGTAGACTACAGACAAACGACCTCCCCGACAAGACGGCCTGGGTTCGATTCCTAGTCGTGGCACACCAACCTTTTGCTTTTTTTCTACTAACTCAAAAGTCGAATTCTCGGAAACTGCCCGGAAACTGCAATGGTCGTAACGAGAATTTTTCTTACTCTCAATATTGACTCAGGGTACATTCTTGATATGTTAGCTAGCTCCCCGAGTCATGTTTCCGCCTCGTCACGATTCTTAAATTCCATCTATGAACATAATAAATTATTAGTTGACAATGAGTAGTGGCGTTTTTGTGAGTTTTAAATATCAACCGGGAAGCACTTCATCCGTATGAATATGCGACGTCTCCTTTCATTTCTACTTTCTTTCTTTCTCGAAATTCGTAGGCAAGGCCGTATCCAGGGGGGTTAGGGGGTTCAACCCCCCCCCCCTAAACCCACAAAAGTAATAGTTTTTTGCAGATTTTAACCTCTGATCTATTTATTTTTTGTACTTTTTGGTCCGACCCGTGGACAACGAAAACGTGGACCCCGAAATAAATTCCACGAGCAACCCCCCCCCCCCCCCGAAATAAATTCCTGGATACGGCCCTGTTCGTAGGCCAGGAACGACCCATGTCTGAAATCTTTTCTGGTTTTAGCGGTGGCTCACCCACGGAGAGTGGGTTTGCATGGAGCAGAAAATGGAGATTGGGATCCAGGTTAGTGTAGCCTATGTGTTGTAATGAAATATCCATCAGACTAAAAAAAAATAATACTGACCTGAAACGTGCACAATATATCGCGCCATCTTTGCTACATCTTCATGAGGAGGCGGATCAAGCTTCAGATACTTCCCGAACTTCGCCTGAACCGCGGTTCCGGAAATGTAAGCCACTAATATCAAAAGAACCCACGCAATACTTTGATGCATTTTCCACTGGTGTTGTTATTTGCAACTGACGATGATGTCATCCGAGCTGGAGGGCAACAACAAAACCTCTGCCAAAACGATGTAACAGAAAGAGAGACGACGCAATAAAAGGCTCGAGGGCTTCAAATAAAAACACCAATAACCCGGAAATACGCAACTACGATACCAACGGTTCCTTTACGATACGGATTGATTTTGTTTTCCTAGACAAACATCTTGGTAAAAACGAGGGTAAAAATAAAGTAAAAATAGATACATTATCAGTTAGCGATTGGCATGTCAAAGTACTAAAAGAGGTGAATCTTGTTTTGTCGCTTCATACTAAATATATAATCTAAGGGGTTGCTCAGTCCCGACAAATGGGTATACACCTCAACCGGGAAACGACCATGAGCGGGGACGTGGTGTATGAAGCAGCTCCAGGCCTTCAAACGAAGCCACGGGCAACCAGCCAATGTACGCAACTTCGATACCAATGGTTCTTCTACGGTACAGGTGCCTTTTCTGGTTGCCTTAGATCCTCCTGAGCCATCAGTGGCACATAGGGCGTCGACAGGGCCTCCCCATTCATCACGAAGCTGTGCGGCTGTAGTGATCCCTTCCCATTGTGGAGCGAGGGAAACGTTGGTCTCCTTGGGGTCCTGATCATATGCTGCCTCCGCAGTATGTGTATTGGTCGGTCGTGTCTTCGTCTTGTTTCAGTCTCACACTGACACACTTTGAGGTCACTCTGTCTTCGGGCATGCGTAGAACATGTCCCAAATACGCCTAATTTCGTTTCATCGTAATTTCGGTCACTACGGGCTGATTGGTTTTATGCCGAATTTCTTAGCTCATAACTTGAGGTTGCCAATTGATTCTCAAAATCCTTGGAAGAGAGAACTCGAGACAAATATTTGTCCAGCATTGTTAGTAAATATTAACAGTGAAGTATCATTCACTGTTACTATTGCGCGCCACACACATAGCACATTGCAATTGAACGTAATTTAAGGCGAAGTGAGTGCGAGAGTGAGTGTTTATTACTTTTCCATATCGTCCTCACTTTGTTGATCCAAGACAGGATATTATTTTTTAATCCTCTGGTGGAAGATCATTCGTTCCCTTACCTGTGTTTTTCTCTTTTTTTCTTGTTTTTGTTAGTGTTGTTGTTTTTCTCTTCTTCTCTATTTTGTTTCTCTTTCCTTTTCTTTCCGCTATATTTGATTTTTTGCTTCGACACAATTTGAATGAAAGTTCAGCTCCACTCGTTGTCTGACGGTTGCTTTATTATGGAACAAGCTATCCTAGCGGTCACGCAATATATTCATGATGCTCTTGATCGAGGTGAAATTCCAGCATCTATATTTATTGACATAAAAAAGGCATTCGATACAATTTGTCATAAGATTTTACGGAGAAAGCTTGAGAACTGCGGTATTCGAGGACCTGCTAACAACCTGATCATGTCATTTCTGTCTGAGAGAAGCCAGTATGTTGATGCTGATACTACGAGATCTGAACTGATCTCTTTGGATGGACAAGTCGGAGTTCCCCAAGGGTCAATCCTTGGCCCCCTTTTATTTTTAATTTATATTAACGATATTGATAATTCTATGAAAGATCTCGGCCTCACGGTTCTATTCGCGGATGACACAGCCCTCAATATTAGTGGTCCTACTGAACTTGTACTACGGTTAAAAATGAAAGAAGTTTTTACATATTTGCTTGAATGGTTCGCAGCGAATAATTTATGTATTAATACATCTAAAACTAAATTCCTGATTTTCTCTCGGATTTCCAAAGCATTGCCAACTTTTAATTCCCTAACAATTGAAAAATATGATACTACAATCAGTAGAGTCCACCATCTTCGGTATCTAGGAGTGATAGTTGACTCGAATTTAAGTTGGAAGGAGCACATAAATTACCTGAGGGTTAAGGTTGCAAGGAACGTCGGCATGATCAGGCTTCTTAAACCTTTTCTCCCTTATGATGCCCTACGGTGTATTTATTTTTCGCTAATTCATTCTTACTTAAATTACTGTCCTCTTGTATATTTGAATACTTTTCGATCGAATATATTACCTTTGATAATGCAGCAGAATAAAGCCCTCCGAATTCTTAAGCTTTTTGTACCGTCTCCTGATTCTTGCCCTAATAAGTCGTCAACTAAAAGTCTTCCTCTTTTTTTGAACATTTTTCCCCTTGAATCTTTTATCGTTTTTCATTCTATTTTATTTAAGGAAAAACATCATTCAAATTCCCTACCTGAATATTTTTATGAACCCGATCTATTTTCTGGAACTAATTCTGATCACGACCATAACACGCGTAATCCTTGTAAAGCCCGGCAACCCTTGATAATATCAGAAAGATCAAGATTTTCATTGAGAAACACAATATTGAGGGTATGGCAAAGTTATCATAATGTAATCAAACTTGAACTTTCTATTAATACGCTGAAAAACAAAATAAAATCAATGCTCATAGAAAATGTTTAAAGTAAAAAAAATGAAAAAATAAATAAAGTAAATAAATAATAAATGTGTGGTTTATAGCGGTAAATCCCAACTCAGTCTGGTGGTTTGAATCTGGAACCTGGATGGATTATGGTTAATTTATTATATTATTTTATGTTGATGTAGTTATAGCATACAGTATATTTAAATGTCTGCCATTTGGCCTCGAGCCCTCTCTCTGCCAAATTGGCTTTTTATATTGAAATTATATAGCAATAAACAGAACTTGAACTTGAACTTGAACTTGAATGGATCTAGAGGATTCGTTCTTTGTGTATCAACTAGACTAAAACGACACGGCTTACTGACGAGATGTCCCCATGACAAAACGTCCCCTGGCGAAACGTCCCCATCTAAACGTCCCCGTGACAAAACGTCCCCGTGACAAAACGTCCCCATGACAAAACGTCCCCGTGTCAAAACGTCCCCGTGACAAAACGTCCCCATGACAAAACGTCCCCGTGGCGAAACGTCCCCAAGCATATATTTTTAAATTCACAGTGTGCATTACAGATATGGGAACATTCCTTATAAGAAGGAAAGATCGGACATAGGACCGGTAGCTTCATAAATGTAGTTTCCAGTAAAAATCTGTAGTGTAACATACCTTCCAATGGACTCGTAACTGACCAGTCCTAGGACTTCTAGGTCGTTTGAATGAACATGCACAATCTGAGCAGCACCAATATGCTCCTCTGAGAAAGGGGAAGCCCACTGTGGCTCAAAGAGAGTCAAACAAGGAGATTGCCGAAATAGTGTAGCTCCGTTATAGTGGATACAAATTACAGGGATATCATCTCTTGTTGCTGGTTCTGGCGGACAGAGAGCACGACGGGCTCGATACGCTATGTTGTTTGCAGTGTAGAATCCGGGTAAAGCTAGGTGCCCACAGAACGCGAATCTTTTCCGCCACGCGGCGCGAAACAAATTCGACTTGGAGTTGAAATGGCGGGGCGCGAATTTTTTCTGCTCGCGACCTCAAATTCGCCCAGGCGAACGCGAATTCGCGTTCTGTGGGCCCCTAGCTTAAATCTTCCGCGATGTCGAACCCTATAGTGAGCGCCATCCTTAAAGTTTAACTGAAAAGAGAACTTATTTTTGTCTCATTTAACTGTAAGCCAACACACTGCATTATTTGGCTTGTGTTAAAAGATTCTATTGTTGCACTAATAAGAAAGATCTGCAATGACAAATAAAATGAAACGCTTTAACCACAGTCTCATCATGCATTACTAACATATTCTGACTTTTCTTTCAATACTACTTTTCGGTCGTCTTTTTTACGCATGATTAAAATAATTAAAATAATGAGTATAAAACGCAAAATACTCCCCTGAAACCACACAGTTTGACATTGGGTGTTTTGTACATATAAGAAGCAGTCCTCTTGTGGTTTAAAACAAGTTTTTTTTATTATTATTGGCAAACCTTGCTTCGTCATAGATTAGTCAACAAAACAACAAAGGAATTCGCTGGGACGCCTAAATTAGAGACGCGCCTAGTTACAGCCTTATTTTTTGGCTTGGAAACAGATGAGATGAACAGGGAGGGGTCGATGACTTCCTAATCTCTCTGCGAAGAGAGTTTTGCACTGCCATTCAGTTTAAGAAGTGAAAGCTACTCTTTTCTGTTTATTAACTTATTGATCTGTTGTACTAGCTCTATGAGATGATTGCTGATAATGAGGCAATAGAGTAAAAAAAAAGGCTAACACTGAAAATGCCCACTACCCAGAATGCCCACGGTTCAAAAATCGTTAATTCGTCAACCCAGATTTTACACAGTTTCATTCCAACATTTATTTTAGGTCATCTCTTGTAAAGTTAAAATATTTTCTCTTCGTAAATATTTTATTTACCTCTTCTATAGTTTTAAGCTAGTTGGAATCAAATTTGATTGATTGAAATTGCCTTCGGCTGAAAATGTCCACGACTCAAAATGCCCACTAAAACGTGTTTATGGGAGGTAACGAAAAAAGGAAAAGGTGTGGTGTGTAAAAGGGAAGTAGACATTAGGATAATAGTTGACAGGGTACATTATTGTGGCTCTGTGCCATTTCTATTTGCAATAAAACGCCCCTTAAACCACTTGCTTGAGCTACCGTTAACACGGATACTACGTCGGAAATACTAAACGTGTTTCGGGAAAACCGTCAAAATTTCCTTGAACAAGAGTAAAAGCAAGAAGTTACCTGAAGGTAGTATAATCGTTTAGTCTACTCGTATGCCAATTATATATTTACGAAATGTTAAAAAACAAAAAAAAAACTGAATAAAACAGAAAAACAATAGGGGAGGTCGGGGTTGAACCGTACGCGGGTTGAACCGGACAGTTTCAATTGTGGGCAGACCCAAAGTTGTAAAATCGTGAAATAATTAACTAAGGTTGGCAACAATGTTCTGACTCATGGGACGAAATTTGAACTCTCAGGTGCGAACCGATTTCCAACCAGGCGACTTTGTTTTTTTCATTGCACAAATCGGACTTACAATTTCATTTTCATTTTCAGTTAGAGAAGAAGTTAGTTGTTTTTGGCGAGTTGGTTACAGTTCAGTCCAATGTAGGTCACATTCCGTTTTTTCTTGGTGTTATTTTTTTTTAGAAATGGTCTGTGTGGGGTTGAACCGGACACGTTCTGGGGGGTTGAACCGGACGTTATTGTAGAGGTCCGGTCCAACCCCGCTCTGTCCAGATCAAAATATTTACCATTTTCTGGAGTCCGGAAAGCAGGATAAAGCTGCTGGAACCAAGCTTTCTAAATTAATTGCTTCCGGTGGAAAAAGTTAAGTTCAGCAAGCATTGTCTTTTGAGTTCGAATTTCCAAAAAATTTCGGTAAAGTGGTATGTTCGGATAGTCCAACTCCTCTCCAATAAGTGAAAACTTGATAAGCGCTTAGTTGTACCACTTATTCGGTCACATTCAGAGCTCATCTTAACATGTCCGGTTCAAAACACCACTCGTCCGAACCAACCCCACCGGTGGGGCTGAACCGGACGATTTTTTGAAAAAAAGAAAAAATCATCGCGCCAAAACCGGATGAAATTAAATTCTCAAAAAATTACAGAACATAGCCAGTCTCATTATCTTTCATTTCCAATCTTCAAAATTTGTTCAAGTTCTACACAGACTGAATTATTAGCCGAAAACGAAAAACGTACGGTTCAACCCCGACCTCCCCTACTTATCCCTATGACCACTTTATCCTGTAAAATTGTAAAAGACTCTATACTACTAATCCGATTTCAGATTCGTTCCAGGATGATTTTGACCTACTTCCTCAACTGTGAGCATTTTAAACAGTGGGCATTTTAATCGTCAACATTTTGGTCGTGTGCATTTTGAACCGTGGGCATTTTGATCATGTGCATTTTGATCGTGGGCATTCTGAACCTGGGCGTTGTGAGATTGGGCAAGAAAATCATGGGCATTGTGAGAACCACCCAGAATAAATACTAATCAGCCTAGAGCGCTGAACTAGTATAAGACCAATTATGTGAGGATCTAGACGTTTATGGTATATGTTGATAGCGGTCATTGCAGGAATTGTGTAGTTAGGTGCATTGACGCAAGGGAGTGAAGAAGTATGTTCTACTACCAACTAGCACTGTTAGTTCTCGGCAGGCTTCACATAGGCTACTGGGTGATAGGTCTTGCAGATTTACGGTCACTATTGTTTATTATAACATTTTACAAAAATAACGAAAGTACATAATAATAAGCAATGTTGTTCTACGCGGGAGGGGTACGATCTGAAGTAAGCTAATACTGCACTCGATGCCAACTGGCCTCCTAATTGTGAAGACAAATAACAGACTGTCGAAGCATGGGGGTGAGGGGTCAATTTGATTCTGCCCACGAAGACTGACCGATAATAACTAGCCTATTTACGACTCCTGCGAACGAGGGTGTCATAATTTTTCTTAGTTGCTACTCTCTTTAAAGGGCAATTCTTACTTCTACCCTTTGATAGGGTAGTAGCTAATACTGCAGTTCCATCTGGAAAAGCTTTTATTTTTTTCCACCATCATTGTTGAGCGCTGGTGCGTGGGACACGCATTGAAAAATTGCCCCATTACCCATTGTACACATGCATTCCTGATATCCGGCTGTTTCAAGATGCGCAATACATGCGCATAGACATGTCTTTATGGAATGACTACCCGGTCCAAAATCATATTCGAAAAGTAGCAACAATGAGAACCCCTGTAGCCCATACAGGCCCAGACACTAAGATCCAGGGCCGCTAGGCAGTTAACAGAACCCTTTTTGGTAGTTTAGCAGAAAAACTTGTTTTTATTTATTTAACGCACTTTGACTTTAGAAAATAGACAAGCAGACTTAGAAATAAAATAAGAAAGTTCCGACTGTATGTTTTTGCATTTTGTAATTACCACATCGGCCCCTGTACATGGCCTTTCCCGAGGTCGGGGTCCCAGGCAGAAGTTCGCCACTGAGCGCCTTTTAGGAACCATAGGAATAATACGGGGTTATACGTTGTGTCTACTTGTCTTTGTTTACAATTCCAGTTGGCGTTAGAGCAAATAAATCTTATTTTCTCTTTATCTATACGCTGGCTTTGCAGTCGCGGTTTGCCCTTTTAAAGAGAGAAGCAAATGAAGGAAATATTGCTGGCCCATGTTTATGGGAATTAAGGCGATATTTTTTGAGAGGCGGCCTCCTAAAATCGCACTTCGTTGTTCATGACTAGATCTACTAAAGAGCGTACCGTACGCATGATTGGCACACATAAATCAAAAGAAGCACATCGCAAAGAGACAGACCGGGTCGTTGTACTGGGCTGTTGTCTTTAACGGACCAACAGCGTGTCCGCTAGCTTACAAATACACACTACGTTAACAACAAAAAGTCAGGTATGGAAAGGATCGGTCACTCCTTGTCACTGGGTGTGCTTGAGACCGGGTATCGATCGGTAATCGACTAGAAACGGACCGAAACGGCCTTTGAAAAATCCAGTGACCAACTCCTTCATGCCATTAAAGCTTTAAAACTGCATGTCTCGATATCAAAACTTTAAATTTCCTGTTTTCTCCCAAATTTTAAGAGGCAACCGGTTACCGCGTATCTTCAAAGCTCTTTGCGGTAAAAAGTTCCCTTTTGCATAATTGACTGCGCTAACCGGGTAAGTCAGCTGAGATTTATTCTAGTGATAGTTCGGCCCTTCTTGACAAGGCTCCTCTTCAGGCTCAACCTAGGAAAACAAACTTGTGAATAAATCTCAGCTCACTTGTTACAGGTTCCTTTTTCTAGCTTGAGCCTGAAGAGAACCCTTGACAAGAAGGGCCGAAATATTACTAGAATAAATCTCAGCTGATTTGTCCTGATGGGATGAACAACTTCTCTGGCAAGAATAAAATCCAACAACGGATTCAGCATGTCTTCTTACCACCACATCGAACCTCTCATACGAATGAGGTAGTCGATTTAGGGTTAAGTAGACGTGCTGAATCTACATCTGAAACTTACTTTCTCGCAGGACATGTCTTTGCCCGGACTCCGGTCAAGTTTGATTTGGAAGCAGAATACGATAACTAGAAACCGAGTTGCCACAGCAAGCTTTTGTAATGAGCTGAGTTTTGTACAAAGATGTCGGCACAAAACATGTCGGTATGCTTTTGTCGGGGCTTCTTGCCCGACAGAAGCTATTTTGGGCGGAATTGTGCCGACGGATTTCATTCTATCGGATTGATTAGAGCTGAATTTTGTACAAAAATGTGCCAACAAAAAATTTCGGTAAGCTTTAACGCAGTCAAATATGATTCGCAGTTAGCTTGGGCAATTTCTCTAAACGAGTCAACAACACTTTTCTTCCTTTTTGCACAAGGTAACGTCATCTTTACACTTGAAAACGACATAACAGCTGAACGCGATCAAAATAAGAAAATTAACACCAATCACAGTCAAAGGCATCACAAAACTCGAGAATTTATCCAACAGTTGACCGCTCGAAGTCAAATACTCTCTTCTATGCTCAACATCGATTAACCCCCCTTCCATCTGGAAATAAGTCGCTAGAACGCCAAAAATGTGCAAGAAATGGTGGGAATTACCGAAAAAATCGAAACGACCGGGGAAGAACTTTTCCGGGATACGCGTGGCGTAACAAACGGCGGCGACGCCGATCGCCGCCATTTGGAAGTAATGGTAAATAGCCAAACGGTCACAAATCGGTTCGCCGTCTTCGATAACGATTTTCCCCCAACCGTGATGCAATGGACAATTAACGATACGCGTTATTAACGGTATCGACTCCCAGAGGTACGATACGACAAACCATCCGATACGGAGACCTTTTTGGAGATTTCGCTTTTCGTCCGGAACGAATCGCGAAAGACAGGTCAAAATCGTCGCGATTATACTGTTTAAAATACTAACATGTATAAAAATACCTTCGAAATATGAATCGAACAGCTCGACTGGAAATATGTAAGCACGGTATAATATCGCACAGCCGAAGGAATAAATACTGATTGCACCGTAGTCGAGAAAGAAGCAGATGTGTCGGACGGTAAAACCAAGGCAGCAAAACCCGTGGGCAACGCTTGACATGAACGGATATAGAAACGCGGTGAAGAAGTAAGGGATTAGAGGCCAAACGTATGAATCGTTCCAAAAATCGTATTTTTCGGTGAGAAGCAAAAAGCGCCAGACGAAGTAAGCAGCTGCGACGAAGTGGCTCCAAAAGTTCATCGTTTCGTTCGTTGGGTAGATCAGGCTCCAGAATGTTTCAGCGAGGGAGCATTGGTCTTGTCGGTAGCCTAGAAAAATCAGGTTCAGCGAATAGTTCCTCCACGAAAGTAGGGAGGCTGAAATATCAAAGTCTTTCTCCGAAATCGGACTTGATAATTCTAATACGGACTTCAGTTTTTGCCTCACACCAAACCGCCCTTTGTTTTGGGTCTTTTAAAAATCAGGTCACATTTCGGCGCTCTGCCATTCCTGTTGCTTAAAGACGGCCTCAGGATATACTGTTATGCTTGACCAACTACTAAATTAAACAAGAGCTGTAAGCTCATATGGCACTTGCAAGGCTTGGGAAAAGGATGAAAATAGAGATTCGCCGGTTCGTGGGTTTGTTGTGATCATTTGCAAGCAAAACCCTTGAAATAAGAATGACAACGGACCCTTGGAAATCATGTGAATGGCTCGTTTGGTAAAAAAGTAAAGCGCTAGAAATTCATCTGTAATCAAAACCCTTGAGGCAAAAATGAACCTGGGCCCTTTCGGATCATGAATACATATGGTTTGGTGAAAAGTATTTTTTTTTACTTTCTGATGAAGATGCGCACTTTAAGGGTGCTAGAAATTCATTTCTAAGCAAAACCGTTGAGGCAATAATGATCATGGGCTCACGGGGATCATGAAAATGTAGGTTTTGCTTAAAAGTATTTTTTGATGAGTACTTTAGATGAGTACTTTAAGGGATGGTCGGATCAGGGAAGTGACAATTTCTAAGCCAATCTTGTCAAGTCTCTAATGTTCAAGCCAAGTTTCATCGTCCTAGCACATCTTGAAGTACCTCAAATTGCGATCGCTGGAATTCTGGACCCCCCTCTAGCTACCCCCAGAGTGACCGAATCCGGTCCGGTTCTGTCACTGATGCATCTAGGGCTTATGCTTGTTCTTCCCACCAGGTATCATCCCAATCGCTATATTCTAAGCGTGTCACAAAATCTGACTTCCCCACATTGATCGGATCCTGTCCGCACTTGAAATGGGATATCCGAAACATGAGTTCTTTCCGAATGTCAAGTTTCAGTAAGATCCGATCACCCGTTTAAAAGTTGGACAACCTCAAAATTCCGGATTCCTCCACTCTCCACTCCCCCCACGATGGTAAATCGGAGACACGACTGTTCTTAAGTTAAATTTGAACAGTCCCTGATATGCCTGCCAAGTTTCATCGTCCTAGCACATGTTTCGGATTCCCCCCGGATTTATTCATTCATGTGTAAACAGTAGGCCTAGTCCGATTCTTGGAAAGACTGAACACTATAGACTACGGAACGAAGTTAAGTAAAGAGGGACAAAGAAACAGGGAGGATTATTTGAAAAACATAAAATAAATAGATAATAAAACAATCCATACCCGTGAGAATTGCTGGTTCCCGGCTAGACTCGTGAACTTCATGACAGGGTAGGACTTTGACCTTGTGGCTTAAAACCCGACGGTAGAATACGGAAGAGTCGCTAGCTCCAACTTCAAACTGTTTCCAAACCCCCAGCGGGAAGGGTAAGTTGGCAGATTGAAAGCTCATATTACGAAGGAACCGTCGGGTATTATCTGCTTTGTTTTTGGGATCCCAAAACGTTAGTGACGGATACCTATGACATCGCAAAAGTTGTCCGTCCGTCCGTCCGTCCGTCTGTGCGCACGATAACTCTCGAAGGGATTGAGATATTTTGATGAAACTTGGTGGGAGGATCCTTTGGGTCAAAGTACAAGTCAAGTTCGAAGATGGGCTTTGTAGCTCTATATTTGAGGGTGGGGGAGGGGTTTCAAAGTAAGGGGCAAACAAAATATTTTGAAACAGCTAATGTGATAGTCGATTATGGGGTAAGAAGACATGCTGAACACGATGGTGAAAACCATTTTCTCGCTGGACAAGTAGTTCGCCCGGAATCCGGCCAAAACCGGAAAGTTTGTTAAAACTAAAAGTTTTATTTGAATTTGATTAGATGTTCGATTTAGAGGTAAGAAGACATGCTGAACACGATGGTGAAAACCATTTTCTCGCCGGACAAGTAGTTCGCCCGGAATCCGGCCAAAACCGGACACAAAATGTGTCGACCAGTTTTCGGCTACCCCTTTTCTTCAAAATAGTATATAAGCTCTGCATAATAGCATAGCTCTGCGCAGAACGCGTACTCAATGAACCTAAGAGCTAGTTGTTTTCGAAGGTCGAAGGGGTTGGTACGTGGGGTTGGTAAAAGAGAAGGTGGTTGCGGGCTATATAACAGTTGGAAAGTTTAGAAGGATTGACAACTTCAGTAGAAGGGTGAACACTGAAACCAAAAATAGACCGATCCCAATTGTGAGACAAGTAGGGGATATCTAATGGTTTCATGGTCTAATAATAGGATGTTAGACCATAATCATCTTCGGCAATGAGGGGTTAACAGTTTTGTCTACTTGGTGTACCTACAATTTGTTTCCTGTGCTTTATATGGTACGAACAATTTGGTACCACGTCTATCACGAGGACATGGACTCGTAAGTAAGAATCGGTTGCTAGAATCTTTGGTGATGAGGGGTTGCCAACTTTTGCTAGTTGGTATACCCTTTATTTTTTGCCAGTGCATTTCATGGTAAGAACGATACGGAACCATGTCTATCACGGGGAGATGGACTTGGAAGTAAGAGTCGGTTGCTAGAAGGCATTCGCGAGGGGCTTGAAACTTTAAACTTTTATCTGTTTCTAAATAAGTTTTGATCTATCAACATCATATATTAGATTTTTGGGATCCCATCGACACCTTTGGTCTTGTTTTTGGAATCCGCCTCATCTCTTGGAAGGGAAGATGAAAGGCTGCTGGGAGGCTCCTGAAATAAGAAAAAAATACTCTGATGGTATGCGTACTATATGGAACATAAGTAAATATGCTATAAGGAGGTGTGGTGTATATCATGGGGAGGTGGGGGAGAACGCACAACGATGAAAACTGTCTCTTTCGTTAACGATGTCAGTTAAGAAAGTTGGATTCAAATCAGCAAATAGCCATTAGATGAACTAAAACAGTGTAAAACTGCTGATTCCCTGTTATTGTGAGACTTTAAGCCTCAAGGGACAAAAATATCTTGACACGAATACTGATAAATAACGTGAGGGGTTACCAATTGGGCACACTATGTACGGGGGAGTCGGTCACACGTCGGGCACAGATGCGCTTAATTCCTGAACAGTCGAGAATGTTGCGCTGTAGGGGGTTTGCCCTTTGCTGTGGCTGTCTCAATTTTGCGTAGGCTACCCCAGTTTTTGGGAGTTGAATAACCCATCGAAACAACGTCCAATAATACTGATGTACAGACGAGCATAAATCAATGCACTGCACCGTAAATGCTATATTCGACGTTGTTGTATTTTGATTGTTAATAAAATATTTGAATATACTACAACATAGGAACACGCAAAAGGGAAAATATGAAACTACAGCTCACATTGCTTCCCAATGGCATTTTTCGAAGCGGTATCTAGCCTTTTCTTTGCCACTCTATCTTCTTTCACAACTAAATCGTAAAAGCATGACACAAACGAACACATAAAAGACGCTATTCGTTGGGCAACAGAAGCTCTCTGCCGAAACCAAGCCACAGTACCACACAGAAGAGCAACTAAAACGCGTGTGTTACGCCTCTTTGAAATTGGCTCCAGCGACTGGGACAGCTTCATCTCATTTCATTGGTGCGGAATCTTTAACTCCTCAGCCGTTTACACGCTATCTAGGAAATTTACCAAGAGAAAAAATAAGGAGCAATTCAGACGCTAGAATACTCCAGCAACATGATCGATAGTGTAACGCTAGGTGTCTCTGTAGACGTCCTTACAATGGCCATGCGCCGCAGGAGGACTCGCCGCTCACAGTCGCAGAAGAAGAGATTAGTCGATTTAATTCTAGTCTAGATCCAAGATAAGATCGAGATATGTGATTACTGAAGAAGCACATCCGAGAGTGCTAGATTAACTCCCAGCTTCGAAAAATGAGGATGTCGTCTGTTCGATAATGAGATTCTGAACTTCCTCTTTAGGATATGTATTTATGTTCATATTCTGTCCAACAACATAGCCTCGAGGGGAATTGATTTGGATCATTTGGCTTCAACAGGATTGGATTGGCTTTAACTGTTAACAGGGTTGTTGAAATAACACCAGCCATACTGAGCCAAAAGGCTTTAGTGAATCGTGAATGAGGATGGTTAAACCAGTTTGAAAAGTGATATCAGTTTTGAAGTCAGCTGACAGCTTCTGTTCTTCACAGCTGGGAGAGCTTGAAAAAGTGAATAATCAGTAGAATGTCTTCCGTAGGAGCAGAGGAAAATAATGTTCCAGGTGAGAATAGAATGGGTGAGAACATTCCAGGCGACCACAACAACCTGATTGTATTGTACAGCCAGATAGGCTACCTTGCTGTTTGCATCACCCCCCATGCAGAGGCGTCACTACTGGGGGGGAGGGGGGATGCCCCCCCAATGTTGTCGGCCAGTCGGTAAAAAATAGCCAAGTCTGCGTGAAGCGCCGCGATTTTTATTAAAAACAGTTGATTTTTTCTTAGAACTAGTCGTTTTTTCTTAAAAACAATTGAAAACAGTCAGTTTTTCGTAAAAATAGTAGACCTTTCTTAAAAATAGTCGTTTTTTCTTAAAATCAGCCGATTTTTCGTCAGCACAGCCATTTTTTTCTCAGTAATAGTTGTTTTATCCGCAAAAATAGTCGGTAAAAATTACCAGCCAGTTGTTAAATACCTTGTCCCCCCCCAAACATTTTGGCTAGTAACGCCTTTGCCCCCATGAATGAAACATATGCATGTAATGAAACTCCCGCCATTTCTTTCCAGTTTCTACACTTACCAAGTGTGTAAATATGGCCTTGAGTGAATTCTCTAAAAACTAATACTTTTTCCGTTTTCATTGAACAAGGTCATAGCCTTGCCAAATGCCTCTCTTCCAAACACCTGCTAGCCATATTCAATTATTTTTGCGCCAGATTCCATTTCCAGTTTTCTTTTCTGCCTTTTGTGGATCTATTTGTGCTAATAGGTTAACCCAAATATAGTTGAGGTAGGCTATGCTTATGGAAACATTTTTGACAGTGGACTTTGCCATATTCAGGAACTTGCTCTGTCTAAAGCGAACTACCAGTTAGCCAAAGTAGGTAATTAAGGGCATCTGAAAACACCTGTATAGGTAGCCTATTTTGGATCCTCATTCTACCATTTAGCACAAAACTGCACTGTTCACATTAAAGTAACTGCTCACATAAGCATACCTCTACTGTAGCATGAGCATGACTATTTGCGCCACTGTTTTTCTGATTAATATATGTGCACCTTTTTTACTTTGTTTTGTCCCATGCAATTCTGCAAAGAAGGAATAGAAGTAAATGGATGGCTTTTGACATCAGTTAATTTGGTCAGGATGGATGGATTTTGATGTTCCACACGCAGTCCTTGTGACTTAGTCTTTATTTACACAAGTTTACTAATGGCGGTGCAAATATATGGGTGGCACAAATAGCAAGGTATCCTGCAGCCTAACTGATGTCTGCTGAGATTTTATCCAGAATACCAAAATTTTTATTTTGGGATAGCTTATGTAGTACCCTGGGCCAAACTTATGCCAAAATGCTATCCAGCATTTTGCCTATGCTGAACCTGGCTACCCTAGCTTAGGGCTAGGCTATGCCAAATGGATGCCAAATGCTTGGTAGGCTACCTATGACTTAGCAAAATTTGTCTGTCTATCTGCATGTCCATCTGTCATTCTGTGCAGTTGTCCATCTGTCCTTCCATCCTTCTTTCATTTCATTTATTTATATCCGCCAAAGCTGGCGAGTAAACAAAGTGTAATAATACAAATAATAGGTCTATTACACTAAATGTATATCAACCTAATACTTCAACCAAAATACAACCAATCAATCAATCAATGCAGTGCATTAAGTATGCTTTATAGGTTTGTTAATCATTTTTGAAAAAAAATGTTTCCCTTTCTTTTTCACAATTTAAATTTTTTTTAAATCCTAGTTTTCTATCATTGCAATCCAAAAATCCAGCAAAAATCCCCCCCAAAAGTAATTTTATTATGCAATAGCCTAAATTTGTCAAAGTTAAAAAAAAGTAAAAAAAGGAATTTGACAAGGAGACTTGTATCAACTTTGCACTGACAAATGTGTTTTGCAGTCAGCGTGGGCTGAAGGAAGGTTTATGTCATCTCATCTTGACAAAACTAAAAGAATGAGACTTGACAAAACTAAAAGAATATCAAGTTCAAATAGAAATGCAACTGTTAAATTAGGCTACAGATACTACAGGAGGAAGTCATCGTCGGAAAAGCCCATGTGTCTCGAATCCGATGGAAAATCCGTCCTCCTTCGAGAAACTGCTTCCACTTTGGAGATATCTTGATTGTCATAGCCCAGTTTGTTGAGACAGCTGTAGAACCAAATATAAGACGCATGTAGAAAGAATATCTGGGAAGTATGTTCTATAAATATACTAAGTCTTTCTTGGATTACCGGTGTTACCCCCGTGTTCCTTAATTGTCGTCTTACACGTAATCATGGGGTTAAAGACCCGAATGAAGATGTACGTTTATTAAAATTATGTAGACCATCATCAAGTTAAACTGTAACTTGTGTTTTTATGGCACTTGCCCTTCGGCCAAGTGCCATATTGCGATCGCAATTTCTGTCGGTCGGTCGGTCTGTCCAGGTTTTGCTAGTTCGGGCACTTCCACATAAGCTAGGACGATGAAACTTGGCATGCGTATAAGGGACCCCAAACGATTAAGTTGGAAATAGTCACTTCCCCGATCCGAGCATCGTGGGGGGAGCGGAGGGAGGGGGAATCCGGAATCTTTAGGTATTTTTAATTTTTGAACGGGTAATCGGATCTTAATGAAACTTGATATTTGGAAAGACCTCGTGCCTCAGGCGACCCATCTAAAATCCGGACCGGATCCGGTGACTTTTGGGGGAGCTGGAGGGGGAACCGGAAATCTTGGGAAACGCTATGGGTGGAGGGATCGGGATGAAACTTGGTGGGAAGAACAAGCACAAGTTCTAGATTCATCATTGACATAACCGAACCGGATTTGGGCTCTGTGGGGGGAGTTGAGGGAAGGCCGGAATTCTGGTGATCTCGCGAGTGCGGTACTTCCTGATGTATTAGGATGATGAAATTGGGCTGGCATATCAAGGACTCGAAGAAACTGACTTGAGAATAATCGTTAGCGTAATTTGACCACCGTAGGGGGAGTGGAGGGAGGGGGAATCCGGAATCTTGAGGTATTTATAACTTTTAAACGGGTGATCGGATCTTCATGAAACTTGATATGTGGAAAGACTTGTGTCACAGATGACCCAGTTAAAATCCGGACTGGATCCGGTGACTTCGGGGGGAGTTGGAGGGAGGAACCGGAAATCTTGGGAAACGCTTAGAGTCGAGCGGTCGGGATGAAACTTGGTGGGAAGAGCAAGCACATGTCCTAGATTCTAGATACATCATTGATATACCGGACCGGATTCGGGCACTTTGGAGGAAGTAGGGGGGCGGTCCAGAATTCCGGTTGGTCCCGCGAGTTCGGTACTTCCTGTTGTATTGGGACGACGCAATTTGGCTGGCATATCAGGGACTCGAACAAACCGACTTGAGAATAGTCGTTTGTATGATCCAACCATCGTGGGGGAGGGTAGGGATGGGGTATCCGGAATCTAGTGGCATTATTAACTTTTGAACCGGTGATCGGATTTGAACGAAACTTGGCAATTGGGAAGAGGTGTCGTCTCAGATGTTCCGTGTCAAGTCCGAACCGGATCCGATTCTTGGGGGGGGGTGAAGGGGTTCACCGGAATTTTCGTGAATCGCTTAGCGTCGAGGGAAGGGGGAATTAGATCGGGATGGGATTTGGTGGGAAGAACAAGCATTTAAGTCCTAGATACGTTCAGACAGAACCAGTACGGATCGGGGCTCTTTGAGGGGAGTTGAAGAGGGTTTCCCGGAATTCCGGTGATCACGTGTTACGGTGTTAGGATACTTCCAGATGTGCTAAGGACGATGAAACTTGGCAGGTATATTAGTGACCGACCTAGGAAAACTTGCGTTCCTGGATTCGATCATTGTTGGGGGAGTTAAGGGAAGGGGAATCTGGGAATTACTGACTTCCTGAGATTGCGAACGAGTGGTCCGATTTGAGGTAAACTGTATGGATGTTGAGAATTAATGACCTTGATATCCAAAACATGTCTCCGAAGCACAGGCGGCAATCATGATAGGGGGAATTGGGGGTGGGGGGGTCCGGAAACTTTGTGAAATGCATAAAAACCAAAGGGGTAGGCCGAATGGGATGCGAGTTGGACAGTGTCGAGGTTATGCGGCCTAATTTTTTATTTGGCGTCCGGAGCGGATTCGGTCACGGATGAAGGAACCGGAAATTTGCAGAAATGGTTCGATTGGACTTAAACAAAGGACGAAAAGAGGAGATGTGAAGTAAATGTGTCCTAGTCAATTTAAGCCACAGTTGAGGGTAGTTGGAGGGGTCTCGGAAATTTTGTGGCTCGCATAGGGGCCAAACGAGTGGATTGATTTGAACGAAACTCGGAAAGTAGAGACACCATATGCCCTTAGACGACAAATTTTAGGTTGCGGACTCGACCTGAGCGCGGTGGGGGGGGAAACAGGAGTTTCCGGAAAAACCCTCATACTCGATTGAAACTTGATGTCCTATTTCTATGTCCGATCCTAGGGGGGCTGATGAGGGTATTCTCATCTACTTTCTTACACCACCTACTCGTACAAGTGCCATATGAGCTCGTAGCTCTTCTTCTCTCTTTTCTTTTCTTTCTCTCTGTACACCACGTCATTGACACATTCATTCCATCATATCTTTCTTCTACCAGCATGTTTTAAAAGAAAAGTATCTATAGTTATCAGGATCATTTCGTTAACCTATCTTTCTTTCTTAGTTCTGCCACATGTTGTACTGAGACAAAAAAAGTCTTCAAGTTTGAATAAAGTTCAGAAACTCAAAAGACGGATTTCGGACAGTCTAGGAAGACTATCAAGTGAGTACTGTTTTCCATTCAGTTTATCCAGATCGAGTTTCTGTGAATTATCCCTTGCCCACATGTGTCTGAAGAGGAAAACGTCGACACAAGATTGGAGGAGCCAAAGGACTCAGTGCCTATCGAAGGCAGAACGGGTTCGAGAACGAATTATTCTAGCTGATTAAGTGAATATCGATTCGTGATCCGTCTTGATATTTGGACTCCCAACTCTTGATTTTAGCTATTGGATTCTTCACACATATTTTCCACAGTAGGATCCATGTATTAATAGAGTAAGATCTGTGCCCTGCTTGACCCATGACCCCTCCTCCATACATTGATCCTTCTTATTGTTTGGTAATGTATACCCGTTTTAGGCTTCAGCAGCAGAAAGTCCAAAGCTCACAACCATGATTTAAACACAGATGACCATCAGTGGCACAACGCTGATGACCTTGCCACCCCAGATAGTGATGCGAACTTTTTGCAAAGTAAGAATAAGCAGACTGTTGCTTTCTATCTTTGGCTTTTCCTACCCAGAAACAATATTTAACGCATGCTGGCTTCTTTTTTTTCTATCGTAGACCCATCTGTTCAGTTTTTTCGCCTAGGTAGTTTTCTGTTATCGATTGTTAGGCTTGTTTTAATGTCATCTGTTTCCACCTGAAAGTATGTAATATAAGAATAACAAGAACTAAAACGAGATTTTCGTCCCCCCCCCCGAATCTGCATCGTTCATCTGGTCATGTTATTGTTCGTTGAGTCCATGTGTTGGAATATGTAAGTTATTTATTCTTCGCTGAAGACGGTTGCCGAAAATGCGACCGAATTATCTTAAATTGGATCCCTCGCATAACATCTTGGAGGGATAATTATCTGATCAACAAAAATCCCGAAAATCTCGTTTTTGTTTTATTATAAATGGTCGGCTTGGCTTCAAACCTTATATTCGGGAAAATGTTTTAGAAGCATAGAAAAAGAATATCACGTGCCAGCTTTTTAGGTCAAACTTGGAAATTCGTAGGCATGTTGACGAAGGCTCGTCCGGAAAATATTTGTGCGCGTATATTTGAACAATGACTAGAGACGGATATGTCAGCCACGATGCTTTGGCAACGACATAACAGAGCGAGCTGTTCAGTTGTGAAAGGCGGTTGCTTTAGATTTGTAGTTCATTTAGCTCGTTCTTTTTACTTTTGGCTAAAAAAGTTTTAAGTGTTGGAAGAATTAGCTAGAAAAAAGAGAATCAAACAGCCCACCTGCAAATAGTTTCTCGTCCACGAAAGTAAGATTTCTTGGATGAGGTGGATGGGCTAGGAAGGAATTCCGTCTAGGCTTGGCTGGAAAATGCTTGCGCACTAGCCGGTTTGGCGTTGCCCAAGTACCAGGGGGAGAGTGAGATAATTTTATTGATAAAGCAAATCGTATCTCTAAATCGTATTTCTAGAATAGCAACGGTTTTGATAGATCCTTAAAGTTGCCCAACTCCCCACCCTATATCCCCCCTCCAGACCAGTCCAACTCTTAATTCCTCGTTGGAAGACCGAGAACCTTACCTAACCTACCTACAACATCGTAACATCTTCATTGGAACTGGTTGTAGTTGCTGAGACTTGAATGTGGGTTATCGGCTTGGGCCAATATTTACTGGTTGAATCACGGATTAAAATTCTCTTACATCCCACTCGCATTATCAGTTATTCTCTAAGTTTTCCCAGATTGTATGTATTTCGTCGTTCGCATTATCTTTGTGCAAATTACATTTAGCCGATAAGTTTTTCGTCTTCCGGAAATGCATTCCAGTTATTCCGAGAAATTGCTAATGCTATACAGGAAGATGTCAGGATCAGCCTTCTCCCGTTTTTCGCCACAAAACCCCCTTGCCCCCCCACCCGTTTGTGTGCTAGTACATTAGTATGCGTAGCTATAGTTATTTTGTATTTCCTTCCTTTCTTTTTTCTTTTCGTACTGTACATGTTTTTCCTCCGGAATTTGTGGGTGATAAATTAATTATTAATATTAGGCTAATCCCTGGAGGAAGTAATAAGTGGAACCGCGTTTCTTCTAATCCTTATAGCCGCCTTTGATTTTCTGCAAATTCTAGGAAATGTGGGCGTGGCTTTGTGCCCGTTTCCGATAAGGGGTTGAGATATTTTGATGCAACTTGGTATGATGATCCATTGGGTTGAGTCAGTGATGCACAGGTCAAGTTCGAAGATGGGCTCTGTGACCCTTTATTTAGGTGTGCGGGGGGGGGGGGGTTCATATTAAGGGGCTAAAAAAATATTTTTAAAAGTTATCACTCTAGGGGTAAGGAGACATGCTGAATCCACATTTGAAACTAATTTTCTCGTAGACAAGTAGTTCGCGCGGAATCCGGCCCAAACAGGAAAATTTGTTAAAAGTTTTATTTGAAGTTGTTTGATGTAGAGGTAAGGCGACATGTTGAATTCGTTTTCGAACTTCGTTTTCTTGCCGGACGAGTAGTTCGCCTGGAATCCGGTCAAAACCGGAAATTTGGTCAATTAGACAAGTAATTCTGCGGACTTTGCCTAAACCCGGAAATTTGGTAGACTCGGAAAGTTAAATTTTTTAGTTAACATCACTAGTATCATTTTTTTTTCGTTTCCAAACGGTTGATTAGTGATAAATTTTAACATGGTTAAAGGATCTGACCCGATTGTCTGGATCAAAAAGTCCTATAAATCTTAAATTTTTGGAATCCCATCGAAACTTTTGGTCTTGTTTCAGTAAGGTCTATCTCTCGGAACTTAGAATGGATGGGACGATTAGGGACATCGATGAAAGCAGTAACGTAGGATAGACATGTTTACATTCGTTTATGCACACTGCCACACAATTAAAGAATTTACGGTGGTGGTAACTAACTAGCATACATCCGGAGTAAGTACCGTAATTTGGGGTGTAATAGTTTGGCAGTTCTATGAAACACCCCTTTCCAATTGCTATTCTTAAGTATTTCCGGCAGGTCTTTGTTGGATTTGTGACAGTTCACGCTTAATAGGCACAGAGATTGAAGTCCATGAGAGGGCGCGTGAGAAATTTTGAATGGAAAAGGTGTATATGCGCCACAGTGCTACTGTGCAGGAATATTTCATTTATATTAACATTTATTTGTTTGTTTGCGTATTTGTAATCCGATATGAAAATATGGTAGCAGTCTGGAGATCGAGAAAAAAAATTCATGAGAGCGACTGTTGGACGATATGAAAAAAAAAGGAATTGTTTAGGCATTTAGGTCTGCTAAAAGCGGGTGCTTTTGTTTGTGGGGAAAAGTCTGGGATTCCCGCGGTAAAAGTTTGGAGTTCTACTTTTAAGTCAGTCTGCGACGATCGCCTATATCCTACGCTGAGTTCCAAGATTTCAAGATCACTCAGTGTCTTGGTAACTTGTGTGTGTCGGCTCTACCCCAGCCCCTCAAAGGGCTCTCCCCCTTCACAGCATTAGAAAGGTCTCCCTGGCTAATGGAAAGGGATAGGCGGTTGGGACGGGTTTTGCTGGTAGGAATGAACAACCAAAAAATGCTGTAGCCAGTCGCTGTTCTTGTGTGATTCCAGTATTCAAATAAATTCCAACAATATAAAAAGGGTGTTTTAACAGAATGTTACTTAAGTTGGCTGCGACAATCTGACTGCTAATCCTCAAAATAGCCGACGATATCTGTGGGGGTTGAAAAATTTCCCCGAAGTTTGCAACAGACGAATTCGAATTCTTTCGCAGACACTCGAAGTATGCACTCTCTCTTTGCTCTGAAGACAAGTACCTATTTGGGCGTATTGACAGTACGTTGGGAACATAACAAGAATCTCTTGTTCGAAACACTTTGTTATTCCTTGGGAACTAGGCAAATGTAATTGAAAGGAAATTCGAGATTTTTCTTCTAGCCTTTTTAACATGCAAGGGAAGAACAAGTTTAGATGAGAATGGAGTAACTGAATACTGACAAATGAATAATAGTCTTTCCGATATTCGTTCTTTGAGATTATCTGATTCCACCTAAAAAGCGAGGAGATTGCAACATAGAACAAGGACAATTTATTATTATTATTTGTTTCCTTCGGCCGAAATAGGCGAGTAAATTACAAGAAGAAAGGGCCCTATAGTATACAATATTACACTTAAACAAGCAATTACTCACATCCAGCAATGTCTGCAATTCCACCTATAAATAATATACCAATATTGTGACTCAACTATTTTATTTTATTTTTCATTGCGGATTTCATGGCCGTCAGAGTTTTCAAACTAAAAAATTTCTGAAGTTCTGAGCTAGAAAAACACATGTTGGAACGACATACGTATTTGCAAAATAAAATAGGGAACATGAATTTTTCCAAATCTGACGATTCGAAGAAGGTAAAAATGGCGAAACTACTGCCTGGGAAAAGGCTTAAAACATCCAAAGCCGTGTATAATTTGTTAAAAGTAGAGCCTAGTTTTGCATTATTCAAATAGCTTTGAATATTTATGGAACATAAAAGAATAAATAGTGCGAGGTATGCTTCAACAGACAGCGAAGAAAAAAAGTGTTGCTCGCGCAACACTTTAGTTGGCAAAGCCGAACAAAAGTTGCTGCAAGACTTCACGTTGTTCGGGCAACGCTTTTTTACTACACGTTGCTCGGGCAACGCTTTTTTACTACACAAAATCCAATCTTTAGCTTCTGCTTGATGCCAGCCTACTAACCTATCTCTTGTAAATCACCATCAATACCAGCCAAGATTTCCGGCATACTTGCAAGGAGTAACCTGAAGAAAGTGAACGATGGAAGGAAAAGATTGTATTGATCACACAGAGAGCATGTAGTAGATTTTAAACAGAAATAGCGTATTTTGAGGCTCTCTTTAATGCCAGCCCGTTCAGAGGGACTTGACCACATAGTTCTTAGGGGTGGTAGGGCCCTTCTGATACCCAGTTCATTCCGAGTAAGCGTTGCATGCAGTACGGTGGTCACGCTCGCATTCTTAGACGACCAGTCGTTTACGACTTGTCGTCGACCATTTGCTGGTTCGTTAAGACGTTTGACTTTTAAAGACGGCCGGAAAATACGTTTTCCTAGTCGAAACCAAATCTACTCTCAGATTTTAAATATGTGTAAGGTTCGTTCACTTCCTTCAGGTTCTTAATTGCCGAGTCTCTAACCCTTTTGCTTACCGTCGTCAATCTTTGCTTAACGTCCCTCAAGCATGAGCTATGAGTTTCCGATGTTTTGAATGTCTTATTTCCTTTTTATTATCTTTCCTGTTCGATATGAGTGTGTTTAATACTTGAAATCTTGTCTGGTCGACCATCAGAGTCGCCACATATGGGAGGGGGGGCGGGGGGGGGGGCATGCGGCCAGTCGGTAAGTTTTTTTATTTACCTTCCCTCCAAACATTTTGGCTAGTAACGCTTCTGGTGACCATGGACAAGAACAGAGGTAGGGTTGGTGACTAGCTTACAGTAGTGTTTTCTTCACTTCGTCTGTGCCCTTTGCTTTATGATGGATCAGGAATAGCCTAAATGTTCTTGCAATTATTGACGATGGTTGCACTGGCTTCGGATAGTACCCTACCCCCCCCATCTACTACTGACTAGCTTATAGTAGTATTTTCTTCTCCTTTTCTTGGTTTTTACCCGATCTTTGCCTTGTGCTTTTTGATAGGTCAAAAAATAAAAATTAATATTATCGATGGCTACGCAGGCTTCGGCTAGCATCCGGTATGCCCCCCAACCCACCGACGAGGGTATTATCGACTAATTTTGTATACTGCCTTGGCCGATTTTCTGACTTTCTAGGCTGGGAGAGACTCCACTTGTCGGAGGGGGATGGTCTGGACCGCAAAGGTTCCGTGACAAGAGCTATGTCGGTGGCCAGCGATTCCAGGTTGCTGGATATCCAGTCTTCGCATGATAATTCCTTCAAGGTAGGTCTTATCTCACCTGCTATTACCACAAGCACCGTATAGCTTGTCAGGGTTGCCAAGAGCTCGACTCGTGAAAGTGTCCAATTGCTGACAAAAAGGTGCTTTGACCCCCCGAATTTGTTGTTATGCACTCGGCGGCACAACGCGCAAAAGTGCGAATAATTGGTAATAAGTGAATTTGTAACGACATTTTTCTAAACATCTCTTAAAGGACACCTGAACAATGAAACCATACTTGAACACACCATGGAGAATGCATTTACAGACATGGCCACGGAGAGCATTCTTCTCCTGAGCGTGACGTTTTCAAAATAGAGATGTTCGTTTCCGGAGGTTTGCACATGCAGGCTCCAAGACAAAAAGCGCAATTCATTCAAGTCTTGTACAGCGCTGGCCGGATCGTATTGGAATTTCTTCTAGATGTAATAAGTAAAAATATATGGCCAGAGCAGTGGAATCTGTCGATTATGACGCCGCTTTTTAAAAAGGGAAATAAACAAAACCATGGAAATTATCGAGGAATCCACCTAGGAAACAGTCTATCTAAGATATTTTGTAAGGTAGTTGACAATAGATTGAAAAAGTGGTTGGAATTGAAAGAGGTGTTAAATAACGTACAGGCAGGTTTCAGAGAAGGATATGGTACAGTAGATCATATTTTTAGTCTCCAGGTTTTGATAAATAAATATACTAGGCCTAGGAACGGTCGTTTGTATGTAGCATTTATTGATCTAAAAGGTGCTTTTGATAATGTGGATAGAGTATTATTGATAGAGTGTTTGCTAGGGATAGGCTTGCCAAGTATTTTTGTTTTGATTTTAGTAGAGATTTATAGGGTAACTAGGTTAGTGGTCAGGGTAGGAGTAGAGCTGTCAAGGATAGTCCAATATAATAAAGGAGTAAAACAAGGTTGTACTATGTCGCCAAGATTGTTCGGAATTTTTTTAAATGATGTTGTAAGGTATATGACGGAACGTGGTGCCCCTATGTTGAATTTGGATGTATCTGCATTATGTATGCTCCTATTCGCAGATGATATTGCGTTAGTAGCGGAATCTAGAGATAAATTACAGAAGTTACTAGATTTGCTAGAGACGTATTTAGGAGAGAGGAAACTTGAGTTAAACGTAAGTAAGACGGTTGTTTTGGTGTTTAGAAAAGGAGGAAAACTTAAATTAGATGATAAGTTTTCATATAAAGGTAGAAATATAGAAGTTAAAGAAGAATGGGTGTATCTAGGAATTAGGTTTAAGACAAAAGGAAAAATATTTGGAAGTCATTTAGAGAAAAGTGTAGAAAAAGGTAGACAGTGTTCAAATTTAATTTTAAGAAGTCATTTGAGAGAAATTAAGAATATTAAAATTCAAAAGGAGATGTTTAGAAGTAAGATAGTTTCTGTAATGCATTACGGGTCTGAGGTGTGGGGATATGAGAAAGGGGAAAAAATAGAGACAATTCAGCTAGGTTATTTTAAGAGGTGGTTAGGACTCAGTAAGTATACAAATAGTCTAGTAGTGAGAGGGGAATTAGGTTTATTTTCTTTAAGAAATGTTAGGCTAGTAAATATGATAAGATTTTGGGAGAGAGTGATAAAAATGCCGAGAATAAGATTACTAAAATCAGCGTACCTGGAGGCTCTGAAGGATGATTCACCAAAAGCGTGGCCTCGGTTAATTAGAAAAATTCTGCAGGATTGTGGTATGGAAGAATATTGGAATGGGGGGCAAGGGATAGATATAGAGATTGGAGAAACAGGTAAAATGGTGAGTATGAGGTTAAAAGACCAAGAGATCCAAGCTTGGCAATTTCAGAAGGGCATTCCCGTGTCCTTGAGGTTTTTTGAGGCGGCCAAAGAGACTTGGGGGGAAGGAATTATTACATAAAGCAGGTTTAAGTAAGGAGGAAATAAAATATATTATAGAGATGAGGGCTGATAGTTTACCACTTGGGGCAAGGAGAAAGTATATTGGTAAAGTAAAAGAGAGATTTGGTCCTTACTTCTGTCCTATGTGCGGTCAGGAGGATGAAAGCGTAGTTCATTTGATGTGTGAATGTGTGGAATTGAATGAATGGAGAAAGGAGGTATTTGGTGAGAGAGTATTTAATGAAGAATGGATGGTAAGGATGATGAAGGATGAGTGTTTTGTCACTGTGAAAAAATTTGGACGTTATTTGAGGCTTGCGATGGAGCATAGAACAAGATTCTTAGACTAGGAGGAGTGTGTTAGTTGTAGAAGTAAGTTCATTTATTTATAAAAATTTTGTTGCCATGGCCCACGGGCTTTTTTTGGTAATATATTCTATTCTATTCTATTCTATAGGTTTGGGCTTAACTGGTTAAAAAATATTCCAGAAGAAGGGTTGATTGGAGACATTTGTTCATTTCTAAAATTGTTCGGTACTGAATTAAGGACAGATGCAAAATGGAGCAAAAATCATAGCTTGGAAACACTATTTCGTATTTGGATTGGGTTTTCTGCAGGCAATGTTAACGGAAGTCATACAGATAGGGATGATACTTGGTACTCTTCATTCATGTGTCCTTTAACTGTTACATCACAGTTTTGTAAAAAAAATCTTAATCGGAAGTGAGGTTTATTTAAGGCTTCAAAGTGTTTTTGTGTACTAAACCAAAGTATAAGAATACATGATTGGCAGTGTTTTGGGGGCGGTAATCCGTCACTTTAGTAAATGTAATGAAAAAGTGCTTTTCTGATCTAAAAAGTGTCATTCGTAAAAGAAAGTGTCAAAGAGCCAACAAGGGTCAAACAGCAGCAAAAATGTACTGGAAATAACACTGTAGCTTGTAGACCATCAAGGTCCCTTCAGACTGAAAAAAGCTCTTACATACACTCCCTTCACACCAAGACCATGACAACGACGTCACGTCCACGCAAGAAGCTTACATACAGTAGAGGTATGCTTATTTGAACACTTCTGTAACTGTTTCGCTGCCCTGGCTTTGTTGCTTGCTTATAAAACAGTCCAGCGGAAGGGAAAAGTGACGAACTTTATACCAGCTAATAGCCAACTATTTCAGGCTTACCCTAGCATAAACTATGAGTAGAAATTCCATTAAACTTGTTCTTTATTTTGAATTTACAAATGTGCTTCTCCTTTTATTTGAGGCGTCTGTTGGCTCGAACCGCCATCTTCTTGGCTGAAGGTGCGTTCCTCCTGGCAAAGTATTTTGATTTTGAAAGGAAAACCAGGTGTCAGTTGAGCCATTCTCAGCTGTGCTATCAGCAAAATATTCAAAAAGTGATAAAAATGTGAATGGAAAAAACTTTTTGGCAAGTATTTATAGTAAAAATGCATGGTTGGGGTTTTAGTTTTTTCTTTGGTGACCGTTCACCGTTAGCGACGTTCAAGTAAGCATACCCATAGGCCTACTGCAGTTCTCCGTAACATAAATTATTTGCGTAAGAGTCGAAGTTCATCCAGCTTAGGAAACATATTGTAAGGCAATTTAAGAAGAGGACGAATGAATAAATAAAATTCGTTTGCTCGATAAGAAGATTTTTCATTTCGTCCTTGGTAAACAAAAACACCCCGTAGGTGTGTAACTGAAAGCCGTCAATTCATGAGGAAAGCGAAAAAAATAAAAAATAAAATAAAGGGGAATACATTTTTTTAACAAAATGCAAATACCATATGTAGGCTAATGTTTGTGTATGTGTTCTTGAACTTTTCAGTGGAAATTTGAAAAAGCTCTTTTCATCATATTTGAAGGATCTTTTAGAGTTGAGCAAGGATGCTTTGCGAAAAGTGAGCGACTTATGTTCTACGTAGTATCAATATGAATTTTGCTTATGGTAGCCTATATGTCTAATATACTTTAGGTCCAGTCGAGTAGAACCGGTCGGCCATACCCTGCAAAATTCCCTTGTCCCGTTTGTTAGAACACATTGTTCAAAAATCGCAAATTAATTGGAATTTTAAAAAACATCAACGAGTCTGAAGTGTGTAGGATGGCCGAGCCGAATTTACACATCTTTACTACTTCACTTTCACCTAGCATTCTTCAAATTTTTGACAATTCTTTAGTTGTTGGACGATCGGCTTTCTTTTCTTTAAGATCCATTTTCCTTCCATCGAGAGAAATTGCGGTCTCAGCGCCTTCGCCATCTTTTGAAATGCATGGCTTGATAGCATTTGAATCTACTGCTTTCTCGTAAAAAAAAAATGTCGAAAAAGAATCCTCGAGGAGAGAATGTAGAGATACCACCCTGTGTTTATGGGGGAGCGCCCCAGCATTGAACTAGCTGGTGGTGATGAAGAAAATCCTGCATTTGCTTTACTGGCGTCGACAAAAACGTTTAAACGAGAATCGCTTAGAACTGAAGTAGTTATCGTTTTGAGAAAGAAAGATTTTGAATTCTTTCGAGCAGCTGAGCACGTTCCTAGGGTTTGTTGTTGCGTTGGTCAGAAGGGTTGTCGTGCCTTATGCTGCGAACTGACGATCAGGTTTTTCCGGACAGATTTTGTTCACATTCATCATAAGGTCGGAAAAAAATCTCTACTTCTCCGTGTGGAAATGATGATGGCACGGAAAGTCGTGGCAAGAATTCCAAACCTCGACCATCCGACCCAGATCCTCTGTCCAAGGCATTACGTTCCCATGATTAGATGGTACACAGATGGGATACTTCGTTTTTAGCGAAGTGTCCAGTACTGACAATCCATTATTAATGCGGCCGCCTTAGCCTGGTCTTCGATCTTCGGTTTTCGCTAATTTCTCATGGTGTGTGAAAGGTATCAAAGTTAAAATGTTGTGTACCTGTTGTTTCCATTTTGTAACTTAATTTCTAGTCTTCAGTGATGGTACAGGAGTGCTGTATGAAGCCGCCACCCTAAACTCTTATTTGGGGAAATGACTTCTGGAAACATAGTAAAAATTGAAATAAAATTCAGTGGAGCATCTTGAAAGGAAGCTCGAAACCTTCACTTGCTGCTGGTAACTCAGTTTACTTGTAATTGTTCAAGGCTAAGCTGGCAAACTTGAAAGATCACAGGCACCCAAGTGATCACGAAGCCGCCCACTTTGCTAAAATTTGTATTTTGCTACATTACGAATGCTAGAGGCCTGCTGTTTGGTCAGAGAGGTTCCTTGACCTATTGCAAATAACAAAATTTGCTATTTTCTTTGAATTTGCATGATTTTTCTGGGGTGGCAGCTTCGTGATCCAGGGTGGCAGGTTCATGTACCATGGCCAATTGGAGTCAAATCTGGCTCAAAACAAGCAAAATAGTAATAAACAAACATCTAAATGAGTTAATAAGTTACAGTTTCTAAGATTTCTACTTTTAGTGGCTTTTCTAGGGGGTGGGCGGCACCATGGGACGGGCAGCTTCATGCAACACTCCTGTAGTCTCCGGGCATGATAGTAGCCTATGCTATAGAAGTTCCACATACATTATGGAATCGAGTGAATCTTGGAAGCAGTCTACTATGCATGACTACGTAGAGATACAGATGAGAAGGCATTTTTATTTTGTTGTTGAACCAGTGCGCTACAAACATCGACTTAAAGTAGAACTGAAACCTGACACTATTCCATTGTTTTCCTTCTCAGTAACAAGCGCCATCACCAGTCCGCCTATTTTCGATTTTCCTTCCACAGTTGCTTTATGCTTTTAGACTTTAGCCAACTCCAGTTTTCCCACGGATTGTCTTTTCCACAATTAAGCCCCTCCTCTCAGATTGATTCAGTCGGAGGTACGGACTGGATTAACCAATCGGATACGTAATATGCTTTCACAGTGAAGAGACATTGCGAGATGCGTAAGAGCTGGTCTGTTATTGCTTCCGGGGAATTTGAACTGGAATGCAGCAACCGTGAGCATGTTCCACCCTTGTAACAATAGTAACTATTAGTTACTGTTTCCATTCCAACCTCACGAGAAGTTACTACGCTGACCGTTCCAACAATCTCGAAATAGTAACTAATAGTAATTATTTGCTTACCGTAATAAGCGTGGTATATACGGATCTCTATAACGTGATTGGCTGGATTACCCCGTGGAGTGATATTTTGACGAAAATAGAAAAATGCGTTCCAGCCTTGACGCCAAGAAGCCAAACTTCGTGACGTCGTTTTTAGTAACTACACTGTAAAAAAAAAATCTTGCAGTATTTGCCACTCGGATTAATCTTATCTTAATTGAGATAAGATTATCCCTAATTCGGATTAATCTTATCCCAATAGAGATAAGATTAATCCCAGTAGCAAATACTGCATCCTTATTCGGAGAAACTTTTTACAGTGTACGGTAAGTAGGATGGAACACGCTCTGTATGTCCGTGGTGCGAAATTGGAACGATAAGCTCTTCAGTGACACGGAAAGCCTGGTATTTTGGTATATCATATTTTTCCTTGGTTGGTCTTCGAACAGTTCTTTGCCACCTCCTCTTTGCCAGTAACTCTGTGGTGGAAGAACACTCGAAAGAAAATTGTTTCTGGCAATCTGTCATAATTTTGGTCGTTTCTATGAAGCCCTTTTGAAGTATCTAAGTTGGGGAGTTGAAACGAGGTGTTTAGGAACAATCGGAAGGCACTTGAAATCGTGATTGAAGTGGTGTCGCTATCGGGGGGGGGGGGGGGATCAAAACATTGAGGGAAAAGATGATCGATATTCCAAAATAGAAGTAGTGTGGATTGGATACACGTTGCATAGCCGAGATGCACCACAGGAAAGGAAACAGGATATTCCTAGTTTCCTTAATTTGAACTCGAAGAGTGGTTATAGTCCAGTGGATTTGTCTAGTGCCGTGGGCGATGATGGTAGGTTTGGTTCAATGAACTTGATCGTCCCAACAGCACCGGTCCAGTTCTCGAGTGTCCATTCTTTAACAAGATCGGGGTAATCGGTGGATTCGGGAAGTTGATTCCAGTTGCCTACTACTCTTTGGGAAAAGAAGTTATGCCGTGCTCTCTTTGGAGCTGGTATTTTGGTAATTTATTGTAACACCGAAAGTGGCTAGGCTGTTGCAGGTCCAGGATACCCAATTTGGGTGTCTTGGGGGAAGTTGTTTTGTAATTTTTCCACGGGCCGAGTCCCTGTTTAGTGTTTGTTTTGTTTCTGTTGACAGTTCATACGGCCCTTGTTGGCTGTTGATTAGTTAATTAGAAGAAATATAAATTAATGAATCGTTGACGAGCTTATGGGTAATTAGGCGATATACCAGTGTAGGTAGTTTACGCTTCCTTTGTCTGTAGTCATAGGAGAGGATTATTTGGCTGTCGGTCCGGAGTTGCATATGTCGACAATAACAACTATATCCGATGTGTACTCGTAGTATTTATCAACTAGCTGGCCTTATATAGGAAGATACAGAAACCCCATAATGTTCTCCACGGTTTTCCCAACACTTCCCAACGTACAAATCTCTACGGAGAATAGCTACCACCTGCTAGTTAGTGTTGGGTGATATCGATAACGATAGGCTATATCGGTATATCGGACCAAATACTTGTATCGAATATCGAAACAGAATATCGATATCGAAAATGATATTTATACATTTCCTAATTAACATTTCCTAATTAAATTCCATAACAAAATAAACTTGTATACCCGAATATTTTTTCATGAATCGGTTTTTAAATTTTCGAAGTTTTTAACCAAAAATGATACAAAATGCTATTTGAAGACAATTTTCTTTCCAACTTTTAGCGAAACGAGACGTTCATGAGAGCTAAACATTGTCCCGAAATATCGACATATTGAAAGTTAAAATGTCAATATGTCGAAAAATCAAAATATTGACCATCACTACTGCTAGTACAACCTCGAGTACAACCATACTTGTGGCAAAACAAGCCCTAGTTGTGGCATAAGAGCTGGTTGGGTTTGGACCACCGTAGATGTTCACACTCCCGGAGAATTTTGTGGGATGTAGCAGTTGAGATCGGCTCTCCTAATAGGACTATAGACTTCGGTTATGCTTTTGCCTGAAAATGTTGCCTTGAACTCTTTGTATAATCCATTTCTTTTCTGCTACTGCGGAAGTTTTCGAATGTTAGTAGCACAGTGAAACCACGACTATCCAAGATTTATTCTGTACCGTATCAGATATTTAGTCTTAGAATATTCCCCAGTGTCCAGTCCAGATGGAGTCATGGGCTGTCTGAAGGCCGTATGTTGAGACTACCAAACATGTGCAGAATCAGTGCTAAAATGGTCACTCAAAATTATTGCATGATGCTCCTGGAGATTTTTAGAGTGGCAAAATCGTCGCTTTACCAAATATTGATGGTTAATGAAAAAGACCTTCGTGCCTTTTTGGAAGTACCGTGTTCCACGCCTACCCTCGTAAAAAATCACGAACCAGTTGGAGCTGGTAAAACGACAGGTTGTTGTTTTGTGTCTGCTTTTGTTGTAGAGTAGGTATGGCGTATGATGAATTAAAGTGCTTCGTTTATTAGTTCTTGCCGACGGAAAGACGCGGGTCGAACTGCTGTTAACCTTTTCGAAATTATAAATTTAGAAACCTTTTTGAAATTCTAAAAATAAAAATTTGGAAACTTTTAGAGAATATTCATCTTCCCTATAAATACTTCGTATGCGCGTAGATTACTTTCCTTTTTCTCCCACCTCATGGCGTCGTGCGAAGTTCCCGATCATTTCCCGCGTTCTCATCAGTTCCCGCGAATACGTCATTCCTTCTTTTGCAGCTTCAGTCACGACATAACAGACGTTCTCGCGAAATCGATAACCTCGTTCAGGATTCATGACTTCGGTTTCTTTTTTGGTCTCTCTTTTCCTTTTGGTTTCATTTCCTGTCAGCTTGAAATCCGAGTTGAACCAAGTTCGAACGGCTGGGTTACCAACTTATGCCCTGTAAGTACACCAGGACCTGAAAGGATTTGGTCGATGTGTTGGAAAAGGAAGGAGAAACCATGACCAGTCTATATGTTGATATATTGTTGCGAAGACAACTGTACCTTGTTTCTGCAAAATCCTAACACCAGCCAACATTCGTTCGCTGACTTCGGCGTTAGCCCGTCACGGCGCTGGGAATCACGCTAGTCGCATGAATCAGAGGGCCTCCCCTTGGTCACACCCATATCTGTATTGAAAACCCGAATGCCGAAAACAGTATAAATAAACAGCTAATGTAGGAAAATTAAAATCTAGGAAACAGTACTTCTCAACTCAAGTGTTCTGCGCACAAAATTCCCAAAAGAAACAATCACTCTTTGTGAACGTAGTTTGTAAGATACCAAGAAGCTTCCGACCATTCGTACAGAAGAACAAACCCCTCAAACCCCATCAACATAGAGAAGAGGACAAATACGCACTTCATCCGGACTCCTAGAATTCCACGCGTTACCACCACAATATTGTAACTGTGTATCATTCACCCATTCTTGGAGTAGCCATCCCCTTCGGCGGGGATCCGATTGAGACTGCATTATGGTTATGCAGATCGAAGGATAATCAGGTTACGGAATCCTGATGCCAAAGAAGAACAAGGGAAAGGGATTGAGAGGAATAGTCTCCGTCGCTAAAGGGTTCCGTGATACGATTACGCTCGCGTGGATGCATCTCGTCCTTTCTCAGAGTTCTGCCATTTTATTTCGACCTCATATGATCGAAATATTTCTTGAATTTAGGGCTGTACAAAACATTATTCGCATTGTGTAAAAAGGACTAAAAACAGGTACGTCAGCTAGGATATTCTTCAACAGTAGTTCGTCCCTTCTTGGCAAGTGTCCTCTTCAGGAAAGGACCGTGCCAAGCAGGGGCGAAATATCACTGAATAATATTCTAGCTGACTAATACGTTATCAATCATTTCTATATATGATTGTCAGCTACTATATGAGTCAGCTACTGTTGAAATGCTCGGTGCCTTGTTGGCTCTAAGTAGAGACCACTGTTATCACGCTACATGCAACCGATACTGCCTGCTCTCTATAAAATCCGTATCAAAACCTAGTCATACTAGTTCTAATCCGATCATCACCAGATTTCAAACATGACACATTATTAATAACAATAATAATAATAATAATATAACTGCATCAAAAGGGTTTCGCCTCTATAAAATCTATATTATTGTCCTACATAGCAATCAGTTTCGACCAGGGAACGAAATAATAATAAAAGAAGATATTGAAAATGTTTGCTCTTGGAGCGAAATTAAGAATCCCGGCGTCGCCGAACTGCGTCCAGATGGTGAACAAAGGTTAGCCACTTGCCAGTAGCAGCCTGAAGAAAGTGAGTGTGGTAGGCTATATTGAAAGGGGGGGGGGGTTTAAGGAGAGACAGTATGTTTTTTGCCCTCTTCTATATCAGTTTGTGTCAAATTTTCTCGGATTTTCCAGTAGCAGGATTTGTTTCACCGTGTCTTTCCTCGGGACTTACGTTACGTTTTCCTAATCCCTTATGTTACGTCGACTGTTTCACACCTGCGTTGGAATTCTTCTGACTGGCGTTAGTTTAGAATTGCAGAATTTAGTTTTCTTTATCTGTTTTGTCAAAAGTAACTTATTCAAACCTTGCAAAACGTGTATGATACTCACTTGGACATACTAGCAAGTCTTCTCGTCAAGCAAATCCATTTTGTTTCATTTCCTCTTCTTACTTTGCTTTGCGTTACGTTTCTCAAGTTGAACAAATTTCAACTCAGAATTTACGCCGTACGTTACGGCTTTTACGTCACCGTAACGGCCGTAAGTGTTTCGGTGTAAAGGGAGTACGATCGAACTTCTTTCAGTCTGAAAGGATTTTTAAGCTTGGTGCCCACAGAACGCGAATCTCTTCCGCTTACGAGTATTTCGTGTTCGCGCCGTTCGATGAATCCGTTTCATAGCCCACACCGACAGCTAATACTTCGACGAATTCGCTAGGAAAACACAAACCAGGAAAATTCTCATATCACTTTAATATGTGAATAGTCAGATAATATGTTGTGTCGATAAATAACACTCCTGTCAATAATATCCTATTCTACTTTGGTGATTTTGATTTCCACCAAGCGAATTGAGACGCGACGCGAAAAAAATTCGACTTGAAGCAGAATCCTCTGATAGGGGTAAGGAGATACGCTTAATTCGTTTTGTAGTTTTTTTTTGCGGGACAAGTAGCCTAATTTCGGGATTGGGCAGAAACCGGAAATTTGGCATAAGTATTTGGCAGGAAGTTTCTATCAGTCTCGTCAAAATAGATATGACTTAGGGGTGAACGCACATGCTGAATTCATATTTGAAGTTGATTTTCTCAGATGATTAGCTATTTGGCCTTAATATGTTTCTAAATTTTATAGTAAAAATGTTCAAGGAGTCTGGCGAAGTCTGGATCAGACGTTAAATTTTTGGGATCCCATCGAAACGTTTGGTCTTGTTCTCTAGGATCACCGGCGTATTTGGGACTTATTCACGTAGAGTATTGGCGCGACGCGAGATTTTGTGTGGGCTTCAAGCTTTAGGCGTTGGTTTGTTGAATTTGAAACTCCGAAAATGTTTTTTTCTGTTCCCAGTTGGAATTAGAATGACACAGCCGGTTCTTCAGTATTCCCGTCCTATCGCCTAGTTCCTGTTGTTGATTGTTAGCAGCGTTATTGCTCTGTTCGAATTCTCATCTTAAATCACATCAATCCTGCTCTGTAGGAAGTTAATCAAATTTGATCCTTGCTGTGTCTCGTGTTTGCCCAGCTTGATTGTTTTCTTGGATAAATGTTACAGTTCCAACATGAAGGAAATCCTCGAGGAAAGCTGGGGTCGCGACTCCATTGCTTCGGTTTTAACCTTTGGGATGTTTATTGTTTGCCGACGAAATTTGTCTTCAGTGACGTCAGAAAAGGAGTTGTTTCTGCTTCGCTCGTTTGGGAAGTGCATGCTCTCGGTCTTGTTTTTGGGATCCCAAAACGTTAGTGACGGATACCTATGACATCGCAAAAAGTTGTCCGTCTGTCCGTCTGTCCGTCTGTCCGTCTGTACGGTCTGTAACTTTCGAAGGCAATGAGATATTTTGATGAAACTTGGTGTGAGGATTCTTTGGGTCAAGAGTAAGGTCAAGTTCGTAGATGGGCTCTGTAGCCCTATGTTTAGGGGTGGGGGAGGGGGTTTAAATTAAGGGGCAAACAAAATATTTTTAAACAGCTAATGTGATAGTCGATTATGGGGTAAGAAGACATGCTGAACACGATGGTGAAAACCATTTTCTCACCGGACGATTAGTTCGCCCGGAATCCGGCCAAAACCGGAAAGTCTGTTAAAAGTAAAAGTTTTATTTAAAGTTGATTAGATGTTCGATTTAGGGGTAAGATGACATGCTGAACACGATGGTGAAAACCATTTTCTTGCCAGACAAGTAGTTCGCCCGGAATCCGGCCAAAACCGGAAAGTTTGTTAAAAATAAAAGTTTTATTTGAAGTTGATTAGAGGTTTGATTTAGGGGTAAGAAGACATGCTGAACACGATGGTGAAAACCATTTTCTTGCCGGGCAAGTAGTTAGCCCGGAATCCGGCCGAAACCGGAAAATTCGTTAAAAGCAAAAGTTTTATTTGAATTTGATTAGATGTTCGATTTAGAGGTAAGAAGACATGCTGAACACGATGGTGAAAACCATTTTCTCGCCGGAAAAGTAGTTCGCCCGGAATCCGTCCGAAACCGGAAAATTTGTTAAAAGTAAAATTTGTATTTGAAGTTGATTAGATGATAGATTTAAGGGTAAGAAGATACGCTGAATCTGTATATGACAATCATTTTTTACCCGGACATATAGTTCGACCGGAATCCGGTTGAAACCGGATTTTTTTTATAAGTTAAAGTTTATATACGTTCTTTATAGGGATAAGGAGATGCGCTGAATTCGTTTCTGAACTATCTTTTTTTGGCTGGACAAGTAGTTCGCTTGGAATTCGGCCGAAAACGGAAATTTGGCAGAAGTAAAGCAGGAAGTTTCGATCAGCATCGTCAAAATAAATATGGCTTATACAGGTATATCTGAACTTAATTTTCTCAGATGATTAGCCTGGCGAAGACTGGATCTGGCGTAGAGAAGACGTAGTTGTCTGGTCAAATATTAAATTTTTGGGATCCCATCGAAACCTTTGGTCTTGTTGTAGACGTTATTATATTTTCCGGAAACCCAGTATACGGCAAAAATCTTCCTTTCGGGTAAAACTCGTGTTCAGGCTCAGGTTCTTTTTGATCAAGTGTCTTAAAAAGAAGTCACGAAAGAAAAGAAAGTCACGCCGGTTGTTACCACACCAAGTTTATTTGTTTAAACCCACTTAGCACTTTTTATGGCACTTGCCTTCCGGCCAAGTGCCATATACCGATCACTTTTCCGTCGGTCGGTCGGTCGGTCGGTCTGTCGGTCGGTCGGTCAGTCCGGTGATCGTGAGTTAGGGTACTTCAGATGTGCTAGGACGATGAAACTTGGCAGGCGTATTAGGGGCCCGACCAAACTAACTTGGAAATCGTCACTTGCCCGATCCGACCATCGTGGGGGGAGGGAGGGGAGCCCGAATCCGGAATTTCCCGTACGGAAAATCTCCACGTCGAATCTAGGTCAAAACGGCCTCGTACATTTGAAACACAAACTAGGCCGTTTTCTCTCTCGTTTTCGCTGCCTATTCGCTCTCGTTTTTCACCTCAAAACGACCTCGTACATTTGAAACACAAACTACCTCGTTTTCTCTCTCGCTGTCCCTGGACAGCGAACGCGACTTCGCGGATGGACCGCCGGTTTTCTCTGTCTGTACAACGAGAGCGCTGCGCGATCTCGCTTCCGCGGATGAACCTCATTTGGTAGCGAATCCATCTTATACATTTGATAGATAAACGACCCTGTTTTCGAGGTCGAGACTGTTGGTAATAACTGGCCACATCGGCCTTGTGGAAACGAAAATTCGTGTCCATTGATTTGATTGACCATGACCAGGTAGTGCCGAACCCTCAAAAGTCGATTCCTATTTCTATCCTATTTCTCCTATCCCATCTTCGTATATTAACTAACGATAAACCCAAATTTAGACTTAATATAGACGACAAAACTATGTTTCCCCAAATTATCGACTTAGGACTAGTAACTCTCAAAATTTGTCGGGTGATGCTTTTGCACTATCGAACAAGGTCTAAACACGCAAGCTGCTTCAGAAATTTTTTGAACTTTACAGTACAGCAATATTTTCAAAACTATAGACGGCAGGCCTTAAATTAAAGCATTTCCGTGGCTCTTACAATTAACACATTTATTTCCTGACTCGAAACAAGCAATTAGAGACTACTGCGTACAATATGGTGAACATACAAATCGAACTGGATGGCTCTCATAGCTCACCAAATGCCTATAGGCGAGATAAAAAATAAAAAATAAACAGCCTCTGCATCTCGTCAATTACATTGACAGCGGAAACAAAAGTCGAAGTATTATAGGAGAAGTTTTTCGCCATCATCTGATGGCAACTTCGCAGTGAAACTATTCACTGCGAAGTTGCCATCAGGTGCCCACGCACTTCCCCAAATACGAGGCGGAGATCAAATCTCAATGATCTTTCGCTACCATCTTCGCAGCGAAAACAAAGCCGAAGTTGAATACACCCTCGCCCTTCGCCAAAGATGAGGCGGGGATAGAATCGCCCTGTCCTTCGCCTTCATATTCGCAGCGAAAACTAAGGTCGAAGGGAAATCCGCCTTCGCCCTTACTAAACACGATAGCGAACGCGAGATCTCCCTCTCCTTCGCCTTCATATTCGCAGCGAGAACTAAGGTCGAAGGGAAATCCGCCTTCGCCCTTACTAAACACGATAGCGAACGCGAGATCTCCCTCTCCTTCGCCTTCATATTCGCAGCGAAATTTGGGTCGAAGTAGAATTCGCCATCAATATTCGTCCTCGCTATACTTTCGCCCGCATTTCGCTACCAAAAATTACGTTTCGTCCTCGATTCGAGGTGGAAAATGGCATTCGACGTGGAGATTTTCCGTACGGGTTGGTGACAAGCATAATTTTCGAACGGGTAATCGGATCTTAATGAAACTTGATATTTGGAAAGACATCATGTCTCACATGTTCCAACTCAAGTCCGGACCGAATCCGATGAATGTGGGGGGGGGGGGATCGGAGGGGGGAACCGGAAATCATGGTAAAAACGCTTAGAGTGGAGCGATCGGGATGAAACTTGGTGGGAGGAACAAGCACAACCCCTAGGTCCAACATTGACAGAACCGGACCGGATTCGTGCACTGGGGGGGGGGGAGTTGGAGGGAAGTTCCGGAATTCCGGTCATACGGAGTTAAGATACTTCCTGGTGGGCTAGGACGATGAAACTTGGCAGGCAAATCAGGGGCACGACCAGATTAACCTGGAAACAGTCAGCTTCCCGATCCGACCATCGGGGGGGGGGAGTGGAGGGAGGGGGAATCCGGACTCTTGAGGTATGTATAACTTCCGAACGGGTGATCGGATCATAATGAAACTTAATATGTAGAAAGATCACATGTCTCGGATGTCCCATTTCAAGTCCGGACCAGATCCGATGAAGCTGGGGGGGGGGGGTCGGAGGGGGGTCCGGAAACCTTGTGACATGTTTGGAGTGGAGCGATCGGAATGAAACTTGGTGGGAAGAACAAGCACAAGCCCTATGTAGATCAGTGACAAAACCGGACCGGATTCGGGTATTGTGGGGGAGTTAGGGGGGTCCGGAATTCCGGTGATCGCAAGTTAAGGTACTTCCAGACATGCTAGGACGATGAAACTTAGCTTGAAAATTAGAGACTTGACATGATTGGCTAAGAAATAGTTAGTTCCCAGATCCGACCATCCCTTAAAGTACTAATGCTAACCGCAAAGTACAAAAAATACTTTTAAGCAATATATACATTTTCGTTATCCCTATGAGCTCATGATCATTTTTGCCTCAAGGGTTTTGCTTACAACTGAATTCCTTAAAGTACAAACAGTAATTTTGAGTAAAATATACATTTTCGTGCTGCTGGTGATCATCTTTTTTGCTTCAAGAGTTTTGATTATAGATGATTTTCTAGCGCCCTTAAAGTGCGCACAACCAAATGCATTGCCAAACGATACAGTCTCGTGATTTCCAAGGACCCATGATCATTCTTATCTCAAGGGTTTTGCTTACAAATGATCAATAGAAACCCACGAATTTACGAATTCCTACTTTCATCCTCTGACCCAGCCTTGTAAGTGCCATATGAGCTTCCAGCTTTTGTTTCTCCTTTTTCGCATTTCTTAACTTTTAGGCTACGACTCCTCCACTCGGTGACGTCAGTTCTTTGTCACTGGCTCTTTCCCAAATTTGAAATATAACTTAGTTTAATCATTCATTCTCCATTTCATGAACATCGTTAAATAATTAGCAATCTGATATCCGTGAATTTTAAATATCAGCATGTACTCATTCATCTTTGCGAGCATTTTCAAAGTCTTCTTTATTTTTGGGATCCCAAAACGTTAGTGACGGATACCTATGACATCGCAAAAAGTTGTCCGTCTGTCCGTCTGTCTGTCTGTCCGTCTGTACGGTCTGTAACTTTCGAAGGGAATGAGATATTTTGATGAAACTTGGTGTGAGGATTCTTTGGGTCAAGAGTAAGGTCAAGTTCGTAGATGGGCTCTCTAGCCCTATATTTAGGGGTGGGGGAGGGGGTTTAAATTAAGGGGCAAACAAAATATTTTGAAACAGCTAATGTGATAGTCGATTATGGGGTAAGAAGACATGCTGAACACGATGGTGAAAACCATTTTCTCACCGGACGATTAGTTCGCCCGGAATCCGTCCAAAACCGGAAAGTCTGTTAAAAGTAAAAGTTTTATTTGAAGTTGATTAGATGTTCGATTTAGGGGTAAGATGACATGCTGAACACGATGGTGAAAACCATTTTCTCGCCAGACAAGTAGTTCGCCCGGAATCCGGCCAAAACCGGAAATTTTGTTAAAAATAAAAGTTTTATTTTAAGTTGATTAGAGGTTTGATTTAGGGGTAAGAAGACATGCTGAACACGATCGTGAAAACCATTTTCTTGCCGGGCAAGTAGTTCGCCCAGAATCCGGTCAAAACCGGAAAGTTTGTTAAAAGTAACAGTTTTATTGGAAGTTGATTAGACGTTCGATTTAGGGATAAGAAGAACACTTTTTCTACCCGGACAACTTGTTCGCCCGGAATCCGGCCAAAACCGGAAATTTGGCAGAAGTAAAGCAGGAAGTTTCGATCAGTATCGTCAAAATAGATATGGCTTATAGCGGTATATCTGAACTTGGTTTTCTCAGATGATTAGCCTGGCGAAGACTGGATCTGGCGAAGACAAGACCCGATTGTCTGGATCAATCATTAAATTTTTGGGATCCCATCGAAACCTTTGGTCTTGTTCTTTATGTTCATGTTCTTGCTCGAAATTGGAAATAGCCTTCGATAGCCGAGTGGTTTGGGTGTTTAGACTTTAGAGTTCAAACTGCTCTGGTTCGAACTAAGAGGGGTGACTGCCTCGAGTTCGAATCTCGCCCGGGCGCGTGATGCTGTCCTGTAAGAGTAGCCGCAGACACCCGGATGTAAAACGGGTACCTAGGGGAAAAGCACGGAAGCGTCGGATGGTCTGCCCCCAACCACGCATGGCACTCATGGACGAGGGCAGTGAAACAGGAGGTCGACTCTGTCTATGCTAGACCTGTTTTCTTGTTTACCCCTTTTGGAAGACGATGGGTTCCTAAGTTGTTCGGAAACAATCCTTCAGATTATCTGGCAAAGTTCCTACGACACGCCAGGTTCCACGTTATGATCGCCTTGTGTTTACGGTCAGTGAAGGTTGAAAGCGATCTGGTCCTGGAAACAGTGTTGCCGCTTTTCTCTGACGGAATCTGTGACTTTTGGCTGCAAAATCTTTGACATTCTGGCGCCTACGAACTTTGGTCCTTTTTAAAGTTTCGTTAAGAAACTCGCAGGTTTCTGTGCTGACCTAAGGTACGTTTTAAATGACCTTTTTTTTTTACAGCTAAACCAGTACCTACCAGAGCTCAAACTTTCCTTTTTCAGGTGACTTAGATATCTTCCATTTTTATTCTTTTGAAAATGGAACGAATGAAAATTCGAGAAAAAACAAAATACTTCACGTGATAAAACATAAAAATCAATTGGTTTCGAAAACAAAAATACCAATTTACTCTTATAAGACGACCTTATGTTCGGAAAACATATAAATCCTTTTTTTTTTTGAAAATAGTAAAATTTGGCAAAAGCTTGAAACCGCAGAATTCAGTGACATGTTTGATAGAGTACGATTTCCTGTGACAAATTTTGCCACAGCTGTGAATCTGGGAAGAAATCGAAAACCATGTGACAAATCGCAGAATCTGCGTTAGTGGCAACACTGCCTGGAAATTTGATTCTAAGCTCTTAGTGATGCCAGGCTGGTGACTCAAGCTTTGTTAACCGATTCATGACATGTGGGTGTGTAACCCAATAGGTTCCTTTAATGAGTTTGCTGCTTGCTGTCGGCTAGTCGTAAATTTCTAACATTGATGAAGCGAATAAGAGGTTTTTGCCTGCCGATCGATTGAGAGGTTTTGCGAACCTGATTGAATCGTGCGATACACGATCATGATTTTCTGCACTTACATAAAGTTGAAACCTTTTACGTATGGGATTGATGATGTTGCCGACAATCCCGGCTTCCACTCCGTAAGCTCCCGGCTCTGGTCATCCGTTCGCAGCATAAAGGATCATCTTCTGTACTGTTAATTTCAGTGTTCTTCTGTTTTATCTTCTTTTGTTTGTTTCTCTTCTTTACTCCACTGTCTTCGCGTTGATTCGTCTGCAGTGGGTTGGTTGTAAATTATTATTATTATTGTTAAAGAAACAGAAAACTTGACTCGGGGAGGTAGCTAACGTATCAAGAATGTACCCTGAGTCGATATTGAGAGTAAGAAAAATTCTCGTTACGACCATTGCAATTTCCGGGCAGTTTCCGAGAATTCGACTTTTGAGTTAGTAGAAAAAAAAGCAAAAGGTTTGTGTGCCGCGACTAGGAATCGAACCCAGGCCGTCTTGTCGGGGAGGTCGTTTGTCTGTAGTCTACACGTAAAAAGGCGAACTTTTACAGTACATAAGTGCATAATTACAGTGCATAAGGGGCAAGGGCCTGCCACAGCTAGCTTTGGGAACACTAAGGAGGGGGTTCGAGACGGTTCGAGATAAAAAAGAATTGCCTGTCGACAATAAGACCCTGTATATGTATCTAAGCCCCCCCGGGCGATTCGGTGGCCGAAAGTTGCGTAGTCAAGTTTACTGTTCCTAGTCGTTCTGGGAGATGAAATTGTTTCTGTAACGTCTCAGGCGAAGAGTTTGGCAGAGTTCGTAGATGAATTGTATTTCAGCAATAATAGGTCGGGCTGACAAATTAAGGGATGTGGAAAGTTATCCGATCATACTGATTGGGAGGTTGATATGGTAGAAGGATAGACCGAATCAGGAAATGATCTTAGATCTTGCCTCGGATCGATCGTTAACCAGATCATGGGGTTGATTTAAGGGTAGTTTACATGTTAGACACGTGCGTGCTGTTAGTTTTTGGGTCCGGACAGTTACAACGGAATACGGAGAAAACCGGAAACTGTATACAGAACCGATACCAGAAATTGGAGCTGCTGTTTTTGCTGCTTGTTGTTGCATGTCAATCAACGACCCAGTGGAGTAGCAAAAACAGCAGCCATTTCTAAAATGAACTCCTAGCACCAGCTTTCAACTCCAACAATTCCTGAAACTCCCCAGAATCCGATATTCCTAGTTGCCAAAAACAATTTATTTTGTAGTGGGTTCATATCTCTAGCTATGGCATGAAGGCAAGGAGGCCGAAATATCGGTGGAATAAAATCTGAGCTTATATTCGATTTGCGCCATAAAATCATAGCCCCCAAATTTCTAAGCCCTTTACCCATCTCTCGTTATTGAAGCACTCGACATCACTCTTGACCTGAGCAGTCTCTACAGTTTTCGAGGCCATTGATGTGGGGAGAGATACACGATGTCTCAGGTATCCCTCGTGCTTCCTTTTGGGATCTGAAAGATCCGCTGATAGGTCCGTTATTGGCATTTCGTGCCTTATTTGTTTATCTGTATCTTAATAGAGAGACGGATTCTTTCCAAGGACTTTCTAACCCCTTAGAAGATATAGATGCAGAGATAAATTGAGTTTAAGTTGTTGATTGATTGATAAGTACAAATTCCATGAGAATTCAACCGATTGCCTAGAGCTATGAGCTATGTGTTCTGCCACTGAAATAGGCTTATGTACCATCAGGCCTGTAGGACATGCTTCTGATATAAAATAATTTGTGTCCGTGGAACTGAAATTCCTAAGAGCAAAAAAAAAAGTCAATGAAGAAACCGAGCCCGTGTGCCGTATCAGTTTGTACAGAGTTTGTATCAGACTTGTGTTGCCATCTCTTATATCTGACTCAGCTATCTCTATGACGCTTCCTACTTAATTCAGAGCCATGATTGAATCAAAATCTATGTTCATTGGATTTGGCAGAATGTACAGCTTATGAAACAGGTTGTTTTCGCAGTCACTCAAACTTGCCGGAATCGGCTGCATCGTTTCACAAGAAGTTCCACAGCTGGTTTTGTTCCATAGAACGTTCAAGCTTGGCGGAAAGTTGCTCGACATCTCCAGCAAAACCCTTACAGTTATAAGGCAAACTTTTTCTTAAAGTTCTCTAAATTTCTTCTTGAATTTTTACTGCTGAATTTCTGTGGCTGGGAAATCTGTCTTCCAACAAGCCTTCTGGATTTCACGTTATCATTTGAAGTTCGTGAGACATTCTAGGACCCTCTGGGATATATCTCTGACTTTTACTTCTAGTTTAGTTGCTGGGAAGGTAATAAACATGTCAGCTCTGAAATATCTAAAGGAAAACGTTTAGGTGAAGCTCGAAGGTTTCCCCGGTTCACCTGTCAGTGAAGAATGGCATGATTTGCTCGATTTGGGCCAGGTGGGGATTCCCCGAGGTTCCTAAATGTTAATTAGGTGACAAGTGAACTTGTTGGAAAAAGAAACTCGACAAGAGAGATGTGGTGGCGTAGGCGTAGTATAAGCTATATTAGAAAAGTTGTGTGGTCGGGTTAGTCCAGGCTGATCGGATTGTCGAAAATGGGGTGAGGAGACATGCGAGGGGTTGCTCACTCGCTGGGCACCACTGTACACCTTCCCTGGGCTCCGGCTGGGCACACCTGGGCACCGGGCACCACTGTACAACCATTTTGGGAGTGAGCACCGGCTGGGCACCAGGGTGGGCACCGGGCACCACTGTACAACCATTTTGGGAGTGATCACCGGCTGGGCACCACTGGGCACCGGCTGTGCACATCTGGGCACCGGGCACCACTGTACAACCCTTTTGGGAGTGAGCAACCCCTCGGAGACATGTTGTTCCCATATCCCTGTTGTTGTTTTTTCTCGCCAGTCGAATGGTTTGGCCGGAATCGGGCAAAAAACGAGAAACATACTGATGTCGGTTGAGGTGTTGGAGTTAATGATGTTCCGTTTCGCTACCTCCGTCTTTTATCACCGGATGTATAGTTAGACCAGAGTCAGGCAAAAACCGGAAATTTGGTGTAAGTAAAATTTCTTAAAGTTTAACTGAAAAGCCAACTTATTTGTGTGTCATTTAATTGTGTACACTGAATTATTCGGATTCTGCAAAGGGATTTTTTGATTTTCCACTAAGGGTCAGAATATCTCCGGCCGTCCCCAAAGTGAAAATTCTACTATGACGCGGGAAATTTTAATCTCAACACAAATGCGGCTTTTCAGTGGGCAGTGGTGAGATTGGTGACGATTGCTTAGTGCCTGAACAAAAAAAAATGATAAATCTTTCTCGTAAGGCATACAACAAAAATACAAGCGCATAGACGCACCACAAATCACACGGAAATTCCACTATTTGAAAATCGGTTATTCGTGAATAGCGGAAAAACGAAGTAACGCATTTTCAGCGGGTCTTCAAGCCAATTTAAGTGAACAAGTGATGGGTAACTAGACTGTCCTATCCCAGCCCTTTTCAGTTAAACTTTAACAAATGGGCGAGAAATCATGCCGATTGCGTATTTCTGCTTTATTTTCTCACTCAGCAATAGTTGACTGTCGATTGCACGAGAAGATACTGATCTCATATCTTTGCTACATTGTATTATTGAACAAGTTTTATACGCTAGCGACTTTATCATCCGTCAAATAGTTCGACCGGAATCCTCCGAACACTGGAAATTGGATAGGTATACGAGACAGAAAAAAGTTCTACGGACAAACGGCACGCTACATCCGGCCATCATCCTATCATTTTCTCAACCGGAATCTGGCACCGCGGTAGTATCATGTGCCGCAGTTTACTCGCGGCAGTCCGGAATCCGACCTGTGTTCCTTCCTTTTCCCAGGAAAACCGAGTACCCATTGAATAAATTAGCCCAGCTTGCGATCCCGCAAAACCTTAGTATCTAAGATAAAAGGTAAAGGAGAAGTAGCAGTTGAACGGTTAGGGAGTCAAGAAAGAGTAAAGAAAAAAGAAAGTGGGCCAAGGTCTTGACTCGGTGGCGAGTTTGCTTTGCCAGCTGCAACGGCGAGCAAGTTTCGAAAATACAGACGAACTGTGACTATTAGCGGTTAGCCATTGCTAATGAGCAAGTAACCTTTCTTTGCCTAATTGATCCATCTTTTTAGGTGTCCAGCCCACGTGATGGAACCCCTGAATCTTTCACTCCCGGAAAGTCCAGTAATAAGAGCCGGGACGGCGCCACAAAATCCGGTGGCGACTCCGGATTCGGCAGTGGCACCGGATCGCTTGCTGATCTGCTCAGCAGTGTCGTGAGAAGGTCGAAAAAGAGTCGGGTGCCCCGGCCCTTCTCCGAAGCCTGCCTTGCCCCTATTCAACCCCCTTCACTTCTCCAGACAACTGATGAACCTCTTGAGAGGAAGGAGAGGAGGAGGTCGAAAAGATACTCAGCATACGGGGTAAGTAGACTAGAAATGGGTCTAGCAGATTTTCAGTGATTTAACTATTTTAACAACGGCTTTCATTCTTCGTGCAAACTACATGGACTACTTGTCCCAGGACATCTGTCGAAGAGGGATTCAAGTACAGGTATGCTTCTCTTAACATTAGTTAACTTTAGGCCTTTTTCCGTGCTCCCACAAACAGTTTGTGGGTCGATTGTGGTTCGAAAAAAATGTTTCCGCGGTCATTTGTGCGGCCCACAAGCGTGTTTGTGCGACCAACAAGATGATTATGGCTCGATTGTGGCGGGAAATTCAAATTTAGCAGCACAATGATGTTAGAACAATAACATTAACTAGGCTACTTTCTCAAGCATTTAGACATAAACAGAAGTTCCTTACTGCATAGAATCGAAGGACGAAAGCCTTAAGTCCTAATTATAGAGATCTCATTTGAAAATTATTTTTATTTTCAGACATTAGAAATTACTGCCCAAAAATAGACAAAACAGAATTTCCGCGAGTTTCAACTTGTGGCTCTACTGTGTGGCACGCAATTGTGTTTCCGCGAAAAATGTCTGGCCCACAACTGGACCGCGGAAAAACGCCTTTTGAATAGTGGCATTTTCATCTACTTGCTGTGACAAAGTCAACCACCACCTGCTCCTGTAGCAGAAACGATATCACTTTCCAAATGTTTGGATGAGCTACTCCAACACTTTTGTTGAATGCCATCCTAACACTATGCCAGGAATGACAACATTGTTGTTGGTCTTAGCAAGGTCTTCTGCGATACGCTCAAAGAAGTTCCGGACAGGGATGGGAGAGACAGCATTTCTGCTTGTCCAATACCAATACGACTGAGATATCAATATAGGAAGAGGTTAATGCAATTAAAAATCATGATTCAAATATGAATTCAAACACCCTCTTGTGAAGGGGCGGCAGCTTTGATTTGATCCAAACTACCTTTCTAGTAGCAATTTTTCGAAAATATGACGAATTGTCCTAGTGACGAAATGTCCTAGTGACAAATTGTCCTGTGACGAATAGTCCGTGTGACTAATTGTCATGTGACCAATTGTCCCTGTGACAAATTGTCCGTGTGACGAATTGTCTGTGACGAATTGTCCTGTGACGAATTGTCTTGTGACTAATTGTCCTAGAATCCAAAGAAGCAAGACTCAACTGTGCGCTGTTTTGCTTTAAAGTTTAACCCGAAAAGTCAACTTATTTGTATATGGATTTAAACACACTGAATTATGTTGACTCTGCTAAGGGATTTTTTTATTTTTGGGATCCCAAAATGTAAGCGGAGGGATACCTATGATATCGCAAAAGTTGTACTGTCTGAAGCGCGATAACTCTCGAAGGGAATGAGATATTTTGATGAAACTTGGTGGAAGGATCCTTTGGGTCAAGGGAACGGTCGAGTTCGTAGATGGACTCTATAGCGCTAATTTAGGGGTAGATATTCGATCTAGGGGTAAGAAGGCATGCTGAACACTTAAGTGAAAATCGTTTTCTACCCGGACAAGTAGTTCGCCCGGAATCCGGCACAAACCGGAAAATTAAAAGCAAAAGTTGTATTTGTAGTTGATTAGATATCCGATTTAGGGGTAAGAAGAGATGCTGAATCCGTATATGACCATTTTTTAGCCGGACATACAGTTTGTCCGGAATCCGGCTAAAACCGGAAATTTTTTTAAAAGTTAAATTTTTATTTGAAGTTGATTAGAGTTTGGATATAGGGGTAAGGAGATACGCCGAATTCGTTTTTGAGCTTTATTTTTTCGCCAGACAAGTAGTTCCGGAAATTCGCCGAAACCGGAAAATTGGCAGAAGTAAGGCTGGATCGTTTCGATTGGTTTCGTTAAAATTGATATGACTTATTGGGGTAAACAAACATGCTGAATCCATGTCAGAACTTGGTTTTCTCAGATGATTAGCTATTTGGCCTTAATCTGTTTCTAAATTTTAATAGTAAAAATGTTCAAGAAGTCTGGCGAAGATTGGGTCTGGCGGAGACAAAACCTGACTGTCGGGATCATCGGGATCCCATCGAAACCTTTGGTCTTGTTTCTGTTAGGGCTCTAGCAGTGACGTTCAGAATATGCACTGCTGTAGTGCTGGCCCGACACGGCAAAATTTCATCCCGACGCGGAGAATTTGAATTTCAACAAAAGCATTTCATTTCAGTGGCTAACGAAGCGAAGCTCAGGAAATGTTCAGTTCTAGATTGTAAGGCCACTTCGGAAAAAAGCCCGCTATTGTGTGTGACCAAAAAAAGATTTGTCTTTTGGCAATAGGTTATCCTTGTAGTTGTTTAACATTTCAAGCATAGAAGTAAAAGCACATAGAGGTACCACCAATTCGAACGAAAAATTTCACTCGCTGCAAATCGATAATATGAATAGCGGGGCAACGAAGTTCACATTTCCATCGGGTTTGACAGTGCAAAACGGATACGTCAGCTGAATTTTACTAGAGCTTTCGGAGGGGTGATCCTCCTGTACAGATAAGGTGGATGATAATCCTATACTGTTACGGTTGGTTAGTCGTTTCATAGAGGTACCAGCAATTCGAAAGAAAAAGTTCGCTCGCTGAAAATCGATAATATGAATAGCGGGGCAACGAAGTTTCACATTTCCATCGGGTTTGACAGTGCAAAACGGATACGTCAGCCGAAACTTATTGGAGCTATATATCGGCCCTTCTTGACAAGGGTTTCATAAGTTCACTTTTCCAGTTTGAGCGGCTTGAGCCTGAAGAGACCCTTGTCAAGAAAGGCCGAAATATTGCTCTAATAAAATTCAGCTGACGTATCCTTTTTGCCCCTTCAAATTTGATTCGCAGGAATTCTTATTTTCATCGGGTATTCAAGTGAATAACTTACGGAGACTAAGACTGTCGTATCTCAGCCCTTTTCGGTTAAACTTTAAAACCAACTCCTCACTCTATATCGTGATACCAGCAACCGTCTCCTTCCACGAAAGTGCCACATAAACACATACATACAGTTCTTTCAGGTTGCCACTCGCAAGTTGTTAACCTTTTGCCCTTGAAACGGTTCGGCGACGCCGGGATTCTTAATTTCGTTCCATGATTATCATTCAATAATTAATCATGTGATATCTGTGTGAAGATCAGCTTAAAATAAGTTCATTCTTGCGAATATTTGCAGTGTTTTCTTTCACCTTTATATCTGTTCTTGCCCTAAATTGGTTGCCAACTTGCCATATAGGACAAGAATGTTTCGTGCCTGAAATCTAGGCTGATATTGATGGTGCCTCACAAGAGAGGCTAGGTTTGTATCAAGCAGAAGCCGAAGATGGGATAAGGCCAGTACTCGATATAGGACCGTCTGGATATAAGGACGTAATAGTTTGTATGAGTACCCTGTTGTGGCTTTTGGCTCGTGCCGCTCTTATCCCTGGAGTACGGCTGGGGTTAGGAGTATTAGGACCTCACGATGCTAGGGTTGGATTAAAAGGCTTTCATGAGACTCAGCAGCCATCTGCAATCTCAGCCTCTGAACATCCAGTACCCTTACTGACCTGGATGCTTTCCCTGGATTGATGACGTGGAATGGTATGGCTACAGCATTTATAAACGTCTTTGCATTCGTATGAAGATTTACTTTATCCTTAGGTCGAATTGTTGGGTCGGAACGTTTGTCGGTATATTTCAGGTTATTTTTCATTGATTCAAACTGTCTTACCATACATCGCATTTACAGCGAGATAAGGTGGGGTGATCCTCCTGTAAAGATAGGGTGGATGATAATCTTATACAGTGTCTGTTACGGTTGGTTAGTCGGTCAGTCGCTTTGCATTTATCCTGTCCCGGGACACTCGGTTTTGACCGTAATTTTCTTGTGCTGTTTTGCATTCGCGGTTCTGACATGTACACGAATCATGGACCATTTTCTACTAGTAGCGTAATTTGAAGATTTTACATTAGCCTGACCTTATCATTGACGTCATTCATCCTGCGTGGTTTGCTGATAGGTCGAGTTCATCCGTCATTGTTTGTTGTTCGATTAAAAACTGGCATTCGGATTATCTGAATTGTTTTTAAAAGGTGGACATTCCTGAGATAAAAGAGCCTTTGACGTTTTAAATTACTAATAAATTGAATTACTAAATTACTTCAAAATTGGCTGGTAATTTAAGTTAATACATTTTCCTGTGGGCTTGCCAGCTCTTCTGGATTGTTCGAACTGGGGCTATTGTGGGGGGGGGGGATTCCATGATTAGGAAAGCTGTAATGCAATTACTGCATTGGAATGCCCAAACTTCTTGGACGGTGGTTCACTTGTGAGAGACGTCTTTTGCTGCCCAGTAAGACTGTGTTTTTTCAAGTTTAATACATTTGTATTATGTAAACAAACTATAATAACCTAGACTACATAAACAAAGATTTAAACACCGTGTTATTATTCTCTAGACATTTAGTCGGTACCTCTGACTGCATGAAAGCCCGTACATACAAATTAATCCTTACATACTTTTCCAAAAAGAAGAAAGAACACTGAAAGATAAGAAAAGGAAGAAAAAAGAAAGAAAGAAAAACAAAAATGAGAAAGCATGCAGCCAAGACTGTGTAAGACTTATTGTTTGTTGATTTTGCTGTGGTATTGCATTTGTTTCAGATTAGCCTGAAGTCATCTGTGTCGTGTAATTTGAGTTAGTTTCCAGTTTATTAGCTTTCGCTCGGTTGTTGAGTTCTGGATGCAACCCGAGCTTTGTTGGCCCGTTTCGGCTTTGTTCAACTCATTTATTTCTTCTTTGATGAAATGCCCCAAAACAGGCGCTTATGCGTGCAAAAAATCAAATCCCGACTTCAAAGAACAAGGGAGATAATATTACTGCTCTGGATACTGCATATCACGTTTATTCAATTTTCACTGCCCGTCTGTCTGGGATAAGGTCGGTTCAAATCATTTTAGTTCTCTAGGACGGGTAGGTAATTTTTTTTCACTTTTTTATTTTGTGTGTTAGTCTCTAATTTTGTCCGGAATAAAGAGTATTGTTACATATTCTTATGATTAGTATTTCACATTGACATTGACACATTTATAATGGACAAAATACTAACCACTGTTTCAACTCATCTCCGATCAACTTTCCTCCCTCGAACTCGAAAGTTTGAGCGAACTTCGAGGTTCTTCGAAGAACTTCGAACTCGAACTCCGTGACCCCCCATGCGCTGTAGCTTTCGACTTTCTCACCGTAACTTGGCATATTTTGTGTTTTTCTATCTGTCCGTATGTCCCTAGCTGAGCTGACCGAAAAGCCATTAGGAAAAGTTCGATCGAGGCAACCCTTCTTTTTGCTTTGCTTCCTGAGATAAATTCTTTGTAAACGTGCATATCACGGAATGATCAGATCGTATAAGTAGTTTGGTTCGCTTCCCCGATTTTCCATCCCTTTGTGAACTCTGATAAGATTCAAAAGTCAACAAAAGAAAATCAGGGGAATAATAGATTTTGTCGATTGATATTTTCCACGGTTGCATGGTTGTTTATTCAGGAAGTAGGTCGTCTGAGGTCTTCCTCGTGACAGTTTTCTTCAACATGAGAATGAAGCCTGGTGTGTGGTTCTTCGTAAGAGCTGTCTGGGTTGTTCCTCGCCTTTAAATTGCTTACCTCACCTTATATTATTTTTTTTTAATCAGCGGAAGCCAATATTTTGCACTTCAGAGCGAATAAGGTCAATGATAAATTTGTTTTGCTTCGGTTTTTGTTGGTCTTTTGGTTGCATAGTCTTATATTCTATGGTTCTTTTCGTGAGTCGCCAAACTGCTTCCTCGAGGTGATCGTTTATCAATTTATAGAACAAGCTGCCAACAGGAGCCATCAGCAAAACTATATAAAAGACACGGCAGACAAACTGAGCTTGACCAACCATACAACGGGTCGCTGTCACTACCTCCACATGTCAGTTCGTACAAACGTCGTTTGCCGACACCAAAAATCCGACAGTTCGGTCACGCGTCAGTTCGCCTTTGTCAGTTCACAAAAACGTCAGTTGAGACGCACGTCAGTTCGCCAGCAAAATCCGTCACCATACCCACAGATTGTTTACCAAAGCACTTAAGGGTTTTCCGTGACACGTGAGTTAAACGGCTCGTTCGCCGCTCGCCTCTAATATACACTTTTCATGAAAAATGTATTTTATTTCCAAATTTTAGGCCTAGTAACTTTTGTGTCTACTAACTTTTATGTGAAGTGATGTTTATGGGAACTGACGTGTGGACGAACTGACGGTAGATGAACGACGTATGATGAATTGACGTGTTGCCGAACTGTCGGATTTTAGGATTGGGTGAACTGACGTGTGGGCGAACTGACGTGTGGATGAACTGACAGTGGACCAAATTACATGCGGGCCTGCTGACTGTAGACGAACTGACACGTGGACAAATTTGACGTATGGGTGACTTGTGGTCAAACTGACGAATTTTCGTGGATCAGCTGATGTATGGTCGAACTGTCGGAAAATCTGGGCTTAGTGACGGATTTTTCAGGCGAACTGACGTGTCGGTGAATTGATCGGACCCCCATACAACGCCCTTTAGACCCTTCGCGCCGAGTCTAGATAGCTCTTCGTAACGTAGAATACTTTCATAAATCCGAAGTTGAAATTTCTTGGACTTCAGGATCATGACGTAAGGCAACGTCCGAAGAGGGGATTAAAAATTGGAGTTGATGCATTGGAAGATTGGCCAGTATGTCAGGGACCTCGTTTATGGAAACAAAAGTATACAAAGTTGCCTTATTTATTTATTTGAATCAACGGCCGACAAGGGCCATATAAATCTACAACACATAACAAATTAACAACAACAGATTAAACTTCACTCAGTCCGGGGAAAAGTTGCAAAACAGCAACTTCCCCACGACAACCAAATTGGGAGCGTCAGCCTCATATGTGGCCCAGCCAGGACGGCTAGCAACGGGTTCTGAGACTCGAGAACACGCTTCTGCAAAGAAAGGGCAGAAAAGCGCCTAATTTCTGGAAATGAGGGAAGGCCTTCACCAACAAACATTGACGATGCACTGCAGTTCCACTTGAACCCATGCAACCAACGAAAAGAGTTATTGTACAAGACACGAAAGCTACTTTCGCGCCTAACCCTAATGTTAGTAACAAGAGCACACAATAGAGCTGAGTGCAATACATCCTGAAAAGGAAAGTTTTTACTTGCGAGTCGCAAGCCCCAAATTTTCTAATCAGCAGATTAGCTCGAGCACATGTGACCGTGATAGGGCAGCTACATGCAGCTCGTCACTCATCGAAGGGGTAAAAGTGAACCCTAGGTATTTAAACTCATCCACAAACTGAAGAGTTTGCCCTGAAAGAAAAACCTTTGGAAGGTGATGAAGGCGGATACCCCGAGGGATAAATGCCATGCATAGTGTTTTCTTCGTGTTGAAAATAATGTCGTGCTGTAAAGCAAAATCATCACAAATAGCTAGGAGTCGGTTTAGCGCATGAACTGTCGGGGCCAGAAGCGCAACGTCATCCGCATAGCTAATATTGTTAAAACAAACACCCTGGATGAAGCAACCTACACCTGCATTAGCAAGAGCACTGTTAAGTTCATCAACATACAGGTTATACAGGATAGGGGACATAACTCCACCTTGTCTAACACCGTTGATAACATGAAATGGGCGGCTGAAAACACCGTCCCATTTAACGCAGAATTTTTGGTTTTTAAACCAGCATGCAAGGGGTTACGACTATTCTAGGGTCCACACCTTTTCCTAACATCTTTCTTAGTAACTTAGCCTGGTTAACTCGATCGAACGCAGCTTTAGCGTCGATAAAGCACACAAACACAGGAGACGAGAAAAGCCAAAAATACTCAATCACCGCTTTTAGAATAAAAACACAAAAATCCGTAGAAGATTTTGGCTTAAACCCAAACTGGTATGGCGACGAACGTATCTTAGGTTCGACAATCTCATAAAGACACTTTTCGAAAACCTTAGAGATAACCGCTGCCATAGCAATAGGCCGATAGTTAGTCAGACTACTTAGATCACCCGTCACCGACTTGGGGATAGGGATAAGACAAACTTCAGTTAGAGAATCAGGTACATATGCATGCGACAGAAAACCATTAAACAGAACAGTTAAAAAGCATGTGAGTGACGGGCCAGCATGCTTTAAGTGGTTCGCAGTTAAACCTTAGATGAGAGCGATGAAAGATCGAGAAGAAAAAGGAAATCCCTCAAAATTACGCTCACGCCAGTCTGAAGGGACCTAGATTGGTAGCGTAGGACATTGACATCTCTGTCCAATCGTGAAACTCTTTGTTAGTCGAGTTGACGACTCGGTTAGAAATAAGTTGAAGGTTTACTGGCACTGTTGGGAGCCGAACGTGGGGGAAACGAATTGGCGACACGCGATTTGCAATTTAGGGATGATGGTTGGTAATATGATGTTACAGTGTCTGGGGAACAATGTCAGGTCGCTGGCGACCGACGAAACAAGACCAGTGGTCTCGGTGGGATCCCTAACTATTCTTTTCACTTTTCGAAAGAGTCAGTTCTGTTTTTTGCTGGCAAAAAGAAAGGAACCCGACGGCATACACGATTGCCGTGCACGAACTGGAGGTGTCAAGGCCCTTATACGGTATGTCTCAAAGCTCTATGGAACAGTCGATGGGCTAAACAGACAAGCAAACTTGTATTTGTTTCCAGCAATGTTTCGGATCTTCTTGGCTGGAGCCAGAAGAAAAAAAAACCTTCTATCGAGAGACTGTGTCCACTAAGAGTCGTAGTCAGCGTCTTTAGTGCCAACTTTTACCCAAAATACGCTATACATATGCATCTCAGTTTATCGTCGTTTTATGTACATGTTAATTCTATAATTTTGTACAAAGCACATCATCACAGTTCAGGGCACTTTTATAGACTATTTTCATGTAATTTTACACATCCCCTTATTTGGGAAGCTTTTTCCACCTGCATCTATGGACGATGTTGCCAACAAGCCTTACTAATATTTAACATAAACTGTTCTTCTGTTAATGCTGTGCCCTTGAATTGAAAAGTATTCGGAACAGAAAAAAATTGTTCTTTTGAAGAAAAAGAATTGTTACCTTTACTAGAAAGTTCTCTGTTACTGCTGGTTTCTTAAAATGCTTATGTTGAAAAAGGGGTCAAAAGTAGCACTTTCGTTCTACCCGTGGCAACCCTCGCCAGAACGACTAAGTCTGCATTTTTGAACGATAACACGCCATCTTTGATGGATGAAGAACAGTGAAGGTACCTTAGAATGGATAGCTCTCCAAATTTAATCGAAATGCTCTTAGCCCAACGAACCTTTTCAGTCCATCTTGCTCAATCAGAACGACATGGCTTTGCTTTTAAACAGTCGGTATTAATTCGGTTTTCCAGAAAGCTAGACGAATGTGAGCGTAACTTTTCTGATGCGAACTTCTGCCTCTCGACTGCCTCCACACCGGGCTGGTGTGGAATTCTCTGGAAGTTTATTTCCTCCAGGACATGACGTGCATTTGATGTTGAGGGAAGAGGGGAACGTGAAGGAATGCGGGAATGCAAGCAGCAGTCGCAACCTCGAATATCAAAGCGGAAGAAATTCAGATACAAATAAAGCTTTCCCGACTGAGAAAGGATAGCTGGAGGAAACTCAAATTGTAATTGGGGGTGGGGATAGGGGGGCAGGAAGAGACTCGGCAACAGTGTCACATTGCACCGTCGGATACAGGGAAATAAATTCGGCCAAAAACTGCCACAAGCACAGCGAAGTTTTTGGGATCCCAAGCGAATCATAGTGATACTTATGACATCGTAGGATCTGTCCTCAAGTCTGTCTGTGACATCGATAAATCCCGAACAGATAAGATGTCAGATGAAAGTTGGTGTGTTGATTTTCAGGTCAAAGTGAATGAGGTTTAGTTTGGAAAGAATTCTGCTTTTTATAATATATCTAGCTTTCATACTGAATTATAAGCTTCTAAAATTCCCACCTTTCTCCATTGTTTCGTTTTGTGCCTACGAAATTTTAGCGCTTTTTTGGCCTTGCCGAGTTTTGCCCGTCAAACAACGAAATGTTTGCCGGGATCATCAACGTCTGCTGACAACTCTTTCACACATAAGGATATGAGAAGCTTTTGTTTATTACTTCTTTTATTTGCTTAGTTTTCACACTTTTGAACCACGGCGCGATCAGTTTTCAAATGTTTTGCGCCCAGCCGCCGCGTCGCAGAGCAGGAAGGCTGGAAGTAGTCGACAGGCGCTAACAAGAAAATCGCTAATTTCAGATGGAAAGTAATGGTATTTTCGAAAATGTTTTTTTCTGATCCATGTCATAGGGAAAATATTATTTCTAGTAAGAGTTGTGCTTTAAGGTTGATGAAGTGGTAAAAGTTCCTCCTTTTTCGACTGGAATCTGAGTATGAGTAGTCCGCAAGTGCTTTTAGTTTCTGGCTCGGAGGGATGGATAGCTCTACCGTTATGCTGTCGAAAACGGATTAAATGGCCGAACTAGGTGAAAATTTATAATAATAATTATTTATGCGATATAACTTATATTTAGTACGAAATACCTTCATTTAACTGTGCTTCAGACGGAGATAACTTAAGCAGTAGTGTCCAGTAGTCCATCCAGTCTTGATATAGTAGCATATAGTGGCATCAGTTACTGCTGCATGCTACTTAAAGCTTACAGCTTCCTAGAACTGATTTTCGACAACTGCTTACCCCGACGTAACTGTATGTTTCAAGTTCTGTGAGGTACATCCTCGCGTCATTATTTTTCAGTTCCACGGGGGGTCTTGTCAGCTTGCTCCTCCTTTTCTATCGACAAGCTGTCTTAGATCCCGACAATTTGGGGACTTATTCACCACTCCCCAGAGGACGTGTTTTCATTGCGGCTTAGTGCCGGAAAATGGTGTTTTTACTCCTTTCCCTAAGTCGTTCCGTGGGAAATAAGAAGAAAACTCACAAGGTCAGGGCGCAAAAAGGTATAACACACCCGGCAGTAGATGGACTGTCCTAGAATTTTATGTTGGGAATGATGATGGTGGTGGTACGCCAAGCAGCCTGTTTTTCTACCGCTACATTCTAATTACGTCTTTCCTGTTCGCATGGTTTAAAATCTCTGCGGGCGCGACGTCACTGCCAGAAGATAAAGTTTTAGATGGGACCTTCCGGGAAGTAATGAAGGGGCGGATTGTCCCAAAGTCTACTTTCGGTTAGGGTGATAGGTGAAAGACCTAGAAGCTAATCTAGGTAATAGGTTTCAGCTTCTACTAATGCGTGCCAGCTTCTGGTGACAGGCATCGTTTTGTGTCAAAGGAATTCGGGGGGGGGGAGGGTCTCCTTTGGTCTTGAAGAAAAGGGGCGAGGCTGTTCGGGAAGCCCGTCACCCCTCCGGGCGTTCAGGAGCTTGATCCGACGAGTTAAATCACTACCGGCCCATTGTGGGTTTATGATGTGATATGATATTGCTGTAAACATAAGCCCGAGGACGAGGGCAACATAGATATACAACAACAAACTAAACCAAATGGTAAACATCCATTCCCTCGAACAAATTAAGCGAAGTCTTACATGAAATTCAGTTTCCACGATGCCTCATTGCCAGTTTGAGGAACCTTCATAAACTTTTCATTACCGCAGACATTCACTCGTCATTCTCACCGTCCATTCCTCATCATACACTCTCTCTCTAAAAACCTCATGCTCAAACTCACACATCACATGGACTGCAACTTTTTTCAAATCTCTAAACACAGGGCAGAAGTAAACCGTTCGTTTAACCGTTCAGGAAAAAAAAAGAAAAATAATGTAGGCTACACTAGACCAAAAAAAGAACACGAAAGAACGAAAGAAGAAAATTGGGTCGATTTCAGTAGCTTATTTCGTGATAAGAAATGTTTTACTTTGGTTAATAATTTGGTTGAATAGATTCAGTTGAAAACAAGAAAGCAGTTTTTGCAATTTAGCTAGTGTCCGCTTCAGAAAGGAGGTATCAGCCGTCTTTGCTAAACCGACGAAATAATATGTGTACACGTGCGCTCTATTTCGTATTTAACCCAAAGGCCTGAACATTTGTCTTCCCTCTCAGCCACTCAATGAACTGGTAGCCTACTCCCCATCGTAGGAAACACCATCGTTGCGAGACAAGGTTTCAGGTATAAAACATTCCTATCAACCCATTTCGACCAAGACAGAAGACAAAAAAGAAAGAAGACTTACAGAATTTTAGCAAGCAGTAACTGTTTACCAGTTCAGATTTGAAAATCACAAATATGCCTTTGCTAAACATTCACAGATGATTTTAAATGCTCGGGGTGGGGGAATTTAGGAATCCCGAAATCATTTAATCGTTCGAAATGAGTGGCAAGCTATGAGCAAGGGACTCTGCATTAGCAGTACGAAGGAAGTGAATGTACTCGCGCTTTTGTCATACTATTATAATACTTCGGTGAGAGGAAAAGCTGCAGGTGTCAGGGAATAGAGATTAAAGTGGGTTTTAAAGGTTATCCGAATAGGGCTGAGATACGACAATCTGGTTGCCCGTCATATTTTTACCTAATTAAGCTCGAAGAACCGACAAAAACGCGTTACTTCGTTGCTTTGTTATCCGCGATTGTTGAATTTTAGCTGACGTACATATTCTACGTTTTTCTTGTACCTCTATACGGACGTACCTCTATGTTTGAAATGTTCGGCAACTACAGCGGCAAATAATTGCGTCAATTGCCGGAACAAATAACAGATCATGGCGGATTTGCATTCTTCAAGCCATGAATACGAAAACAACAAGGAAAGTGAAAGTGACCAGGAAGAACTTGGCCAGTTGAAAGCTCGAACTTGCTTATCAACTTGGTGGACTGCTGGCCAAATTATCTGTTGACTGGGTCCTTCCACTAAGGAAACCTGTTCGGGGTAGCACGGAAGAGAGGGCTTTCTTCAGACATGGTTTTGCAGTCTGGAATCGAGCATTTCATTATCTTCACTTTATTGGCCATTGGAAAGCACGCTTTTGCAGATATTCAAATTTTCCCGCGCCTTAGCCGTAAAATTATTTGGCGTGCAACCAGCGGAAATTCTCAACGTCACTACTAGACTACGCGACGTAAAAAATAAAAATCCCTCGCGGGAGTCAAGATAATTCAGTGTATTCAAATCAAAGGTTTACAAACAAGTTGGCTTTGCAGTTAAACTTTAAGCAGAAAAGCGTATTTTGAGATCATCTTTAAAATACCAGTTATGATAGAGAAGGAAAAGTTTGGCACTGCTTATCCATAGTGATTTTCGCGGTGACGCGATCACCGCCAAGAAGTTAGCCACACCCTCTTGGTCCTCGGTTTTAATTTCATTACTCAAGCTGTTACCGTCTGCAGTCAGGATTCCCGTAATCAGTCACAGGAAAGTTTTCTGAAACACATCTTTCCCGGCAGGAGAGTCGCTTGTCCAGAAGTTCTAGGAAGCTTTAGAAAATCAATAAAACCGCTGATTTCTATAGAAGTTGGAAGTAATTAGGTTTCTTGAATTGAGAGAACATTTCGGCTGACTTTGCCGACCAATCCGGGGAGTTCTTGAAGCTGGACGGAAATGAATCCGACTCAGGTGATTGGATGTGATGGAAAAGAAAACAATGGAATGAATGGCGAGTCCTGAGTGAGAAATGTCAGGAAATTAGGAAGTCTAGACTGGACTCTCGCCTGATTGCAGCTTGTCCTCATTTTGAAGCATTTTAATTAAGATAGCTCTCGCGGTGATAATAAGAGGCCCCGGAATGTTCCGAAGGGCGCCACTTCTAGATCATTCCCACTAGGTTCCCACCGGCACTGCTTATACCCCCCACACCTAGTTCGCTCTGCCAGTGAAGTCTGTATTCATGAGTAAATGAATGAAAACTTTTATTACCCATCATAACAGCAAACAGCAAGATGAAGTATAAGGGAAAAAAGAAAATAGAGCGCACAACTTTTCATGACATCAAACCCTACACTCAAGACAAAACAACTTAACTGTGAGTCCCCTGCAAACAAGGACTTTTTTTATATCCTCGTAGCAGTTTTTTTTTACAAATTTAAAACTAGATTTGATCTGGTGTCAAATCTTGATTACATGTGTCCTCCCTCGATGACATCAAATCCTAACTTACCCTAATCTTCCCTTGTTAATGTCATCTACAGTAGTAATAATTTTGAAAATGTTATCTTTCTGAATTTCATAAAATTTCGTTCTTATAATGTTACTTTAACCTAAATTTTCTAACCTATTCATAAAATGTTGTTTTTAAACCCAATTCTACCAAAACTGAAGCCGGCCTACCCTTAAAATTCAAGCAATCAAATTTTATAGGTTCGATCAGAAATTAATGGATCAGGAAGCAAGGGCATCGTAATAACGAGATATCTGTTTTGTACCATCTAGGGGTCTATAGCATGTTCTTAGGAAACGAAGTAAATGCGCTTCTCTGACTCAGACAAAATATCCCAGAATGTGCTTAGATAAAGGGTATGCGAGAGGGCCGTAATGCTAAACAGTTTAGCGAATTATTTACCGAGCGATAAACCCCTCTCGATGGTAGTTCCCATGAGAAGTGCGAAGGGCAAAGATAATTTTTGATGCTAGAGCATCGGCTAAATATATAGAAATAATAGTGTTAATTTGATTTAATTCAGTTCTAGTTTTGAAACAAGAAGCGGACTATCCGAATGTTCAATTTACTCGTAAATTATGTTGTCGTTAATAGGCAGTCATTCTAAACATTCTTCAACAGTAATTCTAAAATAATTTCCAAGCAAAACTCATTATCAAATATATTCAACAAAGGGTACCTGAGGTAACTGTACACCTGGTACAGTTATAATTAAAGAACTGACTAATCTATTCAATTACTATATAAAACAAAACAAAAATCACAATCATTTTATTAACAAACAAAAAGCTATCTGAGATTGCCCCTATTTACTACTTACAATGACAATTGGTAATACATAACTTAAAAATCGAGGGAACAGAGCTTTCACGTATCGACTATAGTGTAAATGCAGCAAGCTTTTGTGTTATTTATTGTTCAAATAAATAATGGTCCATTCTGCTACTAAAGTCTCTGTAACTATTAGTACTTTGTTTTGTACGGTATGGGGCATCAACACAGTGAAAATCTGTGGGCGTCTGACGACATGGAGGAAGGGATGGCTTAGTTCGTCCCTGTTCCGAGTCCCACCGCCTAGTTCTGTATTATGTTTCATGCCATCGTCTGACGGTACAGCCACACCTCGTCTCTAATGGAGGTTCCTATCTGAGAGTAGCTCCAGTGAAAATTGTCCGGCTCAAACTCTATAATGTGAAAGGTTTTTACTGTTTACATTGCTGACGTCAGAGATCCCGGAAACTGACTGGACCTCGGTCAATAATAATGAATGGGGAGTGGAAATGCGAATATCCAGCGGTTCGCTTGTCTCTCACGATGACTGTTATTTCTGCAGGGTTCTGATGGATAACAAATCTTCGCAGTTCCAGAATAATAGTTTTCCTTGTTATGCTTTCGTTTTCTTGGGGACCTGAAAGAGCTAATGGACGGACGTGTCTGAAAGGGTTACGAGCGAGGTATGATGAAAGCTGATACTTAAATGATGGCTTTCCTGCTTCCTCTGCGAACGGACACAGAGAGTCAAAGGAAACGGGCAGCTCAGTAATTCCTCCGTCTCTGTAACACGCGGAGTGCCCCAGGGCAGTGTATTGGGACCATTACTTTTCACTATCTACATTAATGACTTAGTGGTGGGCATTGATTCCGATATCGCGTCCTGGTGACAGGGTCACCAGGAGTTCCCAAGATTCACAGATACTCCAAAATGACCTTCACAAATTGAACTCTAGATGCAAGTGTGGCTGATGGAAGTCAACGTCGAAAAAAGTCATCGTCTTCGCCTCGGACTCTCTCACTTTAAAACTGTTAATACTTTCAACGGCCTTACGATACCCGAATGTATTACCTAATAGGATGTAGGTGTCCTGATCGATGGGGATCTGCGTTTCTCTCAACATTACAACCTTACCCTGAAAAAGTGCAATAGAATCCTTTCGAAGAATGATTACATTTAAACAGGGTGGTTTGTTCTCACTTCTGTTCAAGTCGATGGTTCGCCTGATCGTTGAATATGGCCACACCACAGTGAGGCTATATTACAATTGTGATATTGAGGCTTACGAAAAAATTCAATGGAGAGCTACCAAGTTCGTACCAGATCTACGCGATCTCCCATACCAATTGAGATTAGCCATGTTGTGCCTTCCTTCCATCGCATACAGATTTTTTAGAGGAGACCTGATTGAAACATTCAAATGAATCAATGGAAGTTATGACAACTTTGAAAGTGACCGATTTAGTACGATTCAGCATTAACCGTCATCATCGGGGGCACAAGTGTAAGCTTGTAAAATCAAGATTCCACAAGGATGTTTTTAAGTGGGGTTTTGGTAACAGATTTGTTGATCCTAGGAATAGTCTTACCGAAGATGCGGTTAATGCTGAATCGATCAATAGTTTCAAGTGCATTATTGATGGAATTTTTAGCTCTGATCAGTTCGATTACACGGAAATCTCTTAGAGTTGTTTAGAGGCGAAAACCTTTCTGTTGCTTTGTATTATTATTACTATTAAAGGAATTGACGCACCACCAGAAGTAGAAGCTGCGGTCCAATTTGTCTTGATAGCCTACTGGTAAAATTAACATATCGAGAAAAAGAATTGTGTGTTAATTCTGATGACACGGGCATTAGATGACGAATCTTTCGGTACGTTTTCTTCTTAGAGGGGCAAGTGGCGTCCCGCCGTATTGGAGTGTGCAAAAAACAAGGTGTCTGTTGCCCTTAGATGCCCTGGGCCGCACGCGCGCTGTAATGAGAGAAATACCGCGTTTTTCCTGTCAGAGAGGAATGTGTGACCGACGAACCTTTTTCATGGCTTTGATACTCTGGTAGGCATGTGCAGATATTTGGAACATTTTACTTTTCTCCCTTATCTATCGTCTGCTCTGCTTAGGAATGGGCGATCAAGCCACTCTGGATTTTATGTCAAGAACCCCACTCGGATGTAGCGGCGGAACATTTTCCCGGTGCAATGTTCTAAATGTTGGTCAGATTCGGGACTACCAAGCATCGATTTTTGTGTTCCAAAGCATGAAACATATATGCCCTGAGTATTTCCATGATTATTTTTCCATGAATCAGGAGCACCATAATTACGATACAAGAAATTCACAACTTTTAAGTCATGAAAAAAGAAAAACAGTCAGATCATCATATATGATTCATAACCTGGGGCCTTCTGTTTGGAATAATCTGCCGGCTAGCATCAGGGAGTCTGTTACTTTATACGGGTTTAAAATTAAATTGAAAACATTCCATCTAACTAATGGATGTTGAAGGGCGGGAGGTCTTCGATGTTTTTTTCGCAGTTCTTCGGGGGGGGGGGCTGATTCCGGTAAAAAAAATAATTAATAAGAATCTTTTGTTGTATAGTGTTCATGTTTTTGTGTTGTTGTGTTTCATATATAAGATAGGCTAGGTGGATAATCATGAGTTGTTATGTTTAGATATTTATTTATAAGATATAATAGTAACAGGAATTTGCAGCACAAGTCCTTAGGACTTTCTTTTTGCTGCAATAATTATTAGGCGTGTCATTTTTATTTATGTTTATATTTTGGATAAAAATAAAATTTACCTACCTACCTACCTACATAGTGTCTTGAAACTTGAAAAATTTAGAGCGCCTCAGTATCTTTGGCTAACTCTGGTCTCACAAAAGCGATAAGAATCCTGGAAAACCAACTTTTATAATCCTGCGGGAGAGCCTTGGAGAGATCTGGTCTAGCCGACAGTCACTAGCATATGCTCATTGTCACTCAGTAATGACTAAGTGCACTCAGTGATGACTTGGTGTTAGATTTGGTTGTTTATAGGAAGACGAATACAAAATATGAAAGTCTTGAGAACAAATATTTGCATGGGATTCCGGGGTCGGCATGAATGAATGAATTTAATCCCGAAAAAGCCCATTGGGCCGTGGCCGGAAGACAGAATAAAATGATAAAAACATCTCATAAACTTTGTATATAAACACCATAAAAGAAAACCCCTCTCCCCCAAAAAACGCTCTCGATGCTCCATAGCAGAACCCTTGAGGAACCTCCCGAGCCGACGAAGGTCACCAGAATTTGTCTTCTTCATATTTAATCCTCCCATTTCCTGTATGTGGCCATATCGCTTGCTTGGTCACGAAACGCAAACCGGAATGAATCCGACCTCGACATCAAGTCTTTCTCTGACGATCAAGCGATTGCCTAGGTTTGTGTACATATGTTTTATTTGCTTGTTTTCATTTTATTTACTCCAGTTATCACACCATTATGTAAAACAAAAAATAGGTAATTAACTTAATTAAAGAATGCCCTCTGCAGGTTGCACGAGGATCAGAGGTTGTGTCTTGTTTGTGGATGTGCTACAACACTCCCCCACACCTACGAGAGAGGCAAAAGTCAAAGGCCACATCCACTAAGGAAGGGCCACAACAAATTTTTATTTAGAGGATCATAGCGAGGAGATACAAGATCTGAGAAGGGGGATTTCTCGGCGAGAAATGATGGAGAGGAAGATTTTGTTAAATATTGGGAAGACAAATTTTGGTGACGTTCGTCGGCTTGGGAGGTCCCTCAAGCAGGCTATTGAGCATCGTGACCGTTTTTGACCGACGGTGTTTTTGGTGTTTACATCGAGCTTGTGAATTTTGTTTTTATTTGTTTTGCTTTCCCGCCATGGCCCACGGGCTTTTCGGGATTAAATCCATTCATTCGTGGTACAGGCCGCGAATTCCTTTCATCAAAACTGTTACTCAGAATAAGATAGACTGTCACCTTTCCGGAGAGGGAATTTGGAAAGACCGTACTTGATTTCAAAATAACAGCACCTCGTCACGGGATTGACAGCAGCCCGTGTGACAACTCTGTGATGCAATGCTATTTCTAGTGCATGTAAAGTCTTGTTTGTGGAGTTAATACATGGTTATCAGTAACGATGTCAATGACAGTTTGACACCACCGTCGCTTGAGGGGTTACGCATTCTTTATAGCTTGTTGCATGTCCTTTCAGTTACTGGTTGTTCTGAAAGCTCGCCTGTAGCCGTTGACCTACTGCTTACCCTTTGCACAGTAATATAATGTTGTGCCCGTTTGTAATATTTGCTTTCCGGCCATCTGCAGTAGCCATTAACCCCTCGAACTCGCAGCCGGGCCTCACTGTTGTTATTGTTCAAGTTCAGGGGACAAGTTATTTCCAGGTACTTTTCGTCTCAGCCATATTTTTTTTCTCGTTCAGCGGGAATAGTCGGCTACCAATCTGTATGTGCATTACTTCTTGATAACTCACGCCTTGACTTGAAGTTGTGACGTGTCAGTATAATGAGGTTGACATCCCTGCCGTCCAGCAGATGACATTTTGGCCAGATGTGTGCCCTTCTATTTTAGATACTTTACTGTGTTGGCCGAACATCTACACTGTCTTTAGACAGAACCTCCGAAAACCCCTGAATGAAACCTCCTGTGCTTTCAGTTTGATGCCTAGACCCTGTCTGTGACCCGTGTACGCCCCATCCTCCCCGTACCCGACTCACCCGTCCGCAACAGACCTTTTAACGTGACAGGTCCCAAAAAGTTCCCAAATTGACTCCCGTCCCCACAAAACACGAAATACATCAAAGAGGTTTTGTTCAAACTTTTTTTTTTAGCTGTACAACAGCCAGTAGAACTAGTAACAGCTATTGTTGAATTTCTTTATCTTTTCATTGACCCTTTTAACTATGTTTTGATTTATTTTATCACGTATTCTAGGGAAATGATGTTTGACGTAAAGGTCAGATTCGGCGTACACTTTGTGACAGATACCTTTAAGAATAAATATCTTTCTCTTTCTCAGAAGATGAAAACAAAATAGACTCTAACTTCTCTGCAAAAAAAAACAAACTCGCCTTGTCACCCGATTTTACAACCTTACCCGGAGCTTGGTAGGCGGACACGATAGACCCAGCGGAGGCGACGAGTGAGTGACCCCTGAACTAGTTGGTTCGATGCCAGTTTTGAAAGTGCACGCCTGATTCGCCGTTATACTTTAATATTTTTTGTCGGCAACCCTCCATTCTTTGCCGTAAGGCAATAATTTCGTCTCTCATCACTTATTTCCCTCTCTGGTTTCCTTCGCATTTTTCCCCTCGAAAAAAAATCCCTTCACCCTTGACAGGAAAATCTATTTGTTTTCTTTTTTGTTCCTACATCCATCCCTCTTTCTCTGATTGCATAGCTGACAGAAACTGCAAGGAAATTTTCTTCGGGGCATCTCTGCCCGAGAAAAGGGGGAAATCGGACTTGGTTTCTAAGAATCCTTTACATCATTAGCGGTAGTAAGATAGTAAGCTGAGGAATGTGTACATGTATTTTCTTTCGTTGAATTGTTTTATTTCATCTTTATATTTTGATTTCTCCATGTTGGATTACTTGCGACTTAAACTGCGTTTTCATATTTCATTTGATATTTTTAGTTCTGAAGGAATATAATTAAACAGAAAAACAACAGTAATAATAGTTTAGTTGTAGACGATCTTTTGAATGAATGAACATTTTATTGTCCACTTCTGTATTGCAGAAGACTAAATATAAGAAGTGGAACAAACTTGCTGATAAATTAGTTGTGACCCGCTTAGTAGGAAGCTTACAGCGGAGTAATGCAAACGAACGAAAGTAAAAGGAACGAATGAAAATAATAAACAAAACAAATAATTAAAGTTTAACCGAAAAGGGCTAGGATAGGACAATCTAGTTACCCGTCACTTATTCACTTAAATTGGCTTGAAGACCAGCTGAAAGTGAGTTACTTCGTTGTTCCGCTATTCACGAATAACCGATTTTAAATAGTGGAATTTCCGTGTGATCTGTGGTGCGTCTATGCGCTTGTATTTTTGTTGTATGCCTTACGAGAAAGATTTATCATTTTTTTTTGTTCAGGCACTAAGCAATCGTCACCAATCTCACCACTGCCCACTGAAAAGCCGCATTTGTGTTGAGATTAAAATTTCCCGCGTCATAGTAGAATTTTCGCTGTGGGGACGGCCGGAGATATTCTGAGCCTCATAACTAGAGCAGATAGTGGAAAATCAAAAAACCCCTTTGCAGAATCCAAATAATTCTGTGTATCCAATTAAATGACACACAAATAAGTTGGCTTTTCAGTTAAACTTTAAACATGTTTACATTTTTCAAATAAACTTTAAACAGAGTGACGCACACCACACTACACACTTCATAACACGCAACGGGTTCTCGATTTAAATACTAGTTGAGAATGTCTTCGGCAGCTCGTCAAGTTGACGGGGATTAGAAAATGTGTTGATAATTGCGACTGTAGTACCAAATTGACAAGTAAAGGAGGAATTTGCAATGACGAAAAAAGTGTAATTCGACTAGCTGCTAAATCCCTTCTCTTTAGCAGGGGTGGCATTCAGGAAGGTAAAGGACAGAAAGTGGCGTACGAGGGGCTACCCACTCCACGGCACCTGCTGTACACCCTTTACCGGCACCGGCCGGCACCAGCCGAAATAGGCGATGCCGGCACCGGTGCCGACATTAAGTTAGTCGACTCATCCATCAAAAGCTTCTAAAAATGCTTATTTTGATGTTTTAATATATTACAACAGGCGCCGGCTTGTTTCAGCCGGTGCCGGCACCGACCGGGCATCGCGGCACCGGCACTTGCTGTACACTAAAATCGAGAGTGGGCAACCCCTCGGTGGCGTAGGACTTCAATCAATCAATCAGTTTATTTCTTGCCAATATCATCACAAGATAAATTTGTATAGAGGTTGTATTCTTCTCGGTTCGCAACGAATCAATTTAGCATATCCAATCTGAATTTTGTTTTATGATCGTTGCTATGTCAGTTGTGAAATGATGCGGGTTGCTTGGCATAAAAGTTTCTAGCATAAAGCTGTCTCTGGATAAGTCGTGATAGAATATGTAATACAGTTGTGTTATTAGCTAAAAGGCAATACAGAATGAGCATAACTCGCAGTAATAACACTGAAAACAACAGTCTAAACTTACTCGATCAAATTTTATCCTGTCCTTTCCAGAAATTTTCAACTACTTTTCGCTGCATAAAACTACTTTATTTCGAGCCTTCTTCCTACGACGAAAAAAAATGTCACTTTATTCAGTTTTATTTAGCTCTTGACGCGTATTTGCGCTCTTCAAGATGCCGGGAAATTGAAAGAACAAACCCCCTAACAGCGGGCAAATTGGGCGAGGAAAAGTCCAGTCGATATTTTGTTGTCATTCGAATGAAGAATAATTTTTCTTCCCAGTTTTCTCTTGGGACAGTATCACATGGTAGCCTACACTGGATCCGGAGCTATGGCTATAGAAACTGTAGTTGTAATAAGTATATTTATAAATAGGCTATAGTTATTTAAGCTGTAAATAGGTAGGCCTAATATGGGCAGAGTCATAAGGGAGGTGGCTTATTTAAAGGACCCCTCTTGGTTATTCTGCCTTTGGAATTTTAAGCTTCTAAAATCCGACCATTCTCCATTGTTTCGCGTCGTGCCTACGATTTTTCAGCGCTTTTTCGGCCATGTCTAGTTCTGCCCGTCACACAACGCAAAGTTTGCCGGAACCTTCAACGTCCGCTCACATGTCACACATAAGGATATGAGAATCTTCTGTTTTTTACTTCTTGTGTTTGCTTAGTTTTCCCATTTTTAACCACGGCACGTTCAGTTTTCAAATGTTTTGCGCCCAGCCGCCGCGTCGAAGAGCAGGAGGGCTGGATAAAGTTGACAAGCGCTATAAAAAAAATATCGCTAATTTTAGGTGGAAAGTAATGGTATTTTCGGAAAACATTTTTTCTTGCCCATTTCACAGTGAGAAGATCATTTCTAGTAAGAGTTAAGTTTTAAGCTTATGAACCGGCACCAGAAAAGGCGTGAAGGTATTACTAACTAGGGTTGTCCCGTCCCGTCGATAATAATAATCTATTTTTAGCCGAAAGGCCATAACAAAGACAACATGTTTTGATTAGATTAGATTAGATTATGTTTAATACAAAACCAACGCATAAAGCTAGGTGCCCACAGAACGCGAATCTTTTCCGCCACGCGGCGCGAAACAAATTCGACTTGGACTTGAAACGGCGCGGCGCGAATTTTTTCCGCTCGCGACGTCAAATTCGCCCAGGCAAACGCGAATTCGCGTACTGTGGGCACCTAGCTTAACATTTGTCTGCATAACCTGCAGGGAAAGTCTCGGGGGACTTGTTAAATAACAGACGAAAAACAAAATTCACATCTGTTTACTAATCAAGATGTAAATCCTACTACTGATGAAAAATAAATACTACCACTAACAATACATTTCTAATTACCAAAACAAATACTAAACAAAACAAAAGAAGAAAAAAGAAAACGACTGACTCTTGCTTAATCTTTTGCGAGGAAGAACCTTTTCACTGTGGCCTTGAATGCAGCAAGGTGCGGGGCCTTATGGACTTTACTTGGGATTGGATTCCAAACACTCGTAGCAAAATTCCTGATAATGAACGATGCACGAGTAGTTTGCCGAAAAAACGATGTAAGACAACATGTTTGTAAGACAACACAAACAATTACTCATTCCCAAACTTATAAACTAATCTATTTAAGCAATATTGTAAGCGCTTGCTGTACATATTTGTAAGCTTCCACTGTAAGGGAAGTGTTGGTGGATTTCAGAATACCCGGAAGCTAAACCATACCATCCCTCAAATGAGAAAGAGCCTCTTCCGGGGGTCCTTACTTCTTATGCAAAGTTTCTTTTTACTAAAGAGTGTCACACTATTGGAGCGGAGCAGGAACCAGGTTTTGTGAGAATGAATAAGTCCATGAGAATAAAGAAAACGAAATCGGAATCAGCAATGAAAACCAACGGGTAAATCAACCGGAGATGTTACCTAAGTACGCTGTCTATTCCAGCTAATTTTAATAGATGTCATTTGATGTCATGTGATGTTTCGGACATGTCAACGACAATTGGTTATTTCCTTTCGCATCTGCAGCAAACAGAACTGTGACTAGTTTTTAACATTTGCCGGTTTATGTCTCAGCCGGGAATCATCTCTCCGATCCCTCATTGCCATCAAGAATGTTGCCATATTGAAGGGGAAGGTTCGGACCATTTTCTCTTCAGATGCAAGGAGCTTTCGTATTTGAGGGGTCGTTGTTTTGTGGGAATTATGGTCAGCTTCTTGGCATCCTACGAACTACGTCAGCAAAATTGGACGTTTCCTTTAGTAATTTTATACATACTACACTTGTTCTGTTTCTTAGTTGCTAGTTATCCATATTAGTTGTTTTATACCTTCTGGTTTTCAGTACAGATATTGTTATTATTGTTACCATGCGTTAATTAACGTAATTAATAAATATTTGCTTTCATTCTAGATTGATTCAGTATACGGCCGAGAAGACGCCTACGTTCGGTTGGAGCAACTGGGAGAGGGGTCTTATGCAACGGTGTTCAAAGGAATATCAAAGTAAGTACTTGAATGGGGGCTGCCGTGTTAATATGATACAAACGTCAGACGATGAGATAGAAGTGTAGATGGCGCCAACATTACGGGAAAATCACTGAAGCCCAAGTGTTGACTGACAAAGGTCCGGGTGGAAATCGGTAAAAAAAAAAAATGATCGGTTGTGCAAAGTAGTCGCTGTGATTGGTTGGTAGAAACATTAAATCCACCCAAATGCTGAACTACTACCGGTCCTGCCCGAATGATTAGCACGCTGAACTCGCAAGCAAAGGGTCTCTGTTTCGAGTTCCGGTGTTGCCTACCGTTTAGTTTGGGGCGAGGGGTAGTGGCGTTTCCCTGTAAGACAAACCAAAGTCCACCCAGCTTCAAAATGGGTAGGCTACCAAAAAGCACGCGAAGCATCGTAGATGTGCCCCCAACCACGCATCACAGGGCAGTGGAACAGGAGATCGGCACTTGCACTACGCGAACCTTGAAAGCCTAACTCTTACTAGAAATCACCTTTCACAATGAAAGGGCTCAGAAATATCGTTATTCAAAAATACCATTACTTCCCGTTTAGTGATTTTGTTATTAGCGCCTCTCTTGGTTAAAAAGTTGGAGAACCAAGCAAAATAAACGAAGTCTAAAACAGAAGATAGGACTGATGGCCTACCATGTCTTCCAAAAAGAAAAACAAGTTTCTCATGTCCTTATCTGTGAAAGAGTTGTCGGCGGACCTTGAAGCTTTCGGCGAAAGTTTTTGTTGCGTGGCTGAAAAAGCGCTAAAAAGTCATAGGTACAAAACGAAACAATTCAGTGGTTTGCTTGCGAAAGCTTGCCTAGCCCCAAAAGTACTATCTGGTATGTAGCCGCGCCTTCGCCCGGTTAATAAAGAAGGTTGTATTGGCGAAGCTTGCGTCGGTTTCGCCCCCCCCCCTTGTGAAGTTTTTCAACACATTTCTTTCATATTGACCGTATGTGAATTCAATCAGTCGATCAGTCAATAATTTTATCAACCCATATAGAAATGGCACAAAACGTGAGTATTGGAAAAAATAAAGGAAAGAAAAATATCACACTAAACTAAATGGCTATACAAAAGCACTATAATACAGATGGCTCCGGTCCAGAGAAGAGTCGAACTCGGCAAGGCGTTGCACCACAGCCACAAATCGGTAACTCCGTACAGTCGCGTAACTTTGTGGTTACGAGCCCGTGGGGGGAGGCCGAGTAGATATTTAGCATACTTATAGAACAATTTACGGATTGTCCTCAAATCAGTTAAGCTAAATAGCTTCCAAAAAAGAGAAAGGGCTAGAACGTGTGGATTGTGTAAGCGTTGTAAAGTCTAGCCAAAATATTGTTGTATATTGAACATTTGACGAGAAGACGAGCGTTTGGATATTTGTATGACCATTAAAACTGTCCATCTACAATAAATGATTGTTGATAGATGAGGCTCGTGTCTTACGAAATTACACGGGGCTAGAAAGCTTTCTGCATTTAAAGGAGTTGTATCATAAGCATTCTAGCACTTGCAATGTCTAGAACCCCCCACCCAAGACCCAAGATGACGACACGACTCGATCCGAGCGCTGGGTCATCTAGTGGCGCGGGTCGGAAGTGCACGACATGGGGAGGCTGGGATCATAGTTTGACTATGGATCTAACAAATTGTTTTTATTGTAGCAGGCACATGGAAAATGTGTAGAAAAATCAAACTAATTATTTGCAGGTGTCGATTTCTTTGAGTATTTTGTTTTCTGTTTTTTCTTGTTAATTCCCGTAAGTCCAAAGAATTAAGGATGATAACCAGATCACAATAAACAAACGCCGTAAATTATACTAAATTCGTTATAACGATTTCTTAGAGATTATGAAACTAAGCAAAATAATATTCAGCTTCCGATACCAAAAATTGTCAAACTGGCCGAGGGTTTCTACTTCTGAAATATCTAAACGTCCACAGGGTGATATACTTCGTTGTTTTAATTCTCTTACACGCCCCTCGATCTTCTCGAAGATTTTAGTATACCTCTGACCAGCGCCAGGAGATCAGTGAATATTTAATTGGTAATGGCGAGTTGACGACCTTGTTTTCAATAGTGAAAGTAATTTGTGGATAACCTTGGATACCATGAAGATTTTGGAGAAAACAAAGGTAACAGTGTATTCGTAAAACTTCGACCCATCATAAAATGATAGTGTCTCCCACCTTCTCGGCCCACATGAATCAACTACTTTAAGGAACGAAAGTAAAATCATATTCAGAAAAATTCAGATATACAGAAACCCTCACATGTAGGGAAGATCTGTTGAAACTCGGACGTTTGCCCTATGTTTCAGCGCTGGCCCAAACGTTGGACGTATGGTTCTAATGCATTAAAACGTTGGACGTAGGTCGCCCCGGCTCTTGCCCAATTTTCGGTCTATATTTTACACCTAAAGTTTCTCTCAAGTTCCCTCTTATCTGTTTTGCCTCTAAGCCACGAACTTTCCCTTATTTTGCGGAAAAGCAGGGGGTGTGGTGAGGGGGGTAAGTGGCAGCTATTGATTATTCATAACATCGATGATTAGTGAAGCGGCAGAAAGGATTAGAAGTTGGTATCAAAGGAGTGCTGACTTGGCTTCCTCATTGTCTCCTTGGGGACGCGGAAAGATAGATTGTCCGGGGGTGGAGGTGGGGACAGAACGAGTGAGTATGCCGGTTTTCTCAAAAGGATAACTGAAGGAGTCCTAAGCTAGGCTTCACATGCCAACGGATAAGATTTACTACTGATAAGCTAAGCTGATGATTTAAAGCCAAATATTAGCATCCGAGCTACATCGAGACATTTTGCCCAGATCTCCGAAAAAAAAACAGTTGCCGAACTACAAGAATCTCCGAAAAATATACAGTTGCCGAACTACAAGAACGACCGAAAATGTCGCAATTGATCACAAGAAGCTACTAATTCCTCCTCCGTACATTCATCCGAGCGTTACCTGAAGTCTTTTGTACATAATTTGTTAAAATTGTAATTGTTTTTAGCTATAAATTTATTTATGAACTGAGTGACTTTATATAAACGTTGACACATCCAAAACTATTTTTACTGAAAGCACATCTCTTACTAGAAATGATCTTTTCACGGTGAAATGGCGCATGAATATCATTTTCGAAAATACCTTTATTTCCACGCGATACAGATTTTTGCTGGACTTCAAAAATGAAACATTACTTTGAAGCTTCTCATATTCTTATGTGTGAAAGAGTTGTCGGCAGACCTTGAAGTTTTGGCGAAGTGTGACGGGCAAAACTCTGCTATGCCGAAAAAGTGCTAAAAAGCCGTGAGTACAAAACAAAAGAACAGCGAAAAGCGGGGATTTCAGAAGCTTATAATCCCATAAGGAGGCTAGGAATAACAAAAAAGGCAGAATAAGCAAGAGAGGTCCTTGAAGAATTTTAATTTTTTTAAAGCAATGCAATTCTGACCTGTTTTTGTTGACTGATGTATTTTATTTACGAACTGAGTGCCTACAGGATCCAGAATTTGAGGTTTTTGGATGGTACACTCCGGCTTCTATGCTGTCCGTAGTCCCAAGGTGGCAACGAATACATAATTCATCATATTCCAATTAAAAACCACCATGCGGATTAGTTCCTATTAGTCCCCAGTGATCATCAGCAACATTGATCATCAGCAACATTTAATTAAATGTATTTGACTGCGCTAAACGGATACCTCAGCTGAATTTTATTGATATTTAATGGCTAATCTTTAATCTGAAAACTAAACTCTGCTAGGGTATGTATTTAATTAAATTTCGTCAGTAGAAAAAAGGTGCGAACTTCCCTGACAATTAAAGTTTTGCATTACCCTTCAACTTAAATGAAAAGCTTCTCTTTTACTGACTTGTGAACCTATTGTATTATCTCTATGTGATGGATGCTGATAAGAGGTGAAGGTGGACAAACAAAGACTAATCCACTCGGGGCGTTGAATTGCAAATCCCTATAGATCTCCTTAATGCAGGTATACAGGGCTTGTATCTCTTGAAAGTGATTGCTAGAAGAGGGTCTCCGAACTCTACCCCCCCCCCCACTGGGAGTTTGGAGATGGATTAAGTGTAGTGATTTGGATCCCCGAAGAGTCGAAAGTTCGCTTGAGTGACGGTTTCCTCGATTTTCAAGACTTTTCTCGTTGGATTGCCCAACTTGTGTTTTATTCGTTCCTGAAATGGAACAAAGACAAATCCGGTGTAGTATTTCCGCATCCTTTCTGCGAATGTCACAAAGCAGTTTATCCTGTCAGAGAAATGACTGCGTTACACCTATGAGGGGGGCTTCATTTCCTTCATGGAACTCAAAGTTCCATCATATACTCAGCACAATCACTCTCCAATTTACCTTATTTTTCCAAAAGTTCTTCGTTACGAAAAATAGCATATGAAATGCCAACAGAAATACAATTTCATCCTGTTTTCATATGGCCGTCTATGCAGTTTAATACAGTTTTGATACAGCCATGCAAAATTTGGGGGAACAAACAATATAAAAGTAAGAGCCCTTTGAGGCCTGAGGTAGAGCCGACATACCCCGGATATAGCTCGTTGCCACAAGTGACTTATCATGTATAAACAACAGGATGGTCAAGCCATTGCGTATGGCAGGTGGAGGTAGAGGGGAAAGGATAAGCGGCTTGATTTTTTCTCCTGTCTGATCTTTCAGAATCCATAAAACTTGTAATTTGATTGATTAGAAGCTTAGATACACGTTCCATCCGGCTATAACTTTGCACATTCGTCCAGGCTGCCAGCCCTTCTTACAGAGCTGCTGTGAGTCCAGCAAATCCGAGTCCGAGACAAGTCCGGGTCCTTGAAAAAGGCGTCTCGAGACGAGTCCGAGTCAACAGCTCTGGCGGACGGACAGCTCCGTGAAAGACGAGTCCGAGTCCTTGAAAAAGGCGTCTCGAGACGAGTCCAGAGTCCGAGTCCACCAGCTCTGCCTTTTTATGCCTAGCTTATATATGGCCTTTTTGGAATGATTGTCAAGCTGTGTCGAAATTAGTTCAGGGAAATGCGAGGAAGACCTTATTTCGTGACCAACTCATCTCTTTCTTTACGACAAAGGTCCTCAGTAGTTCAGACCGTTTCCGCATGACGACGCTCCGCTTCCGCTCGGATAAAGACGAATATGTCATTCAAGGAGTGTTTATTCATTTCATTTCGGTCACGTACACTCATTTAGGAGGTACTGTTGAAGGCAAATCAAATCATACTAGCGGTGGGCCCCCCCCCCGCCGTTGTTGAGGGAGAATTCAGCTCATTCATATTCGGCATCTCGAGGTGTCCCCTACCGCTGACTTCGTGCTGACTCGGTTTGTCTCCTGTTTGTAAAGTCTGCCTGGCCTTTTCTCTATTTATCTTTTCATCCTTTATTTTGCTTATCTTCGTTTCCGTTTTCAAAGCTGGTGGAAATATGTTTATAGCCTACCTTTTTTGCTGTTGGAGAAAGGCTGCCACTATTTAAAGACTCCTTCAGCCCTAGTTGACGGTGAATCAGCTGGGAATCAGATATAATAAATCACTCGAGACGGTTAAGTCAGCTAGGATATTCTTCAGCGATATTTCGGCCTTTCTCGGTATGGGTCCTCTTAAGGCTGTAGCTGGAAGAGGACCCTTGCCAAGAAGGTCCGAACTACTGCTGAAGAATATTCTAACTGACTTCTCCGTTTTGAGTCGTTTTTTGAATGCTACGGTTTCATCATGAACTACTGCTACATTAGAACATAGTTGCTCTTTTGTATATGTAGGTTACCTTGTCCTGGTCGTAAAATTCTGGTGTTCTCTTTGTTTTGTTCAGTTGTTAATGCTTTAATCTCTTTTATATGAATCAGATAATCAAGTTCCATTTTTGTATGCCGCTGGCATGTTCGGCACTTTCTTTGACGTACTGCTATGTACGTTGTATTAAAATTCTACCTTACCTTACCTCTTGGCAGTGCATTGTCAGTTCAGTCAGAGTAAGCGGTTCCACCTCAGCAGGCTTTTGGTTTTTACCACCACCATAAGTGGGCGCTGACAGACAGACTGGGCTTTTGAAGCTCAGTAAAGCGAGGTCTCGTCTATTTGATACAATTTTTTTGAATATTTCAAAGTCTATTATGTCCTAAATGTGCATCTACTCTTCCAAGCCGAAATTAATACTTTTCGGCGACGCAAAAAATTTCTCATTGTTTCCACAATCTTTCAAAAGAAAAGGAATAGCAAAAGTAAAATAAATATTTCGATCTTTTCGTGGAAAATGTCGGTTCAGAAAAAATGTCTGAGGATACCCGAGTAACATGGAAAGGCCTTCACAGCGAACCTGAAGATCTCTCAACAGCAAACAAAAAATAATCGGATCATTAGGAGGAAAAAAAATCCATTCGAACTTGTCCTTAGGACTAAAGTTTTGCCGGGCTTTGCGAGTCAGCGTAGAATCTCTTCTTCTGGCGTCTTCGTAATCGAAAACTTTCCTTTTGCATTGAATTCGAAGCGATTCTTAACAAAAACTCCGCAGTCCTGCTCCCTTGTTGATTGCGGGAAACCGAGAATCTGTGACAGTTGCCGAACCGATGCTTGCCGGATCGTTACTTGTACAAAAATAATTGAATTTGTTAATAGCCAAAAGGCCACGCTGATGTAACTGTTTATGTAAAAGTACATATTTTTATTTACACGCCAGCCTTAGCAAAATCTTCATATATGAATAAATACTTTTTCAGTTGCTGAGCACGGTACTGTTTCATTCCCGAGGTGTTGCCCACTCTCGACTTTAGTGTATACAGCAAGTGCCCGGTGCCGAGGCGTCCGAATGGTGCGGGCATCCAGCCGTCACCGGTTGCCACGTGATAGAACATTAAAATCAGCGTGTTTAGAAGCAGTAATTGCCTAATTTATTGCCGGTACTGCTGGTTTTGGTCGGTGCCGGGAAAGGGTATACACCAATCGTCAGGGAGTGGGTAACCCCTAGTTCATTCCGCGTCGAGCAAAACCGCGCGTCGAGTCGAGCAAAACCTATGTGACGGTCTCTCTTTCAACTTTGCAGCGAGGTCAGTCAGGGGCGTCACGACTGGGGTGGGGGGGGGGGGGGTGACGCCCCCCAATGTTGTTGGTCAGTCGGTAAAAACTAACCGAGTCGGCGCGAAATGCCGCTAATTTTCGTCACGACAGTTGATATTTTTCATGAAAACAGTAGTTTTTTCTGAAAATCGGTAGATTTTTCGTCAAAACAGCCGGTTTTTGGGATCCCAAAACGTTAGTGACGGATACCTATGACATCGCAAAAGTTGTCCGTCTGTCCGTCCGTCCGTCCGTCTGTCTGTCAGCACGATAACTCTCGAAGGGAATGAGACATTTTGATGAAACTTGGTGTGAGCATTCTTTGGGTCAAGAGTAAGGTCGAGTTCGTAGATGGGCCCTGTACCCCTACATTTAGGGGTGGGGGAGGGGGTTCAAATTAAGGGACAAGCAAAATATTTTGAAACAGCTAATGTGATAGTCGATAATGGGGTAAGAATACATGCTGAACAAGAATATCAAAACCATTTTCGCGCCGGACAAGTAGTTCGCCCGGAATCTGGCCGAAACCGGAAAGTTTGTTAAAAGTAAAAGTTTTATTTGAAGTTGACTAGATGTTTGATTTAGGGGTAAGAAGCCACGCTGAACGCGAATATGAAAACCATTTTCTCGCCGGACAAGTAGTTCGCCCGGAATCCGGCCAAAACCGGAAAGTTTGTTAGAAGTTAAAGTTTTGTCTGAAGTTGATTAGACGTTTGGTGTAGGGGTAAGAAGACATGCTGAACAAGAATACGAAAACCATTTTATCGCCGGACAAGTAGTTCGCCCGGAATCCGGCCAAAACCGGAAATTTGTTAAAAGTAAAAGTTTTATTTTAAGTTGATTAGATGATAGATTTTGGGGTAAGAAGAGATGCAGAATCCGTATATGACAATCACTCTCTAGCCGGACATATAGTTCGTCCGGAATCCGGCTGAAACCGGAAAATTTGTTAGAAGTTGATTAGATGTTGGATATAGGGGTAAGGAGATACGCTGAATCCGTTTTTGAGCTTTAGTTTTTCGCCGGACAAGTAGTTCTTGAAGTTCACCAAAACCGCAAAATTCAAAGAAGTAAGCCAGGATCATTTTGATCGGCTTATAGAGGTAAACGCACATGCTGAATCCATGAGCTTGGATTTCTTAATGATTAGCTGTTTGTCCTGGCGAAGATTTTTGGGATCCCATCGGAACCTTTGGTCTTGTTCTGAAAGCCAGTAAAACAAAAAAAAAATCAAAACTGTCTTTTTTTCTTGAAAACAGTCGGTCGGTAAATACCTCCCCCCGCCCCCAAACATTTTTGGCTAGTAACGCCTCTTAGGTCAGTATGTCGGTATTTTTCCCATTTTGTCATTATTTGTTAAAAGTATTCATTCATTCATTCCCGTCTTGGTGGCTGTATTTACTTACCCGCCTCCGTCGGTGCGGGAGTGGAATCCACCCGAACCAGAACACACACACATAGTACAATCGTAGCACACAATAGGGCGATTCTGGGGATCCGGAAAGCTCCGCTAGTGTATGCGCCAGCTGTTTTTGCGACTTCGGCTAAAACTCGGTTCGCTTTCCAGAGGTGTTTTTGCGCTCCACTAATTTTGGAAAGTGAATTGACTACGTGAGTGGAAGTTTACCTCGGCAAGTCAGCGAGGAGTTGTAAAGGCGCAACGATTTTCCCTTACTTCTTGCGCTCTCGCTTTTTTGAAAGCCAATCCGTGAGAGCGCGAGAACCGCCGTAATTAATACACCTGAGCAGAAGATTTAAATCAAATTCGTTTGTTTTGTTCTCTAACATGCCCGTCAAGATGACGGAAACCGAAAGGGGTTACCCACTCTCAGTTTTGGTGTAGGCTAAGCCAAGTGCCCGGCGTCTTGGTGCTGGCCGAGGGGTTGCTCACTCGCTCGGCACCACTGTACACCCTCCCTGGGCACCGGCTGGGTACACCTGGGCACCGGCTGGGCACACCTGGGAACCGGGCACCACTGTACAACCATTTTGGGAGTGAGCACCGGCTGGGCACCGGGCACCACTGTACAACCATTTTGGGAGTGAGCATCGGCTGGGCACCGGGGTGGGTACCGCTGGGCACCGGCTGGGCACACCTGGGCACCGGGCACCACTGTACAACCATTTTGGGAGTGAGCAACCCCTCGGTGCTGGCACCGGTTTCCATGTGTTAGAATATTAAACGCAGCGCAATGAAAAGCATTGAATGATGAATCGCCTAATTTATGACCGGATCGGTGCCGCCGGTGCTGGGAAAGTATGTACAGCAAGTGCCGGGTAGTTGTAACCCCTCGGGCAAATACCACTCTGCGCAATCGGTACTTGGGAAAAGCAATATCAGATTCGCGAAAGCTTTTCCACCTTGCCGAAATGGGGTTATCGCCATAGTCCCAAAGTACCTTCACAGTTTATTATACCACTTATTTGACCTCTTTAGAGCCGCCATTAAGTCCTCCTAGATGTCGCTAAATAACAAGGACGATGGAGAGTGATCTCATGTCTTTTAGCGTATTGCTTGATCTGACAGTCGCTAGGCTAGTTATATGGGAACGAAGGGTCCGGAAGAAAAAACAGGGGGAAAAATAATATCTTAAATTTCCTTCAAGCATGAATGGTCATAGTCACTTGCACATATCCCTTAATGGTCGGCCGAGAAGAAGCATTTCAGAAGAACGGATTACTCCTTACACCTTTCGATGGAAGTGAGTTCCAAACGCACATCACACTGTGATGGAAAGACCAATGAATTTTGAGAATCACCAGCCACTCAGCTGAAGACCAATTTTGTTACAGCTGAGAATTGTGTCACCAGGCACGTACTTGTACTTGTACTTTTTTCAGGACACAAGCTCTTCAGCTCTCCCTGGCGCTATGATCTGACAGACGGTTGAGTGCCAAGCCGCTCGGTCGAGTGTGTGTGGTGCACATATTTCAAGCCACTGCTTGTCCCATCTTCGGCCGTGTCGTTGGAAACCACCAATCGGCTCTAAGTCCGCCTTCAGTGTGTTAAGCCAGGTCTTCGCTTCTTCTTCCAATGTGCGAGGGGTTTGCAGTATAGCGCCTTTTAGTGAGGGTGTCATCTGACCTCCGACGAACATGGCCAAACTAAGATAGGCGGCGTTTTTTTATTAGAGCTTCAATGTCATGCTTCTGGTGGCATCGTCTACGAATTTCGAAGTTGCTAATTCTGTCTCGGAGGGAGACACCGAGGATTTGTCTCAGGCAGGAGTGGTCGAATACTTTGAGAGCATGAACATCTGCTGCTTTCAGGGGCCATGTCTCGCATCCGTAAAGGAGTACGGAGCGGACGGTTGCTTCAAAGACCTGGATTTTTGTTTTTAGTAGGACGTCTCTTTGTCTCCACAGGTTCTTCCTAAGTTGAGCAAAGACTATCGATGCTGACGATATTCTGCTCTGGACTTCCGTACTGCAGCCACCGGAAATGTCGATGAGGGATCCCAGGTACTTGAACTCAGGCACTTGAACTCACTCACCAGGCACGTTATCCTATACGACAAATCTTGTAACATTCTATCAGATCGATGCGTTGAACCCGATATGCTTGGCTTGTGTGGATAGGGCCAGTCACGAAGGGCGGGTCAAAACTTCATGAAACGTCGCTTTACTCTGTTTGGGATCCCAAAACGTAAGTGGAGGGATACCTAAGACTTCGTAAAAGTTTCCGTCTGCCCTTCCGTCTGTCAGCACGATAACTCTCGAAGGGAATGAGAGATTTTGATGAAACTTGGTGTGAGGATCCTTTGGGTCAAGGGACAGGTTGAGTCCATAGATGTAGCCCTACATTTGCTGGGGGGAGGAGGTTCAAATTAAGGAGCAACCATGGGGCAACAGCTAATGAGATAATTGATTTAGGGTAAGACATGCTGAACACGTAGATGACAATCATTTTCTCGCCGGACTAGTAGTTCGCTCGGAATCCGATCAAAACCAGAAAATTTGTTAAAAGTAAAAGTTTTACTTGAAGTTGATTAGATGTTCGATTTAAGGGAAAGAAGACATGCTGAATCTGCATATGACAATCATATTCTATCTGGACATATAGTTCGCCCGGAATCCGGCTGAAACCGGAAAATTTCTTAGAAGTAAAAGTTTTATCTGAAGTTGATTAGACGTTCGATGTATTGATAAAGAGGCACGCTGAATCCGTATATGAAAATTATTTCTCGCTGCACAAATAGTTAGCCCGGAATCCGGCCAAAACCTGGGAATTAAAAGTTAACGTTTTATCTTAAGTTGATCAGAGGTTCGATGTAGGAGTAAGGAGATATGCTGAATTCGTATTTGAAGTTTAGTTTTTTGACGGACAAGTAGTTCACCCGGAATCCGGCCGAAACCGGAAATTTGGCAGAAGTAAGGCAGGAAGTTTTGATCAATTTCGTCAAAGTAGATGTGACGTATAGTGGTAAACGCACATGCTGAATCCAGATCTTAACTTGGTTTTCTCAGATGATTAGCCATTAGCCTTAATCTGTTTCTAAATTTTAATAATACAAATGTTCAAGGAGTCGGGCGAAGACCGGATATCTACAAGACCCAATTGTCTGGATCAAATATTAAAATTTGGGATTCCATCGAAACCTTTGGTCTTGTTATGTCATCTATGGACATGTCAAATCTATAGGAACAGTGACCGTGATCGACTTCACGAGTGCTATATGTAGCATGTAAGGGATCCTTGACCTGTAATAGAAACCGGGAAATAATTACATAACCGCATTTTCTTACGACAGAGCTTTTCTCAAACAAGCGTCGGGAGCGTGATACGCATCGAAAATAGCGAAACAAGGCAAGTCTAAGAGGTATTCTGGAATATGCGTTAAAAAGATCAGTACATGACGGAAAAAAACTTTTGTTTGGTATCGGTCGTGGGAAAAGGTTACTGGCTGCAACTTTGGAATGGCTGATCTTGACCTAGAATCAAGGCGAAGAATTTCCTTTAGACGAGGGCTCTCCAGAAATTTTGATCACAGCTTTATAACGGTGGCCCACCGGCTTACTTTTGTTGAACTCGAAAAGGTTCTCAGCCGGTACATAGCATGGCATAATTTATACACCTTGACGTCGAACATTTTGCCCGTCTCGGCTTCCCATGGTTTTCCAACTAATGTTATTCCCTCTCTCTTCTAGCTTAACGGGGCAGGAAGTAGCCCTCAAAGAGATTCGCTTACAAGAGGAGGAGGGGGCCCCCTTCACTGCAATTAGGGAAGCATCACTGCTTCGCGACTTGAGACATTCGAATATCGTCACACTCCACGATATTGTTCATACGAAGACGTCGCTCACTCTAGTTTTCGAATATGTGGTAAGTTTCTACCTCTTTTTATAGATTATATAAGCCAAGTAACTAAAGTACGCGAAAAACATCAGGCTACGTAAGCATATCCTTGAAATTGCGCATCCATAGTGTAGCAGATCTTTCTGGGAATGCCAGGATAGCCGTCTTTTGCGCATTGTGCTTCAGTGTCCGCTTCAGCGTTTAGATTTTCTGTGCGGAAGGCTACACATAATAGTTGCGTTTTTGCAGATACCATGGATCTGATACCACGGTCTAAAGCCTTTTTCGCAGTTACCGTAGTATCTGATACCACGGTCAAAAATCGTTTTTGCAGTTATCGTGGTTATTGATATTCAGATACCACGGTCCGACCGTGGTATCTGAAAAGTCATCTTACTTTCATCAAATTTTGTCAAATTGGTGAGAAAGAAGTTTAGCACTTAGTGGTGTAACTGGATATCGGTTTTTCTTTTGAGATGACTTCGAGAAGTGCAATTTCGGCAATAGTCGTTTTTGCAGAGCAACCGTGTATCAGATACCACTGAACTGCAACAACGACTAATTGCAGATCCAGTTACCGTGGTAACAGATACCATGGTATCTGCAAAAACGCAACTAATATAAACACCGCTGAGCATCCGTTCAGTCTCAGAAGTCACTCACTGGAATTCACATTCCGCCTGTCATCATAAAAGTTTGGCTCTCTGCAGTTTGAAATCAACGAACTTCATTTTCTTGGGCCACTCACTTGAAGTTTCCCGAAAGACTTCTCCGCAACTTGTACTGACTATCATGGCTCAGAAACTTTCCGGGAAAGAAAATGTGTTCTTTGACCTACCAACCTAGGTGGTGAAAGTTCAAAGAAAACGACTAAACGGGGGCAAATGATTCCGTTGGTGATATTAGTTCCCTCGGTTTTCTGGCGGAAAGACCTGGATTGAGAACCTTTTGGAGCAATTGATTTTTCTTCTGATGTTTTGCGGCTGATGAAAATCTGGTATTTTGGCTCTTTTTGGTGGGAGTGGCGGGGGGATTAACGATGTGGTCCAGTTAACCTAACAAGGTTTTGAAAAAAAATGCTCACAACTCTCCAAGCTTTTTCAAAGCGGAAGGAGCCAAGACTATATCCTATGAGGTTTCTTATCGAAAAATGGTTGCAAATATTACAAGAAACAGAAAAAAGTTTTCTGGGATTTATTTATTGATGTATTTTTTATCTTCTGTTTTATTTATTTTTTTATACGCCTCTGATGTATTTCGAAGGAAAATGTGCAGTGATAAAGAAATATTATAGATAGATCTTGAAGCCTTTGGGCCATGAACAAAAACAGCACAACATTTACATCCAGTATATGGGAAAACTTTTAATCAAGTCAGTGACTAATTAGCTTCCCATAACGAACACTACAAAACTACACAGGCTACTGTTAATTGTCCTACTTACATCCCGCCAACTATTCGGCACCTGCATGGTCGATTACGTGGTCCAGAAACACCAATCCTGCATATAATTTTAGAATTTGAGTTACTAAGCAGATTTGTTGCTGACATATCTATATATCTATATATACCTATGTATCTATAAGAATCTCTAATCAACTTCAGAAATTTTTTCCTTCTTCAAAATTTCCAGTTTTGGCCGGGTTCCGAGCGAACTACTTGTCTGGTGAGAAAATAAGTTTCAGACATGTATTCTGCATATCTCCTTGCCCCTACATCGACTATCTTATTAGTTTTTGAAAATATTTATTTCGTCTGTCAACTTGAAACTTCCTCCACACCCCTAAATGTAGGACTACAGTGCCCATTGACCCAGAGGAGCCTCACACCAAGTTTGAACGAAGTATTTCAACCCCTTTAAGAGTTTTCGTGCTAACAGACAGACGGGCGGACTGACGGACAAACTTCACGAAGTCGCAGGTTCTGTAAAACGTCAAATTATGTGGGTGTTAAAACATTGACACTGAAAAATGAAAATCGAGAAACCGTTCATCAGTCACAGAGCTTGGAGATACTAAACGGAGTTTGCAAATGAAAATAGCTATTTTTAGTCCAAGGGGATTAGCAGAAAAACGGAAAAATGTTCTGCGATCAGATTACGTTTGAGATCCAGTAAAAATCTGCCCAATAAATATATATATATTTCCTTTTTAGGCTGGAGACCTTGCACAATACTTGGAAAGACATCCCGGCGGTCTGGTGGCCAACAACGTTCGGTTACTGCTGTTCCAGCTTCTCAGGGGACTGGCCTACTGCCATCACAGGAAAATACTTCACCGAGATTTGAAGCCCCAGAACTTGCTGCTGTCCCTCAGTGGGGAGCTAAAGTTGGCAGATTTCGGTAAGGCCGTTGCGGCGGGATTTAAAGTCTATGTAGATCCCCGAAACTGAACTAGTTACAACTTCAAACGAAAGCTCACTTGTGTTCACAAACAACTTAGCGTAGATCAGTCAACCTTAAATCCCTGATTTTTGGATAGGGTATGTCACAGCGCTAGCTGTACCCAAAGTTCAAATCTATGCCAAACACCGGGAACTCTATGCCAAAAGTTGGGCACGCTAACATTGCCCCAACCCGTTTAAAGCGTTTGTGATTTTAAAAAAAAAAATTAATGGTTCAGAATTCAACCATTCAGAATAATTTTTTAGTGTGTTAGGGCATTCCGAACTGTTTGTGTATCCGACGTTTGACATAGCCTATCCAAAAATCACGGATTCGCTGTAGACCGGTTCAGGTTCTTTAATTTAAAATAAAACACTTCATAACATTATTAGTCGATCACTTGATTGCTTGCAATCGATGGCAGACTGGGATACATCTCGTAAGTAAAAGCAGGTGATGTGATTCATCTTTTCTTTAAAGGACACGTGAACAATGAAACCATACTTGAACACACCATGGACAAGGCATTTACAGACATGCCCACGGAGAACATTCTTCTCCTGAGCGTGACGTTTTCAAAATAGGGATGTTCGTTTCTGGAGGTTTGCACATGCAGACTCCAAGACAAAAAGTGCAATTCATTCAAATCTTGTACAGCGCTGGCCGGATCGTATTGGAATTTCTTCTGGATACACGTTTGGGCTTAACTGGTTAAAAAATATTCCAGAAGAAGGGTTGATTGTAGACATTTGTTCATTTCTAAAATTGTTTGGTACTGAAATAAGGACAGATGCAAAATGGAGCAAAAATCATAGCTTGGAAACGTTATTTCGTATTTGGATTGGGTTTTCTGCAGGCAATGTTAACGGAAGTCATACAGATAGGAATGATACTTGATACTCTTCATTCAGGTGTCCTTTAACCTTTTCGGAGTTGAGTGACATGACGAGAAAATGATTTGATTGTCGGTGCCTACAAAATTTGGCCTACAGTTGAAACGGCATGAAATAAATTATTTCCACTAGTCGCCACTGGGCTCGCGGACCTAACGCCAATCCGATTTCGGTGGGCAGTGTTAGAATTCGTGCCCGGAAATTCCAGGGTTATTATATATTTTCGCCCTTCCTGAGGGTGATAGTGAAAAATTTGGCCCGCGGGTAGCATGATAGGCTGATATCGCCCGAGCGTGGTGATATCTGCCTATCATGCTGCCCAAGGGCCAAATTTTCCGCTATCGCCCGAAGATCATTATCGCCCATTATCAAGGGCGATAATGATTATAACACTAGTACACTTGTTTTAATTTTCTGGTACTCCCCTGATGTTAAAAGAAAAAGTTCCAACCGTGCGATATCACTTGTTATCGCATGGCCAGGGGAATACCAGAAAGTGTTGGCACTGGGTAGGATAGGACTGGTATCATAGAATTGCACAGTGTATTGGTGTTATATTTCTTTATCTCTAGGTTTGGCTCGAGCTCAGTCAGTGCCATCGCACACCTACTCTCCTGAAGTAGTAACTTTGTGGTACCGTCCGCCGGATGTCCTTCTTGGAACGACCAACTACACTGCCACCTTGGATATTTGGGGCGCTGGATGCGTTTTCGTGGAGACCCTAACCGGACACCCCGCTTTCCCTGGAGCCAAAGATTCGTTCGACCAACTCGATAAGATATTCCAGGTTTGTCACAAAGCGTACTAGGCAACAACAGACAATTCGTTTTAATTACATGTGAAATTATTTATCATATTATGATAAATAATTTCAAAAGAAAGCCCATCCGGGTATAGCGAAACAAACATATCGACTCCACCTGGCCATGTAAAATATGACATGATATGATATTTATTGCAAAAACCAACTGCCGTAGCAACCGCACAAGCAAAGTCGTGTATACAAAAAAATAAAAACCTAAAACGAAAATCCTGAATATAATAACTCAACTTACGTTAATCCTCCCGATGCTTCGCGGTTAACCGGACGATCACTCCCAAATTTCTCATTACTGCATAACGCTTAATTCCAATCAAATTTGTTAACCCTTCCTCCCCTAAAATACTCCTCCCAAACGTTTCCTCCCTTAGTCCCCCCATTGCATTCACCACATTCACACATAAAATGTAAAAGATTCTCGTCAGTTTCACCACACATCGGGCAGAAGTAAGGGCCATCACGTATCCCTTTTTTTCCCTAAAAATCTTCTCCTTTCTTTTCCCATTGGAAGTGCGTTCCCCCTTAACCAAACTATAGCCTCTAATCAACTCAACAGCACGAACGCATTTTATGTCAACCAAACTAAAAAAAAAACATATCTTAATGATCCATAGCTACCTTGAGGAACCACACTATTACCCTTATTTCTCCAACACTTTCGTCGTCATCATATCAACCACCCAATTCTCCCCATACACCACCCTTTTAAAAGTGCTTTCTATGGATCGTCCTCATCCCAAATACCCCTGGTTCACAGGCCTGCTTGAAACGCCGCATTGTATTGTGTTATGCGTAGAAAATTATGGACTCTGTGTCTGCTGCAGGCGGGTGTGTGAACTAAAGGATACATGTTTAAAAGACCGAAGCGTATTAGGGAAGCCCCTCTCCCCCTTATGGTCGGGCTGGGGCCATCCTTTATTAGCAAAAAAAAAAAAAATACCTCCCACAACAAGTTCCCTGTTATCCTGACTGATGACTTGAAAAACATCATTAAAGCTGGGCGTTTGAAGGGAATTTTTTGCAGTCGGCAAGTTTACGCAAAAGATAAGAATTGTTTTTGATGGTCGTATTTTTTGCTGAGGTATATAATCCATTGCACGGCATGTGTTTTACCTTTGTTTATCATTCCAGTAACTCCCGTCACTTGTCTTCGACACGATTTTGAGTTGAGTCAGTTAGTGTAGGGCCGGAAGCCTTACAGCCAGGTTTCACCTTCCAACCAGACATCCGTTTTCATCGAGATGGGTCCTGAAGGTGAAGCCAGGTGAAAAACGCTTGAAGCCCAGGCTGTTGAAAATCCCAGATTAGTGAATCTGGATGAATCTGTCATAGAGGCAGCATATTTGAGAGACACAATAAAGATGCAAATGTATGGGGTAGTAGAAAAGGAAAAGTGATTGACAGTTGTGATCCGGAGGCAAAATATATTGAAAGGGGCAAGGCCGTATCCAGGGGGGGGGTTAGGGGGTTCAACCCCCCCCCCCCCCGAAACCCACAAAAGTAGTAGTTTTTTGCAGGTTTTAATCTCTGTTCTATGTATTTTTTGTACTTTTTGGCCCGACCCGTGGACACCCCCCCCCCCCGAAATAAATTCCTGGATACGGCCCTGGAAAGGGGGTCTAAGAAATATTGAAGAATAGTGAAATTAGCTATTATGATTAACATGAAAATCCGGAATGGTTAGCTTGACTGCAAAAGCCCCGGATATTAGGAAGTCTGGAAGCAGAAGCCTGGCTTTTATCTATCCTTTTTTTTAATTCTCGATAACTTGCCCTGTCTTCATCCCACCTAGTATTTTTGTTACCCCCCGTCGTTTCGTGTAAAAATCTATTCCCTGAGCTACTCCGGGACGCCAGTTGACTATGACGTAGGTACAAAACTAGTAACAGACCACACACAGTAAATCGAGCCCCTGTTATTTTTTCTGCTGAAAGGGGATCTAGTAATTATCACCACCTAGTAAACCAACCAGATAGTTTTATAAAACATCATGACGTCTGCAAGCTAGAATTGATTCGTAACCATTGCCTTTTTCTGATTAACAAAAGGATCACTAGTTATCAGTTAGTTGCTGATTTTATATTTTGGTCCAAAGCGACAGAGCCTTAGCGTGCAGCCTGTTCTAGAAAAAAAGCGTTCTGTAGAGCTAGAAGCATAAAGTAAAGCAATTATTATATTTTAATTAATTATAATTTAATCACAGTTATTTTTTTTTTTTTATTCAGCAAAAAACAAGCATTCAAATGAGATCCTAAACATGGTGTATTTTGCTCCAGGGGTTGATAACTGGTTTGGTACCTAGATACATAACATGAAAAGTCTTAGAATCCAGTTACGGCACACGTCTGGGGCCAGTGCCGGGTCAAACAGTTAACTGCCCGTGGCGGTGTGACTCGCAAGAGAAAATACTGAAATGGGTTTGTGTTTTGCATAGGGTTTGGAAAACAGCCTGATAAGCCAGTCAGATGATCATGCATGATGGCAGTGAACAGAAAGGTTTGCCGAGCCGTCCGGGGGGCGTGGGAGAGGTTTTTCCGCGTTTCATTAACTGTGGTCTTGTTGTGAATAAGGGCTTGGGGTGTGAATATTATGTATAACATCTCATGTTTGAATGAGTCTTTGACCTTTGGGTTGAGTGAGTCTCATTTTTAATAATAATAATACAGAGCAACAGAAAAGGCTTTCGCCTCTAAATAACTCTTAGAAATTTTGAGTAAGCGAACTGATCAGAATTAAAAATCACATCAATAATGCACTTAAAACTATTGATCGGTTCAGCGTTAATTGCATCTTTGGTAAGGCTGTTCCAAGGATCAACAATTCTGTTACCAGAGCCCCACTTATAAACGTCCTTGTGGAATCTTGGTTTTGCAAGCTTGTACGCGTGTCCCCGATAATGACCGTCAATGCTGAATCTTACTAAACCTTTGAGTGAGCTTATAAGCAGCTAGGCGTCATTTCGCTGAAACCTAAGGGGTGGCAGTGGCGGCGTCCCGGGCCCCCTTCGGGGACCCGTGACGCACGGGCGGTTTGAAGTGCCTGGGCGAGGGGTGAATGCCGCAAAATGTACTTGTTGGGAATCCAGCACGGCTGAAAGAGCGGAAAACTAACTGGAACTCGCTGGAGAGCAAGCTTCTGACGACTTTTTGGCAAAGAAATGTCAATGAGCGGCGCAGGCAAAAATTTTTGTTGAATTTGCACATTTTCTAACAAAATTTAACTACTTCCTGAACAAATTTTAGGTTCTAAAATGGCCCATCCCCCAAACTGTAAGTCCAAAACTCAAAGTAAACAGAGCATACTACAATCGTCCCTGCAGGCGAAAATTTGCACATTTTCTAACAAAATTTAACTACTTCCTGAACAAATTTTAGGTTCTAAAATGGCCCATCCCCCAAACTGTAAGTCCAAAACTCAAAGTAAACAGAGCATACTACAATCGTCCCTGCAGGCGAAAATTTTGGAATTCTTTATCTTTTTGGATCACAAATGAAAGCACGGGTCACGACTCATAATGTTTGGTCACGACACATTTCAAACAATGTGAGACATTAAACTGAAAACTGGTACATGATGGTGCTTCAACTCGACCCTTTCCAAATAAAATGACCTTTCGAACCAAAACTGAAACAGGGTAGCCTTTGCTGCAACACACGTTACACGCAGATTTAAAACTCTTTTTACCATTTTACAAAATAAACAAGCTGGGATTAAGTGAAAAGGCACTTAGTGTTTGCTGACCCTCTCCCCTTCCTACTCATACATTTTGTGTTCCGTCGGGGCAGTGCCCCAACCTGAATTTCCAAGGGGGCCCTCAGCTATCCAGGAACAAATCATAATATGATACTGAAAGCCATGTTACAAAAATAATGTCTCGCTCGTTCATGTTCAGAGTTCAGACACACAACTGATCCAGCCTCAAACGCGCCTTGAAGACATTCGATCCTCGAACAATGGGTCATTATCTCGGATTAAAAAAGGTTCGATTTCCATCAGTGACTTAAGATCAACTGGTATTGCGCAACGAGATGTCACAATTGTGATGAAAAACTGACTTTTTCAGGCTATTTTCCCGTTTTTCCTGGGTAGCTCTGGGCCCCCTTGGACGGCCAAGGGGTGGCAGCTGCCACCCCCCCCCCCCCCCCCAAATGACGCCTCTGCTTATAAGCCAGATGTCGTGGGCTCACATCCCGCCTGACTTTTATCTTTCACTTCACTACTTATTATGTATACACAACCAGAGAATCCTGAATTAGCTACGTTTCTAGGTTCTCGGAACCCCCACTGAAGCAACATGGCATGGCATCAGCCAGCTACCCAATTATAAACCTGCCAAGCTGGCGTTCCATCGAGCGCATCGGTTAGGGCGGGCGTTTCCCCGCCTCTACGACGTCGCTCACGCCGAAGCTCTGGCGATTAAGTTACTCCAGCTCCGTCCCGAGTCGAGGCCTTCAGCGCGCGAGGCTATGAGACACGAATTCTTTAGCTCCCTGCCGCCAGAGGTCTTCTCCCTTTCCGACTGTAAGTTTTTCAGTTTCCTAGGTTCTTAGATATTTATGAATGAATGGATTTTATTACTACGCTTGGCATAGTAAAAAAAGTGGAGTATGGGAAAGGAAAAAAGGATCAACACAAGTGTCTGCCAACATGAATGGAACGCTAGTTCAGATCTGTAAATAATGCCCAAACGGGAAAAATACCTATAATATATGATGACTTTTCGAAGTCATCCCAAAAGAAAAACTGATATCCAGTAGCATCACTTAGTGCCAAACTTCTTTCCCACCAATTTGACAAAAGTTGATGAAAGTGAGATGACTTTTTCAGATACCACCATCAGTTACCACGGTCGGACCGTGGTATGTGAATATCAGATACCACGGTAACTGGCCAGATACCACGATAACTGCAAAAACGCCTTTTGACAGTGGCATCAGATACCACGATAATTGCAAAAACGACTATAGACCGTGGTATCAGATACCATGGTAACTGCAAAAACGCAACTAATATGTGGCAGCACCAGGGCGTTGAAAAGCCTTGCTTTAATGTGTCGATTATAACTAGCCTACACTGTAAAAAAAAAAACCTTGCAGTATTTCCTACTGGGATTAATCTTGTCTTTATTGAGATGAGAATATCCCTAATTCGGATTAAACTTATCCCAATAGAGATAAGATTAATCCCAGTAGCAAATACTGCATGCTTATTCGTAGAAACTTTTTACAGTGTAGTCTTAAATCATGATGGAACTTGCACAAGACTTTTACCGTGATAAAAAAGTCGGAAATTTTTTTTTGCATTTAGAGGTCTATGACTCCAATGTCAGAGCCTCATAGACTGTCCAGAGCTCACATGGCGGGGCCTCGTGGAAAAATAAAAGGAAAACTAAAAAATTAATTTTGAAGGGGGATAGCCGTTAGAGCGTTTAGAGCGTCGTTATATCAAGCTGAAGGTATCGCTCGAGGAGCGTTATTTTTCAGTTCACCAATGGTGTTCTTATTTGGCGCCCAGCGGCCGGACAACCTGTCTTAACCATATTCTTTTCAGTTCCTAGGAGCTTTCGCATTTGAGGGGTTTATTGTTTTGTGGGAATGGTGGGCAGCTTCTTGGTATTCTACGAACTACGTCACAAGAGTGATTGTTTCTTTTGGTAATCTTGTACATAAAGCACCTGAGTTGGGAAGTAGGATATTGTTTCTTAGTTTCTAGTTTTCTGTATTAATTGTTTATTTACACTGTATATGTCCTTCGGGGTTCTCAGTACGGCCATCTACAATTCAATCGCCCTTCCTCACGTCCTGTATTCTGCACCTTTATGGAGACTTCTCACCAAATCGGACAAAAAACAAATCCAGTCAATATCCCCCTGTTGGACGAGAAACTCGAAAATTTCCAGTCGTTATCAAATTAGTCATCCACTAACAGCAGTGGAGAAACAAATCGACTGGAAAACCCTCTTGGTTTAGTTTTAGGGTAAAAGTTATATTTTGTATTTTGTAAGTTCTTCTTTTTCGTGTTTTCCTTTCTTCTTTTTTTTCCTTATCATTTACTCCATCTTTGTGCCTTGTGTTTATTTTGACGTGTCCTAAATAAAATCAATCAATATTATATTACATGATGTGGCTGGAAAAGTTAAAATCTTGACCTAAAAGGGGCGAGATGCCACAATCTAGTTACCCTTCAGTTATTCACTTAAACAGGCTTAAAGTTCAACTGAAAAGCCAACTCATTTGTGTTTCATTTAATTGGATACACTGAATTATTTGGATTCTCCATAGGGATTTTTTGATTTTCCACTATCAGCTCTAGTTATGAGGCTCAGAATATCTCCAGCCGTCCCCGCAGCGTAAATTCTACTATGAAGCGGGAAATTTTAATCTCAACACAAATGCGGCTTTTCAGTGGGCAGTGGTGAGATCGGTGAAGACAGCTTAGTGCCTGAACCAAAAAAAATGATAAATCTTTCTCGTAAGGCATACAGCAAAAATACAGGCGCACAGAGGCACCACAAATCATACGGAAATTCCACTATTTGAAATCGATTATTCGTGAATAGCAGAACAACGAAGTAACTCATTTTCAGCGGGTCTTCAAGCCAATTTAAGCGAATAAGTGATGGGTAACTGGATTGTCCTATCCTAGCCCTTTTCGGTTAAACTTTAAAGACACGATAAAAATGCGATACTTCGTTGTTCCGCTACACTGTAAAAAGTTTCTCCGAACAAGGATGCAGTATTTGCTACTTGGATTAATCTAATCTCTATTGGGATAAGATCAATCCGAATTGGGGATAATCTTATCTCAATAAAGACAAGATTAATTCCAGTAGTAAATACTGCAAGATTTTTTTTTACAGTGTATATAAGAATATCATAATCAGTTTTCGTTGTGAATTTTCTTTTCCGTTGTTCTTTTCCTTCTATTCTTAGACCTCTATCCTACAACATTAACAACTACAATGGCAAACGATTCCCAGAAGATGTATATGTAAATAAGAAGAATGCAAAACATGACAGACTGTCAGTCTGACATCTGCAACGTGTAATATCGTCTGATATTTGCTTCCTTAGCCAGAAAACTCGAACTCGATAAGAGGAGAGGTCAGCAAAAATCACGTTAGTTTTCTTGTTTAAATTTAGCGGTTCAGATGTGGAGCCGGTCTTGCCGGGAGGCCATCCATATTCTCAGCGTCCCTCTACTAGGAACTGGTGTAGAAAAACTGGAAATCCCTCAAGACAGTCGAAGAATATACCCAAATAAGCTGGCTTTTCAGTTGAACTTCAATGATGTCGTTTTTGTGTGTGGATGAACTAAACTAAACAAGATGTAGTTCAACAACACCATTCTTAAAGTTCTATTTCTTTTCAGTGTGTTCCATATTCACGGTGCCAGGCATTCAGTGGAGCACAGAAGCCAGACATCATCCCCCCGCCGTCCTACGAGTCGCTCAAGACCTCCGGCGTCAGAGGTGAAAAACGCGAACCAAACAACCCACACTCGTAGCTCAAACATAGACTTAGTCAAAACTTAGCCCCCTTGAACCCGGATACCTCTTGTGATTCCGAAGTCCAGTTTTATCAGTTTTCTACGAGTGCAAGATTTTGTGCCATACGTTGTCGTTACAAAGTGCAACCCCGTTATTGTGTGAGAATTGGAACGTTTGATACCGAATATGATACATTTACACGCACCGGAAGGTGTTTAAGAAGTGCGGGACCGATTGAAGTAGTAGCAAGGCCCCCTAATATATTTTTCCTCCGCCCCCTTCATAATTCAAAATCGGTATGTTGTATTTCCGCAAACGTAAGGTTTCTCCTTTGAACTGCAGATGGCGTTTGTCTTGATCATAGTCGAAGCAAGTATCTTAAGTTTGGACTACACAGTGAGGAGTCTGATAACATTTAACACATGTATGCGCATCTTGTGTGTTAAATGTTATGTTGGATGCCGAGAAAATGTATGTTATGACTCTGTTCAGTGTTATGTTTCGCGAAGAGATAACACTTTAAAGGGTCGTAACACAAGTATTCTCTGCATCGGTCAAAACGTTTAACACGGGGATTGCACTTTTTTGCGTAATGTCAGCCAGTGCAGAGCCGACGACTGACCGAATCACGGAAGATCCATCTCGTGGGTTGGCCCTGCTGGCCCTTGTCGAGCTAGACTGATGCACGGCACTCGTGTCTTCCTCGGCAATACCTTTACGGAAGTAAGTCTGGTGCCTACTCTTTCATTTTTACTTTTGTAAAATCTTGTTCTCTCTACTATTCTAATCTTAATTTAACTTTTTTCCTTCAAATTTTCTCTTTCACTTTTTACGATACCTAAAACTCTTATGATTCAAAATCATTGAAAAGCATTTAGAAGATTGTAACATGAAAAAAGAGTGAAAGTAAGGCCTTAAAGGTCTTGCCTCGCTACGCGGTAGAGGTATCAACGAAAAAAATGTCTTTGAGAAAAACGACTAGCTGGAAATAGAAAAGCTTGCTTCGACTATTATCCAGGAAAGCGCCATCTACTAAGTTGGCTAGTAGTGATATTTCGGCCCTTCTTGGCAAGGCTCCTTTCCGTTTAGTGCCATCAAATATGATTTGCAGTCAGCTTGGGCTGAAGTAGTACGAAGAAGAAAACCGATTTTGAATTCTGAAGAGGCCGAGACGGAGGAGGCGTCACTGACCGTTGAAAATGGAGAACTTTTTGTGCTGAAGAAAACAGTGTAGACGAATAGACCGGGGTACGCCCCTCTGAAGAGGGGAGTGAATGAAGAAAATAACTTGGGTCCTTGGTTGTAGTGACTTGTGCAATTTGTTACCGTGTTTTGTTTTTAGTAGCATGTAGAGCTCTGACTCTTGTGAATTGAGAATGGGCTTAGACTATGTGCGTGTAAAGAGCGTACTTCCAACGAGACTAAAGTATTGTTGGGATAGGTGTATTAAGCTGCTTGGCGCTATTCGTGGGGTTTACGACTTGTACGTCCTTTCCAAATCGAGATCAGACTGATCACAGGGAGATTAGCACCTTCCTTTCTTTCTCGGCTCGCTGGCAGGACCCAAGCAAGCGACCTGATTGGTTAGTAGCAAAATAGTATCAAGATCTGTTACTCATTCTGCAGCATAAGCAGCACGTCCCAAGTTTAAGCCGCAACTGCAAATGTCATATTACATCTACTGTTACACCTATTTGAACATTACTTTTAACTCAGTTCAGTTCAGTTTTATTGCAACACCAGTTGCGGACCAGCCGAAGACTAACGAACGTGGTCAGCATAAAACAGAACTGGTCGAATTACATGTAGGAACGCTTCAGTTAAGCTGAACCGCAATCAGGGTAAATATTTGGGGGATTGGAATGAATTTGTCGGTACGCACAGGTTCATATTAGGTTCATATTACTCTGCGACGTCCAAAAGCTAAAGAGTCGTAAATGTAACTCATTCACAATTCCTTTCACTTTGGTTCTGAGTCTAACTTTAAAATAACCATCTGTGTATGGTAGTCGGGACAAAAACAATAAGAAAGTTCATGGCAGTCCAGGGATACTCTAGAATATGGAGTATCCTCGAAGGACCAGTTTCCCTGAAAAATTCTTTCTTCCCCTCAGAGAAAAAAAATCTTCAAAACCCCCAATCCCTTTTGGGGAATAATCTTTTTATGTGGAAACACGAAAGCCCTGATTTACTCGGTGTAGCCTACCCTGACTACTTCTGAGGTTTGCTATTTTTCAGAATGAAAATCCACATCCTCGATGAAATTCAAATTTTGAGGTCTACCTGTGATTGTCATCGTGTCGAGGCGTCCATATTCTCGTTGTCAGTGCGAGAAGCTTAATGTGAAAACTAAAAATCCCTTGACATGGTCAAAATAAATCAATATGTTCAGATACAAGATACACATAAGCTTGCTTTTCAGTTAAACTTTACATTTACCTAACCAAAAATATAGCGCTAAGTTTTTCAGGACAGAAGCTTAGCTGGGGGGGGGGGGGGGGTCCAGGGTTATTTTATTGTCTTGACGTCCTGCATCGGAAGTGTGTTTGGGCGGTTGTACCAGTTAAATAAATAAACAAGTGCGCAAGGGCTCAAACGTGGAGTGCCAAAGTAAAATGTTTATCGCATCTTATAAACGAACAGTGTTAGAACCAAGACATTTCACATCCCCAATAACCAAACAAGTATTGAACTAACCTCGTTTGAAATTGTTGTTATGGTCTTATGGACTGAAATAAAGTAGTAATAAATAAATAAATAAATAATAAAATAGCTTGCATTCCACAACGGATCTTCATGTACGGTTAAGACAATTAATATAAATAACATGATTATGAAAAGACAATTCTTTACTATACGTTGAACCTCATTTAAATTAACCAGAATTAAATCCATCACATTCATTGCAAGTAAGATTGTATAATGGATCCTTAAAGGGCAATTCTGGCAATCTTGAAAGCTCCGCTATTTTTTTGCACCGTCTGTTTTTGCATCTTCGGTTAAAACTTGCTTCGTTTTCCAGAGCCGTTTTTTGTGATCCGCTGGTTTTGGAAAGTGAATCTGCTACGTGATTGGAAGGTCAGCGAGAAGTTGTAAAGGCGCGAGCGCGACGACTTTCCGTTGATTCTTGCGATCGGCGGATTCTCTCTTTAATTTTTGGAAAGCGAATCCGTGAGAACGCCAGTATCGCCCTAAACTTAACGAATATAAAAGAGGATCTTTCACTATTAAAATGAAGGGTAGTGCGACACCCTCATTATCAGGGACTTTCCGGGTTGTAGGCGAATCCGGCCTAACCGGAAATAGTTTGTTTTCGCCATTTCAGCTCATGTCGATTGTTTTCGCGCCGCTTAGCGAATATTGTCCGCGTCCTTTCCGCACTTAGCTTTACCTTTGTGTTATGCCGATAGATGCCATTAGCGTAGTTCAAGGAAATGAATTGTTTTTTCATACCCTCAGAGCTAGAGAGAAGCGTGCTTCCTGTTTGAACCCAAATTCATGGCGCGGGGCCAAATGGCATTGATCGGGTCAAGATAAAAAGTTCAAGATAAATGTCGACTTAAAAACTAAAAATTGTATAACATAAAAACATGAAGAACAAAACTAGATCTGAATATTCCTTCAAACCAAGCTGACAGGGAATCATGTGTAAAATCAGTCTAAACATAAGCCAGCTAGGATATTCTTCAGCGGCCTTTCTTCAGAAGGGTCCTCTTCAGGTCCCTAGCTGACGTATCCGTTTTGCGTATCTAGACCTTCTTATAAAAACGTAAGAAATTCAGTTTTACTTTAACAAGTAATAATCCCAACTGTCCATCATGCTTAAAATAATCTAGAAACAAAACACGAACTGAAACTCGTTGTTGAAAGCATGAACAAATTTGGGGACAGAGCTATTTTGGTACCGCTCAGGATTATAGGAGAGGGGGTCCAGCTTGGGGACACGCTCTTTGTGGACGCATGCGTGCAGTTTGGAAGGGAGGTGCAGAAAGGACACCTTAATATCCCCAGCTTTATTGAAAAAAAAGAGTTTCCTGGGCTGATCCATTGAGGGCAAAACGTTGGATACAGATTCGTACCGAAAACAGCCAAAAACGGGAAATAATAAAATTAACGGCACGTTATGGATAAAACAGACGAAATCTTGGAAAAGAGAAGGGATGGAAATATTATGGACTTGTGGAGCAGTCATATAGACAAGGACTTTAAGCAAAAACTGCCTCTTCTGAAGAAAAAAAACTGTGTGTCGTGCGGTAGAGGAAAATGGGAAGTCTAAATTTCCATGCAGATTTCCGGACTTTCGCATAAACGTTCCTTTCTTTGTCGGACAGACGATCAGGCTCGGTCCGTCGCGAACTGGAGATCCTGGCAGGACTTTCTGCACCATTATTCGTTCCGTACGGAAATGATGAGCTTTTTGACAGCTTCATGATAGAAGTGCAGAAAATCCGGCTGAGAATACCTGCTCATCTGTTCGCAACTTAGTGAACTAAAGTTACTACATGACGACTTGAAGGGCCCGTCTCTAATTAAATCGTGTTTATTTAATTGTAGTCTTCCCCCCTAGTGACCGGAAACATAGTTGTAGAGTTTTTGTCACAAGAGGTTAAAAATGTAGCCAGTAGAACGTTTTCTTCTGTGTGTATGCGAGGGGTTTGCAGATCTGTGCTGCACCACGTGTCGGAAATAGGCAACAGCCGCGACATCTTGTGTTAGGTACGAATATTTGGGGTATGGCATCATAGCCAAATTGTGTTTCTGGGAGCAGTTGTGAAGTTTCACGCATTTGTGTATTTTGCCAAATCAAATTTCTGTTGACACTTTTGTTCACCTACGTCGAGTGACAATACTCCGTTGTTGTTTTTATTGTTTTTTTTTCAAGTTTGAAGAACCATTGTATTCTACTACCTTTTAACAATCAGTCGTAACTATGGAAGTTTGAATATACAATAAAGAAAATTTGTATACCAAAAAACGTTATGGTGGTGAACGAACTGACCATGTTATTTCAGAATCAGAATCAGAATCATCTTTATTTACCCAATATCTTTACACAAGGGAAAAAATAACCTGGGAAGTCAACAATTAATACGCTCGTTGAAATACATAAAATAACACTTTATATATACAATTAATTCATAGCGTGTCAAAATGCTTCATTGTCTTCGTTCCCTTCTATTTTCAGGTTGTGATGACGGATGAAATATGGCACAAACGACTTTGTGTAGCGTTGACTTGATTTTGTTGGTGGTGGTTGAAGGAGTGGATCGAGTCCCTTAAGTTTTTCGGCACGACGTGTTCGATTGTTGGGAAGGGGGGTGAATTCCGGTAGGATGTCACGATGGTGCTCAGATCTAAGACATTTAGTGCCAAATGTCATGGCAAGATCGTGGCGTCTCTTCGAAAGCGTTGGGATGTTGAGTTTGCTGACGCTATCCTCGTATGACACATACGACGGTCCGAGGATTATCTTGCAGGCTCGTTTTTGTAGAGACTCTAGCCTCGAACTCTGGTTCTGTGATAGCATAGGATGCCAAGCTGCGCAGGCGTACTCGGTGGCAGGTCTAATGTATGTTTTGTAGCACGTTACCATTGTGTCCTTGGGGATGGCGAACCTTCGTAGTTTTGCGCAAAATTTGAGTAGGTACGATGTTTTCGAGACTATTTTCGACACATGCGTCTCCATGCTTAGCTTCTCGTCCAGATGAAGTCCCAGGATCTTGATGGTTTTGCTCGAACCGAGGACATCATCGGTAGCAGGTATGTCTTGTTTCAGAAAGTTAAATCTGATGAGCGTGCTTTTTTCTGAGCTGACTGTCAGTTTCAGTTGCTCAGCCTCATTGGAAAGAGTCTCAAATGCCTCTTTGACAGGGCATTTATCAGGTACGTCGTTTATTGACCGGAGAATGGGAAGGGTCAGATCGTCTGCAAACTTGAGCCTTTCCATGATCTTGATGATCAAAGAGTTAATGACGATTGTGAAGCAAGAGGGCCCAAGTTTGCCTCCTTGAGGGGCTCCACATGTGATTGGAAGAAAATCGGAGATTTCGCCATCCTCCAGCAGCACACATTGGAGTCTCTGAGACAGGTAGCTGGCGACCAACCTAAGGACAATTTGTCTCCCATCAGCTCTGCCTCTCCTACAACGACATTGTGACAAAGGTAATCAAAGGCCTTGACAAAATCTCCTATTAGGCAATCCACAAAACTGCCTGGTAGCTCTAGGTGCTTTAGAATCATGTCTAGGAGTCGTACTAAGTAGTGAACCGTGCTGTAGCCTGGACGAAACCCGAACTGCCTGTCATCGAGCTTGTTACCGATGTCAGCCATCAACCATCGCAGAATAAAGGATTCGAATATCTTCGCAAACGCAGATGTTTGAGAGATTGGGCGAAGATCGTTAAGGCCGTTTGGTTGAGGTTTCTTCGGTATAGGCGTCACAACTGCTTTTTTGAAAACGTCGGGAAAGATACCCTCACAAGCTGACTGGTTGAGCACAGCAGTAAGTGGGGTGCAGAGTTCAAGTGCGCATTCACGAATTATTCGAGGTGGTAGTTCGTTTGGGTAGGCGGATTTACGTGGGTTGATTTTTCGAAGCTCTTTGAAGACCAGGTGTTCTTCAATGGTTGGGATTTCAGAGGCGGGGGGGAGAGGAGGTAAAACATTTGTAAACATAGGCACTTTTATATCAACAGGAGTTGAGTATTCAGTTTCAATCCCCGTATCCCTTCGTTTAGACCCCCCTCCTTCCCCCATCCACGAGAAAAACTCCTTACTCGAGTGAAAACGAGAAAATAAGTATTTTCTAAATTTCAAGCCCTTGTCCCTTCGTTTTTCTTTTAGACCCTTTTTAATTTGGTAATTTATTTGTGCGGTGCAGTACAAAATAAAAAGATGGAAAATAAACGATTGTAAACACTAAACAGAACAAAATAACTAAACATGTTTACCTTCTTTATGTACACTTTAAACACAGTGACACAAAATATTGACATTGAAAATCAACCTACGAACCTACTCTTAAAGGGTTCAACCCTCTCGGCCCCCAAAACTAAAAGAACGCTTTCTCTTGGCTATAAATTTTGCAAAATTCCAACGTAGCAAATGCTTAATTGCATTCATTGATTCTTAAAACCGGAGACCCACATCTCATGTTACATTATAAGCCCGCTAACGATACCTCGCTAATCTTTGCACTTGCCACCTATTTTCCATGTGCATTATGCTCCCAACGAGTGTACGCGCATCATGTATGCGTAAAACCGGTTTTCTGAATTTTGCTCAGTTTTTGCTAGAAGTCAATGGGCTTGGAAAAAGCTTAAAGCAGCCAAAGCCGTGGATGATTTGTTAAAAGCATAGCCTAGTTTTATAGTATTCAAATAAGTTTTGAATGCTGGAACATGAACAGTAAATAGTGCGAGGTGTGCTTTAACTCCGCCTGTCATTGTCGTCGATATTTTGATTGCCGTTCCTGATCTCAGTTCTTCTTATTTCTCGTTTTCGATCACTTCCGAGTTCGCAGTTTGCTTAATTGTCGTTTTTGCTGAAACGGAGACCGTATAAGGTCTCAGTTCTACAACACCTGCGAGTGAAACGGCGAACTGTGTCGCAGACGCAGTTCCCGGTCCGAGTTCGCCTGTCCTGATTAAATTAACCCGAAAAAGAAAGGAAAGCAGAATGTCCCAAGTCAGGATGAAGGAGGATTGTTGGGCGGCCCAGCAAGGCCCACCCAGCAACGGAAACGTCGACAACTGCTTCGTATGGTATCAATGCGGGACGCATGGAGAAGCTTTGTCGACGCCCTCAGCGCCACCGATAGCTTTGGAGGGACTAAGGTCTATGGTACCGTTTGTGCTTAAATGGTGGACATATTCTGTTAAGAAAAAAACGAAAACGAAATTTCAGGGCGGAACGGCCCTGGCGGTGTTTCCGCATTTCGTTAATTTTGTGTTGCCGGATCGAAGCAGTGTTTCGACTAACAGATTCTATGTGTGTATCGTGCGACAGAACAAGGTCGAATACATCTGTGTACTAGTTTTCAACACATATCCTCTTCGTTTAGACCCCCCCCCCCCCCCCGCAAAACACTTTCCCGGCCTGAGTGAGAAGTTTGTCAAATTTTTAACGAGTAGCCTACTTTTCTGAACAATTTTGATAACAAAATCGTAACAACGGTGCTAGAGGTTTAATTTCGAACAGAAGTAAAAATTAAAGGAGACTCAAAATAATCGCTAAGATGAATTATTAACTACTGATATGTAAAAAATTGCTAATTATTCAATGACGATTGATCGTACTCACGGAAGGAAACGAAGAATCCCGGCATCGCCGAATTGCATCCAGGTGGTGAGCAAAGGGGCTGGTCACTTGAGAGTGAGTAGCAATCTGATGAAAGTGAATGGATTTGCGGTTTTTTCAGTGTTTATGGTGAAAGGAAAGGTTTTTGGTACCACGATTTAACACATCAGGAGTGAGAACACCCCCCCCCCCCCCAGGTAAAAAAAAAAGCAGATCAAAAGCTGTATGCTACTTTGACGCCGAAAGTGAATAGAAAACACAAAAACCCTGAAGCTTCGGACTTCAGAATGAATGAATCACAAACCCAAGCAGGTGCACATTAACAGTATCGAGTGAGCAACCCCTTACTCAGTAAACCTTTTCCTTTTAAATATCAACCTGCCATGCTCAAGCTAAAGGGGATTAGGCGTTTGAGATCCATCACGCAGGTGAATCACATTGATCTACCAAAAAGCAGCTGTATTAGAAAGCCGGAGATTGAAAGCTGTTCCCATTGGCTGGAAAACTTTCATTCCAGAACCAATAGTAAGGGGAAGGGCATTGATTGGTTCACGGTCGGTGGCAGCTGTACCGGCGTTTAAATCTGGAAATAGTGCTGATTTAGCGTTAAGCAAGGAATCTACTGCTACCGAACTGGAGCGAAAAACGGAGCCGCGACAGATGCCGCACACAGGTAGGTGGGCATAAGCGAAAGTCTTGGACGCAACAGCCGGATTTCCGTGCATATAGTCCGGAATCCGGCCGATCAAATTACAGCTTTTCAAGACGCTTTTCCATGCGGAACTGATTTGAAACTTCGGATATGTCCAGCTGAGAACTCCAGTCCGTGTGTCCGCACCCTATAATCAGTGATTAAGCTACGGTCGTTAAGTATTTTTAAAGTTTAACTGAAAAGGACTGGGATAGGACAATCTAGTTACCCATCACTTATTCACTTAAATTGGCTTGAAGACCCGGTGAAAATGCGTTACTTGGTTGTTCCGCTATTCAGGAATAATCGATTTTCAAATAGTGGAATTTCCGTGTGATTTGTGGTACCTCTAATTTGTTGTATGCCTTACAAGAACGATTTATGACTTTTTTTTGTTCAGGCACTAAGCTATCTTCACCAATATCGCCACTGCCCACTGATAAGCCTTGTTTGTGTTTAGATAAAAATTTTCCGCGTCATAGTAGAATTTTCGCTGTGGGGACGGCCGCAGATATTCTGAACGTCATAGCTAGAGCATAGTGGAAAATAAAAAAAATCCCTTTGCAGAATCAAAATAATTCAGTGTATTCAATTAAATGACAGAAAAATAAGTCGGCTTTTCAGTTAAAGTTTAAGAGGCTTAAATGCATACGTTTAAGACAAGATACTTATCATCCGAGTTTTCGAGAAGCTTTCACAGAACCCCTAAATCCCCGGAACTCCTCTAAATGATATACATGTCATTTACTACTATTCAATCAATCAATCAATATCTTTTAATTCAGTCTACAGACCATACAGAAAGAAAAACACACAAAATAAACAAGACAAGTAAACAACAAAATTCCACATCTCACCTCATTGGGAATGTGTGGACTGACAGAAGATGTCGCCACAATGGCAGACTGTGGTGGATATGGTTGCTAGCAGTAACAATTAGCGGATTCTCAGAATCCCACAGCCTATTAAGAAGCGACACTGTAGCTCTAAAACCTGCAAAACCGGATCCCTTTGATAAAACATGAGAATTTTCAAGAATTTCCGATTACAAAATTTGAAAGATTTTGCAAGAACTCCATGACTTCTAAAAGACGATCTAACCGATGGAGATAAAATGCACCCCAAAAAGTAGACGGACCCGCAAGCTTGTCCCCTCTCTTAAATCTTTGTAAAAAGTAAAATAGTGTACTCAATAGTGCAGCGAAAACAGCAACCTTGTCTGAAAGCGGCCACGTCCAGCTTCTTAGCTACTGGTGCTTGCGTCAGGACGCAGGCTGTGCAGCTCTTCCCTGCGATGGCAGCTGACGGACCGAGCCGTGCCATGAGTCTCGGTCTTCTGTGAAGGGCATCGAGAGTTGACGAGCCAGGAGGGAACCCGCTTCCTTCCATCATGGCGGAAACCTCTACGAAGTCCAGCAATTCCTGAAAATTAACTCCCTAAAGTTGTAGATTGAATAGTTAAGAATCTTAGAAACAGTGTTGGCTTTATCGCATTTTTCATATCCTTAGCTACGACTTAAAGCATGCAATGAAAGGCTGAAATTTTAGATGACTAATCCGTTTCGCACCAATAAACAGGATCTGTCGTTAGCTTAGGGTGAAGGAAGACGTATAAAATAATCTAGCCGCGTGTATGCGGGGCGGAGAACTGCGACGGAAGAATCCGGTCAGAGGACCAGTCGTACATATAGGCTATCACTGAATACTGACCCCACTCTACGTTCCTAATTGTTCCATCCTTTCTTATTTCGGAAGTTCCAACATTTGCATTCATCCCAATGGCACTACACCGATTTTTACATTTGCCATGTCCGGCTTTTTTTAAACGGATCAGCATCCCATTTCTCTTTTCCAAGGAGCTATTTGGTCAGAAAAAACGGTTACGCAATTCTCTCCGTGTTTCTCGTCAAAGCTAAAGTGGCTACAACGGCCCCGTATGGGTCTGTAATTCTTCGAAAAATACAACACAGTTTCAAAGGAGAATATTGGAACCGAAACTACTTCTATTGCGACTGGTGCTTCAAGTGCGGTGAGAAAACATTTTATCATTCTAGGTCAGACAGGGGTCAACCAGCTGGGCGGCGTCTTCGTAAACGGACGACCCCTACCGGATTATATTAGAAGGAAAATTGTTCAGCTTGCTCTACTAGGTGTCCGACCTTGTGATATATCGCGACAGCTTTTGGTGTCTCATGGATGTGTATCGAAAATTTTGACAAGGTTTTACGAAACAGGGTCGGTAAAACCCGGAGCTTTCGGTGGAGTTAAAGGCAAGGTAAACGATGAACTGGGATTTTCTTACTGTTGTACTCAAAACTGGCTTCATTCCAGTCCCGCGATCCAAGCAGATTAGTTCCTGTTTCTCATCTTCGCCTCATTTTCAGCATCCATCACACAGAGATGGTTAAACCATAAGTTAATTAGCATAAATTTTTACTTTTTAAGTCGAAGACTAGTGCAAAATTTCATCGTCAGGGAGGTTCGCACTTTTTTTTGCTTAAAGTTTAACCGAAAAGGGCTAGGATAGGACAATCTAGTTACCCATCACCTGTTCACTTAAATTGGCTTGAAGACCCGGTGAAAAATGAGTTACTTCGTTGTTCCGCTATTCACGAATAATCAATTTTCAAATAGTGGAATTTCCGTGTGATTTGTAGTGCCTCTATGCGCTTGTATTTTTGCTGTATGCTTACGAGAAAGATTTATCAATTTTGTTTTGTTCAGGCACTAAGCAATCTTCACCAATCTCACCACTGCCCACTGAAAAGCCACATTTGTGTTGAGATTAAAATTTCCCGCGTCATAGTAGAATTTACGCTGTAGGGACGGCTGGAGATATTTTGAGCCTCATGACTAGAGCAGATAGTGGAAAATCAAAAAATCCCTTTGCAGAATTCAAATAATTCAATGTATCCAATTAAATGACACACAGATGAGTTGGCTTTTCAGTTAAACTTTAAGGAATATAACTAAATGCATTTCCTAGAAGGGATGCAGTGAAACGTTGATGATGATGCTGAACACTGAGGGGCTTATAGAAAATAAACCGCATGGCGGCTCTGAAATGGAGAATGGAGAGTTCTATCCGATGTGCAAAGCGGGCGAACTGCTCAGCCCAAGTCAGCTGGTCGGCACTTCCGAAGTCTTCCCGTCAAGAATGCAAGAATTTTGATAGGCTGCTTGCTGTGCTAGAGCATTTCCCCACTTCAGCAATAATGCCTACTCGAAATAAGTATTTCTTCAGCCCAAGGTGATTGCGAACGATATTCGACTGCACTACAGGAAAGTCAGCTGAGCGCAGGTTAATTTTTCTAGCTCGAGCCCGAAGAGGACCCTTGCCAAGAAGGGCTGAAATATCGATAGAATAAATCTCGGCCAGCTTATCCGTTTAGCGCAGTCAAAAATGCCTCCTCGAAAGTTTAGAAGCAATTTTATTATGCGGAAATATTTCTGGAAAACTACATCGGACTGTTTACCTCGACCGGATTCTGCAACTAATTGGTTATAAACTGCAGTTAAAGTACCTATCTATATCTGATAGTTTGGACATGTTGAGCTCACGTGATTCTAGAAAATAAAATCGCATGTTGAAATCGCATGAGTAGAAATTTTGCAAAGTTGGCCCGTTTCGTAATTACAAGTTTTCACTGCCTAGATTTAGCGCGACGTAGCCTACAGTCCCGGCAGTTTCTGTTAAATACAAATGCGACTGGAAGGGTAATTTAAACGGGAACCTACAGGTACAGATACATCCGCCGTGTATGGGTGAAGTGGAACATCTAGGGCATCGGCTCTTACTAGTTACTACCCATCACAATTCACTCGAATTGGATCACTCGTTCGAATGTTGGTTTCTGAAATACTAAAACGTACAGAGACGTACAGGTGCTAATTATAATTTATAATAGCCACCAACGAACAGCTCTTTGCCGTCCTTCCGTTGCTAAAGTACTTTTATAGAGGCAATATATTTAATTTAGTAATAACATTTTTTTTTACTAAGCGATACTAAGCTAAGACTGCTAAATCCCGCTTACTTTTTCTTTCCAGAATGGAACAACGCCCAGCCTAGTCCGTAAAGTACTCCGCCTGAAAGCAGAAAACCCGTCCCTCTTTCCTCCCGACATTCGGGAAGTCCTACTATCGCAAGGCCACTGCGATCATAAACAGGTCCCAGCTATATCAACCATCGAACGTATCCTAAAAAACGCCGACACAGTTCGCACGGAGCTTCTGCCAGACAGCCCCTCTACATCAGGAGTCCCTCCAAACCCCCTTTTACCTTACCGCCTCCCCCAGCCGTTTATTTTTCCCCCGTTTTTGGGGCACCACCCTCGAATGATGTTTTTCTGTCAACCCAATTTTATAATGCAAAGCTCGGAGCTGCCGGCGTCGCTTATTTCGAACAACCCAAATAACGTAAATGAGGGAGGAGAAAAAAGTGACAAGTGTGAAGTGAGACAGAAAAAGAAGAAATCATTTAATATGGAGGACTTGTTGCGAAAAGAAGACAATGATAGTGACGCGGGAGCCAGAAATAGCATTTTAGAGGAAGGAATGACATTTAGAAGTGGTGCTGGTCATGTTGGAAATGTACAGTCAGATTTTGAGGAGACCTAACGTTCAGACAGTGATTCCGACTGTGTTAAATTGTGGTTGGCCGGCTTGAGCAGGAACAATTCCCACTGTGCACGAAGGTTGTGGACAAGGAGGTTGCACAAGTTGCGTTGAAACACTATTATTTTGCGCTGAAGACTTTCTTAGTTGCATCTGCGGTGCTGCGTCGGCGAAAAAGGGAAATGCAATCAAAGCATAAGTAATCCCTCACCCCAATCTGTCTGGGAATCGTATATAGAAATGACTCAACAAGGATAAGTCAGCTAGAATGTTTACCTATATTTCGGCCCGTCTTGGCAAGGGTCCTCGTCGGGCTGTTGCTTGAAGAAACAAACCTGCAATATTCAGGCATAATTATATATCTTGCAATGTTCATTTTTTCCAGCTATAGCCTGAGGAGGACCTTTGCCAAGAAGGGCCGATGAAGAATATCCTTGCCGACGTATCCGTGTTGAATACAATCGAATCGTTTGTGTGAATCTTGTACATGCTCAGGCCTTATAAAACGTGGCAGCATCTTCTCGCAGGAACCACTAATGTCGCTACGGGGTGGGTACGGCGCGTTTCTCTCGTCCATACGACAAGAAATTCACTCATGTTCAGAAGCGAATACCACCAATTGTGGTGATTCGGCTTAATGAGTTGAAAGAGATCTCTTTAGCTATTCACGATACTAGTCTGCCTAGTCCCAAAAGTTTATTTGGTCTGTTATCGCTTTAGTTATTGTAAGAAATAAATGGAAAGAAATCTGCAATTCTCAAAGCTGGTATACCAGAAAGTATGTTTCCCAAATCCCTGCCGTAACTTACAGCTAACCTCTGGATTAGTTTAGCTAAGAGTTTGAATATTTGTATTTGATGATTTCCAATCAACTCATCGTCTCAGATATGTCAGTCAATAATAATTATCAATCAATCAGTCAACATCTCTTGTAAAACCGAAGCCGGACGGGCCGGGAATTGTTTTTTTGGTTATAAAGAAAAAAGTAATTCAAGATTGATTTACGTAGCCTACGCTACATTCATAACCTAACTTAATCCAAATCACAGATAACTCGTGTCCAGTAATGAATAAGTAAAAACTTAACATTTAATGATTTATAGACTTCTAACATTACAACCGGTGTTCTAACATTTTATGGAAGCATTACCAGGATCTGGGTTCCGGTCGGAAACGAAATCGTGGCCAGATAACTTTCGTGTTTTTTCTTTTTATTGTCAGGAAAGAGGTTTAGACGAAGTTTCACGGACAAACTTGTAAGTATGCTGAAGCTAGCATTCTCTAAAATCCCTTTCACTGTTTTTGGGTCGGAAATCAGTAGGATGTCCGACTGGAAAACTCCGTTTCCGGAAAACGTAATTCAGCCCGGAAATTATTTTTTTTTTCCTGGTGGCAGATTTGGAATCGGCGTCATCGATATCATCTGGGTTGGGGGGAGGATTATTGTACATAACATTACTGTTACTTTGGACGTTCTTTAAAGCCCGAATCGCAGCCGATGCAGTTTCTATTCCAGTATTCTAACAGACGCGACTACTTTGAAACTTAGCTTGGTTTCTAAAACAATGCAAACCTGCCCCGGCTGGTTTCGGCCTCGCTCGAACCCTTTGGTTTTGATGAGACACACAAAAACATGCATGGTCGATATTTCTGACCAATGAGCTCCTCGGAAGCAATAAGCGAAAGCCTAACCCGCCGCGAAAAGAACTAAGCATGGAAAACCCACAAATCATCGAGGGTGAATAAAGGACATACGAAGTCTGAAGTCTAGGAAACGAGAATGGACGGAACGATTAGGGTAGAGTGAAGTAGTCATACAGGAAAGACGGTTCCTGTAAAGAACCCGTCGTACCTATAACGCCAATGCAACCTAGTTCCTTAACTGTATTAATTAATTCTTATACCCAGAGACCCAAGTTCAGTTCTGAACCCGCTAAAGACACCTCACTAATCTTAGCACTTGCCAAAATCCACTAGTTTTCATGCGCACTATGTTCCCGACGAGTGTTCGAGTATCATGCTGTTGATGCGTAAAACCGATTTCGGAATTTTGCCAAGTTTCTGCTAAAAGTCAATGGCAACCAAAACAGCCAGAGCCGTGGCGAGCCGTGGATTTTACGTTATTCAGGTGGTTTTAAATAATGGATTGGAACGTAAACAGTCAATAGTGCTAGGTGTGCTTTAACAGTGGACTTTGCGCTTTTCGGCTGGTTGATGCGATAAAACACCAAGTCTTGTTATGGAATCTTTGGAACTATTCTAACTTGCAAATTATATGAATTTCACTGTTTATCACCTCCGCAAGCCGAGCTAGTAATTTATGCTACTGCCTGTCATAATTACCTTAAATTACCTTAAATCGCATTTGCCAGCGACAAGGTGGGGTGATCCTCCTGTAGAGCGTCGCTGGGTGGGTGATGATGTGATGCTACTTCCTCTGTGTGGACTCAGGGGCATCCCAACTGAGTTTCCATTCTGTGTCCTTCCAGTCGTTGTCCACTGACTTCTTGAATGCCTCAATGGATTTTGACTGGACTGTAGCTTCACTTAGAGAGTTCCACAGGGGGACTCCACGGGCAGCAAAGAAATTGTATCTTTCACGGCGTTTGTAGCTGAACTGTTGTAGCTTTTTTGAGTGGCCCCTTGTGGTGTTTTGTTTCTAAAAGTTTATATGGTTTTCATATGCAGCCCCCCCCCCCAGGTGGGGTCAAATGATGCCTCTGAACCAAAAACGCCCAAAACAAAAAAAGATATACAGAAACTTTTCTCTGTGTGGTGGGCAGTGGTGGCATACCCAAACTAATCAACCTTCCCAATTAACCATTCCTGTCCTGTATTTCTCTTTTAAAAAAAAATATTGATCACAGTTATATGCTGTGGCAAGGAAAATTTGCACAAAGACGATACTCAAGTCGCGGATTTTTTTTTTCCTGGGTGATCGTTATGGTATCTCCATTTGTTTTGGTAGACCATGTGCATTAGTTAGACCATTAACCCTTGCCTAACTATTCATTTGTCTTCGTCTGGCTATCAGATCATCTTCCTGACAACCCTGATTCAAGTGACGACATCACGAACCCCTCAGTCGTTAATTGAGCGGTAATCCTCTCACTCCAATCGAAAGGGGTCTGGCACTCAAGCAGCTGTTGTGCAACAGCCAGATCTGGGAGGAGAGAAGACAGGGACAATTTCCATAGAGACTGCATCCTTGCCAACGAAAACGGATCCGAATTAACGTCGCAGTAATGACCAATTAGGAAGACTCGAAGACGCAAAACCGACCAACGAGATGCAAGACTTCATTTGTGGTAAAAGTTTGAAACCTTCAGGGCTTCATATCTCAATAAACTTCCCTCCAACACCGTAGTACAAAAATCACGAATAGGTCGGAAAAATGTCTCCAATACCTTACAGGTTATTGAGGTACATGAGGTGGTTTGATATTTATCAGTAGGCTATCAATTGTTGACGAAAAAAATATCGGCTCGGCCGTGCAGCGTTTTTCTGAATAAATATACTTTCTTCCTTACTTACTTACCTTCCGATATCTCGGTCATGTAACTCCAGAATCTTCCGCACCGATCAAAATAGAAATAGACTTTTTTGAGCATTAATTCACGGCGGTGAAACCACGGGCAAAACCGCGAAAACAAAAACCTCACCACGCCAAAACCGCTACGGTCAAAAGAGAGAAAGTTAATTCCGCAACGGACCAAAATGCCGACAGTCAAAAGAGCGCAGGCCCGGGACAAGCAAAATGCTGGCATTTCCAGCAGCACTTACAAGCACAACTCTTCCTAGAAATTATTTTTCCACGATGAAATGTCTCAGAAATATCTTATCGAAAACACAGTGACCTTGTACGGAAAATTAGCGATTTTCTTGTTAGCGCTTGTCGACTCTATCCAGCCTTAGCTCTCTTTGATGCGGCGGCTAGACACAAAATATTTGAAAAGGGAACACGCCGTGGATAAAAATGGGAAAACCAGGCAAAACAAAAGAAGTAAAAATAGAACACATGCCTGATGATCTACCATGTCTTCCAACAGCTCCTGTTGCTTTGAAGCTCCTCAGTTGTTATGTGTGAAAGAGAAGTCGGCTGACCTTAAAGCTTTCGGCGAATTTTGCGTTGCGTGACTGGCAGAACTCGGCTCGGCCGAAAAAGCGCTAAAAAGTCGTAGGTACCAAACGGAACAATTGGGAAAGGCGGGGATTTCAAAAGCTTACAATTCCATAAAGGAGCTAAGGATAATACAAAAGGCGTTATAAGCAAGAGGTGTTCTTTCCCGAAGCTGATGCCACGGTCAACTGCAAAAGCAAAAACCGCGATGGTCAAAAGAGCGAAAATCATTACCGGGAAAAGCTAGGCTAAGGGCAAGGCACCGCCGTAAACATCAGATTTTATCGTGTCCTCCCTGTGAAGTCCGTCCGTGGCCGAACGGTTAACGCGCCGAACTCACGAGCGAAGGGTCGCTGGTTCGAGTCTCGGTTGTGCCGGCCGTTTGGTTTAGGACGAGGGTTAGTGGCGTTTCCCCGTAAGACAAGCTAAAAGTCCACCCAGCTTCAAATGGGTACCTAGAGAAATCTAGGGAAAAGCACGGGAAAGCGTCGGATGATTTGCCCCCAGCCACGCATTGCACCCCGGCCGAGGGCGGAGTATCAGGAGATCGGCACCTGCGCTACGCGAACCTTAACTGGTTTGCATGCGAAAGTTTGCTTTTTTTTTTTTTTTGCTGTGAAGGTCAGACGAGAAGCTCTGCGTTTTTCCGACTTAAAGCACAACTCTTACTAGAAAGGATCTTCTCACTGTGTAACGGGCCAGAAAAAATGTTTTCCGAAAATACCATTACTTTCCACCTAAAATTAGCGACTTTCTTGATAGCACTTGTCGACTCCTGCTCTCCAACGCGGCGGATGAGCGCAAACATTTTAAAATTGAACGCGCCCTGGTAAAAAAGTGGGAAAACTAAGCAAACAAAAGAAGTAAAAAACAGAAGCTTCTCACATCCTTATTAGTGACATAGTTCTGAGTGGACATTGAAGATTCCGGCAAACTTTGCGTTGTGTGACGGGCAAAACTCGGCACGGCCAAAAAAGCGCTAAAAGATCGTAGGCACGAAACGAAATAATGGGGAAAAGTCGGGATTTTAGAAGCTTAGAATTCCACAAGGGAGCTAAGTATACAATTAAAGGCAGAATAAGCGAGAGGGGTCCTTTAAGGTACGTTCACACACAGTCGACTGTCGCAGTCAGATGCCATTTTTTCCTTCACTACGAAGTTTTGAGGAATCGCATGCAGGTTTTCCCGTAGTGACGCGAATTTCGCATGCTTATTTTTGCATGCGAAATATTATCGCACTGTGTGCACATGTATAGCTTTAAACGAAATCTATAACCGTATTTCGTACCTCCACTTTTGAAAATTTTGGATTAATGTCATTGACTCACACAGGACTGTAGTTAAAGACAGGACTGCCTAATGTGCCTATACAGCTTAATTCTTTAGTCCGCTCAGTGAAATACAAGGAACTTTGATGATGCAAAAGGTACATTTTTCTTCTGTCTAAAGACCTAATCCAAACGTTATGTTTACCTTCTCTTACTGATCGCAAGCCAGTTTATTTATATTTGAAACTGAAATTCGGTTGCTGTTTTTGCTCGAGAAAAAAACCACGCAGAACGTCTTCTTTTCCAGATGATGAAATTTTCCCCGTTTGATTAGCAAAGAATTGTAAGACTTAATTGATTATTTTTCTTATGTCTTTAAAAGTACCACAGTGGAGCATTAGAAGCATTACAAACAGTTGGAGCATTAGATGTATATTATTATTTTGATCCTTGGCTCCCTACGTGCCATAACGACTGTCTAAGATAATCGGCTGAGATTTAGTCCAGGCCAAATTATTTCAAACCTAGGAACTTTTTATTGTTTGACGGTGTTTTATGTGGTTTTTAACATTCATAGTGGCAAAAGGGACGGTTATCATTGTGCATGTGGTAGAAAACCATTTTCTGTGGTCCGCTTTAAATGTTTGTGGTCAAAAGTCCTGCGTCTAATTCGGTTTAATCTCGTCGAAACTGGACCAAAGTTCGGGATTCGTGATAACTAGCGAATCCTGGCAATCATACCGAATAATTATGGATCGATGGCCTATTCGGGATTCAGTATAGCTATCCAGTCCCGGTAGCTTACCCGGTAAATTACCCGGCAATTTATCCAAAGTTTTGTCTTATTAATTTACACATAAGAGAATTAGCTGTTTTTTGTCGGTCGATGTTTTTACCTTCGCTGGTTTTGTTTTTCCCGCTATCCCCTTTGATACACCGTATCAAGTATCCGTATCCCTTGATTAGGGATCGTGTAGCCCCTGCGTTGTATCCGGTCCAGCGTAATGAAGCCGGTTCCGAATCATCAGTCTTCTCCAATCCCTGTGAATCAAGTGGGATCACTGTGTCAGCAGCGGACAGCAGTAGTTAGCCAATGTAACTAATCTGACAAGGGAGTAAATCTTTTCCATTACTGTCACGGAAGGGTAGGACTTCCATACAGGGGCGTCACGTATGGGGGGGGGACGCCCACCCAATACTGTCGGCCAGTCGGTAAAAATAGCCGAGTCGACGCGAAGCGACGCGATTTTTTGTACAATGATTTTTATCCTGGAAAGAGTCGGTTCTTTGTAAAAAATGTGGATTCTTAATACAGTCGATTTTTCGTCAAAACAGTCATTTTTTTTCAAGTTTTTTCTGCATAAAATTCGGTTTTAATCGTTTTTCCTGCATAAACGGTCGGTAAAAATGACTTGCCAGTCGTAAATACCGAGGTAAATACCTTGCCCCACCCCAAACATTTTGGCTAGTATCGCCTCTGCTCCCATAGCCGGTAGTTCCGTAACTAGCGTCAGACAAAGCAGTGCGAACACACATAACTGAACACGAGAAGTTTCCAGTCACCGCCGAGGACGTCAACAATACTCTAGATCACGAAGTCCGAAACACGCCAGTGAACTGAACAAAAAACGTCACTCAAGCGAACCCACAAAATTGATTCAGATCCTGCGTCCACCAATCAACACCGTTTGTTATCGTGACGTTTCTGGCTCTTCGCTGGGCACGCGGCGATTCTGCATCGGCACGAACAGTTAGTAATCATGAGTATAGGCATTGCCTTGTTGTAAAAAAAAATAGTAGATGGATTCTGCGACCGGGTTTGACGAATAATTTTATTTATTATCAGCTTTGAAGGCTCATAGTTTCCTTTCGTAACCATAAAGCCCGTAGTTTCGAACCATAACACTACACTGGAAACTTGCTGAAGGCGGCAACTCGAGCTGATATGGCAGCAGCGGGTAAGGGGGTTTAAGGGTCTTATGGTGCTTGATAATGTGAGAAAAAAAAAACACTGTCCTATTTGTTATACCGGGTTCACGTAGACTGCGTCAACTACTTCCCGTTTTTCTTCAGCGACAAAGACGCTTCGTCATTGGCGCGAAAGTTAAAACTCTTCAATCAAAACACCTACAGATGTAGGTGTAATGATGGTGCTCAAAGTTACACGCCGCGGCTATAAAGTTAAGAAACGGAGCATAAGCAGCGACAAGCCCTCGAAAACTGCATTCGATGGTTGGAAAATCATAGGCCCTTGCTGTGGATACAAGCGATTCTGGCAGTCTGTATAACCACTGCTGCTAATCTGCGATGCGATTTTGCCTTTGATTTTCCGACGTACGACAGAATATCACGAATATTCACACCGAAAACCAGACGCAACAGGAAACTGAGTTTTTATGACAAGACCAAAGATGATTCCTCAGGGGACAAAGAAATCTTCGGGAGATGACCTCTGAAGACCCTTGGTACCATCCACAACTTGGAAACGTCACTTCTTCAAATTCCATCTTGTCCAAACCGGATTGAATGCAGTTATCTTCTTTCGTAAAAACTACGACATCTTCCGTTCTTCAAAAATAAAAAAATGTCCTCTCTCCCCCCCCCCTCCTAGTCGTATGTTTTTTGTTGGACAAGTTGTCATTTCTCAACGCTTCCGACAGAATTCAATGTTTTGCGTTGCTTGTCGCGCAATTTGCGTCGTTTATCACAAAACAGTACAGGCAAATGGAGGTTTGACCCCAAACAAATTGCAACAGAAATGATTTTTACACCATCTTGCAGAGAAAAAAAAGCTGAACAACATATCCATTTTCGCATATTGTCGCTCGACGCAAAATAAGCGTTTTTTGGCTTTTAATGCCTTTTTTTTGCGTATTTCGAAAAAAATACAAAACTTTCGTGGTTGTCCGCTAGTCTTGAACTGAAGTATGATTCCATTGCAAAATGACAAGCTCAAACCGAAAATGAAATCAGATTTGGCGTATAAAGCACCAGAAAAAAGTTATTGCCATTTTTTCAACCTATTTCGCGAAAAAGAGCAATTTTTTATTTGGCCCGATTTTCCTGAATGAAAGTGCGATACGGACATATAATCACGAGCTTAGACCGAAAATGGAATCAAGAAAGTTTCGTAACCATAGATATGTGATCTTTTCGAATTTTTAGTAAAAACAGGAAAATGATTAAGAAAAGTGAAGTACGAATACAAACTGCTTTTCAATGCTCAGTTTTCGTGGTTGTCCTTTAGTCTTGAACTGAAGTACGATTCTAATGCAAATGACAAGGTGAAATCGAAAATGAAGTCAGATTTGACGCAGAAAGTACCAGAAAAAGTTAATGTCATTTTTTCAACCAACTATTGAAAAAGTACAAAATTCCACACTGGTCCGATTTTCTTGAACGAAAGTGCTAGCCTGGCATATAATCTCGAGCTGAGGCCAAAAATGGAATCAACCTGGGTATCTAGTGTACCAGAAAGAAGTTTCATCATCATCAACATAAGATCTCCGCGAATGTTGGGATCTTAGTATATTTTAAGAGCATCGTCGATTTTAAGTCGATTCTAAGAGCATGTGCAGAGCTTGTTGAAGGTCATTTGCTAACGGGTATAAGAGGTCATCTTGATTCTTATATCCCATTTCCTCGATTTTCAGTTGAGGATCAAGCTCCCCAGTTCATTCCTAAAGTTGATAAAAGAAAAAAAAACTCGGTACTTGTGTTATTTTGCTACATCAACCATTGATGGTGACTGTTCTGGGTGAACAAACGAACTTGTCGTTGTCACTTTTTCGAAATCTTCCCTTTGGAGCTTATTCAGGTCTCCTCCTTTCGACGCCACAGATCAGGAGAAGGGTGTCTTCACCAGACTTCCCATGATCCAGATCCTTCAATTTTTATGAAGTTTCGCAGTACCGAAGCATCTCCCAATACTGGAACCACAGCTTTGACATCCGACACTGTAGCAGTCCTGATCAGTTCCAGTATTTATTCTAAGGAATGGCTACATGCTACATCCTCAACATTTACTTCCTTGTTCATCAGCTTCGTGAAAAAGTTCCATGATCTGTTCAGATGGTCGTCAGAATAGCGTGTAGCGCCGCGTCAATCATTACGTGGCGACGTAGGCTATGCTTCTGGCGATCACTTATCCGCTGAAAGGACATCTCCGAGTCCTGACTCCCAGTCCGGACATCTTCCGAGTCCTGACTCCCAGTCCGGACATGTTCCGAGTCCTGACTCCCAGTCCGGACATCTTCCGAGTCCTGACTCCCAGTCCAGACATCTTTCGAGTCCGGACTCCCAGTCCAGACTCCTCCAGGATGTAGCATCATAAGCTCATCGTGGCGTGGAATCCTCCAAGTTTCAGGTCGAACACTGAATGTCCGCTTCCTGGTGAAGCTGTTTGGACCAGTTTCATGAATTTCCACCACAGGGGTTGGTCAAAGGTTACATCGAGAGTAAATACACGTGTCTTCAAAAGCTGGAAGATCAGTCACTGAGGGGAAAAGAGTAAACTATTTCAATGGGTGATTCTCGACCATAAGTGATTGCCGTGTTCCATTCGAACCCAGGATTTTGGATCCGATTTTGGCTTGATTTGTGGTGCACAATGCGTAAAAAATTTTGTAAACAATAATATGTCATATGCATTTTATTAATCCTAGGAATACGTTTTCTCGCAAAACTTTACTAGATTCCGATATGGCAGAAATATCGAGTAAAGTTCAGAGTAGGGTAGGTAGGTCTCAGGATAAACCGCGAAGGAAAAAAATATTATTACTTTGATTGATCATAACTAATTTTCTATCCGACTGCATTTTTGTTTTACTTTGGGCGTTCTTCCAAGGATAAGTTATTTGGTCTTCAAGAAGGTTCTGCTACTAATGGCCAGCTCATGTATAAGTTTTGTTTTTTCTACAATCGATCATTTTGATGGATAGTAAGTGCTGAGTAAATGTCTTTACAAAAATAATAACGGCGAATATTATTGATAGTGAATCTTTTTTCTGGTGGAAGATACACCACAAATATGACATCAGCTTGTCATTCCGCATCCGGATCATACTTCAGTCCCGAAAAAAGACGACCACGAAAATCGTAATTTTTGTTCTTAAAACCGACTCAGTATGTAGAACTTTGGATGTGTTGTAGTGTTTTGTAAATATTGAGCATTGAAAAGCAATTTGACTCCTACTTTACTTTTCTTAACAATTTTCTTATTTTTACAAAAAAAACGTAAAGATGACACATTTATGGTTACGAAACTTCTTTCAGGCACGGCAGACACCTAACATGACTCCATTTTCGGTCTCAGCTCGTGATTCTATGTCAGGAAAGCACTTTAATTCAAGAAAATCGGGCCACACTGAAAATTGTCATTTTTTGCGAAATAGGCTGAAAAAATTACATTAACTTTTTTCTGGTGCTTTATGCGACAAATCTGACTTCATTTTCGGTTTCAGCTTGTCATTTTGCATTTGAATCGTACTTCAGTTCAAGACTAATGTATTAAAAGCCAAAAAACACTTATTTTGCGTCGAGCGAGGATATGCGAAAATGGATATGTTGTTCAGCTTTTTTTTCTCTATTGATCTATGGTAGGAACCGCTTTGCGCTAACTCGCGCGGAAAGCTAATTCATATAATCGCCCTCGACTCCAGAACTACCACCAAAATCCTACTACTTGCACCACCCAAGTGTCAGTTCAATATCCATCTGCGTATCTCCTTCAAACGCTCGGCGACTGACCTTTCCACACGGTAAACATCGTAATAGGTTTCTATTGTCCCCTCCTCCCTTCGGGGACCGGTGGTTCTGGTCTGATACCGGGACTCTATCATTTTCCAGTCCAAACTTGAGCTCATATTTTCACTCACTGACAAGTTTTCTAAAGTGGCCAGCGGACCGTGACCCCCCTTTCAACGCTGTTTGAATGAAGCGCCGTCAACTCTATTCTAGTAGTGATGATGAGCTTGTAATCTGTGGTGAGCGGGATGGCACCGCCGTAATGTATTAATGAGCTTAGACGGAGGGATGCAGGCAAAAAAGAAGTTACCAGGAAAAGAAACCAGTTTGCAGCATTTTGCACTTACTGACAGAGGCGTCATTTGGGGGGGGGTAGATTTCTCAGAGGCACAAAATCTTACATCTTGGTACTATTTTTGGGCTCCTAAATAGGCTTCAGAAGGCAAAATGCAAAGCAACGAATGTTACTTTACGGTCTAGTCGAAAACAACGACTTCAAATTTACCCCCCCTCAAAAAAATAAAATAATACAATTTTGCGTCTGAGTAAGGCTGTACAGTGGTATCCACCAAGTGAGCCCCCCCTCCCTCGAATAATTGCTAAAGTATTTGGAGGAAGCGGCCCATAACCTAAGCCACTGTTCCCGTATTGGTCTTTTCTGCCTATAATACTTTGCCCCAAAATCTGTAGTGCAAAACTTGGTTGTTTTATCTGGACAATGCGCCTGAAAACCCGAGGTGAATTACATAATGAATGCTTGGTACGTTTTGTCATGGGAACGTTTCACTGGGGAACATTTTCGACCCTTTCGAAAGACTATACCGCAGTACCAGAGTTAAATTCACTGCTTTCTTTTCATTTTTTTTTTTTTAGCTGGGGAGGAAGTACTTTAGAAATTTCGTCAACCGATTTATTCAGGTGTGAGAAGGCATTTTTTTTAAATGAGTTACTTACTTACAGAACGATAACATTTATTATTGTGTGCACCTAGAGGTGACAGTCCCGGCCGCAATCCGGGAAAAACAGCAAAAGCAAAATGCACAACGGAGCTGATTAATAAACGGGGCAAATCAGCATACCCTATTCAGAATCTGAACAGGGTATGCTGATTTGACCTGAATTTAAGATGTATAGCTGACTAGACGGTCGTCATAATAATACAAAAATGCTCGCAGCAGAAGTCTCCGACATCCTAACACAAGTGACTCCTTCGAAACCCTGCCGTTTTTTAGGATTACAAACCCGCCCAGCTTTTTTAGCTTCCCTCGGCCCTTTGGCTTCGATAAGGAACACGGAAAAACTTGCGCAACCGGTATTTCTAACCAATAAGCTCCTCGGAGGCGATAGGCAGGAGCCTGATCCTCCTCGGAAAGAGCCTAACACGGAAAACGGAAGAACCAGCGTAGTTCCGTGAGGGCGGATAAGCATTGATTACCAATACATGGTGGAAATAAAACTTTTGATAGGCGTAAGAGAACTTCGGTAATTTTTTAGGCTGGTGACAATAGCTTTCGAAATTCGTCGTGGGATTTTTGAGGTGATACCCTTGTATTTCCTGGTTTACTGAAGTTCAATTCTGTTCGGTCTACAAGGCTGGTAGATTTATTAGCAGAGCGCTCGGAATCATAAAGCTTTTCGTTCGTTAGTTTTAGCGATATTTATGCGTTCTGCAAGTTGGTTGGGCATCCCAGACCTGATAAGTCAAGCTCCTTTTTTCTTTGTTTTTGTCGACGTCTTTTTTGTTGCTGATGTTTTTTAGGGTAATTAGTCCCTTACCGGTTTGCCTCTGGTTATTGAAAATTACGTTTTTTTGTAAATAAACCCTTTATTCTCTCACTATAAAATATTATTCTTCTTAACATAGGAGTTCGAAATCTCGGATGAGAATGGGTGGGTAAGCAAGAGTTCATCATTTATACAGCAAATACAGGCACGACGGGCCCTTTAAGAGATATTACGTCGTTATCCGTTAAATTATCCCAAATCGCTGAACGATTTCGAGCAAGAACAGAGATAAACTGAAAGGGGATACTGAAAATCTTCGTAAGGATGAATTATTACATACTGAGATTTTACCGCCGGACGGCATTCAGGTGATGGACTCGGGGGCTAGCCACTTGCAAGTAGCAACACTGAATGACAAGTAGCAACACGGATTGAATGTATGTGCGGTTTTTTCGGTATTTATGTGATTTTCGTGGAAGGAAAACGTTACTGGTATCGCGATACATAGAGGGTAGTTGGTTTTGAACAGGAACAGCGTATTTTGAAGCATTCTGGAAGTACCGTCTCCACAGCCAGTCGTAAGTGACCTGAAGGATGACGCAGCTCGCCGCAGGTCTGGACAAGCACGGTTGCGATTGACCGTGGAGGACTCGCTTAAACCGTCGGCATTTAAGCCAAGCAGAGATGGGCGAATCCGATTCGGACTCGGATTCCAAATCCTGGGTCTTACGAATCCGCTCCAATTTCTAATCTCCCAATTGTTACAGACTGCTCGAGGTAGTGTGCTTAACGAGCCCCAAATTCGTTCCTGGTTGCCAAAAGGAAACCCATACTATAAAAAGCACACATGAAAACCTAAAAATATGTTTTCATCGTCCAATTAACCATCTCAATTGTCTTAGGCATCAGTGCAGTTGTCACCTCTGATTTTAAACTATAATCTATGTACACGATTTGATTTTTAAGATCGCGCTGGAATCCGGATTCGAATTCTCAGCATGAAAAGGTGGATTCGGATTCGTACCTAACCTGGAATCGGATTCGAATCCTTTCAAGATCGGATTCGTCCATCTCTGGAGCCAAGGCCCATGTCGGCAGGGGTAAAGGCATAACATAGGAAAGAGGGACTTTCTTTTTATCTAACCTATTTATATGTTCGAGGTATTTAACCAAAAGTTTTATTTACAACATACCAATTTCAGTCCAAAACATCATGCCTACAATCTTATAAAGTAAAAAAAGCGTACATGAATAGGTACACCCATGATAAAAAGATGGGTCTAACAATTCACTCTGAAATCATTTAAGAATCAACTACTCCCTCAATCCTAAATGACACCATTTATCAGTGCCCGTTCTGCAAACATTCACTCATCAACCATATTTTGTACTTCAAAAGAACTTGTATTCCACTGAATTGGCAGAATACACCGTTCACTGTATCCGGAAATCATCCATCTGTCCTGAATAGCATCCACTTTTAGCATCCCTCATATTCGGCGTAGTCACAGATTTCATTACCAATTATAATGATTCCGTCACTGTTCACAAGGACACCGTTCACAATTCAGTGATTTTGTGCGGTCAGTACAAGCCAGTCGTGTTCTGCAAACAGTGACGCGTAACCAGAGTAGTCATAGCGCACTTGTACTCCAAGGTGTAAAATCCGGAAGCTGAAATTTCCCACTGAATTTCATGTAGACCAAATGAACAAGTTTGCCCTTTAGCGTCACGTGTGACAATGTACCGGTCATATCTTAAAAACTGAAGTGTTAGGGACAAGAAGAGCCCTATTTAACAAAACCAAGCATACACCCTTGCAGTATAACTCCTGAGATATTTACACGATCAGAGGTCCCTACTTCAATGACCTCGCCCAACTCCTGTTTGTTTCCACGAACTGTGAGGGGACACTTTTTTCTCTTGTTATTCCTTGGGAAAATCAGATCTTTAGAATGGCTCGTCAGGTCGGAAGCGCTTCATCTGTGGGGGGAGTCCAGGGCCACCGGAAAGGCGAGCCTGGCCAGGGTCCATGGGTCTCTTCGGGGGTTTTATTGGAGAAGCTGGAGTGTTGGAAGAATCTAGAACAAAAGGAATACGAATTTAAAATAAATAAACAGTCAGTTGATTAGTTTCGTGATTTTCTGCGAAAACTTTTTCCGTTAGTTAGAATATCGTTTTGCATTGTTTTTAATACAATGGATTTCCTATTTGTCTGAAGTATAGAGGGACAGCACCACCTATTTTTCGTCATCAAAAATCGTAGGCGCACTGTATGCCTGTGATTGGAATCGTATCGATACGCTCTTCAATGAGCCTTTTACGAAACTATGTTCAGTGGTAAAGTCCAAATCCTCTCTATCACACCCGTGACACAAATGACCAAACACCGTTTACAAATCCCCGACCACCCTATGCTCCAAAAACTAAGATAAATTCTTACCTTGGAGCCACCTCACTTGGGTCGCAGGTCCATACCCTTTCTCATTCCGTGCTGCGATACGGAAGATCACGGCAGGCTTCGTGGTCGTATCGATATGTGCTGCCGACAATGAACTGTTGGGGACGATACACTGAGAGCTTGGTCCGCAATACACGCGAACAAACGCAAGCTGGGATGAACCCGCAGAGCCGGCCTGTAAATAAAAAAATTATTATTATGATTCTATATCTAATTTATTCCGCTAAAAATAGCACACACTCACAAAACAATAAAAAAAAATATTATACAAACGATATACTTTTTATGTTTAAAAATGCAGCAAAGAGTTAACTAATAAAGGAAAAAAAAATGAAAAAAACACCATCGGCCCACCACGACCTCGTTCTAGAAAACACGCAGACCTTAGCCTTTTCCTGGTTACTTTTTGTATACCCTGATAAAAGAGAAAGAGGCTTTTTGGGAATGGCTAACGGCACTCGAAGGAGTCGAAATGCTATCAAGCAAAAACGACTGGAATTTTTGGATTTTTTTTAGTGAAGTCCCTGTTGTGAACTGAAACACGAAATGCGGGATTTGAACACGCAACCTTCGTCTTCCCGCTCCGACCAACTGAGATATCGAGGGGTTTGTGAACCTTATTCGCAAACAACTACATTCGCCAGTTAGTAGGGGGGGGGGGGGGGGTACAGGAACGGTGATCTCGCTCGAGGCAAATTTATCTGATTTTGATATGTCTGAAGTACTTGCAATTTAAAAACTTACTACGTGAATGAAAGTACGCGAAGGACAACTCGGCAAGCAAGCTAGATTCGCCTCCGATAGCCACCGTACGAAGCGGAGCAAAGATTCGCAATCAAGTGATACCCACCGACACTAAGGCAGGTTGATTATGGACTAAGCAAAGAAAGGGGACGTTTAGTTAACGGACCGGTAAAGAGTGATAGATAAAAACTGAAGATTCTTACCTGAGCGCCGTGTCCTTTAACCGCAAGATATACGGAGTACTCAATAATTTCACCGGAGGCACCTTGGGGTGGCTCCCACGACAGATGAGCGCCATCTCCAGATTTGGAGATCTTGATGGCAGATGGGGCACCAGGGAATCCGGGGAGACATGTCTTGAAAGCTGAGACCTGAAACACGCACGGGTTAAGAGGGCGGATATTGGAAACAACCAAAAGCGACAAGGACTTTCCACAAATCTATTGTTTTCCGTACTTAGCTAGGCCGAAGTTCTATCGCCGTGATCCATCTGCGAATTAACATACATTTCTGTCCATTTGCGTTCCACGGTCACGGGGTCGCAGCAGGGGGAGGGGGTAGGACAGAGTTATTGGTCCAAAGCGCGTGCTGTGGGCGCTATAGCAGCTGCAGCAACGGTTCGATGTCTTCGTCGGTTACTCACAGGGCCATAATTTCTCGACGACCTTCTTCTCCCTATCGAAGTTTCTACCAGTCCCGCTAGATGAAGCTCGCTCAACACAAAAAGCATATAGCGCTCTATTTTGCAGACAGAAAATTTATTTGGTCTTATTGAAAAAAAAAAAATGAATTTCCATTGCTGAAGTATTTTATTATGTTTGGCAAAAAAAAAGTACCTGCAGCGCTATACTAGGCAGACGACAGAAACAACCGTACATAAAGGCAAGGAAGGCCGCCAAATTAAAGAATAGGTGCGGACGCCCCATAAGTTATGAACAAATTATTATGTGCCCTTGCTACAACGTGACTGAAAGCCTCTTTTTGCATATAGCTATTAAGCAAGGTTTTGGTTACATAAGAATATGTTCTTCTCTTTTTGTAAAGACATTTTGTTCCACAAGACGTGTATAAGTGGAGATTTCGAAACGGAAATGTTGGTCACTGGAAAAGCCTTTACGAAGATGCGGTTCATGCTGAATCGGTTAATAGTTCCAAGCGTATTGTATATAAGATTTTTAAATCTGTTCAGTACTTACTTCGTGTTGTGTAGGGGCGAAAGCCTTTTTGTTGAAGTATATTACAATTATTGTTACGTTAACATACCGCACTGTCAGAAGTTTCATAACAGATAGCGCATAACACTTTCAAGAATAACACATTTTCACTTAGAAATAAAGTGTTATGACCAATTAAGTTTACACTATTTCGTGCTTAGATCTCCAACAACACCTTCAATCGGTAAAAATACTAACGGGAACGAAAGAAACATAACAGATAACATCCCAAAGTGTTATCTGTTGAAACCGGGTATCCTTCTGTTGTCGTTATGTAACTTCTGACAGTGTAGTATTTTTACCAATTGAAGGTGTTGTTGGAAACTTAATTGGTCATAAAACTTTATTTCTAAGTGAAAAGGTGTTATTCTTGATAAGTGTTATTGCACAATCTGTTATGAAACTTCTGACAGTGCGGTAATAGTGTTGGCAGTTTATTTATATTATTGATTCTATCTATAAATTCTACATTTCTTTTTTTTTGTGGGTAATAACCATAAACTAATACCGCCTGCGTTCGGTTTCGGTTTTCGAATGACTTTCTGACTGACTGAAATAAACTGACTAACCGAAGAAGGTAGGTTAGGACGTGGCCTAGCACGACGTCAAAGCTTACCTCACTCCATGGTCCTCTGCCAAGCGAATTATACGCCGCCACACGGAACTTGTAAGCCGTGCCGGGCTTTAGAAGGACCTTAGCCATTCCAAGTTGTTCAGGGTCGGCTTCAGGGTCCAAATCTCCTTCCAAACCCGCACTACCCTCCATGGGTATAAAATAGTTCTGAACCAGGGCTGAAGTTACTTTGTAGACTCCAACATCTTGCCAGTTGGGGTCTCGCACGATCGGTTCGGGTGTGGGGGGTTTCAAGTGTTCAGGGGAGGAGAGTCGCATCTGTAACCAGAAATCATGAGCTGATGATTGCATCAAGAACCATATTGTTCGATTTCATTTTTTTTTTCTGCCACACATGTGAATTTGAATTCTCCGCTCTTCAGACACAGTGTCATGCCATCTAATGTTTTCGGGTGAAGTATTTAAGCCGCGTTCACAAGCATGCCTAGCCAAGCACAGATGCCTAGGCACGAGCTCAGGCGGAGCCAGTCACCGAGTTTTAAAGCCCAGAACTCCGTGCCTTGGCCCAAAATCTGTGCTTAGGTTAGGCATGTGTGTGCACGGTGATGCTAGGCACGTGCCTAGACATCTGTCAGACATCAACGGTCAGTCGCACTACAATTAAAGGAACAGAAAACTTGACTCAAACTTGACTCAGGGAGCTAGCTCACATATCAAGAATGTACCCTGAGTCGATATTGAGAGTATAAGAAAAATTCTCGTTACGACCATTGCAGTTTCCAGGCAGTTTCCGAGAATTCGACATTTGAGTTAGTAGAAAGAAAGCAAAAGGTTTGTGTGCCGGCGACTAGGAATCGAACGCACGCCGTCTTGTCTTTAGTCTACACGTAAAAAGGCGAGCAGTGCATAAGGGTGGCCGAAAGTTGCGTAGTCAAGTTTTCTGTGCCTTTAGGTCGTTCGTTATTTCATTTATTATTAACATTCCAGTTGATCTACAATGGATTGTTTACTGGAACCACCATGATTCAGTCTCGATTATTGCATTTCTTCCAGGTTTTCTGATTGTGAATCAACTGCTACATTTCTACAATAAACGTTTCCGAACGCTAGAACAGGCTAGGGTCATTCATAACAAACGTAACCGATCGTCCGTTTGTAAAACACAGGATAACATTCGACAATGACGTAGCAAATACGGATTCTTACTCATACGGCGTCCACCCACCATGTTCCTCATCACCAGCGTCACTGCCAATTGCCAAAACAATAAACTCTAAAGAAGAACTTCCATCATCTCTAAATTTTACTCGATACATAGGTTTGCTCAACAGAGATCTTGTATATTCTTTATCAGCCGCGAAGCCCGTCCGTTTTAAGGAGTGGGGAAGCCCCCTTCTCTTTCGAAGTTCTTCCTTTGTTGCTTTGGCAACATATATCCCATCAGCGAATAATTTTAAAACACGAAGCTTGAACTTGCGTCACCCATCTAAGTACTGACCGGGCCCGATCCTGTGTGAGATTCCACGATCAGACGAGACCATGTAACATTTCAACTTTGTATGGTTGACGGCAAAGAGACGCGAGTAGGTCGACACATGTTTTCCATCTTACTCAGACTAATACAAACCTGAGTATCTTCCAACTGGTAATGCTGTAAGCCATTAGCGCCCAGGCTCAAATTCAAATCTTCCTCTTTCTTGACCATCTCGGCAGATGAAATCGCAGCTGATGCTAAAGTCGACAGGGCATCTCCTTCTTCACTCTGCGGCTCTTGGGCCATCATACTCTCATGCTCGCTCTTGATGACGTCCGCAAACTCCTGCTCCAATGTGGCACCATGGTCGTGCGTGATGGTAGTGCCACCAACATCTGACTCGTGTTCCGGCATAGCGGCGTCTGCGAAAGGAGATATTTTCTGAGGGACGAGTCGATGTCAAAGGGTTAAAAATGGTTTCGGTTGTTTGCAAGTAATGTTGGCTGGCGTTAAGATTTTCCAAAAAAAAGTTCAAGTTCGTTTTACTGCAAAAAAGTTAGCGTTGTACTCGAAAAAAGTTATAGTTACTGTGCTATTCAATTTGTCACTGTTTAACTAATAGTGTGAACACACGATCAGGATTTCCCAGCAAAACTTTCTTCACTTTCATCATCAAGTGGAAAAACTTCCACTTTTCCATATGAAACCGATGACGGTGCTGAAACTACGGGCATTAATCTCAGCCAGGAGCGGATCCCCCCCGTTCCCTACGTAACGGAAGTGAGTAGGTTATTATACCCCAAATCCCCAATCGTTATTTTGTACATTGTTTGTTTTCAGTATCTTATGCGTAATTTGACCACCATTTATTATATGTTGATGTATTTTGTTGTTTTTGATTTATGTCTGACGTTACAACCTGCTATTCTGCTAGTCCGTAATTGGTGATGAAATAAACTGAATATTAAACTTCAGGATTCAAGCCCAGGGACAGGCAATCAAGCAATGGTGTCGACTGGGACATCAACAAAATGACTAACCATCCAGATGCTCCTGTTGTTGCTCCTCTGGCGCTTCCGGCTCCGGCTCTTGCTCCGCAACTGGTTCTTCAACTCCTCCTTCCGCGGAGACGATCTGGGGGAGTGCTCCTTCCTCCAACTGCTCCAGTGTTCCTTCCCCTTCCTGTGCAAGGATGGATCCTTCTTCCTCCTGGGGATGGACAGCGTGCTCAGCATCCTCTTGGTACCGCTCCTCTGCTCCCTCAGCCAAAGCGTCCAAGCCTAAGAAAATCAACGGGCTAGTTACTATAGAAGAACAAGAACATACGGTCGGCGAGTGCACTTAAAACTGGGGTTATAAAACGTTGGAACATTTTGTCAGACGAAACAGGAAAACTTCAGAAGAATTGTAGGGCTTCGAGTATGTTCGTTGGTGAAGCCAGTTCCCTCTCGCCCTGAAATCCGCCGTTTCTCTTTTGTCCCGAATTTTGGCGTCGTGCAATTCTCTGTTGGTGGTCCTCTCTGGATCGCAAATACGCCTATCTCTGCCCGTGTGGCAAGCTTGGGGGGGGGGGGGAGAATCTTACTGTGGGTTTGACCCATACTGACTGAGGTTTGTGTGCCTCGATTGTTGGAGGCTTCATGCCTTCCACATATTTTTCTTTCTTAGTGTAGACAAGTTAAGTTGTTACGTAGTAGTCCCAGTAGGCTATATTTCGAAATTAATAGTAAAAACAAAATCTTTAAATAGATCCTTAGAATACGTTGTTTTCCATTCAGGAGCCTATCATCTGGTAAATGAGGTAGCTTAATCCAAGACTTACTAATCTGAACTAGCCTATTCTTCTCAGCGAAAAAAATCGTAAGTGATCTGTTCTTATTGATCGGTTCCTATTTTTTTTTTATCATTGTCCTGTTCTTCTTACAGCGGGCTACATTACAAATAAATAAATAATACCTTCAGTATTCGGCTCTCCCTCTGGTTGCTGGGAATACTCTTCGCCCTCTTCTTCACCTCCTTCATGTCCCTCGACTTGAGCGACGGTTCCGTCGGGTAGAACGACCAGCCCGGTCTCTGGGTCAACACCAAGAACCATGCCAGTGGCGGGGTCGATTACGCTCATAGGGTCCTGTTCCCCCTCTTGAGTACTTCCTTCCGGCTGGGGCTCTTCGAACTCCCCACCCTCGGTCTCGCCGTCACCAAGGCCACCTGAAAATGTGATGATTTGAGGGCGTATAGTTAAATATACTTACGGCGTATAGAACATTTTTCTAGTCAGCTTCAAACAGTTGTATACGCTAATGTATACCTGTCACCGTCTCACCGAACGCTTATTTAAAGGATAAGGTTTTCGCGTTTACATTTCCTTGACATTATTTATGACGTGTTCATCCACCAATAGTTTCAATTTACTGCCTCAAAAAGCTGTCACAGTACGGGGACTGCAAATAGCTCCAGAATACCCCCATAAATGGAATGTTTTTGTTTGTTTAGATGTCAAATATTACAACCCCCAAATGTGTATATCCAGTTCAGTGATCACGATACGTATGACGAAAAAATCCAACGTTAGCTTCGCCCGTGAGGGTATTTTGAAAATAAGTTGAACTTCAGACGTTTCAAAATAAGCCATGCAACAACGAGGCATTACCTCTCAGCCTCATCGGTTCTTCCTCCCCTTCGGTGGATGGTGACGGTGATCTATATCCACCGACTAGTCTCAAAGGATTCTCCCCGTCTTCGTAGTGTTCTCCGGCGTCATCTCCGAATTCTCCGAGCAGCTCCATGGATTCGTCCTGTCCTTCGCCATTATCGACAAGAAGGCCTGCTTCTGCCGCCAGAGCAGCGAGAGCGGCGTCCGTCGTCGCTGGGCCGTCCATCAAACCTAGAAGACAGATCGTCAATTGCATACAGAACAGGAATGAATGGAAATTAGTGATATAAGGAACTGTTTTGAAAGCAGTATAGATTGTGAGGTCAAGGGTTCTAACAAATAACTTATCGAAGAAATCGGAAATTCAGAGTTCAAAATCTTGTCTGTAATACATCTGAAGCTAGAATTCGATGATATGTAACCGTCTAAAAGTGGACGAACAGATTTAAGAAATATACCTTATAAGCTATGACCGGATATCGCCTAGCTCATAACGTATTTGCTTTTTGATTACTTGTTTGTGGAACTTAACGATGACAAATTAATATTTTTTGCTTTTCTCTGCTTCGCTGCCAGTGCAATCCTACTGTAGAGAACAGATGCAAGAACAACACTGAAATTTATTATCTCGTCTTTTCTTGTCGGGCACCGGATTGGATCAGCACGATATGGTGTGATAATTCTAACAGAAAGCCCACCGAGCCACAGCGAAGCAAAATATCGACAACCACAACAACCAATACATTTAAACTTCGTTCACTAGCATGCCTAGCCAAACACAGATGTCTCGGCACGTGTCTAGCATTACCGTTCATACCCATGCCTAGGCACAGATTTTGGGCCACGCGCGGAGTTCCAGGCTCTACAACTCGGTGCCTGGCTACGCCTGAGAACGTGCCTAGGCATCTGTGCTTGGCTAGGCATGCTTGTGAACGCGGCTTTAAAATCAACCAACTTAAAATAAAGTATTCTACTTTCAGACATAAATGAAGTGGAGTTTTGTCCCAAGGAAGACAGCAACTTACCAATCGATGTACTCGGTTGCTGTTGCTGAAGAACAACGCCTCCTTGTTGCCCCTGTTGCATGACAACCACTCGCTGTTGGCCTGCCATGACACGTTGTTGGCCGCCAACAATCACCCTATTCCCAGCTTGATGACCAGCTAGCTGAACAGCGGCAGGCTTGCCCTACGAGCGAGAACACATTTAAAGACCACGTCGTACTTATGATAGTAATTCATTCTATTTCAGTGTTATTTCCATCATTTCTCGTTCTCTTATTCACTTCATAAGTTTATCCTATCTCCTCCATTAGCAATAGACTGATTATCAAGCTTGTCACGATTTCTTCTCTTTACGAAACGTATTAAGCGCCCGATCATTGGTCCCGGGGAGCTGTCTCCGTTCGAGACCGGTTATGCAAATCTTGTCGAGATTTTTATCCAAGGCAAGTGGCATGGAAAGTGGCTAAAAACAGCCGACGCGGTGTGCAATTTTCTATAAGTAGGTTTAAATGTGAAGCGGTGAACTATTCTAGAACACTATGCAGTGCGAGGAGTCCTTTAAACTTTTGAACAGAAGAGAAGAAACACAGGAACGGTGAATGTGTTTTCTTGCCTCCCTTATAGTTCTTTTATTTAATCGACGACGCCCGGATTCTTAATTTCCTCCATGAGCAAGATAAGTCATGACTGAATAATTCTGAATGAATACATTCTTGTGAATATGTTCGACGTTTCCTTTCATTATTATTCGTGTTCTTTCTCGAAATTGGTTGCTATGTAAAAGAAGAATGTTTCATGCCTGATAACTTGGCTGGAGTTGACGGCAATCCTCAAGAGAGGTAGATGTGTGTCAAGCAGAAGCTGAATGTTGGATTAGGACTAATACGACTAGGTTCTGATATGGGCTTGAAGAATCGGGGAAAGGTGTTTTTACGAGCTACCAATCGACAGGGTATGATCAACAAATTTTGGAGGTTAGTCTTACAGATTCGGAATACAGCCCTTTTCTACCAGACTGCTACACAGGATACCGTCTGGACGATACACCTCGTACAGAGCCATCTACTCTGATTTGTTGCCCACTCAACCTTAATAATGTGGAGATGTGAATAAAGGTGTTGTCCATTTAACGTGTACTTGTTGCGATTTGGGTGAGTTGAGGCATGAGAGTGTATGATGAATGGTGAAAATGATGAAGAGTGATTGTTTTTTTTTTGGTGATCAAGAGTTTGGGAAGATTCCTCAAGCTGGCAATGAGGCATCGCAAGAATTTCATGTAGGTTTGTTTGCCTGTTGTTTTTTTTGCTCTTGTTTTTCGTTGAGTATTCGTGTTGCCATGGCCCTCGGGCTTTTTTTTGCAATAAATATCATATCATATGGCTTTACAGATGATTAGAATCCTGGGGGGGGGGGGGGGGGGGAAGGGGGTCCACTTACATGCTGTGAGGCCAGAGTGGTTCCCGGAGCGAGTGTGATAACCTGACCACCCTGTTGTCGAACAACGTACTGTGGTCCTGCAGCCCTGACAACAGTCCTTTGTCCAGCAACGACAGCAGTGTTGTTGCCAACAGCACCTCCAGCGGATGATACGACAATCATTTTCATCCCTGAAAGAAAAAACATTCCAGTTAGCTGGTTCTACCGTAAGTGAAGCAGGGAACTCTCCCCGTGACTCCGCTGTTTTACGAATAAGTGGGGCCTGAGATACAGGCATCAACTCGGAGAAAAATATCTTCTTTTAAAGCGATGTCAGAAAGTGAAATTGGAGTCTTCTTCCATCCAAGCCAGAAAAAAAAAGAAGAAGAGAGAATCCAAAACATTTAGGTTTCAGCAAAATCCTATCTTTTATTTTGAAACTCCTCAATTCATCTTCACCCTCCTTTCCTAACAAGTATCGCACAAGGCCCTAACCACCGCCGAAGGCGACATGCTAGTTAGGATCTGGTAGTGATGATGACGAGATTTTATTACGCACTGGATAGGAAAAGGGAAATGGTGCGGTACACAGAAAGAAAAGGAAACTTACACTGAGCTTTCAATAACGGAGTAAATGCGAAAGGTAAAAAATGAATAATCGGTACTAAAAGATTCTAAGAGATCGTCGAGAGGGAACATAAATTACTACACAATCTATCTAAGTCAGCTTATTTATTTTTGAATTTTTTTATTTTAGTTCTCTTGAAAATAGCTACAACATCAGATCAGGATGGATCGACGTGGATATCTACAAGGAAAGAAGAAAAAAAAAACCTGTGATACCTGGGTATGCTGAAATATACTTACCAGCTTGTGAAGCAACGGCACCCGGGGCAAGCGTCCTGACCCCTTGTTGATTTGACACAACCACGATCTGACCTTGTGGGCCGCCTGGCCTAGCCATTACGATAGCTTGTCTTTGACCTGGAACACCTTGCGGCCGGATTCCTCCTTGAGCACGGACTGCGGTTACCATGCGAGGCTGGCCACCTAAGACAATGAAAAAGGTCAAGGAAACAAAATGTTTTGAAAACAAATGTTTTATACAATAGTGATCGTCTGTTTTATTTTACTGAAACGTCCAAAGTTCCTTTCGTGAACAATGTGATGTTCTAGAAACAAGAGCTGGAAGCTCATATGGCACTTGCAAGGCTGGGTCGGAGGATGAAAGTAGGAATTCGTCAATTTGTGGGTTTGTTGTGATCATTTGTAATCAAAACTCTTGAAGTAAAAAACATGATGAACTCATCGGGAGCACGAAAATGTATATTTTACTCAAAAGTATTGTTTGTACTTTAAGGAAATCACTTGTGAGCAAAACCCTTAAGGCAAAAATGATCATGGGCTCATAGGGATCACGAAAATGTGTATTTTTCTAAAAAGTATTTTTTGTACGTTGTGGTTACGATTCGTACTTTAAGGGATGGTCGGATCTGGGAACTGACAATTTCTAAGCCAATCTTGTCAAGTGTCTGATTTCCAAGCCAAGTTTCATCGTCCTAGCACATCTGGAAGTACCTTGATTCGCGATCACCGGAATTCCGGACCCCCCTCCAACTCCCCCCACGGTGCCCGAACCCGGTCCGGTTCTGTCACTGATGTATCTAGAGCTTCTGCTTGTTCTTCCAACCAAGTTTCGTCCCAATAGCTCCACTCTAAGCGTGTTACAAGTTTTCCGGTTCCCCCCTGCGACCCCCCCCCACACCTTCATCGGATCTGGTCCGGACTTGGAACTGGGCATCCGAGACATGTGATCTTTCTACGTATCAAGTTTCATTATGATCCGATCACCCGTTCGGAAGTTATACATACCTCAAGATTCCGGATTCCCCCTCCCGTCACTCACCCCACGATGGTCGGATCGGGAAGTTGACTATTTTCAAGTTAATCTGGTCGAGTCCCTGATTTTCCTGCCAAATTTCATTGTCCTAGCACACCTGGAAGTAACGTAACTCCGTATCACCGGAATTCCGGAACCCCCCTCCAACTCCCCCCACAGTGCACGAATCCGGTCCGGGTCTGTCAATGACGTACCTAGGGTATGTGCTTGTTCCTCCCACCAAGTTTCATCCCGACCGCTCCAGTCTAAGCGTGTCACATGATTTCCGGTTCCCCCCTCCGACTCCCCCCCCCCCACATTAATCGGATTCGATCCGGACCTGGATCGGGACATCTGAGAAATGACGGCTTTCCAAATATCAAGTTTCATTAAGATCCGATCACCCGTTTGAAAGTTATGCATGCCCCTAAATTCCGGATTCCGGCTCCCCTCCCTCCCCCCACGATGGTCGGATCGGGGAAGTGACTATTTCTAAATTAGTTTGGTCGGGTCCCTGATATGCCTGCCAAGTTTCATCGTCCTAGCACATCTGGAAGTACCCTAACTCGCGATCACCGGAGTGACCGACCGACAGACCGACCGACCGACCGACGGAAAAGTGATCTGTATATGGCACTTGGCCGGAAGGCAAGTGCCATAAAAAGAAAAAGTAAAATACATGATGGGGTATCGCGTAAAGACCCGTTCTGCTGCTATTGGCTGTAAGTTCGATGCGGGGTTGGGGGCAAACCACACACAGGTCAACGTCAAATTAACGCCACTGGGTGGAGGCACACTAGCCCAAAAAGTAAAACAAGAGCTGTAAGCTCATATGGCACTTGCATGGGTTAAGATGTATTGTTTGATCAAACATACTTTTCGACTTTGCGGTTAAGATGCACGCTTTAAGGGAGCTAGAGAAAAAGTATTTTATTTTTGAACTTGGCTGTTACGATGCGCACTTTAAAGGCGCTAGAAATTCATGTGTAAGCAAAACCCTTGAGGCAAAAACGATAACAGGCCCTTAGGGATCATTGATGTCAAAAGTATTTTTTCACTTTTCAATAAAAATGCGCACTTTAAGGGTGCTAAAAATAAATTTTTCAGCAGAACCCTTGTTTCACAAATCCGTTTGATAAAAAGTCCTTTTCGACCTTGCGGTTAAGATGCTTCATATGTAAAGATGTTTCATGTGTTAAGATGCGCACTAGAACTTCATTTGTAAGCAAATCCTTGAGGCAAAAATGATAATGGGCTCATGGAGATCATGAAAATGTATATTTTGCTTAAAAGTATTTTTCTTACTTTGCGGTCAAGATTGGTACTTTAAGGAATAGTCGCATTTGAAAAGTGGCGATTTCTAAACCAATCTTGTCAAATCTATAATAATCGAGCCAAGTTTCATCGTCCTAGCACATCTGGAAGTGCCTTAACTCGCGATCACCGGAATTCCGGACCCCCCCACCCCCAACCCCCCCTTACAGTCGCCGGAGCCAATCCAGTTCCGTAAATGATTTATCCACAGCATATGTTTGTTATTCCCACAAAGTTCCATCCCGATCTCTCCATTCTAAGCCGGTCATGTATTCCCCCCCCCCCCCCCAATTGTGGTCGGATCCGGTCCGGACACAAGAAAGATTACCAGAGACATGTACTCTGTTTAATTATCAAATTTCACTCGAATCCGATCACCCGTTCCAAAGTTACGCATGACTCGATATTCCGGATTCCTCCTCCCTCGACCCCCCCCCCCCAGGACTATCGGATCGAGTAAATTTTTATTTACAAGTCAGTTTGATCGGGTCCCTGATACGCCTCCCAAGTTTCGTCGTGAAAATACCCAAAACCGCCATCACCGGAATGCCGGGAAACTCCCCTCCACCCCCCCCCCTTCCCAGTGTCCGGATCCAGTCCAAATGTATAAACGATTCATCTGGAGCAGGTGCTTGTTCTTCCCAGAAAGTTTCACTCCGATCCCTCCATTCTAACTGTTTCTCGAGATTTTCGGTCTCCCCCCCCCAACTCCCCCATAGCTGTCGAATCCGGTCCGGACTTCAAGTGGGACGTCAGAGGTATGCCATTTATTAAGTTATTAAGTTTCATTCCAATCCGATTACCCGTTCGAAAGTTACACACTACTCCAATTTTCCGATTCCCCAGCCCTCCACTCCCCCCCCCCAGGTGATCGGATTGGGAAACTGATTATTTCCAGGTTAGTCCGGTCAGGTCCCTGATGCTCCAGCCAAATTTCATCGTCCTAGCACATCTGGAAGTACCCCAACTCGAAAAAGTGTGACAAAAACTATTTAATTTTCAGAATTCCCCGGCCCACCACTCCCCCCCCAGATGGTCGGAGTCGGGAAACTGATTATTTCCAGGTTAGTTATATCGGGTCCCTGATAAGCCTGCCAAGTTTCATCGTCCTAGCACATCTGGAAGTACCCTAACTCGAGAAAGTGTGACAAAAAAACTCGGACCGACCGACAGACGGAATTGCGATCGGTATATGGCACTTGAGCCGGAGGCTGCAAGTGCCATAAAAAAAGAGAATATACGTAGGAAAAGAAGTATATTATGTAAACTTTTATGTTATATAAATTGGGTATACACAAAAACTTACCACCAACTGGCTGCTGAACAATTATCTGTTTCCCTCCGGCAACTTGGCCAGCGACAGACCCTTGAATAACAGTGCCTGCAGGGCGAACCATTCTCGGTGTCCCAGGCTGACCTGGTACACCTGGTCGAGGACCGACTGGCCTTGGAGACCCAACTGGAACCTGAAACAAAACGAATACGTAAGTCTGTCAAATGCTGAATTCAATTTTAACTCAAGTTTATTGTTCCCAACAAAACTCTTCACAACGAAAAGTAGCACTGGAATTGACAAACATGAGCGCTAGAATTGTCACGCGGAAATGAAACAACCTATGGGTTAAAACAAATAATACAATAATACATGGTCAAACAAGGGTTAACATAATGGGTGAAATATATGGACTGAACGATTTCAAGCACCACTCGGATAGATGGTTCGGACGGAGCTTCAGTTGTTGTATGTCGGTGAGCTACGCTGCTAGTCTTGTCCTTCGTGCTATCTATTCCAGTGAGTCAATACGGCATTCAGTCTCCTATGCCCCAGAGCCCCGGGGGAGGGGCGGGGACCGGAGTGGAGGATTTGGCTCAAATTGGCAAAGGAAGATCTCTATGAAACCTTCGAAGGTTTTCGACATTACTAGGAGAGCACGACATTACAGTCTTTCAATCTGATCATACTGTTCCTTTGTCAGCTCGGAATGGAATAAATCTCTCAGAGGTGGGAAAAATGAAATAGAACTTTTTCTACTAACCATCCCTTGATTGGTCTTCACCATCCGTATGATGTGGCCTCCCCCCGGAGATGCGGAGACCGGAGTACCCCCCGCTCCAGCTTTCTGAACGATGATTTGTTTTCCTTGGACATTCTGGATCATCTGAGGTGTTCCTTGTCGGATAACAGTACCAGGGGCTGCAGCAATGCGTATGGGTGTACCTACAAACGAAAACAATATCAACTGACTACCGACACTTACTGGCCCAAGAAAAAAAAAACATACTCAAGATCGGGATCTCGCGGGAGCATTTGATCCAGTTCTATTTGATGTCATCTGAGGAATCCTCTATGAAATTGGCTAACACGTTCTTTGGCAACGTTGGTCGTCCATGGTTTCAGCCCAACCACCCGTGGCTTGAGACGACCAAGAGTCAGACCACGTACAAGATGGAAATACGTCATTCACACTCGGCTACTCAACAGCGGCACTCGTCCTTCAGACGCAACCACGACAAACGGTTGCAGCTGACGAAGCCCCACTTAAAGTTGTGTTCTTCCGTAAAACATTCTGACCATTCTGTCCAAGCAGAGATGGGCAAATCCGATCATAAAAGGATTCGAGTCCGACCTTAAAACATCGAATAACAATGGGTTAAAGTTTAATAGTCAAAGGTGACAAAAAACCACTGACGCCTAAGCAAATGAGACGGTTATTTGATTAGTCAATGAACCATTTATCTTCTGAAGTTGGTATCGATCCCATTGAAGTTGGAATCAGATGGGCTTTGGGAAAACGGGAACTGGAAGAAATATGCTTCGAAATTCGATCGGATTCGTGATATTGAGTGTTTGGAATCCCGCCTGATAAGTAGAAGATGCAAATCCGGCCAGAGAGACGAATACTGGATTCGGATCCAGATTCAAACTCGCCCCAAGAAATTTCTACATTACAATACTAGTTCCATTACCTTGTGTCTGGAGTCGGACTGTTCCCGGCGTTCCAGCGGGTCTTGGGCCCTGTGTGACCATACGGACTGTCTGACCCCCAGTTGGTGACATCAGACGGACGACAGGAGCAGCCTGCGTTGCTTGCATTGGTTGGCCGCCTGGAGTACCCGGGGTACGGATACGAATAAGCTGGTTCGGGCTGGCGGCAGCTGAATGAACAATTTTATTACGGTCATCCTTTTGTTTATTACTTCTTTTATTTGCTTAGTTTTCACACTTTTTAACCACGGCGCGATCAGTTTTCAAATGTTTTGCGCCCAGCCGCCGCGTCGGAGAGCAGGAAGGCTGGTCATAGTCGACAGGCGCTAACAAGAAAATGCTAATTTCAGATGGAAAGTAATGGTATTTTCGAAAATGTTTTTTCTGATCCATTTCACAGGGAAAAGATTATTTGTAGTAAGAGTTGTGCTTTAAGGTTAGGATCAATTGGTTCACCAGTTTTATTTTCCTGCGCTTTAATGTTATGTTAAAGTACCTTTCCTTGACAGTGTTATTTATTATTAATAACTGTCACCACAAACTCGTTCATGTTAAAAAAAGATAATACATCCAGTTTCTAGTTCTTTGCATGGCATATTTTTTATTTTTTTCACAAAAGCGAATTGTGTAAATCTGGGAAAAGGTGTGAAATGTGAAAAATAGTGCACAGAACTGTGAAAGTAGGTGCACGTACCTCTAACCGGCACAGGTGTAACCATCGGTTGCCGCGAAACAGGCTGCGCCATTCTTGGAGTCTGTGGAGCTTGTGGCGATGGTGCTGGTTTGTATATAGGAGCCACGGGCACCGGCTCTGGGATGGGAGTCGGACTAGGCAGGGGAGCAGCAACAGGAGTTGGAGGAGCCGGGGTAGGTTGGACCTCATACTTCTGAACTTGGAGGATGTACCCTTCAGCGTTCGGGACAGCACCCCAGGAAACCTCAAGGGCATTGGTTGAGGCACGAACTAGCTGCACCCGACCTGGTAGGCTGGGTTTCTCCGTCTCAAGGAACCAGAGGTCTTTGCAGCAGACCTAAAAAAAAAATCACGGTCTTCTTTTCAAACAGTACATGCAATCTGAAGACAGTCCATGCATTGCACAAAATGCTTTAGTCCGAGTTCATTAATTCGCGTTCGTATTTTGATGATTTGTATTTTAAACCGTGAATTGTATAAATGAATGAATTTAATTCCAATAAAGCCCAAGGGCCATGGCGGAAAACATAAAAAAAATAACAAAAAACAAAATATCATACACTCCAAAACAAACCAAAAATCAACTTCTATAAAAATAGTTCGCGGTGGGTCATAGCTATCTTCAGGAATCTACCCAGCCTTCGGAGATCACCAAAACACTTACTTCCCATAATCGAAGTCAATTCCCTTTCATCCCAAACCTCACGGCCAAACACTTCCTTTCTTAATCCTTTCAACTCCTCGCAATAACACATCAAATGTACCGCATCCTCACCCTCAACACCACACATCGGACAAAAATAAGGACCAGTACCTTTCCTCTCTCGACCAATATACTTTCTCCGCATCCCCACTGGAAGAGCGTCCGCCCTAAGACTCACCATCCACCTCAGTTCTGCCCCCCCCCCAATCCCAACTTGAAATATAATTCTTCTCCCCATGTCTCTTTGGCCATACCATACAACTTCAGAGAGTGGTGCTCTGATACGCCCCCATGCCACCTCTGAATCTCTTGATCTCTTAGCCTATCTTTCACTAACTTAGCTACCTTACCTAGGGGGTAACCTGGTCCCACTCCATCACACCACAAACCACCATAACCACAATCATCCAATATTTTTTTAACTTGCTGAGGCCAAGAATAACTTTTCTTGCCCCCAAGTATTTCCAAATACGCCGCTTTCAAAACTCTCACTCTTGGCAAACTCGTCACTTTCTCCCAATATCTTATCATTGCTACCAACCTACTATTCCGGAGCAACCCTAAACCTAAATCCCCTGTAATTACTAGGCTATTTGTTCTCACGCTAAAACCCCTAATACCCTCTTAAAATATTGTAACTGTACACTCTCTAGCTTATCCCCCTTATGGAAACCCCAAATCTCGGATCCATAATGCATAGCTGATACTACTTTAGTTGAAAATAACTGCTTTTGCATTTTAATATCCTTAATATCCCCTAAATGGCTTCCAGCAAGCGCATACGCACAACGCTTCCCTTTTCTCTCGCTAGCTTCTATTTGTTTACAAACTTACCATTATACGAAAACCGAACACCTAAATAAACAAAATCATCCGTTATCCCTATTTTCTCTCCATTAAACTTCACACTCTCACTTTCACTCACTCTTCCACCCTTTCTAAACACCATCATTACAGACTTACTCACATTCAAACACAAGTCTTTCATTCGGAGGTATTCGTGGGTCCTATCCAACAAAAACTGCAACTTTTCGGCCGAATCCGCAAATAGCACCAAATAGCACAACAAGGCACATAACTGACAAATATCCAGACTTACCACCGCCGCACCAGAATGTAACAAATACTCATGAAAATCATTAATGTAAAGCGAGAACAATTTAGGAGATAGGCAACACCCTTGTTTAACCCCTACGCTTATAAAAAATGATCTAAAAAATTTACCTGCCACCTTCACTACAAACTTAGTCATTTCATACATCGAAACCAAAATTAGTACAAACGCATTCGGTAAACCAATCTTCAATAACTCCTCCATCAATAGATCTCTCTTAACATTGTCGAATGCTCGCTTCAGATCTAAAAATACGACGTATAATCTACCCCTTTCTTTCCCCGTGTACTTACTAACTAAACATTGCAAAATAAACATTTGGTCAACCGTACTAAAACCCTTCCGAAAACCAGCCTGTACCGAGGACATTAATTCCTTGTGATCCAACCATCTACAAAGTCTAGAATCTAAAAATTTAGCAAATATTTTAGCAAAAGCATTCCCCAAATTGATGCATCTATAGGTTTCATGCAACTGTCTACTACCCTTCTTAAATAATGGTATCGCTATAGATGTTGTCCATTGTATCGGCCACGTAGCATTCACCATCAAACTAGAAAACAACGCAACCATCACGTGCACAACCACCACCTTACCCCATCGCCACATAGGTTACAATTGTAAATATAGCCTATCCCTTGGTTGATCTTTTTGACTGTAATGACATGTCCAGCACTATTTTTTGTTTGTAAAAGATATTTATGGATAAATAAACCGAAATATAATTGTAATTTCAAAAATACAACACAATTCATGGCTTTAGGCCAAATGGCGTGTTAAATGAGTCGAGTTTAAAATCCTACATAGAAACATAAAATTATTTGACCCCCCAAAATAACAAAAAAGAACTGTCAGGCAGGGCAGCGGAGCAAAGGGTCCGCGTGTCTTTTGATTGCTTGTACACCCGTGATTTATTACGCTTTGATAGTAGTATGACAAGATAGTGGATCTGTGCGAAGCAAAAACTGAAGATTGCTTTAACTAAAGTTGGGAACAACTACTCATGGCCTTGATTCAACACTATGGGCCCACAATATGTATTTTTAAAAGTTTGGTACATTCAAAGTTACGTTTAACTGATTATGGGCTCTTGTTACTTGCCTGATTATTCCAAGCTTTCCTGTAACCATCTCGGCCCGACCAGATGTATAGTCTGTTCTGGATGCCAACGGAACAGTGTCCAGCTCTGGCACGCGGGGTATTTTCTTCGGAAACGTCCATTGCCATTCGCTCCCAGGTCATGGTGTCTAAAAAGAAAAATGATTGAGTCAACTATAGAGAAAATTAGTTTAAGCCTAAACCTCAGTTGTTTTGTAGCCTATAGCAGCAGAGCTGCTGCGAGTCCAGCAAATCCGAGTCCAAGACAAGTCCGAGTCCTTGAAAAAAGCGTCTCGAGACGAGTCCAGGGTCCGAGTCCACAGCTCTGGCGGACGGACAGCTCCGTGAAAGACAAGTCCGAGTCCTTAAAAAAGGCGTCTCGAGACGAGTCCAGAGTCCGAGTCCACCAGCTCTGCCCAGCATAGACTCGCATCGGAAAAGTGAGTGCAAGAAGTAGCAGGTAAAAACATAGTTTCGATCGCTCTTTAGCTTTAGAACAATACCTACGCCAAATCCCGGTTCCCCTATGCGAAATGCTGGTTATCCTAACCCGATAAAATACTGACGATTGAAGGGAAGTTCAGAAACAACCAATCAAAATTTCTTTTTATTCGGTTTGGTCAAGGTTAGGTCGCCCAGCTTTTGGAATAGGGTAACCGGCGTTCGGCATATGATATTACAAACTGTTGGTGTACCCAGGTTTGGAACAGCATAACCAAAATTCATGGATTTATGATAGACTTACTGGTATGAACCCTGGGACGCCAATGTTACACCTTAAAGCCCCACACTTACAGAAGATGATTTGCTCACGATGAAATGGTTCAGAAATATCGTTTTTCGAAAAGACCTTTACTTTCTATGTGAAATTAGCGATTTTCTTGTTAGTGCTTGTCGATACTATCCAGCCTTCTCGCTCACCGGCGCAAAAGCTGGGAGCAAATTATTTGAAAACTGGACACGCCGTATGGTGGAAAAACTAAGCAAAACAAAAAAGTCCGAAACAGCTGACGGCCTGCCATGTCTTCCAAAATGAAAAAAAAGAAGAAGAAAAAGTTCGAAGCCACTCATGTCTTTATGTGTAAAAGAGTTGTCGACGGACCTTGAAGCTTTCGGCGAAGTTTGTGTTGCGTGAATGGCAAAACTCGGCTCGGTCGAAAAAGCGCTGAAAAGTCGTAGGTACAAAAGGAAACAATGGCGAAAGGCAGGGATTTCAGAAGCTTATAGTTCCATAAGAGAGCTAGGGATAATATAAAAAGAATAAGCAAGAGGGATCTTTAACATTTAGGCAGTGGCTAAACCTAACAGTGATTAAAATAGCTGGATTCAACTCACCAAGATTTAGAGCAGCCAAGCTATTTGTGCACTTCCACTCCTTCTCATGAGAAGCCACTTGGGAATCTTCTGAAATAAGTGGCACCCAGCCACCAAAAACAAACATCTTTGAGTTAATAACAGTAGAGCTGTGAAGTGACCTAGGTAGAGGTGGGATTCCATAGAGAATGGGTTTGGTCCAGGTCATCGATTCTGTAAATAAAAAAGACACTTGACTTCTGATCAAATTTTCGAACGTAAGGAACGACTTGTGCCGTCAGACCTACTGCGAGGGATACTTGTGTACCTGTTCTTTACGACTGTACGCACCCGATTTCTGTTATACCTGTAAGGTAAGATAAATTTTAATTGACAACTGTGTTGCATAAAAGCGACAAACATGCCAGTGGCATACGAAAATGAAACTTCGTTAATTATGACTGATTTATAAACAAAAATTAATAAAACCCTACCCAAGGTTTTACAGATAAATAACTAACCACACCAGTACGAGAATTTTAGAATAAGGTAATTATCAACTAAAACAAACACAAATACTTTTACTGGGGGGAGGCCGGGAGGGGGGGGGGGGGCTGCACTGCTTAGGCTAGGCTACATTGCTTAAAAGAATCTGGTAACATCTCAGTTTCTCGACACATTACAGCCGACTGACATGCCATTTCTAGCAAGCTTTTTCACGCCGTGGTTTGACTCCAGTCCTAGATTAGAATAGGCTAGAGTAGATTAGAGTATTAGGGTTTTTTTTTATGTGGTTTATCCGAAAAAAAAAAAAAAAACAGATCACCCTTAGAAAACTGAACATCATAATAAAAGGAATGGGAGCAAAAACTGTAGGACTAACTGGAACTGACACTGAAATTCGATTAGCTACCCGTTGCACTTATTGTTTGCTCAGAAAACACACTTGCAGGTAGACTGTTACGGACAGATGTCTAGCATCAAAAAATATCCCAGGGCCAGACCTCGTTTTGTGGGATACAGGATCACTCTAGTTGTAAAGGAAGGTTTAGAGCATGGGGTGTGGCCAAGATATGAACTGTTCCAAGACTTACCTATATCAAGAATGAAGAGATCCCCAAGCCTTGATCCACTCATACCGCCATAGATGATAAGCTGTTTGCTCTTTCCTTCTTCATCGAAGGCCACAGCCGAATGAGATTCTCTTGGGGAGGGGGGCTCCCCGTAAGTTTCTGGAAGCTCCCAGGACTCTCGCCCAGATGGGTTGTTTAGTTCCAAGACGTAAAGATCGTTGAGATACCTATAAGCACAGGCACATTAAGACTATCTTAAAGATATGTGATGATAAGACATCTTTATGCCTAATGGGGCTAATGAAACTGATGCTTTACGTGAAAAGAAATTTCCTATACGCCTTCTTCGCCAACATTCGAATGTGGCCATTTTTAACATTTAACTCAGACGACACATTCGAACAGCCCTAACAACTCTTCTTTTTCTTGTCAAGGTTTTCAAAACTATAAGAAAGTAAGTAAGTAAGCATAAGTAACTACGCAACCATCGAAAAACCTCGTGAGATCCCAACACAGCAAAATTTCTAATAACATGCTTTAAAGTCTTTTAGTTATCTTTTCTCGCACCGATACAACAAAATTGGCATTTCATTTTTTCCTCTAAACAAAGTGACGGCCGAACTTCCAACAGCGTTGGAAGGAGCATTATGACTGATTGATTTGATAATGACTACCCACACTATTATGCAATTAATTTTGTGCTTCTCCGAATGACACATTTTTACACTTTTGGAGGGGGACTAGAGTGATTTCCCGATCCAAGGAAACTGGTTGAAATGCCGCTCGAGGTGCATTTTTTCTTTTCAGTTTCACCTGAGTTGCAAAATATTTTGTGTCATGTAGGCTAATAGTGTGTAATTTTTCTCTCGAGGTGTTTTTACCCCATATAAAACTATCCCACACATTAGTGAATGTAGTTTCACCTCCCCACATGTCTTTCACATAATTCCTCGACAGCACAAAACAAGCCAAGACTTTGTTTTCTCTTCAAAGAAAAGACATTCAACAAACGACGATAAACATTCACTGAAATACTCTATGTCCACAAAATAAAGACTAAATAACGGAATTTCTTTATCACCTTGGGATATTGAGCTTGGGGTCTTCACTGTCATTGGCAAGTCCACCAAAGAGGTAGACCTTGTCCCCAAGGATTGTAAAACTGTGTCCCAGTCTTGCGCATGGAGGGGGGTGCATCTCAGGGGGCCTTGGGCGCAATCTTCTCCATTCCCATCTGCTTGCTTGCAGCTCATAAAGTTCATTGGAGTACTTGCCATATTCAACCATTCCTCCAAAAACAAGGATACGGGTTCCATCGACAACAAAACCATATGCTGCACATCCTGGTGGAATGTCTCCTTTAACAGGAGGCTCAAACCACTGGTTTGATGCTAAAAGAAAAGAAACAACTTTCTGATATGCTTTTTTCCCACAAAGCAGGCATGTCACCATGTCAGCACAGCGAAACCTCTCAGATTAAGGCATGTAGCCTAGGATGGTCAATCCTGAGACAAAAGGTAGTAGGGTTTGCAGAACTAGGAGCCTTCACAGTCACAAAAATAAAGAACAAGAGCTGTAAGCTCATATGGCACTTGCAAGCATATGTAGTAGGTATGGGTATCGGCTAAGATTTGCGCTTGTGCTGAGGCACAGACAATAATATGTTTTATTTGTAACCCGCCATATACACAAGGTTATAGCAGAGTAAAATGAACAACATAAAACAACACAAGATAAATAACAATATATATAGGTACAAATTTAGACATAATTTCTAACTCTGCTTTAAAAATTCCTGAAAAACATTATGGGACTTTCGGATTTATGAAAACGTATGGTTTAGTAAAAAATATGCCATACACTTTGCGGTTACAATGCACACTTTAACTAGGAATCCATTTTGTAAGCAAAAGCACCGGTACACAAATGATCATGGTACACAAATCATCCCTTTGGTCATGAAAGTGTATCATTTGCTCGCAAGACTTTTTTTTTTGCATTTTACAGCTAAGATCTGCACTTTAAGAGGGTTTGAACTGAATTTGTAAGCAAAATACTTGGGGCACAGATGATCACGGGCCCCTGGCAATCTTAAAAATGTATCATTTCTTACATACATTTTTTTTCAACTTTGCGGTAACACTGGGGCTTTAGTTATGTTGGAAAGTCACTTTAAGCAAAACCCTTGAGGCAAAAATGATCATGGGCCCTTGGAAATCATTTAAATGTATCTTTCGGTCAAAAGATTTTCATAAGTTCAAAAGATACGCTTTGCTTACAAACTCATCTGTAAGCATAAAGTTGAGGTAGTCTACAAACGATCATGGACCCTTGGCGATTATGAAAGTGTATTGTCAGATCAGAAAAAGGTCCTCTTGTCACTTATCACATTGCCTTCGCATCCGACCAACAGTTCAAAGGTTCTGCATGACACAAATTCTGGTAATCCAGATTCCATTTAACTCCACACCCCGGAAGATGGCCGGATCCGGGAAACGAAGGTCCCCCTCCTATCCCTCCCCTCAGAGTTATCGGATCCGGTCCGGACAAGAAACGGAACATCCGCGACCCGAGCTCTTTCGAACTGTCCAGTTTCATTTGTGTCCGATTCCCCGTTCGAAAATGACTCTTGCCTCAAGATCCCACATTTCCCTTCCCTCCTCTCCCCCCCCCCCATGGTCGGATCGAGGAAATAACTATTCTCAAGTCAATCTGGTCGGGCCCCTCCCAAGTTTCATCATCCTAGCACATCTGGAAGTACCTTAACCCGTGATAACCGGAATTCCGGGACCCACCCTCCAACTTCCCCCACATTGCCCTGATCCGATCTGGTGACGTCAACGATGTATTTAGGGTCCGTCCTTGTCCTTCCCATGAAGTTCTTCCCGATCCCGACACTCTAAGCGTGTCACGATATTTCCGGTACCCCTCCAACCCCCCAACAGTTGTCGAATCCGGTCCGGACGTAAAACTGGACATTTGAGGCACGTGTTCTTTCCGCTTACGCATTTTCGGTCAGATCCAATCACCCGTTCGAAAGTTACGCATGCCTCAATATTCTGGATTCCCCCTCCCTTCACTCCCCCATGATGGTCGAATCGGAGAAGTGACTATTTCCAAGTCCATTTGGTTGGATCCCTGATAGGCCTACCAAGTTTGATTGTCCTAGCACATCTGGATCTACCCTAACCCGCGATCACCAGAACGCCCGACGGAAAAGTGACCGGTATATGGCACTTGGCAGGAAGGCAAGTGCCATATAAAATGGAAAAGTGTTACAATTAGTGTCGTAAAATCGCCATAAAATAAAAACTCTGTAACTGAAACTGGTAAAATAGTGTATATAAATAATTTTTACAGAATGTTTTTTGCAGTATTACTGAGCCCAATTTCACCGCTACAAACACTATCCAAGAAGGTAGAGAAAGATTGAGAGAGGTGTTAAAACAAGCAACACCTCTGACACACTGTAAAAAGGGAATTCTGAGTGATCAATTTCTCACCTTCATTCAAAATACCAATAACAGATTATTGAGTTATGCCTTAGATAGTCCCTGGGGGATTAGAGTTGGTGCTTGGAAGCTGGAATTCCTACTAGGTTAATGCCATATGAAAACAATGAGATTTCTTCAACTATGACAATGAGAAAATGCATTTTTTCGGATTTTGGGTGTAGTTCGCTGAAGTTTAACAAACTTTCTTCTAGTTATGAAATTACAGTATCTGGGATAGAAGAAAAGGTACAAAACCAGTACCACACAAAAATTTTGGAGAAACTACAGTATACCTTGCTATCTGCACCATCCCCTATGAATGAAATTTATGCAATCACTGTTTCTTTCAGGCTCTAGACTTACCAACTGTGTGAAATTGGGCCTTGATTGAAGGTCTAATAATTCTCTACAACCTAATATTTTCTCATTTTTGTTGAACAAAGTTGTAGCATTGCCAAATACCTTTCTTCTAAACAACTGCTGACCATGGCCAATTTGTTTATGAGCCACCTTCTGTTTCCAATTTCCTTTTGCACCTTATGCAAATTTATTTAAGCTAGCAGGTTAACCCAAATAGCTTGAGTGTGACTATTTGCACCAGCATTTTTCTGATTTGTGCCTTTTTGGCTTTGTTTCGAGCCAAGTAATGCTTCAAAGAAGAAATAGAAGTAAGTGGATGACACTTGATGTTAGTTAAATCGGTCAGGATTGATGTATTTTCATGCTCCGCATACGACCTTGTGATTTAGTCTTTATTTTCACAAGTTTACCAGGGGCGATACAAATGGCAAGGTATCCTACAGAAAGAAAAGAAACTCCACCAAAACTACACTCAATAAAATGTGACATTGATTTACAGTACAGGTACCGTACAGGAGGGATATCCAACCTCAGACAAGATTTCAAATTTCCAGAGAAGTCTTTCCTTCAGAATAATCTATCTGGCTTAAAAAGGAACCAACAAATATGACAAAAATACTAGATTGAAGGTAGTTGAATGGTTTACATATTTGATTAATAATTATTGCTTCAGAATTTCTAGATAAACTTATTTTTCTTTTCAAACAAGATTACTTTATCCTAACCTCACCTTGATTGACTTAAAAATGATGAAAAAGGAAGAGTTAGCAAAGTCAATAGCCAGAAAACAGGATTTCAAAATATCTACAAAAGGAAGAAAAAGGCACAGAATTTGAATATTTTTGGACACATGACTTTGAAAAAAGTCATACTTTGCCTCTTGAATGTCAGGACAGCTTGTACATTTCATTTTAACATTTTCGCAGCAAAAGTCGAGGTAGTGTAAAAACGAGGTTGGATAACCCTCCTGTACGCTTAGGTGAACAGTTACTTTAATGTGAACAATGCAATTTTAGGCTAAATGGTAGAATGAAGATGCAAAATACCTATACAGATGTTTTGATGCCCTTAATTACCTACTTTGGCTAACTGGTAGTTATCTTTAAGCACAGCAGGTGCATGAAAATGGCAAAGTTCGCTGTCAACTAATGTTCACACAATAAGCATACCCTCTATTGTAGTCTGCAGCTACAACGGCTTGATGTCCTGGCTGGACCTGTACTTACGTTCTAATCTAAGTTGTATTGGAATTCAGTGTGGCATCACACCCATTCATTTGATCTATTTAACCTCAGAAAATGAAAAACTGTAGTTTATTATAATTGGTGAATACAGGAGGGGTATCCAACCTCAGACAAGATTTCAAATTTCCAGACAAGTCTTTCCTTCAGAAGAATCCATCTGGCTTAAAAAGGAACCAACAAATATGACGAAAATACTAGATTGAAGCTAATTGAATGGTTTACATATTAGATAAATAAATTGATTCAATATTTCAAGTTAAATTTATTTTTCTTTTCAAACAAGATTACTTCATTCTAACCTTGCCTCAATTTAGGTTAGGTAAAAATGATGAAAAAGGAAGAGTTAGCGAAGTCAATAGCCAGAAAACAGCTTTTCAAAACTGCTACTAAATGGAGAAAAGGCACAGAATTTGAATATTCTTGGTCACATGACTTTGAAAGAAGTCATATCTTGCCTCTTCACTGTCAGGACAGCTTGTACGTTTCGTTTTAACATTTTCACGGCAAAAATAGAGGTAGTGTAAAAACGAAGTCAGATACAGGAGGGGTATCCAACCTCAGACAAGATTTCAAATTCCCAGGGAAGTCTTTCCTTCAGAATAATCCATCTGGCTTAAAAAGGAACCAACAAATATGACAAAAATACTAGACTGAAGCTAGTTGAATGGTTTACAAACTGAGTTAAAAATTATTGCTTCAGTATTTCTAGTTAAATTTATTTTCTTTTCAAACAAGATTACTTTATTCTAACACTACCGCGATTGACTTAAAAATGATGAAAAAGGAAGAGTTAGCAATGTCAATAGCCAAAAAACAGGATTTCAAAATTGCTCCAAATGGAGAAAAAGGCACAGAATTTGAATATTTTTGGAAATATGACTTTGAAAAAAGTCATATTTTGCCTCTTGACTGTCAGGACAGCTTGTACATTTCATTTTAATATTTTCGCGGCAAAAATCGAGGGAGGGTAAAAACGAGGTTGGATACCCCTCCTGTATACAGTAGAGGTATGCTTATGTGAACAGTTACTTTAATGTGAACACTGCAATTTTGGGCTAAATCGTAGACTGAAGATCCAAAATATCTGTACAGGTGTCTTCAGCTGCCCTTCTTACCTACTTTAGCTAACTGGTAGTTAGCTTTAGACACAGCAAGTGCATGGAAATGGCAAAATCCGAAGTCAACAAACGTTCACATAAGCATACCTCTACTGTATATTAGAATATGCAGCCTGTAAACTGAGCCGAGCAGCCAGTGAGGTGCCAGCCGCATTTACATTTAATAAAACAACCTAGGCTAGGGACAACCAAATCCTATGTCACATGACGTCACTATGTACATCACACCTGTTAGGAATTCCGATATGACACGGCACTTCCACCATCAAGTTGAACAAATCTTCAACTCGGGTACGAGCGGCGGTAGTCGGACAGCAAATAAACACGGCACTACACTAACCAGTTGCTGCTAGCGCCCGGCCAAGAGTTAATCTCGGGCACTTGGTTTATGCTACAGGATAGGTACCCAACCTCAGACAAGATTTCAAATTTCCAGAGAAATTGTTTTTTAGTGAAATCTATCTGGCTTCAAAAAGAACCAAAAAAACATGACAAAAATAGTAGAGTGAAGCTAATAGAATGGTTTACATGTTGGGGATATAAATTTTACTTCAATTTTTCTAGTTAAATATAATTTTCTTTTCAAACAGTTTCACCCATTTTTACATGAGGTCAGATTGCTTGCAAAGTGATGAAAAGATAGAGGTAATAAGGCTAATAACCAGAAAATCCCTTTTTAAACCAGGTTCAAAACAAAGAAAAGACAAATAATTGTAATATTTTGGGACATAACTGTTGAAAAAAAATTCAGATTTTGCTTCTTGACTGTAAGGATAGCACTGAACTTTCATCTTAACACTTTCGCGGCAAAATTCGAGGTTGCGTAAAAACGAGGTCAGGAACCCCTCCTGTACCTGATTTTTCTTCCTTGTGAAGTAATTTTTGAGTATTTTGTCTCGTATATTCTTTTGTTCTGCTGAAGCTTTATGTCCGTCAACTGTCGCTGTCTAAAAACTAGTAGCTAAAGTAAAAGCCAAGCAAAACCGAATTGAAGCCGCCCGAGTGACTGCCCGTGATTATCTGAGCACAAAAAGGACCGCCCGTGGAAATAGTTTTGGGCAGACTATGCGAAAATCAGGCGGAAGATTCTTGTTTGTTAACAGTGGTGTCAAGAAACGACAGAATCAGAAAGAAGCATGATTTTCGAACAAATTTTTCAATGCATAAATGAGGTCTGTGAGTTCAGTGGTTTAGTTTTTAAGGTGATTCAAAGCTAAGTGAGGAGTTAACTGCCCAACTACCGCCGCTCGTACCCTGTGTCTATAGGCTAGGCTACTGTACCCGGTGACGGTGCAGGAAGTTCTGCCGAGAATTCCAATCCCAGCAGCTCACCCTGGCCTGATTCTACACAGACACAGTCATAAATTTATTAACTCTCATTAAACTATTATATGTCTTTCCTGTACAGTAAGATTCTGAAGGAAACCCCTATAGGGACCTGGCTAAGGCTAAGCTACACCTACTCTCCTTTACTTACTGGTGTTGTAGACATGAAGCTCATCAACAATCCCTTCATTTCCACCCCCAAACACTACCATCAAGTCTTTAATTGAAACAGCACGGTGTCCATGCCGGGGTTTAGGACATGGACCACTTGCATTTGTTATTTTTCTCCAATTCACAACAATAGGCGCAGCCATGTTTTTTATTCCAATATGGCTTCCAGTTTAATGAATGTGATGGAAAGCGCGCATAATGATGAAAAGCAGATGAAAACAGGGGTAGCGTTTTAAAGAAAGCCGCGTTTTAAAAAGCTACATGCTACATTTTCTTGCCCTTTTTCGCCCGTTCACCGGTTTACCGTGGAGGTTGTTACAAAAAACTCCTTATTGTACCAATTTTAAATCGGTAGGATCTAGTATTTGACAAAGCAAAACGGATAAGTCAGCTACATTTTATTGGAGCTATATTTCGGCTCTTCATGCCATGCCCTTCAGGCTCAAGCTGGAAAATGAACTTGTATATCTGGTTTTTGTTAATTTCTTGCCGTAAACTGCTTGGAGTTAAGCTGGTGCTGTGATTTCATTTTGGACACTGCTGCTGTTTTTAATTTTTATGCTCGATTCGGTCTTCGAAAGGGTGGAGAACCAATTGAGCATTGTTCCGAATCACATCCGATTTTCGTGGGGGGTGGAGAGAGAGGCCCAGAAATCGTGTACATGCGCAGGTATCACCAAGAACAAATAACGAGACAGAACTGCTGTCTCCCTATCTCGGTCATACAAACATGCTGAGTCGAGTAAAATACGACCGACTACCGATGCAAACGAGCGGCTTCGCGCCACATCACGTTTCGTTACCTCTACAAATAGGTAGATCGCAGTTAAGTTGCTAACGAGGAAATCTAGAAGTCAACGCTGATTGGTTCTATGGAGGCGCTCCAGAGCGGATCAGCGCGTGGAGTACGCCTCCTGCTCGTCTCTTTCGATATTTATTCTGCGATAGGCAACGGTGAAGACGGAAGAGAAGTAAACGGGTATCAACATCAGCTCAAAGCTAGAGTAAATACCTCCAGCTCCGCTCAGATTTGTCAGGGTTTTCATAGTCCTGATGCGACTAAAGACAGAAGTTCTTTCTGATTATATGTTCTTGGTATCACTTGGATCGTCCAAAGGTCATGGAACCTAGATATGTTATTTTTATATGTTTATTTTTTATTTTTTTATTCTGTGATACGCATAGGGACCAAAAGAAGAAAGTGAAAAAGTTGGACGGTACAAAAGTCATGGACCCGGATGTGCCATTTGAGGTCTGGACCGGATACGACCAGATACTATGTAGATGGAATTCTGCTCCATTGACTGGTTTATTTGTCACGGTACAAGCTCCTTGTATAAAATTCCACTACGTAATATCTGTCTAATCCTGCGACACTGGGATAAAGCCCACAGAGCGTGAATCTTTTCGCGACCCAACGTGAAAAAAAATAATTTCGAGTTGGAGTTGACATTGCGCGGCGCGAATATTTTCCGCTAGTGAAGAATAAATAAGGGAGAGAATTGAGAAGACTCGACTTAAGCTGGATTCCTTTCTAGCCGGTCTAAAAAACCGGGGCAGTGTTTACAAGTAGAGGAAAACTTGATCAGAATCCGGTGTTGGTGACAAGATTATGTTTACACGCAGAGGGGAAAAAATAATTTTTCAAACCAGAAAATCTGACAAAAACAAATTCACCAGCCAACAAAATAATATTTTGATAGCATTTATGACATTAGTACTGACAAGAACAAATAATCAGTAAGAACTTCTGTCTCTAGTCCGTGCAGCGACTATGAAAACCCCGACAAATCTGAGCGGAGCTGGAAGTATTTACTGTAGCTTTGAGCTGATGTCTGTCTCTTCCGTCTTCACCGTTGCCTATCGCACAAGAAAAATCGAAAGAGGCGAGCAGGAGGCATACTCCGCGCGCTGATCCTCTCTGGAGCGTCTCCACTGTACCAATCAGCGTTGACTTCTAGATTTCCTCTTTAACAACTTACCGGCGATCTAGCTATTTGTAGAGGTAACGAAACGTGATGTGGCGCGAACCCGCTCTTCTGGATCGGGAGTCGGTCGTATTTTACTCGACTCAGCATGTTTGTATGACCGAGATAGGGAGACAGTAATTCTGTCTCGTTATTTATTCTTGGTACTGATGACTGCTGTTCTTAAAAGCTAGCTAGACTTTTTTTTTTTATCAGCGCCGCCGACGCGATTCCTTTCAAGCTGACCGGAATTCCTTTAATTATGAAAGGAATTCCCGTCCGCTAGACGTCGTCACGAACGGAATCCTTTCAAGTCGACAGGAATTCCTTTCTACTCGACGGGATTTCTTGTCCGTGACTAGCCTACAAAAAACTTTTACTTTTGTGGGTTTCAGGGGTTTGGGGGGGTCGAACCCCCTAACCCCCCTGGATACGGCCCTGCTGTGTCTCCATTGTATATTGGTTTGCGAACTTGCCTTCCGGCCAAGTGCCATATACCGATCACTTTTCCGTCGGTCAGTCTGCCGGCTGGCCAGTCCGGTGGTCACGAGTTAGGGTACTTCCGGTCGCCATATTATGTGTTTGGACAATGAAACTTGGCAGGCGTATTAAGGACCCGACCAAACTAACTCGGAAATAGTCACTTCCTCGATCCGACCATCGTGGGGGGAGTTAGAAGGGGCAACCGGAAATCGTGTGACACGCTCGGAGTGTACTTACTTACTTGTACTTGTTTCAGGACACACGCTCTTCAGCTCTCCCTGGCGCTATGATCTGACAGACGGTTGAGTGCCAAGCCGCTCGGTCGAGTGTGTGTGGTGCACATATTTCAAGCCACTGCTTGTCCCATCTTCGGCTGTGTCGTCGGAAACCACCAATCGGCTCCAAGTCCGCCTTGAGTGTGTTAAGCCAGTAGTAGTAGATTCCAAGAATACGCCAAAGGGCCCAATGCCCACGCAGGCTTCTTCCTCGTCAAATGGATTCTAGGTGTTGCTAGCGCCGCTGTTGGCGTCTTAGACCAAAGAGTCTTAGACCGTATCGATCAGGTCGCACGCTCGCAGGATCGCAAATAGGTGCTGGAAAATCTTGATTTCGACTGATTGGTGCGGTTCCTGTTTGGTGATATCTGCACATGTGGGGTTGATCTTCAGCCTTGTCAGTAGGGATTTCAGTCTACCTCGTTCCTGTTTTGCTCGTGCATTCAGCGATTTGCACATGAATAGGATGTGGTCCATTGTCTCGTCGCCGTTTTGGCAAATCCGACATGTTGGGGATGTGGGGGGGTCTTCGTTGGGGTGACTGATCTTATAATGGTATGCCTGGTGGGCTAGTCCATTTGCGTTGGCTCGAACGCGATGGTAAACCCTGGTCTCTAGCTTTCCTGGGAATGGAGATGTTCTGGGGCGAGGTGGCTTGACTGTATGTATGGTGCACATATTTCAAGCCACTGCTTGTCCCATCTTCGGCTGTGTCGTCGGAAACCACCAATCGGCTCCAAGTCCGCCTTGAGTGTGTTAAGCCAGGTCTTAACAAACTTGTCCACTCCGCTTCTTCTTCCAATGTGCGAGGGGTTTGCAGTATAGCGCCTTTTTAGTGAGGGTGTCATCTGACCTCCGACAAACATGGCCAAACCAAGTTAGGTTGGCGTTTTTTTTTATTAGAGCTTCAATGTCATGCTTCTGGTGGCATCGTCTACGAATTTTGAAGTTGCTAATTCTGTCTCAGAGGGAGACACCGAGGATTTGTCTCAGGCAGGAATGGTCGAATACTTTGAGAGCATGAACATCCGCTGCTTTCAGGGGCCATGTCTCGCATCCGTAAAGGAGTACGGAGCGGACGGTTGCTTCAAAGACCTGGATTTTTGTTTTTAGTAGGACATCTTCTTCCTAAGTTGAGCAAAGACTTCCGATGCTCAGAGTGAAGGGATCGGGAGGAAAAATTGGTGGGAAGAAAAAGCACAAGCACTAGATACAATAGCTGCGTTCATTTTCCGGTGACTGCTCACCAGTGCTTCTTATAACTCGTTTTTGCACTCACCGGTGACTACTCCCCGATCTTAAAACCCGTTTTCGGACTAACCAGTGTCTGGTTAGTCCCACCGGTACGGACTAACCAGAACCTGCTCGGGAGCCCGGATGTAGCGAGGAGTTAGCAAGTTTTCATCTACTCACTGGTGAACAAAAAAAAACGCGTTATAAGAAAAGAACCGGACACTGGTGACTAAACACCAGAGCTAGACCGGAGTGCAACGAACGCAACTAATAATAACAGAACCATATCGGATCTGGGAACTGTTGGGTGAAATGGGGGGAGGGGGTCCAAGATTCCGATGATCATGAGTTGACAGGTATATCAGGAAAACTCGGCAGGCATGTCAGGAACCCCACCAGATTGACTGGAGAATAGTTGTTTCCTCGATCCGACCATTGTGGGAGAAATCCAGGCAAGCATAACTTTCGAACCGAATATCGGATCTGAATGAAACTTGACAGCTGGGAAGAACTCGTGACTGTTCCTTTTTATGTCCGGACCGAATCCCGTAACTCTGGGGGGAGGGATAGGAGGGGGACGGGAAATCTCGGGACATGCTTAGAGTGGATGGATTCGGTATGAAACTTGGTGAGAAGAAAAGGAACAATTTCTATATTCATTTTTGGTAGAAAAGGACCGGATAGGCACACTGTGGTGGAGTTGGAGGGGGTTCTTGGAATTCCGGTGATCGACAGTTAAGGCACTTTCAGATGCACTAGAAATTAGGGACCAGATTAGATTGATCTGGAAGCAGTATGTCCTCAATCCCGATCCGCACATCTTGGGGGAAGTGGGGGGAATTTGAATCCGGAATGCTGTGTCATGCACAACTTTCGAACGGGCGGTCTGATCCGAAGGAAACTTGATAATTGACAAGAGGACGTGTTTCTGATCTAACAATACACAAGGCCCAGGGGCACATGATAATTTTTACCTTAAGTATATGTTCACAAATGACTTTTAGCCAACTGCAAAGTAAAAAAAACTTTTGATCAAAAGATGCATTTTCATGATTTTCAAGGGCCTGTTATTGTTTGAAAGATTTCTTCTTGCGGGACAGCAACCTTATTTAGAGCATGAGACCTCAATAATTTATTTATTTCAAACACAGATGGGTTCATAAAATGGGTTATTCTTAAAACATGTTAATATATATAAAAAAGTCAGCATGGTCCAGGCCACGTCCGGACTGGTCCCGATTACCTATTTTGTAAAATCTTAAACACAATAACGAAACTCGGAATAAAAACTGGGAGGACTTTACAGTGTCTTTGTCTTTGAAACGAAACTCGGGGACATCGCGATTGTGAGAGGCTTTTCGCTCGGTACTGGGACGAAGGGTCGATAGCTGGGAATAGGGGTTGCTTTAATAACAGTTTGCTTTCTAAGCAGGACAATGCGGGCGTCTTCTTCTTCTTGCCGTCGGAGCTCCGCCTGTAATAGACATGATTTTATTATATTTTGTGTTTAATAGTTTTGTTCTTTTATTGTACCGGGTTTTGGTCAATCGACCTTGTGTCTCCGGCTTGACCCTATGTATTATAATTTTATAATGAAGTGTAAATTAAAACCTTGAACCTTGAACGGCCCTCGAATTTTTCGTTACAGGTATTGAGAAACTCAGAAACAATACGGGAAGTTAGTGACCCATTCTTTCAAAATGTGTACTGTAGAATTTGATTACCTTATCTAGGTACTGTCCTTTAAAAAGCGAAGTGGAGATCTAAGGTCAAAACAAAACTTCTTTCTCGGTTGGTGTCTTTTCTTGATACTGTCCGTATCAAGAAAAGACACCAAACCCTCTCAACATCCAACACCAAACCCTCTCAAGTGTTCTTCCTTGGCTTAGCACTGTCACTGCCTGAATTTAGTTAACTGGTATTCCATAGCCTTCACTCAATATAGTTTGTAGTCTTTATTAGTCCCATCGTAACCCAGATTGGCCTTGACTAAATTCTGAAACCCTTGTGTTGGCTTCACAAATCTTGCATATTGCTACTGCCCTTTTGCTTGACAGCCCCTTGACTTTGAGTAAGCCTATCCCTCAAGTTTTGGTTCTGGGCCGAGCCCTGCACTGTCGAAAGTTTCATAACAGATAACCCAAGCATGCGCAGTTTCAACAGATTTAGGATGTTAGCTGTTATGATTCTGAAACGTTATGCATTAAAACACCGCCGAAACACCGCCGAAAAAACATCTGCTGATTTTTTTGTGTGTCTTCCTGGGAATGTTTGTTATACTTAACGTTTGCAAAATCATAACAGATAACATCCCAAATGTTATCTGTTGAAACTGCGCATCCTTGTGTTATCTGCTGTAAAATTCTGATAGGGTAGGGCTCGGCCCAAAACTAAAACTTGAGGGACAGGTCAAGGGGTCTGTCAAGTCAAGGGGTTGTCAAGTCAGGGGGCAGTAGCAGTATGCAAGGTTTGTGAAGGTAACGCAGAAGGTTCGACGTTCGAGAAAGGGTTTCAGAATAGTTGACTGCTAAAGATCAGTTGTTAACTATCTAACCGATTCGTGCATTTTCCAATCCACGACTCGACTGCCAAAACCGAAGACTGTCTTCCTTGGTTTTCTTCTTGGTCACCGGTGTAGTGGAATTGGAAGTAAGTAACGGTAAGTACCAGTTTTCTTGCAGCCTCCATTTCTTCATCTTTCTTCTTGAGGTACTTGTCGAAAGCCTCTCTTGCCTTAGCTCTTTGCTCCAAAGTATGGCTAAATGGTTTCAAGTCCGTCAGGGGTTTCCTTGCCGGCTCAGGCCTGAATTGATCTTTGACGAGAACGACGGCCGGACGAGCTTTGAATTCGGCATCTTTTTTTAGCCTTCGCTGTTCTTCTTCCAGCTAAAATACAGGAAACAGTCCGAAGAGACATCAAACATATTAACAGTTGTGGGAGTTACAGGAACCGTCGTACCTATTTGACTGATTAACCCAACGTCCTTAATGCGTCCCATTCACGACATTCCCAGTTTTCTGTGTAATGTCTATCATCAGAGGCGTTACTAGCCAAAATGTTTGGGGGGGGGGGCAAAGCATTTACCGACTGACTGGTAATTTTACCGACTATTTTTGCAGAAAAAACGACTGTTTTCATGAAAAAACTACAGTTTAAAAAAAAATTGACTGATTTTCAGAAAAACCGATTGTCTTGACGAAAAATCGGCTGATCCTCAGAAAATCCGACAACATTGGGGGGGGGGAGTCCCCCTCCCCCCAGTCGTGACGCCCCTGTCTATCATACGTATGTATTAACGGCGCTTGACTGATTCTTCAGTTCTCTCGAACTGGAAGCTTATCGCTGCTGATGAGCTTACTGGCTGGTTTGGTTGTACCTTCACATCCAGAACAGAAAGCGCAATCTTCAAAATCGTACCCACCGAGAAGCCGAAGTGGAACGGTAATTAGTGCCCTGGGTTGTTTTACATCCCTTGAATATCAAACTTTCCAGATTTACTCTTTCGCCCTCATTTCCATCATGAAATGACACTCCCAACTTTGGGAAATGGGCTTTCTAAGAAAACCAAAGGCTGGGGACTTTCCCGCTTTCCCCTGCTATGTAGGGCTAGAAAGTGTGGGAGAATATGACGAAAGAAAGTTTATTCATGGGCTGCTCATGATTCATGTTCAGGTTCAGGTTCACGTTCTTTTTAATAATAAAATAAATAACAAAATGTCCAGAGCTGAGAAGACAAATTCGTAATGCACGGGATGGAAAGACTTCTTTAACTAAATACAACATTTATAATTCACTACATGCCATTCATACTACTGGAAATATGCGTGTTCTCCCGTCAGCACCCGGTCCCCAACATGACCCGTTGACACGTCCAGCGAAACCAACAAAAAAATAAAATAAAAAAAAAGATAACAAGAACCGAGGAAAAGTGATTTCAGTCCAAGGAAAGATCCTGGACCGAGTATTCACAATCCCCCAGGTCCAGTATCAACAAAAAACCAGATAAAATGGGAACAAACTTAACCTCCCAAACTTAACCTCCCTGTGTCCGGTCATCAAGTGGGTTGGCACTGGAATCGAGTTCCCCCAAAAAACGTCATAGATAGAAAGCTAGAAAGTTTATTTTACCATCGTTTAGGGGTAAAGCAATTTCCGCCCAAAATATCCAAACGCCGACATACTCACGGGACCACCGCCAATTGTTACTCTCTCTTTTCATTGGTTCTGTGAGAAGCTTCGTTGTCGTTTGGCAGTGACGGGGAAATGGAAGGTAAAAAAGAGCAGAAGGCCCTTGAGCTTCCCTGTTCACGATTGCCCTATCCTTAAAACTAGCTCCTCTTCACATTGGAAACCCACCCTTAAATGCCTCTTAAATGCCTTAAATGGCTTTGCTCACACTTTAAGGTGTCAAAATTGTTTCTTGATCAGTCCGCCACCTGACGCCTAAGGAAAGGGTGAATCCGCTTCCAACAATCTGTACGGTAGAGGCTTCATCTCAGTAGCTTAGAAAAACAGTCAGGTGGAAATTCTTTCGAATCTAGCGAATGTTTACGGTCTGCTGAAGATGGACCCACTGCTAAAAATTTAGCAGATGCTAGTCCTCTTTGGTAAGAAGTGTTTGTATTTGATCGACTAAAAAGAGGCACGGCCCGACATAGTGTAGGAGGTATGAGTACTAATAAGAGGCACGATAAGCCCTTTCAGGCTTCAACGATGTTCTAGTGTGCCGTCTGTTAGTCTCTGGAGTCAGGGACTCTCACTTACTTGTCTACTTCTACTACTTGCAAATCTCTTTTTGTTACTCGTGCCTCCTTCACCATGCCGGCCATAAACTGGAATCTGAAAACAATTTTACAACCCCGCGCCCTGCCACATCAGAAATGTCGTTTTCCGAAAATACCAATACTTGTCCCATGAAATAAATCAATTTTCTTGTCGACTCTATCCAGTCTTCCCCTTCTCTGAAGCGGAAGTTGGGCGCAACATATTCGAAAAATGTGCGCGCTGTGGTTAAAAAACTGGGAAAACCAAACAAAAGGAAAGGAGTCCAAAACACAATATAGACCCGTACCCTGCAATGTCTTTCAATATGAAAACACGCATTCTGAAGCTTCTCATTCACTCATTTTGTCGACGGTTTCGGCGTTTTGCGCTAAACACTCGTCGCAAACCGAAAAAATGGTGACAAGCGGAGATTTCTGAAGTTAAAAATTCCACGGGGGAACTAGGGATATCAGAAAAAGTAACAGGGTTCCCTTAAAGTTCCTAAGGTAAAACTTTCGTGCTGGCATTACCAACTTCTGGGATGGCGGCAGAAAAAATACTCGTTCATTCTTCGACAATCGCGCCTACCAGAATGCAAGCCTAGTAGCACACCTTTTGTTTGAGTTTCTCTTCTCTATTGTCAGCTTTCAAGTTGAATGGCTTCTGCACTGTAATCTGAACTGTCGCTCGTTCTGGGACTCCCAAGACCTTGTCCAGCCGTGGAAGGGGCTGTGCACGAAACTCACGGCGTTTTGCCTCTTCTTCCTGGGTCTAAAATTGAAAAAAGGTGAGAAACACGCCTACATTTAAGGTATTCGGTTGGGAACTGACAAAACGGATAAACCGCCGTAGGCCTATCTGTACCGTATCTTTTCGATCAGCGGCAAGTCACTAGCGCTGCTTAGAAAAAAAATAAATAAAAAAATAATCAGGACAACGCGTTCTGCATGCTATATATTCCACGCAAATTAGCTGTTAAAAAATAAACCAATCTCTCTCTTTCTCTTCCACCAATGTCAATACACCTGAAGAAACAACATGAAGTTAGCAGTATACCTTCTTGATCATTTGGTCCCGCTTCGGTAGCATTTGTCTGCTCCTTTCGTCGACTACAAATGGTTGGAAAGTCGTGGGCGGGCGATGTGCAGGAATCGACGAAGGAGCTGACCGTCGTGAAACAGTAGTGCCGATAGAGTTGGCTGACCCTAAACGCTCGATACTACCAGAGCGTTTCATTGTCTTTCTGCAGTCGGTTCTTGAGACGACAGATCGTTCTGAGATAAAAGTGTAATATCAGCTTATTCTGCAACTAAGTCACACACAGAATCGTGGCTTAGACTACAAGACCAAAGGTTTCGATGGTCCCAAAGGCGAATATTTGTTGAACTTCTTCATTCAGAATATCGGATCTTGTAGATTTCCAAATTCCGTAGCATCTTATGCATACCTATATAGTCAACCACTTAACCAGATCCATCGGGTAATTTCTTTCTGTCTTTACTTTCGGGTCTAAGCCAGGGTACGTCAGGAAAAATACTAGAAAAAACTCATCGAAGGGTTTTCTGGTCCAACGTGTTCTTTATCTGTATCTACATCACCACATATACACACAATTTATACTGATTAAGCTTGTTATCCAAACCCCTAACCTATTTCAAGCAAAATGTTAATTTGACACTATAACCTATTTCAAGCAGTATGTAATGTTGCCACTACATCGAGCTTGTTTTTCTTCAACTAAATTTCCGGTTCTGGCCGAATTCCGCACTATCTACTTTTCCGGCAAGTAAATCAAAATAAAAAACGAATTCAGCGTATCTGCTTATCCGTATATCGAATTTCTAATCAACTTCAGATGCAACTTTTAGTTTTACAAATTTCCGTGCTGCCCGGGTTCCGTGCGAACTACATACTTGTCCAACTATAAAATAAAGTGAAAAAAAAACAGATTAGAATAGAAATAGCAATTCCGATATTAATTCCCTTTTGGGATCCCATCTATACCTTTGGTCTTGTTTAGTTAGTTTTCTGGCTAGCTGGAAAACGAAACCGCAAGGTCCATCAACAATTTTTTTCTTAACCACCAGCAACATTCTAAACTTCTGGGTAACAAGACCAAAGGCTTCAATGGGATCCCAAAAATTTAATATTTGATCCAGACAATTGGGCCTTGTCTTTACCAGATCTAGTCTTCGCTAGACTAACCATCTGAGAAAACCAAGTTTAGCTATACCTCTATAAGCCATATCTATTTTTACGATACTGACCGAAACTTCCTGCTTTACTTCTGCCAAATTTACGGTTTCGGCCGAATTCCGAGCAGCAAAAAGAGAAAACTCAGAAATGAATTCAGCGTATCTCCATATCTCTTAAAGGACAACTAATAAACTTCAAATAAAACTTTAACTTAAACAAAAATTTCCAGTTTCAACCGGATTCCGGACAGTTATATGTGAGGGTAAAAAATGATTGTCATATACAGATTCAGCGTCTCTTCGTACCTCTAAATCTGTCATCTCATCAACTTCAAATAAAACTTTTGCTTTTAACAAATTTGCCGGTTTCTGCCAGATACCGGGCGAGCTAGTTTTCCCGGGTAGAAAATACTTTTTCACATAAGTGTTCAGCAAAATCGAACATCTAATCAACTTCAAATTAGACTTTTACTTTTAACAAACTTTTCAGTTTTTGTTAGATTCCGGACGAACTACTTGTCACGGCGAGAAAATGGTTTTCATCATCGTGTTCAGCATGTCTTCTTACCTCATAATCGACTATCACATTAGCTGTTTAAAAATGTTTTGTTTGCCCCTTTAACTTGAACCCCCTCCCCCACCCCTAAATGTAGGGCTACAGAGCCCGTCTACGAACTCGACTTTACCCTTGACCCAAAGAATCCTCACACCAAGTTTTACTAAAATATCGCATTCCCTTCGAGAGTTATTGTGCTCACAGACGGACGGACAGACGGAGGGGCGGACAGACGGAAAACTTTTGCGATGTCATAGGTATCCCTCCACTTACGTTTTGGGATCCCAAAACTGGTTAAACCGGTGACTAACACGTTCTGTTTTCGTCGGAATCCGACGAAAACAGAACGTTCGGATATCCTTCCTCCTTTCTATTTTGCTGCAGCGAATTCTGAGTGGCAAACTGAAGTAGACGTCACAGCCGTCACAGGCTCCGTCAGGCTTTAGCTTTCCTAACCTGTCATAATCTTACGGACTAAATCATCAATATGACATTCGCAAACACCTCTAGCCTAGGTTAACTTTCCTTCTGAACTAATTCCTGGCCGGTGATTGAACATTGTTTGTCTATTTTTGTGTCTTTTCTCGGTTTTATTTATTTTCTTTCACTGTTTTAAAATTGGTGAGTTACCAATAAATTACTTACTTATTCTAATTTCAATTCCATAAGCTAAATCACCCTCTACCAATACTGAATGCGCGAAGACAAAAGCGGAATAAATACCAGAACCAATGGGAGAAAGATAACCGTCCGAAGAGATTTACAGTCGTACAAACTAGACTGAGATGAAGACCCAACTGATTTGTCAGTCAGCCAGGTTATCCCGGGATATTTTCGACTCCAGCCTTTTCTGCAACGAATGATTTATCACGCAAGTTGTGAACTACCTCTGCCCAACCAGAACCAGAAGATAGACTACGAATTATGATAAAAGAAAAAAAATGACGCAGTTCAGCATATTATAGTACAATCAACATAACAGCTTGTAAAGGAAACAAGATCTGGAAGCTCATATGGCACTTGCAGTGCTGGGTAAGAGGATGAAAGTAGGAATTCGTCAATTTTTGGGTTTGTTGTGATCATTTGTAAGCAAAACCCTTGAGATAAGAATGATCATGGGAAATCACGAGAATGTATCGTTTGGTAATGCATTTGGCTGTGCGCACTTTAAGGGCGCTATAAATTCATCTATAATCGAAACTCTTGAAGCAAAAATGATGATGAGCTCATCGGGAGCACGAAAATGTACATTTTACTCAAAAGTATTGTTTGTGCTTTAATGAATTCAGTTGTAATCAAAACCCTTAAGGCAGAAATGATCATCGGCTCATAGGGATCACGGAAATGTTTATTTGCTTAAAAGTATTTTTTGTACTTCGCGGTTAGGATTAGTACTTTAAGTGATGGTCGGATCTGGGAACTGACACTTTCTAAGCCAATCTTGACAAGTGTCTAATTTCCAAGCCAAGTTTCATCGTCCTAGCATATCTGGAAGTACCTTGATTCGCGATCACCGGAATTTCGGAACTCCCTCCAACTCCCCCAATAGTTTCCGAACCCGGTCTGGTTCTGTCACTGATGTATCTAGGGCTTGTGCTTGTTCTTCCAACCAAGTCTCATCCCAATCGCTCCACTCTAAGCGTGTCACAAGATTTCTGGTTCTCCCCTCCACCTCCCCCCAACATTTATCGGGTTACATCCGGACTTTAAATATGACATTTGAGACATAAGGTCTTTCCAAATAACAAGTTTCATTAAGATCCGATCACCCGTTCAAAAGATATACATACCATAAGATTCAGGATTCTCCCTCCCTCCACTCCCCCCACGATGGTCGGATCAGGGAACTGACTACTTCTAAGCCAATCATGTCAAGTCTCTAATTTTCAAGCCAAGTTTCATCGTCCTAGCACGTCTGGAAGTACCTTAACTTGTGATCACCGGAATTCCGGACCCCCCCTCTAACTCCCCCACAGTGCCCGAATCCGGCCCGGTTCTGTCACTGATGTGCATAGGGCGTGTGCTCGTTCTTCCCACCAAGTTTCATTCCGATCGCTCCACTCCAACCGTGTCACAAGGTTTGCAGTTCCCCACTCCAAACCCCCGTCTTCATCGGATCCTGTCCGGACTTGAAACGGGACATCCGAGACATGTGGTCTTTCTGCATGTCACGTTTCATTGTGATCCGATCACCCATTCGGAAGTTATACATACCAAGTTATACATACCTCAAGATTCCGGATTCCCCCTCCCTCCACTCCACCGGCACGCGATGGTAGGATCAGGAATTTGAGTATTTCCAGGTTAATCTGGTCGGGCCCCTGATTTGGCTTCCAAGTTTTATTGTCCTATAGCCCACCTGGAATTAACTTAAGTCCGTATCACCGGAATTCCGGAACCCCCCTCCAACTCCCCCCACAGTGCACGAATCCGGTCCGGTTCTGTCAATGATGTACCTAGGGCTTGTACTTGTTCCTCCCACCAAGTTTCATCCCGATCGCTCCACTCTAAGCGTGTCACTTGATTTCCGGTTCCCCCCTCCGACTCCCCCCCCCCCCACATTCACCGGATTCGGTCCGGACTTGAAGTGGGACATCTGAGACACGACGTCTTTCCAAATATCAAGTTTCATTATGATGCGATCACCCGTTCGAAAGTTATGGATGCCACTGAATTCCGGCTCCCCTCCCCCCCCCCCACGATGATCGGATCGGGCAAGTGACTATTTCCGAGTTAGTTTGGTCGGGGCCCGTTTATGCCTGCCAAGTTTCATCGTCCTAGCACATCTGGAAGTACCCTAACTCGCAATCACCGGACTAACCGACCGACCGACAGACCGACGGAAAAGTGATCGGTATATGGCACTTGGCCGGAAGGCAAGTGCCATAAAAAAAGACAACATATCAAAAGCTGAGAAGCCTAGCGAAGTGCAAAATTCGTGTTTTTCACCGTTTTATATGTTATTTTGGCGACACTTGCCTTCCGGCCAAGTGCCATATAAGGATGAAACACGTGAATGTTGGACTTTCCAGATTCGTTCAATATTAGATAGTTGTGGGATAGGGTATATGTGGAATAGTGGGGAGGTTCCGGGGAGAGAGCTAGGATATGTGTCGAAAGAAGTGAGAAGTAGGTTATTTGACCAAGAAATCCAAGTTTGGTCAGCTAGGATAAGAGATAGTAGATCGTTAAGTTTGTATGCAGAGGCTAAAGAGATTTGGGGAGAAGAAATTTATTTTAAAGCGGGTTTAAATAAAGAGGAAATGAAATTAATTATAAATTTAAGGGCAGATAGTCTGCCACTTGGTGAAAGACGTAAATATTTGGGTAGTGTTAGGGAGAAATCTGGTCCTTACTTTTGTCCAATGTGCGGCGAAGGAGATGAGGATCTTATTCATTTTATGTGTGGTTGCGATGGGTTAGAGGATTTGAGGAAGGATATTTTTAAGGGAGAGATTCATGGGAGGGAGTGGCTGTTGAAAGTTATGCGGTGTAGGACTTTTCTTAGTTTAAGAAACCTGGCGAGGTTCCTCAGAGTGGCCAGTCTACACAGGGAAAAGTGTTTGGGTGGTGGTTAGTGTTAAATCGTAGTGGGTCAGTTCTTTTGTATTTATGCGCATTTATTTTTGTTTGTTTGTTATGGCCCTTGGGCTTTTAAGGCAAATAAATATCATATCATATCATATACCGATCACTTTTCCGTCATTCGGTCGGTCAGTCCGGTGTTTGCGAGTTAGGGTACTTCCAGATAAGCTAGGACGATGAAACTTTGCAGGCATATTAGAGACTCGACCAAACTAACTTGGAAATAGTCACTTGGCCGATCCGACCATCGTGGGGGGAGGGAAGGGAGCCGGAATCCGGTATTTAGTGGCATGCATAACTTTTGAACGGGTGATCGGGTCTTAATGAAACTTGATATTTGGCTTGTTCGATCAGAAACAAGTCCTCTTGCGAATCATCAAACTTCCTTCGGGTTCGATGACCACCAGCTCGAAAGTTATGGATGACGCAACATTCCTGATTCCATTTCCCTCCACTCCTCCCATCGGGGATCGGGGAAATAACTAGTTCATGTCAATCTGATCAGGTCGAATCCCTAACTGCACTTATACCCTAGGGCAGTGCGTAATAGATCCATTCATTCAATAACCTGCCGAGTTTCATCGTCCTAGTGCATCTGGAAGTACTTTGACTCACGATCACTGAAATTCCGGGATACCCCTCCAACTCCCCAATAGTGCACCGATTCCTCCACTCTAGCCTGTCCCGAGATTTCTGGTCCCCCTCAAACCCCTCCCCCGGAGTTATCGGATCCGGTCCGAACATGAGATATGACATCTGAGGCACGAGCCCTTTCAGACCGTCAATTTTCATTCAGATCCGATGCCCCGTTTGAAAGTTATGCTTGCCTCAATATTCCTGATTCCCCCCCTCTTCCCCCTCGATGGTCAGATTGGGGAAACGACTTTTCTCAAGTCATTATGGTCGGGTCCTTGATACGCCTGCCAAGTTCATCGTCCTAGGACATCTGGAAGTACTTTAACTCAGGATCACCGGAATTCGGGACACCCCCTCCAGCTCCCCCGCAGTGCCCGGATCCAGTCCGGTTCTGTCGACGATATATCTAGGGGTTGTGCTTGTTCTTCACACCAATCTTGATCGCGATCCCTCCACTCTGAGCTTGTCACAAGATTTCTGGGTGCCCCCCTCGCCAATCCCCCCAAGACACCGGATCCGGTCCGTACTTGAAGCGGGACACCTGAGACACGAGGTCTTTCCAAACATCAGTATCAGTAGGATCTGACCCTCCATTCAAGAGTTATAATGCCTCGAGACTCAGGGTTCCCTTTCCCTCCACCTTCCCGCGATTATCGGACCGGGGAAGTGACTATTTCCACCTTAGTTAAGTCGGTTTGTCGTCCTAGCCCATCTGGATGTACCCTAACTCGCGATCACCGGACGGACCGACCGACGGAAAAGTTATTGGTATGTGGCACTTGGCCGGAAGGCAAGTGCCATAAAAACTCGGCTATGATGATAAGTGAAGGAGACAGCTCTTCCTTTTGGTCGTTATCACCATCTCTGGAACAAGAAACCACAGCGCTTACAAACGTCACTATTCTTACTGGAATACCTGTAGAACAGATATTTATTATCGCTTATGATGCTCCCGACCATCGTAAGTAAACTGTAATGATCGTAACTCTTTCGGAACGAAAACGGTAAAAGGGAAGAGCTAATTTACAGTCACGACGGACGGTGGAACAAAAATAGTGGTTTTGTAAATAACTCGTTCTCCGTTCGCTATCCCGTTCTCCTACAAGCCCGTTTTTGCAAAACATCGTATTGCTATTGTCCGTTTTTATGGAGAAATGAGAACTAGTTGTATCCCATCCTTTATCACATTGTGTTGGATGAGCAACGGAAGAGGAACGTCAGTTCTGAATTTTTTTCCCATCCGGTGTGCTGTAATCATCAAGCATCGGGAGCAGGGGCGTAACTACCATCCATATTATGGTTGGGGGGGGGGGGGTAACCGAAATGTCATGTGAAGCCAGACAAAAATGTCTAAAAGTCTGAGGTGCTGGACACCCCAGTTTCCGGATATCTGGAAGGGGTCATAGAGGCAACGCATTTAAGAGACCCTACATATATATGCAAATGACATTTGAAGGGGACGTCTAGGAATTGTTGAAGGACAGTGACATTAGTTGTCATCCTTATCATGCAAACAAGACATTGTACCATACTAAGAATATAGAATACGACTTATAACAATTATATCGATTAGAAGCATTGTACAAGAAATGCAGCCCGACAGGCGAGTCACATTAACACCATATTTCGTAGGAATAATTAACGACGTAGAAACAGCAGGCCGGGCATGGACGCTGGAGGGAGCGAAGCCACGACAGCAGTTACAAACCACAGTGTTCGCGAAAAATTTCACCTGAGTGCCTCAGGTCAAATTTTTGAGATTTTAGTGTGGCTTATGAGTTTAGTTTTTGAGTTTCTGTGGCTCAAACTCCAAAATCCCAAACCGAAAGCCCTACCTTGCGCTCCCCGAGAACACTACGAAACGCAACGCAGGCGGAAATTTCTGGAATCATTCAGGGTCCTAAATGAAAGCGGGACTTCTATTTATTTTGCCAGCAGAATGGATTGCGAAGAAGAATGCTCTAACAAAATACAGAACTGACATAGCAAGCTTTTGTCTGGAGCTTATTTTGTACAAAAACGTGTCGACAAAACTGTTGGTACACTTTTGCCGCTCGTGTGAAAAGTCTTAGGTTCTGTCGGCGGTTCGCGCACGACAAAGCTTATTCGGTTAAAATTGTGCCAAGGGATTTCTATAGAAGTATTCCTATCAGTTTGATAAGAAAGTCGAACTGAAATTTTATGGATATTGCGACACTAAATCTATTTAAATGCCTACAAGTTCGAAACAGAAACCCCCCTCGAAGAAAGGAAAATCTAAAGCTGGGCACTCACCCAGAAAAGCTAAATGGGGGCTGGCAGTGCGGCCAGAAAAGTTAGTAAGGTTAGTTTAGGGTTACCAAGAAACTGAGTTGACATTCAGCTTGGATATCGGCTGCTCTGGTTTCTCAAGCGTTTGAGACCTGAAGAAACTGCATCTCAGTCGCATGTTTCGACCTTGCCAGATTGACGTAAGGAGGCGGCTGGCTATTTCTAGTCGTTCCAAATTTTTGTGTGCATTTTTTAATTGTATTTATTTGAGCTTCCAAGATCGACAAACGACAGTTGTCAAATCGTGAATTTCACCCCGCAGGGCACAGTTTAACCAAGTACAGAATCTGTTGTGTGCCAACATCACTCGAATCAAGTAAAAATCAGGCTGATTTTGCTTGTGGCGTATATTTCAAGAATTTGTTAGTTTCAGTCAAAGATTCTTCAGAAGAAGTCTACTCTCTTTCAAGTTTTTCTCTCGATTCAAGTAAAAATCAAGCTGATTTTCCTTGTGGCGTACACTTTCAAGAATTTGTCAGTTTCATGCAAAGATTCTTTGTAAAAATCTGTAAAAAAAAATTGATGAAAATGACTTTCTCCAGTGTGACATTCAAAAACAAATTGGCTTCGTGAGCAATGAGAGAAGATGTAATGACAGGCCTGATTATTTAACACGTTTTTTTTTTCTGTACTGTAACTTCAGAACAAGTCTGCTCCGTTTCAAGTTTTTTTCTTCTGGATAATCAGTACTTCTTTTGTGGACATGGTCGAACTGAAGCACACTACGGTACCAACTTCCAGGTATATGTCTCACATTTTTTAGATTCGTTGTGGACTATGGCAGACGGGCAGATCCGCGCTAAAAGGCCGTGCTTTCATTTGGTCCTAAAAGACGTTCTGACCATACAGGATTCCACGAAATTTACCTGCGGCGCCTTTCGTATAATAGGCTCTATTTACTAGAAAGGTTGACCCATTTCGTTCGGGTTTTCGGCTTGGAATTTCGGGCTTGGGTAATATTAAAAGTAAATTTTGTTGGGGGGGGAGCCGTGTTTTGCCCGCAAAAAAAGTCATCGCCTACTTAAAAAATTTCGCATGCGATGCTCATTTTGATTCTGTCTGAAAATCAGTCATTAGAAACTGCTGCGGGACGGGCAGTTACGAATGACGTTCACCTTAAGTTTTTTTTTTTTAATTCGTACAGTTTTCCGCATGTGGCGTTGAGTTTCTTGGTGATGCTTTTAACTGGTATGACTCTTGAGCCTTCCCGGACGTTTGCCAGTCGTATATTTTCGGGCAGCCACCTCCCACTCCCAAGCTTTTGGAACCGCCCCTGAGCCCGGACTGGATATACGATACGACTTTAACACTTGCAGTTATCATGAGTTTTATAAATAAATATGCGACTAAAAGCTGAAACCTGAAATGGGCGGCAGGGCGCCTTGGCTAGCGACGCCCCTTCAAACAAGTGCCGATTATTTTGGGAAAAATTGTGCCGACGTATTTCCTTCTCAGACCATGTAGGGAAGTCCCCCTACCCCCTCTTCCCCTTAGTTACGCCCCTAAACTCGTAAGCAGGTCCTTTTGCAAAATTGCAGAATTGGATAAAATCATGCTATTTTGACAAGAGTAATGAAGAAGAAAAAGTTGTCATGGAACGGACAATTTTATTTTCGTTGACTCAGGAAAGAAGATTGGAGTTTGGAAAACCAACTTTCTACACAGCGATCACAACTGATGTGACGGTATAGCACAATCTTTCTACCTGTTTATTGTTAACTCTATGCTCTAGACACTTGTGTCTGCCTGAGTGACGGCGGGAGTTTTAAAACGGTCGAAGGACATGGGTGTTTTAATAGCTTTCTTTAGTCTGCTTGCGATTGTAAAGCCTGAGTTGAACAATATTAGTGAACAGTTTCCTTTTGATTTTCCAAAAGGTAGTGGACGTTGGGTAGTGCCAACTGTTGGGTTACCATGGCCAATGCCTCAGCAGATGAAGATCTCAGAAGAGTTTTTAGTCCTGAGACCTAACTTGTTCCAGTTCAAAGTAAGAACTGACTCCCTGCAGAAGAGATTCTGCTAACATTCTTGACTATGAATACTCTTATTATGAGAAGTGCCAAAATACCCTAAATATTTAGCCTACCCAGAGGCCAGAGCCTACCCTCAGGGGCTCAGCCTCAGGCCTTAAACAGTCTCTCTCTGAAAGCTGTCTGAAATATGCCATCTTCTTGCAGTTCAGTTCTGGCTGGATTGCCTCCTTGATTGCCTGTCAAAAAGAAATTCACAAAAATCAGATACAGAAGGTAGTCGTTTTTCCACAATTTCGTTCTTGGGCTTGAGCCTGAAAAGGACCCTTGCCAAAAAGGATCAAAATATATAGCGTTAATGAAATTCAGCTGACTTATTCATTAGCACTGTCAGTTATTGCCTCCTCTCCCTGACCACCAGGACGTGCTACCAGCAGAGGCGTTACTAGCCATAATGTTTGGGGGGAAGGACGAGGTATTTACAGACTGGCTGGTCATTTTTACCGACTGGTTTTGCAGATAAAAACGACTGTGTTGACGAAAAATCGGCTAATTTTAAGAAAAATCGACAGTTTTTACGAAAAACCGACTGTTTTTAAGAAAAATCGACTATTTCCAAGAAAAAAATCGACTGTTTTTAAGAAAAATAGCGGCGCTTCGCGCCGACTCTGCTATTTTTTACCGACTGGCCAACAACATTGGGGGGGGGCATCCCCTCCTCCCCCCCCTAGTAGTGACGGCCCTGGCTACCAGATCTAGCACCTTAGCAATAGCAATCTACAGCAACACGTCTTGGGACTAAATGCAATGAGAAGCTCTTCCTCACCAACTGCCCAGTTATGTCATCCCAGTTCTATCCCAAGTTTCAAGTCAACCTACTTCATCAAGAATTACATTGAAAAAGAAAGAATCTATATAATTCAAATCTTTAAAATCTATACAGCCTACTTTTATATAATTTTTATGTTTTAAAGTTCCAGTGTTATTCTCTCAAATATCTGGTAGACTATGGTAAATCTAGTTCTATTCCCATAACCTATTTTGCATATCAAGCACTCATATTTTGGGTTTGTGATACTCCATGCACAGTTTTTTCAGGAGGTGATGTTACAGATAGAACTAAAGCTATTTACACCACTTCTCAAATTTTTCTGAGAGTCTCGTGGTGACTATTGCCAGTTTTCAAGATGACGAATTTAAGAACAAATTCAAAACTGCAAAAGTTGGAAGAAGTAATGATGACAATGAATTGCCCGGCAATTATTGTGATTTTGAAATACTTAGTGCAGCCAAGAACATTAAAATTTGGAAAGCACATTGTAAGAGTGGGTTCTAACCAATAATGAACAGTGCAATAAGCCTGATCATTACAAAGCTAATCAACCTTAAGGTAGGCTTTTTATGTGTGATAAAGCAACATGCTTTTGTATCTTATTTTCATTACAGGTTACAGGCACCAAATGTGACATCATTGATGCTGCTTTGAAGCGGTACTATGATAGAATATTTCACCAGCCTAGAGCAATGAAGTGTAATCACTGCAAGCATGGTAAGAAGTGGAAAACGCAGAAAAAGTTTGTTGGATACTTGGACAAGCTCGATGTAACCATGAGTAAGACTTGCAAAAAGTGGCCGGAATTGGAAATGGATGAGCACTGTGAGTATAGTCTTGCTGTATTTTATCATTTTTTAACCATCGCTGCTGCTTATCTAAACTAATTCTTGGATTTGTTATTAATGGGTGGTGGTGGTGTTTGGATTTGTGAGCAGAAAAGTTATGGAACCCTTAATTTTTTGTCTAAATCTGTTATGATAAAATATAAGAGATTAGAGACGTTTCCCATCACTTGTTCATGTAGCCTACATTCCAATACGTCTTCTATTCTCTAACTCTGTGGTAATATGGCTTTGAACTATACACATCATTCAGCTAGAAAATCATTTAAGATAACAAAATAAATCCTATGTATCCTACCGTTCTAATGTCTTGTGATAGTATTGATTCATTTTTGACACAAATAGCCTACAGAAAAAAGGCCTACAGGCTAATTTTTTTTGTGAAATAAAAAATGTACGACCAAGGCAGTGTACTCGAATTTCAATTTCAATTCACTTTAATTTCAAAATACTTTCCACGGACATGCCGAATAGCAGTATTATCGTCAATGCCCTATACGATAAATCACAATCGTCAATTTGACCATATAACTCTGTATGTTCATACAAATCCTTAGTTTCGCTGTGGCTCCCACGCCGAACGACGTGATGCCCGTTAAAGCACTTTTAGTTTCGCTTTGCTTTCGGGCGAAATTTCTCATTGACAAGTTTTGAAATGCGCCTCTGACCCCTATCAGTTGAGAATTTTCTTTTCAGTGCTCACGGTACTCCGCTGTAGCCTACGGTTGCTCTCCAAGGGTCCTCTTTAGGTCAAGCTGGAAAAGGTCGCAGATTTTTTTTTCCACCTTGAGCCTGAAGATGACCATTGCGAAGAAGATCCGAAATATCGCTAGCATAAAACCCAGCCGACCTATACGTTTAGCGCCATCATGTATGAAAGTGAGAATTCTGTTTCATGGAACAGAACTTACTGAGGTTCATGGTCTTAAAGAAAATTAAACTTGAGTTCCGTAGGTTGAAACTGTGCATGGCTTCTGGTAAGAAAATGCTTGAGCACCCTATCCATAGGTATATACTTCCGCTGCCATTTGAGACTGCTCGCGAACGACCTGCAAGAGCGGCCTCAGTGGCGATTTCGAAACTCCAACAGCTAAAATGTGACCATGTACGATATGAAAAGACGTTTGCACATTCTTTCGTGAAAATTTCTAATCTTTATTAGCGTCCACGTTTGTACATATTGACGATGTCGACAAATTTGGCTTTTACATGATAGTTCGAAAAGAATAAAAGCGATATCTATCATATCTATTTATCTCTCCTTAAAGCACAACTCTTACTAGAAATAATATTTTCCCTATGAAATGGATCAGAAAAAAACATTTTCAAAAATTCTATTACTTTCCATCTGAAATTAGCGATTTTCTTGTTAGCGCCTGTCGACTATGTCCAGCCTTCCTGCTCTCCGACGCGGCGGCTGGGCGCAAAACATTTGAAAACTGATCGCGCCGTGGTTCAAAAGTGTGAAAACTAAGCAAATAATAGAAGTAATAAACAATAGCTTCTCAGATCCTTATGTGTGAAAGAGTTGTCAGCAGACGTTGATGATCCCGGCAAACGTTTCGTTGTGTGACGGGCAAAACTCGGCAAGGCCAAAAAAGCGCTAAAATTTCGCAGGCACAGAAGGAAACAGTGGAGAAAGGTGGGGATTTTAGAAGCTTATAATTCTGTATGGGAGCTACATATATTATAACAAGAGCTGCAAGCTCATATGGCACTTGCAAGCTTTTTAGCTTGTATTCAAGTTATCGTAGTAGGATGTGAATGGACAGTAGCTTTGTAAGTGTGATGGGTTGTTTGGTACTACAGTTACGTTCAAAAGAAATGGTCACTTAGTTATATTTGCTGTTGTATAATATATTTGAACAGTTTGTTTTAAATATTTTGACATCTTATGGAAAAATCAGCGAAATTTTCAAGCACTTCCTTTTCGACAGTGACGCTCGGGAGGTTCCGATCGCTCCATTCTAACCGCGTCACATGATTTTTGGTTCCTCCCTCCGACCCCCCCCGCCACTTTCATCGGATCGAGTCTCGACTTGAAATGGTATATCTGAGACATGAGGTCTTTCCAAATACCAAGTTTTATTAAGATTCAATCACTCGTTCGAAAATTATGAATGTCAATAAAATTCCGGATTCAGGCTCCCCTCCCTCCCCCCACTATGGTCGGATCGGGCAAGTGATTATTTCCAAGTTAATTTGGCCGAGTCCATTATACACCTGCCAAGTTTCATCGTCCTAGAACATCTGGAAGTAACTTAACTCCGTAACACCGGAATTCCGGAACCCCACTCCAACTCCCCCCGTAGTGCACGAGTCCAGTCCGGTTCTGTCAACGATGAACCTAGGGATTCTTTTTGTTCCTCCCACCAAGTTTCATCCCGATCGCTCCACTGTAAGCGTGTCACATGATTTCCGGTTCCCCCCTCGACCCCCCCTATATTCATCGGATTCGGTCCGGACTCGAATCGGGACATCTGAGACATGAGGTCTTTCCAAACATCAAGTTTCATTAAGATCCGATCACCCGTTCGAAAATTATGCACGTCACTAAATTCCGGATTCCGGCTCCCCTCCCTCCCCCCCACGATGGTCGGATCGGGCAAGTGATTATTTCCAAGTTATAGAAAATCATCTGTAATCAAAACTCTTGAAGCAAAAAAGATGATCATCAGGAGCACGAAAATGTATATTTTGCTCAAAAGTATTGTTTGTACTTTAAGAAATTTGATTGTAAGCAAAACCCATGTGGCAAAAATGATCATGGGCTCATACGGATCACGAAAATGTATATTTTGCTTAAAAGTATTTTTTTGCACTTTGCGGTTAGCATTAGTACTTTAAGGAATGGTCGGATCCGGGAACTAACTATTTCTAAGCCAATCATGTCAAGTCTTTAATTTTCAAGCCAAGTTTCATCGTCCTAGCATGTCTGGAAGTACCTTAACGTGCGATCACCGGAATTCCGGACCCCCCCCCCCCTCTAACTCCCCCACAATGCCCGAATCCGGTCCGGTTCTGTCACTGATCTACATAGGGCTTGTGCTTGTTCTTCCCACCAAGTTTCATTCCGATCGCTCCACTCCAAGCATGTCACAAAGTTTCCGGATCCCTCTCCAATCCCCCCCCCCAGCTTCATCGGATCCGGTCCGTACTTGAAATGGGACATCCGAGACATGTTGTCTTTCTACATATCAAGTTTCATTATGATCCGATCACCCGTTCGGAAGTTATACATACCTCAAGATTCCGGATTCCCCTCCCTCCACCCCCCCCCCACGATGGTCGGATCGGGAAGCTGACTATTTCCAGGTTAATCTGGTCGCGTCCCTGATTTACCTGCCGAGTTTCATTGTCCTAGCCCACCTGGAAGTAACTTAACTCCGTATCACCAGAATTCCGGAACCCCACTCCAACTCCCCCCACAGTGCACGAATCCGGTCCGGTTCTGTCAATGTTGTATCTAGGGGTTGTGCTTGTTCTTCCCACCAAGTTTCATCCCGATCGCTCCACTCTAAGCGTTTAACATGATTTCCGGTTCCCCACTCCGACTCCCCCCCCCCCCACATACATCGGATTCGGTCCGGACTTGATATGGGACATCTGAAGCATGACGTCTTTCCAAATATCAAGTTTCATTAAGATCTGATCACCCGTACGAAAGTTATGCATGCCACTAAATTCCGGATTCCGGCTCCCCTCCCTCCCCCCACGATGGTCGGATCGGGAAAGTGACTATTTCCAACTTAATCATTTGGGGTCCCTGATATGCCTGCCAAGTTTCATCATCCTAGCTTATGTGGAAGTGCCCGAACTAGCAAAACCCGGACCGACCGACAGACCGACCGACAGACCGACAGACCGACCGACAGACAGACCGACCGACGGACGGACAGAAATTGCGATCGCTATATGGCACTTGGCCGAAGGGCAAGTGCCATAAAAAAGCAGAATAAGCAAGAGGGGTCCTTTAAAGAGAGCCTCAAAGTATGCTGTTTCAGCTTAAAACTAACTCCTCTCTGTATTTCGTGATACCTACAACCTTTTCCTTCTATAAAACTGGTACACTGGCACAACTGCAGTTGTTCTTCAGGTTGCTACTTGCAAGTGTCTGCCCCTTTTCTCGCCACCTTGATACAGTTGGCGACGCCGAGATTCTTAAGGCAAACATGACATGTTTTGTAACTTTCAGCTGATTTAACCTATACTTGGCGTTTACAAAGAAAGCCGCTAGTTAATACACACAAATTGTTTCCTAGCAAACCACGCATACCCTATGCGTGGTTTACTGGGGTCGGTTTGATCACTTCAGTGTAGTTCTTTGGCGGGATTTTCAAAAACGTTTTCGTCAAGGAATCGCACAACGGGAATTGAAACAAAGAATAAGTGGTCATATCGTTACTAGCACGGCTGCTTCAAATTCCTACCATGTGCATGATGTCAGTGAATAATTAGCACTGTGATAGTCTGAAAGTGTTCATCCTTCCGAATATTTTGAATGTCATCTTTCATTTTCATGCTTGAAATCTTGACTGGTAATGATGGTGTAAGGTAGATTTGTATCAAGCAGAATGTTAAGATCCGAGTATGACTGTTACGTCCAGGTTTGGTATGTCCTTTAACTCCAGTGGTTCTGGGATGTTCTTTGACCTTTTCGTCCCATCTTTTCCGGAACTGCGTAGGAAATCATTTTCTTTCGATCCAGACCAGGACTTGCTTCAGATACTCTGCTCCCTGTCGTGCCTTTGGGCGTCTGTCTCTTCCGCTTCGGCTGAGTTGAATGGGCAATCCCTGCGGACAGTGGTCCCGAAGTTAGATGCCAGTTGGTCCTACTTGGTCCTCAACAAATAATAGTTATTTTCAAGTACCATCAGTCAAAGCTGACTGGGAAACATATCGTGATAAAATGCTTTGTTTTGATTAGACAGTCGGTTTCCCCTGGATCGTGACTGAGATCGTGATCGTGACTGATGATCGTGATCGTGACTGAGTGGATCGTTCATTTGCTTCGTTTTTGTGTGTTCATGGGGCCCAAGTTGGCATTTGGTTCATTAAAAGTGATAACTGTAATAACACTGTAAAAAGTTTATCCGAATAAGGATGCAGTATTTGCTGCTGGGATGAATGTTATCTCCATTGGGATAAGATTAATCCGAATTAGGGATAATCTTATCTCAATAAAGACAAGATTAATCCCAGTAGCAAATACTGCAAGATTTTTTTTTTACAGTGAAAAATAAACTAGAAAAGCTTTGTCATTCCGAGACAGCAACAAAAGATGAAAGTCAAGTTGAAGCTGATGAAAAACTAGGTTCCCGGAGATATCGGTCACCGGTATTTGCCCTCAAGGTTTGGGCTGTTTACCGAATTGGTCAAGTCTAGCCTGTAAACTCCACAAACTTTCTTGTGAAGTTTTCACAAGAAAATGGAGCGATAGGCCATTTTGAGTTGTTGTTCGTTGACTGATATGGTATACAGCGAGAAGCTAGGAGGCTGATTGGAGGCAGTATCCAGTAAGCACCCCCTCGCTGCTCGTTGGATTTACTTATTTCTGAAACATTAACGTCGCTGCTGGGGTGTCGCCAGGTCTGTCTGTTGATTGGGAACTTTTCCTATTGTTCTTGTTCTCTCATTGGAACATCTCCTTTTTCTGTATCCCAGGGGACGAACCCGTCCTAATCGGGATGAATACGGACTCTCTGAGCGGGCTTTCGCTCTGTAGATTATAATGTTTTTTTTGTCCTGTTGGGGGGGGGGGGCTTCTTGTGTTCAAGGCTGCTACCTAATCCATGGCCGGACCAACGGTGCGAATTGAAAGGAAGCTCCTTTCAGTTCGCACTGCCGTCCACGATGTATTTTCCACACGGCTAAAGTAGAGGCATGTTTTTAATTTGTAGTCTTCGCTGGATTCAGCTTCAGTGGAGCGAAAGTGGAGAAATAAACATGTGTTTATTTCTCCACTTTCCAACTTGTTGCACCTTCGAGCAAACTGTTCTGCCTCGGGTCGGTACTTTCTAACTTCAAGGAAGACTTATTACAAGTGTCATATCTGCGTCAAATCAAAACCACAAAGCGGATGTTTCTCAGTATTGTCATACTCTATGCAGAGGCTTTAAAGTTTAACCGAAAAGGGCTAGGATAGGACAATCTAGTTACCCATCACTTAGTCATTTAAATTGGCTTGAAGACCCGCTGAAAATGAGTTACTTCGTTGTTCCGCTATTCAATCGATTTTCAAATAGTGGAATTTCCGTGTGATTTGTGGTGCCTCTATGCGCTTGTTTTTTTTCTGTATGCCTTACGAGAAAGATTTATAATTTTTTTTTGTTCAGGCACTAAGCAATCTTCACCGATCTCACCACTGCCCACTGAAAAGCCGCATTTGTGTTCAGATTAAAATTTCCCGCGTCATAGTAGAATTTAGCTGTGGGAACGGCTGGAGATATTCTGAGCCTCATCACTAGAGCAGATAGTGGGAAATAAAAAAATCTTTGCAGAATCCAAATAATTCACTGTATCCAACTAATGACACACAAATGAGTTGGCTTTTCAGTTAAACTTTAAACTTGGTTCCTTCCTCGAAACATTATTTTATCCAGATTTACTTGGATTAACTTAACAATAGCCCAAGATGATGGAATGCTATGGACTTTTTTTTCGTTTTTTCATCAGAGCCGAGGGGGTCGAGTGAGGCTAAAAACGGGGGAGGGGGATAATCTTTTCAAAAGCACGGTGGAGGTTCAATGTAGCCGCGCTTGTGAGAATATTGGAATATAAACTGTTTCCACAACGACTTAAAATGGAATTTGAGGAGTGGAAAGGGTGGTAGGTGGTAGGGATGCTGGGATCTGGTTAACACACCGATCGACGGTACCCCATTGACATGCCATCAAGAAGGAAGTAAGCATTATTTGTACCACCGTTGTGCCGGCCCATACCACGCAAGTTGTGTCAACAAGTGTTTTTCCTCGTAACGTATGGGGTTGGGGACTTAATTCGTTCTTTCTGACTTGTTAAAGAGTAACTCGCACTATTAACTGTTTATATAATGATATTCTAACATAGTTGAAACCAGGATCTGCTTTTGACAAATTAACGACGGCTTTGGCTGTTTTAAGCCTTTCTCCACCCGTATGGAAATAATTCAAGTCGTAAACGATCGTTTTTTTACAATTGTATTATGGGACATTCCGATCGTAAACGATCGTTTTTTTACGATTGGAAACAGTTGTTTACGATTGGAAACAGTTGTTTACGATTGGAAACAGTCGTTTACGATTGAAAACAGTTGTTTACGATCGTATTTTTACGATTGGAAACGATCGTTTTTTCCCAATTGTATTATGGGACATTCCGATCGTAAACGATCGTTTTTTTACGATTGGAAACAGTTGTTAACGATTGTATTTTTACGATTGGAAACGGTTGTTTCCAATCGTAATTTAAGGGCCAGGAACTGTTGTTTCCATCGAATTTTCACGATCGGGAACGGTTGTTTCCCGACTGGGTGTTTCAACTTACCCTGCACCCCCAGTCCCCCACCCCTAGCCTAGTCCCTGAACTGCAACGACTTATATCCAAGTATTCCAACCCCAACTAACCTTTCATTTTCTGTGACAGCATCGATGGATATTTGCGTATTTTGCGTTGTTGCATATAAAGGCAAATATTTTTGTTTCCCAAATTATCGATTAAACGGCAACACTCTTAAAAAATCACCAGAGGATGGTTTAGCACCATAGAGGGGGCTTCGACTACGAAAGATTCTTTTGAAATATTTTGCGCTTCAAAAAAAAGTGAAAGTAGCAAAAACACGGATGACAGTTCTCAACTTCAAGCATTTCCACGGCTTTTATTTATTTACTATAAATAAACAACTGAAAACGATCGTAAACAGTTGTTTACGATCGGGATTTCAGATTCTCCATTTTTGTTAAACTTTTCGATCGTTTGCACATTCAAAAAAGAATTAACTTCCCTTCTATCGTTGTTGAGATTCAGGTCTTGTTTCAGGTCTTGAAAACCGAACCAAGTTTTCCCGATTGAAAACGACTGTTTCCGATCGGAAACAACTGAAAACGATCGTAAACAGTTGTTTTATGACACTTGAAAAAACAATTATGCAAAACTAAAAACTAATCAACTTTCTTATTGCCGTAGTTAGAAATCAGGTCTGTATTAATCGTCTTGAAAATAAAAACAGTTGTTTCCGATCGAAAACAGTTGAAAACGATCGGAAACAATTGAAAACGATTGTTAAATTACGATCGTAAAAAAACGATCGTAAAATTACGATCGTAAAAAAACGATCGTAAAAAAACAATCGTAAAATTACGATCGTAAACAACCGTTTCCAATCGTTAACAATTGTTTACGATCGAAAACAACTAAAAACGATCGTAAACAGTTATTTAATGACAACTGAAAAAAACGATCGTAAACAGTTGTAAAATTATGATTGAAAACAGTTGTTTCCGATCGTTTACGATTGGGATTTTAGTTTCAGCTTTTTGTTAAACTATTTTGATTATGTAAAACCAAACACTAATCAACTTTCTTATTGCCGTAGTTAGAAATCAGGTCTGTATTTACCGTCTTGAAAATAAAAACAATTGTTTCCGATCGAAAACAGTTGAAAACGATCGGAAACAATTGAAAACGATTGTTAAACTACGATCGTAAAAAAACGATCGTAAAATTACGATCGTAAAAAAACGATCGTAAAAAAACAATCGTAAAATTACGATCGTAAAAAAACAATCGTAAAATTACGATCGTAAACAACCGTTTCCAATCGTTAACAATTGTTTACGATCGAAAACAACTAAAAACGATCGTAAACAGTTATTTAATGACACCTGAAAAAAACGATCGTAAACAGTTGTAAAATTACGATTGAAAACAGTTGTTTCCGATCGTTTACGATTGGGATTTTAGTTTCAGCTTTTTGTTAAACTATTTTGATTATGCAAAACTAAACACTAATCAACTTTCTTATTGCCGTAGTTAGAAATCAGGTCTGTATTTATCGTCTTGAAAATAAAAACAATTGTTTCCGATCGAAAACAGTTGAAAACGATCGGAAACAATTGAAAAAGATCGTTAAATTACGATCGTAAGAAAACGATCGTAAAATTACGATCGTAAACAACCGTTTCCAATCGTTAACAATTGTTTACGATCGTTAACAACTGTAAACAATTGTTAACAATTGTAAACGATCGTTAACAACTGTTTACGACTTAATTATTTCCATACGGGCAGGCCCATTGACTTCTATCCAAAAACAGGGACTCATTTACATAGCCGTTTTTTCAGCCGAACAGGCATCTCGTAAACAGTCGTCGTGAGCATGTTGCGCATCGAAAATAGCGAAACAAGGCAAATGTGAAAGTCAGTGAGGTATGTCAGTGGGATAATAGAGCCTACTATTATATCAAATAAATTCGTTTTTCCCAGTTTAAGAACGAATGGAGTGATAACTCCATCCGTATATGGAGTACTCCTCGAGCCTAATTACTGATGCGACGATTGCGGGTATAGGTTGCATTGTCCGACGGGTCTTTCAACTTTATTCTTTGTCACCTTTCATAAAATCAAATGACGAATAGCCACCAAGTGCGCTTGAGAAACAATAACAGTCACACGTTAGATCTTTATTTGAGGGGGGGGGAGTATCACTTATCCCCCCGATAAGTGATTAGGCTTTCGATTCATACCGAGTCGCGCGTTAGCCCGTGGAAAGGTCGAAAGCCAGAATTGATATACTTGATGAATTTATTCTGCTTTGTATAATATACCTAGCTCCCTTGTGGAATTATTATCTTTTAAAATCCCCACCTTTCTCCGTTGTTTCGTTTTGTGCCTACGAATTCTTGGTGCTTTTTCGGCTGTGCCGAGTTTTGCCCGTCACACAACGCAGAGTTTGCCGGAATCTTCAACGTCCTCTGACAACTCTTTCACATATAAGGTTATGATAATCTCCTGTTTTTACTTCTTTTATTTGCTTGGTTGTCCAACTTTTTTAACACGGCGCGTTCACTTTTCAGACGTTTTGCGCCCAGCTGCCGCGTCGGAGAGCAGGAGTGCTGGATAGAGTCGACAAGCGCTATAAAAAAATCGCTAATTTTAGGTGGAAAGTAATGGTATTTTCGGAAATCTTTTTACTGACCCGTTTCACAGTGAGAAGATCATTTCTAGTAAGAGGTGTGCTTTAACATAACAATGTCGGGTAGAGCACACATAGAGGCAGAGGCATTTTAAACATGGCCAGTTCTAAGAGGCAAACATAAAGGAGATTGAAAATACCGAAACAAACCTGGTTAAACGTTCACCAAGAAGTATTGTGTCGTTGTTTACTTTACACTAGCGCATTTAGCAGCAAAAAAAGAACAAATCTGGAAGGAATTTTAGGAAGGGCGCATGCTTTGAAAGATGCCAGTTATCTATCTTCGTTTGTGCACTCTCTCCGTTATTGTCATGATATGTAAACATATTACATGTTGATATAAAGAGGCTCCCTGCTAAGCCTTCTTAGCGGTTGGAGCTTTTCTTCCTGCCAAAGATTCCCACTTTCCACGTCATTAGAAGAGCATCCTTTTGAATCTATAGACGATTTTTCCTCTACGGATTCCATCCTCTTTCTGCATCGTTAGCTTTTGGAAGGAAGGCAAAATTTGGTTGTTTTTGGAGGATAATTGAGTCTAGATTAGTCTGATTGCGAGAGCTCCCCCGTTGATCAATATGTCGCCTGCTGTCGTCACGGAAGATGGGATTCCGGGCTGCATTAAAGTTTGACTGAAAAGCCAGCTTATTTTTACATCTTAGATTTGAATACTCTGAGTTATTTGACTCTACTAAGAGATTTTTTTTTTTTTTACCTGTTTTTTTACGTATTGACGTTCGGAATATGCACTGCTGGCCCGACAGTAAAAAGTTCATCCCGACGCGGAGAATTTGAATTTCAGTAAAAGCGAGCATTACAGTTGCGTATGAAGCGAAGCTCAGGAAACGTTCATTCCAGATTTATTATTATTATTATGTTTATTGATCCACCAAAATTGATGATAACATAATAAATGATTATATAAATACACAAAAACAAACCAACACTAACGCAAACTCTGATCCATCGGAACGACTAAAAAACAACACATGAAAATAGCGAAGGCAGGACAAAAACTGCAAACAATTACAAAAATTGTAAAGTCACTTCTGAAGAAAGCCCGCTACTAATGCGCGTGATCCAACAAATATTTTTTTTCTGCAGTCGTTCAAGCAAAGAGATAAACGCTCATAGACGTACCAAAAATCCGAACGACAATTTAGTTTGATGAAAATCGATTGTTTAAATACCGGAGCAAAGCAGTAATGCATTTTCATTGGGTCTTCAAGCCAGTTTAAGTGAGTAGATGAAGGGTAACTACACTGTCGTATCTCATCCGGTTAAACTTTAATGGATGGCTCGCACTATTTACTGTTTATGTTCCGGTATTTAGTTGAATACTTCAAAACTAGGCTCTGCTTTTTAAGCCTTTATCCCGGCCCATCGACTTCTAGCAAAAACTGGGACGAATTTACATATTTTCTTGTGAATAAACGGAAGTTCTGTAAAGCAGACCGGAAAATGACTTGTATTTCAGAATCATGCGCGACATTAGGTGCTAGACTATTTTAGAGACGAATGAAGATTTGAAACCCTTTTCTTTTAACCTAAAAGGCTACATGGCGAAAACGCTTAAGTCTCAAGATTTGTGAGAAAGGGTAAAGATCATGTTCAAATTGGTAACCAGCACTGCAGGGTGATGTAGGACTGGAGACCCGACAGTTAAATATATCTCCAAGAATCGATGGCAGATACAAACTAAGAAAAGAGACCATCCTGGCGAAGAAGGCTTTGCTCGCAACCCCACTGCCGGCTGAAACTCGAGGGAGACAAAAGTAAAACTGTGGCGGAGAACTCTCAAAGAAGACCTCTAGCCCATCCGACGTTTCCGCCGTCATGGACGGAAATGGGATCCCTCCTGGCTTTGACTCGAGACCCTTCACAAAAGACTGAGATTCATTGCATGACTTGGTCGGTCAGCTGCTTACGCAAGGGGCAAGCTGCACAGCTTGCGTCCTGACACGTACAAGGAGGAAAGTAAAGATCATGCTATAATTTGATATGGGTTGCGAAATCTGTACTGTAACTGTCTGCTCTGGTATGTGTTCCGGAAGTCAAGAGACGTACTAACTGAGAATCGAACCCACTCTGCCATGTCGCGCAAGGCAGCGCGTTGTCTCTCACTATTTGTTCACGTTTCTGAATTCTGTTGAATACTTTAAACCAGGATCTGCTTCTAACAAATTACCACGGCTTCGGCTGTTTTAAGCCTTTCTCCAGGCCCGTTGATTTCTATCGAAAACAGGAATAATTTTACATAACCGATTTTCCTGACGAGCGAGAGTCTCGTAGACAATCATCGGGCATGTTACCAAGAACAAATAATCAGATAGAATTTCTGTCTTTAGTCGCATGCAGCGACTATGAAAACCCTGACAAATCTGAGCGGACTTTACTCTAGCTTTGAGCTGATGTTGATACCCGTGTACTCCTCTTCCGTCTTCACCGTTGCCTATCGCACAAGAAATATCGAAAGAGGCTAGCAGGAGACGTACTCCGCGCGCTGACCCGCTCTGGAGCGCGTCCATAGAACCAATCAGCGTTGACTTCTAGATTTCCTCTATAGCGACTCAACGGTGATCTAGCTGTTTGTAGCTTAGAGGTAACGAAACGTGATGTGGCGCTAAGCTAGTAATCTCCGCTCGTATGCATCGGGAGTCGTCGTATTTTACTCGACTCAGCATTTTTGTATGACCTAGATAGGGAGACAGCAGTTCTGTCTTGTTATTTAATTGTTCTTGATGTTACGTACCGTTTCAAAAACAGCTAAACAAGGCAAGGGTGAAGATCAGTTAGGTGTCGTTAGAGGGGTTAGAATATACCGTTTTGAATTTGGGTCTCATGATCTAAGAATAGATGGAGCTATTACGAATGTAGGTTACATTGACATTATAGGTACGGTAGGTCTTTTGATAGGTAAGGTACACTTTGGTAAAACAAAAATGGTAATCACTCCAACAGTAGAAAAGCGTCAGACATCGTCGCCAATGGCATAGAAAAATGAGAAAAATAAAAATAAAATTTGTGAAACCAGAACGATCTGAACAACCCCAATTTCAGTTGCCTTATTAGTTGCAGCGTTCGGAATGCCGACCTGCCAACATCCATCAAGTACCTCTTTTCAGCGGACTTTTCTTTCCGGTCCATATTCTCAGCGTTCGCATCTTGACCTTTTTTCGTCCATTTCATCCGCCTTATCACGTCCCTAATCAAACATACGGTGGCGATAAAACGGCTATCCATCCTTTGATAACCGCCTTCAAATGGCCTAGTTTGGCGCCTTCTCACCCAGAAATCTGCCGAACTTCTTGACCTCATAAGCGGAGTGATGGTGCTGAGGGTCTGGATGGGGATTCCCGGAGCTTTCGAACTTGTAGTGCAGGAGGGGCTGAAGGAAATATAGGGATGGTGTCACTTTAGCAATGTCCATTTGTTGGCCTTAAATATGCTTGTTTGCCTTACCGTAGCCTACTCTCAAATAGTAACGGTCTGTTGGTGAGAATGGCAAACCAAAATTTCAGCTACGCTGCAAAGTGCAATAGATGAGCTGTGGGTTAGGAAGGATAATGTATGTTCAGAACTATTTTTTATTTTATTTTTGTTTTACTGCTGTAATTATGGAAAGTAAAAATAAAGATTGGCACGAAACTGGCCGGATATTTGCTAAATTTCCGGATTTCTTCATAGGAGGTAGCAGTCTAGGCATGAGTTCCGGCAAAAAAAAAAAATCAGGACATAACCCTCTCGCCCCAAAACCCCAGCGGTACCCCCCCCCCACAGGAGCGGCCAGCGAGCCACCGTCACGCGTTTACATTTAACTCGCGTGTCTATGGAAAATCCTTAAATCTTCTAATTTCCTATATATTTGGATTCGGGGGGGGGGGGTTAGCCTACTCGGTAGGTTTTCGCCAGTGGGGTTTGGTAGCAGGGGGGGGGGTGGCCTTGGGGTTGCCGAGGGGGTCGCTGTGGGGGTTAGGTTTGGCGGGGGTTATGTCGGGGGGGGGGCAGGGTTTTTCGCCTAGTCCCGACAGTCTTGTATCTCTGCCCAAAAACTTCAGGGCTGCAAGGCTACTGAGATTTGCTGCTGAGAATACTGCTACTGAGATACTTAGATTCGGACATCGAGAATTCAGAAGCGCTGCTGGTTTTCAACGCCATGGATATTCTAGGTGTTTCCTCAAACAGCTATCGCTCTGGTTCTCCTTTATGCTCAGGTAGTGCTCGGGGTGATTTGTACTTCCGTCATAGAAACCTGTCGCAGTCTTCATCGTTAGTTTTCAGCAGACACGTCACACGTAGTTCAGGCGCAGTTCTTGGAACTCGCAGGATGTAGCCGTCTTGGCCGAATGGTTAGAACTCGCAAGGGTCGTTGGTTCGAGTCTCGGTGGTGCCTACCCTTTGGTTTGATGCGAGGGTTCGTGGCGTTTCCTGTAAGACAAGCAAAAGCTCACACAGCTTCAGGTGGGTGCCTGGAAAAATCTGGAGAAAAGCACGGGAAGCTTCGGATGATATGCCGCCCAACCACGCATCGGACTCCCGGCTAAGGGCAGGGAATCAGGAGATCCGCACCTGAACTTCGCGAACCTACTATGGTTTGCATGCGAAAGTTTGCTTGTTTGTTTGCTACGTAGTTCTTGAACCGCTTTGTTTTATTTTGTAGAGTATAATTATATTGTAGGTCTTGTTTTTACACCCCCCTGTGCCTCCAAAGGCAGCCAAGACATCCACGAAGGGAACAGTCTTCCAACTGATGCGTCTCTGCCAGGACATCGTTCCATTCTGGTCTCAGTCCCCTTTGGTCCTTTTCTGTGTCCGATCCGGATAATTTTTTTTTTTAATCCCTCGTAGCAATTTTTCCACACTTTTCAAAGTGGATTTGCCTCCAGCTTCATTCTACGTCTCCTCCTCCCCCAATGACATTAAATCACAACTTACCATAATCTTTCCTTATGAATGTCATCTACACAACTAATTTAAAGTTTAACCGAAAAGGACTGGGATAGGACAATCTAGTTACCCATCACTTATTCACTTAAATTGGCTTGAAGACCCGCTGAAATTGCGTTACTTGGTTGTTCCCCTATTCAGGAATAATCGATTTTCAAATAGTGGAATTTCCGTGTGATTTGTAGTACCTCTAATTTGTTGTATGCCTTAAAAGAAAGATTTATGACTTTTTTTTGTTCAGGCACTAAGCAATCTTCACCAGTATCGCCACTGCCAACTGAAAAGCCTTGTTTGTGTTTAGATAAAATTTCCCGCGTCATAGTAGAATTTTCAATGTGGGACAGCCGCAGATATTCTGAACGTCATAACTAGAGCAGATAGTGGAAAACAATAAAATCCCTTTGCAGAATCCAAATAATTCAGTGTATTCAACCAAATGACACAAAAATAAGTTGGCTTTTCAGTTAAACTTTAAACAAATATTGTTTACTAAATTTTCCAAAATTATGTTCCAGTAAATACCCCATTATTTACTTTAGCCTATCAACTTCCAAATATTAAATAAAATTTCTTCATTACCATTCAGGGCCGTATCCAGGAATTTATTTCGGGGGGGGGGGGGTTTGCTCGCGGAATTTATTTCGGGGGGGGGGGGGTTGTCCACGGGTCGGACCAAAAAGTATAAAAAATACATAGATCAGAGGTTTAAACCTGCAAAAAACTATTACTTTTGTGGGTTTCGGGGGGGGGTTTAACCCCCTAACCCCCCCCCCTGGATACGGCCTTGCCATTAACCTATTCATAAAATGTCATATTATCTAAAACCCAATAAAACCAAAAAATATGACTTATCTACCCTTAGTAATTAAACGAATCTTGGTTTTTGGTCGTCCTTGTCGCATCTTCCTTGCGGTTGTCTGGATTCTTTCATATGGACGGCTTGGTCTCAATATCGCCACCTTTTCAATAACCTTATATGACACAATAGTTCACAATGTCTTCCGTTTGTATGTCGCTTGCTTTTCCCATATTCTCACATGAGGGATTTGTGGCTGGTTCCTTGTAATTTCCAAATTGCCTCGACGGTGTCGCAGGGCTCCTTCTGGGATTTATGTCAGAGCGGAGACTCAGCTATCTCTGTCAGATACATTTCATCTTTTCATCCGTTTCCTATTTTCATTCCAACTGCCTGTTTCCTTCTTTCATATACTTTGCCGAATTTTATCGCCTTTTTCCGAAGTCTTTCGTAAAAGGTGTCATTTGCCGCGGTAACAGAAGTTGGAGGAAATATTGTGGCGTCGTTTTCCCACGAATTGAGATTTGTATTCGGTCGCGGGAAATGTTTGGAAGAAAGGGCGAGCCCCATGTGGTCCCGCGGATGGGTCCCCTGAGATCCTTCCCCACTGAAGCTTTTCCCAATCAGTAGGCTAGGAGTCAGAGATGTTTTTCGTATCTGAAAGCGTAGCAATACCATAGAATGAAGGCTTCGTTGATTTGAAGTTTTCGTAGAAAGAATGGGGTTTGGTTGTCTTGCACTTTCTGGCGGTTCCCGTGGGTCTGTTTGGAATCACTCATTCACTGGAAAAGGCAGGACCCCTGATATAATTTTCTACAGACGGACGGCGCCTAGGCGAATTTAAATTCGCATTGTTCGATACCTACATCCTACTGTTCTGGTGTGTACCACAATCTGCGGAAAAAACAGGGCGTCTATAAAGACGTCCTATTATAATCATTTTTTATGTATCTCATTTGTTCCTGTCACAAAACCTATAGGTCATCTTGTTCAAAACAGGTTAATACAAGTTTATTCAGAAGATATTTTGCGTTCAGCCATCCTAGGATTTCAATCAGAACAAGGTAGAGCAATTTTTTAGTCTTGAAAATTAACTAATCTTTGTTCTTTCTTTTCTATCACTCAAAAAATCGCATGCGTCATGTCGGATGAGTTGAAATTTTTCAACGCATCCGACACTGCGACAAAACGCACAGTACTGCGTCGCTTGTCGCACGATTTGTGTCGTATGTCGCATGACGCAGAATTTTGCGCGACATATGTGTATATATTTAACCAGCGTGAAAATCATCCCTGGTTCACACTGCTGTGATTTTGCGCATAATTCTGGATTTTGCGACCTAGGACACAGACTGTTCGACAAGCAACAAAGAACTGCGCGTTTTGTCTCAGATTTTGTGTCAGATGCGTTGAAATATTTCAACTTGCCCGACAAAACGCATCCGTTTTTCGGGGAAAGAAAAGTACAAGAATCTTAGCTTACTTTCCAAGGCTAAGAATAAATGATTGTAATCCTAGGGTGGGTTACACATTTGGTACCTGCCACCTGATTTATCGTATATTACAGGCCTACCAAATAATGTAAAAGACACTCGCACAAACTTTGACACAGCGACCGCTCTGTTCCATATTAATCAAAACTCACTCTTTTACAATGAGCTTCTAAATATTGAATATTAAGCCGTTCTGTCTGCACGAGACAGTTAATAGTAATCATCACATCGCTTCCAACTTTCGCAGTTCTTAAGCAACACGAAGCTCAACACCCACAAGTAATGAGACACTAACAAGAAGGTTAGTCGCCATGAAAAAAGATGGAATCCGGGGAGGCATCCAGGTTGTTACTAAAATTGGAAACCTAGGAACACATAATTCGAACACAGGAAAACCTGAGTTTCCAACTTGCATCCATTTCGGAATAAATGAAGAGACAAATATTTTTTTTTTTGTATAGTACCCCGCTGTACCCCAAAATTGGGTCGTAAATAATAAATAAATAAAGTGTGTCCAGGATTGCCCAGCGTGGACGAGACAACGACTAGAAGCATTCTACTGTTTGAGTGTTGACCTGCATGTTCTTTTGAAAAATGCCGCTTGCCTGGAGGTACTTTCCAGGTTCCTGCGACTGACATGAAAATTGCCCAGCTTTTAAATCTGAAAGTATTCAAAAATTTTCGGGAAGAGGAAAGGGGAAAGGGGAAAAGGGGAAAACAATTGTCCCCTTAAAGAATTTGATTCATGTGGGCGGAGAAGGTGGGAGACACCATTACCTTTCGTTGGGTCAGATTTTTACAAACACACTGTTACCTTTGTTTTCTTCAAAATCCTCACGGTAGGATACTCAACATTATTCACAGATTACTTGAACACAATTCACTCTTCAAAGCAAGGTGGCCATTGCTCATTAATTGTTTAGTGATCTCCTGTCTGAGGTCAAAAGAGGTAATAACCTTCGAGAAGATCGAGGGGCCAGTAAAAGGATTAATACAACTAAGTATATCAATTATGTGAACGTTTATATATGTCGGAAGGGAAACCATCGGCCAGTTTGACTTTGGTCTCGGAACCTGAATATTATTTTCTTATATTTCGGAATCTTCAAGAAATCGTTATAACGAATTTAGTGTACTTTTCGGCGTTTGTTTATTGTGATCCGGTTTACATCCTTTCTTCTTTGATGTAAGTAGACAGATCAAAACAAAAAAAAAAGAAAAAACAAGAAAACAAAATACTAAAAGAAATAGACAGTGATAGTAATTGTTCTAGCCGTTGCAACTGTTAAAATGCTAACGATGCAGCTCCTTGAAACCTGATTAAGATTTTAACCCGTCCCCGTTCACCGTAACACGTCCACGTTTTCATAGTTGAACCCACCAAGACTTCCCGGTAGCTCATAAGTAGTGCATCACTTATAACCATAACAGCTGGATAAAGAACAAGAGTTTATTCCGGAAACTTCAGCAATTAAATCGTTGGCAGAAAATCCTGCCATAAACGAACATCCTATTTTCTACTCGAAGGAGTTCTTAAACTTGATCGAAATTAGCCCTTGCATCCTCTCACTGATGTACAAGCAAATTAAACTGTGTAGAATCGTTGGAACTTTCCGAGGTTAGGTCTGTGAAATTTTACTGGATTACCGGAAAAATAAGAAGTGGTGCCAGAATTGGTGGTGGAGATTTGGAATAGTAAAATACAAAACTTTTACAAAAAGCCGATAATATCCTTCATTCGTTGTCCCATGGACCTGGTGGATAGGTGATCATCCCCAATTCAAGTTCCCATACGAAGGTTTGCACGGATCGGTCTTGACGAAAATGGATGCCTGGAATCTGGATGTAAATCTGGAAGGTGAAGCCTAACTATAAGCCTATAACCGATACTTCTGGACTATCACGTCTCTGCAACGTTCAGTAAAAACTAGCCCTATGGTTGAATGCTAGATGGTATACTAAGTCTCGGGTATAAGCATCCGCTCTTTGTTTACGAATCATGGCCGCGGATAAATGAGAGGATTGGTATGGGAAAAAACGATTGGGAAACCATAAGCAATCTGTAATAGTGGTTGTTATGAACACAGCTGTATCTTTTCATTGTGTATAATCCTCGCACCAGCCAAAGTCATTCGCAAAAACAGAAAATATTACCCTTCCGTTCGTCAGTCTCTTCTGCTCATTAATTATTCAGAGTGTCAGGTAGCAGAAAATGTGGCGAATTTTGACGCTTAAACGAAACTTTCCGAGGTACGACAATGTAGTTACCCACCATTTCAAGACTCGATCAAAATGGAATCCTTTCTTCTTCCGCCATTCACGTGTAGTCGATTTTCATATTGGGAATTTTCCCTTTCCAAATTGTGGTACCTCCATGTGATCCTTGAATATTCAGCAACTACAGTGGCAAACGTCCCAGAATAGATGTGTATATCCGTAAATAAGGAGACTACTGAAAATGGCAAATAGTCAGTTTGATATTTGCAATGTCTATAGGTTAAAGTTTAACCGAAAAGGGCTGGGATAGGACAATCTAGTTATCCATCACTTATTCACTTAAATTAGCTTGAAGACCCGCTGAAAATGCGTTACTTGGTTGTTCCGCTGTTCACGAATAATCGATTTTCAGATAGTGGAATTTCCTTGTGATTTGTTGTACTGAATTTTTGTTGTATGCTTTACGAGAAAGATTTATGATTTTTTTTGGAGGCACTAACGAATCTTCACCAGTCTCACCACTGCCCATTGAAAAGCTACGTTTGTGTTGAAATTAAAATTTCCCGCGTCATAGTAGAATTTACGTTGTGGGGACGGCCGCAGATATCCTGAACGTCATAACTAGAGCAGATAGTGGAAAATAAAAAATATCCCTTTGCAGAATCCAAATAACTCAGTGTGTTCAATTAGATGACACAAAATTAAATCGGCTTTTCAGTTAAACTTTAAGTATCGTCGAATAATGACAACTTCCCTTCTAGCGCCTATTGTGTAAAAATTGAAAACCCACCAAGGGAGTAAAAATAATTCACTGCAGGCCTATTTAAACAAAATAAGCTGACTTTTCAGTTAAAATTTGAGCATAAATGACATAAAACCTCAAAACAAAGTATCTTAAAATCTACATTGAGCTTGCGCTTGTGGCATGTCGCCGCTTCAGAGTCGCGCTACTAGATAATCACACTGTCGTACCAAGTCCTTGTTTGTACTGGGGATTTGGAGGGTTATCGGGACATGCTAATAATGCTAGCCAACAATATATGCTTCCGATTTGACTCCTTTATCCATTGTTGGTAAGACGCGTCGTCATCGCTGCCAAGAAAGTTGACGTACCCTCGTTTGCACGTCCAAAATAACTCAGGCCAACGTGGAAAGATTCGACAGAAACCCCATTTCCTATATCGCTTATCCCAAGAACTTCTTGGCGCTTGGGGACCCATGAAGGGAAAAATACGACTGAGTGTCTCCAACTTCCGAAACAGTTATGCAGACGGTTTTCGTTCCGTAAATATCTTGTGAGCATAGCAGGAGCACTCGAGAGCAGTAACAGCAAGGACGCGTAACAAGTTCCCCAGATTTCTCTGTTGATTTATTATTTTTAATTTTCCAGTGATAAAGGAACAGTCATACAAAAAATTCTCATTCTCCAAGAGTGAAAAGAAGGACTTGAACAAGAAGAAAATATTTAAAAAGAGATTTGACTAATAAATATTCTGTTCAAACAGTCAAACAGAATATCATCTTCACGGATAATCCTCCTCCTTTAAGCATACTGTACCTAATACTGTTACACCCCCTTCCCCTGAAAAAAATAGACCAGTATAAATAGAAAACAAATTAAATTTTTTTTTTTAAATAGTTTAAAAAATAAACGGTTATCTGTTGAGTTCCTAATTTTTCGGGAATCCTTTACCATTGTAGATAGATGGTAAACATTTCGTGCTTAGAGGTGCAACACAAAGAGGTACACTAGGCTAATCCGAAAGAAAAAATTCATTCGATGAAAACCGATTACATGATAGCAAAGCAATGAAGTAACACATTTTCAACACAACTTCAATCCTATTGAAGTGAATACTGATAACGCCAATGGGTGAAATTCCATGATTATCGTGTACACATGTGCTGAGCGCCCCCTCATACTTTGAGGTCTTCTACAAAGCGACATAGAAAAAAAGCCTGGAAGCGTGGTGATACCTCTGTTCTGACGAAAGTATTTTAAAAGATCCCAACTCCGTTGTTGATTGTATTTTCCATCCGAAATAGGTTAGGTTAGAGGCACGCTTCTGCTGACCTAGCAAATCTTTTACTGCCTGAGTAGATGAATGGCCTAGAAGAACATTAACCAACGGAGATGTTATTTTTTCCTTCGCCAGCATTTGGAATGCGGACGTGGACAGCAGACTCAGCAAAGAACAATACCGATGCAAGAGCTCCAAAAACAGTGTCAGTCTCTGTTATCCGAGCATGCTATGACACGGTATAGCCTAAGTCTTACTTCAGCCCAAGCTGCAGGGCTGATAGGAATTTATAATGGCGCTGAGCGGATACGTCAAAATGTCAAAATATGTTAAAAACTCGAACAAAAAACCGCATCATGCAAAAGCAGTGACAGGGCAAAAACAAAACCAAAGGTTTTGGTGAAATTTTTTCGAAAGTCTCGTTTTCGTTTTCTTGTGAGACCAAAGGTATCGATTGGGTCCGAAAATGGAAAATTTACTGAGCTTTTTTTATCCAGACAATCGGGTCTTCTTCGCCAAACTCCATGAGCATGTTACTATTTATCTCTAATCAACCGCTTGAAAAAAAATACCGTTATGGTATTTTTGACAAATTACGGCAAAACGGTTAATCAGCTGAGAAAACTAAGCTCAGATATGGCTCAGCTTGCATGTCTACCCCGACATCTTAACTCTGACTGGCTTTCGAAGCAGCTTTTACTTTGACCAAGTTCCTTATTTTAGCTGTATTCCTGACGAACTAATTACCGGGCAGGAATATAAAGTTAAAAAACGGATTCAGTATGTCTCTGTTCCCTTATAGTAAAGAAAAAATCCTTTTTGGATCGCACGCTATACGGGCTTTCGTCAAAAGGTTCAGTTCAGTTCAGTTCAGTTTTATTCATAAAAATAATAAGCACCATTAACCCATTATGCCCCACCATAAGGCCTAACATAAGGCCTGGCAATGGGCGGGGCTTATTCTTTATTCATATAATCTTAAGGGAAACGAACCAAACAAGTCTACTAAAAGAATGATAGAAAAAAATAAAGACATAACAAACTGTCAAGAAAATCCGTTAACGGACTATCTTTCGCAGCAAAGCGCCCTTGCCCCCCCCCAAAAAAAAATTAAAAAAAATAAAGGAAGGGAATTATGTTTTTGACAAGAAAAAGGACTTGGCCTGTGACTTGAAACCTGAAAGGGTAGATGCAACCCTTATCTCATCAGGGGACCCTACAATCTAGAACTGAACATTTCCTGAGCTTCGCTTCACTGGCCATTGAGATGCACGCTTTTCTCGAAATTGAAATTCTCCGCGTCGCGGTGAACTTTGTCTTGTCGGACCAGCAGTGCATATTCTTATCGCACTACTAGAGCCCAAGGCGAAAAAATAAAGAAATCCCTGAGCGGGGTAAACAAAATATTCAGTGTATTCAAATCAAATATGTAAACTTACGCTGGCTTTTCTCTTAAATTTCAAAGTAAAGATGGAAAGGTTATAGTGCCACTCCTGTGTCACTAAGAGGAGTATGAGGGAGAAAAATAACGGGGAAGGAAACACGTGACTCTTAGCAAATATTAAAGGAACAGAAAACTTGACTCAAACTTGACTCAGGGAGCTAGTTAACATATCAAGAATGTACCCTGAGTCGATATTGAGAGTAAGAAAAATTCTCGTTACGACCATTGCAGTTTCCGGGCATTTTCCGAGAATTCGACTTTGAGCAAAAGGTTCGCAAAAGCAAAAGGTTTGTGTGCCTTGACTAGGAATCGAACCCCGGCCGCCTTGTCGGGGAGGTCGTTACTCTGTAGTCTACATGTAAAAAGGAGAACTTTTACAGTACATGAGTGCATAATTACAGTGCATAAGGGGCAAGGGCCTGCCAGCTAGCTTTGGGAACACTAAGGAGGGGGTTCGAGACGGTTCGAGATGACAAAGAAGGGGGGTTCTGTCGACAATAAGACCCTGTATATTTATCCAAGCCCCCCGGGCGATTCGATGGCCGAAAGTTGCGTAGTCAAGTTTACTGTTCCTTTAAGTTCTTAATCTATTACTCCCAATCGGCAAAAAAAAAACCCTGGGTGGTCTAAACTTGTTATAGAAGTTTTAAGAGAGTTCTTCCTCTACTGTAGCCTATCTACAGTACTACACTGTAGAAGGAGCTAACACAGTATTATATATTATCGCCCTTCCTGAGGGTGATAGCGGAAAAATTGGCCCGCGGGTAGCATGATAGGCTGATATCGCCCGAGAGCAGCGAGGGTGATATCTGCCTATCATGCTGCCCAAGGGCCAAATTTTCCGCTGTCGCCCGAAGAAAAGCAAGGGCTATAATGATTATAACACTAGTACACTTGTTTTAATTTTCTGGTATTCCCCTGATGTTAAAAGAAAAAGTTCCAACCGTGCGATATCACTTGTTATCGCATGGCTGACTGTGTGATAACAATTGTTAGCGCACGGTTGGAACTTTTTTCTTTTAACATCAGGGGAATAGCAGAAAATTTTGACATTGGGTAGGATAGGACTGGTATCATGGGACTGCACACAGTATGCTACTGGTGTTATTTATTATTATTGCCCCCCTACCAAGGCAAAATGGAAATTATCGCCGCCTTGGGATCCCGTCGAAACCTTTAGTCTTGTTACTGTTGTTAGTATGAGGAATCAGTTTTCAATCTGTCTAAAATATACAGAGAGCACCTTGTATTTTTTGTCGTGGCAGCGTGCAATCTAGCGAAAACCAGTTAAACTTACTGAAGACGATAGACCCTTGTAGTGGCATAGGGAACTCGTGAATGTTCCCTCCATGCCCCCCGCCCCTCATTGCCCTTTTTGTTGTCGGCCATTAGACAGATGCGAGAAAAAGATCCGCTGACAAAAAAATTATATTCTAAGCTAGCTCTACGGCTTGGGGGAGGTCCCTGCGCTTTTCCGGTTTTATATCGAAATCTTTGGTATCTCAACCCTACTCACTTTTATTTTGCTACGTCCATGTCCGCAATTTTGTCTGTTTCGCTCGGTTGCGAACCGGAACTTGGCAATTCTCCGGTCTTCCCGGTTTTAGATGTTCGGAGCATCAGTTTTTTCTCCTGGAATTTGAAATATTGCCGGGCTCTTTGTTATTTTGATTGAAGCGTCAGATGTCGGAGAGAGATAGAACTGTCCTGGGGGATGGGTAAATCTGGTTATGTTCAGTAAGTTTTTGCCCCGTTATCTACTAATTGAGGTTTGGACTGGAACTCTGGGACGCTTTTACTGGATTATACTATCAATTAAAAGAAAGGCCATTTGTGGGAGATAAGAAACTTTGTTAGAAGGCGTGGTTGCTAAAAAGCAACGATGAAACATTTAAGTATCGACAGATAGATGATTCGCTTGATCCAGTGAATCCAGCCGTTGACTACCTTAAAGTTCACCATACGGGGCTTAAATACGAACTCTAATTAAGAGTTACTTGTTCATTTGAACAATATTTGTATTCGATGGTAGTTGAAATAAACAAGTTCAATCAGTTGACCTTATTTTCATTCCAGACGAGTTGAAAATCGACACAGATGACAATCCTGGTTCTGCTCTTCTCTTCAGTCAGTCTGTCTGGGGGATTCTTCGAGGGCTTGAGACTTTTAGTCAGCTGATTTATTCATCGTCAACAGGTGCCACGGTAAGTTCCGATTTAAAATTTATTAAAACTTTTCTTTTTTACGTTTTTTTCCTTTTTAACGGACCTTTTTGCCAACGAGCTGTTTTGTTTCAAAAAGCTGTTTAGCTGTTTCAAACAAGCACTGCATGTTCGAATTTTTGTTCTCCACAGTGCTTTTATAGTATATTTTGTATTTTTGTGTAAAATTAAAAAACTTGATCTTCAACTTGAACTTGTTGTATCGAGATTGTGTTTGCAGTTAACCCCCATAAAATTGCCATTTCGCAAATCCAACCATCCAGGAGGAATGGAGAGAGGTGGAACCCGATCTGGATAATTGATAGTTGGCAAGAGCGCGTGTCCTAAAATGTTCTATTTCAGGTCAGGACTGGATCCTGCAACTGTAAATCGGGGACCTGGAGGGGTCGGGGTGTCCGATATATATTGTAACACGTTTGACACCTTAAACCGCCCCTTCCGAAGGTTCTTTGGCAAATTGTAATTAGTGGGTCCGATTTGGCGAGAATCCACTTTTCAACCTACATCCTCCACGTTAGGGGTGTCACATTTTTCTGACCTGACAGTCCTGGCCGGACTAATATGGCACTTGAGCCGAAGACTGAATTACAGTGCCATTAAAAATTAACATGCTAACTATTTGCTAGAATTCATTTTAGCCGGTTTTGTGCCGTAATAAATTTGGGACGGAATGGGACAACAGACTTAAAGTTGACAATTGTAACGTGCTCAGTGATTAAGCAAACTGTTTGACATAAATAGCTCCCCTGATTCAAACCAGTCATACACAAATCCACCATTTCTGATCATGGTGCCCCAACGTTAGGGCATGCACCAACGTATCGTGGTGCTCGCACGTTGGGGCATCATTCCCTGTAGCAAGGGCATGTTAACCCCGTACAAATCTGTTTGAAAAGCAAATTTCAGCTCAACAGATTTTTGTGAGGGTAACATGCTTGGTGCAGGGGCAGCAATGGGCGTACCATGCTTGCTGCGTCTGAGCACCATGCCCAAAAATGAGGACTTTGTGTATGAGTAATTTGTATGGGTAATTATTGACATAAGGTCTCTGATTGAATCAAATGAGTCCCTTATGCTGTAACTTTTAAGGTACGTTCATACACAGTCCGATTATCGCAAATAATCACAATTTTGTTGCGAATGTCCTACTTCGCTCCCGAAGCGAAAACCAGAAATGCAGGTTTCCCTGTAGTGACGCGAATTTCGCATGCACAATCTTGTCGTGACCTTTTGTGCGCATAGCTTTGACTCTCCTCGTGCCACCTTGATGTACTACGTTGTACGTTTGTATTTTTGGGATTGGGTGCACGCACAGGTGCCGAACGGGTAGACGGATCGCAACGAATTGGGCAGGCAGGACTGCCAAGAAGCCTTCGTCGTTTTTCTATGTTATTACAATAGCCGCTTATTTTTGCAAAATTCCATTCTCCTCACACCGTTCTCCTTTCTGCCTATAATAATAATAATATTTGTTGATTAAGCCAAAAGCCACCACACAAATAAACTGTTACACCTGTTACTAAAACTGTTACATAAACTAAGCTAAAATTTCTGTCCTCAGTCTGAACGCTTTAACTACAATATTTGCACACTTCTACGATGAAGTTGGGGCTCGTTGATTTCAGGAAATCGAGAAGCGATACCAACCCTCCCCAAACAAATTTTACCCTCAAATGCGAAAGCGCTTGGCACTCCAATAGGAAGTGGGCCAAATCCTCCTCCTGCGACTTGCAAAGAGGGCAAAATCTCTCCCTTGCCAGCAAGCTTTCCTCCTATTAAAAAGTTTATTTTACTGAGGATCGGCAGACTGTTAGATCGGCCGTTTTTTTGTTTAATGAGTTTCAGATTCCTTCTCCGTTGAGGTTCTTAAAACAACGCCCATTGCTCCAGTTTATATCTAGGGGCTAGTAGCCATTAAATCTAGGGGCTAGTAGCCTAACTAAAAAATCAGCACATGCGTACAGTTTCACACATTTTCTGGCAACTCACCTGCAATCAGTCAGCATAAATTTTACTGTCAAACGAGTTCATCGGAATATAGTTTGTACCAAAAAAAAAAATGAGCAGATATCTGATGTTTCTCCTTTTTCCCTCAACCAAGAATTTTCATTTTAACATCGACTCATTCATCCTCCTTTCCCGCTCTTTTCTCTTCTGTTTTGGCCCTCGCTGCTTTTCCTTTCTTACAAGCAACAATCTCTCATTCTGGTAGGAAAATCCTCAAGACTACATTTCCTTGTCATTCATGTCGAAGCCCACTCCTTCAAAATCACTCCGATCAAATTTCACTCCGATTCACTCCGATCAAATCCACTCCGATCAAAATTTCTGGAATCTTTCCATGACACTCTTTTTCTTCTTTATTAATTTCTGTTAATTTCATCAGAATACAGTTCTGCAATTTTGCTGAAGGACCCTTTCCCGGTGCTTTATGATTGTAGCAAACGCGATGAGAACGGTATTCAGAACTGAGATTCCTATTCGGTTGATCCTCCAGCAGAACGGAAGAAAGGATGAGATACAACTCGTTCTCCGTTCTGCTAAAATCGGACAATAGCACTACGGTGTTTTTAAAAAATAAAAATAATAGAATCAGTTGTTTACAAAAAAAAAACAGAATAACTTATTTGTAACAGTTAATCAGGTTTGTTGTGATCGGTTATTTTTGGCTAAGAAATTACGTTTATTAGCCTTGTTGTTGTCGGTTTCTTTGGCACTAGTTAATTTACTTTTGACGACGAGTAGCCTACACATTTTTTCAAGAACGACGTTAATCAGTTTTGTGGTGATCTGTTTAGTTGGCAGATAATTGGTTTTTTTTGACTAGGTAACAGGCGAGTGAAAATAGTAAAAAAAAAATTGTTTTCATGGGAGAGGAAAGGTGAATTCATATTCAGTATGCTGTGCACGCATAAATGTGCGAGCCATTCAAAATGGTATTTTTGAACACAAGTAGGCGGCAGTACATTTACCTGTTTAGCCATTATTAGCCATTATTATGTGAGCTACATTTCTGACAAATTGCTTGTACAGATAGGATTTTTCCCTTCTACCTTTTCTCTTTTTTTTCCGCGGCCGGTATGTGCGCCACACATTGCTGTTTTAGCCCAAAGAGTTAATTCAAAACGAATAAATAATATTAATGATTCTTTTCGAAGAAAATAAGATAATGAAAGTAGCGGACTGATTTTGCCTTGTCAGTTTTAAGCACGCTCACAGAAACTCGTTATGAGTCTTCCACGAAATGACTCATACTTAACTTCTCGCATCCACGCATAGGGCAAGGGTAAGGACCAGTTTGAACCCTAACTTGCTCCAAATATTTTCTTCTTTTACTAAGAGGTAAATCATTCCTTTATACCTAACGACAAGTTCCTCGTGAGACAGATCACTCTTAAAATAAAACTCGCACCCCATGATTCTTGGAGTAAAAACATATCCATTCTGTCTGTTCTTTTACCGCGTACCATGACTGGGTTTCCTTATCTTGGAGTACCCGACCGACGAACCAAACCATTAATTCCTTCCTGTAGAAACTATTATCCTAGACCCCCTCCCCAGCATCCAGGAAAGCCACGTTTGTCCAGGTTCAGGTTCTTAAAGTTTAACCGAAAAGGGCTGGGATATGACAATCTAGTTACCCATCACTTAATTCACTTAAATTGGCTTGAAGACCCGCTGAAAATGCGTTACTTCGTTGTTCCACTATTCACGAATAATCGATTTTCAAATAGTGGAATGTGTGGTACCTCTATGCGCTTGTATTTTTGCTGTATGCCTTACGAGAAAGATTTATGATTTTTTTTTGTTCAGGCATTAAGCAATCTTCACCAATCTCACCACTGCCCACAGAAAAGCTCCGTATGTGTTGAGATTAAAATTTCCCGCGTCATAGTAGAATTTTCGTTGTTGGGACGGCCGTAGAAATTCTGAACGTCATAACTGGAGCAGATAGTGGAAAATAGAAAAATCCCTTTGCAGAATCCAAATAATTCAGTGTATTAAGTTAAATGATACAAACATAAGTTGGCTTTTCAGTTAAACTAAATACCGATTCAATGGGGGCTGGCAGGAAAACGAGCTTGTTAGCTCGGCCCCATTTTATACAGTGGCTATACATACATAATATAAATGACTCGTTCCTCTGTAATACGCACACAAAGAAAAAGAAAGAATCGTTACATTCCGTATACTTACACACGTCATACCAAAACTCTCCATACAAAACAAGACCAAAGCTTCCGATGGGATCCCAAAAATCTTCGCCAGGCCAAACAGCTAATCATTAAGAAATCCAAGCTCAGATATGGATTCAGCATGTGCGTTTACCTCTATAAGCCGATCAAAATGATCCTGGCTTACTTCTTTGAATTTTGCGGTTTTGGTGAACTTCAAGAACTACTTGTCCGGCGAAAAACTAAAGCTCAAAAACGGATTCAGCGTATCTCCTTACCCCTATATCCAACATCTAATCAACTTCTAACAAATTTTCCGGTTTCAGCCGGATTCCGGACGAACTATATGTCCGGCTAGAGAGTGATTGTCATATACGGATTCTGCATCTCTTCTTACCCCAAAATCTATCATCTAATCAACTTAAAATAAAACTTTTACTTTTAACAAATTTCCGGTTTTGGCCGGATTCCGGGCGAACTACTTGTCCGGCGATAAAATGGTTTTCGTATTCTTGTTCAGCATGTCTTCTTACCCCTACACTAAACGTCTAATCAACTTCAGACAAAACTTTAACTTCTAACAAACTTTCCGGTTTTGGCCGGATTCCGGACGAACTACTTGTCCGGCGAGAAAATGGTTTTCATATTAGCGTTCAGCGTGGCTTCTTACCCCTAAATCAAACATCTAGTCAAATTCAAATAAAACTTTTACTTTTAACAAACTTTCCGGTTTCGGCCGGATTCCGGGTGAACTACTTGTCCGGCGCGAAAATGGTTTTCATATTCTTGTTCAGCATGTCTTCTTACCCCATAATCGACTATCACATTAGCTGTTTCAAAATATTTTGCTTGTCCCTTAATTTGAACCCCCTCCCCCACCCCTAAATGTAGGGGTACAGGGCCCATCTACGAACTCGACCTTACTCTTGACCCAAAGAATGCACACACCAAGTTTCATCAAAATATCTCATTCCCTTCGAGAGTTATCGTGCTCACAGACAGACGGACGGACGGACGGACGGACGGGCAGACGGACAACTTTTGCGATGTCATAGGTATCCGTCACTAACGTTTTGGGATCCCAAAAAAAGCTAATACTAGGACCTTCTTTACTTGTCAAGGCAAGAATATTGGCGCCTATCTTCCTACTCTGCCTGAAACCTGGCCTGCTCCCTGTCCCGTGAAACGTGCAAGCTCTTACTTCCACCCAAGTGCCATAAATGCTTTAAGTGCCATAAAGGCAGCGCAAACGGTGACTGCCTTCAGTTTGCTAACTGCAGAGTATATCGCCCACAGCTTACGTATCTAGGCAGTTAAGCAAGCTCCTATCTTCTCCATGAGAAGCTTTTGGTACACAGCTCTGAACTTGGCGCCTCTGCAGATCGTACGCCAACACCATAGGCGGGAGCGCAATTTTGTTTGGCTGCTTCAACTTACCTATCTATTCACGACGTCACTGCACTTGCATGGCTGTTGCTCCCGCGCCACTGTGTTCCTAAGGCGTAGATCGTTCCCCAACACCATAGGCGGGAGCGCAATTTTGTTTGGCTGCTTCAACTTACCTATCTATTCACGACGTCACTGCACCTCGCATGGTTGTTGCTCCCGCGCCACTGTGTCCCAAAAAGAAATCGAGCTTGCAGAATTGCTAGATGATTAAGCTGTGATATCGCCTGCCTCTGTTTTCTGCAGTTCCACGACGCCGGGACCCTCAAATTCCTTCCATGAGCATGCAGAATAATTAGTCAATAATGACACGGTAATTTACGAGTTTTGGATGTCAGCCTGTAAATCCTTCATGCTTACGAATGTTTCGAATGCCTTATTTATTTTTATTTTTATATAGCTCGAAAGTAGTTGCCCTTTAGGATGTGAACATTTAGAGCGTGTTCCACCCTACTTACCGTAGTTACTACGCTAGCTTGGAACACTTTTTCATTTTTTGGTCAAATATCAGGCCGCTGGCCGATCGGACCAATCACGTTGCAGAGATGCGTAGTTACTACGTTAACTACGCTCCCGAGCGTGGTAAGCAAATAGTTTCTATTAGTTACTATTTTGAGAAGGCTGGACCGGTCAGCGTAGTAACTTTTCGTGAGGCTGGAACGGAAATAGTAACTAATAGTTACTATTGGTAGAGGGGTGGAACACGCTCTTAGTGCATGAGATCTTGTCTTGCCTTGACATACCACAACGGAGAGTGGGTTAGGATAAGGCATAAGCTGAAGGTTTGATTTGGATAAAGAAGCCCTGGTCTTCAAGTTGTCCGTAACTTAGCACGTCACAAATTTCATACATTACCTATCCTTAAAATACATTTTATAATGCTTACCGACTTCCCGTAGATAGATCTTCAAAAAAACTCCGTTTTCGTGTTATCGTTTATCATTATCTCTTCGCAACCTCGGCGGAGGCTCTTTTGAGAGACTACGTGTCTCTACGCTCACCGGCGCGAAAGTTCTAAATTTCCGGCAACGCTTTAAGAAGGTAATCGTTCTTAAAATTAAGAACTAATGAGCAGTGAAATTTAGCCATGTAGAATTTAGCCATGGCTACAGAATTTAGCCATGGCTGCAGAATTTAGCCATGGCTACAGAATTTAGCCGGAGATGCAGTTTGTCCGATTACTCAAGCCTTTCCCGTGTAATTTTTGCAGAATTTTTTTTGTTAAATTAGCTTTCCATGTTTTTTTCGAAATGTGAATATTTGATCACTATTTTAAAAACATCATAACAGGTATTCAACATCAACAGAACTGCCAGTTTAAAACGCTGTTATGCAAGTTTAACCATGCATAAAAAACAGGTTCCGGCTACCCCCCCCCGTTGAACCCCCCGGTACCAAAACCCTCTGGCGAAAAAAAAAAAACGGGTACCAACCTCCCCCCGACCAAACCCCCCTATACAGTGTTAATAAAATGCAATATGTTTTTGTCAAAAGTATATATAGAGGCGAGCGACCAGCGAGGCCGTCGCGCGTTTACATTTAACTCGCGTGTTTAGGGAAAGTCCTTAAGTGCTCACATTACACATTACATTTAACAGTGAACAACGAATAATGGACCCTTGGTTTCAATACTTGGAGTTTTCAGGGGCAGGGATGTTTGATTCAGAATTACATCATTTTTCTCCTTTTTTCGCCTTTTCGGGACGGAAACAATACGCTTCATTTCGTCTCCAGGAACTTGGCAGATTCTGTTCCTTGACTGATCTTTCTTTCCAAGGATTAATTGCTTTTCCAGAAATTGGAGGATGAGTTTGGAAGAAGAAGATGATGTGCCGGAAATTGGTGAAGTTATGACGTCTTGGTAATTCCTGATCTATCGCACCGCACTCGCCCATCTTATTTAAAGTCAGTGGGAAATTCCATCCCAAAGATGAATTCGAACTAACCATCGAGCTAGATTAGTAGAACTTCGGTTACTTACAATATTTACGCTGCTAATTGGATCGCCAGGAAGTTTAGCTGCAAGTCCGTTTTGAAAATTGGACTTCTTGACCTTTGTTTCAGCTTTTTTTTCCCACCCTCTGTTGCAGTCCGAAATCAAGATCAGATACGAATACAATAACGTCAGCGCAAGACGTCAGTGACAAATTACAAGAAGACTAAACCAAAATACTAAGTTTCGCATGTAACCCATCTTAGGCCATTGCCCTCAGTCCGGATCATCGGTCCGGATGATCCGAATCATCCGACGCTACCCTTGCTTTTCCCTAGATTTCTCTAGGTACCCACTTTGAAGCCGGGTGAGTTAGGGCTGTTCTTAAAAGTGCGCACTACACCTTAAACCAAACGGTAGGCACTGCCGAGAATAGAACCAGCCGCCCTTCGCTTGTGACTTCAGCTCACTAGCCGTTCGGTCAAGTACGGATTAAAAATGCAGGAGATGTTTAGCACATTCAAAATAAAGCCGAGGAACAAGTATTTGAGGTAGATAATAGTTGCCAAATAGTGTTCTATCCTGCTCTTACTTCAGCCTCGCTGCCGTATAAGATTGGGCATAAAATGAGAGAAGCCGAGCTCTTGAATAAAATCCAAGGACTCAGATAAATGATCGGAGGTGGTTGTCATGCAGGACCTTGATGGTAGCCATACGGGAAGCCTGCCCTGATTTCCACCTCCAGACATACTGATTACCTGCAGTTCTCTTGTTTTACGAACAAATGTTGGCGTCACCACTTACTTGCTGAGTAGTATACGGAACTTAAGATTTTATTTATTGTTTTACTTAAGGGGGAACGGTAGTCTAAACCCATTATGGCCGATTCAGAAATGGGTTTGGTCGGTGAACAGGTCAAAGTCAAAGGACTCCTACTGTGCGATGTTTATCTAAGTCTCAGAGGTCATCAGAGGGAATTGGGTTGTGAAACTGACCCCAGATTGCATTTGCATTACGTTTAGGATGCTGCTTTTTTGTAGTCCTTGAAGTAGCCTACCTGAAGCAACAAGCTTACTAATTACTCACTTCTATAGTAAAAGCGCTTGTCTAACATACGAATGCCAAAAACCTGCAAAGAAGCATTCATTTTTTAACAACAAGGCTAAAAGTTGCTGTGGGATCCCGAACGTTAATAGTTATTGGATTTGTAGAGCCGGAGAGTCGGCCTTGAAGTTTTGAGGTATTTACCAGAGTCCGTAGACGTGTTACTGTATCCCTTATTCACTTCTTAACCAGATCCATCCGTTAATCCTTTTTGTCATAAATTTCCGGAGATAAATTCCCCAGATTACAACCGGATTTGAAAACAAGCCAACATTTGTAGAATACGGGATTCAATATCTTCTGTATGTAGCCTACGTATGCACCAACTCCACCATCCCCAGTCAGCTTGGGCAGAAGGAGTATTTGTGACGGCACTCCCCCTTTCTCTAGTGGGTTTCCAATCCGGGGTATGTTTTGAGTTTATATCAGTCAATATCAGTTTGGGTGGATTGTAAAGTAATTATCAATCGAGTAAGAAATGGCTTGTCACGGATTTTACGGACCTTAGGCGTATTCTCGCCGTTCCCCGAGGACTCCTCGGGGAATCGAAGGGAACGGCGAGAATAGAGGGAGTCACTCCACGCGGACTCCGCGTACAGAAAACAGCGAGAACGAGAATGCTTCCAAAACAGATTTTTTTCGAAAAAGAAATCTGCAGTTGACGAACGTTTTTCATTGCACCAACACCAGCAAAAATTGATCCCCTCCGAATCTGAAAGGGAGTCCTTTTTGATGATGGTGATGATAATCGGAGCATTTCCCCGTCCGTGGGGACTCGCGAGAATACGGGGAGTGAGTCCCCGGGACAAACAAAAACGCGGGTACTCCTCAAGTGGAGTCCTCGGGGAACGGCAAGAATATGCCTCTTGTTACGTGTTAAACAATTACTGAATCTTACGGATTTTGCTACGTGTGAACTTTTTTTCGCCCCTTGACTTATATACCGTCAAATTTTCATCCCAATCGTTCAATCAATTAGTTCCCTACTCTTTCTCGGGGATCCTCTCCACTCCACATCCTTCGTAGCCAGATGCAGTTCACACCCACGAATGGCATAATGCAGGGCATCTAATCCTAGCTCCCATCAAGTTTCTCTCAAATCGGAGCATTTCCAGGAAATATCCGGGACCCTACCCCCACTCTGCCCACCGAGCTCGGTTCCGGCCTGGATCAAGAATGGCACATTTAGTGCCCAAGACCTTTGTACCGTCCGAGTTTCATTTTTTTCAAAACGCTGTGCAGGCAACGTGGCTTATCTACAAACTTTGACCCAGAGAGGTCAAATCAGTTCGGGATCCGGAAAAGGATCCTCTAAAATACAAGACGTTTGTACCTTCCAAGTTTCATGTGCGCAACTCCACTAATATCACTGTGTCGTTTGATCCATGTGCGCGCCAAAAATTGTACCGAATGGCTGGTAATTTTTACCGACTGTTTTTGCAGGATAAACGACTGTTTTCAAGAACAAGACCAAAGGTTCCGATGGGATCCCAAAAACAATATTTGATCCAGACAAATCGGTTTTGTCTTCTCCAGTGTCCGCTAGACTTCTTGAGGATTTTTACTGATGAACTTTGGAAAAGGATTAAGGAGAAACAATTAATAACGAGAAAACAACTAAAAACGAATTTTAGAAATCATGGTAAAAACAAATATAATCGCTTATGTATCCTAACGATAAAACAGATATATTTTTCGGCTAGGTATAACAGATGGATAAAGAGTAATCATATATGAAAACATTGTGCTTTAAATTCAGTAAGTGGTGTTAATTCTCGATTACACCTGACACTACAAGAATGGCAAGAGATGGCGCGTCGATCACTTAAATATGTAAAAAAACATTCAAACTATAAAACTGCTACCAAGGGCCCATGATTGTTGGTAATAATAGTTGGCAGCTTCGGTGTCAGAATGCATTAGTGTGCCAGGGAGGGGGACGACCCAACAGACCAAACGAAGGTCTGGTAGTGCATCCGATAAAACCAGAAAGGCTATTTGGCTACAATATTCACGATTAGAAACGAAGCATTTATTTAGGCCATCCAAAAGTTCCCGGTTTCAGCCTGATTCCAGACGAACTATATATCCGGCAAAAAAATTGTCATATACGAATTCAGCATCCGTTTTTGCCCCCAAATCGGACATCTAATCAACTACAAACACAACTTTTGCTTTCAAAAATTTTCCAGTTTCAGCCGCATTCCGACCTAAACACTTGTCCGAGTAGAAAATGCTTTTCATATAAGGATTCAGCATGTCTTCTTACCCCTGAAACGAACATCTAATCAACTTCAAATAAAACTTCTACTTTTGACAAACTTTCCGGCAAAAAAGTTCATCAATCAACTTCAAATAAAACTTTTACTTTTAACAAACTTTCTGGTTTCGGCCGGATTCCAGGCGAACTACTTGTCTGGCGAAAAATAAATTTCATATTCGTGTTCAGCATGCCTTCTTACCCTTATATCGAACATCTAGTCAACTTCAAATAAGACTTCTACTTCTAACAAACTTTCCGGTTCTGGCCGGATTCCGGACGAACTACTTGTCCGGCGAGAGAACGGTTTTCATATTCTTGTTCAGCATGCCTTCTTACCCCTATATCGAACATCTAATCAACTTCAAATAAGACTTCTATTTCTAACAAACTTTCCGGTTTTGGCCGGATTCCGGACGAACTACTTGTCCGGCGAGAAAGTGGTTTTCATATTCGTGTTCAGCGTGTCTTCTTACCCCATAATCGACTATCACATTAGCTGTTTAAAACAATTTTGCTCGCCCCTTAATTTAACCACCCTCCCCCACCCCTAAATGTAAAGCTACAGGGCCCATCTACGAACTCGACCTTACTCTTGACCCAAAGAATCCCTACACCAAGTTTCATCAAAATATCTCACTGCCTTCGAGAGTTATCGTGCTTACAGACAGACAGACGGACGGACGGACAGACGGACAACTTTTGCGATGTCATAGGTATCCCTCCACTTACGTTTTGGGATCCCAAAAAACGACAGTTTTGAAACAAAATTGACTCATGATTTCAGAAAAACCGACTGTTTTCATGAAAAAAAATCAACTGTTTTGACGAAAAATCGCGGCGCTTCGCGGGTGCGGTGCCGCTCCCACCCTCCGTGGTCAGATCCGGTCCAGACCAGAAATTGTGTAATTTATAGGGAATTCATAGCGCACCCCTCGTGTGACCCAAAGACAAGCCACAAAATTTTCGGTACCACATCCAACTTCCTCCACTGTGGCCGAATCCGGTCGGACACTTACATGAATCATCCGACATTTTCTCTAAACTCGTAAGTCTCATTCCAGTCGTATGGCCCGTTTGAATGCGCTCTTCACAAGTTTCCGGATTTCCCATTCCTCCACTGCCCCGCAGATGGTTCAATCCGAAAAACGAAATTTACCTAGACGTTTAGGTCGGGTCCTTTACCAGTATGCTGGCAAGTTCCATCGTTATGTGGTACCTGAACTGGCAAAGCCCGGACTGACCGGCGGATGTACAGAAACTGCTATAGCTATGTAGCACTTGGGGTGCTAGAAAAACAACTAGGCTGTGATGCAATAAGTTTTGTAGAGATTCATTAGCCTAGGCTACTTGAATGAAAGAATATGAAAGTAAGACAGAAACATATAGGGGACGTTGACGAGCCGTCGGCAGATTTCAAGTTCAGGGCATTTCAAGTTTCTGAATGCTGTCCAAGCTTTAATGGCGGTCATTATCCGAATTTTCTGCAGTTGTCTCGCTTCTTGTCGGTGTTTCATTTGAGACGGCGTAATTCTTTGTCATCTCACTAAGCACATATCTTGACAAACTCGGGCGTCCTAGTCTTATTTGTTTTACTTCAAGTCGCTCCCAATGAATTTGTACAGGTCTCAAGTAATCACCTCTCTTGTTCCTTTTTCTCATTTTGCTATCACGATTGAATTGTACTACGCAACTGTCGTATTACTGGAAGTCCTTTGAATTATTTGTTTTATAATCTGGCATAATAATCTGTTTTCATGATCTCCCCTCTTGACCCCCTGTGAATAGCCTCTGCTGTCCCAATGGGGTTACAGGTCTTGATGCGTCCTTGCGATAATACCCCATGCTATGGAAACGATGTGAGGAAAATGTGTTTTTTGGAGAAAAGAAGGGACTGAGACTACAGGAAACGAAAATTCCAAAATCCGTTCAAAACGTTTTGTAGCTTATTTTTTAGGCTTTCAAACGATACCAAATTTATCGTGACAGAATTTACCGAAGTCGAGTACACTTAGTTGGCGGAGAAGACACTTCTTTTCTTATTTCTAGCCTACCTGGCAAACAATGTGTCGGCTTTGAAAACTGTTCAAAACATTTTGTAGCCCGTAAAAAGTACTACAAAATGGGTATCTTGGAATTTTTCCGCCACCGTCAGTTTGGCTATACACTCTTGAAACAGATTTTGTCAGTTAACATGGGAAAAGCGTATACCTGCTCTTTACGAGTTTTAAAGTACCGTTCCGCCTTAACCAAGCCTATCTAGCTCGATGGGAAACTCGAATTCACTTTTGGGATGAAGTTGCCACACTGACTGTAAAAGTCATAATATGATATGAGCGAGTAGGGCACGATAAATCAAGACAAACCAAGATAGATGTCTTTACTTGGAAATGAAGATTTACTGCATTTTCTGTGTTTTTGTGAAGAGTTAAAGAGTTGCGGCTGGATCTTTTCCGGGATTTTGGAAAGTGAGGAATGGGTGGATATTATTTTGAGGGTTTCTAGGGGGATAAGAATTTTGGAAGGTTGGCTAGTTTGGGTATGGCAAACAGATACATTTTTTCGGTCGCTCTGTTTGTCGGTCTGTCGGTCTGTCGGGCTACTTGATATTTCTGTTGTTCGATATTTTCATTTTCGATATCGCATTTCGGGACAACTTTTCACTCTCTTAGATCTCTACTTCCGTTAGAATTTGAGAATAAAAAGTTTATTCATACATTTTTTGCATCCCTTGTTAAAAACTTCGAATAACCAATAAATATAAACTTCGAATAACCAATAATCAGACGTTGTATATTCCAGACGATATTAAACGTTGCAGGAAAATTCACAAAATGAAAAGCGACTATTCGTGAACAGCGGACCAACGAAATATTGCATTTTTTTTTCCAGTCTTCATACCGTGAATAGGGGATAGGTAGGTAACTAGATTGTCGGACCTTATCCCTTTTCGGTAAAACTAAAAAAAAAACGACCCGTTTCAACCTCATCCTAACCTGTATCAAGGGGTCTACAGATTTGAACTAGGCTGTAGCTTCTGCCTGTTGTAAGGGGTTGAACACAGCCAAGGGCACACCTAAAGGTGTCGAAAACAACACCGGTGCTTATTAATTCTTTGGCGGTTGCCATCTAACATCCAACGCCGCGGGAATATCCCGCGATTCTTCATGTGAAGCATAGATGGCGCTCGCGCGGCTTGGGCTTTAATGATTGGCTGGAATATAATTCTTAGATCATGGCCCGTCAAAGCAATAGAGGGCGCGCAAGCGCTAAGGCATCCCTGATTGGCTCAACTAGAAAACTCAACGTAGAGGTGGAAATACTATAAACATTAGAGCGTCGACAATTTAAACGGGTTGGAAAAGGGAGGAAATAAGGGATTTGATTAGTTTTAGGTCAGCCATTTTGCCTCTGGGGGAGAGAAGGCGGTATATTGGGAGGGCGAAAAGTCGGTCCGGTCCTTACTCATGTCCAGTGTGTGGTAGTATGAATTAGAACTTAAAACATTTTCTTTGTGAATGGGAAATTTGGGTGAGGTGGGGTTAGAGTTTTGGAGTGAATGAAAGAGGAGTGGGTGAAGAGTTGAAGTGTGGCGTCATGGAGAATGGTTGTTTTGAGAATAGGTTCTTCAAGTGCAGATCAAGTACACAGAGAATAGTAGACGGAATATTCCAACTGGTCACAGAAGTTTCTAGCAAATACTGTCGACTTTTCTTTTAAACCTAGCTTTGTACGTGAATGATGTGCTTTCTAACAGCATTTGTTTCTGGGTTTTGTAATGTTCGTATATTAATGAGTTTGTTGTTCCCTGTTTAATCTTAAAGCACAACTCATACTAGAAATAATATTCTCCCTATGAAATATATCAGAAAAAAACATTTTCGAAAATACCATTACTTTCCATCTCAAATTAGCGATTTTCTTGTTAGCGCCCGTCGACTATGTCGAGCCTTCCTGCTCTCCGACGCGGCAGCTGGGCGCAAAACATTTGAAAACTGATCGCGCCGTGGTTCAAAAGTGTGAAAACTAAGCAAATAAAAGAAGTAATAAACAAAAGCTTCTCAGATCCTTATGTGTGAAAGAGTTGTCAGCAGACGTTGATGATCCCGGCAACCGTTTCGTTGTGTGACGGGCAAAACTCGGCAAGGCCAAAAAAGCGCTAAAATTTCGTAGGCACAAAACGAAACAATGAAGAAAGGTGGGGATTTTAGAAGCTTATAATTCTGGATGGGAGCTAGGTATATTATAAAAAGCCGAATAAGCAAGAGGGTTCCTTTAACTGTGAATAGTCTCAGCTGCCATCTCTATCTGTGGCGAAATAAATTGATTGATTTGGTTATGTAGTTTCAGGTCAACCGAACCTTCATAAACGACTTTCCGAGGTTCTCACACAGAGGTCTCCTGCTAGATAGTTCGAGACACTATCTTTCGAAGCGTATCCTAAGAACAAATCTGGATTTGATGGCACAGAACAAATTAAACGTCTTTCATTGGCATATAACCGACGATCCGTCTTTCCCATTTGAAAGCGAGAAGTTTCCTCAGCTAAGGTATGTTTTTTCCCGTCTTTCGAATAACAGTGCGACTACATGATCGGGATTCCCCTCCGGTATTTTCTGCACTTTCATCGTCAAGTGACAAAATTTCAACTTTTCTGTATCGACAGTGTTTTTCCAGAAGGTCACAAGGGACATTTTTTAAATTTTAGAGAGAGAGAAAGAGATCGGTATATTAAGAAACTATCATAGCATAACCTAAATTCAGTTTCTTACAAATCATAATTAACAAACATTTGGCAGAAACGAAAGACTAGATGTACTTGGATAGGTAGTTGTAAGGATATAATTAGTTATTTATTACTTGCTTCAGGTTAGCCTATGTGTCTAATTAAAAGAGAAATATAATTTTTTTGTATTGTTTGAACCATATTACAGCCATATTACATGGAAAAGTGGTTGTATGGAGTATGCTAAATGTAAAGGATTTCGGGATTGTCAACATCAGGATCGCTCAAGAACATTTGACACGGTAACGTTGTTTGGAGTATAAATATGGGTTTGTTTTGGTCCCCTTACCCCTTCGTCAAGATTTAGGGGAAAGTCCCGAATGTAAAACGAGACTGAAAGTCGAGGGCTGAGGTACGAATTTATGCTGATTTTCGGACATTCGGGCAAGCTTTTCCAGACCACGATGAACTAGTTTTCTTCTCACGTCCGTTTTCTAATAAGTTTTTTTTTCAAAAGAGACATAAATAAAGGATCTTTAACAGATCCTTTTACCGTTATAGTTCGAATGGGCAGTAACTGATCGAAAAGGGCATGTCGCTTAACAAACATTTCGCATGAGAACGAGCTGAGATGATAAATTTGTCAAAGAAAATATATGATGATGATAAATGGTTTATCTTTCTGCCCGTCAAAATGCGCACGGGGGATGGAAGAAAGAAGACGAAACTACACAAGAATAGGCAATCTATAATTCACTCCCTCTGCCCCATAGCCTGTAGCCTACCTTAAATCAATCTTAAATTTCCCGATGAGTAGCTTGCGGTTGACGATGGTGTCTATTTCCTGGCTATTGCTTTTGGGACGCTCCAATCCTTTCGACACGGTTGTTCGCGCCAGACCTCTCCTTTCGCGTTTTGAACTACTCAGGTGTCTATCTGGTCACACTTGATTCAGAGATTCAGACAGGCCGTTCCACAGAGGAACAGCTTGAATATCCTCGAAAGAGACTCGGTCACTCCTTTTAGAAAACGCGGAGAAGAAACTTCGAGTCGCTTACGCTTCCGTTGTGACAAACAAGGTCCACTTTTCACGTAGTCTTCTAGCCACAGGCGTTAGCCTACTAGCCAAAATCTTTGTAGGGGGGGAGCAAGGTATTTACCCACTGGCAGGTCATTTTTACCGACTGATTTTTGAAGCAAAATCGACTGTTTTTAAGAAAAAACACTCTTTGGAGGAAAAATCGACTGATTTTAAGAAAAAGTGACTGCACGTGTTTAAGAACGACTTTTTTATTACGAAAAACCAACTGTTTTGAAGTAAAATCGACTGTTTCCAAGACAAATTCGAATGTTTTTACGAAAAATTGCGGCGCTTTGCGCCGACTCGCTTATTTTTGATCGACTGGCCCACCCCATATGCGACGCCCCTGCTGCTAGCTAAACTCTATAACGCTGTGGCACTACCCACGTCTTGTATCTGGCTCCGTTCTGGAAATTATTCACATCTACCGACTACCGAGCAGTATCGAGTCCGGTCACTTTATTTTCGGAACCCAAAAACGCTACCCTGGACACGCACCAGGACCTAGTTAGAACATTCAGCCTGGTAGAACGTAACGAGGCTGTAGACAAGCTAGTTCAGAAAGTTCTTGGAACAGCCGCCCACCCGTGGTTACCAATAATTAGTGCCCAGTGGATGACCACTGATTAACTCGCACTTTGTATTTTTCTTCATTTGTAGTGCTTTATGCACTTAGATATTAATCGTTAATTGTCTTTTTTTCTCTATTATTTTTTTCTTTCATTTACTCCGTTCTTGTGCAGTTTGAATGTAACGGGTTACAAAGAATATACTTGCATACATACATACCTTTTGGACATTTCCAGTCACGTGTGACGAGTTCCCGTGTCTGTTTCACGACCTGGTAACTCAAGGATAAAGTTCGTCAAGAGTAGTCACGTACTCGTGTGATCCAGTCACAGTGTTATACTGGCATAGTACAAAGATATTAAATTAAAACTGACAGTTTTTGTATTCAAGATAGGTGAAGCCCGACACCATGTCGGACAAAAAAAAATCTTCAGAAAATTCAAAAGTTCCATAATACGGTTGGGTCATTTATTTGTTTGTAAAAAGAATGTCAGAGGAAAAAAACGACACTTCAGTGCAGTCACACAATACTGTCTTGAGATTCATTACCTTTTTCCAGACCAACACTGTGGCAACACCCCCACGACTCTTTTTTTTATGGCGCTTGTAGCCTTCGGACCGAGTTCCATATAGCGATCGTAATGTCTGTCGATCATCACTCTGTCCAACTTTTGCTAGCTGGGTACTTCCATTCAAGCTAGGACGACGAAACATGGCGTGCTGATAGAGTACCCGACCACAAGGCTCTAGGAAGTCTTCCTTTCCCGAACCCTGTCATCCGCGTGAGGTGGAGGAAGGGGGAATGCGGGATCTGTGACACGAGTAAGTTGCAAACGGGTGATCCAATTCGAAGGAAACTTGTTAGGTAGTAGGAAAAAGATGCCATAGAGAATCCACTTCGAACCGGGTTCGGACACAATGGGAAGTTCGAGGGGGGTCCCTAAAATTTTGTAGCACGCTAAATGGTCAGATGAGTGGAGCCGTTAGAATGAAACATGGAATGTCCTAGCTGATCCATTCTGCTGTCCCGGCCGGAGTTGGACTCGGTGGAGGTGGAGCTTGAGGGGGTATCAGAAATTTTCCTGGAAATGCTCAGATTCAAGTGGAGTGCGATGAGTGGTAAGAGAGACCCCCCAGATAATACATTTATATGTCCGAACTGCATTCGTTCACGGTGGTGGGAGTACCGGAATCTCCCGGAAATACTCAGATTCGAGTGAAGCGCATGATGGGTGCTACGAGCAGATACCATAGATGTTCCAGCCGGCAACAATGGGGAAGATGGAAGAGGGGAATTTTGTCACGTCCTCGTTTCCTTTCTGGCATCATCTACTCACGACAAGTTGCATATGAACTCGTAGCTCTTTTTAAACCTTCCTTCTCTTCTAAGACACAAGCGTGTCACCTAGTTTTCTATTCCGGCATTTTTATGCTCTGCGCTCTGCCGGAATTGTGCAAATTTTGTAGAAGTAGTAATGTCAAATAAAAAATAATCTTGTCTATAAAACTTAGTCTTTTGGGATTCAAAAACGTTAGTGGAGGGATATCTATGACTTCGTAACAGTTGTCTGTCTGTCCGTCTGTCCGCACGATAACTCTTGAACGGGTAGAGACATTTTCTTCAAACTTGGTATGAGGATCCATTGGGTCAAAGTTCAGGTAAAGTTCGTAAATGTGCCCTGTAGACCCATATTTAGGGGTGTGGGGGGGGGGTCAGATTAAGGGACGAAAAACAATGTTTAAATGAAATCATAGCAACCTTTCGAACTCCAAGCAACTTTCACAAAGAAATTCACGAAGTCAGGTACTTAACGCTAAGCTAGAATCTTTAGTTTGTTTTTCCACAAGTTCGTTTTTCCAGTTTGAGCGGTTTTGAGCCTGAAGAGGACCCTTGCCAAGAAGGGCCGAAATATAGCTCGAATAAAATTTAGCTGACGTATCCGTTTTTGCACTGTCAAATGTTTAAAAAAAGCAAATAAGACAGTCGATCTGTAAGGAGACATGCTGAATCCATATCTGAAACTTGTTGTCTCGCTGGACAATCCGGCCAATACCGGAAATCCGGAAATCTTTTTAAAAGTAAAAGTTTTATTTGAAATTGATTAAATGTTAGATTTAAGTTAAGAAGCATGCTAGATCCATGTATGACAATCGTTTTCTACCCGGACAAGTAGTTCGCTCGGAATCCGGCCAAAACCGGAAAATTTGTTGAAAGTAAAAGTTTTGTTTAAAGTTGATTAAATTTTCAATTTTGGGGTAAGAAGACATGCTGAATCCATACGTGACAATAATTTTCTACCCGGACATATAGTTCGCCCGTAATCCAGCCGAAACTGGAAAGTTTTTAAAAAGTTGTATTTGAAGTTGATTAGTGATTCGATGTAGTGGTAAGAAGAGATGCTGAATCCGTATATGAAAATTATGTTCTTGCTGGACAAATAGTTCGCCCGGAATTCGGCCAAAACCTATTAATTTGTTAGAAGTTACTGTGTACCTGATGTTGAATAGAGGTTCGATAGAGGGGTAAGGAGATATATGCTGAGTTCGTTTTGTGTTTTAGTTTTTTGCTGGACAAGTAGTTCACCACGAATCCGGCCGAAACCGGATATTTGGCAGAAGTAAGGCATGAGGCTTCGATCAGTTTCGTCAAAGTAGATACGTCGAATATGGGTAAACACACATGCTGAATCCATACCTGAACTTGGTTTTCTGCGATGACAAGCCATTGGCATTGATCTGTTTATAAATTTTAATAGTAAAAATATTTAAGGATTCTGGCGAAGACCGGATAGGATACGTCTACAAGACTCCATTGTCTGGATCAAATATTAATTTTTTGGAATCCCATCGTAACCTTTGGTCTTGTTAACTACTCAGTTGTACTTTTTTCTCGAATTTCCAATATCGCGTTTTTCAGTGGGTCGAAAATAAAGACTTAAAGGTTACTAACCTCGCTATGGTTGGAAAAACTCGATACAAAATACAAAAGTTCATGACCGTTATTAATTGCGTGACCTGAATAAAAATGACTCTCTAACCTGATCATTCCTAGGAAATATGACAGGTCTGTAAGATATTACCCAGAAATCCCACGAGAAACACGTCCTTTGTTTTGTCCAGAGGAGATGTGCTGGAAATAAGTGGAGACAAACGACATAATTTTGCTCGCTTCGTGCATTCAGATGGCTTATTTTTAATCTGACATTCTGTCGTCTGGGACTTCTTTGTTTTCCTTCATAACGTTTTTCCTGAAAATATCTCTTGCCCGAGGCGGGTCGTTTGTGAGCCGCTTTCTCCAGATTAGGAGCTTTCGTTGTTAGGAACATTTCGACGGTCGGATAAGAAAGATGGCAGAAGTTATTAATTAGAATAAGCTAAACACGCCTTCAGCCCAAGCTGACTGTGATTCATATAAAATAAGACCAATAGTTTCGACGGGATCCCAAAAGGGAATATCCGTTGATCTTTCTAATACATTCGGGTCTCGCAGGTGTTCGGTCTTTGCCGAACCCCTTAAACATTTGATTGTCATCACAGTAAATCACTTATAACCAAATCCACGAGGCTATACATTGTAGCGAAAAGTATATCACTCAGTTAGGTTTGTTCGTAAACATCCGTTTAGAGCATATTCCGACCAGACAATCCATGCGAGGTGATAATAAATAGTATCTCCCGAATCACCGTGAATTTTTCAGGTACACTAAGCTTTTGAGCTCACATTATCGACATCAGCAAAATTTTGTTTCCTTTTACCGAATTTCCGTTTTGAACGGACTCCGGTCAAACTGATTTTCGGGCGAGACACGAAGTTCATTATATGGATACAATTCAGTTTATTTTCAAACCATTCACGGACTAGCCAAATTTTCGTTTTTTTTGTCAACAAAAATAACTGTATCAAGATAAAATGACATCCAACGTAAAACGAATAAATACAACAACAAAAACAAAACAAGATACTCAGTATTTCCTCAATATTCTACTCAATATTCTCCTTCTATCATTTCTGCCGGAATCCGAGCGAGTTATCCAGCACTAGTAATCGAGCGAGAAAATAAGGTTCAGATATGAGTAAGAATATTTCCTTTCCCTTATATGGACGATCTGATCGGCTTCAGAAGAAACTTTTAGTCATACCAAATTTCCCGTTTTTCGTCCGATTTCGGTCAGTCTACCTGGGCGAAAATAAAGTTCAGGCATGGGTTCAGGATGTAGTCTCATTTTATATCTAATAATAATAATAATAATAATAATAATAATTAAGCGGAGTACAATAAAGAAAAAGAAAGAAAGGAAATACTAAAAATAACGAGGTTCTACGTACGAAAGTACTAGCACATAAACAGGGGGTAATGGGGTGGTAAGGTGAAAACCAGGAATAGGCTGATCCCGACAGCTTCCTGTGTATCACTATTGTTTTCTCCAAAGTATCTAACACCGAACTTACGAATAATAACTCTATTCCGATGTCAAGGAGGAGGTAAAGAAGGAAACAAAATCAGTTTTTCGGAGAGAAATAAGCAGGTCTTTTTTTTTCTACGAAGAGAATATAGCCCAGAAACATAGAAGATAGAATGGTCTCAAAAAGTTGAGTAGAGCCGGCCAAGAGCTCATCTGTTGTATCGCCCACGGTTAGCATCAATTTTCTAGTAACCAAATTGTATTTTTTCTTCTTTACATCAAGGACATGCCGTAGAGACGGTAGATAATTATCGATAGGGAGCCCAACCACCTGAAAGAAGTAGCAAGGGGTATAGTAAAATGTTTACACACGAGGGAAGACTGAGAAGAAGAACGATCGTTAAAACCCCAGAATTTGCAGTTTTCCACATTGAGAGACAGTCCAGTATCCGAGAAAAGCGCAGAAACTTCTGAATCCATAGAAGAAAGACTTGTACGGCTATTGCTAATCGGTAAGAATAATAATAATAATAGTTTCTCTTATTATAAAGACCCAAGATGAAGCCACGACTCGACCCGACCGCTGGGTGATCTAGTGGCGCGGGTCGGAACTCGGAAGCGCCCGACATGGGGAGGCTGGGATCATCTGTAGAAAAATCAAACTAATTATTAGCTTTATCGATTTCTGTCGGTATTTTGTTTTAATGTTTTTTCTTGTTAATTCCAAAGAAAGAAGAATGTAAACTGGATCACACTAAACAAACGCCGTAAATTATACTAAATTCGTTACAGTGATTTCTTGAAGATTCTGAAACTGAGCAAAAGGATAGTCATCTTCCGATACCAAAAAATGTCAAACTGTCCGATGATTTCCTCTTCCGACATATCTAAACGTCCACATAGTGACATACTTAGTTACTCTCTAATCTTCTTACACGTCACTCGATCTTCTCAAAGGTTTAGTAACTACTTTGATCGCCGGCGGAAGATCAGCTAATAGTTAATGAGCAATGGCGACCTTGCTTTCAAGAGTGTATTGTGTTCAAATTTTGTGGATAATGTTGCTACCGTGAGGATTTTGAAGAAAACAAAGGTAACAGTGTAAGTAGGTACTTTGTGTGTTCGTAAAATCCGATCCATCGAAAAACTATCGTGTCTCCCACCTTCTCGGCCCACATGAATCAAAGACTTTAACTCTACACTCCATCGGTTTTTTCCTCAAACCTGTTTTTTTTTCTTGAAAGGAGCCTATTTTCCTCGAAATTTCAAGCCAGAGTCGGGTTCTCCCCGGTTTTCTAGCTTCTAGCACAACAGGTATAAAACTAATAAAAGATAACAGCAAAGCCAATTATCCTGTTGCCGGAGACAGATTTCATGTCAAGAGAAAAGAAACTCGAATTTGTTCTAAATCAGTTGATTCACAGTGAAGAAATAGGCTACTTGTCAGACATGGCCCATTGTTTGTACCGAACTGTTCGATACACAGTTCCCTTATTAATTCTACGGTATTTTCCTATTGTATATTTCTTCTTGCAAGTGAACAAATTTCTATTGTATATTTCTTCTTGTCAAGCGAACATGATTTCACGTTTGTTTCGCTCCCAGCAACTCACTGGGGGCTTAGTTGAAGGAATAGACCATTTACTCTTCCCGAATTATTCGGTCGATTCTTTCTTCGTGACTGGTGCAATTTTCATGTCGCTGTGTTGGATTCCTTGTTGCGCGAACATAAATTTATGTCTGTTTCCGCTTTCAACTTTCCGCCATTTCTCACGTTCTTCATGGTTTTCTCGAGAGACGTAAGCATTAATTACGTAACCTACACAAACGGATAATACTTAGGCCTAGAAGTCGAGAGAAAACGCGGTATAAATTGACTCTATTGTCTGAATAATTCGGAATAATTCGTCGCGATAGACTAAAAAAAGTTACGGCACGGCACCAAAAAGAGGACAGACAGTATAAAAATCTACTCAAGCTTTTGTAGCTTCAAGCAGAATAGATATAACGTTAACTACGGCCAGCAGCAGAGCCAATTCAGGATATACACACGCAAAGAATTTGTGGTCGGCTAAAAGAAAGCACAACACGCCTTGGTGCAGGATTCAAGAGTATTAAACAGAGGCACTGATGCAAAAGAAGGCAAGGCATAATAAAAGAAGGCAAGGCGTCCCTAAAGAATCGGACCCGTCTTTTCGCCCACCCGTCGATTTACCCACCCGTCATAATTCCCAAAAAATACATCACATCCCCCACTTTTTCCGACAGTTCGCCTAACCGTCACAAGACTCAAAATATCCGTCGATTCGCCCACCCGATGATTCGCCCACCCGCTGATTCGTCCACCCGTCGATTCACCCACCCGTCGATTCACCCACCCGCCGATTCGCCTACCCGTCGATTCGCCCACCGTCGATTCGCCCAACCTCGGTTTCAGGAGGCGTCGATTCACCCAACGTCGATTCGCCCACCCGTCAATTCACCCACCCGTCATAAGACCCAACAAATCCGTCACAACCCCCACTTTAAATGACAGAGCCCTTACCCGTCATAAGACCCAAACAATCCGTCACAACCCCCACTTTTTCCGTCGATTCGCCCACTTCTCAAAATCGACCTCTGATCCAGCGCGGCTCTTCTCGTTGAGTGCGGCAAAAGAAAGCGATCGAGTCGCATGGGAGTAATTAAGAAGGATGATCAGTCAAGTCTCAGTAGAGTGTAAGCGTAAGGTTCCCTATTATATCTTCCCCAAACTTCTCCTGCAATTAATTCTCGAGACTTGGTTGAATTTCTTATTAAAGGAGATGCATCATAAGCATTTTAGCACTTGCAACGTCTAGAACCCCCCCACCCAAGATCCAAGATGAAGACACGAATCGATCCGACCGCTGGGTCATCTAGTGGCGCGGGTCAGAAGTGCACGACATGGAGAGGCTGGGATCATAGTTTGACTATGTGTCTAACAAATTGTTTTTATTGTATCAGGCACATGGAAAATGTGTAGAAAAATCAAACGAACTATTTGCATTATCGATTCTTTGAGTATTTTGTTTTCTGTTTTTTTCTTGATAATTCCCGAAGTCCTAAGAATTAAGGATGTAAACCAGATCACAATAAACAAACGCCGTAAATTATACTAAATTCGTTATAACGATTTCGTCAGTGTTGCCACCCTAGCTCGAAAGGATTTACTAAATCTGAATGGGAAAAATTTAGTTAATCGCATCTTTTTTTACTAAATGGCGAAAAAAATTTGCACCGTAAAACCATGTTTTTTTTTTAAATTTATGAATAACTGCTCTTACGATCTTCTTTCTCTCTTCCACTTTTTTCTTTTTCGTCTCATTCATCTTGCAGTGGCTAATGACTGCTAGTAATAAAATCTAACAATTTTCCCGAGCTAGTTCCAGTTTTCAAGCCAAACTATGATCTTGCAATCCGCTGATTTTGAAGTGTCGCACAAAAGTAGAACCCAAGTAGGTTGAACTAAGCGTGTTCCAGCTTCGTCGAGAAGTTGAAAAAAGTTACGAAAAAGTAAACTTTTTCGTTCCAGCTGCCGGCGAAGTTTGAGATGGAACACTTGCTTACTGTAAGCTGTAAGTCAATTTGCCTTTGCCATCAAATGTTGTTCAAAGTCCATGCTTCAGTCAGAGTTTCAAAATTTTCCGCCTTGCCTTTCGCCGGCGGCGTCAGCGGGGAAAAATGTCAACCAGAACTGTTTGAGAAAAATGAATTTTACCATATTTATCATTTTTTACTAGCATTTTTAATAGAAACTGAAAAATTTACTAGATTTTCTTCTAATTTACTAACAAGTTTCGGTTTTTACTAAACTTAGTAAAATTTTACTAAGGGTGGCAACACTGGATTTCCTAGAGATTTTGAAAGTAAGCAAAATAATATTCAGCTTCCGATACCAAAAATTGTCAAACTAGCCGAGGGTTTTTACTTCTGACATATCTAAACGTGCACAGGGTTATATACATCGTTGTTTTAATCCTCTTACACGCCCCTCGATCTTCTCGAAGATTCTAGCATAACTCTGACCCGCATCGGGAGATCAGTGAATATTTAATGAGTAATGGCGAGTGGACGAACTTGTTTTCAAGAGTGAAAGTAATTTGTGGATTACCTTGGATACCATGGAGATTTTGGAGAAACCGAAGGTAACTTGGTGTTGGTAAATATTCGACCCATCGTAAAATGATAGTGTGTCCTACCTTCTCGGCCCACATGAATCAACTACTTTAATAGATCTCCAGAAAGCTTTCGACCTAATTGACCACAATATCCTTGTAAATAATCTATTAACCGAGTTTCAAGTGAGTCCTTTTTTAGTCAAAATTTTTGCTTCTTTTTTAACAAATCGTTCTCAAGTGCTTAAATACAAAAACGTCTTTCCTGACCCCATCCCTATTTTTTGTGGTGTCCCACAAGGAACTCTAATGGGTCCAATTTTATTTTTAATAATCATTAATAGCCTTTTGACAGACCACCCAGATCGTTGGAAGTATGTGGACGACCTGTCTGCACTGGAGGTATGTCGACGAAATATAAAAGTTCGATTACAGCTTTACTTGAGGATGCCATACAGCAGCAGGCGTCTTTGTCGAAGATGAAAGTTAACTCCCAAAAATCATCAATTATGACAATTAGTTTTTTAAAATCATCGCCCACTTTCACAAACCCAATTCCTCCCGAAATCTCCGTTAGACGTATTAAACTACTCGGAGTAACTATTACAGCTGAAATAAATGGGATGCCCATGTTCAAAACATCCTAAAACAAGCTACCCCTTCGGTTTCCCTGTTAAAACCTGTGAAGAAATTTCTTGCCCCCCCCCCCCCCAAGGATCTCCTCCAACTTCATTGTTTGTTTATCCGGACAATACTGGAGTAGGCATGCCCAGTGTGGCGTTTCGGGCTTACTTCTGAGCATGTTTATAAGATTGAAAACATCCAAAAGCGTGCGCTTCGAATAATTAATGGTGAAGGGAAGCTTCCACTTTTTAACTATGATGCACATAGTTTTCAAATATTTTACGTCGAACCTCGACGAATCCGATACTCCTGACCCGTTTTGTCATGAAAAGACCATTTCTACACAATTTTGACAACAGATGGCAGATGGTTGTGCATCCTTGTGTTGAATGTTACGAAAATATTTCTGTTATGACCCTCTTAAATGTTAAATTTTCGAAACATTCTTTTACAAGGGTCATAACAGAAGTCTTGTGTCAAAACAGAACACTTAAAATTTTCATAACGTTTCACACAAGGATGGACAAACATCTGTTATCAGTTACCAATATGTTGTAAGTTGTTAGACTTCCGACAGTGTAAGAGTTGTGCTTTAAGCCTTACGCCCTTTGCCCATTTTTGGCAAAAACTGGTCTTGTCGTTTGCTTGCATGGACGTCATTGGCTAAGTTCCAGGTCATTCCGGTTTGACGACTTGAGATGGAGACCGTTTCCGGATGGAATGGGTGTCTCATTTACCCTAAATTAGGATCTAGTGGACATGAACCGCGCTGTGAAGTGGTCTCATATAGCTTTTGAAGGCTTTTAAACCAGTGCCTCTGTTCCGGATTCAGTCTTCGCGGATTGATCGGGATAATTACCAAGTGTGAGATGAAAACTACTTATCCAGGAATAGAGGAATGGGATTGGAGTTGGAGTAAGCTAATTGGAGAAGGTGATAGAGAGATATTAGGTTTAGATAGCCTGTTTAGGGATACAGAAGGGATTGGCTTGTCACGGAGAGGTTCGCGCTATACTGCTTGGGGATATTCAGTCCACCCAAACCCCTTGATTTTTTGGTATCCTATACCTTACCCTGAAAATTATTGCTGATTTGAGCCAAGCTACGACATCCTCCAATCAGAATTCCTGCATAGTGGAGTTGTTCATTGTTAGGTTACCTACAGCCAACAGATTCCCAGCGTTAGTTATAGGGTATCCATCATTAGGCATAGCGATAGGCCAGACATTAGATAGACCCAGCGTTTAGCATTGGGTATACAAAAAAATCTGGGGTTTGTGGTAGACTGCAGTTCTCTAAATTTAAGACTACCTTGGCCTTGTTTTTTGCCCCTAACACGGTCAGGTGGGAACGATAAATTGTGAACTGGTGAATTACTAATTTTACTACCGTTTTCTAATAAATAGTAATAATGGAGGAAGATAAATAAAAAAACATCAATAGTATTTTTTCCAAAAAGTGAGAGGAATTTCTCGAAACTGAGTTTATTAGCAGGGTCCTATCCGCGCTTGTATTCTGAATGTCTGGTAGAAATATCAGCCAAATCAGAGCAACCGCTACGGAGATACAGAGGTTTCTGTCTGGCCTCTCAGGCCCTTCCTGGCCTAAAGGTCAAAATTTTTCGTTTGTATGGCCCTTCAGCCGAATGCAGTTTTCCGTCCGTCTTTCGGTCGGTCCGGTGATCGCGAGAGATGTGCTATGACGATAAAACTTGGCAGGCGTATCAGGGACCCCACCAGATTGACTTGAAAATAGCAGGGACCCATAAATTTCCTTTACAATTTATGGGTCCCTGGAAATAGTCACTTACCTTACCAGATCCGATCATCATTGGGAGAGGAGAGAAGAGGAATCTTGAACTTTACGTGAAACCGTTGCAGGGTATCTTGAGATGACGATTGACAGACCGTTGCTGTGTTTCTTGTGTATTTTTGTTGTGTTGTTGTTTTGAGGATTTGTTGTTACCCCATTTGTTATTCCTTTTAGATAAAAAATAAATAATCATTAGTATAAAGGCTATTGAATGTGTGGCGCTCAGTGAGAAAGGTAGGCCTACGGATTTAGTAGCTCGTTTAGTAGATGGACCGGTGAAGAAGTAAAAGAGAATTAGTAAGAATTATTATTTTCAGCTCACTTGGAGCGTTCAGCCGGTACTCACACGTCTACACCAAAGAAGATGTCGCTGAGATAATCGAATATGCACGAATTCGAGGTATTCGAGTAATCCCTGAATTCGACACCCCTGGTGAGTAAAAGCTTTTAATATTTCTGTCCGGAGTGTTTATGGCGTTCCGAGATCGTTAGCAGCATTTTTGAAAGGAAACGAATATTACTGAATGGTGCTTAAAAGACGTGAGTGTCAAGAACAGGTTACGGTGGATTTTCATTGCTCATTTGGATTTTTATCAGCGGCTCTACGCTAAAAGAGTGTCTTCGAGAGCGGAACCTAGCATCTGAAAACCCGCTAATATTGATAAGCAGGACCGCTCGACTCAATTCATTATATGGTCTTGGGGTCTTGTCTTGTCCTCGGTCAAGGCCGTTCCAAGTGAAAGCCATACTACTTAAAGCAGGCTTATTTTTGGCTCGGAACGACGGATTTTTACCAGATGATCAGTCACAGTTGCTGGGACAGTTTGAACCAGTATTACGGGATCAGGAAATTCGAAGTTGGTAGGCAGCACTGGATAAATCAGAGATATTATCTTATTATAGACAAATAAAAAATACATTTAGATTTGAGTATTATTTTAAATTAGGGTTATCGGCTCAGGTACTTAGGGTATGGTTCCAACTCCGGACTAACTCTCTTCCATTAAGGTACAGAAATAAAGTTTTTGATAGGAAAAAACAGGTTGCTGAGGAGAGTTATAATTTCCCACTTTGTTGCACTGGGCAAGATACCATTGACCACTTTCTAGGACAGTGTCAAAAGCTTCCTTCATTGGGTTTAGTTGGGATGGTTGTTGGTGTTTTCTTCCCTGGTATCTTAAAGTCGACAAATAAAAGTATAACTCGTGAGGTCGTTTTTCGTTTAAATGCATTGAAAAGAAGAAAATAGTTTGGTTTTTTATTTTAATGGTATGAATTTTTGTTGGCGCCTTCGGCGTCTGTTTACTTACATCTTACAACTGAATTCCTTAAAGTTTAACTGAAAAGCCAACTTATTTTTGTATCATTTGACTTACCAAACTGCATTATTTTGATTGTGTTAAGGTTTTTTTTTTCACTATTTGCTCTAGTATGATGTTTAGAATATCTACGGCCGTCCTCACAACGCAAAATTCTACTATGACGCAGAAAAACTGAATCTCAATGCAAACGCGGCTTTTCAGTGGCCAGTGATCAGCTCGGAGGAAGGTGGCTCACTGCTTGAACACTTGAACACAGACACAAGCAGATAGAGGTACCACGAATCACAGGGAAATTCCACTATTTGAAAATCGTTTATTCGTGAATAGCTAAAGAAAGAAGTGACGCATTTTCATCGGGTCTTCAAACCTCTTAATGTGAATAAGTCATGGGTACCTATTATAGATTCTGCTATTACATTCCTTTTCAGTTAAACTTTAAAGTACAAACAATACTTCTGAGTAAAATATACATTTTCGTGCTCCCGATGAGCTCATCGTTATTTTTGCTTAAAGAGTTTTGACTACAAATTGTCACAACAAACCCACGAATTGACGAATTCCTAATTTCATCCTCTGACCCAGCCTTACAAGTGCCATATGAAATTCCAGCTCTTGTTTGATTGTTTTCGCAAAATAGAACTCGGAAAGAACTGCTGTGCTTGGGTGAATCCTAGGCCACTAAAGGCCTACAAAAAATAGGACCAAAACACTATTTTGTGCGTTGGTACTTAAAAGTGGGCCTCAGAATTTGGTGTTTCTGTTTAAGACCGACTTGTTTCTGTATCGTCATATCATTAATATTTTCCTTGAACGAAAATGCAATAAAAACTGCACATACATTATCAGATTGCTTTCCCGCAAGTTGCTAACCTTTTGCACATCACTTGGATGCAGTCGGCGAGGCCGGGATTCTTAATTTCCTTCCATTAGCGTAAGTGATCATCAGTGAATAGTAGCAATGCATGTAATAAGTTCATCTCTAAAATGTTCACCACCCCGTCCGAAGTCCTGACGACGGTACCGTTAGTGACAACCTCGGTGACGCCAGTCTCCGGTCCCATTTGCCCATCCCTACGTGATTGTCGTCTTTGTCAGGGTCGCCTCTTTAATGACCCTGTCGACCTGTCGTTTTCTTGCACTGATCAACTTGTTTGTGGACAGGTCGTCGTCCCTTCGTTTGACCTAACTTTCTGACCACGTCTTCTCTATTTTCGTGCTAGAGGCAATTGAGCCTGTTTACTTCTAACTTGTTTGGACATTCCTGGAATGTTAGTTCCTTCTTGGCCTCGTTTTGCTTCCAAGGCGTAAATAGATGGATGTTATTTGGCTACATATCTGTAATCTTGGACAGGAGGCTTGATTGCGGTGCATTATGGCCGGCTTTGTCGTTGGTGGAATCATCTTTAGGGGCGGGGGGGGGGGGGGGGGCTCATCGACTGTCAGGCGCCTATGGCGTGTGAGAGACATATTTGTCGGGATTGTTTGGTTCAGTTCCGTCATACCTGGAACCACAAACGCAAACCATACCATGGAAGTTTCGAAATAAGTATGGAAAGCTCTTCAGTTTAGCAGAGACATATTAGTTTAAATAGGTGGGTAGGAAGTGTACTTTCCGAGTTTTGATAGTGTGTGCTTCCCTTGCCTGATGGGCTATCCTAGTTGAAGAACCCAATTTGCGATTATTTCTAGTATTAAATACAAACATTTAAAACATTTGTGTCATCGTCATAGTGCGACTATATGACAAACTTGAGAGAAGATCAAGAAGTCCAGAAATGGTGGTGCGACCTTAGCCAGTCGGAAAGCTTAAGTTCTTACTACAAGGTGAAACAAAAATATGGTGAAGAGTTTTATTTCAAATTAGGGATTCCAAAAGAATCCCTTGGTCGTGGATGCAGCTGCGACCAAACTGTCTCCCTCTTTATAGTGTTTGGAAAAAAGGGGTTACCCGGAAATGCGGGATACTTGCCCCATCTGCGGTGACTTTGATGGACTGGACCATTTCCTTTTCAGGTGCCAGGGGCTAAGCGAGGTAAGAGGGAGCTTTCTTGGGGATGGTGGTTGTGAGCCCCTTCTTGGAATTTTGAAGTCGACGTCGAAACTAAATATAGTAGCAGTTGGAAATTTTGTCTGGAAACGTCTTATTATTCGAAAGTTGAGTGTTACATGATTTTGTTTGGTAGTTGTTTGTTGTTGTATATGTATGCATACGGCCTGAAAAATGGCTTTAAATACAGTCATTCATTCATTCAATAAAAATCGTTTCTCTTTAAAACTTTCGCGAATTCTGGAACAAAACCTTTGGCATACCTTACATGCAGAGGTTACAGGGCAGAGTTTGGGTACTCCACCATTAATCTGGTCAAATTCTGACATTTTGGGGGGGGGGGGATTTGGGAATAGGGAGGGTCGAATACTATATCTGAACTTTTCCGTAGTTCCTTCTTGCGTTCAAGCACTGTTGCAGGGTTAAAATGTTTTGAAAGGTTTGATTATGGAAGTTATGATCTCAATAAGAACAATGAGAAGTGTTCGCTTTTGGATTTTTTTTTTTTTAAATCTCTTATTCTCCCTCTTATTTTGTATCAATGAAAAATGACATCATTTTTAAGCCTTACCCAGGCTTTGAAGCTGGCTGTTGAAAGCTCAGCTCCACCTTGCCACGTTTCTTTTGTGGTTTCTAGATATTAACGAATGGCTTTTTGACCCTTTAAAGCAGAACTGAAAGCTGATACTATTTAGTTAACTTCCTTCTCCGTCGACAGTCTTCTTTTCACAGTTATTTTATACTTTTTATAGCACTTGCAGCCTTCGGCTCAAGTGCCGTATAACGATCGTAATGTCTTTCCGTCTGTCCCGGTTTTGCTAGCTCGGGGACTTCCACGTAGGCTAGAACGATGAAACTTGGAATGCTTGTAAAGAATCCGATTCAATGAACAACGAAATCTTCCTTACCCTGATCTGATTTTCCATATGGGGGTGGAAGGAGGTGGAATCCGGGATCTTGTGACCTGCGTAAGTTGCGAACGGCTGATCCGATTCGAGTAAAACTTGATGGTTGGTAAGAGCAGCTGCATAATTCTCGAACGCATGGGAGGGTTAAGGAAATAGATTTTTGGGGTTGAGAAAGGGGAAGAGATTGGTTTATGGAGGTTTTAAATAATAATAATTTCTTCACGGATTTGTTTTTATTAAAGGATTAGGCTACAGGGTTCAGGAAATTTCTCCCCCTCGTTTGTATGATTACTCTGAAAGTGAAAGAGACAGTTTTCACGCTATCAGCATGGTCTAGAGCCCCTCCTCAAGATCTGGTCTAGTCACCACTCTCACAAGTACATCACTGAGTAAGGCTAATCTGCATTTATTTTACTGTAGGTCACACACAGTCCTTCGGAAATGCGATGCCTCAGCTCCTAACCCCCTGTTACGGAAAGGACGGAAAACCGGACGGAACGCGTGGTCCAATGAATCCGGCGTTGAATAGCACTTTCCGATTTTTGGAGGAGTTTTTCCAGGAAGTAAGCGAGAGATTTCCAGACCATTATTTCCACCTGGGAGGAGACGAAGTTCCATTTAATTGCTGGTGAGTGTGAATCCATGACCTTTCTTGCAAAGGGGGAACGCCTATCGATTGTAAAATTGGGATCCTGATGTCAACAAGCGTAATTGGGACCAGTTGTTCAGGGGATCGGCGGTCGGATCGAGTCGTGGCTTCACCTTGGGTCTTGCGGCCGGGGTCTACCACGTTGCAACTGCTAGAATGCTTATGATGCAACTCCTTTAACTATATTACGATCAACTAGGGTCGAAAAAAAACAAAACAAGAGTATTAACATAACATGATAAAAGTATGAAAATGTACATGTTGTGTTTCCTGCGGACAAGTAGGATTTCTTGGTGAAGTAAAGAAGAATTTGTTATCTTATTAGTCGATCTTTACTTGTCCACTTTAAATATGCAATTTTTTCATCAACTCCCAGAGTCAGTAGCGTAACATTTGTCCTGTCCTGTACTGTGCCCAGTGTCTCCTCTCTCAGATTTTCAGAATCATTAGCTACAGTGCAAAAATCATGAGTTATACATGAGATTTGTGCTAGAAAATCGTGAGAAGAAAAAATTAGATTTTGTGTTTAAAATTGTCGAGAAATCCAAGCCAATCTCCAATGAGACAAAATTTGCAGAACTGAAATTTCGACATCTTCTGACCAGAAACAGGTGTTCACTGGAAATAAGAGAATACGTTTTCACGGCTCGTCGTAGCAGTTAAAAGTTAAAATCCTCCAACTGTCAGAGGCCGGGATTTTTGCCGAATCAACGGCAAATGGTTCCAAGTGCTTGGGGGTATGGGGAGGAGACGGCCTCAAAAGTCAAAACATGTTTGGGGCTGGGAAGGGGACTAAAAAACACGACTGGCTATCCCCCCATTCCTTAGAATCACACAGATTAGGAGCAATGGATCTGAAACTCTGGGTAAAAAATTGCTTCCGTTTCACGACAAATTACCGCCGATTTTAACAAGATAAAGCAAAAGGTCGAGTGAGAGCAGATCCGTCATTTCACATTGCTACTAAGCGAAGCCCTGGCAGCAGCTGCTTGAAACCACTATGTTCAAGACAAAATTAACCTGAGCGCCTCACGTAAATTTGGCCTTTTTTGACAATCTTCATGCGTCCTCTTGTACAGATTGAAGCTTTGGATGCGGCTAAGAAGTCGACCTAAGGCCCAACATAAAGGATGCGCCCTTCCACTGAATATAGACTAGCCTACTGCAAAAGAACCACAGACAAAATTTTTCGAAAGAACGGTCAGAGTGCGGTTTGAGGATCCCAAACGATTCCTGTCACCTAATGTAACAAAACCACCCAACCCAATTGAAAGCTAACAGACAAGTTTTGCGAAAACCCTAGCTATAAATACGACTGTTTAAATTGTATTGTACATTGGTCTTGGTATTGGAGTAAAAAAATATGAGAAATCTTGAGTTTTTCGTGGGATTATAAGTTTGGAAAAAAAATAATGAGATTTGAAAAAAAAAGAGATCTCATGTGAAATCATGCGAAGGGGAAACACTGACTGTGCCTGACAAGAAACTGAATTGACTGGACTCGGTTAGTTAAGCTAACTAAGGTACTGATGTATAGGAATGAAGACAGAGAAATATGACCGCCGAACCCAAGAGGGTTTTGCCGAACACAAAAATAGATAGTTCCGCCCATGTTTTAAAGCGAATGGCATCACTTTATTTCCTGTCTTGGGTTTGAATACGAAAAAACGGACAAAACTGTCCCGATATCGCTCAGTGTGGAAACGGGGGTGGAGGGGGGGGGGGAGGGGGGGGGGGGGGGAGTTCGAAGATGGACTTCGAACTCGCTCAGTACAAACTTGGGGCTTTCAGTTTTGGAGGAAGGTGGGCGGAGGATCAGTAGAGTGGGATGCTTCAGGAAGTTAAGACCAAAACTTAAAAAAGTTTGTCCCTCCATCCGTGCAAAGTTTGGAGTTGCATTCATGTTATCGTGGGTTTTTTTGCTAGTTGGAACCGAAAGCCATGAATTATTTATCCACTGCTGCTCTAGTTTGTTTTCCATTCCAGGAGCGTAGTGACAGTGAAATATTTGAGGGAAGCAGACGGCTTATTCATGAAAAGATTCAGGGGAAAATTGTCTGGGAAGGGTATAGTGTTCCCTGTCCTTCCAAATTGCTCCTTTGGTTTTAGTTCATACTGAAGTTGTTAACCTCACGAAATTTGGAAAAAAAAGTTCTTCAAAAAACAGATGACACATTCCTCAATCACCTGATCGCGCAGTGTTGAAAAAAGATTATCAGAAGAAGGAATTTAAATGGACTGTAACTGCCCACCGGTGATCAAGGTAAAGTTTTGTTTTTAGTTTTGTTGTTATTAGTTTATATTAGCATTTCGATATCAGTCGAGGTGGAATCGTTCGGGCACGCTCAGAGTCGTGCAACTTCGATATGTGGCCCCGAGTTTAATCGTCAGTATCCCTCTGGTTGTTTTTAAAGCATACCTATTTGGTTTTCTTTGGATTCTATTTCGTTGAGCGGATTGTGCTAGGGGCCGGTGCTGACGTCTGGACGATAAGGTGTACCGCTCTTATGTTTTACCCATGCTTGTGCACTTCATTACTGTCAGAGCATCCTTTCATAGAAATGTGTTGATCGGCTGATGTGTCGTTTCGGGGTAATATCGCACTTCTCTGACGGCTTTTAGTGTATGGTGAAGAGGTAGATGCATCGCCCCGTCTCTGTTTCATACTGTGGAGCCTATTACCAAGAACAAATAATCGGATAGAACTACTATGTTCAGTCACATGCAGCGACTATGAATACCCCGACAAAAATGAGCGGAGATAGAGGTATATACTCTAGCCGTGAGCTGATGCTGATGCCCGTTTACTCCTCTTCGTCTTCGCCGTTGCATCTTGCAGACAAAATAGTGAAAGATTACTTGCAGGAGGCTTACTCCTCGCGCTGACCCGCTCCGGAGTACGTCCTTAGAGCCAATCAGGTTTGAATGCTACTTTTCCTCATCGGGCGCTTCACGGCGATTTGGCTATTTGTAGAGGTAACGAAGCATGATGTGGCGCGAACCTAGTCAACTCCGCTCATTTGCGTCGGGAGTCGGCCGTATTGTACTCGACTCAGCATGTTTGTATGACCAATATAGGGAGACAGCAGTTCTCTCTCGTTATTTGTTCTTGCTATTACCTTAATTTGCACTTCGGAACAAATTAAGATCTGAAGGTCTCTTTAAATGCACTCCCGAATTGAGTAGGTGGAAACAAGGTGTGAAGAACTTCCCACTACATGTTTCGAATTTGTAGCTGCCTAGGCTAATCTTTGTCAAGCGCCTTCTTGAATGCTTCTGGAGTGAGGGGCTGAAACTTTTTTGGGATAGTTCGTTCCAGTGGTTGACCACTGTGTTGGTGAAGATGGTTTTGACAGACCATTTGAACAGCTTCTTTGAGTTGAGCTAGGCAGGATCTAAGAAAATGCTGTATTTATCATGCCATCACTTGTGCCAGGGACCCATAAACTTCCTGTAATGCCTCGCCATTCAGGGGGCTTGTCAATAAGAGATTTCTGATGCTATGTTGACCGAACGGAAGATAGTTCGAGAAATACCCAAGGTCCAATCACGTCCAAGGCCAGATAGACAACATTTGGGATTGGCTGCTGGAGCCTTGAGGGAGGAGTCTCTTTGGCGAGCACGTCCAATGGGGCAAACAAGAATGCCGATCCGACCCAAGTGGGATTTTTGGAAAGTAGGCAAGGATCGGGCAACATAGCAACATAGAAGCGTAGGAAATGGTCCCCTGTAAAGGAAATTTATGGGTCCCTGCTTGTACGCATGTATATGTGGGTAGGAGAGTTTAAAGCTCGCATCGATCTTGGTAGTGTTGTGATTTCTAATTTTCTATTTTCATCGTTGCTCTCCTCTGAACTCCCTAAATGACCCTGATGTCGCCTTTGCACATTGGGAAGGCAGCACACATGCCAAGGTTCAAGGTTATTCTTGTTTACAAACCAAATATATCTTTAGCACATTCCGCTGCTGAGAGCATAGCTTGAGCACACACCAAAATCCCAAACAGGTCTGACTAGCAGTCAATGCTGTCAATAGCATTTCACATTCATCTCAGGGATACTAGCTAGTCGTGTTCTGCTCACCGCCTCACCAGGTCTAAGGTTCTGGTGATCTGGAAAACTCCGCTGTTTATGCGCCTGCTGTTCTTGCAACTTCGGCTAAAACTCGCTTCGCTTTCCAGAGCTGTTCTCGCGCTCTGCTCTTTTGGGTAACATAGAAAGTGAATCCACTACGTGATCGGAAAGTGGTCTTGGCAAGTCAGCGAGAAGTTGTAAAGGCGCAATGGCTTTCCGTTCGTTCTTGCACTAGGCGGATTCTCACTGTGCTTTTTGAGATCGGCCTCTAAGATCCTGTAACGAAAACCTCTGTGACGCAAATGATGTCATTATTACTATCTCTAATTGTTTCCCAACCTTTGTTCTTGGACGATGACCCTAATTTACTGTTGGAAGCGGAGATAGTAAATGTTCATTGGAAGTTCTCCGTTAAATGGTACTAAGCCTTTTCTTTCCTAGATGATGACCTTTAGAAGTCTTCTGGTAGATTGGGCAAATTGCGAGGTTAATGATCACTTGGCGGTTTCGGGTTACGATGGTTCATAGATAACTCTTTGCTTCATAATTATTTCGGTGATAAGATTTCAATCGTTACCAAGTTGCAAAGGGATAGTGAAGAGGGGTACTAGATTCCTGAAGTTAAGGAGATCGACTTCCATTTAAAAATATCAACCTCGTTTTGCACGGTTGATATTTTTTATATAGTTTTTTTTTCAATGGCCGTCTCAGTGTTATTTTCCGATAACAAAAAATCCCTCGATGTTAACCTTTACTATCTTTTTATAGATGCCAATGTGCAATTTTTTCATTATGTTATTATATTATCAGCATTACCCAAGTTCTTACTACCAATTTAACCACTGGAAGTGGCCATATCTGCTCGTCCAATCAGGAATGTTGGCACAACGAGAAACAAAAACAAGAGCTAGAAGGCTGGTTCAGAGGATGAAAGTAGGAATATGCCAATTCGTGAGTTTGCTCTGATCATTGCTGTAAACAAAACCCTTGAGATAAGAATGATCATGGGCCCTTGGAAATCATAAAAATGTGTCGTTTGGTAAAAGATTTATTTTTTGGCTTTGGGAATTCATCTGTAGGCAAAACCCCTGAGGCAAAAATTACGATGGGCTCATCGGTATTCTGAACATGTATATTTTGCTAAAAAGTACTTTTTGTACTTTAAGGAATTCACTTGTAAGATGCGCACTTTAAGGGTGCTAGAAATTCATTTTTAAGCAGAACGGCCTTGTGGCACAAATGATCATGGGCCCTTTGTTGGGGGACAATGACATGTATCGGTTGGTCAAAAGTATTTTTTTCACTTTGCAGTTAAGATGCGCACTTTAAGGGAGCTCGAAGTTCATTTCTAAGTAAACCCCTTGAGGCAAAAATTATCATGGGCTGTTGAAATGAAAATGTGTATTTTGCTTAACAGTTTTTTTGTACTTTCCGGTTAAGGTGAGCACTTTAAAGTTTAACCGAAAAGGGCCGGGATATGACAATCTAGTTACCCATCACTTATTCACTTAAATTGGCTTGAAGACCAGCTGAAAATGCGTTACTTCGTTGTTCCACTATTCACGAATAATCGATTTTCAAATAGTGGAATTTGTGGTACCCCTATGCGCTTGTATTTTTGCTGTATGCCTTACGAGAAAGATTTATGATTTTTCTTGTTCAGGCATTAAGCAGTCTTCACCAATCTCACCACTGCCCACAGAAAAGCCCCGTTTGTGTTGAGATTTAAAATTTCCCGCGTCATAGCAGAATTTTCGTTGTGGGGACGGCCGTAGAAATTCTGAACGTCATAACTGGAGCAGATAGTGGAAAATAGAAAAATCCCTTTGCAGAATCCAAATAATTCAGTGTATTAAGTTAAATGACACAAACATAAGTTGGCTTTTCAGTTAAACTTTAAAGTTTCTCCGAATAGGACTGAGATCCGACGCAGTCTAGTTACACTTCACTTGTTTACTTAAATAGGCCTGAAAGCCCGGTAAAAATGCGTTACTCCGTTTGTTCGCTATCCACAGATAATCGATTTCATCAAATGAACATTCTTTCGGATTTCTGGTACTTCTATGTGCTTGTCCCTGTATGTTGAAATATTCGGCAACTACAAAGGTAAGCCTTTGCCGAAGAATTATCGTCACTTTACTACTTTCTTGACCCATGACTTTTCGGAACTAAACGTCCGTTGCACAAGGAAACGCGAACTTTGGTTGAAATTTGAATTCTCCGCGTCTGAATGAATTTTGGGTTGCGAGGAAGCAACACACATCCTGACCGTTATTACTAGAGCCCCGGATGAAAAAATAAATAATCCCTTGGATGAGTCAAAAATAGTTTAGTGTATTCAAGTATCAGATGTAAAAATAAGCTGCCTTTTCAGTTAAACTTAAAGGGATGGTCGGATCTGGGAAGTGACAGTTTCTAAGCCAATCTCGTCGAGTCTCTAATGTTCCTGCCAAGTTTCATCGTCCTACCACATCTGGAAGTACCTTAACTCGCGATCACCGGAATTCCGGACCCTCCTCCAAGTTCATCCACAGTGCCCGAATCCAGTCCGGTTCTATCAGTGATGTACCTAGGACTTGTGCCTGTCACAAGATTTCAGGTTCCTCTTCTGACTCCTCCCCCCACATTCGTCGGATCCGGTCCGACTTGAAACGGGACATCTGAGACACGAGTTCTTTCCAAATAGGCTACCAAGGTTCATTAAGATCCGATCACTCGTTCGAAAGTAGACATACCTCAAGATTGAGTATTCCCCCCTCCCTCCACTCTCCTCCCACGATGGTCGTATCGGGGAACTGACCATTTCTAAGATACTCTAGTCAGATCCCTAATATGCCTACCAAGTTTCATCGTCCTAGCCCACCTGGAAGTACCTTAGCTCCATATCACTGGGGAATTCCGGAACCCCCCTCCAACTCCCTACAGAGTGCCAAAATCCCTTCTAGTTCTATCAATAATGTACCCAAGGCTTGCGGTTATTCTTCCCACTAAGTTTCATCCTGATCGCTCCACTATAAGCGTGTCACAAGATTTCCGGCTCCCCCCTCCGACTCCTTCGTCGGATCCGGTCCGGTCTTGAAATGGGACATCTGAAACACGAGGTCTTTCCAAGTATCAGGTTTCATTAAGATCCGGTCACCCGTTTGAAAGATGCATGACACTAATTTTCGGACTCCGCCTCCTCCCCCTCCCCCACGGTGGTCGGATGGGGCATGTGACTATTTTCAAGTTAATCTGAAGTTAATCTGGTCGGGTCTCTGATATGCCTGCCAATTTTCATCGTCCTAGCAGATTTCGAAGTACCCTAACTCGCAATCGTGGGACCGATCGACCGACAGACCGACTGAATTGTGATTGGTATATGACCATCCGTCTCCCACACTTTCCGTTTTTATGGCACTTGCCCGTCGGCCAAGTGCCATATAGCGATCGCAATTTCTGTCGGTCTGTCGGTCGGTCGGTCGGTCTGTCCGGGTTTTGCTAGTTCGGGCACTTCCACATAGGCTAGGACGATGAAACTTGGCAGGCATATCAGGGACCCCAATTGATTAAGTTGGAAATAGTCACTTTCCCGATCCGAACATCGTGGGGGGAGGGAGGGGAGCCGGAATCCGGAATTTAGTGGCATGCATAACTTTCGAACGGGTGATCAGATCTTCATGAAACTTGATATTTAGAAAGACGTCATGCTTCAGATGTCCCATATCAAGTCCGGACCGAATCCGATGAATGTGGGGGCGGGGTCGGAGGGGGGAACCGGTAATCATGTTGAACGCTTAGAGTGGAGTGATCGGGATGAAACTTGGTGGGAGGAACAAGAACAACCCCTAGGTACGTCATTGACAGAACCGGACCGGATTCGTGCACTGTAGGGGGAGTTGGAGGGAGGTTCCAGAATTCCGGTCATACGGAGTTAAGATACTTCCAGGTGGGTTAGGACAATGAAACTTGGCAGGCAAATCAGGGACGCGACCAGATTAACCTGGAAATAGTCAGCTTCCCGATCCGACCATCGTAGGGGGAGTGGAGGGAGGGGGAATCCGGAATCTTGAGGTATATATAACTTCCGAACGGGCGATCGAATCATAATGAAACCTGATATGTAGAAAGACCACATGTCTCGGATGTCCCATTTCAAGTCCGGACTGGATCCGATGAAGCTGGGGGGGGGCTCGGAGGGGGTTCCGGAAACCTTGTGACATGCTTGGAGTGGAGCGATCGGAATGAAACTTGGTGTGAAGAACAAGCACAAGCCCTATGTAGATCAGTGACAGAACCGGACCGGATTCGGGCATTGTGGGGGAGTTAGGGTGGTCCGGAATTCCGGTGATCGCAAGTTAAGGTACTTCCAGACATGCTAGGACGATGAAACTTGGCTTGAAAATTAGAGACTTGACATGATTGGCTTAGAAATAGTTAGTTCCCAGATCCGACCATCCCTTAAAGTACTAATGCTAACCGCAAAGTACAAAAAAATATTTTTAAGCAAAATATACATTTTCGTTATCCGTATGAGCCCATGATCATTTTTGCCTCAAGGGTTTTGCTTACAACTGAATTCCTTAAAGTATAAACAATACTTTTGAGTAAAATATATATTTTCGTGCTCCTGGTGATCATCTTTTTTGCTTCAAGAGTTTTGATTACAGATGATTTTCTAGCGCCCTTAAAGTGTGCACAGCCAAATGCATTGCCAAACGATACAGTCTCGTGATTTCCAAGGACCCGTGATCATTCTTATCTCAAGGGTTTTGCTTACAAATGATGAAAACAAACCCACGAATTGACGAATTCCTACTTTCATCCTCTGACCCAGCCTTGCAAGTGCCATATGAGCTTTCAGCTCTTGTTGTAACGTACCATCAGTAAAACCTACGCTTGTTAATATATATATAACTTTTTATTATAATTTCTTTCTTCCTTCCTCTTATCTATTCCTTGTCTATACAATTATTTGGTCCTAGCTCTCGCAACAGTCGTTTAACTTTTTTTTCAAACCTGAGTTCCATGTTTATAATTTCTTTTACTTTCGGCTACAACTCATCCACTTGGTGTCGTTAATGTTTTCGTTCAACTTTAGAGATAGATTTATTTGTGTCATGTTGCGGGAATTTCTCTCCTGTGTGGGAATTTCTGAGTGTGCAGCACTCGCCTGTCGTCCCTATTTTGATCGTTGTCTTCGCCCTTATTTGTACCAGATGTGACATTCGCTGACCTTGTTTTTCGTCTTTCTTCGGGTCTCCTTTCGCAATTTCTGTTCCCCTTTCGCGTTGAGACTAGCTGATATGATTGCCGACCAGTTCTTCAGGCCAGTCGTGCCAAATAAGAACCAAGGTCATTTTCCTCTCATCGCCCTAGGAACAAGTCTTGAGGGGGGGGGGCACGCTTTGAGTTTGGTGATTTCTTCCACCCGAGCTGACTGCTAATCATACTCGATCGTACTAAACGAATAAGTCAGATAAAGTTTATGGCGAGCAAAAGCAAAAAAAAGCAAACTTTCGCATGCAAACCGATTAGGGTTCGCGTAGCGCAGGTGCCGATCTCCTGATTCTCTGCCCTCGGCCGGGGTGCAATGAGTGGTTGGGGGCAAGTCATCCGACGCTTTCCCGTGCTTTTCCCTAGATTTCTCTAAGCACCCATATGACGCTGGGTGGACTTTTGGCTTGTTTGACGGGGAAACGCCACTAACCCTCGCCCTAAACCAAACGGTCGGCACAACCGAGACTCGAACCAGCAAACCTTTGCTCGTGAGTTCAGCGCGATAACCATTCGGCCACGGACGGACTTCATCAGAAATGGTTAACGAAGAGAACTGGAAACTTACCTTTTAGCGTGCTGAATGAAATAAAAACTCCGCTTTTCGTTTGCTGTGGGTGGAGCTTGGTGCGCGGACTGCTTACACATGAAAATCGCTGTACATCCTAAACATTATAGGTAGATTGCTCCAACATCGCAGATTATAGGAATGAAAACGAGTGTCCTTTTTCTGGGCAGATTTGTGATAAGGAGCTTAGTTTTGTCATGATCCTCCACGAGGACACTGAAATCCATGGTGATGTGATCTTTGGTGACTATGGGGACGGTTACACGACTGAAATTTGAGGTTTAGACCAAACATTCACGCGTTTCATGCTCGTCTAAGTCAGATCAAATGGGATGGGGAACTTGTGCAATTTATTTCCATCTTCTCAGGTTTTTCTGAAACATTACTGAAAAGCTAGTATATCTTTTGGCTGGCTAAATATCATCAGAAAGGTTTTATACCAGTACCAGTAGCCCATATCTTTACTTTGGGTATGGTCAAAAGATCTGTCTTTTTTCCAGCATAACTATCAAAGAAAAGTGTATGAACTAAAAAGCTAATTATTTGGCAGTATCTACATCTTTAGTAACAGTTTCCCTATTTTTATCATCTATTTAAACATCCGCCACATATTCAAAAGAATAGATTTGTTTGACTGCATTTAACGGAGGCTTCAGCTGAGTTTTCTTCTAGCGATCTGTCGATCCTTTTTGTGAAGAGGACCCGAAGAAGGGCCAGAATCGCTGGAATTTATATCAAGATGCTTGTAAATATTAAATCAAGGTGAAAGAAGGGGTGATAATTAATGAGACATGATGATGAATCCATATTTTTTGGTTTGCTCTCAGGAAGAGGTCCTGCAGGTCTCATTTTTTGCCGTACCCCAGAAAATCCAGAAATATATGACATTGTTTTTGATGTCGCTAGACGGGTAAGTCGGCCAAGGGGATCGACTAAAAGCAGGAAAATACAGAAATGCATGGTGCCAGAGAAAACCGGGAAATACTACTAAAACCAGGAAAGGCACACTAAAACAAGGAAAGCTGTACCAGAATTGAAAGATACCAAACACTGGAGAGCTGCACCGTTCCTTTCCTCTGTTTAGTATCCTTGTGGGGTTGGTAGGTAACATATTAAGCATCGTTAGAGTCAAGTTAGCAACTAACCAAATTTAAAATTCAGTATTTCTTTCCTCGTTTTAATATCTGTAAGAGGTAGACAACTAACACATTTAAAGCTAGGCAATTACCATCCTTAGTGTCCCATGAGGGGTCGGCAACTAACATATTTCAAGTTCTTTCCTCGTTTTAGTATCCCCGTCAGGGGCAGGCTCCTTAGAGTCTAGTGATGAGTTGGCAACTACCGATGTTAAGTTTACCGTTCCTTTCCTCGTTTTAGTATCCTGTCAAGGGTATAAGGCAATTAACATGCTTAAAGTTTAACTGAAAAGCCAACTTATTTTTGTGTCATTAGTTGAATACACTGAATTATTTGGATTCTGCAAAGAGATGTTTTTGTTTTCCACCATCTGTTCTAGTTATGACGTTCAGAATATCTGCGAATTTTTATCTAAACACAAACAAGGCTTTTCAGTGGACAGTGGCGATATTGGGGAAGATTGCTTAGTGCCTAAACAAAAAAAAAGTCATAAATCTTTCTTGTAAGGCATACAACAAATTAGAGGTACCACAAATCACACGGAAATTCCACTATTTGAAAATCGATTATTCCTGAATAGCTGAACAACCAAGTAACGCATTTTCAGCGGGTCTTCAAGCAAATTTAAGTGAATAAGTGATGGGTAACTAGATTGTCGTATCCCAGTCATTTTCGGTTAAACTTTAAGTGATATGTCTGCAATTAACCAGATTTAAAGTTCACCATTTCTTTCCTCGCTGTAGTACCGTTATGTGCCTCACAGGCTACTAAAAGGAGGAAGAAATGGCGAGTTTTAGATACGGTAGCTGTAGAGGTATGCTTATGTGAACAGTTACTTTAAATGTGAAGACTGTAGTTTTGGGCTAAATGGTAGACTGAACATCCAAAATACCTGTACAGGTAGGTGTTTTCAGCTGCCCTTCTTACCTACTTCGGCTAACTGGTAGTTACGTTAGGCACAGCAAGTGCATGAAAATGGTAAAGTCCGAAGTCAACAAACGTTCACCTAAGCATACCTCTACTGTTGCGACCCCTTTCAGGATAATAAACAGAGGTCGGGGGGGGGGGGGGGGGTAGCCTGTTTGCCTGGTTTAGTAGCCTTTCTTCGAGCACCTTGCCTTTCCTTTCCTTTCCTGCTTTTAGTCAATCCCGTCTATTCTACCTCGTAATTTGGCAAGATCGTTAAGGTAAGAAAGACCGATTTCACCTTGAGCTGAAGAAGTACTTACTAGTCTCATCCTGATAGACACCTTAACCAGGTCCGTTAGGTACCTTTCTCCGAAATCCATACCAGACAAGCAGGTTCATTTGTAAACTTCCGGTTTTGACCAGATCCGATCGGATTAATCTTAGGCGAAAACCAACAGTATTTCCAGATTCACCATGTCTTTTGGGGTATTCGAAGCCCCTTCCCCTCCCCTAAATGCCAAGTTTAAAACCCTGTTTCCAACTCTTCCCCAGCTGCCCAGGCGCGAATCTTTTAGTTGCACTCCCGACCCTCAGGTTACACCCGACCAGCTCATTATAGCTAAATTGCTAAAGTGTATAAATAATGAAAGATATGGTTTTCGCCAAATTCCGGGCAATCTACTTTGAATATGGATTCAGCATCATGTTTCCGTACCCATAATTCAGCTGCCACATATAACAAAGTATTAGTTTCATCCCTTAATCTGAAACCCCTTTCCACACATCTGAATAGGGGTCCACCATCTGTCGTGACCCTGTAACCCTTACACCGAGTTAGAACAAAATACTCCAATCTCTTAGAGACTAACGTTTTTGGATCCCAGAACCGATTGTCCCAAAAGAAATGCTGGTTGTTACAACACTACAATGGCAAAAAGTAAGCTTCCTCATAACCTCTGTGAACTTCCAACTTCCGTCCAAACTTTAAAAAAAAATCTCTGTCAACTAACAACCTTAAACTCTGTCAGAATGGGGGATCTAACGTCCCTTGGGGACTTAAGACACTTCAGGCTAAACCACTAGGTGGCTTCATTTTCAGTTATTTTACCATGCGGTAATTATTCTCGCCACGGACGTTTTTTAATACTGTAGGCTATTGAGTAAGAAATGTCCGATTTAATTATTTATTAATTCAGTTTTCCACTAGAAAATGATAGGTGCTCCTATTGTTTACTGAAGCATGCCGGGTTTTGTGCCCGGATAGGGGTTGTGTAGATGTACAATAGTTGGTATAGTTTTAGTATAGTTTTAAAACATTATGCCCACACTACAAAAACGTAGGTTTTTCCATTAGTGCAGTAGATGTAAATAGTAAAGAGTTAAAATTGTGTTTATTAATAAAGTAAGTATCAGTATAAGTATCAGTATGTACACAATACCTCTATGCCATGTGGTCCAGAAATTTACGCTCGTCAAAGCTGTTTCGTGAACGGAATATCATTGATGTCTACCGTTTTACTATTGTAACCCTGCTCTAACTCTAGAAAGACTCTCTTCTATAAAGTATGGTCTATGCCACTTACAAAATTTTATATCGTGTATCTATTTCAACCCTTTCCTTTTTTACTGCTGCTATACCTTCCAGTTGATCCCCCATTTCCTCCTCTTTTCGTGGAAACTTAAAACCATTTCCTTATTTAAGCTTTTATCGAGTCAGTTTTTTCTTGAACAGGAAAACACCTTTCCTCTCAAACACTGAGCTTTCGGGAGCCAATGACATTGAAGCATCGCCCGTGCCCCATTCCATTTCGGAAATCTTCGGACTCGCTTTGCATATTTATTTTCTCCGTACAAAAACTGAAAGTGGGCAAAAACAAAAAATGGGCGAGTCTGCATTGTAAGTAGGTTGAAAGGAAGGCCTCGGAAGGAAATCCGCGTAGCCTGGAGATTTTTCTTGAAAATTGTGTCTGAAGCTGAGAAAATTGGCTCTAAGAAACCAGCTAAGAATAAAAGGTTTTCCAAGACTTTATAGAAACTAAACAGGGCTTACTACTTGTATTTGAAGGATGGGTTGTTGGAATTTTGCTGGTTCTAAAACGATTGAAAGCACAACTCGCAATAGATACAGTTTCTGTCCCCGTTTTCTAACTTTCGTGACTCCTTTGAAGCCCGGCTGGGTTTACAAACCCGTCCGAGCCATTTTCAGCATAGCTCGGTCCCCTGGTATGATGAGAGACTCTGAAAACTGGGTTAACCGGTATTGGACCAGTAAGCTCTTCGGAAGGAATAAGCGGGAGCCTGAACCGTCTCGACAAGAGCCAAACACGGAAAATGTAAAAATCATATTAGTCATGTTACTGTGAATAGGACTGACATAGGAAGTTTGAAATCTTTTAAATGACGGCGATAAACCGATTAGGGTCGTAGATCGAAGCAGCGATATATTGAAGACTTGTCCTTTAACCAATCCGTTTGAGTTGATAAATCCTAAAAGTTATGCTTTTCCCACACGACCTCTAATGTCAAATGAAGTATTCGAGACGGGAGTTAAAGTGTTTGTATCCTACCGGCCAGAAAATATAACACAATTCCCAGTTTAGTTCAAAATTGCCGCTTAGTCCCGTTTAACGGTACCATAGCTGCGTTCTTTGTCGTGGAGTACCCACCGGTGGTTGCCGGTTCTTCTTATGGTTCACCGGTGACTGCTGCCCGGTCTTAAAACCCGTTTTCTAACTAGCCATGAAGTTGGTTAGCTCTCACCAGTGCGGACTAACCAGAACCTGTTCGGGAGGTAGGCTCAAGGGTGGTCAGTGAGACGAGAAACGCGTTAGTAGGAGAAGAACTGAACACGGGTGAAGAAAAACCAGAAACAGAGGCAACGAACGCATCTCATGTAGAATTGCGGGACAGAATCTGTAAGCAGTATCGGAGTTTGTCCCATATAATTAGTAATATTGGAATTCATTGCGGTCTTGAAAGTAAAATACAATGGACTGGGTCACTTGTTAGGGATTGTTTGTGTTCGGGTCCCCCCCCCCAAGGTTTATTCCGGGAAACTACAAATTCCGTGTGAATCTCGTCAGGTCCCTAAAAAGCCTGGCAAATTTGAAGCATTAAGTACCCGAACTAATGAACACCGGACAGGTGGACTGATACACATAAGACCGACAGAAAAGCGATCGGTACATGGCTCTTAAGCCAAAGGGATGCCAGTTGCCCCAGAGGTGTACACTTCGCTTTAAATTTTCGAAATGGATTATTGGATATAATTTAACTAGCATTAAAATTAGATCGCAGGCAATGAAAATAAACACAAAAACTGTTGTGCCAGGACACCGCGAAAACATTTGTTTTCCTTGACAAAAGCCATAGTAGTAATAATAATAATAGTAATTCGTTAAATTCCATATTATTTTTTTTTTTTACAAAAACAGTTTCGGACACATGGTCACATAGTCACACATTACAATTCAAAATAAAATAGCGTGCATAGTTATTAAATTAAAATTCTGTTGCACCAGCTAGAGTGTGTCACTGTATTGAGTGTCATGCAGGCCATGCAGCTGAAGTTAACTATGAAACAAAGAAAAAACTAACCAATACATTAGAACAGATTTCGCTTCTTTCCCTTTCTGAACTCTCTGTCGTATTTCTCTAAAATTCCTTATGGTATCGACGTGTATTTTCCGGCGGTTGATAAGCGACGCTTTTCTTGAAATCGAATTAGTTAGTAGTGCCCTGTCCGGACTTGTGTCCTGCATCCCTGATGGAAATTTCAGTCAAATCGGGGCAAACGCTACGGAGAATTCTGAAAGGTAAAAAGCGTAGCCGAATAGTTACTGTAAAATATGAAAAGTGTCGCTTGACACTTTGTTGAATAAAACCTTTAGTATGTTTATTTGTAGTCTTCAGGATATCGGGAAACTTAAGGACAAAACTCTAAAGAATGCCGACCTCCCACCGAAATCTGGATTGAAAGTGATTCATTGCACTCACTGTTAAAAGGCCTTCTGAGAAACTTTTGTTTTCAAACCCGTAAAGAATGCTTTCCCTCCCACCGAAACCTAAATTTGAAATGATTTAGTGCACTCACTCAAGAAGTAAACAAGCCTTTCTCCCCTATTCTGCAAAGCAGGCAAGCAAATTCCTCAGCTCTTCTGCTATGTCTTACTTTCTGCCAAAGACTTTCACACTTCTATGTATGCAACTTCCATGCTTGGCACTTTATTGACCCTACTGCTATTTCCATTAGCCGCTTGTAGTTGGAACTGTAGTTGGAATTTTCGTTAGATAGAACAAGCTTAAATTGTAATGTTGTGGGCAAAAGTTGATTTAAGTATATAAGGACCTATGGCACCTCTATTACTGATTCACTCTGTCCTTCTTTCTTATGCCATTTATGTTTTATGCCATTTATGTCAATAAAATTGTACCTTACCTTACTCTACGTCACCAATCCTTTCGAACTTCCGATGTCGTTTTTATCCACCTCAGCTTCACCAGAACAACTTTTGTATCTCCCGTCTTCAGTTCTTTTTTAGACGGATCAGGCTTGCTTATTGCCTCCGAGCAGCGCTTTGATAAAAAAAAAAAAAAAAAAAAAATACCGGCTATGCAATTTTCTCCGTGTTTCTCGTCAAAGGTAAGGAGACATCGCACTGTTAAAAAGCTGGGGTGAGTCTGTAATTGTGTACGGGATGTGCAATAAAGCGATCACAGTTTTATCCGTTTGTTCCTTTGCCGGTTTGTCCCTCAGTCCTGGTTTTTCTAGTTCGGGGTGTTGCTAGTTAGAGGTGGAAGCACGAATCTTGTAACATTTGTAAGGACCAATCGTAGGAGGGATCGGGTCTTAGATGTGTTATTTTGAGGCCGGTAGATGGGGGGTACCGAGAATCTTGGGACTCGCTTAGAGTATAGGGGTCGAGACGAGACTTGGAGGGTTGGACAATCACAAGCCCTACGTATGTATTACAGATTCGAATTGGATCCCGGTGGAATGGGGTTTCCCGGACATTCAGTGACATGCATAACTCTTGAACGCGAGATTCAGTCCGGAGAACTTGTCAGTTTTCCTATCGCCATAGGACATTTCCGACCTAGATGGTCCAATTAGACATCCGGATCGTAAGCGACTCTTAGCTGAAATACAAGCTTACTACACTTGCAAGTGCCATGTGAGCTTTCAGCTCTCCTTAAAAAAAAACGACCCCAATCTCCATTGATCTAAGAACCTTGATCTGTCATCTGTCATAACCTCAAGTAACGTCCCAAACGTTTCACACTCAGAAAACATTCATCCTTCTTCATCTTAAATAGGATAGCTTGTTTATTTCTCTCTCTACTCCTCCTTTCTTCGGTCAGTCAGTTCCTTCGCAATCGCACTTTAATACCACACTCTCATCGTCCTCACCACACGTGAACAAAAATAAGGGCGCTCTTCCCTTTTCCAGTACATTTTCTCCTCGAACATAAACTATAACTATTATGAATTGTTCTTCAATGTTTTTGTTATTGCTTCAACGTCTATACTCAAATCTTTATTTCATTATCTTTTTAAACTTAAAAAAAAACGAATTTTCCAATCGAATGACCTGGCTTTGGATTTTAATGCAGTTACAGCCTTCGGCCTCAGTGTTATATTGCGATCGTAATATCTTGCGGTCTGTCTGTTTGTCCCGATTTTTCTAGTTCGGGAATTTCTGCCTTATTCGGTTGTTTTCGGGCGATAATCGAACGGCTGAAGTTGCTTTCAAAAGGCTCGTGAGACAACCGAGCTGTAGCCTTGCGCTTCAGACTATGGGGTGAAGTTTAAGTCGAAAATACTGGCTTGACATAGCGTTTTTGTAGTTCAAGTTGAGAAGGCAAAAAAGGAACTTTGTTAGCGCTAAAAGTTAGAACTTGCATAACTCAACTTCTAATAAAAGTCTAAAGGCGATGGAAATGAAATTCTTTCTAACTGGTTATCCGTAGGGGAAATTAGGGACATATTAGCTTGAAAGCCTTGAAAAAGTGTCGCGAAATTGGTCTTTGATGTTGAAGTTAGAATGCTAAGGAATTCAAGTTTCTGCGGCTGGGAAGGAGATCCCTTTTGTGACTCCTCTGCGGCCTCTAGATTCCCTGAAGGGATTGACTAATTCTGCAGTCAGAGGGAATGCACACTTTCTAACCGCTGAAATTTTGGACCGCTTAGAGCCCGTATCCAAACCTGGACCTGGTAATCCAGTGTTTTTACTCGACAGTTCTTCACTAGTCACACATTTCTTTTTAGACACAATATTTTGAATGTTAAGGTGTTTGTGCATTTAAAATAATATCAAATCTATGTTCCTGCTCATCTGTATTCTGTGTAAACAATAAATGCCCCAACAGCTCGCGAACATGAACTTTTCAACCGCAGTAGCTACATTGCTAGGTATATTTTTCGCCAGTTTTTGGAAGGGAAAACATTCTGTGAATTGGGCTATTCAGATATGAAAGATAATTTTCTCTAGAGGCCTGCAAGGGCCTTTTTTTTTTTGCATTATATTTGTATTATTAAAATGAACATGATGTAGCAAAAATGAATACCCACCCTTTATGATCGCAAATAAAAATGTATCAGACTGTCTGAGTCTCAAATTGGGCGCCATTTCTTATTTTTTCATCTTCCATTGTATCTTTTCCAGTTACTATTATAGTTTTGGTAACACATTGTTTCCTTCCTTTCCGGAATCGCATCAGTCCTTCTCATTACGGTGCGATTTTAGCAGAATTTTGTGTCCTGATCAGAAGTCGAACCCTTCGAGATTTGAAAATTTGGAAGGAAATGACGTCACAACTTCAAGGATACTTAATTGACAATTTAATTTTATGCGGTTTCGGACATTAAAAAAAATAAAAGGAAGTAAGTGCAAAATAATCCAGACCGTTCAAGTCGCTTATTTCAGGACAGTTTCCGCCACTAACTTCCCTAGCAAAATTTTTAGCCGGACAAACAGAAATGGGGTAAACAAAAATCGACGCCTTGTTCACTACCCTTGCAAGCAGAGCAAAATAAAACTAGGGAGTAGCGCCAAGACCTATGCTTGCTTTCCATGCATTCTAAACGTGTCTTGGGACATTCAAAGCAACACAAACTTACGACTTTAAAAATATTTTAGTACAGCTAAGATGTGGTCTGCACACATCGAGGAAACAGGGGAAGTTATATATTTTTTGGCTGTTTTCCGGAGCCAGCGCTGGTGCACGACTGATTGAGTTTCGACAGGAACGTTCTCTATCGTTAGTGGTGCTACTGTCGCTGCTATTTGAGTGTGTAACCTATAAGCTTATAACTTACATTGCCTTATAACAGTTATAAGCTTCCAGCTCTTGTTTATATAGTTCATAAAATATTCAACCCTAGGGTTCATTCGATGTTACAGGGCCTACCCCCTGGGAGATTGCTTTTTTATGGCACTTGCCCTTCGGCCGAGTGCCGTATAGCGATCGCAGTTTCTGTCCGTCCGTCGGTCATTCGGTCTGTCTGTCCCGGTTTTGCTAGTTCGGTCACTTCCAAATAAGCTAGGACGATGCAGGCACATCAGGGACCGGGCCAGATCAAATTAGAAATAGTCGCTTCCCCGATCCGACTATCTGGGGGAAAGTGGAGGGAGCGGGAATCCGGAAAAATTTGGTATTTTCAGCTTACAAAGGGGTGATCGGATCTTAATGAAACTTGATGTATGGAACGACCACGTGTCCCAGACGTCCCATCGAAAATCCAGACCGGATCCGGTGACATTGGGGGGAGTTGGAGTAGTAAACCGAAATCTTGGAAAACGCTTAGAGTGGAGAGATCGGGCTGAAACTTGGTGGAAAGAACAAGCACAAGTCCTAGATACGTGAATTGACATAACTGGACCGGATCCGCTCACTTTGGGGGAGTTGGGGGGGTCCGAGTTTCTAGTGATCCCGCGAGTTCGGCTTCCTGATGTGCTAGGACGATGAAAATTGGCAGGTGTGCCAGGGACCGAACAGAGATTGATTTGATAATAGTCGTTTCCCCTATCCGACCATCTGGGGGGGGGGGCTGGAGGAAGGGGGATCCGGAAAAATGAGGTATTTGTAACTTACGAACGGGTGATCGGACCTTAATGAAACTTGAAACATATCTGAATTTCTAACGCCCTTATAGTGCGAATCGTCACAGCCAAATGCATTACCAAACAAAAATTTTTCGTTATATCCAAGGACCCATGACCATTCTTATCTCAAGGGTTTTTGCTTTCAAATGATCACAACAAACCCACGAATTGACGAATTCCTACGTTCATCCTCTGACCCAGCCTTACAAGTGCCATATGAGCTTACAGCTCTTGTTCTTATTAGTCTCGGTACGCTCCGAAAATAATAGTAATACTAATTTTTTCTAACCCACTTATTTGATACAGCAGAGTGAAAAAGAAAATTTACAAAATGGCACGAATAAACAAAACAAGAACAAAATATCGAAATATGTGACATTCTGTAACAACGCCATTAAGCGTTACAACACTATTAATTATTACAAGTATTTTTTCATCGCCAGTAACTGTTCATTGATTACTCAGTCTAAGCCTTTGCCCCAGGATTACTCACTCCCAAAATAGTTGTGCACTACCCAAGTGCCCGGTTCCCACTGAGGCTTGTACAGTGGTGCCCAACAAGAGAGTAACCCCTCTCTTCTGCCGGCTACGGGCTTTCTCATATCCTACTTCCCAAAGTTAGTTATATAAGAGTTTGAAGCATTCATTCTTTCCCGAAGTTGAATGCTTTTTATTCCCTGGCTCTTGGAAGAGTTCTTTTTTTTCAAAGTTGTTTGCTAATTAAGAAAGCAGCTTACTTTCTCTCTAATGGGCTAGTTTCTTGAGTGTTCGGGTGGTAACCCCTCGAATTAATGCCTGTGATTTTTACTAGTTTTAGAGTGGGCAGTTCCTATATCCCGCGGGTAATTTTGATTGATAGTCCTTCTTTTTGATAGTTAAAACTTGCAGTTAACACTTGGGCAAGCTCTGTGATTTCAACTAGTTTCAGAGTAAGTAGTTCGTATATTTTCCGGTAATGTTGACTCGTAGTCCTTGTCTTGGAGACTTAAAACTTACAGCTAATGCTTGGGCAAGCCCCTGCGATTTCCACTAGTTTCAGAGTAAGCAGCTCGTATGTCCTCTGGTAAATTTGTCTCGTAGTCTTTGTCCTGGGGAGTTAAAACTTAAAGTTAAAACTTGGCTAAGCCCTGTGATTTTCACTAGTTTCAGAGTTACCAGTTAGTATGTCTTGCGATAAATTTGTCTCGTAGTCCTTTTCCTAGAAAGTTGGGAATTTGCACCATCAACTTCGAACTTGGTACGTGCTCTCCATCGAAGTTTTTTTTTATTATTTATTATTGAATATTGTCATTTTCCTTTAATGGTAGACCAATAAAAGAAATCACTTAAAACGTGGACCAAATTATCAGTTTGCTGCCTTAAAAGATGGAAATCCAGCGAGACGGAAAGACTATATAAATAAAGTCGTATTTGAAGAAAACCTATTCCAGTTCTCTTCAAATGAACTTTCTCGAGCATCTCCCCTCCCCACCCCAGTTCTTACCCCAAACAAATTTTAAATTATCCTACCTCCTCTTCAAAGGTGATTTAAGAGGAATCTCGAGCGTTTGGTAACGCCTGGAGAATATTCGGTCAGTGAAATTGCATATCTGGTCGTAGGGAAAGACTTTCCTAGCCTTTCTGGAAATGGGGTCACTGGAAAACCCGGAACCTCCCTAACCAAAAGGTTAGGTAAAAGGTTAACCTAGCCTAACCTTTTACCTAACCTTTTGGTTAGGTTAGGTTAGGTTCCGGGGTTCGGATGTTCCGGTTTTCCAGTGACCCTGGAAATGTCTGAACTAGCAAAGTTCGACGAAGTGACAAAGGGACGGACTCATAGCATTGTGGCAAGGTGTGCCGATTAGTGAGCCCTAGGATGCGTGGGCGCCACTTTTAAGTTAAATGGTTGGCAATCTCCAAGGACGTTGGAAAGTGGGTCGTTCCATGATAGAATAATGAGTTTTTGGAATGTCCATCCATCCCAGATAGAGAGATAAGTGCCCTAAAGAACTCGATGGTTTCTACGCGGAAAGGTTTTTCTAAGACCATTATTTTCGACTAGCTATTTAGAGGACAATGGCCTTCTCCTGGTTTTATCCAGTAGTATAGTTTTTTCACAAAAGAATGACAAGATTTACTCCTCTAGCCCCACTATAAAGCAAACGTCTGACAATGGGGCTGGCCTTATTTTCCTTCAAATGCGTGTTCATGGAAACAGCTCTAACAAAGTAGAAAAAGAAAAAAGAAAAGGAAAGAGAAAAACTAAAGAGCTGAAAAAAGTTCATAACTTAATTAAAAAAAGAAAAAATAATTCAAGAACAAACAAAAAAACATAAGGAGATGATCCTTCAGGAGATGAAAAACAAATTTCTTTTCATGGAGTGTATCATTATTGTCGTTATTATATCCTGGTAAAGAAAGCATTTAAGCCGTGGAGTTTGTGAACTGATTCTATGGATTTGCTGCAATTTGATTTCAAGTATTTCCTTTGCCGTGTATGGTAGGGGCTAAATATATTTCTTCCCCTCTCCCTTCCCGGCTCCACCACTGATATTTCATGATGCTCCTCTGATTGGTCGTCTACTTCTTTACCATCCCATTAGCTTAGTTCTTATTTGTCATTAAACTGCTTTGGAAATGTGTGTATGTTTTTGTTATTTTTCTATTAGTGTGTTTTTTGTACTTTTTGTATTTCTTCTGTACTTCTGCCAATACAGTGTGTTTTTTGTTCTTTTTATTCTTCTTCTGCACTTGTGCCCTAGGGCAGTGCGTAATAAATCATTCATTCAGTAGAGGTGCTTTTCGAGTACGGGAAGCCGAGTTCCAAGCCAATGATTCCTCTTTGCTTTGTTGTATGTCCTGTACGACAGATCGGTAGTGAATTTGGTTTTTAGGGAATTACGAGGGGGAACAGACGTATTTCAAATTGCAGCTGAAACATGTATTCCTTTTTTGGACCATGATATACGTCGTGACTAAATCCTTTTTCCGGTTGTGGATTATGTCAGTGCTTTTTCTTTGTTTTGCTTTTATGCTCCGTCAAGTCTTCTCTCATTCTACGATAGAGGACAAATAAAACCAATGACAAATTCCCACCTGAAAACTCGAATCGGAATGTTGGTCGCGTACGGCCACTCGGTTTTTTAAAGCCTTCTAACTTCTTTGGTTTCTGTTAAATGATGTTAATTAAATGTTAGTTCATTATTGGTAGGTTTATTGTTTAGATGTATGTACGTTTTATGAGTACAACCTATTTGGCTTGTCAAAGATTTGGGTACCAATAAAATGCTACTATAATCTGTTGAAAACAAGCATTACTTACACTACTAAACGGTGGTTGAAGGATAATGTTTGAAAAAAAACAGTGAGTTTTGCTCAAACTATGGAAGGTCAATTTTGGTAAGACTCAACAACTCCGTTTTCTCCAGGATTGGATCAGCGCTGTCTCCTTTTTCCGAAACTCTGTGGCCATATATCTCCATTGCAATTTCAGCATCGATTCTAGATCGGGATTCTCAGGGAGGAAGGGGAAAACAAGATGGGGAAATGACTAGGATTACCGGGTCGCGTGGATTGATTGGGTCTGTGAAACTTGACAAGCCTATTAAAAGTACCTACAGTATCTTTTTTTTGCTTTTCATCTGAGATATACTTACCGTTCAGTCACTCTGCATACAAAAGCCGCTAGTACGTACCACAAACGCATAACCCGGTAAATCACGCAGAGGGATAGCGACCACTTTGACAACTGTGTCTGTGTGGTTATATTGTTGGGCGATATTCGATACGATAATCGAAATATCGATATTATTGTAAAATATCGATATTTCGACATTGACTTTTCAAATATCGATATTTTTTATACTTACATTACGATCTACATTACGTTTCTATTATTTGAGATTTTCAGAATAAAAGAATGATAGGGATTTCAGACTTGAGCGATTAGGGAGGAGAAAGAGACTGAGAAGAAAAAAGTGGACTACTATTTCTTAATGGGAATGTTTGATTTTATTACTTTAGTTCATTTTCGTTCGATTTTTTTTTCATGAAAACCTGTTGCAGTATGAACAGTTTCAAGTACGCCAAATATCGGTTTCCGATAATCGAAATTTCGATTATCGAATTTGAAAATATCGAAATATCGATGTTTCGATATTCCTCAATATCGCCCAACATGTGCATGGTTCTGGTGTGACAGATTATTCTCAAACGTTTGGCCTCTGACTGTGAGCTACTGCACTCTCCTCCGTACCGTCTCTCTTCAGTTACAAATCACATACAGATGAAATACAATTATCCCAACATGACATGTCTTCAAAACTTGAGTTAAATAAATGAAAACACTACAACAAAATATCAGAAATCACATATAGTTGAAGTACAAATAAATATTACTTTTCATCAAAATTGAAGTAAAATAAATGAAAACATTACCAAAAACTACTAGAAATCACGTACATGGAAAATAACCCGGCAGGGCCTATAAAAGCTTGAAGTAAAACTAACAGAAACACTAGCAAAACGACCAGAGTTTCTGTGTTCCGGAAGCCAACGAAGCTTTTTATGCCTGTCTGTTTTGGTGAGTGTAGGTTGGGACTTTTTCTCATTTTGTTTTGGGCAAGCACGGTTTGGTGGGGTATTATGGATTTGGAAAGATATTGAATCTCGCTTCTAAAGTTGAAACCTCGAATTCTTTTTGGAGAAAATAGGGAGCCCTACCTTGAAAGTATACGATCCTTAAAGCTCAAGACCTCGTTGTCCTGAAGCGAAATTTACGAGGAAAGAGTTTTAGTTTAATAGCGTAGACACGGGAGTAATAGCAAACAACAAGGAATTCATATCAGTGTTGAGCTTGTCTCTGTTCACAAGAGGGGTCAACCATTCTTGTTGGTAGCTTCCCTTTAAAGAAGTTTTCCTAGAGAATCGGATGCCTCAGGTAGGGTTGATTGGTCTGCCGTCGTCTTTACTCCTGTCCTATGAGGAAAGAATGATGAATGTTGAGGGAATTTTATGCCCCAGTAACGTGTCAGGGATGTTTCGTTTTTAAAGTCTAATATTTTAATTAAGATTAAAAAATATAAGAAATGCAATTCCAAACTAACTAGTTCGCTTCTAGTCTAACCGTTCGACATTCTGTGAAAAGATGCTGCCTGACCCCAAATTATTCAGGATGATCGACCACACGACTATATGGCCGAGCGGCGGTGCCCCGTAATAAGAATTTATTACAGCACCAATTTCACCACTGTGAATTTATTAGCTCCCCCAGTGTGAATATTTGCAAATGTATTGCTTTCCTGTCACCTGCAGGATTCACCTGCTTAACCGAATAGAGCTGAGAGGTCATATTTTCAAATTTCGTCATATTTTATCTAAATATGCTAGAAAACCCGACAAAAAACGCGTTACTTCGTTGATTTGTTATCCAAGAATATTGAATTTTAGCTGACGAGTTTATTCTTCCGTAATTGTTGTACATCTATACGGACGTACCTCTATGTTTGAAATGGTTACTACAGCGGCAAATAATTGCCGAAAATAACCAGCAATGACGTATTTTCATTATTCAAACCAGGAAGATGAGAGTGACGTGAATATGGAAAGTAACAGGAAGCACTTGGCATTTGCTCATACATTTTGATTATGATGTGATTCTGCAGTCTGAATACAACGTTTCAGAATCCTGTTGGCCATTGAAATACACGCTTTTGCAGATATTTAAATTCTTTGCCACTTGACGAATTTTTATTTGTCGTGCAAGCAGCGGAGATTCCCAACATCACTACTAGACTACGCAACGAAACGTATAAAAATCCCATAGAGGTGAGGAGTCAAAATAATTCAGTGTGTTCAAATCAGAAGTATAAGAATAAGTTGGCTTTTCAGTTAAACTTTAACCCCTCACACTGTTTGCCGTGTCTCACTGCAGTTGTTTTACTGAGGTCGAATTCACAAATCAGCGAAATCCCTTCTCGTTTGTTTTACTCGCGACCTGGCAAGAGATCTGAAACTAAAATTATGCTGCTGATGAAAACATCTGTGAAATTATATCATTCTCGTATGCTAAGATCCTTCCGCAGTCACAAATTGGTTAGTTTCAAGTTTAAGTGTACAGTATACACTAGTTCGATGGTATCTGATAGCACGGTAAATGAATCAGCATTTTGTCGCTTTTTGCAGTTATCGTGCTATCATACACTACGGTTACTCTGCGAAGACGACAACTCCCGAATTCGCGCTTTTAGAATTCACCCAAAAAAAAATACTTGCATGCCCTCACATCACAAGTACAAACTTCTTTGCGACCAATATTACAACAAGTGCGCAAGCGCTCAGGCGTGGAGTGTGAAAGTAAAATTTTTATCACATCTTATATACAAACAGCAAGATATTTCACATCCCCAATAACCAAAAAATATTGAAATAACCTAATTTGAAATCATCCCAGTTTAAAAGCTTAAAAAAATCGCATTTAGAAATCTAAAAATGATCTTCAAAATCTTGCAAGAACGGTCTATGTTTCAACACTGAGCCAGTCCGACACTTAAACCTCTTTTCCATTAGCAAGGTAATAACAAGTGTAATAAAACCAAATCGCTTTATTGCCTGATACCACCCTCGATACCACCCTTGTCACAACTTCAGTAAGATCATCGGTCATATGACAAAACCGTCCAGTTTCCAACTCATCAGTGAAGAGAAAAGTACGCCGCGTGGTCTTATTTGTTGCTGTTACACCAAAATCCGCATCTGTACATATATAAATATCCACAAGTATACAAGAGTTGAACTTGAGACGTGCCATAAACGAACTTAACTCATGGGAAATCTGGTCCCGGCTGCCCATGAACGGGAGAGGGGGGGGGGGGGGGTCGGGACCAATCAAATTGCATATCTAGACCTAAATATCCTCGGCTATACCAACTTAGAGTATGATTCCAGTCACTGGTCAAAAACTTTACTCATGGGCAAACTAGGCCCAGTTGCCCCTGAACCAAGTGGGGGGGGGGGCCGCAAAAAGCAAAAAGAGACCCCAATGCTCACAACCTACCAAGTTTCAACTTGATACCTGTTGATTCCTGTCACGGGTAACAAACTTTACTCATGGGGATCTGGGCCCAGTTGCCCTTGAACGGGGTGGTTGGGGGAGGTGCAACTTTGAAAGCAATTTCCCAACCCTGGGATCTACAAGTAAAAGGAGTTTCATCGTCCTGTGCCCAGATCTCGTCAAGTTATGAACATTATTCACTTGGCAATCTGGGCTCATTTGCCCCTGAACCGGGTGGGTGTGGGGGGTGGGTCCCCAAACAGGCACAACTAAACCCCAATACCCACAAGTGTACCAGATTTTAACCTGATACTTGCACTGGTTCACGAGTTATGAGCTCCACAAAATATGGTGAAAACCGAAAACCGAAAGCCGAAAGCCGAAAGCTGCTACAGCGCTCGCAATAGTGGATTGTTCCAAGGAACACTCCACTAAAAACCTAGCCTCCTGTGTTGGTGATGGAAGTGTGATGACTTTTACGATACTCCTGTCAGTTACTACGTTTTGGAGCTCAGTATGTGAATATCAGATACTCGATAACTAAAAACGACCATGGTATTAGATAGGCCACCACGGTAACTGCAAAAACGGCTTTAGATCATGGTGTCAGATGCCCTGATATCTGCAAAAACGCTACTACTTCTTCGTACATGTTCAAATATTTCCGGTACTTGAGATTTTTACTTTATTTGCCGCCGTGGTATAAGAACAGAAAAATTATCCAGAATTTTAGTGCTCCGGATGTAACGGCAAAGCTGGCCTTGCTGCACGAGGGGCTGTCCGAGTCTGCAATTTCAAACCTTGAGCCTTTTCATGGTCTTCTCCAATGTTTTTCTCGTAGTTAAGTTGTTTTTCGTCATCTTTGGTTTCTTTTTGTTTCTAGTTCATTACTCCACTTTTTCTTGTTTGTTGTAGTGGGTTACAAATAAATTATTATTATTATTAAATCTACTGTTTACACTCCACCAACTCACTTTTCTTTCCAAAAACCCTTCTTCCATATAAAGTGTAATTGAAGAACGTAAACATGTTCAATTTTGACTTCTCTTCAGTGTTCTCGGTCGTGCCTTTTACTTTGTTTTTGTGTTACTCCGCTGTAGGCTAACTGATACGCGTCTCATAAATAAAAATTCTCGTTTCGACCTACATTTAACACCATCTTGGTGGAAAGAGAGATTGGTTTGTTTAAACACTGTCGTTGCACATGATAGCTAATTTTCAGTTTTATAACAATCAATAAAGCACAACACAAACGAAGAAATCAAAGACCTAGCTGGTCTGGGGGACGCATTCCAGGCTATAACATGGGTTTGCTGCCGCTGCCAGACTATTCCATGTGTTGTTTCGGCACGTTTTCTTAGGCAATTACAATACACTTTATACAGTAGCCACGAGTCAGTAGCACACCATCTCATTGTGATTGCATTCCCGTGTCCTGTTTGGCATGCTGGTACTTCTTCACGGTTTCTTAGCCTGGCTTTTGACTCACGACCTTTCTTTCCAGGGAAAGCAATCCCTCCATTCGGGATTTTATGAGGCGCAAAGGCTTCCCTGGGGACTACAGTCGGCTTGAGCAGTATTATATGCAGAGATTGACGGACACAGTTGATAATCTGGAAAGGGGATATATTGTCTGGCAGGAAGTTCTGGATAATAATGTGACCCTCGCCCCAGACACTGTCGTCCATGTCTGGATGGGAGAGGATCTTTATTCGCGAGAGCTTGAAAAGGTAAGCTTTGTGTGATTTGTTAGCACAAAAAGCCTGAGACCATGACTATGAAAGTAGCAAAAAAGTACGAAAAACACTTGAAGCACAGCTCTTACTAGAAGTGGCTTTTTTCGCGGTAAGATGTTCCGGAAATATTGTTTTGAAAATCCCCAAGCTTGCCTCTTGAAATTAGGGATTTTCCTGATAGCCCTTTCCTACCATGGCCAAGCTTCGCGCAAAAACACATGTTTTATCCTGGCGAAAAATTAAAAGAAATGCGTGCCCTGGTTAAATTTGACTTGACTTGACTTGACTTGCTTTATTTGCTACTAATTACAAAATAAACTATATAAACACACAACCGCCCGGGGAAGGCTCAAACAGCCTGATGATGGACGGCTGCAATCCTCTGATTCTCAACCTTTAACAAATTTCATTAAAAAAAAAAAAGGACAAGAAAAAAAAGAAAAAAGGACAAGAAGTCAGAGACGGCTTGCGATTGAGAGTGAAAGCAGAGAAATCCGATTGGAATCAAGTTTGACAACGCCCCTCTAGTGACTTTTCAAGTCACAATAAAAGTTAGTGACTGACAACCCAGGAAAATCTCGGCTAGCGCTGAAAATCGAAAAAATCATATACAGTGATTCACAGGGATTTTGTAAAGAGAGAGATTTCAGAGTTTAGTAGACCAAGTGCGTTTTCACTGGTGGTGTGAAAACCGTGAAACCCGTGAAAACCTTTAAAGGACCGTTCGAGCTATTCACTGTTTATTATGCAGTATTTTACAATGGTTGAATACTTTAACTTGTAACATATATAGAGGTTTGCGGACTTCACAAGCCCCTCTATAGCGCAGTGGTAGAGCAGTGGCCTTGTAAGCCAAAGATTGTGGGTTCAAATCCCGCCTGAGGAGCACTTTTGTCTTTCAGCCCTTTGACTTCTAGCAAAAATACGGACAAACTTACAGAACGGGTCTTTCTGGCGACTGAGCTTCGTCAGAAGCACCACACGCATCGAAGGTAGGGAAACACAGAACGTTTAAGACAATATAGTAGACGTCATGGAATCGATCAATGTATGACCTGGCTCATCGACCGTTTGCTTAAATAACCTTACAACAACCAGGCAACTCCTTTCGAACACCTCTTTACTTGGCCATCTGTTACGTCGTCGACGACTGTGAATTCACAGTGATTTTTTGGGAGTAACGCATGCATCTTGAACTTCTCCGTTAGCGTGATGATTATGGCTTCGCATACTCGAATAGGATAGCACGTTTCTTCTTCTGTAACTTCTACTTTGAAAAACGTGCGTTACACCAGAACGAAATAAAATAGGAGCGCAAAAAGTGCTGTATCAGTTTCCTAAAGCTTTCCGATTGTAGCGACCCCGGTTAGGGACGATGCACCATAGGCGGTACGGATTGGTTTACATACGTCTTGAACAGCTGAAGAGCAAAAATGTTACAGTGCAGATTTAAAGGCCGAGCCATCGTAAAGAGTCGAACGAGCTGATGATGAATGAACCAATAATGTATATGCTACGGAATGTCGATGAAATGAGATAATGTATAGTTTATTCTGGATAAAATTGGTGTTTAAAATTGAAAAAAGACCGCTCTGAATGAAAGGCGTATATAGCCTCGCTTGGATCTAATTAAGGATTAGCAAGATTGCGCGCAGGTGCGGCTCACGCATATGCCATGACAGAAAAGGTTAAGTCGAGAGAAATCTACAGATGGTCTACAAAAAATATATTGTAAAACAACAAAATATTCGTTCTAGGTTACCAAGGCCGGTTTCAAAGCCCTGCTTTCCTCCCCATGGTACTTGAACTATCTTCACTACGGCATCGATTGGCCGCGCTATTACATGGCAGACCCACACAACTTCAATGGCACTGAAGAAATGAAGAGGCTAGTTATTGGTGGAGAGGCGTGCATGTGGGGAGAGTTCATTGACAATACCAATGTTATACCCATGACCTGGCCGCGTGCCAGCGTGGTAGCAGAGCGTCTTTGGTCGGCAGTTGATGTGACTGATCCCAAGAAAGCAGCGCCGAGGTTGGAAGAGCACAGATGTCGCTTGGTTAAGAGGGGGTATGATGTGCAACCCAGCAATGGGGTGAATTTTTGCGAGGTTGATTGGGACTAGATGAGGGTTGTTTTGATGCGGAAGAAATACTTAACTAACACATCTGCTACCGTGGGTTAATCTCATATATAACATTGTGATAATAGTCTTGTAGGTCTGTTAAGTAGGTATAATTACCTAAAGTTTGGTCTCACAGTTTAAAAGAACTTCAGCGACCTCGAAATGTGGTCAAGCGTCAGTAACAGGTAGGATCATCCCAGCAATTCTGATGTGAATTCGTGTTATCTTGACTGGGACAACAGACGGGATTTGTTTTGACGCGAAAAAAAATACTTAAGGAAACTGCTCCACTGGCTTGATTTCAGACACCACTGTGATAATAATAATCTTATATTCTTCGTTTCTTTAATTTCTTTAATTAAGAATATAACCATAAAAGATCCGTTCCCTTCTCCAGATTCACTCTTTAATCGGCGCCGAGATTAGAAGAGCTTAAGTGGCGGATGTTCGGAGCAGATTGGGGAGGGGGATACGTTATCTGTTCGAGTATACGTTATCTGTCTCGTGCGAAATTGATTGAGACTAAATTAATGTTGTGACGCTGAAATAAATACGGTTGACTTATCCACCACTGTTGACGAATCTCTTTTGGATCAAAGTGATAAAGTTTTGTTGAATTGTGAAATTAATAGTAAAAATCGTGCTGGTTCGCCATTTACAAATTCACTCTCTATGTACACCTTGTCGATAAAACTTCAGTGCAAGGTCGACCTGTCATTTGGCCTTAACCTCGCTGTTGGAGTAGGCTACCCGTGGTAATGCATCAAAATAAAATCTGCCTGTTTTTAGAGCTGATTTAGTTGTTCTGACGATCGTGATTGTCACAGTTTCTGATTCGGATCCCATTGGAACACCGACCCAGGCACCAGCAGTCAGTCTTACTCTGATTTCCGCGGAGAAATCATTGGATATTCTGCGCCAACACAGTCCTCTCCCCCCACAGCTGACGTAACTGTTCAGACATTCTTATCCAGATTAAGAATCTACTGTAACTGAGGACCTGATTTTAATACCTTCTCATGTAAGGCTTCTCTGTAGGGATTCTGCTTCCCTGAACCTTAACAGATAACGCTTTAAAAGGATGTCCTTTGAGAGTGAGAAAACCAAAATGGAACTAAAATTCAACGAGTCGATAAAAAAAAACATCAGAGATTTTACAAGGAAAGACAATCGTGAGCTATCCAAAAGTCGGGTAAGGTGAGTCTCCAGTTTTGTTACCGTTGTTAGTGCACAAGCACAATAATAATAATATAATACGAAAATAGGCCATTGGCCTTTACAGTGTACGTCTAAAACACTTTTCATCATTAATGTAGTCAGCGAACAGGTCGCCCAGGGAAACATATATTCGAACAATGCATTAAACGGATACGTCAGCTACGATGCTTTGGCAGCGATATTTCGCTCTTCTTGGCAATGATCCTCGTCTGGCTGTAAAAGTTCAGGGACAACGTTGGTGAAGGAACGAGGATCCTTGCCAAGAAGGGCCAAAATATCGCTGCCAAAGCTTCGTAGCTGACGTATCTGTTTTATGCATTGTTTGAAATATATGTTTCCCAGTCAGCTGGGGCTCATGGAGTATTTGTCCATGGAATTTTTGAAGGTGTTGATAGAGTAACTCAAAACAACTCCAGATGGGAGGGCGTTCCAGCAGTCCACCGCTCTGTTTTGGAAAGACCATCTACCAATGTCTTTGGAAAAATCGCCAGCTACTCAGCTTGAAGGCGTGTCCGTTCTTGTTAAAAGTGAGAAGTGCGTTAGCGCAGGCACGGTGTCATAGTTACCTTGAAAAATTTTGAAACGTTCGATCAGGTCGCCAACAAGACAAGCAAGAGCTGAAGCCCAAGTGGTGCTGAAGCCTAAGTGGTCACGTTGATAGTGGGAGTATATTGCATGGGCGTTAAGAGACAGCATTCTAAGGACTTCCTTCTTTCCCAGAGAAATCCGCCATTTTTCTGTTATAGCCCTTCCGTCACGGATCCTCGCCTCAAGCTTCTTCTGTTGGTGATCCTGTCTGGACCGCAGACGCGTCTGTCTCTCTTGGCGAGCTTGGGGGGAAGAACAATTCTGGGTTTGGTTCAACTTGACTGAGATTTTAATTGTACCTATATTGTAGGCTACTTGCCTTCAAGCTGCATTCTCTTTTTGTTTTAGTTGCCGATGTATCGTAGAAGGATAAGAATTATTGCACCAGAACCGGGCTCCTGTTCTGGGGTCGTGCCCGTCGTTTTTTGCACTGTGTCGGGCACTATGCATTGCTCAACCGTGTTCTTGTTTTGTTCCTTAAGAGTTGAGAGACAGGAGCCCTATTCTGGTGTAACTATTTACCTTCTTCTTTAAAGTTTTAACCGAGTAGGTCTGAGATCCAACAGTCTAGTTACATTTCCTTATTTACTTAAATAGACCTGAAAATCCGGTAAAAATGCGTTACTTCGCTCGTTCGCTATCCACGTATAATCGATTTCATCGAATGAACTTATTCTTTCGGATTTCTGGTACCCCTACGGGCTTGTCCCTGTATGTTTGAAATATTTAGCTACTACAAAGGTAAGCCATTGCCAAAAAATAACACATATAACAAAAAGACATATCTTATCGCCAATTTCCCACTTTCTTGAGCCCTTAGCGGAACTCAGCGTCGGTAACACAAGGAAATGCAGGCTTTTGCTGAAATTAAAATCCTTCGCGTCTGGATGAATTTTGGGTTGTTGCGCAAGCAGTGCACATTCTCAACGTTATTACTAGAGCCCCGGGTGAAAAAATGTAAAATCCCTTGGATGAGTCAAAATAGTTCACTGTGTTCAAATATCAGATTTAAATATAAGCTGCCTTTTCAGTTAAACTTTAACAAGTTTCGACGATCAGAGCCTTGTTGTAGCAACTTTAACCTCATTGATGAACTAAATAGACTTGCTTCACATACCGACTTTTTTGCACACAATGCTAACTTGGTCAGCGTCGGTTATCTTTTTAATTAAATACATAAAATGAAATCCTTTCAGACCGAAGAGAGAGAAAACGAAAATAAACGCTTAATCCCAAGGCGTCGGTGACAAACAAAACGAAAATCAAAATAAGACCCAGATATGTTACTACTGCTGGGGCACAAGGAGAAACAAATCTAGGCTGAAGCCCAAGTGCCCCCTGTTTCTTCCAATCACGCTGAATGGATCGTGAATGCTTTAGAATTTGCTTATTCATTTTCTCATCTACAAAAGTAGCTCGTAAAACCAGATATACAACCGGCTTCGGATGCTATCAAAATCATTGATGTCATAACGGTTTCCAGTCCCAGCAACTCACCCGATCCGAAAACTCCTAAGGCGGCAATTTGTAAGCAAGCCGTTCATGGAGATACGGACTTCTTTTCTTGCTTATGTAAAATAATGAAGACATAGCCACATGGTTCGCTGGGGACTGGAGCTTCTGAAATGGAAGAACTTGAGGGAGGAGGCAGTTGTATTGCCGTATTCAGGAAAGCGCGAAATCACATGAACTCGTGTATCTTGAACCGAAAAAGCTAACTGTTTAAAGGAGAATATTGGAACTTGGTAATATTTCATCATTTTCATCTCAGTAGCAAGCAGCATCTTCCGTCCGCATTTTTTTTAAACAAATTCACATGTGTTCTTATGTTTTTGCTACCTAGCCAGATATGGTTTTCCATGCAGAGTCTTTTCAGAGAATTTCTTTTCACGCTTCGTTTGTTATTGGCTCGGACGTACTCTATAAGCCAATCAGAGACGAGATTTGAATGCGCGTAATAAGTTAAGTGATTTCACAGTGGATAGACATTTCGAGAGGTTGGGACTGATCTCAGATCTGGGCTGTATTGCAACATTAGCTGAATGCGCATGGTGGGAAATTGGAACGATAATCTCCTCAGTGAACCTCTAATGCCTCCACTCGAAGTTGATTGACGTGGATGGACTATGTGAGAATCTTACAGCGTGTCTTCAGAGAAGGCTGAAGCAGTTGTGTTTATATAAATGAATGTGGTGAAGCTATAGCCCAATTCGAGACAGCGTTGCACCTCATCACGTCCTATCTTCAAGTCTCGAATGTTTTGGACTTCTGTAATAAATCTATTCTGTTCTACAGCCCAGTTTTTCGGCAATATTGTCTTTCGCGAATGGAAATGATGAATGTGCTGCAAGTACAGGCAGGAGACCAAGTCTCGGAACATCATCTGTCCGAGCAGGCGACCCTCGTTTTCATGCCCTTGGATGGGGGTAGCGTATCAGTTTTCATTCAACAAGCCGATTAAATTTCATCTGCTTCTAGCCTGCACAGAGCAAGCCCCGCGGGTGTTACGCAGGGTCTTCATATCTTTATATTTATAGTTTTTATCTGGTTTACCTTTAAAACTCAAGTCAGAACTAAAGGGACATTGTTTCCAAAGCTTTTAAATCAGCCAAGATTTAAAAGGAAATATTGTTCCCGAACTCGAAACCAAGTCCTAATGTAAAGCTTAGAACTCCGGAATGAGTTTGCGGTCAGGAGCGGAAGATCAGTGAAAGGAGAGCAAGGCGTGTTTTACGTCAGAAGAAGTCGTAGTCGGGACTTCTTTAGTAACTTTTAGTGCAGAGTTCGGTGAAGCTTCGAAGTGAAAACATAACAGTAAGTAAAGGTTCATAAACATGTCCTGAACCTTAACATAGCGAAAACCATACAAACAAATCTACGCCTTCGTTAGACGCTACCGTGTCGGAAGAGTACGTGAGCAACTAAGTAAGCTGAAATGAAGAGCCCTTCCTTTCAGGCCACTTGGTTGAGCGGCTACGGTTTGGGCAGAAGCCAATAACAGTAAATCCTAACACCATGAGCCATAATAACCCATCGTTTTACGGGACAAGCGCGTTTGAGACAATCCTAACGAACTTTAGTTTTTAAACTTGTATTTTTGTGTATTTGCTGTGGGACAACTTGCCTAATGAGAATCTTGTCTAACACGAACTTGTCAAACTGAAAGTTATCAAGTTATAAAGTTTCTGTTGAAAACTTAACAATAAGGCACTCTGGATGGGTCTTAGTAGAGAGTAGCGGATTCAGCTGCAGAGGATCAAGCGGCGAAGGGCTGGGGCTGGTTAATATAGTTTTGTAGTGAATGTCCCTTGTAACCGTACAGCCAGTCCCAAGCCTGATGATAGGTTTATCATCGTTACAAAAGTAAATAAATGTAAAACACAAATAAGTACAATCGAACTTTCAGTTTAACTTAACGGCCATAGTATTGGAATATTTCCATATTCCATTCTGTAATTTTAAAAGCAAGGGCGATAATGATTATAACACCAGTACCATTCGAAAATCGAAATAAGCGCAAGCGACAACACTGTAATGTCCGTAGACGAATGGTTAACGTGCCGAACCCACGAGCGAAGGGTCGCTGGTTCGAGTCTCGGTTGTGCCGACCGTTTGGTTTAGGGCGAGGGTTAGTGGCGTTTCCCCGTACGTCAAGCCAAAAGTCCACCCAGCATCAAATGGGTACCTAGAGAAATCTAGGGAAAAGCACGGGAAAGCGTCGGATGGTTTGCCCCCAACCACGCATTGCACCCCGGCCGAGGGCGGAGTATCAGGAGATCGGCAACTGCGCTACGCGAACCTTAACCGGTTTGCATGCGAAAGTGTGTTTTTTGTTTGACAACACTGTAATGCCTGGCGTGATATTTGAAAAGCTCTGCCGGCATGTTTTGCATGGTGTGTGTTTAACAAAGCAGCGTACTTTTGTTTAAGATAAAAAATGATTTGCATTTGTTTGGTTTTGCAGAAGTCCAGTTAGGTTTTATCACATGAGCTGTGAGCTAAGCCAGATTTGTTCCAAGATGAGAATTTCCAAGATCTGAGAGGTGAGGCATGGCTGTTTACCTAGACTAATGGTTCTTGGTTGTTAACAACCAACCTGAATCAACAGGTTGATTCAACAGAAAGGTGATTCCTCTGGACTGAATTATGGTGTAAAGTGGCTGAAATTAGGCTTTCAAAACACTGTCTTTTTTGGACGGCAAAACATGGGAAAGTTAAAAACTTTTTTTTCCAAGGGTTATATATAGGGTTATAGTTGTCGGAGGCGATAATAGTTGTCGCAGGGCGTTAATAGTTGTCGCAGGGCGTTAATTGTTGTCACAGGGCGTTAATAGTTGTCGCAGGGCGTTAATTGTTGTCACAGGGCGTTAACAGTTGTCACAGGGCGGTATTTGTTGTTGTTCTCGCCCTCTGGAACTTTTTTCTTTTAACATCAGGGCAATACCAGGAAATTTTGGCACTGGGTAGGATAGGACTGACATCATGGGACTGCACGGTGTACTGGTGCTATAGTTTCCTATACCATTGTCATCCTAATCTCTCTATTCTGTCTTTATTTCATTCCTGTAACTGAAAATAAAGCCATAAAAGACAACTCCAAATTCACTCTTGAACTGGCGCCGAGATTAGAAGAGTTTAAGTGGCGGGTGTTCGGAGCAGATTGGGGGGGGGGGATGTTGTCTGGCCGAGTAATGCTTGTGTAAATTTCGTGAGATGGATCACAGGACCTGAAGCACTTGAGCACGATGGCTCAACCCCAGTGGGTAGAAGGCAGCACCACACATGAGGGACAACTGGACGAGTCTTTCTGGATGCCATGGGTTCCCCTGTCAGTAGGGAAGGCACTAAAGTAAGTATGTTTTCATAGAAAGACCATTGATGATTAACTCTCGTGTAAGAGAGCAACCCCCGCAGAAATATGACGGCGGAAAAAAAACTGCCAGAGAAATGGCTTGATGGTAAACGGCGGATAAAGCCGTTACTTAAATTCCTCACAGTGTGGCCACTACAGGAGCAGCAGCAGGGTACATGGTGGGATATACATCGCGCTTTTCTGGGGGGGAAGTATCCCCTTGCGTGTCCTGCCTTTTAAAAAACTGATGTCACTGAAGTAGAGGATGAAGTAGATTATCGATTTTTTTCTATTCGTGTTTTTTTCTTTTTCTCTTTCAGTGATCTTTCTGTTCTATAAAAGCATTATTTAAAGGTTAATTTAAAGTACGCATTTTCTAGGACTGCCCTCACAGGCCCGTTCATTATTATATTTATGTGAACTATTTTCCTAACTTCTAAGTAGTGAATTGGAAAACAAGGAGACCTTTGGTCTCCACCGCTTTACCACTGAGCTTTGTAGCCGAACAGTTGGGAAAGAAGAGTGAGTATACTGAAGAGTGAGTATACTGCACTTACGCCCTCGGGCAGTGCGTCATAAATTCTTCATTCATTCATTCATTCAATATGCAAAATGGGCCAAAGGAACAGTGATCCCGCCGAAATCAAATTCGTCCAAACAGTTCACATCCCCATTCAACGGGATCAAAGTCACGGTAAAAAAATTTGCTTTATATTTATTGAACTGTTTACATACTGGCCAGAATTTGTCTCACCTTAGACCTTAGATCTTCATCAGGGTCGCATAAGGCGTCGATGAAGCCACTCCGTTCATCACGAAGCTTTGCAGCTCCAGTGATGTCTTCCCGTTGTGGAGCGAGGGAAATGTCGGCCTGTTTCAAGTCCGGATCATACTGGTCGGCTTTGTCTTCCTTCAGGCTGCCACGGATACAGGCAGTCTTTCTTCGGGCCCAAGCAAAGCAACACTAGACTATTTAATTCTGCTTCGGGCATGCGTAGAATGACCTAAACTTGTCCAATCTTTGTTTCTTCGTAACTTCGGTCACTATGGGCTGATTGGTTTTGTGCCGAACTCCTTGTTTTTAACTTACTGTTGACAGCTGATTTTCAGGGTCCTCCAAATACAGGTGTTTTTGGTCCTCCAAATACAGGTGTTTTTGGGATCCCAAAACGCAAGTGGAGGGACCTATGACATCGCAAAAGATGTCCGTCTGTCCGCACGATTACTCTCGAAGGGATTGAGATATTTTGATGAAACTTGGTGGGAGGATTCTTTGGGCCAAGGGAAAGGTCGAGTTCTTAGATGGGCTCGGTAGCACTATATTTAAGGGTGGAGAGGGATTTCAAATTAAGGGGCAAATTTTTTTTTTTAAAGCTATTGAGATAGTTGATTTAGGGATAAGGAGACATGCTGAATCTGAACATTAAAATTATTTTCTCACCGGGCAAATAGTTCACCCGGAATCCGGCAAAAACCGGACACAAAATTTGTCGACCAATTTTCGGCTAGTGCAGTCCCTACCCCTTTCTTCATGTTATTATAGCTCTGCGCGTGGATGACGACATAATCTATGAACGTCGGAGAGAGCAGTGTAATCGAAGGTCGAAGGGGTTGGTATATGTTGTTCAAGCTTAGTAGGGGTTGATATATGTTGTTCAAGCTTAGTATGAGGATTCATTGGCAAATTACAGGTCAAGTTCGTGGATGGATCATTTAGTCCTATATTTAGAGGCAGAGGAGGGTTTCGAATTTACGGTAAAATCATGTATGTTTTATTTATTTTATTTATTTTATTCAATAAAGGAGTAAGCCATATGGCTTGTCGCATAATACAAGAAGCATAAATACACTTCGAGTGGCAAAAAGTAAATAAATACTAATACAACACAAAACAAAGAACATCCAGATTTGATAACTCTTTAACACATATACATGTTTTCATAAAACTTGGTCCCAACAATAGCAGTCTTAAAAGCTGGCAAGTTTTGCATAGTGACCACTTCCTCTGGTAAATTGTTCCAAAGCTTGGAAGCCCTGTTGACAAAACTACATTGACCCACTTTTTTTTTATGAGCTAATAAGATATTCATTGAAGGGGTAAGGAGGTCCGCTGAATTTATATCTGAACTTAGTTTTCTTGCTGGACAAATGATTCATCACGAATTCGGCCGAAACTGGAAATTTGATTGAAGCTCAAGGTTGTTTCTGAAGTCGATTAGAGATTTGGTATCGGGGCAAGGAGAAATTGTGATTACATTTTCAAACTTTATTTTAACAGTAAAAGTCTTCAAGGAATCTGACGAAGACTCAATGGTGTAACAAGACCCAATTGTTAGGATCAAATATTTTTGGGATCCCATCGAAACCTTTGGTCTTGTTTAATCAAAGCATACGTTTCTTGAGTTCGAATTGCTGGTCCAAATCCGTGGTGGCTAGGATTTGCGTACAGATAAATGGATCGCGGACTGTAACATTCTCCCCTAAGGTATCGATTTACCCCTTTCTGTATCGATTTACTTGCTTTAAACCAAATTATTTCACACCATGGGAGACAACTCGATTTTCTACTTAGCAAACTAATTTGTTGTGAAGTCGGAAGGAAATTTCCCCTTAGCTGTGTAATTTGGGAAATGGTTGATTTTCTAAAGCGAAAACAAACGGGCGAAATTGTCACGATGCCAAAACCAGCAAAGGGTTTCTGACAGACTGGCAAGTAACACCGTGCAAAGGAAAAGAGGTGTTTGGATTTTCTACTCAGCAATCTAATCTTTTGTTAAACTGGAAGGAAATTCCCTCTTTAGTTGCTGTAGTTGTGGGAAAATTTGATTTCTTAATGGAGAACAACAAGTGTGCGAAACTTAGTGAGTTAAAGAACGAGACATTGGAGGGTGGATGAGGTGCAGCTCCAGCTCCTCCAGCTCCAGGCCTCCAGCTATAGGCCTCGGAAGTAAGGAAGTACGCGAAATGTGTTCTTCCTACTCATAAACTCGTGTGATGGGTTTAGGCCACTGGAGAATATGGGCCCAGTGAAGCCTAAATGGCACATGTAGCCAGTCATGTTAACAGTAGGCCTATAGCAAATTTTATACCTGTTACGTTCGGGAACGTTTTCGAATATAACCCATGTGAAGTGTGGCCGAATGGTGTTGGTTTTGGGGGGTTAGACTCTCAAAAGACATATTTAGACATGAATGCCAAAATGTACACGTGTCAGGGTTTATGAGTTGTAATGTCCACAAAAAATGTGAAAACCGGAAACCGGCTAGTGCGGCCACAAGAGAGGAATGTTCAGGAATGACAGATGTAAACGGTAAAGACACTCCAAAAACGGTAAAATTGTCACGGTGCCCAGCCAGCAAAGGTTTTTGTGACATATTGGCAAGTAATGAGGTGCAAAAGAAGCAGGCCTCTGAACGAAACGGATGACGTCGTAAAATCTGAGAGTACGACATCGTAAGTTTGTTCATCCTTCTGCTGTGACCTCGATAACTCCTTAACGGGTGGGATATTTTGATGAAACTGATGAGTGACGAGTAGAGAAGGGTTAAAATACATGCTGAAGTTCAGTTTGCTTTTGGTCCTCTTTTCATCACGAAGGCAATTCCTCCATTCAGTAGGAACAAACCAAACCTCCGGTCATACACAAGCCATCACATTTTGGGTACTCGTTCTGTTACGACGATACTTCAAGCACAGACTACACACTTTAAGAGATTAAACATGTCAATGGAAAGGGAGTACCGTAATGCTGCCTAACGGCATTGTACGGGTGCATGTGGCACCACGGCAACAACCCCAATGTATGAGCATGTTGCCTGATTTTGTAAGACCAGACCCACCGGGTTCTGACGCAGAGGCAAAAAACAACATGTGTTTGAGATGTGTGAACGCGCCAACACAAATCATAAATTTCTGGGCACAGTGCTCCAGCTTTAGAATATACCCCTTCGTATGAGCACGGCGCCCTATGCCCTAGAGCAAAGGGGCATTATCCTCATAAGAATATTATGGAGACCGGCAGATTACCGATTTCCATGGGGACACTGTCCCCGTACTCCAAGGCACGGTGTTCGTACGCTCGGGTGTGCCCTAACATAGTGGTTCCCAACCGCTGGTGCGCGCACCCAAAAGGGTACGGGAAGGTCCAAAAATCAAGTATCTATAGCCAGCTTTAATACCTCGTTTAAGTAGTTTTTCAGTCCCTTAACTCGGTTTCAGTGTTGCCCTCAAAACCAGATACCCCATCGTACGCAATTTCAGATTGACATGCCTTATCATTGATGACAATAAATATCGTCTTTTTAACGTTTTGATCGTGGTAAGAAAAAAAATGGTAAAACAACAGTTCGTCAAAAAAGGGGCATGGAACCTTTTTGAACCTTGATTAGGGGTACGTAACCTTTTTGAATCTTGATTAAGGCGTACGCAGTACGGAAAAGGTTAGTAACCTCTGGCCTAACGAATGAGCACTGTGCTAAAAAAAAAAACTGGTAGGTTTGTGTATCGCCAAACTCACCGAGGAGACGCAGAGGTGAAATTGATCCATATTCCTTCGCAGTTTAGTATTAACTAAATCTTATTTAGTTGGTATATTTTTTTTTTTTTTTTTGTACCACGGTCCCTTGGGATTCTCGTGTGCAATACACGCATTCATATAGAGGAGAGAAGACACACTAAATAGTTTCTTCGATTGTTTCTTCATTGGATCCGGCAAAATTACTGCGAGCAGTATGACAATCTTTTGTGTGACCATTGTTTCTTCCTTTCCCAGAAAGAGCTGAAATTTACGTCTCTCCCTTTTTGTTTTCTTCCTTATTAGCGCTACTGCCTCGGCGTTTTAAGCTGTGGCAGAGGTAGCCCGGCCGTTTCTAAGGCTGCGTGCCTACTGAAAAAAATAAATAAACAAAGTTTGTGCGTGCCACCTCCGTGATTTACCTGGTTAAGTAAGTCAGATACCCCCGTTTGGGATCCCATTCAACGTTTGGTCTTTTGGTTTCGAAATCATCTAGCATACTTCGAAATCAATCTTTTTTCTTTTCCTCAAAACTCCGCAATGACATCGAAACTCGATAACAAACTCAGTCTGGGCCCTCGTTCTGAAAGGGTGATCCATCACTGCTCCGGCTTTTGCTTCGATCTTCTGAACTTCCCTACTTTATAAGTTGATACCGTTTTTCGTTTCTCTCAGCCAGATTTCCCCGAGCGTGTCTTGTTTTCGTGACAGTGTCAGTCATTTTGTTTCCATTCGCGTGCGGAGGGGCCGACGATGGCTCTGCAGTTGGATTGAAAATTGCTGGTGAACCCTTCGCTTCACGGAGGTGAGTTGTTCGCGTGGATATTATCATGTAGATGCCTTGCTGTTTTATGTCGAGACCGGTAAATTCACCTAGTTTTATTGCTCTATAATAAAAACAAAGATCTGCAGCAGCAGTGGATAGTCTCATGAGCAGAGCAAAATTTGGCTTTGCTCATGAGGAACTTATGAGTTATCGATGGGTAGAAGAGGGGTGGTTTACCTCTTGGAAAAAGAAGAAAACCTTTGGGTAAAACTCGGGTTAAAACTGGCCCCTCTCCTTGCCCGATGTGTGGATGCGAGAGGGAAAGAATGAGTCATTTCGTGGATGGATATGTGGAATGGAGTGAGTTGTGACATGAGGGAATGAATGAATTACTGAGAGAATGCAGGCAAAAAGTTTCAGGCTATTAACTGTTTGGGCTCCTCCGGATAGTGCTAGGTCATAGGGAAAATTGCATATCCCTGTAGGTTTGGGTATAGATTTAGTGCTTCTGGTTTCTCTGTTTTTCCCTTGTTTTAGTGGTGGCCTTGTTGGCTTTTGCGCATGCCTTGCTCTTTTATGTCGAGACCTTGCAGTAATTAAAAGAGAGGGCTGCAGTATCACATAACGCTTGCGACTTTCAAATACTCCTTCGTAATGGGACAGATCTATTCGGTATAATGATCGGGATTCGGTATAATTGCCAGTATTTGGTAATTCTCACGAATTCGGTGAGAGAATTTACTGAAATTATTTGGTAATTTTTCGATGCCAGAACTATTCGGTATATTTATGGTGATTCGGTAGTTACACAGAATCCCGAATAACCTATCGGTCCAGAATTATTTGGTATCATGATTGGGATTCGGTAATTTATTCGGTATAATTTTCAGGATTCGGTAGTTACCACGAATACCGACTTTTGTTCCAGTTTGGACGAAATTATACCGAATACGAATATTATTCGGTAGTCGTTTCGATACCATAACAATTAGGTATAATAGCCGGGATACGGTATTCATACAGAATCCCGAACATGCTATCGGTCTGAACTTGTTTGACATAAAAACCAGGATTCGGTAATTTATTCGGTATAACTGCCAGGATTCTGGAGTTACCACGAACCTCGAAACTCGGAAGAGGTCGAGAGAAGCACTGATCACAGACAAAAGGACTGATCTATGATCTAATCGACAGTGCTTACTTTTATTTTGGATCCCCCCCAAAAAGATCCAATCATAAGTGTTTCTCAGTTTCTAGGATTCGGTAAAAGAATTGAGAGATTCGGTAAAAAAAATTTGGCTCTGCACCCCACCCCCCAACGAAAATGCACTTGCGACGCTCCTAGTCCCATGCCTCAGATAATCTTACGTTCAGTGAAGTTTAGCTTCTCAGAACAGGGGCGGTTCAAAAGGCGTGGGGGGGGGGGGCGTGACTCACCTGCCGTTGCTTCAGAGGATCGTACATTCATTGGTGTAGTTTAAGCTTTTCAGAAATGGCCGTCGATTGCTTTGAGCTTATCAGATCGACAGTCGTGAGCTTGTCAGAAATATTTTTTTTTAAGGTAAATAGTGAAATTTGTGGGTAAAACGTTTTTAGTCTTATCCTCCTTGTATTTCTACTCACATTTTTCGACGTGCATGTAACCCGCAAAAGACAAGGTTTTAATCGTATATTACAAGGAGGCAGAAAACGACATTTACTGCGGAAAGCTCCAGCGGGCCGGATGTCTCCCTTGCTTATTTCCACTCGTGTCTGTTAAACTATATAGAACGACTAATGTTCACTGTTCAGTCCGAGAACGCATGAGATCCGAGGAAGGGACTTTCTTTCTCAGGTAAACAATCTATTTGTGAGCAAAAAGAGTATGTACATAAACCTCTGGAATAAAATAACACACGTCCATTTTGTAAAAAAGAGGAAGTACTGGTGGTAGCTATCTACCTTTAAAATGTGAAATACTTCAACTCCAGACACAAAAAACAGGGTTGCCACGGTTAGGGATTTGTCACCAAATGTCGTGATTTTTTCTGTTTGTACCACCAAACTAATGGATTTTGCTGATTTTCACATCAAATATCGTAAAATCGGTTTCTCAAAAAAAAAAAAAAATCACCAGGTCTTCCAAGAATTTCCGCGTGACTCCGGCATGATTTCCTCTTTTGGTGATTTTTCTTCAGAGCAGGCGATTTATTTTTGTCTTACGTGGCAACCCTGAAATAAACGCCTTTGCGGGCAGCCTTTTTCCCTGTGCACTGGCTCACGACGTCGACGCGGCAGTTCGTCACAACTCTAAAATAAGTTCACTTTGATTCTGGGGAAGTACTCTCAGTAAGTTCATTTGGAATGAGATCAGAGCAGATCTGTGAAATTTAGATTTCACCTTTCCACAAATATTAAAAATAACGATATCAATGTCACTTGGATCAATATTACTTCACTGTAACTAGTCGTCCCACTTTGCATTGCCGCTGGTTTTTCGCCTGAAAAAAAAGAAGATCGCATCAAATAAGAAGAATACCACATTACATTCGGGTCTCCGGATTTCAGACTGGATGGAGCCATTACAGGAGTAGGTTGCATTTGCGTAGAGGGTAGGATCCTTTAAACTTAAAAACAAAACAAAAAAACGCTTGGCTAATGTCGTTAATTGACCCGCTGAAGACGTTCGTGTGATTTTCAACTTGCCGAGCCGAAACGTTTACTCGGCCAGATTTCGAGACGAGCCGAGTCCGAGTCTTGCTGTAAGAAACCATACCAAGCAACTGTCGCTGAAAACGTCTACATTTTATGACGTGTCAACCCTATTTTGAAATGTTAGATTTAACTTCCTTCTGTTTCTTTTTTCATTTTTGTTGGTGGTTGATGGAAACAGTTGGTGGAATGTGTGAATCCCAGCGCACAGTTGACAGAAGAAAAAAGCTCTTCATTTCATGAGCAGATGGCGTTCAAACCCATTCAATGTACTGTCTGAGGTCTCATCTGGCTCGATTGGGTCGCAACTGAAAAAGAAGCATATTTCAGAGTAACAGAAATATAGCAATTAGAATTACAGGAGGGGTACCTGACCTCGTTTTTACGCAACCTCGAATTTTGCCGCGAAAATGTTAAAATGAAAGTTCCATGCTATCCTGACAGTCAAGAAGCAAAATCTGATTTTTTTTTCAACAGTTATGTCCCAACATATTACAATTATTTGTCTTTTCTTTGTTTTGAACCTGGTTTAAAAAGGGATTTTCTGGTTATTAGCCTTATTACCTCTATCTTTTTCATCACTTTGCAAGCAATCTGACCTCATGTAAAAATGGGTGAAAGTGTTTGAAAAGAAAATTATATTCAACTAGAAATACTGAAGTAAAATTTATATCCTCAACATGTAAACCATTCTATTAGCTTCACTCTAGTATTTTTGTCATGTTTTTTGGTTCCTTTTTAAGCCAGATAGATTTCACTAAAAAAAGATTTTTCTGGAAATTTGAAATCTTGTCTGAGGTTGGGTACCTCTCCTGTACAACTTATGGTTATACCAGAATAAAGCTGAAGCAGTTGGCTGTAAAAGTGTGAACACACGATCAGGATCCCCCTGTCGTATTTCCTACATTTACATCATCAAGATGAAAAGTTTAAATTTTCCGCATGGGATTGATGATGGTGCTGAAAACCTGTCAGGAATTCCGGTCTGCTAGCAAACGACCCTGATTGCTTGTCCAATCCAAGACACAAGCTGATATTACCCGTATGGAAATAATTCAAGTCGTAAACGATCGTTTTTTTTCCAGTTGTATTATGGGACATTTTTCCAATCGTAAACAATTGGCAACGATTGTAAACAATTGTTTTTAACACTTGTTTACGATTGGAAACAGTTGTTTACGATTGGAAACAGTTGTTTACGATTGGAAACAGTTGTTTACGATTGGAAACAGTTGTTTACGATTGGAAACAGTTGTTAACGATCGTATTCTTACGACTGAAACCGATTGTTTCCAATCGTAAAAATACGATCGTTAACAGTTGTTTACAATTGGAAACAGTTGCTAACGATCGCAACCGAAGCTTATGATTTGTTCCTTCTGTTTGTTTTATAAGCAAGATTCAAAACCAATGTCAAAGATTTATCGTAAATGATTTTGCTGTGTGGCAAGACCTGCCGTGTACAGGAGCCCCCAATTACATTTTGTTTATTTGGGCATATGATGTCAGCGAAAATTCCTTAATGTTTCCGAAAAATAAACCGGCGGAGAGAGTTAACTTTCAAATGTGAAGCGAAGGTCTAAAACTGTTCGAACTTCAAATAGAAATCTAATTTCTACTTCGTCTCGACAAATATTTAATTAAAAGAAAGTTCTGAGGCAGTAGACCCTATTATTGGAGAACCGTTTACGATTCAAGCCTGGTTGTAGAGCATATATGGTCATAATATTGACGGCGACAGAAATTCATCACGGGGACATAAAGGCTTTATCCTTCTCCAATTCCGAGTTGTGCTACGAGAAGAGAGAGAAAGGGATGTTCCTGCGGCTGGGGATGCAACTTTCGATTGGTCCTAAGCTTTTGTTGGATGATAGTTAGGCAAAGTTGGCCCGCAAATGTTTGAAGTCAACTGTTGAACTTGACAATCATTCTCCCTAAACATCGTAACTTGATTGTCCCGGGGATTTGATGAACTTATGCTTTAGATAAATTATTTTCTTGCAATCATTTTGGCTCCACCAACTCTCATGAGAAAAAAAATGTGCAGAAACAACTCCCTTGGATTGGCTCACGAGGTATATCATTCGAAGACTATAATACCGAGCTTTGGCACGAATTGTCAATGCTATCTGCGCTAAGGCGCCCAACGCCTTAACCACTCGGCGAAAACTTGAGAAATCACCTACTGATGAAAATGAAAAGGGTCGATAAAAAAAAAAACGAAATTGGTAAGCCGATCAGAGAGTTTAATGAGATTAAAATCCTGGCTTTTTTTAAATAGTGTTAGTCCTAAAAACAAGTTGAAACAGCTGAGGAAAGGGACGGACGCCGAAATCCGTGAGTAATTTAAACAGAAACACAAGTGATGTAACAAGCTTGTTAACTGTAACATTATATACGCCTTGTACAGATCAGACCTCTTCGTTAAAATCCAACAAACAGTAAACGACAGAACAAAACTTTTTTCGTATCGGCCATGGGAAAAGGAAATTGGTTGCAACCATGAATTTCCAAATCACCCCACGGTCGAATTGTTTGGACTAGCAACTTGGAGTGGGGGTGACCTAGACACTGCAAATGAATAAATCAATGAATGTATAAAAAAGCCCTTAGGGCCATGGCGGAACAACAACATAACTATCCCTACCACATCTTCGACGTACTATAATACGTCACGGTGCTCCTTGGCAACCGTCAGGAACCTGCCCAATCGACGCAGACTTTGGAACACTTTACTACCCATCAAATCTTTCAGAGCTTTCTATCCCCCTTGAAATCCCTCCTCACCAATAACGTCTCTCCTTAAATCCCCAACTTGTCACAGTAACAAACCGAAAATGGGGATTGTGGGGAACTTTAATATTTTCTAGCCTTGTGATGTTATAGTTCTTCTTTTTAAGATTTTGAATGTCACTTGAGCGGACGAGGAGTAGTTTAATCGGTAGTAAAGAAAGAGAGGAAAAGATAGCAACACGAAAAAAATACTTCCAAGCAAACTCCTTTAATAGACTATCCATCTTTTTACTCACCATTTAACACATGGACGTTGACACTAGCGACATCTGCATTTGATGGACTGCAGGAATACTTCCCCGTGTCGGATACACGAGCCTTTTGAATCAAGAGGGAACTGGTGGTGATCGGGCCCTTCTCCGTAATGATGCTTATCCCCCCTCGAGGAGAGTCGAGACTCAGAACCTGGAACGGAAATATTTATGCCGCAAAAAATACGTAAGAGTAGAAAAACGTTGAGACCTTTCCGGAGCGACCTTGTCTTTCAGAGGATTTATGTCCGTCCCTTGGGAGCCACGCCCCGGGGATCGATCTCCTAAAGTGCACATTGCCTGAAACTTTGAAGCTCCAGGCTTGGTTGAACGAGAACTTTGGGCGTGCTCATACTCTGTTTGACAAGTTCAGTCTCTGTTCCGGGGCATAGGACCACAATCTGAGCCGAAAGAGTACTTGTGAGACAGGATTTCACGTCAGGGACCGAACTTTCCCGTCCTTAAAGTTTAACCGAGAAGGGCTGGGATAGGACAATCTAGTCACCCATCACTCATTCACTTTAATTGGCTTGAAGACCCCGCTGAAAATGCATTGCTTCGTTGTTCCGCTATTCACGAATAATCGATTTTCAAATAGTGGAATTTCTTTGTGATTTGTGGTACTCCATGCGCTTGTATTTTTTGTTGTGTGCTTTACGAGAAAGGGGCACTAAGTAATCTTCACCAATCTCACCACTGCCCACTGAAAATCCGCGTTTGTGTTGAGCTTAAAATTTCTCGCATCATAGTAGAATTTACGCTGTGGCGAAGGCCGCAGATATTCTGAACGTCATAACTCGAGCAGATAGTGGAAAATAGAAAAATCTTTGCAGAATCCAAATAATTCAGTTTATTCAATTAAATGACACAAAATTAAGTTGGCTTTTCAGTTAAACTTTAAGTGCAAATTTTTCGAGCAAGAAAGATAATACAAACGAAAGAAGACATCTATCAGGCTGAACGGTTAATAATATGAAATGTGAAGTTCATTAATATGGCAAAACTCATCACTATGCCATTATATTAATGACTAGTTTGCCGATGATTAATTATGCAAATGGAAGGAATTTGGGAATGTCAGTGTCACAGAACAACGAAACGGAGTGACGGGATGTCAGCAAAGGAGTTGGGGACTCCGCGATTAGCAACCTGCAGGAAGTGGATGTTTGTTCCGTCGTGTAGTTTTTCCTGACGATCCTCCTACTGCAGTACTTCAATGAATGAATGAATGAATGAATATTTTATTAGCCAATTGGCCGTACAAAACACATAATGGTAACAATTACAATACACTTCACATCACTCAATGAATATCTTATTTAACTAATACGCTCTTTAGAAATTGGCACATTTTAATTATCTTAGCTTTATTTTTTGTTTCGAGGACGTCAGGGAACTTGATAGTATACCCATTAAGAAAATGTCTCCTGGGGTCTGAGAGTTGCTCGCAATCTACCAGAAAATGTCCCGCTTCCTCTGTATTAAAGCACAGGGGGCATTGTCGCTTACTATTTGGAGACTTATTATCCCAATTATTCCGACCACGTACTGGCAGGCAGTTCGCTCGTAGCTGAAACCACAGGCGCAGGCTCTCCGCCGGTAGATATACTTGAAGTAAAATTCCATTCCGAAAATGTTTTCCATGAATTCAGATATTTTACGTCAGACGCAAAACGCAGAGACGACACATTCAGAGGCCCGGCAGAAGCCCTGTTCTTAGTGTCAAGGAGGGTTGTGATGGACATTGCCTTGTTTTCTAAAAAAGGGAGCTCAGACTCAATAAATGTTTCAAAACAGTAAACAAAAGTTTTGATGTTCAAATAAATATTTATTACAAACAAATGTTGGTAACAATACACCTTCAAATCCCCCCTTCCAAAAAAAATTGTACGTGACTTAATTCGATTGTTTTCAGACATCCTTTGGAGAATACCTTTGAACTTATCTACCCCTCGTTCTAACTGGTTTTAGATCCCTTCTGTTTTTAAATCAGTCCGCAGTAGGTGATTTTTTTTTTTTACATTCAGTGAAAAAAAAGATGTTCTGATCTTCATATCGGTATTTGTGTTGCGAGAGCAACACTTTGGTTTTGTCGTGGTTTTTTTTTTTTCCTAGCACCCCGATTTCAGCTTATTCCTAGAAAGTGGTAAGGGTCTAACCTCTGCGGTTTTTACGGAAAGTGTGGACCTCAGGCCGGATCGATGAATATGACCTTACATTTTGGAAAGCTCCGTAGAATTCTTGCCTGGGGCCAAAAAGGATGGTTTTTGCTTGTCCTCGAGCCAGAGCCTACGGTGTGTGAAGTGAAGTGGAGTTGTATAGCCTATGTCAGAGAGGACTATCTGAAGTTATGCAGCCAAGCTTTTGTTTCATCAAACCATGTTTCTGCTTTCGAGTGGAAAGCTCCGTTCTAGCAGGCAAGCAGACAGGCACCACTTTCAAATTGAAGATGGACTAAAATCTAAAAGTGCTAAATATGTGCGGCAGTTCCCCGGCCCCACAGCCAATATATCTTCTCTGAGTGATAGATAGAAAAATTTACAGAAAGAAAAAAGTGGCATTTTCCCACGGGTCCGAAAGTGCTGCCATCTATTGTTTCTGCCCATTTATGTTCGTGATTTCTGCTGAGTTTCTCATTCCATTTTTTGCACTTGAGATTGAGGAAGAGAAATGATATCAAATGTGCCTCTTAAACTTTTAAAGTTCTCTCACTGCTAAAGAAATTAGAGCTTATCCCTTGCTCCTTTCTAAGTGGTGATATTAGAAAGTTGGCCTACGGCAAAAAAGTCAACTTTTGAACTAATACAGATAGAATTTTTTTTTCAACGGCAATCGATAGATCCTGGTGAGCTGATCAAAGTATATGTCATCCGTTTTTTGGTACAAAAATTCCTTAATGAGATGCAACACTTCGAAAGTTTAAAGGGGTTGACAACTTCAGTAGAAAGGTATACACTGAAACCAAAAATAGTCCTATCCCAATTGTGAAACATGAAGGGGACGTGTAAGCAACAATCGGCTGCTAGACCATAATCATCTTCGGTGATGAGGGGTTAGCCACTTTTGCTAGTTGGTGTACCTATTAATCCTATTATTTTTTTCCGGTGTATTTGATCGTGAGAATAATTTAGTACCATGTCTATTGCGGGAGATGGACTTGTAAGCAAAAGTCGGTTGCCGGAAGGGGTTCATGAGGGGCTAGAAACTTATGCAGATTGGTGCACATTTTATTTGATCTCTATAAATATCTTGTAAGCAAGAATCGGTTGCTAGAAGGGGTTCATGAGGGGCTAGAAACTTGTGCAAATTGGTGCACGTTTTATTTGATCTCTGTAAGTCTGAGGGTAAGAAAATTAGTCTCTATGGTCTCTAACTATAACTTAGAATTAAGTCTTTGAGGGGTTGACAACTTTAGTGGTAGGATACACACTCAAACAAAGAATAGGCGGAAACCAATTGTGAGACATGTCAGGACTTGGGAGTAACAATCGGCTGTTAGAGAATAATCATCTTCGACAGTGAGGGGTCTCCGACTTTTCCTAGTTTGTGTACCTATTTTGCTTCCGGTGTTTTTTATGATAAGGAAGCTTGGCTCATGTCTATCACGGGGAGAGGGACTTGCAAGTTAGAATTGATTTCTAAAGCATTGTCATTTTCATGAGATCCTAGAATGGTCTATGGCGATGGTCTATCACTGTAACTTAGAATTAAGTGTTAACGCACGGATACAAATGATAATAATGTAAACAACGATATAGTTTCGCAATAATTAGTAGAGTGACATCTATGGTATTATGACCCTGAAAAGTTATGGATGGCTTTATAATACCGACTAGGTTATATAAGATAATGTTCCAAGTTTTCACCAGTCACGATAGCTACGATTGAAAAGGATAAAGTTCAACTGGCTGCAAAGTCAATTTACTCCCTACTTCCGATATTCCTTTTTTTTCAACGCTGAGGGATAGCCATGTGATTACAGATTGTGTCATCAGTTCCAAAAAAAAATCTTCTTGGATTGGAACATACCATTTTGAAAACCTCGATGGGTTGACAACTTCAGCCTTTAACCGTTAGCGAAGAAGCAAACCAAAGTGTTGCTCTCGCAACACTTTAGTCGGCGAAGCCGAACAAAGGTTGCTGCAACACATCACGTTGCCCAGGCAACGTAGGTCTAGTTCTATCTGATATTGCTACACTGTCAGAAGTTTCATAACAGATAGCGCATAACACTTTCAAGAATAACACCTTTTCACTTAGAAATAAAGTGTTAAGATCAATTAAGTTTACACTACTTCGTGCCTAGATCTCCAACAACACCTTCAATTGGTAAAAATACTAACGGGAACGAAAGAAACATAACAGATAACATCCCAAAGTGTCATCTGTTGAAACCGGGCATCCTTCTGTTGTCGTTATGTAACTTCTAACAGTGTAGTATTTTTACCAATTGAAGGTGTTGTTGGAGATCTAGGCACGAAATAATGTAAACTTAATTGGCGTAACACTTTATTTCTAAGTGAAAAAGTTGTTATTCTTGAAAGTGTAATGCGGGATCTGTTATGAAACTTCTGACAGTGTTCCATTTTGTTTTGTCTTTAATTTTCTATCATTCTTTCGGGCTCGGAAAGTCTGAAGCCCATTTCAAAATGCACAACTGGAGTCCAAAACCTTTTTGGTCTTCCAGTAATTCAGCAAAGCTTGCATTGCATACCGAGAATGGAGAACTTAGGTAAATATTCCTTCAGCCCAAGCTAGCTGACTGCGAATCATATTTGACAGTGCGAAAACGGATAAGTCAGCTGAAATTTATTGGAGCTATATTTCGGCCCTTCTTGGCAAGGGTCCTCTTCAGGCTCAAAGCCGCTCAAGGTGGAAAAAACGAAACTTATGATAACAAAAGTAAAACTGAAGATTCTAGCTTAGTCTTAAATATCTAAATTGGTGAACTTTCTGTTGGAGAGTAGCTTGGAGTTAAAAAGGTTGCTGTAATTTCATTTTGGACACGGCTGCTGTTTTTGCTGCTCGATCGGGTCTCTGTCCGGGTAGAGATTTTTCTGCAGCTGGGCTGATTTTCGTTTTACTGTAGAGAGGAGCTTGGGGTCTGAATTTCCTTGTGCTGATGATCCCGTTCCATGTCTCTGGTAGAGAGTACTCGCCTGTGTCTCTGTTGATACCTGAACGGTTTTTCTTGATTTTTCCTGAACGGTTTTGAGAATCTTCAGTTTTGTTATCACAAGTTTCGTTTTTTCCACCTTGAGCGGCTTTGAGCCTGAAGAGGACCCTTGCCAAGAAGGGCCGAAATATAGCTCCAATAAATTTCAGCTGACTTATCCGTTTTCACACTGTCAAATATAACTTAGGTAATCCTAGACATTCCCATCCTAATCGGAATTTTCAGCAGACCTTGGAAGATATAAATATTTTCTAATGGAAGAAACTCCACGTGATTCAAATAATTGTCTTTGATATGTTCAGTGTGGGAGAAACTCAATTGAGGTTCAGAAAACGGTGGTGGGGCGCACTCATTTGACCCTGGATGGTGTCTTCAAGGAACCTCGTGATTTGAGAACGTCATTACTTTTCATCGATCAGATGAGCATTCGATAATATTTTATACTCGGTTGCACTTTGGCGTTAATGAAGGCATGCATACCTCTGTGGCCTGTTCTTTAAATTCTTGGTTTATTAGTCTGGGAATCCACACTGCAAACCCGATTCCAGCCCTTCGGATTTTATTTCAGTTGTGAAATGAAAATCGGGATGGGGGGTTGTAACTTACTTAATGTCAATTTTAAGTACTTCGTTGTGTATTTTCTTCCTTTTGTTTTAGCTTCGGTATAAACGACCAAGGCTAGTTGGATAATTGCGAGTTGTCAAGTTTATTTCTTATTGATTAGTTACATTTGGCATTAGGGAATTGCAGCGTAACCCTCAGGACTATAACTTTCCTGTGAAGTGCATTATTATTTTTTTTCTATTTTATTTGTTGATTAACTTTTAGTTGAAAATGAAAAACTAACCCTCCCTACCTAAAAAAAGGTGTGGGACAAGGAGGAATTTTATCACCGTAGGTTTTTTAACCCTTTTTCTTGCCACAGCACTCCGTTCTCTTCGATGTTACATGAAGTTCTGATATCTCTTTCCTTGTATACGCTGATGCCATTATTCCACTGGGTCGTACTAAAGCTGGTAAAATATCCGAATCTCCCTAGTCCTACTGTTTCTGCCCCTTCCGCAGCTGAACACCCCCCCCCCCTTCTCCATAAAGCTACAAATAGTGCCATCGATTTTGTTGCTACCATTAAATTATAAACGTAGTTTTTCTCGGGAAGAGCTTAGCATGTAAACGCCTTATCAGCATGTCGGCAATGCACTTAACTACCCAATTCCCCAGGCCGTTCGTTTTCTGCCTAGCTTTCATGTTCTGTTGTAACTCAGGTCGTTGGAGACAACGCCGGTTCATCCAATGAACTTGCATTTTATGTCGGGCTGTAGGATGTTGCCGCACTCCTGCATAGAGAGATTGTACCTTTGCCAACCGAAACGGATCCTAGTCGTTGGCAGTATTGACCAGCTAGGACGAAGACCTTGACTCGATGGTGCAAAAACCTACCAGTGCGGGACTTACTTTAAACGTTTTCAAATCTTCAGGATTTACTTTCTGATTAAACCAGGGGCGTCATTTTGCGAAAACCTGGGAGAAGGGGGATGGGCAACGGCGTCATTCCAAGTCATCAGCTCGGCTTAAAGAAGTTAAAGTTTGGTCAGAGAGCTTCTTAGAATCCACTTACGCTCTAATTTTGCCAAATTACTTTGTTTCTTGCAGATTGTATGTTTGTCATGGGTAGCTTTGGTCTCCCTTGGAAAGTCAGGGGGTAGCTTCCTTCTCCCCTGCCCCCCCAAATTATGCCTCTGCACTAAACCTTGCTCCAGTATTTTGATTCAACAAATCAAGAAAGGGTCGGAAAAACTTGTTTAATAACTTACAGGTTCCGCGTCGTTAGTAAAAAGGCCTGTGCGTCACAATGTAAAATCTTTTTTTTCCGTTTTTTTCGACGGTGTGTGGAAACATCCGTTTTCTTAGGTTTCACTGCAATCTCTCTGTGGTCATTTGGCTTCCAGTGGACCCCGTTCACCCCGAAGAAAAATTTTTGCGTATGGAGTCGTACGAAAAAGTAGCATGCAGTAGTAACTGTTGCCACTGCATGCTACTACTAGCAAACTGGATGCTACTACATAAGACTGGATGCTATCGGATACTACTACTTAAGATTAAACCAGTCGGAGCCATGTTGAATCAAAGTATGTATCAATACATGCAACTTTTTCGTACAGCACATCGAAACGACTCGTTTATTTTTAACGACTCATTTATATCATATACGTATAGTCAGTATAAAATGGGGCCGAGCTAACGTGCCGGCCCCCATTAATTGATATTTATTGTAAAGAAGTATTTTTCAAATTAAAGAACCTAAACCTGAGCTACCATACAACTAAACAGTTAAAGTTTAACTGAAAAGCCAACTTATTTTTGTATCATTTAACTGACTACACTGCATTGTTTGGATTGCGAAAAGGGATTTTTCTTATTTTTCACTATTTGCTTCAGTATGACGCCCTGAATATCTACAGTTGTGCTCACAACGCAAAATTCTACTATGACGCGGAAAATTTCAGTCTCAACACAAACGCGGGTTTTCAGTGGCCAGCGGTGAACTAGGTGATCACTGCTAACTGCACAAACACTTATTTCTCGTAAATCTTTTGCGTCAGTCACACAACACAGAACAAGCGAATGGAGGTACCACATATCCGACAGGAAATTCCACTATATTAAAATCTATTATTCATGAACAGCGGAGCAACGGAGTAACGAATTTTCATCGGGTTTTCACGCCTCTTTAAATGAACGAGTGATGGGTAACTGGATTGTCCTTTCTCAGCCCTTTTCAGTTAAACTTTAAAGAACTTTTCATCGGGACGGCCCAGTGTCAAACATCTGCCTTGGCAAACTAGGCAGCTGCCCCGGACCCCAACCACAAGGGTCCAGGGACCTGAAAGATAATTCAAATATGTACAAAAGTATAGTGGGTAATTGTCTATTGAATTTCCAAGTCTGCTTGCCTATTTTCTAAATTCAAAGTATGCTGAATAAATAAAACAAGAAAAATCAATGGTTGTTGCTAAAATACCGCGAAGGCCCCAACTCTGCTAACTGCCTAACTTGGCCCCACCAAGGATTTCTATTTCCGGGCCTGGGACGACCTTGAGGTTTTTAAGTTTTAATGGTAACATTTCTGCACCGAACCTCCAAAAACATTTGAAGGTTAATGTCAGGGATTCTAAGAAACCATATTAATAATAGTAGCTTATTTTTAACCCGCAAATCGTACTGGGCGAAAATAGTAGAGTACAAAAGAAAATAAAACAACATGATTAGGGAGACATAACACATACTAAAAAATTATTCAAGCTTCATATAGACGAATAAGCCCATGAGCGGGTGACAGTCACGCATACGCCGTTTCGGACAGTTTTCTGTTAAGAACAGAGAATTTCTCCTCAATATCTGACAGTGAATACTTCATAATAATTTAGGACGGCTAGTTTTAGAGAATGTAGAAGACATTACACAAATAAAAGGAAGAAGACCGCATAGCTTTAATATCCTTTTACTTTACACAGGATAAGACTTTATTTTTCTTTAATACAGATTTTGGTGGGTTACTTCGTGGGAACTGTAGGAGTAAAATCTAGTGCTGAGAATTCATTTTGGAAGTAGCTGCTATTTTTGCTGTTCAATTGGGTGGTTGACACCCGGAAAGACTTTTACGCATTCTGACTGACTCTGATTTTACGGATGGAAAGGGCTTGTTGATTTACCTTTAACTGATAATGCAAATCCGCGGTTTTTGGTAATATCGCTAGAATATACATCAGTTGACGTATCTGTTTAGCGCAGTCAAATGTCTAGGACGGGCGGATACATTTACGATGCATGGGTTAGACCGAAAGTAGGTCGTACGGTAGGTCAGACCATCACTGGAAAATCCAGGTGCAAGGTCGTGAAGGCAACAACTTTTCATTTTGTTAATTTGAATTATTTACTATAGGGTGTTGACATTCGTAACCATCGGTGAAGCATCGGCAAAAAATTGGCTTCTCCTCTCATCCACATCTCAACCTACCACTATTTCTCTCGCCACTCTTGATTTCACAAATGGAGACAACCCTGCGATTTTTGTTTCGTATCCTTCGAAAAAGCCTGACTTCATTTCCAGTATTTCGATTTATTTGCACCTGCCAGGTCTCATGCCATACTGTTTCCACAAGGGAGTTCTGATTGAGGAGTACATGCATTGCAGTTGAGCCAAGTCAGCTCCATTGCCTTCAATTAAAAGAACCTCAGGGGAAACAAGTTCAAACTCGGCGCACATTGCTTCACGTTAGCCGCTGAAAACTGGAAATGATGATGTGGAGGCATGGAGCCGTTTTGAAAATCACATTTTACAAACATCTTTACTATTTACAGTATTTTGATCCTGGTTAGAACTACCTAGCGGATACCGTTTGCCGCAACATGGAAGTGTTGGCGCTAGTGCAGGTGTAATAATCAGGTATGTTTTGGTAATGGAAAGTATGGGTAACAGTTGCGTTTTTGCAGATACAATAGTTGCGTTTTTGCAAATTTTGACATTTGGCATGGCGCGCGCGCGGACGAACTTCATTTGACACAAATAACACAGCGATACTGACTGGTAGGAGGTAAAAAGGGCGGAAGAAGGGGCTAACCTGTTCAGCCGTCTCGTCAACGCTAGGGGTTGACGGGAGAATTAAAAAGAAATGTCAAATTCCAAAAAAAAATTATGTGTAAGCATCAATAATTTATATGATTTAAAAAAAATACCTTGTGAATGTGCCAAAGTAAATTCTAGTTTTAGTCTTTAGTCTTTTAGCTACAGATTTCCGAGGTAGGACGAATTTGGGTAATTTTAAATAAAAAAGGAAATAAATTCATTTCATCTAGTTGCATTTTAAATTAGTGACAGAAAATAAGAAGAAAACAGACTGCAATGATGCCAAAATAAAAATACAGTGTTCTTTTTGGTGTCGTGTAACTGGTGAAATGACATAAATTTATTTTTCCAGGGGGAAAAAATCTGCAATATGTGCAGGTAGGTAGGTTTTTTTTTTCTAGCCAAACAGAATTTAGAACAGACATTGTTGTTATTTTTATGTATGGTAATCCTGCGAAGCTTGATGTAGATATCATGCTGGTCTGACTAAAAATCTCATCAAAACTCAGAGTTTGATCTAATATTCCAATTTACACTCAGTTGGTTTTCTGCAGAGTCATAAAAGGTCACATTCAAAAGGATTTCTTTGTCTCCATCGCTGACCGCGATGAAAATAAGTTCCAATTTGGAGGATCAGCGGCTGATTTATAGTTTTTTTTTTTTCAACGGCTAAATAGGTACCTAAATCGGATGCTGACTGAGAATCAATTCCGAATCAATCGCTGATCGAGAATCATCCGATGTTTCTAGCCCCGGCTGAACACTGCATTTTTTTTTCGGTCTCACTCTACGCGGACTACTGTGTCATTTAAGGTGATTATACGCAACCTGTGATGTATATAATCAGCCATACGTGCATTAAAGCCACGTTTTCTTTCATCCACATTACAACTCATTCCCGCGAGATTTACGTCAAGATAAGCGCAGCCGCAATGCCGCGCAAAATCTACGCAGTGACGACTTGAAACAAGCAGTTCGCTGAAGAAAGTATAGTCTTTTGGTCTACTCGCATAAAGACTATAACATTAATAATCTAGAAAAAAATCTGAAGAAAACACAAACAAAAATAATTCCAATTCTACCTATCATTTCGGGATTTTCCATGTAATCTATTTATCTTGTAAAATTTTAGAAGGTAATATATTAATCTGATTGAGATTCGACCCTGGATGGTTTTGGCCTACCTCTCAACTGTGAGCATTTTGAGCCGTGGGTATTTTGACTCGTGGGCATTTTGAGCCGTGGATATTTTGATCGTGGGCATGCTGAGCGTGGGCATTTTGGGAACCATCCCGTTTTAGAACACGGTTTAGTCTAAATCACAGGTGTGAAAAGACCTCTTTACAATCTCTATAGCCTAACGAACCATAGTTAATACAAACATGCAACGAAATTACTAGCCCAATCAAATCCACTGAATAAATTTCCAAGGAAATAAACCAAATCAACCCTTTTTTCGAACTCACCTTAACACAAACATTTTTTAATATCTATTAAAAAATGTTTCTGTGTGCCATAGACCACTAAGCAGTCTACCCAAATTCTTTACCCCCTAAAAATGATATCCCTCAAAAGAGACTCCACTCATTCCATATTGGATGGAACCAGGATGAAACTGGACTTTCGTGAGAGGAGAAGTTTCCATGTATCACAGTGAACAGTTGGTTTGAATCAAGAGCAGAGAAATTTGGAGCTCGTCTTGAAATGTAACATAGAGCAAAATTAAGGAAGTGTTTGATATAGCGTAAAATAAGGGGGAGAAAGAATTACCATTTGACAGGGATCATTATTGCAAACATGGCTTTTTCTTTCTAAAATACAAAAGACGTGCCAAGATTATTTGCCACTAACTGAAAAATGAAAGACCACTGTAAATGACATGGGTCGTATCAGTTTCAAGAATAATTTAATCAATGGGTAAAAATACACACCGTAAGATGGCCGACAACTGCAATACACGATTTCCTCTTAAATGTTGACTAATAGAAAGGCAGAAATGTCTTAAATACGAAAAACAAATTAATGAAAGAAACAGATGATGCAAAAAATAATTTTATTGTAAAGTTTTAATCAGACAGTAGTCAAACCTTTTTTGTTTTTCTCTGATCCTTTTGTTTTTGTCTATTTTGATCTTTCCATGTGGGTGCTTTCGAGCTACGCCACTAGGTGATCCCACGGTCGTACTACTAGTTTGTGGTTTAAGCTGCCGACTTGGGTGGGGTTGGATCTGGACGCTGCGAATTCTAGAATGCTTCCGATTTGGTTGATAAAACCTATATGGAGATCTGGCTGAAGACCACGTTCTCAAGTTCATTTAACAGCATAAGTTAGGATATACACAATTTGTATTCAGCTTGTTTCTCTTATTTCCGGACAGAGGCGAGTACCTATAATGCTCACACAGGGAAAGAAGTGCAGTATGATCAAAGAAAAGGAAAAACACAGACGAAACGTAAGACAACATAAACGGTTAAAGGACCCCTCTTGCTTATTCTGCTTTTTATAATATATTTAGCTCCCATACAGAATTATAAGCTTCTAAAATCCCCACCTTTCTCCATTGTTTCGTTTTGTGCCTACGACATTTTAGCGCTTTTTTGGCCTTGCCGAGTTTTGCCCGTCACACAACGAAACGTTTGCCGGGATCATCAACGTCTGCTGACAACTCTTTCACACATAAGGATCTGAGAAGCTTTTGTTTATTACTTCTTTTATTTGCTTAGTTTTCACACTTTTGAACCACGGCGCGATCAGTTTTCAAATGTTTTGCGCCCAGCCGCCGCGTCGGAGAGCAGGAAGGCTGGACATAGTCGACAGGCGCTAACAAGAAAATCGCTAATTTCAGACGGAAAGTAATGGTATTTCGAAAATGTTTTTTTCTGATCCATTTCATTGGGAAAATATTATTTCTAGTAAGAGTTGTGCTTTAATAATACTGAAACGAATACAACAAATTGAGTTATGATGTAAGTTAGAAATTTAGAAATATGTAGTGTGAGTATGAGAACGTATAGAACGCATTTTTCTTTATTCTTAACATTTTTTGTTCATCATCAGAGAACACCACAGGTATGGATCCGTATTTTAAGAGAATGTAGTGTAGATAAGCATCCTATATCGCCTTTACCATTAACCAGGAGAGGGGGGGGATCTCTGTGAACCAAGGGTAGTAGAGGAGGTGGCATTTAGCAACAGAGAAAATGGCAATAATAAAATACCTGGTCGTGGTGGTACCAAAAGACATAAGCTGGCGGCTCTGGACTATACTGAATGATGCAAGTCAAGTTTATTCGACTCCCATGATCGACGTGCACATCTGGTCCTCCAAGGATTGTAGCTTTTGGAACTGTAAAATAAAATATTTCTTCATTAAGCTCTGATGCGGATTCCTGTAGCCTTTTTTCCCTCCTCCTCCTCTCATCGACAGGAGTCTGGCACCTACACTTTTACTCTAATTTTTACAATAATTAAACCTTGGTGGTCTTTGGTAGCGTTCCACCGAGTTATTATTAGTTGTGGTCGTTACAATTCTGTTATTATTTTCGTTCGACAGACTGGAATAATAAGAAAACTAGCTTCTCCCTCTTTTCATTTTCGTTCCACAAGGCTTGCGATCATTACAATTTACTTGCGATGCGGGAGCATCATATATCATATAAGTGATTATATTTAATATGTCAGCTGGAATTCCCGTCAGAGTGGCGACGTCTGTCCGTCATCTGTGTTCCGGAGACTGCGATAATCTTCCTGCGTCTACAGCTCTTCATTTCAACTTGAATGGCCTGCGTGGCCATTACCTTAAACTGCACTTGCAAGTAATAAGGATGGATTATCCCGATGAATGCCTGTTTCTCATTTCTCCCAATCCCTCGACGCCATAATTTCTGAATTCCTTCTATATTAAGAATTATCTGTGAATAACTGTCATTGACATATTCTCGGGTTTAAGAAGTCAAATTGCAAACAAACGTATAGCTCCCTTGTGGAATTATAAGCTTCTAAAATCCCCACCGTGCCGAGTTTTGCCCGTCACACATAACAAAGTTTACCGCAGTCTTTAATGTCTGCTGACAGCTCTTTCACATATAAGGATATGAGAATCTTCTATTTTTTTACTTCTTTTATTTTCGATACAGTCGACAATCGATAAAAAGAAAATTGCTAATTTCAGGGAGAAAGTGATGATACTTTCGAAAAATATTTTTTTCTGATCCATTCATGGGAAAAAGATCATTTCTAGTAAGAGTTGTACCTTAACTGAAAAGAGCTGAGATAAGACAGTCTAGTTACCCATCATTTGTTTATTAAGAGGCTCGAATACCAGGTAAAAAAGCGCTACTTCGTTGCACCGCTATTCACGAATAATCGATTCTCACATAGTGGAATTTCCCTGTCGTTTTGTGGCTCTCTATGCGAGTGTACTTGGCGTTGCGAAAAATCAGTGTTCTCGCAGCTTCCATGAGCTGATCACTGGCCACTGAAAAGTCGCGTTTGTATTGAGATCTTTCCGCGTCATAGTAGAATTTTGCGTTGTGAGGACGACCGTAGATATTCTGAACATCATACTAGAGCAAAATAGTGAAAAATAAAAATAAAATCCCTTAACACAAGCCAAATAATGCAGTGTGATCAGTTAAATGATGCAAAAACAGGTTGGCTTTTAAGTTAAACTTTAAGCAAGCCTTTCGCAGGCATTTTCCGATTTGTGAGAACTCCGAAAAATCTCGCTTTTTGATTTCTTTTGCAACGAATGGTCAGCTTAGATTCATAACTTATCTTCCAGATTGTCACTTCATTTTCATAGGCTGTCATAGTCGGCAATTTCATCAAGAACTACATCTTCATTGGGCAACTCCTTCAAGAAGCACAATGAAAAATTGCTAAAATCTTAGTTTTCTCAGATAGTTTTGGTGTCTAAAAGTTCCAGCGTTGTTCTCTCGAATATCTGGGACTTTTACAATAAATCTTTTTCTTTTCGTATCCGAAACATTCGACAAAACCATCAATAACACGCTTACAGATTTATGGCATGCGTAATTTTCATGCTTCAGTCCATGCCATTAGTAATGAAATTCAAGAAGAAGAAGAAGAAATTTTGTTAGTTATTCGGCTTCTTCTACAAGGGATACGCACATGTTCCGCCTGGCCTTCGCTTAGAAGCCCCTTCGGCCAAGTCATTAGGCCAACCAATGTCGGGAACGGGCTGCTTTCCAGCGAACATCGAGTTGAAAGGTCGAGTAGAGGGCTCTGCCAAGAAGTATTTAAAATGCAAATTAGAGGGAATCGATTGAATCCTTTCACATATACCATACAAAATTATATACTCGAGGGAAGGAAGTTTTAGTAAGTGTTAAAAGAGTTAATTGAAATGGCGGAAGATGACGGAGCCGTTACCAGTTGACAGAAATGATTATTTTCAATATTGCTGTCATTCTTCTATAAAACCCTAATATTAGCCAATATCACCCATAATCACGAGAAAGAAAGAAATTAGGCCCTTGACACAACGATTCATTCAGTCTCATCCACTCATAAATCATTCGGTGAATCAGATTACATACACTAGCTTAATGTTTTTCTTTTTTCTTGCAAAAATCTATTTGAGATGATTCGAAATCCTGGCTTCTGCCACTAGATGGCTCATCGGTTTGAAGTAGCAACTTGGAATGGGGTGATGTAAACATTGCAAATGCCAGAATGCTTCCAATTTAATTCCTTTATTGATACAATGAAAGCACGCTGATTGCAAATAATAAGATCAGAGGGGCGATCCTGTGGTGATAGGGATTGCTGTTGATGCAGAGTAAAGTGCTCCTCATTACTTTCTAAGGGGGAAAAGCATGAGGAGTTTTGCGTACTGAAATATGCCTTTTTAAATTATCTTTACCGAACTGATTAAATAATTATGTCCCAGAATAGAGCCAGGTAGAGAACATGCTTTAGAGAAAAACACTGTACACTATCGCGAGGTGGCGTTTTCCAGATAAAAGCACCAGCAATATGTACTACGTATCAGCTCTTTGCGACCATTGAGTATTTTGGAGTCATCTTAAGGGAGGTACCAATAGGTATAGTCTAAGACATACAAGGTCTTGCGATGGCATAACGTCTAACTCACACAGGATTGCTCTATCCGGGGTGTCAGACCATCGGTGAAAACTAAACAGCAAAACTTGTGAATTGGCCGCATTCAAAGCAAGCCTAATCATTGTAATGCTGGAAAATCTCCTTTTAATTTTTGTTCAACTCTTCAACTTTTCCAACCCAAACCCAGCCTTAGTATGTTATTTGCGTAACACAAAACAGAAACAGCAACATTATTCAAAATGCGACAGGGACAATCACAGTTTTGTTAAAAAGTTTCCCCAGAAATGAGAGCTTGAAGACTTCAAACTTTTACCACAAAAAAAGAATCTTACTTCCTACTGATTGATTTTTGTACGACGCGTCATAAGGATGCGGGACTCCATTTCTTGTGTTCAGACTTTGAACCTTCAAGCTCTCATTTCTAAGGAAACTTACAAAAAATGTGTATCTAAAAACAAGAACGAGTCAGCTTAATGTTTCCAGCAATTTATAGGCTCAGAGTAGTTACCAAACGCCGAAATTTAGTCTCAAAATCGTAAGTCCTAAACCTCCCAATGTTAAATAATTAGAAATAGAAATCTCCTTTTTTTCGGATAGGGTGCAATCTCTCTATAACGAGGCGGCTACCAGATAATCCAGCATCCTTTAGAACTGCAGTGCACAACTACATCGAGCATGGTGACAGCCAAGACGCGGCTGAAAAACCAACCTGAAAGGAAGTATTGTACACTGTCGAAGATGTATGACCGCATTTTGGCTTTTTTCAATGAAGTATTGTTAAAAGGACACCTGAACAATGAAACCATACTTGAACACGCCATGGAGAATGTATTTATAGACATGGCCACGAAGAGCATTCTTCTCCTGAGCGTGACGTTTTCAAAATAGGGATGTTCGTTTCTGGAGGTTTGCACATGCAGACTCCAAGACAAAAAGCGCAATTCATTCAAATCTTGTACAGCGCTGGCCGAATCGTATTGGAATTTCTTCTAGATATACGTTTGGGCTTAACTGGTTAAAAAATATTCCAGAGGAAGGGTTGATTGGAGACATTTGTTCATTTCTAAAATTGTTCGGTACTGAAATAAGGACAGATGCAAAATGGAGCAAAAATCATAGCTCGGAAACACTATTTCGTATTTGGATTGGGTTTTCTGCAGGCAATGTTACCGGAAGTCATACAGATAGGGATGATACTTGATACTCTTCATTCAGGTACTCTTCATTTCAGAATTACAATCTGATTTATTTTGGAAAACAAGCTAGAGCAGCGAAATCGGTTTCTCTTCTTTTTTTTAGGACAGGACATACAACCAGCACAGGCAATCTGGCACAATGCCAGTGTTAAAAAAGTTCGGAGCAGTAGAGTTATGTGATCAAAAAGGTAATCGCGTGCTCTGACTAGAATAGACTTGACTTCAACGATTACCGGCTCGCATTTGGCTCGACTGTTCGGAGTGCACCTGATCTCTTCGTCAAACGTTTCAAAAAGCAAAGCAAACAAAGCAAACTTTCGCATGCAAACCGATTAGGGTTCGCGTAGCGCAGGTGCCGATCTCCTGATTCTCTGCCCTCGGCCGGGGTGCAATGCGTGGTTGGGTCAGTCATCCGACGCTTTCCCGTGCTTTCCCCTAGATTTCTCTACGTTTCAGCCTAAGGGTTATTAAGGCTTCGAATTGGGACAAAAAACGGGCCACTTCTCAGACTCAGGGATTTCTAATGCACTAAAAAAGTATATTGGCCGGGCGAGACCAGAATTTCCAAGGTTTGTGAGTCAGAGAGCAGTTTTGATGAGTAACGTTTCCTTACTATTTGTCAAGGTTAATACAATCCCTGTAAATATTCCTTCAGCCCAAGCTGGCCGAAATATAGCTCCAATAAAATGTAGCTGACTTATCCGTTTTGCTTTGTCAAATACAATACATGTCTTAGGATTTGGACGGTTCAAAGAAGGCGTCGAACGGCAGATCGTCACTGCCCTTCGTGAGTTGATTGTTGTTATTCTTGTGACTTCACGATCACTTTTTTGTTATCTGCCAAAATATTTACAAATCCGTTTAGCTTGGCGGCGCGTCGGGCTTACACCAAGGGTCTTTACCCTGCCAATCTAAGTCAACCTCCGAAATAATTTTGGATCCTCTGCATGAGTTCCACTTTGGTATTGGCAACATGGTCACGCGAGAGCTTTACAAACATAAAACAGCGGAACGCTTACTAAGGCTGCCACCCTGGTTTTCAAATCTTAACATAACCATTGAATTGAGAATAATCGACTCGACTATAAAGCGTGGGGTAATTGAAAAGCACACCTCAAGTTTTGGCTGAGTATCCCCTAACCCGCTTGGTGTTTAGACAACCCTTATTTTACTCATGACTCTCCTCAGTCGTTCTATCCATGTTCATTTCCTAGACTTCGAACTTTTATGACCTGTTAATACACCCTAACGGAACTGCGCTGATTTGCCGTGTTTGGTTCTTTTCGAGGCAGATGAGGATTCTTCATACTGCTTCTTAGGAGTTTAGAAATACGGTTACGGACAACTAGAAAGAAATACGGTCCATCAAAGTCAAAAGAGCCAAGTGAGGCTGAAAAGAGCCGGTACGGGTGTGACCTTTTGAGCAACCCAGCAAAGTTTAAAATGTCACGTAAATCAAAATACTGGAACATAAGTTGCATCTACTGGGACCAGAGGCGTCACTACTAGGGAGAGGGGGGACGCCCCCCCCCCCCAATGTTGTCAGCCAGTCGGTAAAACAGAGCCGAGTCGGCGCGAAGCGCCGCAATTTTTAGTAAAAACAGTCGATTTTTATCTTAGAAATAGTAGTTTTTTTAAAAAACAATCGATTTTTCTTAAAAACAGTCGGTTTTTCTTAAAAATAGTCGTTTTCTTAAAATCATCCGATTTTTCATCAACACAGACGGTATTTTCTCAATAATAGTCGTTTTTATCCGCAAAAACAGTCGGCAAAAATGACCAGCCAGTCGGTAAATATCTTCCCCCCCCCCCAAAATATTTTGGCTAGTAACGCCTCTGACTAGGACTGTTCTTTAAAGATTATTTGTCTTGTTGTTTCTTTTTTATTTTTGTTGTCTTTAACGCCATCCTGTAAATGCATAAATAACAAAAGGTTTTGTTTTGTTGAAGACTGATAAGAAATGAAAATACTTTCATTGGCTCGACCTTTTTTCAAATCTCACCCTCAGAGGTTAGTATATTTTTCAATAAAAGATCCTGATGCGTTTTAAATCTTTTTGGTAGATATTTTCTTATCTGCTACTCTACAAGAACTATCAGTTGGGGGGGGGGGGGGCTGCCCAAGCTTTCTAATTAACCAGTGCTTCAACTAGGGTGTGACGCAGGGACAGAAAATATAAACGAAAGAAGAAAGGCAAGCGAGGAAAAGTAATCATAGACTCTCAGATACATTCTGCAAGCATAAGCGAGAAGAAGGGCTGTTAGCGAAGCTGTTCAAATCGCTGTAATGAGCTGCCTAGCGATTTTTCGCGTCATCGTTTCTTGACTAGATAGAGCAACCCAAGCAGGCGGCGATTTGATGAGAGCTGCAAACGAGAAAATAGGATCGATATCTAATTTCTTAATCACAAACCGTCACGTGCTGCTTGTAGTATAAGCTGACAAGTTTAAGCTCTTCTGCAGCTTACCTCACCAATTTAAACAATGCTTTACACCATTCCTTGAGCTAGGTAGAGCGTACATAATAAAACTACATGCAAAGCTCAGCTTTAAAAACACTTTGCGAATTCTGCTTATTGCGATTATCAATGCATTTTGTTGCTATGCCACCCAGTAGACAACTCTGCAGTTCTTCACGGTTCATTTTCCTGAACGAAGTTTCCAGAACAATCATCCAGAATGATCATTAAAAAGTTTAAAGGATGCATGAGCCCTTTCCTTGTAAGAATGTGTGGTACTTCAACAGTTCCACAGAAAGGGTCAATGCCCGAAAGTTCTTCCATTCCGACAAGGGGGAATCTTGTTCTTAGAAATTACAGAAAAAGTATATAATTAGAATCCTTGATGACGAAGCTTTTCGGAAAAATATTAAGACAGTAAGCTCCTAACAGTAATTCCTGTTCTCAGTAGTAAAACGTTTCGATTAAGACAGAAAAAAATAAAAATCAAAAAGACATCAAAAACATTCGCAAGGATTAACTCCTATCAAGATGGTGTCTAATTAAAATTCACAAATATGCCATTGCTAATTCTTCACGGATGATTCATACTGTTCAAGGGAGGAACGATTCCTGACCCAACGTAGCGGATCTGATTGAAAAGAGAAGCATGTGCAATTCTGAAGGAGCTGAATGCCTGTGGAGTTTTTGTCATACTGTCATAACATCTTGTTAAAAGGAAAAGTTACAGATGTCAGCAAACAGAGAATAGATTTTTTTCAGCGTTATTTGAGACTTCCTCTAAAAGAAATTTTAAGTTCGTAGACAAACACGGACCCCTTCCTTAATCCCGGTCTAATCTTCAGCTTCTGCTTCACTCAAATCCATAATCTGTTTTGGTTGCCGATCAGGGCAACCTGTCGACAACAGCAACCCATTCCGACAAAGAAAGAAAACAAAATGAAGGAATGCATTAAAAATTTTAGCAAGCATAAATTGTTTACAAGTTTACATACAAAAAATATGCCATTGACTCATGGATGGTTTTCACCATTCATGGAGGGAATTTAGCAATCCCGGCATCACAAAATCGCTCGAAATAAGTAACAAACGATGAACAAGGGGGTTAGAAGCTCTGCAATTAACAACTGAAGGTAGTGAACGTAATCGCAGTTTTTTCTTAATAATTTAGTTTTCAATATCCAGTTTTTTTTTATTTTTATATTTGTGGTGGAAGGAAAAGTTACAGGTGTCAGAAATTAGAGATAAAAGTTTTTTTTCAGCTCAAACAGCGTATTTTGACTTGAATTTGGCTCGAACTTAAACTTGAACAAACTCCAAGGAAACAAAGAAAAGGTTATGCTCACCTATGACGTTTAGGTTCATGAAAAGGCTCCGGTGTGGCTGTGTATTTATCTGACACTCGTAAAGTCCGGAGTCGCGCGCCTGGCAGTATTTTATCTGCAGTGTCCACTCATCGTTGTGCCGATGATGGAGGGCGGTAAATCTCTGGTCGGATGTGTAAGTGTAACGGCCAACGGTGAGAATGTGAACGTCACGGTGTCGAATCCAGGAAACCTGAAAACGAAAATGGAAACTTATTTTGGCAAAGTGTCCAGAGCAAAATAACACTAGGGAGTTGCGCCAAGACCTATGCTTTACGTGCTTCGCAAACGGGCCATACTCATAGCGTAGTTAACTTCGCTTGCGATATTTAAGGCAAGACAAACTTGCGGTTTTAGAAATTTCTAGCAAATATAAGATGTGGTCTTCCCACATCAAGAAAGCAGTGGAGGTTTTATCTTTTTTTTTGCTGTGTTTATAATATAAAGTTATTGGAGCCTGCGCTGGTGCACGACTTATTGAGTTTCAGTAGAGACGTTCACTAGCGCTAGCGGTGCTAGTATCGCTGCTGTTCGAGTGTGTGTCACTTTACCTAAGTCTTGGCGCTACTCCCTAGCGTTATTTTGCTCTGAAAGTGCCAGTCACGCGAGTCAGAGCCGTTACCAGTGTTGTCATGGTCGCAGAGTTCTTCGATTTGTCACATTTTTTTGTACTTAATTCTCCTTGGGTTCATCGCTGTGACAAAAGCTTGGCACAGGCCATCAAACATAAATCAGGATTAATTTAATCTGAGAGCGTTTAATTAACGGCAGTTGCTGACGTTCCCAGTTAATTAAAGCTTTGTTACCTGATAGCTTAGCTCTGCTTAAAAGTATAACTAATACTCATTTATTTTAATAAGGAATACTTTGATCTTGACCACGTCCGACGTCCGACCCAGGAATACTGAAACCTTGACAACGCTGTGTACTCGGATTCAAATTTAAATTATGAAGTTTCTGTAGTGAGTGGTGGTGTATACAGCAATCATATGCCTATTTGTCTGTCGCTCCCTATCCACGGTTCTTATCTTTCTCAGGATCAACCTAAGTGGAAATTTAAAGCAATGTGGGAGAACGTTGATGCCAACCTCTACCGGTCTGTAATTGATGATATAAGGTCCTCTTTCATCTGCTCTAGTTGAACCAGCGTTTCAGCGAAGAAGAGATCCGCATTCAGTTAAACGTGTATTGTTCAGAAATCCTGCATACTCTCGAGTGTGCGGAGTGTGCTGCCGTTCCCATAAACAAGGATAAGATGAAACCGAAGAGATTCGGATTGTCTCGGAATCCTAACCTTCGAAAAGTTTATGCTGAGGTCAAGGAGGATACCCTCCATTCGAGTACAGCATGAACAAAATCCCAGGTATGATATATTATCGCCCTTGCCTCGCTGCGCTCGGGCGATATCAGCCTATCATGCCACCCGCGGGCCAAATTTTCCGCTATCGCCCGAAGAAGAGCAAGGGCGATAATGATTATAACACTAGTACATTTGTTTTAATTTTCTGGTATTCCCCTGAGTTAAAAGAAAAAAAATTCCAACCGTGCGTTATCACTTGATATCGCATGGCTGGCCGGGCGTTATCACTTGATAATAACGCCCGGTTGGAACTTTTTTTCTTTTAACATCAGGGCAATACCAGAAAATTTTGGCACTGGGTAGGATAGGACTGATATCATGGGACTACACGGTGTACTGGTGTTATATCTGCATACCTTTCGCATGAGGTAGATTTCCTTTGCATTTCTGATTAGAGTATATTTTAGTGTATATTCGTAGTTTGTATGGTATTTTTGACTGAAATTAAGGTAGTAATAATAATAACATTAATAAAGTATTGAACCGTTTAAAAATATTGGAACACAAGAGTAAATAGTGCGAGGCTTGCTTAAAAAGAAAAGGTTTAACTTTTCTAGTGTAAATTACGGGTGGTTCCCAAAATCACCACGATCTTTTTGCACACTCTCACAATGCCCACGATCAGAATGCCCACGGTTCAAAATGCCCACAACTAAAATGCCCGCGACTCAAAATGCCCACGACTAAAAATGCCCACGACTCAGGTCGAACACCTGAAATCGAAATCATCCGAAATGCCGGTGGCTCAAAATGCCGACAGTTCAAAATGGTCACAGGGGAGGCTAGAATGTCGTCTTGGTTCAAAATGCAGAAGGCTGAAACTGTCCACAGGGGAGGCCAAGATCATCCTGGGACAACGGTCTACGAGATTATAAGGGATAGGATTAATCACGGAAATTTTTTTGAAAGGAATTACTTTGTTGTTTCTTGATCAGTTTCAGAATTCTTTGCGTGAAAGTACAGAAGCAATGTCGTATAAAATTGTGCCAAAATAGAAAGCGAAACCGGGCGATCCAAATCCTCCAGTTAACTAGCATCATGAAGGTAAGAGTTATTCCTTAATTAAAAATATCAGTTTTAAGATCGCTGTTTGGGACTCAGTTAGTTTGTTCAGAATTTCTTGTAAATATTTTACCAGTATTAAGTTATACAAGTTCGACACACGATCATCGTCATTCTGATACGGTCTGCTCCTCCCGTTGCTCGCTCAGCCCTAATTCAAGTTTACTGCGGTCTGAACATCCCAAATAAACCAATCGTGGGCATTATGAACCGTGGGCATTATGAACCGTGGGCAGGGATTACTTTGTTGTTTCTTGATCAGTTTCAGAATTCTTTGCCCACGGCTCAAAATGCCCACGATTCAAAATGCCCACGACTCAAAATGCCCACGACTCAAAATGCCCACGGTTCATAATGCCCACGGTTCATAATGCCCACGATTGGTTTATTTGAGATGTTCAGACCGCAGTAAACTTGAATTAGGGCTGAGCGAGCAACGGGAGGAGCAGACCGAGTATCAGAATGACGATGATCGTGTGTCGAACTTGTATAACTTAATACTGGTAAAATATTTACATTTTGAGTCGTGGGCATTTTGAATCGTGGGCATTTTGAGCCGTGGGCATTTTGAGTTGTTGGCATTTTTAGTGGGCATTTTGAGTCGTGGGCATTGTGATCGTGGGCATTTTGAGTGTTAGCCTAAACTACTCTCTAAAATGGAGTCTTTTGAAACGGCAAGAAGATAAAGGATCGAGCGAGAGAGACAAAGCGCTCCTTCGTTATTTTTGTTTCGGAACCGATTCCGGGAAATCCAGCAGTGTATATCTTTCAGTGGGAAAATCTGCGTAGCGGTTTGAATATTTAGCATGCATTTACAAACAAATGAATCTGAGGGACGATTCAGAAGTTAGATTGTCTGTCAGTAGGGGGGAAGGGGATGCTACAATAGTCTGGGAAAGTATGCAGATAAGATTATTAGCATTTGTTTTAAAGGGGAGTCGCAAGTGGGGGAGAAAAACGAACTTTGAAGTTTGGATTTGCCTAACTTGTAATACAAGTATTATGCGGAGAGTATTAAGCAGCTGTAAGGGCGCATTTACGTGCTAACTAGATAAACTGAGTAGCTTCCGGTAGCCGCATCAGTTAGCAGTTGCTTTAAAGGGGAATCTCAAGTGGGGGAGAAAAACGAATTTTGAAGTTTGGTTTGCCTAACTTCTAATTCGAATACTAAGCGGAAATTGTCTGAAATTGTAAGGGCGCATTTACGTACTAACTGGAAAAACTGGAATGCTCTCGGTCGCCGTATTAGTTCGATAGCACTCTTTTTCAATGGGGAAACCAAGTGGGTAGCTAAGCGAAGTTTGAAGTTTTATTCGTATAATACATCATAAATACAAGTGTTAGGCAGAGCGTAAAAGCAGCTTTAAGCGTGAAGTGACGTTCTGACTGGGTCGCTTCGGGTAGCGATCAGTTCGATAAAGTATTTGCTTGAAATGAGGGGGGGGGGGTCTCAAGTGGGCAGGATTCAGGCGGAATTTGATTGTAGATTCAAGGTCGTGGGCTCAAATCCCGCTTGAGCAGCGCCTTTGTCTTTCAGTTCACTACTTGTACGATATACCATACAGCAGAAGTTTGTCAGCAAGAAAAAAAAATTTACAGAAGACAATTCTATTGCTCTTGGTTGAAGTAGGTAGCATATGTGTAAAACCAGGGACCCATAAATTTCCTGTAATGACTCGCCATTCAGGAGGCTTGTCAATAAGAGATTTCTGATGCGCTCTTGACCGACAGTGTGGCGACAACGACGTAGAGCAAGTGGTCCATTTCAAATATCTTGGCAGCACCATCGAGAATACGGGATCCACAGCCAAAGAAGTCATCACCAGAATTGGACAGGCTAGCAGCACCTTCAACAGGCTCAAGAAAGTTTGGAGGTCGAGTACTTTCTCCCTCCGGCTTAAGCTCCGCCTGTTCAACAGCAACATCCTGCCCGTCCTCCTCTATGCATCTGAAACATGGCATCTCAACCAAGAACAAGAGAGGAGAATCCAGTCCTTCGAAAATATGTGTTTCCGTAGACTTCTCGGCATCCACTGGAGCCAGAAGGTAACGAACGAGCACATTAGAATCATCACAGGTCAACCGTCCCTCATCGAGACCATTCGAAGGCGTAGATGGAGCTACCTTGGACATGTGCTGCGCATGGACGATTCCAGAATCCCCAAGTCAACATTTTTCTGGTTACCCGAAGGTACCCGCCGCAGAGGAAGGCCCAAAAATACACTCCGTCGTACTTACAACAACGACCTGCGGCACCTTCACGCCTCAATTCAGCCGGAGTGGGAAGACATCGTCGCAGCCGCAAGTTTCAGAGACGACTGGTGACTCTTCTTGGACGCCCTGGGCGCCTCTGGAGGCACAGGAGGATCTAAGGTCTAAGGTAAGGTCTTGACCGGAAGTAAGATAGTTCGAGAAATACCCACGGGATAGAACACCCGACTATCCAGATAGACAAAATTTGGGATTGGCTGCTACAGTCCTGTTTGAGAACTTCAGGACCTGGAAGAAGGCATGTACGATGCTTGCCTCCTGGCATTAGCATACCTTCTTTTAGTATGCCATGCCTTCTTTTAGTCGGCCCCGTTTCTCCGACGCATCGTTCAGAGAAGGCGAGTTACCAAAATAAGAAAAGAAGCCATAAAATGTATATGTATGTCGTAAAAACAGTGAAGCATGTCGTGAGGAGTTTGAGCCGAGTGGTTTGTCATCTTAAGAAGTTCTAGCATCTTGATGCTTGCATCTGGAACGTTAAAGTCTTCCCGGTGTTCAGTTACTGTGTAAGCTTGGCAAGTTGGCTTTTGTTGAGATTCTGCTGGGTTTTTATTTTGTTTTGGCTTCCTACCTCATACTTCTGTTATAGTCTCTGTCCAAAGCGAATCTGGCTCGAGATATGTATTGCGGCACTTGGTTAGTCATGTGTCTTTTGAGTGAGGTAGGGCCAAGATTCGGTCCATTATGAAATTCTGATCAATGAATTGTTCTATGTATGCTATAAAATTGAGCGATAAGTTTTTGCAGCCAAATTTATGTCACGATTTTTATTGTGAAGAAAGACGTCAGTGCCAGGAGTTTTTCAGCTGAAACAGAAGTCAGGGTCTCGTAGCTTCGACATGTAGCATGTGTCACCATTGTATGGCTGATGACAGACAACCGGTAAGAGCGAATGAATTGCTGTTAAATATTCTTCTTTATGATAACCAAACGAACACGGGCCATCCCTGCCAACGGTATGGTCTTTGCCCTGTAGTAGGTGCTTCGCATACTTAAAACAGCAAAACCTCACAGTCTTGACGTTTTTTTTCTACAGTCGGTTCCCCTGCCAAGATCCACGTTAATGAAGAGCTATCAGCAATGTTTCTCAATGAACATAGAACATTCGTGATTGACTGGATAAATGTCTAAGGCCATTTCGGGTTCTGACAGAGCACAACTCAGTCCTGGCTTTCATTTGAGCGACATCGATTACGCATGACATTGGCCTCCTGTGGGAAGGCCACAGACGCCAAGTCATTCCCTCCGAAGTTTCAGCCCCTGCTCAGCAGTGGGCCTCAAAGTATTCCGGAGACGAAAAACCTCAGATACAACACGCAGATTCCGATAGCCTACAGCTCATCTACCTTCAAGATGAGAAATCAAGGTTGTGGACGAATTCAAGTACGCTACTTTGAATCTTTGGTTAATATGAGTCGAAGCACCTCGAAAGAAATGCAAACACGAACTGCATCTACGGCGAGGGTGCTCGTCCAGCTCAACATCTGCCTATGGTGGAAACTTCTAGTCGGGTTGAAAACAAAGATCCAAATTCAACAGGCTCTTTTTAAATTGGTTCTCTTATACGTCTGTGAGCCCTGGGCACTGAAAGCTGTCCTGGACACTTGACTACATGACCTCAGTGTCTTTGACCATTCTTACCTTCGAAGGATTCTTGTTGTGACTAACGAACGAAATGAGCAACGCTGATCTTCGTCGATCATGCGCCCAACGCCTTGACAACTGCTCGATCATCAAGAGACGCCGACTACGACGGTACGGGCAGATCCAATGCCGACCACCCGAAGCACTCACCAAGAAGTTCTTCCACTGTCAGCCTCTTCCCCGGGTGGAAGCAACACCAAGGCAACGCAAAACTTGGCTCGCCTGCGTCAAAGTCGATCTCGAACCCAAATCGAACCCAAGAAGGTGGGACAAGAACTGGATCAACCTCACATGGGAATGAACCCAAGACCGCCTAGGATGGAGCTCAACTGTGGAACAACTCTTTGATGCAAGGGAATGGTCGCAGCCGGTGTCCTTATTCAAGTACAAGTACAAGTAAGCTGACTGCAAGGTGCGAAGTTGTCAGGTGATGTTACTCGAACAATATTCCGGCCCTTCTTGGTAATGGTCCTCTTTAGTCTCAAGCTAGAAAAGTGAAAATATGATTTGACTGAACCTTGCCAAAATGGGGCCAAATTTCGCTCGAGTAAAATCAGCTGCCTTATCCATTTAGAGCCAGTCAACTATGTTTCTCCAAATGCTCATCCGAGTTTCCGGGAGAGGTCCTAGAAAGTCATGACAGTAAAATCATCCGATTGGTTCGGCCGCTCATTCCTAAAAGAGCTGGATGGGGTCGTTAAACGTTTCCAGAACCTGCACAGGCCGGGCACAGAGAGATATTTTTCCTGCAATGCTCTTTTCTAGAGCCAAATACGGAAATTACTAGGGTAATGATGGTTACAGTTTAACCTTCAGCTTCTGGTTCATTCAAATCCACAGTGTTGTCGTCGAGGCGGACAAGATTTCAGGCATGACACATTTTTTTACAAATCGATTGGTACTTCTATGTCAGACTGTGGGGAGACATTCAAGTCATCTGTTGACAAAGACTGAACTCAAAAGGCTTGGAAAACTGTATAGGATTCCCAAGAAGAATCACTCATCAATCACTGAGCACGACATCGTGCTTCTTACGACACGCTGGCAAGTTTGATTTAAGGCATGATAATTTAAGGTAAGGTAATTCCTGTCCTAAACAGCAACATTCTTCCATCCAAGAAAGAAATAAAAAATGAAAGAAGACATCTAAAATATTCGAAAGTATGTTCTTTACAAGAGCGTGCTTCAGACCCACAAATATACCATTGTTTGATTGTTCACAGATGATTAATTCTGCTAGTGAGGGGAGGGGGGGATTTAGGAATTCCGTGCAGAGTGACAGACGATGAGCAAGGGGGGTAGAGACTCTGTAATTACCAATTGAAGGAAGTGAATGCATGTGCATTTCTGTCGTTACCTCAATTACTTTAATTAGCACTTCAGAGTGAATTGAGATTCTTCTTGATCTGTTAACCACTTATCATACCATTATGAAAACTTAGTGGAAGAAAATTTACAGGGGTCAAGAAATAAAGAGTAGAGGTGGTTTTAAGTAGAAACATCGTATTTTGAGACCATCTTGAACGGTGACAACGATCAAGAGGAGAACCCTGTAGGTAGACGACCGTTGAAGGGGGTTTATTTATTCTTACCGCTAGTATTCCCTGCATTTTTTTAGTTTCTTTTTTTGACATTTTAAGTTTATTCTTTCGCACAGAAATCTTTATTTCAAGTTTGCCAAGTTTTGAACGCAGGTTCCCGTTTTGGTTCCTTAATAGTCGTGTTTCTCGATACTCACCTCCGAGAAAAAGTGTTAAGATTTAGCCGATCCTTAGATACCTCACTCTTGAAAAGTTTTTTTTCTGATTGGGTGTTATGTTCCTTGAATCCGTGGCTTATTTTGTATTAGATTTTGGAACTGCATAGTACTTTCTATGTTTTTTTGTTGTTTTTTTTTATCCTTGTTAACTTGGAGCGTGTTCCACCCCTCTACCAATAGTAACTATTAGTTACTATTTCCGTTCCAGCCTCACGAAAAGTTACTACGCTGACCGTTCCAACCTTCTCAAAATAGTAACTAATAGTAACTATTTGCTTACCACGCTCGGGAGCGTAGTTACCGTAGTAACTACGCATCTCTGTAACGTGATTGGTCGGATCACCCCGCGGCCTGATATTGACCGAAAAAATTCAAAAAGCGTTCCAGCCTAGCGTAGTAACCACGGCGACTATTGTAGTAACTACGGTAAGTAGGGTGGAACACGCTCTTACTCTCATTGTTTCGAGGCTTGTTAGCTCTTATGACGGTTAGGTTTATTTTATTCATTAGCTAAACATGAAAACAAAACTAACGAAGAATAAATAATCCATTTTGCAACAAAAGGAAAATTTTCTCTAAAGAACTAAAATATAAGAAAAAACATAATTAACGAGGGGTGGTCCACTCTTGATTTTGGTGTACAACTCCTGCCCAGTGCTAGCCAATCGCGGATGATGTTGAGAAAGACTATAGACCATGCGAGGGGGAATGGGTAATGTATCGATAATGATAACAACGTTCCTCCTACAATAGGTGATAAACGTACCGGTGGGATGGCTAACCAAATCCAGTCATTCATTCATAAATGTGGGGCAATGATATGTAACTAACCTCTTCTGCATTTTCTTTATTATCTGTCTCGTTGTTCTGGCGAAACAGAATCCATTAGTATGGTCGGTCCGCTTATATTTTTCGCTTTTGGATAGGGAATGACAGAAGATCCTTTGGCCTGACATCTTTGCGAGTTATCTTGCGTTAACATCTCTCAGTTAATCACGGGTGTCGATTTGGCAGTCAAACTCTTGGAAAAGAAATAGAAAAAACTGCACAGAAACATAGAAAAGCTGCCAATCAAGCTGTCAGAAATTTGGAAATATGGAAGTGTCAATGACAGGTATTTTTTCATTTTTTAAGAGAGAACGGATTCGAAAGTCAGCAATGGAAGAAAGTTGAGTTTTACGTGTTTGTACATGTAGGACATCTTAGACTTCATAATATAATTCTGCTAAGATGTTCTCAAACAATGTATTAGCTAATTTAAAATTAGTTTGCTTCTAACAAATTACACAAGGCTTCCGCTGATCACAGCCATGACCATGTCTTGGATTACAAACCCGTCAAAAGTTTTTTTTTAATTTTACCATTTACCAATTAAATAAATATTCCTTCAGCCCAAGCTGACAGCGAATCATATCTGACAGTGCGAAACACATACCTCAGCTGAATTGAAACTAGTTAAATGTTTTATTCTTGTTTGATTTTCTTCTTAACATTTATTTTGAGCTTGACCATAAGGCTCCTTCTGAATCTTGCCACTAGATGACACCACGGTCGGACCGAGTCCCGTTTGAAGTCTGTACTTGGATTAAATTATATTTACAAAATATCATTAAAAAGTGATTAATTTATCCTTGCCAAATGCTAGAATGCTTCCGGTTTGCCTCGTTCGAAGTCCCTTGTAAAAACTCCCTTGTTACGTAAGAAGTATTCAAACCCCTGACATGTAAAAGAGAACCGTTTAGATGAACTATCTTTCAGTGGGTTCACCAGGGTTGCCGTGGGTAGCACAAAAGTGCTTACTCGTCACATTTTTTTTGTCTAAAAGTAGCACTTTAAGGTAAAGTAGCACTCTTCGAGCACTTCCTAGTAAAACTACCTATCTTTCTAGAAAATAACACTTTTTGTTCTGTTTCGATTGCTTTTTGCTATAAAAGCACAATATTAATTAAAGGCACAGTGCTCTCCATGCGTTAATTTGTGTACTTTGCAGATTGTGATGGTTAAAACTTTTGCATTGCACTTTTTTTTATTGAAATAACACTTTTTTCAAGAAAGAGCACTTTTTCCGATCTCATTAGCACGAAAAATGTTCCCGGTGTGACAACCCTAGTGATCACTGATAAGTAGATTGTTTCTATCTGGAAAATGTAGTGGCTTGTAACCCAAATCTCTCGACGGCTCATGGGTTAGCGAGCGAACCGGAATTTCAAGCCGGAGGTTTCGGGTTGAAATCCGGCCTGAGGAGCAATTTTGTTTTTCAGTTCCCTACCTAAAATATAATGATTGTCAAAGCCTGAGGGCCATTTACAAAAAAAGAGAAAACTGTCAGAGCTACCCCAACTAAAAGCCAAACAAAATATATAGGCTAGTTCGAATTCAGCCCTCTCAAAATTTCCAGAGCTTTCCAGGGGCTTTCCAGTCGTGATCAGTATTTTGGCTATATGTTTATATTTGTTTCTCCACTCCACTGCTGTTAATGAGTCACTAATTTGATAACTACAGGAAATTTCGGAATTTCTCGTCTGTAGGGAGGGAGGTGTAAGATGTATTTAGCAAAACGGTAAAAGATTGACCAGATTTGTTTTTGCCCGATTTGGCGAGAAGTCCCCAAAAAGTTGCAGTACCGTATACAGGATATGAGGTAGGGCGATTGAATTATAGATTGTCGCGAGGACGGGAGGTTGAAAACGTAGCTTATTGAATGAATGAATAAATGAAAATGTTAATTGCCCATCAAAACTGGCCCATTAGGATCTAGATGGAATAATCAAAACAAAAGAAAAGAAAGACAACACGAGACAATATTAACTCTCACAACATAACAACAATGTAAGATAATACGAACATTAGCACGTAAATGAGTCGTATAAACCGTGCGATCTGTTTAAAGAGATTTCAAACTTATTTATTCCTGCCTCAATCGCAGTCAGAGGGTCGACAGTGTACTGATTTTTGTATTCTTTGTCCACGGGGCAGATATCTGGCGTAACCTATCCATCAACAAACCGCGGCAAGATGAATCCAAGATTCCAGGAAGCCGCTAACCTAATTCAAGCGAAGACAACCTAATCTCTTTGCTAAAATCAACTACATTGCCTCGGTGGCAAAGTAAAAGAAGAAATTCTGCTTTACGAAATTCAACAGCTCGTTCTCCCTGAGGAAGAAAGTAGGATTAGCATAAATCTACTCTCTAAATGCCTTAGTATAATCCCCGTATTGATTTAGTTTCGCTTGGGATTTCAGAAGTTGGGTACTGGGGTGACAACGTGCAGACGGAATAATAAATCACACTGTACAGGATTACGCAACTTTACAATTCAATCACAAGGTACAGGAAATAATTTCTCTTCTGCATGCCCAGTGTTACAAACACACCTAAGCTCGAGAAATCGCCGTAGAGCACTTCTTCTGCTTCTCAGTGGTACAAGAGGCGGTAGATTTGGTTGTACTTGGACTAACAACTAGGCACAGAAAATAATTCCTCATCTGTTTCCAAGACTACAAACATACTTAAGCTCGAGAAAGTGCACTGGTGTATTTCTTCTAATTCGTAGTGGTAAATCTTCGTTCCATCCCGCGAACTGCAGTGGATTAGAGCTTTGTAATTGGTCAGTCACCGTCACTGCTTCAGAACTAAAGCGCGACTATAGCAAGAAGACAATCTCGTTCTGGGTAATCTTTTTCCGCGGTTTGAACATGAATAGCTTTTAAGACAGAGCCCGGAAGGAAAAGCTATTAGTGGGTTCAAGCTAGGACACTAAAGACTAGAAAATTATCCAGAAGTTTAATTTTTATTGGCTTCGCTGTAAAACAACCCCAGCAAAACGTCCCCATGCTGGAACATACCCAAGCACAGATTTAGTAGTTCGCCAAGATTTTCAGGCACATGATCGAGAGGTATTTCATTGCAGATGTTGGGAGAGTCGGATCCCAGAAAAAAAAAAGGATTTGGGATCAGTTGCTCAAGATATGTACCCTCGCATAAACCATTATCCTGTGTTATAAAAAATAATTCTAGGTGGTTTAAAGCAGAAGTCGCAACAGATTCAGTTTCTATTGAAACCCCTCTTAAGGGATCGATTAAAAGCAGGAAGGGAAGGGAACACGAGAAAAGCAGGAAGGCAGACTAAAACCAGGAAGGACATACTAAAACGAGAAAGGGCAAGCTGAAACGAGGAAGGATGTCACCAGAATTCATGGCTGCGACCGCACCGTTCCCTTCCTCTGTTTAGTATTCATTGAGGGATCGGCAACTTTTCAAATTCAAAGTTCACCATCCTTTTCTCGTCTTAGTATCCTGCAGGAGCGTTGCAAGGGGGGGGGGTGCGGCACCCCCCCCCCCCCTCTCTTTTGAGAGTCGGTAAAGTTTTTGGCCGGAGGCCCAAAATTTGACTAGAATTGTTCGGTATTTTTTCGATAATAGAACTTTGCAGTATATTTACGGGGAGTCGGTAGTTCTACAGAATCCCAAGGCTATCGGTATAAATCTCTTCAGTATAATGATCGGGATTCGGTATAATTGCCAGTATTCGGTAGTTATCACGAATTCGGTGAGAGAATTTACTGAGATTATTTGGTATAAATTTTTCGATGCCAGGACTATTCGGTATATTTATGGAGATTCGGTAGTTACACAGAATCCCGAATAAGCCATCGGTCCAAAATTATTGGGTATCATGATTGGGATTCAGTAGTTTATTCGGTATAATTTCCAAGATTCGGTAGTTACCACGAATCACGGCTTTTGTTCCAGTTTAGACGAAATTATACCGAATCCGAATATTATTCGGTAGTCTTTCGATCTCAAAATGATTCGGTATAATAACTGGGATATGGTAGTTATACAGACCGAACATGCTATCGGTCTAAAACTTTTTCGGTATAATAAATGGGATTCGGTAAATTTTTCGGTATAATTGCCAGGATTTGGGGGTTAACACGAACCTCGAACCTCGGAAGAGGTCGATTGAAGCACTGGTCGGACTGATCTATGATTTCATCTATAGTCCTTACTTTTATCTTGGATCCCAAAAAGAAGATCCTAATCATGAATGTTTCGGAACTCTGCCTGCGGCGCTTTTCGTAAAATTTTCTGCTTTGTGGAAGGGCGCGTCATTTGACTGGGGTTGACCTCGCTATTTAATCAACGGTAAGTGATAGAATTTGTAAGAGAAGCAGTTAAATTTTAGCATAGCCCACAGAAAAAAAAAATCGCCTGCAACGCTCGATTTAATTTTCTCTTCGTTATAATAGATAGAAGATGTTACTGCAATCGTGCCCGCCAATATATTCTCCAAGTGGGCTTCGCCAAAACACCGCATAACAGTTGGCTTATCGTTTTTCATGCTGCCCTTAAATGTTACTCTTCCTGCGTAATCCTTGCATGTTTCATACTCAAATTCTCGGTTTCTAGGATTCGGTAAAAATTTTGAGAGATTTGGTAAAAGTTTTGAGAGATTCGGTAAAATTTTTGCTCTGCCCCCCCCCCCCCACCGAAAATGCACTTGCGACGCCCCTGGTATCCTGACATGGGTAGGCATCAAGTCCAGTGAGGGGTCAGCAGCTATCAAAATTGTAATTAACTTTTTCATTCCTCGTTTTAGTAGCTTGAATTCTAAATTCTTTGAGGGGTCAGAACTATCTTAATTTAAGATTTACCATTTCTTTTCTCGTTTTAGTAGCCTCTCACGGGTAGTATTAAAACGAGGAAGGAAAATTGTGAATTCTAAATTCTTTGAGGAGTCGGCAACTATTAGAACTTATGGTTTACCATTTCTTTTCTCGTTTTAGTAGCCTCTCACGGGTAGTACTAAAACGAGGAAGGAAATTGTAATTCTAAATTCTTTGAGTGGTCGGCAACTATCAAAATTTAAGGTTCACCATTTGTTTCTTCGTTTTGATAGCTTCTCATGGGTAGTACTAAAACGAGGAAAGAAATGGTGAACCTAAAATTTTGATAGTTGCCGACCCCTGAAAGACTGATAATTTAGGATCCATAATTTCTTTCCTCGTTTTAGTACTTTAAGGCACTACCCGTGACAAGCTACTAAGACGACGAAGGGAACGGTGAACTAAGAATTTTGGTAGTTGGCGACCATTCAAAGAAGCATAATTTAGCATTTCCAATTTCCTTCCTCGTCTTAGTACTCTCAAGGTACTAAAACAAGGAAGGAAATGGTGGACTTAAAATATCTTAGTTGCCGACCCCTCGGTGGACTGAGAATATTAGTTGTACCCCTCAAAGCACTAAAACGAGGTAGGGAACGGTGAACTAAAAAATGTTGATAATTGCCGACCCCTCAAAGAAGGATGATAAAAAAAATTTCCAATTTCCTTCCTCGTTTTAGGACTCTCAAGCTACAAAAACGAGGAAGGAAATGGTGGACTTGAAATATATTAGTTGCCGACCCCTCGACCCCTTTCGTTCTGCCTACCGGAAAGGGTAGAAAGCTTATTTACAAGGGATCTTTCGTGATTACACACTAAAATATGCGATTATTGTCAATGAACTTAGAAATCAATCATGCTTCATTAAAAAGTCTTAACTTTTCGTAAATTCGAAGTGTTTTATAGGTATAGGACAAAGTTTGGGTACCCTAGAAGTTGCCATTCGTTCTGGTTGACTTTTGGTATTTTGATAGGGGAAAGCGAGAACTGGGAATGGAGAGGGTAAGATACCATGGCTGAACCGAAATCTGTGCTTAGCTGCTTCTGGGCTCCAGCAGTGTCTTGAAATTAAAATGTTTTAAAAGGTAGGAAGGAGTATGAAAGTTTCGGTCCAATGTGAATACTCAGCCCACTTCTGTACTACCAATTTGCTAAGCTGGAGTACATTCAGGTCTCGGACGGGGTTGAAAAGTTCGTCATTTATCACTAGATTTTGTGTTTTTTTCTGTTTGGTGATTTTCGGAATTTCGGCGAATAAACTTAAGAAACTCGTGGTTTTTTCTTCAGCATGGTGATTTTAATTTTAAATCAGAAATCTAAAAGGCTTGGCAGTCGTTGGTTATCCATGTATCAAATCTTCTGCAATCACGCTGAGGTTTTAGTTCATATTTTTCAGTTCAAGGATTCAGCATCTGTTGGCTATATTTCAATTTGCAATTACAGCCCAGATGATCATTTACTGTACAAAAATCAACAGGTTTCGATATTTGTAGAAATCAGATCCTCCCTTCGGCCGGGTGACGCAGCTTGACTGATATTTCTTCTAAAAATATAACACGACTTCTTCATGAATGGTACGAGAAGAGCTTCGTCGACATTTCGTAAGACATTACGTAAGACTATCGTGAAATAGAAGATAAACCGAATCTCTATATTTGTATTTTGATTAGTTTTTACTTATTAATATACTGTAATGTTTTGTAAGTTTTAATTTAGTATCAGAACCACTTTCAGACAAGAAACCGAGTATTTTAAAGTCGTTAGTTTTAAATTATTGGACGCTAGATTGTCCACGAAGACCGTTCTGACATATTTAATTTGCAATTGTACGTATATATGGTTTCATATTTAATCTTAGAAAGGCGAGAAACCAAGTATCGGCTATGTCCGGCTACGGTTTTTACACTAAATGATTGATTGATTGATTCTGGTGATTTACTTTTAGGAAAACGATTATGAAAAGGTTTATTTTTTCCGGCGTTGCAACCCGGGTCTTAGAGTATGAGAGCCATGGAAATTGAATGACTCCTCATGTCTTTATGTCTGGATCTTTTGCCATCCGCTGCACTCAGACTTAAGACAGATCCTGGAGGCCATGATTCAATAAAAAGAATAGCTTCCCGTGTCAGCACGATTATTCATTTGCTCAGCTGCTGGCAAACTCAAGTCATTCCTACACTAAGAAATTCTGGCACTCGCTCGCGTGCTCCCGAAAGAAAACAGGTCAGCATACTTGCCCACCCATTGGACATAAAATAAAATATCTTGCCGTTTACTACTTCTTGATGATTCGTCTCGGTCAAGAAAGTTCAAGAATAAAATTTCTTGCATTGTCGGCTGTGTTTTTGCGAATCTCCTCGGCTACCGAATAATCGTTTTTTTGTTTCGCACTTGTAGACTTCGGCTTGAGCGCCACATAATTATGGTAACATCAATCTGTCTGTCCCTCTGTCGGTCCGCGGTCGGTCTTTGACCCGGTTATGCTAGTTTGGTCACCACACAAGCTTGGCGATAAAAACCGATCGTTGTTCAGCGTAACTTCTTTTTTTGGATCCGATCATCCGTGTGGGGCAGAGGGAGGGGAACCCTGAATTTTGTGACCCACGTAAGTTGCAAATGCGTGATCCGACCCGGGTAAAGCTGGAGGGGAAGTGGGAGCAGATGCCCGAGATGTGTCGTCAATGTGTCCAAACTCCACCCGACCATGGGAAGGGGAGTTGGAAATTGTGTATCTTGCGCAGGGACGAATTGGGTGGGGAGATTAGGAACGAAACTTGGATTGTACAAAGGTATAATAGGTCCTAGAATAAGCCATAGGTCACCAATAAATATAAGAACTGCACTGTCAGAATTACTTCATTGATCTGTTTACCCAAGAATTCGGTTATGCATCTGTTTAAACACTTTTACTTTCAAAAATTCAGAGGCAATGATGATCCAACAGAAAGTGGGCAAATTCCTCAAGTTGTCAATGATTCATAAAGATTTTTTTTTTAGTTTTGGTGGGTGTTCGTCATTTTGTTACTTTTTACTTGTATTGCCATGGCCCTTGGGCTTTTAGCGTAATAAATATGATATCATATCATAGTCTTCCCGTTCTACTGTCTGGCCAGACACTGAAGTTCGTCGATACTTTTAAGTATCTTTGATTTACTTTTACGCCAACGTTGAAGGATGATGACCATGTTGATCCTTTAGCAAGGTCACTGAGCGCTAGAGCGAATCTTCTTATTCGTAGGTTTGGGTCATGCATTGCGTCTGTAAAGACATTCCTTTTCAAAATGTACTGTTCCCAACTGTATTGTTACTCTAGGTTCACACAGAGACGAATATTCGCCAACTACACCGAAAACTCGTCGATTCTGGCGAGACCAAAGTTTTCGCGCGATTTTACCACAGAATCGCAGCGAATTTTCGCCTCGTCGCACAAGTTGAAATAATCCAACTACAGCTACAAAATCGCGCTACAAAAATCTAGGAAAGTGGATAGAATTGTTGGGAAAATGATGTTGCTGTCAAATATCAGCCAGTTATACATCCAAAGAACAGTTAAGAAACATAAGCAGAGGCATCTGGACCATCTGGTCCTCAAAGCCTAGGAGAAAGTTGCTTCAGAAGTTCAGAGGTGTGGATGGAAGGAAGGTAAGATCACTTTGATACAACCAGCCAGACTGCCATACTATTAAATACTCAAAGCTGACTGCAAATCATGTATCTTCAGAGCTGGCTTATTATGTATTTGTACCTATATGGCAAAATATTTTTCATCTTGGCAAATGTCAGCTAGGGGTAGCTTACAGGGATGCTTACACGTATGAGCCATGTCACATGTGAGCTCGTGTAATAAAAAGGACTCTGTGTTCCAAACTGATGCGTCATGCTGCTGTTCGCTCATTGATTTCAGTCTAACTGTTTATCAGTTTAACGACGAAGGATTATTTTTTGTATAGGCCTACGCTAAATTACTGACGACTGTGTACTGGCATTTCAGACGTTTGTAGGCTATGGCACATAGCTGAACAATGTGTTTGCCTGCAAAACGTTATCATTCTGATGGGCTAATCTGGTTGCATCCCCATTGGTGCTCATTACTTTGTTTTTGTTGAAAGTTTTTACTGCATTTGTTTTATACCAGTTAAAGTAAATAATCATGAAATTAATCATTTATAGTTAGCTAAATTTCAATAAAACTAAAATTCCTCTATGCTTGCAGTTTTTTTGATAATATAATAGCTAATAATGTGGTTGCTACTGATTAAAACATTTTTTTCATTACAGGAGGTTGGACGGATCAACTAGCCAAGGAGCAACTGTGGTTTAGAGGAGAAATCTGACCTCACACTTTGCATATTATGCCAAACACCAGATAATCTTCTTTTATCAGAGGCAAAAGTCCTGGACAAGCTCATTGATGCCTCTTAGAAAAGAAGAGATAGACACTAAAGGCACAAGCCTATTTGATAACTACAATGACAACAGCAGAATTTTCTGTGGCATAAGGGGGCCAAATACCATGATTTATTTCTGGAGAACTTTCTCAAGCTGAAACCAGTGAAAGAAGAGATTTTAGATGTAGGAAGGATCCATTTGAGGAATGTTGAAACTGAAACAAAGTTATATTGTGGTAGATTGTTCTAAACTTCCAGGTAATTGAGAAGTTTTCTGTTCTGTTAAAGCAGAAGATGGTATTGATCTAAAATTTGGTGAAGACTAAGAACTGATAGCTAGTTGCTTCCAGTTTAAGGATACAGCAAGCCCTGCTGAAATTTTTGGCAGTTTGGAAATGATTTGTGAGTGGTCCTTGATGATACAAGGTCCTCCTTAAAGTGTTCTGAGAGTGAAATTACTGAGAAGACAGATAAAATAATCATCTCAGATCCTGAAGGTAGAGACAACTTTAGTACCGATGGTCTGTCTGAATTAAGTGTATCTGATGAAGAGCATTTACTGGATTCAGATCATATTGATGCTTTGAATGGAGATGGGAGGGTAACCAGATCACATATGGTTGTATCAACAGCATGATCTTACGCTAGTGACTAATATATGAGTATACAAAAAGGGAGCTGAAGTGGCTGCAACTAGCTTACAAAGCTTTGTTTGCTTGCCTTTTATAGCTTTCACTGTGGGTGCAAGCTCAGGCCTCTTTATTGAACCTATGGATGGACTAAGATGGGTATTGGAATACTGCTTTTTATAACAGTGAACAGAAGACCGTCATATGTACTACACCCGCAAAGGAGAGTCGTGGAATTAAGTGTTTAATTATACTGATTTTGTTCCTAGTTTACGATTAAACCTGAACCTTTGCTAGGTGTCAAAACCTGAAAGAACTTTGCTTCTTCTTATTTCTACAGTTGTGAACTATTAGGCTGATTTCTCTGCATCAGTTCAAGTCCTGGGTAATCATAAATATAGTCATCTTCAAACATAAATTGTAAATAAGTGCATTCGAAAAAAAAAAAAATTTGCCTATGTAGGTTTTACGAGGATCATGGGCTTGTATGTTTTCCCTTTGTGTTTCACATGATATTTCCAAGTCAGAATCGGAATCAGCCTAGTAGGTTAGCTGGTCATATATAGTAGGTTCAGAATACAGACAGGAATGCCAAGGGCTCATGATGACATTTGTATATGCTCAACTTCATGACGTCTTTGGCCCTCGCTTGGTTGTGTGGTCGATAAACCCGGCACCCGTCATCAGAACCGTCACCCCAGATTGCGAATCCCGTTTTCATATTTTTACTACCCTACCATCTTCCGTCCCAGACTAATGAGCAAAACCCACATTTTGTTTTTTTGAATTATTTGCCACCTTTTGTGGCTGAACCCAATCGTCGTGTGTGAACCTTGCCGCGATTTTGTAGCTGCTACAAAACTACAACGAAATAAAGTTTCGCGCCCGATTCCTCTGTGTGAACGTAGAGTTACTCTCTTGTGACTAACCAATCTCACAAGCGCGAAAAGACCTTTCGCGTCCTGTATAACAATTATTTCCGGTGGTTACTGGGTTCCGATGGAACTGTAGTGCTTCAAGTATGTTTGTTGGTGAAGGGGTTCCTTCTCTCCCTGAAATCCGTCGTTCCCCCGTTCTTTCTCTTCAGTTTTGAATTCTGGCGTCGAGCAATCATCTGCTGATGACCCTCTGTGGACCGAAATGCGCCTGTCTCTGCCTCTATGAAATTTACTGTGGCTTCGACCCATCCTGATTGAGTTTTGTGTGGGCTCAACCCATATAGATTGAGTTTTGTGTAGGCTACTTTCTTTGTTGGAGGCTTCGTGCCTTCAGCATATATTTTTTTTTTTTTAGTGTAGGCCTACATAAAATAAGTGATTATGTAGCAGCCCCAGTTGGCTATATTTTGAAACAAGTAAAATAAATAAATAAATAATACGTAAATATGTGAAGAAACTAAGGATAAAAACAAATAGGCAAATAGGGAATGAAATAAAGATATTTATTTTGAATGGGAAAATTTCAGCACTGTGAGACAAATCTTTGACATACAGCTTCTGGAGTTAGATTTAAGACCACACTTGATGTGGACGACGAAACTAAGTACCCCCCTCCCCCAGAAAATAATCGTTCAGTGTCCGAAAAAAGACATGGCGAAGAAGAATTTAAGTGGCTTTTCTGGAAGAAAATATAGGTCTAGAGTTGGAAAGGATAAGACAGCTCAAAGCGGCTTACCTCGACTCTGAAGTAACCTTAGAAGAGATTCGTGGCCAAGCCAGATGAAGAAAATTATTGATCTCTCTCTGAGGCTTTAAGGTGGTTTGGAACGAATGGATCGGAGAAATAGATTCACAGTATGGTACCCTGACTGCGGTGACTGGAAGGGTTAGGAACATTTTGTTCTCTGGCAAGATGATCGACGTAAACACGAGTAACAAAGTCTCTCTACAAGGGTAGAAGAGCTCGCCAATGTTTATACCGACCGACGGATGGATTTTCCTTCAGTCGATCTGTCGGTCGATAGATAGATAGATAGAGATTTTATTTAAAAAAAAAACAAATTCGCGATTATTGTAAAATAAAACAGAAAAATTAAAATCTATGTGTCAACACACCTACAAATTTGTCAAGCTTCGTTAAAATGTTTCGTGAACTCTGGAATAAAAACTTTCTGCATATCTAGCGTGTTTTGTAAGTACAGGGTAGAATTTGGGTACCCTATAACTTGCCATTCGTTCTGGTCGATTTCTAATGTTTTGGTGGGGGGAGGAGGATTTGAGAGTGGAGAGGGTGAGAGACCATGGCGGAACCGAAGTTGGTGCTTAGCACTTTTCTGCGCTACTCCGGTATTTTGAGGTTAAAGTATTTGAAATGGTAGCAGTAGGCTATGGAAGTTTCGGTCCACTATGAATAGTAAGAAAAGCCCGCTTCTGTATTCTTTCCAGTAAGTCTCTTTGTTCCTGCGACAATGAAAAATGGCAAACAGGCCCTGCACATTCCAGGGTGGGTCTAATGAATTATGATCCCAATGGGTCGGTTTGGTGCTCGCGAGTTAGGGTACTTTCAGACGGGCTAGGACAGTGAAACTTGGCAGGCGTGTTAGAGACCCGACCAGATTGACTTGGAACCGTCTGTTCCTGGATCCGACCACCCGGAAAGGAGGGAGGGTGAATCCGGGATCGAAGGCATGCATAAATTTCGAATGGACGATCAGATCTAAACGAAACTGAATAATTGGAAAGAGCATGTGTTCCAATGCTCCATTTTATATCCGAACCAGATCCGACAATTGTGAGGGTGGGGGAACCAGAAATGTCGTGACAGGTGGAGGAATCGGGATGGACATAGGCCCTAATATGTTATTTATATGACCGAGACAGGACTAACTTTCTTCAGGGGAGTTTGCGGGAAGGGGAAGAGCCACGCGATCCTGACAACACGAGCCATGGCTGATATACATGATATATGTATATCATCATATGGCAATTACCGTTGTAATTGCCATATGAGCTTGCCGATTTTTAAAACTTGTGTTTAGTCTAACTGGGGTTGCCTGCCATTAGGGAAGAAAAGGGAATATGTGAAAAAACTAATATCGAATCAGAGCTAAAAAGTTGGGTAAAAAGATTAGATAGGTAGGCTCCTCAGCTACTACTCTACCGAGATACATGTTTTACAGTTTGAAATGATGTTGGTCTTTTCTGTATTTTTTTCATGGCTAGTTGGCTTCTTGAATGAATCTACATCTATATGATCTGCAAACCGATCAGGTAGGGCAACCGGCAACCCGTAGTACAGAGTCACTAAGGATCCAACTGACGAACCGCACGTAAAAATCAACGGAGCGTTACCTGAAGTCCTTTGTTCCCTATTTTGTAAAGCGTTAACAGTTCTGAATTCCGAATTTAAATTTATAGATTTTTAAATTATGTTTGCTATCTTATTATATTTGAAATTTGTAGCTTATCTGTGAGCTTTTTTGACAATGTGACAATATATGACCATCCAAAAGATAATATATAAAATATAAGAAATTATTTTTATTATATGTGTCTACAAGCACCTATAATGCTTCTTGTTTCTGTTTTGTGTTTTCTTTTACCAAGCACTAATGAAACAAATCAATATATACTCCTAGCAATGGCCTGCATTGCAACCGTACAAGACATAAAATACTATTGCAAGCAAACGAAATTTTGTGGTGTCAAGTATATTCGCAATACTTGTGATTTCTGTTTCTTCTACCTGACAGCAGACATTCTGAAATTAAGAGTTACGCCAGCACTCCACACCAAACATTTTTCACAGTCTTTAAGTTTATTTCGCTACATGGATCACGGCCAGACAAGAAACTGACTCAAGAATGAAAAGAAGACACTGAAAATTGGCGCCAACTTTAATTTCGGTATTTCAAACGAAGAAATAATGGACAAAGAATTAAGCCGATAGGGTCCTTGAAGCCAAAGTGGTTAAGAATTCTAAGAAGAAGAAGAACTACACGTGTCTTGGTAAAGTTCATGGACGAAGGTTTATGTACGTAAGGTTTATTTTTTAGTTAAGCACAATCAGTCCACCCATTAAAGCACAACTCGCAATATTTATTATATATGTCTGAAGATTCAAAAATATTTAAATACTGTGAAACTAGGCTCTGCTTTAACAAATTATCCGCGGCTTTGCATGTTTAAGCCTTTTCCGAGGCCCATTGACTTCTAGCAACAAACTCGGCAAAATTCAGATGACCGGTTTTACACATCAATAGAACTATACGCTAATAGTTGTTGGGAGCATAATTCGCAAGGAAAATAGTGAATTTTGGCAAGTGCAAAGATTAGTGAGGTGACGTTAGCGAATGTAGAATGTTACACGCGACATCTGGGTCTGCGGGCTAAGGGTTGATTCGCATTATAGGTACGACTGGTCCTTTAAAGGTTCAGTGAAGACCTTGTCGTTCCGATTTTACCATGAACATAAATAGCTGCATTTGACTCTCTGAAAGCACACTAGCTCACACATTAAGCACAACCTTGACATACATCCCCAATAAACTTTGTCTCTGATTTTGTGTATAGTTTAGTTCGCAACTCCGACAGGACAATCCCAAACGACGCGAGAGGCTGGACTGTCAGAAGTTTCATAACAGATAACACGAGGATGCGCGGTTTCAACATATAATGCGTAACAGATAACACTTCGGGTGTTTTCTGTTGTGTTACAAAATGTTATGCATAATAAGCGTTACCATCAGGAAGAGCCGAAAAACCGCCAAAAAGCATCTGCTGAGTTTTCCGACATCATGACGATAAACAATAAAGTCAGTAGATGCTTTTTTGGCTGTTTTTTGGCTCTTCCTAGCAAACCTTGTTATGCATAACATTCCATGCATAATGTTTTCAAACGCAACACATAACATCACAAGTGTTATGCATTGTCTGTTAAAACCGCGCATCCTTGTGTATCTGTTATGAATTTTTTGACAGTGTGGGATTCATTTGTGAAAAGTCTATCCATGGAAAGATTAGATTTGGCTATAGACAGCAAAAGCTTGAAAACAACTGTGAAAAGAAGATCATAAATAGGAGGCCTGGTGATGACGCTAGTTGTTGAAAAGGAAAATAGAGGCCTATTGTTATGTATAACAATATATTATACTAGGCTATATGTATTGCTATAATTATGTAGACCTTCAATTTGGTACCGTTGACTGTGCAGTTGATAAGGTTTCCTTAAACCGTTCCAAAGCCAAGTTGCTGCTGTATAAAGAGGGTTTCAAAACCCATTGATTCTGATTGAACCAACTCCTGTTATTACATCGCCATACCAGCAACATTCTTCTTCCACGCACGTACCAGATAAATCCATAAACCTCGCTTCATTCAGGTATCTATCTATTCAGACTACCATTTGTCCACAACCTAAACGTGGATTGGCAACGCCGGGATTCTTAATTCCTTCAACGAGCATAATTTCTCATCGCTGAATGATCAGCAATGTAATGTGTGGTTTTTAAATATCACTATATTGCGTTCTTCGTTGCTTGAAATCTGTTGCTCTGTCGAGCAAGAATGTTTCATGTTTGAAATTTGGTACTTGTTGCGATCTACAAGCAAGGGTAGGTTTGTGTCAATTGGAAGCTGAAGACTGGATAAGGCCTAGCGCATGTTTATCTTGACCGAACGGTTAACCCACCGACCTCACAAGCAAAGTTTCGCTGGTTCGTGTCTTGGTGATGCCTACATTTTGGTTTGGGGCGAAGGTTAGTGGCATTTCCCTGTAAGGCAAGCCAAAGGTCCACCGAGCTTCAAATAGGTATCAAGATAAATCGAAGAAAAAACACGGGAAGCGTCGGATCGTTTGCCCACAATCGCACTTCCGGCCGAGGGCAAAGTATCAGTAACCTGCTCAACGAAAATCATCAGTAGTTTGAATCGGTAAGTTTTTTTTTTCGCCAGTTTGTATGGTTTTGATACGGACTCGATACTTCTTGATACTTTTCAAGTATAATAATAAAAATAATAATATATAATTCTGACCCGCTACAAAAAATCAAAGCGGAGTAGCAATAAAAGAAACAAAACAAAAAGGACAAGAAACTAAAGCAAACGAGTAAGGCCACTGTGGGTGGGCGGGCAGATCCTTATAAGTAGACTGGGGTAATTTGCCACCAAGCTCCGTAAGTTTCAACCCGATATCCGGGAAACTGTAAACAGATCTGAGGTTCTGATTCTGTACCATGGAGGCAGATGATTACTTCAAAATTTACGTTTCCGCCAGGTGTGGACAGCTAGTCTTAAATTAGGACACCTCGAGGGCTCAAATTCCCTTAGGACTGACTGTCCGGAGGGGAACAATCAGTCGATAACACGTGGAGTTTTCCCGGAACCCTGGCTCGAGGAAGTTTCGTTCGCTGAACTAGCAACCATGAGAAAGAGGCACCCATTCATACCGACGGGACACCTATATAAAATGTTGAATGGTTACATAAATTTATCCCTTACCGTTTTATTTCCACGATTCCTGACGCAGCAACTTAGAAATGCAGTTTTCCCGACGAGGACAGTTACTTCTCTCGGAGTACTGTGATCAAAACTGGGGCCACTGTCATATTCAGCTACAAGGTCAAACTGGGAGGTACTGTCAGTCACCTCTGCACTATCTGATTGAGCCTGGCCTGCAAGAAACATATTTATGAAGACCTGTGGTTCCCCCTACCACAGTCCGTTGGGAAAGCGGGTCTCAGTTCCTTTTCAAATTTTCTTGATTCAGTTTTTAAAGCTAAAAATTGACATCGAACTGAAACGACCTCCGGGACGATTTCAACCTATCTTCCATTTTCAAATGTCGGTCCTTGAATTCGAACTTGGAGAATGGAGATTTTAAGAGCGTTGGTTGGGGTAACTTTGACAACCGTGTATTTGTGGTAACTGGAATAGCTTAATGATTGTGTGTTTGCATTTTTGTAATTACCTAGGGGAGGGGAGCCGCCTCTTGCCGTCGTTGCCGTTTCTTCTCTTTTTTGTATTTATGACTCGCTTATTGAGTACAGCTGAGTTGTATAAAAAAGTCAAAGGCTTGAATGAAAAAGCTTAAAAACACAACAGAATCATTACAGAATTTTACATTCTTTAAATACATTTTAAACATGGTGATTTGACTAAATTGGTTTTGAATTGAAAAACTGGATAAGAATGGTAAGAATGTTTCTTCTCAATGTTCGATGTCTCCTTTCATTTTTACTTCTGTTCTGGCACGATGGTTGCTATGTTCTAGCACTGATGGCGGCCTAGCTGAATGAGAGGGTAAGTTTTTGTCAAGCAGAACCTTAAGATGGAATTTCGACTTATTTTCTGGGTTTTAATACGGACTTCAGCCAGGTACCTATCATTCATAGTCGTTGAGCACCACTTTCGACGGCAATTTTGCTGTTTAATTTTGTCCTTTTTTGTTTTATAAATTTATTACATAAGCAAACTATTATAACTTAAACAACATAAAATACGAAGGTCGCATACTGTTATCAAAATACTGTTGTTATTCTCTACACATGTAGTCGGGCCTCTCTGACTGCACGAATGCCCAAATGGGCCTGTGCCAAACACTTTAAAACTTTTTCAGAAATAGGAAATCAAACTGAAAGATAAGAAGGGGAAGAAATGAAGAAAAGAAAGAGAAAAGTAAAACAAAAAATCAAAACTTGGAAAGCATGTATTTCTTTCATAATCATCCAATCAATAAAGCAAATAAAATAAAATCTTTCTGGTCTTTCAAGAAATGTTTCTTTAGTCGCGCATTGAACTGGGTAAGAAAGGGTTACAGGGATTGGGTTACATATTGAGACAAGTGGAGTATAATAAAAGAAACTGAAAGAAAAATAAAACACAAAGTACATGAACAATAACAATAACACTTAAAGCACGGTAACTAGTCATACTCGATCATTCCTGGCCGCACAGACGGGTGATCCAGGGGTGGTTGCAAGAACGAATGATTAGAGCACGGAGATCTTCCACCGCGGTAACAGGTTCATTGACTTTAAATCTGTTGATTAAATAGGTGTTCCGCGTCCATAGCGGCAATTTTAGCAAAAATTTAAGGTAACGAAAGAATAGTGAACGGATGTGTTTGATTTCAAAACGGGTAAAAATTTTCCAGAAGGGGGTGAGGTAGAGGACACGAGGAAGGGCTACAGTATTGTACAAAATAGCAAGATATTTCCGACAGAATCGACGCTTATTTGCCACTATAGATGCGTACGCCGTTCGGAGTTTTTTCCCCAAATGCTCAATAGGCAAACAACGGGTCAATAAAATTCATTCATTCATTCATTCATTCATTTTCCCTCCTTGTCCTTTGTTGACCTGCGGCGGATCACGGTTCACTATCTGTGACCCTTGTACACCCTAAATCAAATACTTTAAACGTTCCAAATTATCAACCGTCAGCTGACTTAAAACGATCTTTCAGTCTATCGGTTAAACTGCCAGAGAACACGACAGAGGTCCTAAAAAAGAAAGTATTCATTATTAAAGAATTCTTACGCTGCTTAAACAGCAGCCAACTCTACTCAGCAATTCAAGTTGAATGTGCGAAGAGGTTAGATAAAGAATTTGCAGGGAAAAATAGGCTATGAATTTATTTATACACATATTTGTGATCATGCAGAATCGATCGTCAGTAGCGCTTTGTTTTTTCTTCAATCATCCCTCCTCATCTCAAGAGAAATACAGAAATTTCTATTCAGATCTATACTGCCTTCCATCTTCCATTCCCCGCATTTTTTGGAAATATTGAATTTTTTTCCATTCCCCGCATTTTTGGGAATAATTGAATTTTTTTTGCAACATTATGAATGATAAAGCGATTCCCCTTTTTCCAATTCAGCGCCCCTAGCGGATGGAAGTACGATTACTCCCGAGTCGAAAGTCATCACCAAAACAAGTTCGAAAACTTCAGAATCGGTAAAAATTCAGCCTAGATGATTTGAAAAAAAGCCAAAGAAGAGAAAACTAGATAATAGAAAAAATCAATGATAGATAACAATTACCGTTACAGTTCAATATATAACTTGACGAATAGTTTAGCCGTCAATTCGGAGAAGCGTTTCCGATCGTATCTAATCCTTTTGTAGCACTCAGTTTGAAATCGCGAATTGTATCTGCTTTAGCATAAATCCCTTCAGTCTCGTCTTTCCTGAAAGAGGCCCATTACCATACTCAAGTCAGGAGCCGAATGTTTCAGCAGCTCGGGCATTCCCATGTAGATAAAGAAGGAATCAGGGCCGCTGTATGCCATGTTCCCATCCTAAAAGCACAAAGGTATTTCCAGCTATTATACAGAATTCTTTGGCTCAGAACTATAAACAATGTTCGCTCTCACAGTGTTTGTCCAGAGAAAGATTACTGCGCGGTTTCATAGAAGAAACAGGAGGACAGTCTTTGAGTAGACATTTATTTTCCTTAATAGGCTACTGCAAATGTCTTGTGTACCCCCCAACATCGTTGATAATTTGGGATTGAACTTCAACGTTCAGGACTGCATCAACACACTGATTCGCTAATCATCAATATCTTCTCGGCCCCACCAGCATCCTGCCCTACCAGCCCATGACATCCTTAACCAGTATTTTAATGAAACAAGTCCAGACAGAGGCGTTGCTAGCCAAAAGGTTTGGGGGGCAAGTATTTAACCGACTGGCTGGTCATTTGTACCGACTGATTTTGCAGAAAAACGACTCTACGATAAAACTACTGTTTTGACGAAAAATCGTCTGATTTTCAGAAAAACCGACTGTTTTCAGAAAAATCTATTACTTTTACGAAAAACCGACTGTTTTTAAGAAAAATCGACTGTTTCCAAGAGAAAAAAAAGAACTCGGTTATTTTGTACCGACTGGCCGACAACATTGGTGGGGCGTCCCCCCTCCCCCTCATACGTGACGCCCCTGAGTCCAGAAGTTAGTCAAATATTTCAATATTCGTCAATGTGTCAAATACGCCGAAATTTCGTGTTACTACGTTTACAGTGTTCTTTATGATTCCATGATAGTCAATTGTTCTAGTTATTTGTTCTGTTCAATGTTTTAATGTGTGTCTTTTCTGTTTTGTGTTGTTTACGCCGCTGTATCCGATAAGCTAAGCATCCTGGCTCTGAATGGCTAGCACGCCTTAATCCGTCTTCGCCGAATGGTTGGCACGCTGAACTCACAAACGGAGGGTCGCTGGTTCTAGTCTCGGTGGTGCCTTCCGTTTGGTGTGGGGCGAAGGTTAGTGGCGTTAGTGCCGTAAGACAAGGTCCATCCAGCTTCATAATGGGTACCTCGAGCTTTTCATCGGCACCTTTTTCGCGACTGATCTGGTTAAACTTCTAATTTTTTTTATTACTACTTGTTGTCTGTATTGGCTCTCTGTCAGTTCATATGACTCCAAATTGCTTTTGTATCTGTAAGCTTAAACTAAAGGCTTAGATCAACTGAATTCTTTAAAGTTTAACCGAACAGGACTGAGATTTGACAATCTAGGTTCACTTGCACTGATTGACTTAAACACACCTGAAATCGCGATAATAATGACGCTAATAGGGCTAAAGCCGCTAGTAGCTTAGCATCCGTAGCACATGGAAATGCAGGCTTTTGTTGAAATTCAAATTCTCCGTGTCTGGGTGAATTTTGGATTGTCGTGAAAACAGCGCAAATTCTGGATTTTATTCATAGAGCCACGGATAGAAAAAATACAATGCCTTAGATGAGTCACAATAATTCAGTGTATTCAATTACCAGATGTAAAAATAAGCTGCCTTTTCAGTTAACTTACATCGACTTTGATCTGTAGCCGACTGTATCCTGCACTAGATACGTAAGCTGTGGTATACTGAAACAGAAAAATATCAGCGTTATTCAACCGTGCAGGAACTCGGTATACTTTATTCCATAGACTGCCTTTCTAATTTAAACGGCCACAACTATTATTAAAAAGCTTCTGCTCTTTATTATCTTTCATTATGTATTGCAACATGGTGCATCTCAATTTCGAATGCGATTAGTATTAAGCTAGCCATATTCAGCAACACATTCCCCCCCCCCATTCTCCCATTCCCCTTCGCAGCTTAGTTTATCCCATGCAACAATTAAAGCCACATTCCCCACTGAACCATTTAAAAATACTGGTCATTAAAAAAAAGGCTTATCTCAATTTCATAAGGGTTAGCCTATTACCAAGGGGGCCTTTTCCCTACACATTTTCACCCTATTCTGTCCTCTTCCCCTTGGCATAGCTTACCCGGTTAGCTTAGTCTGCGTTATCCATCCAACGTTGAAAAACAAACGGTCAATTTGATTCAGATATAAGGCTTCTGCTCTATGCTCGCACAAAGCGGATCTCAATGCTGAAAGCGGGTAAGCCTACGAGACTAATTTTCGTCTTATGTATTTTCACACCCATAGCTCTTCAGTCCAGGTTAGGAATTTCTCAGTTTAATTAACTAATTAACACTGCACCACGTCTCTATTAAAGCTTTCTAATTCCTTCGTATATTTCGTGGCACGCACACCCAAAACCCAACGAAATTTAAAATCCAATACCTCCGTGACGAGAGACAATAAGCAACTGTCATTCCGGTCCATTGTCAGAATCTGACATGAACAAAAAGCCATCTCCAGGGAATGGATAGAAAAAAACAAACTTTTTGCTTCGTGAAAGCTTTAGAAGGGACAAACGGATTTCCGATTTCTTCTCAGATTTAAAGAAAAGCATCTGAAGATCATGTTTTGTGTCACCAAGTCTTGGTGCAAGGGACTACACTGGATAAACACGGAAGTTTCTGGTGGGAAAACAACGGAGATGGGTTCAACATTTCGGCTGACAGATAAATAACTGCAAATAATCCAACGCAAAAAGGGATTATTAGTGAACAGAACAATTTAGCCGGGGTTCGTTTTGCCCTCAGCCGCAATTGCTGGCTGGATTTCCGGAAAATCGAGAATTTTCCGTAAGGGTAAATAAAAAAAAGCATGGCCCTCGTTCCCTATATATAAACCGGATATTCGTCCTTATAGAAACCGACACTGCGGAAAATATGAAAAATATTAAGAAATAGCAGGAATGGACTTGCATCCTGCAATGTAACAAATAGTATGTCACAATCACAAAAATAAAAAATGTTATTTCTCAGATTTATAAAGCTAAAAAACGTCAGGTACCCTACGTCACGAAGACCTTCGTCCTTCTGGAATGGACTATTTCTTACAGGTAAACTTCTGCCGGATTTCTTTCGCCGACAACCGGAATTCTTGGCTGGGTTTCCGGAAATTCGAAACTGATCAGCTTAGAAGAAATCCGAAAAACATTGTGCCCCTACTTCTAAATCGAATGCTGATAGTTTAAAACACACACCGTGAGAACTGTAGAAGATGTGAAAAGTCTTAAAAAACAAAATACACAAAATCTGTTTGCATAATCTACCAGATTTGTTTACTGTTTACTTAGATTTGAAAGCGTTAGAAGTGTCACCAAGACGTTCGACTTCATGGAAGGGACTAGTGCACAATAACGCAGACTTCTGCCCAGATTTCTTTTCCCCTCAATCGGGATTCCGAAAAATCAAAACTTTTCCGTACGGGTAGGTGACAAGTGAAATAAATCTACCACGATTCCGAAAAACTTCATGCTTCTTTTTTTCCTACATTTAAATCGGATGGTCACAGCTCGATAAGGCATTTTGAGACCTGTCTTTGAGACTGATAACAAAAAAAAAATCTTCCCAGATTTGAAACATTTCAGTTTCTGAAAGTAACGTTGAAATGGACTCGAGTCTTTCGAGTTTATGCAAGTGCAAACGGGATAAGTGGTTCTTCAACTTTAGTGCTAACAGTTTTTTTTTTTTTTAAACTGTCCTATGTCTGAAAGCCGACAAGCATCTCCTCAGATTAGAAAGCTTTCCGTGTGTAAAAATGAAGTTGAAATACTAATTGGGTAGAGTTTCTAAAAAGAGGACGAGGTTTCAAGCACCAAACATTAGTGTGCCCTCTGTGTGGAGAAATAAATGAGGATGTGCGTCACCTTTTGTTTGAATTTGCAGGAAATAAGGGAGGAGGTGTTTGGTGTATGAAGAAGAAATGGAGTATTGAAATGATGGTAAGCAAAGGTTTAAAGAAATAAGAAATGTTGGGAGTTCCTCAAGTTAGCTTTGAAACAAAGGAAAGATGTCTTTTGGCGGAGAAGTTGTGTATATAGTGTACATAGAATGTTGGTAAAGTTTACCTAAAAAGGGCCGAAACAGGACAATCTAGTTACCCGCCACTTATTCACCTAAAGAGGCTTGAAGACTCGATGAAAATGCGTTACTTCGTTGCTCCGCTATTCACGAGTAATCAGTTTTCAAATAGTAGAATTTCCCTGTCGGATTTGTGGTACCTCTATGCGCTTGTACTTGTGCTGTATGCCTGCGAATTACGAAAGTAAGTGTTCACGAAGTCAGCTCCTCCCTCAAGCTAATACCTGGCCGCTGAAAAACCGCGTTTGTATTGAGATTCAAATTTCTGAGTCATAGTAGAATTTTGCGTTGTGAGGAGGGCCGTAGATATTTTGAACGTCATACTAGAGCAAATAGTAAAAAATGAAAAAAAAACGTAACACAATCCAAATAATGCTGTATATTCAGTCAAATGATACAAAAAAAAGGTAGCTTTTCAGTCAAACTTTAATAGTGTGTTCGTATCTGCCTGATGGCTTGATGGCTTTGGTATGTAAAAAATCATTCATTCATTCACAAGGCGTAGACTACTCTCGTCGTTCCCTGGGGACCATTCGGGGATTCGATGTAAGTAAGTAAGTAATTTATTTTTGACCCGCCGGAGATGCGGAGTATGGAAAATAAAATAAAATAATTAAATAAAACAAAACAATTCTTCCTCTACTCTCATGTGAACCACGAGAATAGAGGGAGCCGCTTCTTAGGGACCCACTGGGCCAAAACAAGTAGAACGCACGGGGAATGCCTCCGCATGAATATTCTGCAAAGGTCACGGCCAATTATGTCTTGACTTTAGATTATTTTAATTTTGCTTAGCTCAATTTCACATTTGTATTACTCAAACAAACATCACTATGACAAAAAAATAGATGTCTTTTTCTCAAAATCTATCTTGTCCCGCAACTAAACTCATAGGAAATTCCTTCGGAAGCGTCCCTAACATCTATTTTCAAAAAACCAACAACACCAGCAATTATGATAATTGCAGTATTTCTTGTCCGTGGGGACTCATGATAAAGCGGTGGGTGAGTCCCTGGGACAAACAAAAACGCCGGGAAATCCGCTCCGGGAATCCACAGGGAACGGCGGAAAAAGCCTATAGCAACACATTTTAAGAAATAGAGAAATACAAATGGCCTAAATAAAACATCAATATTTATGATACTGAGTAAGGAAATTTTTACATGTAGGGTATCCGGAATACAGATTACAGTTGAATGTCTAACTACCCGACAAACAGTTTTGCAAAGAACTTGCCAAGATGTCTTACTTTTATCTCGCACTCAAGCGAAATTTACACCCAGTGAGAGTTCAGCTTTGGTCCCAACCCATTCAAGTCACTTGAACCCTTAAATGGATGCTTGGTTGAAGAATCCCTCTTAAATATTCTGCCTTTCATAATATTATCCCGATCTCCCCTTATGGGATGATAAGCTTCAGAAACCACCACCTTTCGCTATTGTTTTTGCGCCTACCATTTTTTTTGGCACTTGTTCTGCTGAGCCAAGTTTGCCAGTCAAACAAAGTAAACTTGTCGAATGCTTCGAAGTCCGCTGACAACTCTTTCAACATGGGCATGAAACGCTTGATTTTTTAATTTTCTACCATTTTTCGTTGCCCCATACTCTTTTCCTATAGCTTGGTTCTTCTCACTTTTTAACCACTGCTCGTACAGTTTTCAAATATTGTGCATCGAACTTCCGTCTCGGAGAGCGGGAAGTCTGGACATAATCGACAAGCGTCGAAAAATTACCCTTCTTCACCAATTTATCTTGAAAGATCATTTCTAGTATGAGGTGTGCTTTAAATTTTCAGTGTAGCAACCATTCGCAGAGATAGCCAATTCCACGGAGGTATTTTCGAAAAATGAATTTTCTGAACCAATTTGTCTTGAAAAGATAATTTCTAGTAAGAGTTATGCATTAAATTTTCGCTATTCGGATATACAAATCCTATGTACCAAGGGCAGCTGCGACCACATAAATTTATTATGGCGGGTGGCAGCTCTTAGCTGGGTAATGGCATTGACTCGTCATTAGATTACTGGTTGCCACCACCGCAAAATTTACTAGCCCCTGGTTTTAGCGCACCCTGGTGCGCTATCCAGTGGTTCCCAACCGGGGGTACGCGTACCCCAAGGGGTACGCGAAGGAACCAAAATCGTTTTAATTCGTAACTGCAAAATCTCGCCTAACTCACTTTTGACTGCCGAAAGCCTAATATTACCAGCAGAGGCATCACTAGCCTAAACATTTTGAAGGGCAAGGTATTTTTATCGACTGTTTTTAAAAAAAAATAACTGCTTTTACGAAAAATCGCGGCGCCTCGCGCCGACTCGTTCTGTTTGGGGAAGAGGTCTTGCCAAGAAGTGCGTGACGCCCCTGAATACAGCTAGCCTACTGCCGTAAAATCTGTTCCTGTGTCTAACAATATTGTTCAAGAAGAACCAAAGACATAACAAGTGACAATTATTGTTATTCAGGTTACGAATTAAGCTAACGAAAACGTTTGCGATGCAGTTTGATGAAAGCACGGAGGACATCAAAACCATACACAGAAACAGGCTGACTGTGAAACAAATATTGCCGTAAATGACGTAGAGCCGAGATTTCATAAAATTTTAGCTAAAAAGCAGCCTTAAGTGTCTCATTGATTTTGTATAAATTTCTACTCATGTATGCCTTATCATTTATGATAATAAATATCGTCTTTTTAACGTTCAGGAAAAGGGGGTACGCAACATTTTCGAACCTCGATTAGGGGTAGGCGGTACGGAAAAGGTTGGGAACCACTGCGCTATACCACTGGTTACCTGTCAAGAGTTCCAACCACTAATTTAAAGCGAACATTTGCATCCTTCTTCACTGCGGCCAAAACGTCTGTTTTTAACGTATTATTTGTCTCGATTTTGCGCTCCGGAGTTACTACGACTTACATGTACCGGAGTTAATTTTACTACTCAGTCAAAGCACTGGTGACCCACAACATAAAGTATGAGCAATTAACAAAAGAATGGACAGCGAGAGTTCTAAAATATAAATACTAGCGAGGAGTTGCACACTCCCCGGCATTGGCTGTACACCTCTTTCCCGGCACGGCCGAAAGCGGCGGGGCTGGCCGTACATTAGGCGATTCATTTTTCAAATGCTTCTAAACATGCTGATTTCTGTTTTCTAACACATGGCAACCGCTGCCGACTGGTGTCAGTGCGGGACTTGAATCGAAAAACCTTTGCCTTCCAGCAAGAGGTCATGAAGGGGTAAAGTGCCAACCATCCTTTAGATCGGAATAAATCTACTGCTTATGTAAAGCGCTGTTGCCTCCACATATCATAGGCTAATATGACACATGTATCAAATTCTTGTTATTTTAAATAGCCTGACTTAAAGCTGAATTTCTATTATTACTAAGAATCTAATACTGTTAAATGAAAGCGCTATTGCCCCGCACATGTAAAAGGCTATTATGACACACATACATACAAAGTTCTTGTTATTTAAATACCCTTGACTTAAGCTGAATTTCTATGAGCACTGAGAATAATTCTTCATAATTCTTCATACAATAATTCATCATAATTATTATGAACCAACGGTTATATCTGGTTCGGGCCTATGAATGAACTTATTGCGTGACTTAGCCTTACAGCATTCGATAACTACCAAACGAAGATAACTAAACATCTAAAATAAACTGCAAATCACATAATTTTGGACAAACAATATAAATAATAAAGCAAAGAAACTAATTACCCCCCAAAAATGTTAACTAAATGATGCATTCATAGAGGGAGGTCGAGGCCATATTACAGTGCACACCAATAGAACTAAGTCCATCCGCCCATTTCCACTTCCCCTACTTTGTATAGGAAACGCCCAGTTTCCTGATTGGAATTGCCGAAACGTGCCTGGAACGCCAAGCTCATTAATATAATCATGAACTGATAAAGGGACTTGAGTAATCTTAATTTATCTCCAGACTTCCCTCGAATACGGAAACTCGGTAAACGTCACACATTGTTTCTCTTCAAATCTGCCTAGATGAATATTTAAAAAATATCCGATTAAATTTAAAGCACCCACGACGGAATTTTTTGTTTTTCAGATAGTTTGTAGAGACTCACCCGAGACTAGCAAAAAAGTCGCTATGTCGCCCACTAAGTTTTTGGGTGCACAACAGGTGCCAGTGCCGCTGGTGCCCGCCGATGCCTGCCGGTGCCCGCCGGTGCCTGCCGGTGCCCGCCGGTGCCTGCCGGTGCCCGTCGGTGCCGAGTCGGGGTGCACAGCAGGTGCCGAGGACTCACTCAGTTTTTGGGTGCACAGCAGGTGCCCGGTGCCGCCGGTGCCCGCTGGTGCCCGCCAGTGCCGAGTCGGGGTGCACAGCAGGTACCAAGGAGTGGGCAACCCCTCGTCAAGGTTGTGAAATAGCAGCAAATAATGCCGTTTCTATTTCCTGGCTACAAATTTTTTTCAAGAAGTTAGGAACGGTGCTTGTTCTAAAACTGATTATTCCAATGGTAATAATTATTTTGCACCTTTTTCTTTTCCATTTTCCGTGTCAGTGACCAAATAAAAAGAAACTGACAAACTAAACAAATATCCTTTTCACGGAAAGGAATGAGTCTTTCGACGTCATTTGCCTCAAGATTCTCATACTTGGTCGGGTTCGATCGTAATCAGGCCCAATTTTTGTGTTTATCCACGTGCATGGTGAAAAAAGAGTGACTGCAAAAAAAAAAGAAATTCTGTGAACATGATTAATAAATAAGTGAAAATACGCAATGGGAGTAGAGATGAAGAATAAGTGTGTATAGTTACTAGCAAGGATGCTTGGAAACACGGGATGTTTGATTATGCAAAACAATTGGGAAAATAATATTCCAAATAATCGGCATCATTGCCCACTGTGTAACGACATAGAGGAAGAGGGCCATTATCTGGTAGAATGCAAGCTGTTTTCGGATCCAAGGAGATACTTTATTACCGGGTATGATATCTCCGAAACTACAAAGAATCAGGATAGGCCAATTTTTAGAAAGCACTTTAACACTTAAGTGATATATTGAGTGCTGTAAAGTGTAGTTGTCTTTTTGTTGATGTATTTAGTACGGCCAACTGACTAATAAGCTATTCGTGAAAATGCTTCTTGATCAATGAGCTTCTCGAGAAGAACAATCGGCCGAAAAGAGCCAGACACGTTTTAAATGCAATTCTTTTCATTTGTTTATATCCGCTAATGCTGGCAATTAGAAAAATAATTAATAACTAATGGGTCTAGATCTGACCAACAATAAGACCATACTTTGGCAACATATACACGCAATAATTCATGTAAAGAGATAACACTAAACGAAAAAAAAGACAAAGTTTAACATCAAGCTCAAACTTCGACCAAAATAACAAAAGAATCAATCAATCAACGCAACGTATCGGAAAAGTGTCCTTTCTATAAGAAAAGACAAAGATCGTTTCTATACCAGAATAGGCCTACTGGTTTCTTTTTAAACCATACTTTTCCATCATAAGAGAACTAGATGGAAATTTTGAAAACCGACATAAACATTTCCCGCAATTAAAAAGTATTTCAATAAGAATAGTAGTAAAATCCCTCTTCGTCAGAAGCAAAGGCCTGAAAAAACAAGCAGCTGATTGATCAGTCGTGCAAGCAGTGAAAAATAAGTTTCCTCATAGATACCACAAAATTTATTGCATAAGAGGAAAACTACGCAGAACATTACCCAGCACTGTTCCAGGGCCGGAATAAAAAAAAATACCATACCAGACACACCTATCGCGCTTAACTGTAGTTACTGGGTTTCCGCTACTTAAATCAAACCTGATACAAAATCGTCAGACATCAGTCATTCCAAGCCAAGTCACCAAAAGCTAAACGAGTGTTCTATAATGTTTAGGAGTATCTCTGTTGGCACAAAACTTGGAACTGTTACTGCCTGACAGACAAATCGCTCATCCTCGTTGTCAGCTGGCCACTCCTTTGTCTTTCTCCATTACAGGGTTCGATCCCACTTTCGGAAAGAGAAGGATTCGAAAACCAATTATGACACTCTGTCAGACACGACACAAATCTTCTCGTTTCAAAAGTGAGACACTGAGAGGGCTAGAACGACGGGTCGCAGTGCATGAGTAGGAGCAGCAGGGGCGTCACGTATGGTGGGGGAGGGGGGACGCTCTCCCCCCAATGTCGTCGGCCAGTTGGTACAAAATAGCCGAGTCGGCCGCGATTTTTCGTAAACATAGTCGATTTTTTTCTTGGAACAGTCGATTTTACTTCAAAACAGTCGGTTTTTCATAAAAATGGTAGATTTTTTCTTAGAACAGTCGGTTTTTCTTAAAATCAGTCGATTATTCGTCAAAACAGTCGTTTATTTAGTAGTTTTTTTTCTCCATAAACAGTCGGTAAAAATGACTTGCCAGTCGGTAAATACCTTGCCCGCCTCCCAAACATTTTGGCTAGTAACGCCTCTGAGGAGCAGGTCAGAGTCTAGTACCATCTACCACTCTGTTTTGAACTTGTCTACAAAAGTATAGGGGATGAGTGCACAACTATTGATCTGCTGCCTTTCTGGCCCATGCACCAACTTGTTCAGCAAAATTTAATATTTTCCCTATATATTTTTGTTCACCCAACACTGTTTACTCTTGTTTGCCTTGGTATCCCCATAGGAGAAACAATTAAAGACACCGTCAAGCTTGCCACTCAAAAACTCGATAAAACGATACGGATGGCTTATGCTTCACTTGCTTCTTACAATATAACACATCTTAGTCGGTTTAACCTTTCTAAGCCTTACAACAGTCTAGCTGTCCCCATCTTCTTGCTCTGTCCCCCATTTGACAATTCGTTTCTGCGTCTAATAAAACAATGTTCCTCGGATCTAATTTTTGCCAAATCTTTGCTGAATTTGCCCCTTTAGACCAGTTAATCATACCTTTTTGGCACAGAAAAAATAACTGGTTCTGCCTGCAAAGATCATTGACAAAATAATGAAAGATTACAAATCATCCGCTAGTGAACTGAACCACCAAGTCGTCCTCCCTGTACGTGTGATCTATAGTTTTGTTTATGTCGTGTTCAGTTAAACTTTTACTACGGGCTTTGTTTTGTTTTAGTTCTTTTGTTGTATACCATCACTAGGGCTACACGCCCTCCATTGTTTTTGTAATGGGTTATCAATAAAATGATTTGAACTGAATATATGTAATGTACTTTAAAGTCCGATTTTTCCTTGTTTTTATTGCTTTTTTTAGCATTCGTCCCATTGCCAAAAACTTGATATATTTGCTTTACTTGTCTGTTTCTTACTGCACTTTTTCCTTTCCTTGCTTATTCCATAAAAAGTGCATCGTCGTGTAATATACTGTGCTAATATAGAATACCCCATTATTAGGTTAAACATTAACTTCATTCGTTCCATCAAGGAACTTTGACCCCAGCAGTCTGAAGAGAATATGTGGCCTGCACCCAAATGGCCCAGGGAAGACGTAGGAATTAAAACTCAATTCACTGGAGAGATAAAGAACTTCTCGAGACGTGCCCATTACTGCGATCCAAGCACTCAGTCAAAGGGACGGAACTGAACTGGCAAAATTCTGGAAATGTCGGAGAACTTTTGGACTTCAGATCCCCATCGCGGAGTAGCCTATATCTCACGAAATCGAGTTACGATATTTCGTCAAAGCTTTTTGCTTGTCCCTGGTGGAGTTTCCGTGCTAGTATCGTAGACGTTTCCTAGCCTTGGTGCAGAAACAACTATTACCACGAGATGTCGCATGTCGAACAAGTCTGAATTCACACAACTTATGTTGCGTAGCTATGCAAGAAGTATTATAATAATAATAATATAATGCAAAAATAGGGCACATGGCCTCTACAAAATGAACAACAAATTATAAACTAAATTTCTCTTCTAAACATTTCTGGGCTAAACGCCCTTGGGCCATAGTAGCTGTCGAGCCTGGATTTGAAAGCGTCAATGGACGGGGAACTGATGACCTCAGTTCCCCGTCCATTGACGCTTATGTTCTTCTTGGCTGTCCAATCAATCAATCATTTATTTATACCAAATTATCCACTGAATAGCATAGTGACGACAAGATTATCATACACTAAACGACAAAAAAAAACAATTGGAATAATTGTATAGAATTGATTTGCCAAATTAATTAAAATAAACTATGCTAGATATAAGATAAAACACTAAAATACATTATCAAACTTCGTAGTATCGTGTGTAGATGTTGAGCACAGCGAAACGCCAGAGCCAGATCTGTTTTCAGCAGGATATTGCTTATTGCGATGAATTCCAATGCCGAAAAAACAGCCTAGGCTGGCCCCAGGTTCCGCAAATGCGCTAGCTAGAACGTGCTTTCTCGCATTTACGGCCGATTTTTATCGACTTCGGTTGATGGAATCCACATACCGCATCAGAAACATCAATCGGACATTGAAATGACTTTTGACACCTACTCTCCCAAAAACTCGTGTCTTTAGGGCATGCCGCATCATGAGGCCGGAATAGCGAAGACGGCCAAGTGGCAACACTGTCCACAGAGCAAGCGCTGTAGTTTTGTAATACCGAGGGGTATGTAGGTACTATCTGCTCTACAAACAGCAATAGGTCTGGCCGCTGGGGTACTGAATATTAGAGAGTCGTGAAATGCAACGATCTAAACAGCAAAAGCAAAATTCGTAAGCGATCTTAAAACGTTCCAGCATGATTGTCGGAATACTTAATTGTCGGAATTTTCAGTTTAGCGAACTAAAAGATTAACTTATAAGGACTTGACGAAGACTTAGCGTTAAGACTTCCAATCTCTGCTTTTAAACCAACAGCTAGAAGTCTTGTTCAGACGGAGGTGTCACGAAAGATGCTTCCACATCATCTGCAAAGCCAGAAAAATGTCTTGCTCTTGAAAATCGATAGCTACCTCCTCAGAAACGAAAAAATAAAACTGGATTCAGAGTAGCAGAAGTGCTGTCAGGACGACTTGATACAAGATGACCTCAGATGGCAAGCCGTTTCTCGTCTGTTAACACCAGCGTTCGTCAGTCAGGATCTTCATTTTCTCCACCTCCCAGAACCTGAAGTTGACGACACTGGTTTAGAGCAAGCATTTTTAAGACAAACTCCACCACTATTTTTCAAGTCCGATACAGCAGTCATTCCGTCCGTCTTTTTTGTGATGCCAGACAGAAATTATTTATCATATCTAGAATTCTTCCCTTTTCAGCCCTGCTCTTTCGCATAATATGAGATTTCGAAGCTGAAGGAGTAATTTCGGCGTTCGAATTTTTCTTCCCTGCTGCTTTTCTCGCAGTTGCTTCTTCCATCTTTGCAGTGCATTTGGTGCAAGATGCTGTGAAAAATAAATAAGCGACAATGACATAACGACGAGTGTCGAAATGCTTCCTACTCTCGCTTTCGTGCCTGTCAATGAAGTTGTAGCTGCTTTCGAACAGATTTCCCAGTTGTCGAAGAATGAAGCAAGTCTAATTAGTCGGAGCTTTGTTCACCACTGAGGTTTGCGTTGTCAAAACAAGGCTCCGACCGTCGAAATTTGTCAAGGAAGAAGGAACTCTTAAGGAAGAGGAAGAAGAAAGTTAGAACCTAAGTCGTGCTCTTTTCGACAATCTTCGTTCTTCAGATACAAAAAGATCAGTCAATGGCTACTTCGAAAACAACTTGATTGGGCATCTCGGACCAATTGGACCACGCCACAACCCCCTCCAGTCGAGTTAAGGAACTGCCACGGCACTGCAACACGGGGGCTTCCACACACCAATAAATCAGTTGAACATTTATTATTATTATTTTATTACTTCAACGACCAACAGGGGCCATAAACACAAAAATAAACAACAACAAAAACATACAAACAAAAAATAAAGCAAAAAAAAGTAGCTCTCAACCGGGACAGCATAAAGAACATTTGTCCACTTCTTCCACAGCGGAAGAGAGAGCCTAAAGTAAGGCCCAGAAAGCACCAAAAGGAGCGGATTTGTCGAGCTGAGGATCCTAGACTGGACCGAAAACACAGCTTTCCTCTTAAGCTCCCCAAACGAGGGTAGACCACCACCAGCAAACATACCCGAGGCACTGCAATTCCAGGGAAGACCATGAAGTTGTTTGCATCGCCAGTTCACTGTTGCCACTTGTCACACAATTCTGCGATCTTTCACAGGTTTTCGACTTCTCCCCAGATTCACAGCTGTGAAAAATTTGACATAGAAAATCACACCTAAACCAAAATGTCGCAAATTCTTCCGGACAAAGAATGTATTTGTTTTACGAATATTAGCTCTTCATCTGTCCAATATAATATGAAGTTTCGGACTTGGTCGTACAGAAAAACTCAGTTCGTGCGGGATTGCCTCTTGTCCCCTGACTAATCGGTACGTGGTATCGGAGCTAGCGCTTAAGCGAGGAATATCGACAGCAACATGCCCTGGGACGACATGCCGCCAACCCCCAGTTCAGTCATCCCAACGCTATCTCGTGTCGTTTGTCCCCTACTTCATTAAGAATTACGAAAGTGCTAAAATCATAGTTTTTTCTAATGAATTTTCTCTCTTATAGTTCCAGTGTTACCCTCTGGAATATTTAGGACTCGTATAACCTACGGATTCGATAGGGGGTTTTGCGAGATTAGTTCCCATTGAAAGTTCAATTCCAAATCTTTGGCGGTGTGGTTATTATGCGGAAATGGAAACAGTTTTAGATTCAATTTTATTAAGCAAACAAACTCAAAGTCACTCTTGAAGTTTGAAATTGTGAGCCATTCCCCTCAGACAGTGGGCGGGATCCGTACGACTAAACAGTTGTTTTAATCCTCCTTGAGAAATCTCTGTAAACTTTACGTGGTGCAGCGGATTCTGCCCGGAGATGTACCGCTTTATCTTGAAGCTGTTAGTTGTCTGCTCCACTTCAATTATGTCGATAAATTTACAGACCGCCGGATGAGAAGGCGAAATCAGAGGGCTAAATTGGCGCAGTGTTGCCAGTTTTCTCTGACGGAACCTGTGGAGGAGCATTTTTGTCTTTCAGTACTATAGTAGCTGATACAGTAGCCTACAGTAGCTGATATTCAGCGCAGTTTACCCAACGTCTATTTAGATATAAAAAAAAAATTATAGCACTAGCAATTACGAGTTAGTTTTGTGCAACAAAACTGGTTCATCAAAATGTTTGGTTGATGAAATTAAAAGTACATAACGAGATAAAAAAATTTTTTCTCTCTAAGAATAACTAAGTATTTTATAACTCTACAGCCGAAGCAAGAAAATCTGAAGAGATGATAAGATAATTCGGGAGGGGGCATTTTAGCTACACAGGGTTTAACCCAGCACTGCTTACAACAAGGAATATTATCTAGTCTACCTTTCGGTTTAAATATACTCTTGGAGAAGTTCAAAGGAATGGGTAGTCTGAGAAAACATATCTCCTGGGAGTTCCCAAGCACCGTAATCCGAGAGAGGACAACACTTTTCCTGGAACGAACTTCCTGCCGCTCAAGTAACAAAAGACGCAATTAGCCAATGATGTTGATTGTTTGACACAGAGACAGACATCCGAGGCTCAAGGGGTTGGTTCATCAAGTTTATTGAGCTACACCCAAACTGCCACGAATAACCAAAACTGCTACGAACAACTGACTCAACCAGAAATTAAAGTAATAATGGCGACTGTTGTAAATAACTCGTTCACCGTTCTATGCAGAATGTTGCGATGCAGAGCTGTTGTCCGTTTTTCGCAGAAAGGACAACGAGTTGTTTTGTATCCCATCCTTCATTCCATTCTACTGGATGAAATAGGAACCTCCGTTCTGAATACCCCGCTTCGCTAAAATAATCAGTAGCAGAGTTTTAGCGCCACCGGGATTTTTTGCCATTGGTTATTTAACGCCACGCTGAGTTTCGACCCATTTTCTAATGACGCGCTGAACTTAGTGTAGTTACCTGAAGGCTTAGTGGAATTAAGTGACATAGGATTTGTTGCCACCCTCACAACTCACTGGATAATCCAATTAGTCTAGCCATTGAACAAGCAAAATCGTATAATTTTATTACGGCTTTCCACAACATTTCTTGAATACAAGCATTCAATTTATATTTACAGAATTTACAATACAGTAGAAACACGATATAAATGTTATTTTCTTTGCAGCTCGTATTTTTATTTATTAATGTAATTAATTTATAATTAATACTTTTCCTGAGCTAATCATTTACAATTAGGAGCGAGGAGTGGAGCAGAATCCTTCTGGTATCCTTTCGCTAATCCCACCACTTATCTATAGCCTAATCTGTTTTTGCCCGTCTTTACCTGTTGCACTGCAGTGGCAAAAAAAAGGGAAAAATCACCGTGGCGATAAAACACGTATCTTGAATAATCTAGCATCGGGAGCAGATCCTTAAGCAAAATTGCACAACTGGATAATACTACCCTATTTTTACGGAATTAAGTAAGAAGAAAAAGTATCTCATCAAATAGACCATCTTATTTTCAATGACTAAGGGAAGAAGATTCCAAGAACCGAGGTCGAGGAAACGAACGAGGAAATGAAGTCTTTGTTTCGTTCTGTAATACACATCCTCTCCCGAATCTTAAGAAAAGATCGGAAAAGATGGAAGCGAACTGAAGAAAAAATGAGAGTTTACTACCAAAATGCTAAAAGAGATGGCTGCTTGCATCTAAGAAATCCAGAGAAGAGACGCTTGCGTCTAGGAAAGCAAGAGAAGAGAATGCCAAAATAAAAGAGGAAAGAACGGAAAAGAAGGATGGAAGAGATGATGCGGTACTGAAAATTCTCTTACAACTTGTTAGCATTTCTGGCTACGGGACAAACTTTTCTGAAATGTACTTGTGTGTGTTTGTTACAAATATCCTGCAATAAACATATTTTATGAACCTGTTCGAGAATCATATTTCATGAACAGATGCAGCCGACAGTATTCATCTGCAGGTGAGTTGACAAAAAATGGGGGAAAAAGTGTACGTTAACACTGATTCTTTTAGTTACTAGCCTCCAAAATTGGTGCAAGATTTGTTTATTGTTACAGCCCCAATGGTGGACGGTTCCTCCCTTAGACTACTTTACAATGCAAACTGAGGATCAATCCCTCTCGATACGCGATTTCGGATGGCAACAAAATAGCTCTTCACGACAAGCAAATTGACCCCTCGACCTTTCTCCAGTCGTTAACTCGTCTGGAGGATAAATACTATGATGCCTTTATCAAATCGGTCAGGAATTGTCACTGGCAAGGAGTCATTTTATCATCGCAATATCTGCAGTGTCAGCCCAAGACTTTAGGTAAGTGCAAACACAGTCCGATAAGATATCGTTACGTGCCACACGGGGACACCTTCATGCGATGCGTCACAACTTCAGAGCGAAGGAGGAAATTCGCAACCGACGGCGAAAAGAGGACTGTGTGTGAACGTACCTTTACCCTAACGGCATTTTTTCTTGGGAACACTGCCAGACCGTCGACTGCTCATTAGGACATAGTCTGCAAGAAATTCTTCCAAAAAACACCTAGGAACCATGATGATTATCTACCGTGCTCAACTAAGGTTGTCATGACAATTATTCTTCAAGAAAACCTTCCGGTACATTTTTTTTCCGTCAGATCCAGGGGCAAACTTCTGTCCCGGCAAACTAGACAACTGCCTTTGGGGCTAACACTCATATTGCTCAAGGTCATAGTGCCGTTAAAATTGTAAATAAGCCCCGGCTTAGCCTAAACTTCCACCAGTACAGTCATCTTATCGCTATTTAAAATCTTTTTCGCCATACTTTATCCTTCGTTTTAACTCCGTCTGACAAGTCATCTTTTGATCATTTTTTAGCGATCGCAATTTCTGTCTGTCCGTCGGTCTGTCGGTCCGCGTTTTGCTAGTTCGGACACTTCCACATACGCTAAGACGATGAAACTTGGCGTTTCGCCGATCCGATCACCTGGGGGGGGGGAGGGGGGAATCCGGGAAATTGAGGTATTTTTAACTTGTTAATTGAAAACTGTTTGACAATCGTAGACTACCTTTACATGTGTATACTGTATTTAAACTGTATTTGAGATTATTGTCAATTCCTGAGCTATTCTGCTTAAGGAAGAATTTCTTGAGAACTGTGTGTATGGCCCACTTGTGGCTGAATAAACATTATTATATTCTAAAATGGATTTAAAGGCCACCAACAAAATGTCCACCATAAAGCCCCACTACTCAGAATGCCTACGGCCAAAAACGTCCAAGGTTAGAAAATGGTTGAAGCAGAGAATGGATGTGGCCTAGGCCTATTATAGGGGAGGAGCGGTTGCGAAATATTCTTGTGCTTTAACTACTGTGCAGAGACTTTTTTTTTTAGTTAACACCAATCGGACATTGAAATGACTTTTGACACCTACTCTCTCAAAAACTCCTGTCTTTAGGGCATACCGCATCATGAGGCCGGAATAGCGAAGATTTAACCTTAGTCTCTTTTCCACCGATGACTTTTTTCCAACTTCTAATGTTTAAGTAGAGAATCCTTTGGAGACTTTGAATAAAAGGATACAAAATACTTACAAAAATGCTGGAAAACTCCTTCTTTTCAAATAAAAGTTTGGTGATAACTTTTACTTTTACAACATCTGCCTTTCAAGTGCATATTTACTGACATTTATTTAGTCTTGTCAGTTGCTCTATGTCTATGTATTGTATACACTACATAGTTGTGAAGGATTATAAATAAGTAACATTAATTGTAAGAGCTTGTCGGATCCTACAGCCATACTCGCTAGCAGGCACCCTGAACAAGGGCTCTAAAAGTTTTGCTAAAACCGCCGCTATGGAAGTGGAACACCTATTTAGCAGATCTATTTAAAGTATCCGGACATATCAACGCAGTGGAAGAACTCCATGCCCGCAAAATTCGCTATTGCGACCCCCTTGCATTACCCGCCAGTACGTACAGGGGTGACAGAAGGAATAGCCAGCTTCTGATTAGCTAACGTTTTCGGCTGTTTTTGTTTCTGTACTTTCTGTTTTTCTCTTTCCTTTTCCAACTTATTTTATCATCATTAGTTCTCATATATGCGTGTTACTGGTTGAGTCAATGGGTAAATTCGTTCATCCAAAGCCAGATAGGCTACTATACTCAATTGTCTTCGACTTTGACTCCTAAAAGGGATGGAAAGAGATGCAATTCCTTTGGAGATTGAAGTTTCGCCAATAGGATTCCACCATAATCCCTTCTTCGGATCATTTTAGGAAGAAGAAGATTGGGGCTTAGGAAGCTATTGACATGCCATGCTCAGCTGATCCTACTCGGATTCTCCAGGGCGAGTCCCTGATTAGGGTATGAATTGAAATCCAACTTTTCCTCATTTCCCAAAGTCGGGAAAGGATTTTGATTTCGGGAATCCGGGAAGGGTGCCCAAGCAGAAATAAACTTTGGCGCTGAAGGATAAGTGAGCAGAGATTTATTCTAGCGGTATTACGATCCTTTTTGGGAGGGGTACTCTTCAGGCTCAACCTGCATAAACGACCCTGCGATTCTAGCAACTTCCTATTTCGATGAGTTGCTTCATAAAAGACCACACTGTAAAAAGTTTCTAAGAATAAGGATGCAGTATTTGCTACTGGGATTAATATTATCTCTACTGGGATAAGATTAATCCGAATTAGGGGTAATCTTATCTCAATAAAGACAAGATTAATCCCAGTAGCATATACTGCAAGATTTTTTTTTACAGTGCACTCTTCCTTATTCTGCGTTTTAATCTATTCCTAGCTCTCTCACGGAATTATAAGCTTCTGAAATCCCCGCCTTGTGCCATTGCTTGTTTTTTTTTACCCACGACTTGTTAGCGTTTTTCCGCATAGACAAGTTTTGTAGGCAGGCAAGGCAAACTTCGCCGGAAGCTTCAAGGTCAGCCGACGACCTTTTCACGCGTATCAGGGGGATCGACTAAAAAGAGGCACGGCACGGCAAGGCGCAGGAGGCACGAGTGATAAAAAGAGATTAGCAAGTAGGAGAAGTAGACAAGTAAGTGAGAGCTCGTAGCTCCAGAGCCTAAAAGAAGGCACGTTGAAACATTGTTTCTGCCCATCATTCTGAAGCCTGGAAGGGTCCTTTTAGTTTTCGTGCCTCTTTTTAGTACTCGTTCCTCCTACACTATCTCGTGCCGTGCCTATTTGTAGTCGATCCCAGCATCAGGTCTGTCACCTATTTTGGACTATCTTCTTTTGCTTAGTTTCCCCACTTTTTAACCACGGCGCGTTCAGTTTTCAAATACCTTGCGTCCAGCCGCCTTGTCAGAGAACAGGAAGGCTAGATAGAGTCAACAAACGTTAACAAGAAAATCGCTAATTTCACCTGGAATGGTATTTTCAAAAAACGATATTTGTGAGCTATTTCTTCATGGAAAGATTGTTTCTAGTAAGAGTTGTGCTTTACGGAGTAAGATTTTAGTATGTATATGGCTGCTGTTTAAGCTGCTTGATTGGGTCGTTGACAGGATAAGAGGTTTCTGCGCGTTTTGACCAATTTTGGTTTTGCTATGGAGAGGGGCTTGGGATTTTTATTTTATCATGTCATGGACTATGTCGAGATATTGTACTTCATACAAGCCGTAGAAACCTTGAAACTTTCGGTTCGGGCAGAAATAAAGACTCCTTCAGCCTATGTGACAGTATGTCAACTAAAATATTTTTCAGAGGTATTTCGGCACTTCTTGAACCAGACGTAATAGCGACGAGCTTCTAGCTTACCGCTTCTTTTGAACAAAAATAGTAAATGAAGCGTCTAGCAACTTCAAGTGTTATAGCCTATTATATTTTGGGGAATTACTTCTTAAAAGGCAATCTCCAATTTCTTTGGGATTACTTCTTAGAAAATTACTTCTCTGGAAATTACTTCTCAGAATTATTTCCCAAACTAGGATACTTAAATGAAGATTTTCGCAACTGAAGTGCCCTACTTTTGGAAATTACTTCGTAAAATTCCCTAGCAATTATAAGGGTACTGATAGTTGCTAGGAGCTTCATTTAGCTACTGCAGAGCTTGAAGAGACGCTTGCCAAAATGGCCGAAATATCCTAGCTGACTTATCTGTTTTGAATCATTTCTTATACAAACAGAAATCATTCCTTAAAACAGTTTTTAATCCTAATCCAATCTTAGGCTTTTGCTTCATACAAACCCACCCGTCATTACGGCTCGTCATCAACGTAAGACAGATTCCAGCCCATCCACCATTCTACATAGCTACAAATTTCGAGCAAAAGAAAAAAGAAAATAAAAATGAAAAAAGGCATTAACAAATTACACCTTGCAACCCATAAGCATGTCATTGGTATTTAAGAAGATGGTTAACTATTATTGATCGTGAGATGAATTTAGGAATCCCAGCTTCGCCACTGACAAAAATAGACAAAACAGACAAAAATAATGCCAGATAAAAAAAAGTGTTACTCAACAATTAAAAATTTAAGGGAGTGAATTCATTTGCAGTTTTTTGCTTTGTATATGACATTTTAGTGGAAGGAAAAAATTACAAAGTTGTGTGTGGGAGTGGGAGAGAAATTGTGAAGCTCCCTGCTCGAGTGTTGGGAGTCAGTACTGCTCAAGTATAAACTCTACTCTTTAGACTGTCACGCACAATTCCATCTCCTGGCAAATCCAGACTCCTTTTCTTTTGCTTGTTGCTTGGCTTTCCAACGTTTAACAATGGCGCGAACAGTTTTCAAATATTTTGCGCAAAACTTCACTTCGGAAAGAGAGAAGTCTGCACCGAGTCGACATGCGCTAATAAGAAAATCGCTAACTTCACGGGTAAAGTATTGGTATTTTCGATAAACAATACTTTTTGAATATTTTCGAAAAACATTATTTTTTAATATTTTTTCGTAAAAAAAAAGAAGTAGAAAACCAGTAAGAGAATATGTTTATTCCAACCAAAAAAAAACCTAAAAGAGTGAAAGAAGAAAGAACCCAAACAACACAACGACCAGAATATTAACAGTTGTGCTTGCAGAAAGCCTGTCTATTAATTATCAAGTTTACATGACTTACCCTGCGAAACACAATAGCTGCCAACCAGAATGAATATTCCATACAGAACAACTGCTATTCCCATGATTCATTCTTCTTCTTTATGAAACAGTATCACCATGAACTCGCTCAACCACTTCCATTATCTCAGTCATCCTTTCGAACTCGATGCACCAAGTTTTAAGTTTCACAATTCTCACCACGGATCATCAATCAACGTTGGGTGGTTTGTTGCCAAAGGAGATGCCTGGAAAAAGATCCGAATTAGCTTCAATCCAATACACTCACTGGGACTGCTCTTCCGTCAGCTAATTCTTAAATGCCAGTCAGAGGAATCCGTGCTTCATGAGGAGGTATGATCTGACAAAATAAAATTTATGGAAGTTAAGGTACTAAGAGTTTCAATGTTTGGATGACCAATAGACATTTATCAGGGTATCCTAGCAAATGATATAAGAAGTTAAAGTCCGTATCCAAACCCGGGCCTCTTAATCGTAAACAAGTCTTCAACTTATCCTTCATTCAACTCCCTATCCTTCATTAATTCTTATCAACTTATCATCTACTCTGTTCCAAGGTCAAGGCGAGACAAGATTTCGGGCACCAATTATCATCATCTAGATAGTAACTACTTTCGGGCAAGAAAGATCACAAAAATGAAGGCATTCGGAATGTTCGTAAGGATGAAATATTTACAGGTTAGTATCCAGGGCTCATAAACGTCATAAACGTGCCATTTATAAGTATTCACTGATGATTCGTTATGGTTTTGGAATTACTTTGAGAATCCCGACGTCGTGGAACTGCAGAATAAAGAAGCAGGTGATGATCAAAGATCATCCCCACTTGCACCCTTGGGGTGGCGACTGCTAAGCGTGCCTACCTTTTCCACTGGACTACTAGGCAGGCTTAAATCAGGTTAGAAGATGGACTGCCCCAGACACTCAGTTCAGGCTTACTAGTAAAATACTAAGAAATCTAATGCAAATTTGAATGTGTTATTTCAAAATTGAAATTTGTTCATATAATTGTACTGAAATTTAACATGTGGTGCACTGTCTGTATATTGTAGAGGCATGCTTCTCTGAAAACTTACCTAAATTTTGGAATATTTTAGTTTTACATTTCGCTTATTAAACAGTCAAATGGGAATGATAAATTAATAACTAAACGTCTGTTGAGAACCAAGTATGTCGGCTTAGTTTTGACACTCAGAAAAAATCAGATTCCTTTAATTTTTGGCGCCGTTCAAAGCTAGGCGATGTTCAACGAAGCATACCTCTATTCTCATATTCCCTCCATTAGTATAGTAAATCATTAGTAAATAATTAGTAGTTGGAGATCTAAGTGTCGTAGATATCAACTTGCATGTAGTTCATAGTCGTGAATAATTTTTTTATTTTCATCATCTTTGCATGAAGATTTATTAGGTTGTGTCGCTTAGTTGACCAAGAGCAGTTGCAAAAACATTCCAGTTTAATCAAAAGATGATGAACACAAACATTTGAGTCGCAAATACAACATATTCACAAACAACCACGGTCCAGCGATCTGCATGTGGCCAGATTGTTTACCGATCTGCGACTAAACAGTCTGGAATGAATTCCTCAAAAATGATGGAAAACAATGAGTCAAGAGGGCGAGCGCAAGGGGTTAGTGCCTTCTGCAAATCGCAAGAAAGGCAAAAGTAGTGCGGGCACAACAAGATTAAGAAGTCCATGTTTAGATATTGACTTAAATGTGCCCTCGCTTGACTTATCGATTTCCACACGGAGTCTTCAGCGAGCTTCGGTTTTAACTTGGAATGCACCCATTTTTGTAGCTGGCAGCTCCTCGCTACGGACATTCTGTCTCAGAAAACTCTCGATCCAATTTTTTACTCAGCCCACAAATACTTACGGAATTATAATCTTCAGTACTTTTCCCGGCCATAAATTTAGCGGTAAGAAGGACTGTTATTAAGCCAGGGTAAATGATGAGGTAGAAGAGCTAGGTCACGGCAAACTAACACGTACCGGCAGCCAGCCGCTAAAAAGTGTTAATACTCCTGACGGGATCCACTTTATCGACCTCGTTTCCAATTAGAAACTAGAGCCGGAAAGTGCTGGAACATAATTTCTCGTCATCATCTCAAAGTTCTGTTTGCTGGGGGGATTCCAAAAAATGACAGAAAACATATTGTGGGCTTGGCAACAAGCATTGCTGTGGGATCAAACAAGCTCTCGAAGACAAAGCGCGGTTAGAGTCTGGGAATACGTAGTAATCATCTAGGTAAAGAATTGGGGTACAGTAGAGGTATGCTTATGTGAACGTTTGTTGACTTCGGATTTTGCCATTTTCGTGCACTTGCTGTGTCTAAAGCTAACTATCAGTTAGCCAAAGTAGGTAAAAAGGGCAGCTGTAGACACCTGTACAGGTGTTTTGGATCTTCAGTCTACCATTTAGCCCAAAACTGCAGTGTTCACATTAACGTAACTGTTCACATAAGCATACCTCTACTGTATAGGCTACTGGTCCTTATTTCTGTACGACGCAGGGAAGCGTGGCCAAAGTTTGCTGCGTTTGATGAGGGAATGTCGCGAGTTAGAGAATTATACAATAAACGATAAACTATGGATGAGTAGCTTGACTGAAAGCACGTGCTACCAGGATATTAAGATACTGATAAGGTTCCTGAAGGCAGCTTTTTGCCCACAAATTGATTTTTTGTCTTTCATTTTCGCTTTTGTGTTGATAAAACATTATTATTATTACTTGACGCACAAGAAAGAAAATATAAATACTCCTTGAGCCCAAGCTGACTGGAAAACATTTATTTATTTTTATATTTCGTCGCAGGTTCGTTTCTTCTAGTCCAGCAACAACCTGACGAGGACCCTTACCAAGAAGGGCCAAAATATCGCTGTCAAACATTGTAGCTGACTATCCGTTAAGGCATTGTTTTAATAAATAGAAAAATAATAATCGACATACGATTAGGATTTGAAAGAAACAAACAGTCACGATAAAATTCTTCAATAAGGGATGTTCGTTAAATGAAGGATGAACTCGGAGTTTACTGCAGTGAAGACACGCATTCTTTGGTGAACAGTGAACAGTGATGATTTTGGGCATTGTATTTGTGGTTAGATCAGTAGCTAGTTGACTACTAAGGTCCGGCCTTCTCGTGCTCTGCGCTCTGTCAGATTTGTTTATATTTATATTTTGTAGAAGTATTTATAGGACACCTGAACGATCCTACCATACTTCCATGAATCCCTCAGATCGTCCTTCACAGTACCGGTACAGAGAAGACGAATTTTTTCGCTCCGTGATTTCGGCGCTATCCACTCTTGAAGTTCTAAGTCTCCCTATGGCGATTCGTTACGACCTCCCAAGACAAATTTAGCGCCAATATTTAAACTGTCATTATCGCATGGATAAACGTACGTTGATAACGCATGGATGGATAAACAGCGCATGGATGGATAAACGCATGGACTGTTACGGCGTGGACTGTTACAACATGAACTGTTACGCATGGACTGTTACAACTGTTACGGCGAGCCGTTACGATCAAGACAAGTCGAAAAAAAGGCTGAAAATTATATCACGGTGAAACTTCATCCGATTTTAGTCCGGTTTTCGAGAGATAAATGGTAAGCAGTATGTAAAAGTGGCAATTTAGGGTGTTAGACTTCATTCAGATGACCTTTAATAAATGAACCTGAACCATATTTTAATTTCTAATCAGACATAAATTTTTTCTTTGTTTTAATCTTTCTAGTGTTTTTTTTCCACCAGAGAACAGCAGCCAAGGTCAAATCAGATGTTGGGCATCACAAAGCGAAATCTCATAACCCGAAAACCTCAAGTAGTTACAAAGCTGCGTAAGGCTATGGTTTGACCAAGAGTGGAGTTCGGGATGATGGTTGCAAGCACCTTCTTCAAGAAGGATAAAGAAATTTTGAGGTGTTCAAACAGACCCTGAGCTATAGGCTTCTAGGACAAATGACCTTAGCACCATCAAGTTTCGTGCAAAACCCCGTCCGTTTTGTCCCTGCACATATTAGAGAATTTAGGAGACCCCCCCCCTCTAACTCCACCCATTGTGATCTCACGTGGTTCGGACACACACACGGATCATCTGCTCAAGTCTTCCCGAATCGTAGAACCCGTTACCAACTTGCGAAGAAAAAGTGCAAAGAAGAACATCCGACAAAGATCACAGTTAAACACCTTCCAGACGAGAAATGACATAACCAACCAGACAGTTCGCTCTATACGCATCAGCCCCTTTTAACAGACGTCATACGCCAACGAAGATGGCGCCACTTGGGTTATCCGCATTGCGGAAGATAGACTCCCCACCAGTGTTGCCACGTCGAGTACAATTGTACTTTTTCAGTACATTTTCGTTACGTCTGTACGAAAGTACAACTTTTTCTAAAATGGCCAAATCTAGTACATTTTCGCGTTTTCTGGACAAATTAAGTACATTTTCTTGTTTTCCTACGTCTAATGTATTTTTTTCTACTTATATTCCAGCTACTTCATTCAAGTCCCTTTCTGACGTCTTTTCAGTAACCACCTCCCCACTGCAAATTCTGCAAGATCTGCAGTTTGTACCTGTGTATAATGCCTTGCGACTCCAGCACGATTCTATGGTCGGCCGGCGCAGCTACGGCCTGAGAAAAATTGCGAATATCATATTGCGATATAAGCAATATTGCGAACAGTATGGTTACTGCATTGCAAAGACAGTATCTCTGGTTCGACGATGCGCGTGTTGCGCGCAGCGCAACACGCGCCGATTTTTTTGGGTATAAGTACATTTTCGGGCAATCTGTACATTTTTTGGAGCGATATCTGTACATTCTGAAAACTTGGCGTGGCAACACTGCTCCCCACCCAGAACGGTACTCGAGTGGCAACTAGAGGGAACCCGAAGAAGAGGAAGGCCAAAAAATACACTTCGTCGCACGTACGAGCGGGACCTGAAGTATAACAATTCGCCAGTCAAACCCCAATGGGAAGACGTCTGGGTAGCAGCAAATATGAGGGATGACTGGCGGCTCTTTCCGGCGGCACAGGAGGAACTAAGGTCTAAGACGAGAAATAACTAAAGCACGTGAAATTCCCAACACTACTAACCAACCAAGAAAACAGGGAGACGCAATCCATGCGTATAAGCTGTTGACCAACAACACTCTTCCTCAACACTTCACGCATGACGAATCTAAAAGAACCCGTGGGCATTCGAGACGTCTGAAGAAGCCATTCTCGAAAACAAGAGCTCGGAGGCATTTCTTCCCGAACCGAGACATTTTACTTTGTAACGACCTGTCAGAGCAGTCTGCCACATCCTAGTTCGGAGATGTCTTCAAGTGGTCCGTGGCCACTGGATGACAAACAAACCCCGGAAGATGTACTGGGATGCGGCTGAAGCCAGTTACAAGAATAAGACGGATCCAGTATATCAGGATTCATGTTTTAAATGGCACCGAAGTGCAATTTCAAACAGTTTGAGGAAACTGTTGAGAAAAAAACGAAGAGGATAATTCCTCCTGGGCTCTGATCCCAGCCGAGGTTCCATTATCAGCCCCACCATCAATAAAAAGAGGGTAGTTCCTCCTGGGCTACGATCCCAGTCGAGGTGCCAATCTCCACAAGATCAACCAAGAAGAGGATAATTCCTCCTGGGTGGCGATCCTAGATGAGGTGCCATAGACCGACCCGTCAACATCTCAGAAGAAGATCAACCGGAAGGCGGAAAGGGTCGCGCTCGGCCCCAGCTGTCCCGATGCCATTAACGAATATAAGAAGAAGACAGAAAACCTTCGATTTTTTCGACACCAACTATAGCCTCATCCACAGAGGGTCTCTCGTTCCACCGGAAAGCTGGATGTCCTCGACCCGTTCTGAACCAGGGAATCAATTATCGGCCTTTAACAGTGCGAACACACGATCAGGATTCCGGCCGGATTTTCATCACTTTCATCATAATGTTGAAAATTTGCAAATTTTTCATATGGAATCGATGATGGTGACGAAAATCCGTGCAGGAATTCCAGGCCGGGAGCCCCCGACGCTGTGTGTGGTCTATTGTGTGTGGAACAGAGAGGCCATCTTTAAGCACGGTCAATTCAGCATCACTTTTATTTATTTATTTGTCTGAATCAACGGCCGACAAGTGCCATATAAATCTACAAGCAACAACAAAAAACAAATTACCAACAACCGACAATTAAACATCACGCGTAGTCCGGGGAAAAGTTGCAAAACAGCAACTTCCCACACGACAACCATATTGGGAGCGTCAGACTCATATGCGGCCCAGCAAGGACAGCCAGCAACGGATCGAGAATGCGCTTCTGCAAAGAAAGGGCAGAAAAGCGCCTAATTTCTGGAAATGAGGGAAGGCCTTCACCAACAAACATTGACGATGCATTACAGTTCCACTTTTCGAAGTCAGAAGAGAAAGAACCGTATCAAGAGCTGATTCAAATTCTACAAGAAAGGGACAGCAAAGCAACTAGCCGCCACTGACCCAGGCAGAGCTACGTCTTGCATAGAAAGAAGGACCAGACGAAAAAGTCCACCGAGCGCAAAAAAGGATGAAAGGGTCTTTCCCAGCGGCTTACTGTTTTGAATGATGTAGATAATACAGAAGAGATGCACAGAACGGAAACCATCCTGCAATATGTCAGCTTGACAACGATTTGGCTTTCTTTTGTGTTAGTATTTTAGTCTCTTTTTCTACCCCTTTTCTTCTTATTTTGTCGATTCCTTTCGCATTTTGATGGGGTACAAATCAATGTATTTTTCGTCTGAAACATTTTGTGTTTGTGACAGTTTGTGAAGACAACAACAAAAATTCTGTTCATCTCTAAACCCTGGGAATGGGCCTGGGACGAACCTGCCTTTCATTGTCACGTCTCTAATAAGAAAAATTATGGTAGTTAAAGCCCGTATACGAACCTAGACTTTCTAATCCTAATCCCATCTTCAGCTTTTCCTGTATGCAAGCCCACCCCCTGTTGAGACAAATCCGGCATCAAATATTCCCATTCTCAATATCAACTATTTTCGAGCAAGCAAGATAATAAAATGAGAAAAGATCCTAGAAACGTTCGTAACGATGAAGTATTTACAGGATGACATTTTAAACTCGCAACTTATAATTCACTGATGATTCATCATGCTCATGGAAGAAATTTGATAATCCTAAGATGACGGAATAGCAAAATGGAAAAACAGGTGATCAGAAAAGGGGCTAGAGACTCTTAAATAAATAAAAATGAAGGAAGTGAATGTTCGTACAGTTCTGTCATTGTTATTGACACATCGGTTTCAGAAAAGCTTGCGTGTCTAAAAAATACACATGGAGTAGATTTAGTTTCAAATGTAAACGACTTGTTTTGAAGCCATCTTTTTAAATGTCTCTCCTCCGTGGCTGGCATAATTCCAAATGCAATATGTTATCTTGGCTTTTTCACGCAGCTTCCCAAGTTTTTCTTTCATACCTCTGATTTACTGAGAATGCTTGGACACACTCAATCGCCTCAATGAATTTTATTACGTTTTCCGAACAAACAAAAAACGAGAAAGTAATAAATCGTGCCATCTCTGCAAGGTTAACAGTGAACAATGCCATAGACGAACCAGCTCCCCTCAAACCTACGCCCTTCTTCAACGGGACGAATGAAACTTTGTAGTTTTTTTCTGGAGGGGGAGAAATTGGGTATGGGTGACTAACTAGAACCTTTCCTATTTCCTTTTTGAGTTCTCCGTTTTCTTCTGTACTTTTCCTTGTTTTTTTTTCTTCACTGTCGGAGGAAGGTGGTGGTAGCTCTAGTTGCTGCGTCCCTCATGATGTTCCACATGCCACAGAGTTTTATCAGTATTACGAACCAAATAAAACGTGAGCATAAAGCCTTTGGAGAACCAGCAAATATCCACTACGACTTAAGCTGTGCCTCTTCAATAGCAACCTTCTTTCCATACTTCTTTAGGCTAGTGAGTGTTGGAGAATCAACACAAAGCTTGACAAAAGGATCCTTGCATTTGGCCTTAGAAGAATCTTGTATTTAAGCTGACAACAAAGAGTGAGAAATTCGAAAGTAAGCAATGAAAACAGATCAGCATCCTGTTGCTGAGTTGCCGAAAAGAAGGCGGTGGACATACCTGAGACGCATCCTTCGTATGGAAGAGAGCAGCCTTCCTTGAACAACCTATGACTGAATGGAAATGCTTTTCCAACAACCTATGCGCCATCGACAGCTCTGGAGGAACCAAGGTCTAAGGTAAAGCCTTCATTAGCATACATTAAAGGGTGTCCCCCCCCCGAACTTATGGGTTTCAGTTTGCCTTTAGCAAATGATGGATGTAAATGGAGAGGTCCGACTGGAGTTTCTTCTAACACTGAGAGGCCGATTCCGACGGTCCGGAAAGCTCGGCGAGTTTATGACCGGTTATTGTCCAACTTCGGGTAAAACTCGCTTCCCTTTCCAGATATGCTTTGGCGCTCCGCTTACTTTGGGAAGCGAAGCAAATTGTTCTGGAAAGCGAATCCGAGACGTGAGTGGAAAGTGAACTCGGAAAATTGGATAGTATATAGCCTCTACAGGATAAAACTTGAAAAAAACATCTATCTAGAGGTAGGATTGGCAATATGGGAATAGATACTGTGGTGTGAAACTAGGGAATCTCGAAGGGCTCTCCCTGCGTCACATCAGAAAGGCTGTAAAGTTAGTCTTCTAGGATTCTTATCGCTCTTGGTAATGACCGAGAGTAGCCGAAGTGATTTCGGCGTTTGACGTAGAAAAGCTCCTAATTCCCCAGCCGCCATGGCAGCAGTTACTGCCGTGTGTTATTAAAGCTTACAACTTCCTATAACTAATTTTCGATTTTTTTATGGGGCTGGGCTTTTCAGTAAGTGATCCTATTCCCCAGACTTTTGCAATAGATTAAGGAGACGAGTTTTCTCAACCAGGCTTCCCTCTCCCCTTATTGTTTAGTTCAAACAGCAACTACAGCAAGGACACTGTTATGATATGGTGGGCTGTGGGATCGACTAAAAAGAGGCACGGCACGGCATGGCATGCCGCAGGAGGTACGAGTAATAGAAAGAGGTAAGTAAGTAGTAGAAGTACACAAGTAAGTGGGAGTTCGTAACTCCAGAGCCTAAAAGAAGGCAAGTTAGAACATTGTTCCTGTCCCTCACTATGAAGCCTGAAAGGGTCCTTTTAGTTTTCGTGCCTCTTTTTAGTACTCGTGCCAGTAGTGCCTCCTTCACTATGTCGTGCCGTGCCTCTTTTTAGTCGATCCCGGTTGTGAGTGACGTCTTCCACCTCCCAAAATCGTCTTTGCGGTGCCTACTTTTGGGCCGATCAACAAAACGTGCAACTATTTTCCAGTGCTACAGTCGCAATGTGAGAAAGCAATCAGGGGCATTAATTGTGGTGAGCAATGGTGGCACCACCCCTAGTTTTCCCTCGAGATTTCCAAGCGGACACGCAGGCACGTATGAGAAAATCGGCAAGAAAGGCAGACCATGGAAAAGTTGACCCGAAGATAAGCCGAATCAGTTGCTCATTATATAAGGAGGAGTTAGCGTATGATGGTTTGCCGTTGATATTGTTTACTGCTAGGTGATAGGAGGAGGCATGTGGGAAGGGGGTTAAGTCGGATTGGTCCTAATTACTGCCCCATATGGGTGAGAATTTGATGCACCTGATGTGTGAATGTAAAGAACTAGATGGGTTGGGGGAAGAAATGTTTGGAGAAGGATTGTATGACGCGGAGTGGATAGTTACCATGATGAAGGGTGAATGCTTTACGGGAGTTCACCAGCTGGTAAGATTCTTTAAGCTTGCGATGGAGTTTCGAGAGGAGTTCATTTAGTTTGAGTTTGCAAAATAGATAAGGTCTTTCTTTTGTTTTGTTTTCTCTATCGCACTACCATGGCCCTCCGGCTTTTTGTGTAAATTTTACATATCATATGCATATTCACAGATTCTGAATACATTTCTCTTATTTTGCATGCTGTTAATTACCACTGTATTTTTTTCTTGTCTATTTGAGATTTGCACTTGAAAATGCAAAAGGGACCAGGAACGACATCGCTGCCCAGCCCTCGATTTCCCCAAATGATGCTTCTGAAGAGCTCACTCCGCCTCCTTCTAGGCTTTATTTTTTTTTTAATCGCCTTCTGCGCTGGACTGCTGTTCTTCAACAAGAAACGGTGGAACCAAAGGCCCCGTTTCTACGACGCTTTTCTCTGTGGCGAAGACTGGAGTAAACATTGAGGGTAATTACGTGTAAATCCCATTGGATGAGAAACTCCTGGATATTCTCCAGGAACACATCCAGTTCAGAAGCACAATCAAGATTGATCCTTTCCTATGGGGAAACAACTGACTTGCTTCCTAACATGATTGTGTACTTACTAGGGTAAGTGAAGCACCAAAGGAAAAGGAGAAACCGTTTCCACCACAAAAATTGCTCGTACAAGACACCTCGAGCAGGAAGCCAAGCCACTCCTAGGAACTAGAGCAATCTTTATGAAAGAAACGGGAGCAATGCGACGTCTTCTCAAACCGGGTTGTTCCATTGTGGCTCCCTTACGGTGGGTTTACACTTTGCGTAAAATCCGAGCGTATTTTGAAAGCCGAGCGTATTTTACGCACGTATTTGAGCTAGAAAAGATTTCTAGCAATAGGCTACGGACGTATTTATATACAAAACGGACCGATTTTTCAAAGACGTCCGTATTATTGCTAGAGCTAGGAAAAGATTTCTAGCAAAACGGAGGTATTTATATACGAAACGGACCGATTTTTCAAAGACGTCCGTATTGCTAGAGCTAGAAAAGATTTCTAGCAATACGGAAGTATTTATATGCAGAACAGACCGATTTTTCAAAGACGTCCGTATTGCTAGAGATCTTTTCAAGCTCAAATACGTGCGTAAACTACGCTGGTATTTCAAAATACGCTCAGATTTACGCAGTGTGTAAACGTAGCATTAGCGATGGCCGAAACAACAGGTGTTGACAGGATAAGAGTAAGGAGAACTAACTAGTCACATGAATCACTGTCAACTTCTAGACCGTAAGCAACGGCGACGTCAACAGGCAATACAGCCTTGTCGCTAGTAAATACGATTCAAAGCAGAACTGAAACCTAATACTATCATATTGCTTTTGTTCTGAGTGACAAGAGCCGTCATTAGTCCGCCTATTTTCGACTTTCCTTTCACAGTTGTGTTATAGCCAAACCCACTCTTCCCATGAAGAATCTTTTCATAATTAAGCCTTCTGCCTCGTTTGTAATTGGTTCAGTCGGAGGCACGGGACTAATCAGAGAAAATAGTTGCGTTTTTGCCGATACCATGGTATCTGACACCACCGTCTAAAGTCGTTTTCGCAGTTACCGTGGCATCTGATACCACGATCAAAAGATGTTTTTGCAGTTGTAGTGGTATCTGATATTCAGATACCACGATCCGACCGTGGCGACTGATCGAGGTATCTGAAAAGTAATATCACTTTCATTAAATTTTGTCAAAATTGGTGAGAAAGAAGTACCGGTAGGAGTTGATTGATTTTTTTACCGGGTAAATTCGAACCGGAATGCAGCAACTGTATGCCCATGGTGGGAAATTGGAACGATAAGCTTTTCAGTGGACTTCTAAAGTAATTTCAACATCAAAAGTTCCTCTATCAACCAGGCTGTTTATCTAAGTAGAACTCAGCTTACTGTAGCTGCTACATCAAAGAGCGAATCCATCCTCCAAGCCAACGTAACACTTGTGAACCTGACAATTCTCATGAAACCAGCTTCATCACAGTGGACCCCTCGAAAACGGATAGCCTACCATGATATTTATCAGAAACGATAAACTGAAATAAGCAAGGTCATGTTCTTCGGAAATTCCTCGGTAACCGAGGTTTATTGTTGTAGATTCCTTGGTTTTAATACTGAAAAAGAATGAAGAGATGACAACCCCGACAAATCAAAGACAACTTCGACATTAGATTTCTCGTACAACCGAGCCTTTGTTTTAATCTTGAAGAAAGAATGAAGAAATGAAAAGAGACACAAGTCAGCCCATGGATCATCAAAGAGACCCAGAGACAACTTGGAGTTCAAATTTCTAATATAACCGAAGTTGTTTTATCGACGGAGGAGTAACACACAGTTTTTTCTGACATCAGCACTGTTTGTAATCCAAGCACAAGGAAATACAGAAAGCCATGAGTAAACACTGAAACTCTAGGACCATCCTACAAAAAAGACTCATGGGAAGGTTTAGATTTCTGATCTGCCGAGACTATTTATTTAACAAAATGGTAACACGCAGCCTCCTATGACAACAGCATTCTTGACAAATGGAGCACCAGTTGAAAGCTGAGAGTCTAGAAAATTTTGTATCTTCCATTACTAGCAAGGGAAACGAGAGACGACTGGGGAGAGTCACAAACTACTAGGAGAAAAGCGGGATGCTACTTGTTTTACCCGACCACGAAATCCTTGAGATGACACCGGTATAATTACGTGGTCAAGCTTGACAAGGATTAGGAATATTTCGTCGCAAAAGAAACCGGACGCTTTGATAGACATGCAGCTTACCAGATCCCCTTGAAGCTGCAGAGAAGCTTTTTGTCAGAGAAAATCATAAGAAGGGTTCTTGTTGTAGCCTACACTCTAAAGTAAAATGCAAGGTTTTTGGGATCCCAAAACGTTAGTGACGGATACCTATGACATCGCAAAAGTTGTCCGTCTGTCCGTCCGTCCGTCCGTCCGTCCGTCCGTCTGTCCGTCTGTCTGTAAGCACGATAACTCTCGAAGGGAATGAGATATTTTGATGAAACTTGGTGTGAGGATTCTTTGGGTCAAGAGTAAGGTCAAATTTCGTAGATGGGAACTGTAGCCCTACATTTAGTGGTGGGGGAGGGGGTTTAAATTAAGGGGCAAACAAAATATTTTGAAACAGCTAATTTGATAGTCGATTATGGGGTAAGAAGACATGCTGAACACGATGGTGAAAACCATTTTCTCGCCGGACAAGTAGTTCGTCCGGAATCCGGCCAAAACCGGAAAGTTTGTTAAAAGTAAAAGTTTTATTTGAAGTTAATTAGATGTTCGATTTAGGGGTAAGAAGACATGCTAAACACGATGGTGAAAATCATTTTTCGACCGGAAAAGCAGTTAGCCCGGAATCCGGCCGAAACCGGAAAATTTGTTAAAAGCAAAAGTTGCATTTGAAGTTGATTAGATGTTCGATTTAGGGGTAAGAAGACATGCTGAACACGACGGTGAAAACCATTTTCTCGACGGACTAGTATTTAGCCCGGAATCCGGCCGAAACCGGAAAATTTGTTAAAAGCAAAAAGTTTTATTTGAAGTTGATTAGATGTTCGATTTAGGGGTAAGAAGACATGCTGAACACGATGGTGAAAACCATTTTCTCGCCGGTCAAGTAGTTCGCCCGGAATCCGGCCAAAACCGGAAAATTTGTTAAAAGTAAATTCGTATTTGAAGTTGATTAGATGATAGATTTTAGGGTAAGAAGAGACGCTGGATCTGTATATGACAATCATTTTTTACCCGGACGTATAGTTCGTCCGGAATCCGGTTGAAACCGGATTTTTTTATAAGTTAAAGTTTTACTGGAAGTTGATTAGATGTTCTTTACAGGTCTAGGAGATGCGCTGAATTCGTTTCTGAACTATCCTTTTTGGCTGGACAAGTAGTTCGCTCGGAATTTGGCCGAAACCGGAAATTTGGCAGAAGTAAAGCAGGAAGTTTCGATCAGTTTCGTCGAAATAAATATGGCTTATACAAGTATATCTGAACTTAATTTTCTCAGATGATTAGCCTGGCGAAGACTGGATCTGGCGTAGATAAGACGTAGTTGTCTGGGTCAAATATTAAATTTTTGGGATCCCATCGAAACCTTTGGTCTTGTTATATATGCAACGCTGCCGGCCCTATGAACCAATTTTCGAAACTTGCCAGTTTTCTAGTAAAGCGTTTCATAGAAAACTGGTTCAAAGGGCCGGCAGCGTTGCACGCTGAAGGGTTGCAGCTACAAAACGTTTCATCGGAAAACTAGTTCATAGGGCCGGCAGCGTTGCATGCTGAAGGGTTGCAGCTACAACTCGTTTCATCGGAAAACTGGTTCAAAGGGCCGGCAGCGTTGCATGCTGAAGAGTTGCAGCTACAAAACGTTTCGTCGGAAAACTGGTTCATAGGGCCGCCAGCGTTGCATGCTGAACGGTTGCAGCTACATAACGTTTAATGGAAATCAAGCCAGAAGTCCACTCTGAGACATATGACTGTGTGGAGATCTAGGAGCTTAAGAAAAAGCTTTGCTTCTTCCCGTCAAAAAGTCACATCAGGAAAAAGGAACAAACATTTTCTGCAATATCACCATCATTAACGAGAGCTTTAAGCTCATATGGTACTTGCACGGGTCGAGATGTTTTGTTTGATCAAAACTATGGTACTATTAAGTTTAATTTTGCGGTTCAGATGCGCACTTTAAGGGAGCTAGAGAAAAAGTAGTTTATTTATTGAGTTGGATGTTATGGTGCGCACTTTAAAGGCACTAAAAATTCATCTGTTAGAAAAACTAAAAAACGAACACAGGCCATTAGGGATCATTGATATATACCGTTTGGTCAAAACTATTTTTTTCACTTTTCAGTTAAAATGTGCACTTTAAGGGTGATAGAAATAAATTTTAAAGCAAACATTTCTGGCACAAATGATCATGGGTTGAGATGTATTGTTTGATAAAAGAAAAACTTTTCGACCTTGCAGTTCAGATGCGCACTTTAAGGGAGCTAGAATTTCACTTGTAAGCAAAACCCTTGAGGCAAAAATGGTAGGCTAATGGTCTCATTGCGATCATTAAAATGCATATTTTGCTTAAAAGTATTTTTCTTACTTTTCGGTCAGGATTCGTACTTTAAAGGACACCTGAACAATGAAACCATACTTGAACACACCATGGAGAATGCATTTACAGACATGGCCACGGAGAGCATTCTTCTCCTGAGCGTAACGTTTTCAAAATAGGGATGTTAGTTTCTCGAGGTTTGCACATGCAGACTCCAAGACAAAAAGCGCAATTCATTCAAATCTTGTACAGCGCTGGCCAGATCGTATTGGAATTTCTTCTAGATATACGTTTGGGCTTAACTGGTTAAAAAAATATTCCAGACGAAGGGTTGATTGGAGACATTTGTTCATTTCTAAAACTGTTCAGTACTGAAATAAGGACAGATGCAAAATCGAGCAAGAATCATAGCTTGGAAACACTATTTCGTATTTGGATTGGGTTTTCTGCAGGCAATATTAACGGAAGTCATACAGATAGGGATTAGGCTATACTTGGTACTCTTCATTCAGGTGTCCTTTAAGGAAAGGTCGAATTTGGAAAGTGGCAATTTCTAAGCCAATTTTGTTGAATCTTTAATATTCCATCCAAGTTCCATCGTCCTAGCAGATCTGGAAGTACTTTAAATTGCCGTCACCAGAATTCTGGACCCCCCCCCCCCCCGCCTCAAACTTCCCCTCAGTCCCTGGGGCCAATCCGGTTCTGTAAGTGATTTATCCAGAGCATCTCTTTGTTGTTCCCCAAAAGTTCCATCCCAGTCTCGCAGTCCAAGCCAGTCACGTTTTTTCCAGCCCCCCCCCCCCCCCCCCCATTGTTGTTGAATCTGGACATCACAGGTATGTCATTTACTCAGTTAGTAAGTTTCATTCAAATCTGATCACCCGTTCAAAAGGTACACACTACTCAATTTTCCGGATTCCCTAGCTCTCTACTCTCTCCCAGATGGTCGAATCGGGAAACCAATTATTTCCAGGTTAGTTAGGTCGAGTCTCTGACGCTCCTGCTAGGGTAGCCACAAAAACACCTAGTGGCAAAAGTTGGCGATTTTTTTGTAATGAATGCATGAATTGCTGTGAATTTTCCTTATCAGTTTTACCTATCTAAAACATCTCCAAAAAATATTTTAAAAATACCATTGCATTCAGGACAAAATTGTCTATTTTATAAGGCTAACAGTAAGATGTCCTAGCTATGTAATATTATTTCTTAAAATTCAATGTAAATTTAGATGTAAAAAAAAGTAGCTGAACTTGCCTACAAAAATTTGTTGATACTAAGGAGGAAAAGTCAGCAGCCTATAGCAGCAATAGGTCTATTGGATTGTAACCTTGATGATCTTATTCATATTTTCTCATCTAACTCACTTGCTGGGGCTCCCCATGCACTCAAAACCAGCTCAAAATCACCCAGTTTCATAGAATTTCATTGAAGCACATAGTTTCAAGCTGGTCACTAGATGGACAAAACCCTAAAGTCAATGGATGAACATAGGCATTTTCTTATGTAAAATACTGTTTTCTAAAGAAGATTTAAGATGCTTAGAGACAAGATATAGAGGTGATTTTGGCCTCAAATCAAAGCTAAAAAATAGGAGAATCATTTTCTGATCTTCAAAAGCTCAGGTTTGATTATTTGTTTTTTTAGTGGCTACTCCTGCCAAGTTTCAGCGTTCTAGCACATCTTGAAGTCAGCTTGAAGTAGGGTAGGGGAAAGCGGGGTACCACGAACCACATTTGTGTTTTGATTTTTTTCCAGGCGAACCAAATGAGCTTTCAGCATCTTTTTCACTTCAAAATGTAGCTTATTTATCGGCCGATCTCCGAGTATTTTTCTTTGACATGTAATTTATCCGAGTGGAACACACCGACGGTTCTAGAAAACTTGGTCAGCTGGTTCATCGTACCCCACCCCCTGGGTACCATGAACCACCCTCGGGGCACGATGAACCAGAATGATTGATCTTATAATATTGTGTAATTTTCGTGTAATATATAAAGGTAAAAGCTACTAAGTGTAGAGAGATTAAAAAATACCAACTAAATCTTAACCAAGTGGGAATCACCCGACGTTAACTCAAAAAATAATTATCCCTGCTTAGTCGGATGTTCCATCAAAAGGGTATGACTTTCGGAGGTGAAACACCACTTGGAACTTCAAACTGAATCGCGTCATTGGTGGGAAAGAATTCCTGGTTATCCAAATGCTTCCAGAACTCCACTTCAAGGTCCAAATTATTAATTAACATTAGACATTCCCTCTACAACCACTGGTTCAATGTTCCCCATGGCAAGTGGTTCATCGATCCCCCCGTGCACAGGAATTGCTAAAAAATAGCTAACTAAAAAAGTAATAAACGGAATGTAAAGCGCAATTCACAGTCTTAAAGCCATGATATTATTCCATTGGAAACCTGACAATCATCCTGATCTGACAGGTTTATCACCTGAAAAGTAAACAAACAGTCTTAAACAAATTTTTTACTTTACCACCCCAAAAATAGTCTTATTGCCGTCACGAGTCGAGTATTGGTCCATACTGAACAGAACTACGTCAGAACCTAGAAGGACCAGGGGTCGATATTGGATGAAAAGGAGAAGCAATCACACCAACAGGAAGTGGGTGATACAGCCCTGGTTTATGGTACCCCGTGGTTCATGGTACCCCGCTCTCCCCTACCCTAATTTGAAAAAGTGAGTAAGTGAGACAAAAACTACTCAATTTTTAGGACTGGATTATATAGGGTAGTGAATCTAACTCTCCAAAGTCAGTTTTAATATTTCCTCTGGGTTTTTTAAACTTTAAGTAAACTTTAGTTTAGCTAGTTTTTCTTCATTAAGCTTACAAACAAATAGGGATGCAACTTACAAGCATTCAGTTGGTCTAACACAGGCTAACCAAGACAACAAAAACAGAGATTAAATTATTTACTTGCTCTGGCAGAACTTCTTAATCCGTTTAAAGAAATTTGAGTGACTTTTCCAGTCCCAGATGATGATGATGATGATGAACGAATTAAAGACCCCTCTTGACTACTAGGTCACCTGGGTCTTCTGTCCTTAAATCTGTAACACTCCTTAATTGATAATTGTTCAAGAAACATCCGCGCGCACTTCTCAGTTTGAAAGATGGCGCGTATAACAAGACGAAAACGGATTGTCCTTTCATGGCAGAGAGCTAACAGAATTAGCTTTACATCGAGAGGTAAAAGATTTTGAACTTAGCCGACTTAAACAGCCGTTTGGTGACAATCATAAGTCTGTTATTGGTAGAAACGTTCCCAACTGATTCATTCTTTTTTTCTGGCAGAGTTTTGAAGAAAGTGGGAGGTTAATTCCTTTGTTTCAGCAAAAAAAAATGGGTTTATGCAAAACCAACGAATAGAAGGTATCATTCGCTTTTGTAACAAGTTCTAAGACTAATAGATGTAATTTCTTCTGAAACACATATACGAAAATGTACTTATACAATCAAGAAAGATTTAGGATAACTTTTTCAACCATTAAAGTTCACAGTCCTTCACTTAGGAAGTTTTCCGTTTCATTTTTCCGTTTTCGAAAAAGTTTGACCGCTTCGACCTTTGGACGGTATTTGTTTTTTCGTAACTTATGTATAAGCTATTTTCGGTTTTCTCAAAAAGGCTCCTTTTTGTCTTTACATCATGACTTTCAAATATAACCCAACCCTAATCAAGATATTAATCAGAGTGATGTTATAAAGGTAAAAACCAATGTGATAACGGGAATATGGAACGAGACCAGGGGCGCCACGTGTGGATGGATCAATTTATTAGTGGAAATATTCAAATGGTAACAGTCGATTCAGAATGAAAGTTTTCAATCTTCAAAACGTTTTTTTTTCTTAAAAACAGTCAATTTTTAAAAAAAAAATCATTTTTCTCAAAAGACTGTCGGTATCCCTCCCTGCAAAAACAGTCAGTAAAAGGACCAGCCAGTCGGTGTTTACCTTGATCCCTTCCCGAAAATATTCTGGCTGGTAACGCCTCTGATCGAGACACACAATTTTCCAATTGTACCGTTTTCTAAAACTGAATTGGCGAATATTATACTCAGCCTCTGGAAAAAGTTCGAACCCAGTGTTCAAGGTCTAGAAACGTTTTTTGCAGAAACGGTTTTGCAAACAATACTTTTTTTCAACAGATATTAAAACAGTCTTGAAAACAGTTTCATGTGCAAAAACGTTTCACCAAAAACAGTTGAAAGTACCCATCAAGCTGAAACTCTTTATTTTAGAAACGTTGGAGTGGGCAGAATATTTTTTTTCTTCAAAACTTAGAGCTTCGGTGAAACTGAAAAGGAGTAATTTTGAACGTTCATGACCATAACGTAGCACAAGAGAGTCAATAAAACTCAACGAAGCAAGTTTGGGAGAAAACAAAATACTGCAACGTTTTTGTCTGAAGAGTTTTCTATAGTTGCAAAATCGAACGAAAATAAATTTCTTTTTCTAGCCTTACATTCATTACTATGCCTTTACTCTTACAAGTCTTACCACAATCCACTATCTTTCAACCTAATCTGATGATGAATGCGTTTTCTAAAGCTCAGAAAGTAAAGCTGGGCAAACGGAATCCGTTTCGTTTGCAACGTATTTTAGAAAAAGAGGGGCATTTAAACGGTATACCGTTTGAAAAGAAAAAGGACGGAGTACAAAAAAGGAAAAGAAAAACAAATATTTGTTTGTTTCAAAGATGGTTGATTCTTTTCCTTCACAATCTTATCTTTGGGTTGTTTGATGGATTGAAAATCAACTACTGTTATTACGTGGCAGTTTTCACGGCAGCTAGGTCTACTTATCTGAAACTTAAACTGCAAAGTTGCAGGCATACCTTAACGCTTTTAAACTTAAAGGAACAGTAAACTTGACTACGCAACTTTCGGCCATCGAATCGCCCGGGGGGGCTTGGATAAATATACAGGGTCTTATTGTCGACAGGCCCCCCTTCTTTGTCATCTCGAACCGTCTCGAACCCCCTCCTTAGTGTTCCCAAAGCTAGCTGGCAGGCCCTTGCCCCTTATGCACTGTAACTATGCACTCATGTACTGTAAAAGTTCGCCTTTTTACATGTAGACTACAGAGTAACGACCTCCCCGACAAGACGGCTGGGGTTCGATTCCTAGTCGCGGCACACAAACCTTTTGCTTTTGCAAACCTTTTGCTCAAAAGTCGAATTCTCGGAAACTGCCCGGAAACTGCAATGGTCGTAACGAGAATTTTTCTTACTCTCAATATCGACTCAGGGTACATTCTTGATATGTTAGCTAGCTCCCCGAGTCAAGTTTGAGTCAACTTTTCTGTTCCTTTAAGGATCTGTCGTACCTATAATAATGATGCAAACTGCTTTCGGAATTCCTCCACACATTTTTCAAACTCGGACACCCGACTTTCCTACGGTAGCCTACATTTTAAAACCCCTAATGACAACACACTGATTCTTACACTTTCCATTTTTTGCTACTTTCGACGCGTATCATGCCTATGACAACTGTGTGCGAGAAGCTCGGACGTCAGAAAACCGGTTATATCAATTTTCGTGTTTTCGCTAGAACTTGACGGACCTGGAACGGTTCGACGGGTCGTAGATAATCTGTTAAAAGCAGGGCCTAGTTATAAAGTATTCAACTATTTTAGGTGTACTTAAATGTCTGCCTCTCCTGGTCTTGCCTTAGTCCAATTCTTCTCTTCTGTAGTTACACTTTTCCCACACGTCACGACCTAATACCAATGACAGAATAAGCCTTATTTTACTTTTCCTTTAGAATTTCGTTGTAACTAGCAGAAGTTCATGACCTCTTTGGTCCCGAAACTTCTACATTTGGTGGAGTTATGCTTGTAGGCTAATGAGAAGAGATTCACGGACCTTGCAATTTCCAGAAACTTTATTTGAGCATTCATTATTTTCCTTAGCTCCAATCGTGACTTTCAGTCAATATTTTTACAGAACTTGTTTCCTATCTGGATTCGCAATCAGTCCTTCCTATTACATTGCATTTTTTGAGCAAGATATTTTGGTCTGACACAGGAATCGAACCCTTAAGATTTTGAGAATCTACAAGCAAATGGATAATTTCTGACGTCAAATTCGTGAAAAGATCCACGACTTTTCGGCTCTGTTTGCGAAACGTCCCCGCTAAATATCGTCCCCATTACAAACGTCCCTATGGTGAAACGTCTTTTTGGTGGGACGTACCCACGACGATATTTCCCCATGTTTAAACTTCCCCTCGGTGAAACGTCCCCAGGCATTGACACAGGGTTAAACAAGACCGAAGATCTCCAACTCTATTTCTAGTTTTGGTCGGACTAAGAAGAACTGTTTGTCCAGCAAGAAAATCTAGTCTAGGCTACTGCCATATCAGCTTACAATAAAATTTTATCTGCCCCTTAAACTGAAGCTCCGTCCCCACGGCTAAATATAGTGCAACTAGCCCATCTACGAACTTGACCTTTACTTTGCCCAAAAAGATCTTCACACCAGGTTTGAAGAAAGTATCACCTTTCAGCAAGAATCGATGAAACGACAAAAGACGCAGAAATATTGGTAAGACGGGTCCTAGCACCAGAGGCGTCAATACTGGGGGGAGGGGGGGGGGACCCCCCCCCCAATGTTGTCGGCCAGTCTGTAAAAAAGAGCCGAGTTGGCACGAAGAGCCGCGATTTTTAGTAAAAACAGTCGATTTTTTTCTTAGAAATAGCCGTTTTTTCTTTAAAACAATCGATTTTTCCTAAAAAAGTAGTCTTTTTTTCTTAAAATCAGCCGATTTTTCGTCAACAGTCATTTTCTCAATAATAGTCGTTTTTTTCCGCAAAACAGTCGGTAAAAAGGACCAGCCAGTCGGTAAATACCTTGTCCCCCCCAAACATTTTGGCTAGTAACGCCTCTGCCTTGCACGATATCAATAAGAAGTATCACAATAATATACTATTAGTATACTTTTAAATAATAGTAATAGGATACAGTAGCCTATATAGATACTAAGGCTATTTTAGTATCTTATCTCCAAAGAATACTATGTTAACTTTGATGGAAACCTTGAAATCCAAAAACAAAATATTCTGATATACTGGGGACATTTTGACACGGGGACGTTTCGTCGAGAAAGTTTTGCCAGGTGGGCGCCTCACACATAACTCGAGTTTTCTTATAAGAGCCGTAGGCTGTGCTTACTCTGACCATTTAATTTATGGGGTTTTAAACATGAAAAACGAAAAAGAATCAAGTACAAAACAATTCCGACCATTCAAGTCACCAACTCTACATGCAGTCATGTGTTTGATGATTCAGATATTAATAAAAATCATTGATTCTTGGTATGAGCTTGTAAACTAGTTTGTAAGCCTCGGTAAAATGAAACTGACGCCTATGTGTTCTTACTCATTTAAAAGACTAGGCTAAACTGAATTTTAGCAGACATTTTGGGCAGAAATTTTTTTTTGCTTAGGCTACTTAGTGCCGTTTTTGTTTGCCAGTGATGTGCCTGGCACTTATTTTGACTCTACTGCTATTTCCATTTCAATTAAATTCGACATTACCTTCCTGAAAACAGAACAAACCAAAATGGAATTCAGTGTACGTGTACGGTACAAAATGGAATTCAGCGTAAGTACGGCATATACTTTTCCTATTTGACCAAATAACTGCCCTTAAGTAGGCCTGCGCTGTTCTGCTCGAAACCAAAGGCACTGTCTGTGTTGAGTTTATTGTGTCCTATAAACTGTTCTTAACCCCTAAGTTCCTCGCCAATCACTCTATTTCGTTGTTCAGGGACGCCGGCATTCCCAAATTCCTTCCATTGGCGTAGTCAACCGTGAGTGGGTAATTAGTAATGTCATCTTTGTGAGTTTAAAATTTCAACTTTTAGACAGTTCTAAATCTCTTCTTCTAATCTTATTATCGTCTTGCTCGAAACTAGTATCTGTTGTGGAGAAGAATGTTCAAGCACCTGAAATCTTGTCTCGTCCTTACCGTGTAGGCTACAATAACAAGAGGTAGGTTTTGCATGAAACAAAAGCTGAAGATTTGATTAGGACTAAGTAGTCTAGGCTTAGACCCGGAAATTCTGCTTGGTTTTATTATTATTAGCTACTGTCCTGCCCCAGCCATGCACACATTCTCGTGCTTTCTTGGCAGATTAATTATATTAGTCGTCGTTTTTTATAGATACATGAAAATGACAGAACTGATCAAATTATTACGGTCCCTTAAAGCTATATGGCAAAAGCGGAAAACAAACGTGAAATGGTGCAAGGCGACACGAGGCTATCGGATTAAAAAAAATCCCCCACCCTCAATCTTCGAGAAAGGGTGGGTGGTTTACGGGAGTAAAACCCGACGGTATCTCTGTCTGTCATAGAAATAAAGTTCCGAACGTATTTTCCGTCAAAAACCGGGAAAAATGTGCCCTGACTAATTTCCTGACATTTTGACTTTTTGGCCTAAAGTTGGCAAACAAAAGCACTGGGGAGACCAAAATTTCGGAATGAAAGTGCGAGACACAGTTTCATCGGTTGGAAAACAAAGCATTTTCAGTAATCATTTCCCCAAAACTTCGAGCACCTTTCTTTTCAAGCTCCTAATCCCAACCTACCTCCTTATTTATCTACGATCGCACTGTGCTGCCAGAAAGCAACGGTCCATAACAAACATCATACAATGAGCCCTTTGCTCAAGATGTAATGTATCTTTCCATTCCCCCTCCCCCGGTGGTGTTACAACCCAACCGAATCACCGGTGCAAAAAAGACCCTCCCTCACAAACTAATCATTTACCTAGATGTCTTCCAGCTAACTTAATCCATATGCCAGGTCTCAATATAAATTCCTAAAGCTCTTAAACACAGAACTGGAAAACTGGAACACATTAGACAGACTGGAGACGGGGAATTCTATCCCGGCCGATGTTGGGAAACCTCTGTGGAGTCAGTGCAAGTATTCTGCGCACCGTTGGTGTTTTAGGAAAGTTATTTGACCTAGCAGAATGACTTGTGCGGACATTTCTGAAATAAAAGGCGTAAAACTTTCAACAAAAAGAGCTAGAAGCGCATATGGCACTTGCAAGGCTGGGTCTGCAGAGGATGAAAGTAGGAATTCGTCAATTCGTGGGTTTGTTGTGATCATTTAAGCAAAACCTTTGAGAATGATCATGGGTCCTTGGAAATCACGAGAATGTATCGTTCGTAAAAACTATTTTATATTTGCATTTGGCTGTGATGATGCGCACTTTAAGGGCGCCAGAGATTCATCTGGAATAAACACTCTTGAAGCACAAATGATGATAAGCTCATCGGGATCATGAAACTGTATATTTTGCTCAAAATTATTGTTTGCACTTTAAGGAAATCACTTTGAGGCAGAAACGATCATGGCCACTGGGGATCATGAATAAAAATCGTTTGGTCAAGACTATTTTGACTTTTCGGTTAAGATACGCACTTTCAGGGTGCTAAAAACTCATTTTTGAGCAAAACCCTTCAGGCAAAAATGATCATGGGCTCATGAAAATCATGAAAATATTACTTTTGCTTGAAAGTATTTTTTGTACTTTGCGGTTAGGATTAGTACTTTAAGGAATCACCGGAAATCCCCCCCCCCCAACTCCCCTCACAGTGCCCAAACCCGGTCTGGTCCTGTCAGTGATGTATCTAGGGCTTTTGCTTGTTCTTCAAAACCAATTTCCATCCCGATCACTCCACGCTAATCGTGACACAAGATTTCCGGTTCTCCCCTCTACCCACCCCTCCCCCCAACTTTCACCGGATCAGGTCCGGACTTAAAAAAGGACATCTGAGACAAGAGTTCTTTCCGAATATCACATACCTCAAGATTTCGTATTCCCTCTCCCTCCACTCCCCCCACGATGGTCAAATCGTAGAAACGACTGTTGCTAAGTTAAAATTGTACAGTCCCTGATATGCCTGCCAAGTTTAACCGTGTTTGACTGCCTTAACTCGGAATCACCGGAATTCCGGAGATATGGTTTGAAGCCACACTGACCGTCCATGACGACGAGAACAAAACGAGATTTTCGGGGTTTTTTATCGATCAGTGGATCAGTGGTAATCCCGACCTTTCGCCATTGTTTCGTTTTGCACCCACGACTTTTTCCGACTAAGCCGAGTTTGTCAGTCACGGAGCATAAACTTCACCGAAATCTCCGAAGTCTGCCGGCAAATTTTTCGAAAGTGAGTGCACGAGAAGCTTCATAGTATGTTTTCTTTTGAAGAAGACTTGGTAGGCCTATATACAGATTTATTTGTATTTTGAACTTCTTTTCTTGCGCTTTCTATTCCCACTTTTTAACCACACCGCGCACATTTTTCAAATATTTTGCGTCCATCCTCCGCTTCGGAGAGCGTCAGAGCGAGCGCTTCAGGATAGAGTCGACAAGCGACAAAAAAAAAGCGCATAGTTTCATAGGGGAGGTATTTGTACATCAGGAAAACGATAATACGGAACCAGTTTATCGTGAAAAGATCATTTCTTGTAAGAGTTGTGCTATAAGTGTTGCAGCAATCGGATTCTCCGACAGAAGTGTTGCTAAAGCCCCGTTCACAAGCATGCCTAGCAAAGCACAGATGTCTAGGCACGTTCCTAGCATCATCGTTCACACTCATGCCTAGGCACAGATTTTGGGCCAGGCACGGAGGTTCCGGGCTCTAGAGCCCGGTGCCTGGCTACGCCTAAGCATGTGCCTAGGCTTCTGTGCTTGGCTAAGCACGCTTGTGAACCCGGCTTAATCAATACTCTTGCTTAGTTTCTTCTCTATCGTCTTAACACTGAAGTTGCCAACCCCTTGAAACTTGCATGCCTGGCGAAAGATACTGAATATTCCACTTCAGTGATTTTTCGCCCCCTTATAGTGAGCTAGAAAATGAGTTTCAGACTCAGCTGTCCTGGTTGAGATTATGAGCTGTAGTAGCACGCTTGAAAAGAAGCAGTAGCCTACTTTATTTTAGCTATTTCATAAAAATAACATGTCTACGGTATCTGAGAACAATAGTAGAAACAAGACAAAAGATCCATTTTCTTTTCAAACAAATCTAGTTAAACATTCCGGCCGATTGAGAAAAATATAGGTTTTTTTTTGTTTTTTTTTTTTTTTTACTAGAGTGGACTGGCAATTTTGCTTTGACAATATTATAGTGTTGGTATACCTCATTTTGTTTTTGTATTGATTAAGTAGACGTGGGTGGCTAAACTTTATTTTAGTCTATGCGACCATGTTGTTTTATTTGTGTCTGGAACGCATTATATATTCACTAAGACCGATAGTAAATAAATGAGGATTGATTACTTTCGTTATTGCGAACTCCTTCTGTACCTTCCCAGATCAGTCTCGAAAATGACGCCTTGTAGCTCGCTACGGGGCTATGGAAATATGTTCGATGGATACTCTGCAGACGAAAATTGGTGCTGACGCGTGTTTCCCGAGGTGTTCCCGACTTTCAGTCCAGCATGGCCTCATCCGACATTTTTATTTAGTTGTTGTTTTAGTCAGGTGTTGTTTTCTATGTCCACGACTATTTTTATTTTGTCTTCTCATTGCTCCACTATATTTAACCTATACAAAGGGCCGTAACATTTTGTTGATTATTATCAGGACCAAACAATATGTCTTAAAGGAACAGAAAAGTTGACTCAAACTTGACTCGGGGAGCTAGCTAACATATCAAGAATATACCCTTAGTCGATATTGAGAGTAAGAAAAATTCTCGTTACGACCATTGCAGTTTCCGGGCAGTTTCCGAGAATTCGACTTCTGAGCAAAAGGTTTGCAAAAGCAAAAGGTTTGTGTGCCGCAACTAGGAATCGAACCCCGGCCGTCTAGTCGGGGAGGTCGTTACTCTGTAGTCTACATGTAAAAAGGCGAACTTTTACAGTACATGAGTGCATAATTACAGTGCATAAGGGGCAAGGGCCTGCCAGCTAGCTTTGGGAACACTAAGGAGGGGGTTCGAGACAGTTCGAGATGACAAAGAAGGGGGGGCCTGTCGACAATAAGATCCTGTATATTTATCCAAAACCCCCGGGCGATTCGATGGCCGAAAGTTGCGTAGTCAAGTTTACTGTTCCTTTAATCCATCCTTTAGTTTCAACCGTTGATTAATCTCCACTCAGTTTCACTGGCAAACTTTGCCCCTCCTGAAGTTCCGGGTTAACCAAATTTCGAAGAAAAAAAAAACATTCCTCACGGCGTGTTGCCTTCAAGCACAACTCTTACTAGAAATGATCTGTTCACGATGAAATGGCTCAGCAATATCGTTTTCGAAAATACCATTACTTTCCATATGAATTTTGCAATTTTCGTGTTAGCACTTGTCTATTCTATCCAGCCTCCCCGCTCTCCGGCGAAGCGGCTGGACGCAATATCTTTGAAAACTGAATGCGCCGTGGTTAAAAAGTGGGGAACGAAGCATAAAAAAGAACTCCAAAACAGAAGAGTCCTTGTCCTTGTCCGGTAAATAGTGTCCTTATTAGATCCGGTAAGGTGTCCATATCCATAAAAGAATGTCGGCGGACCTCGAAGCTATCGGCGAAGTTTGCATCAAAACTCGACTCGGCCGAAAAAGCGCTAAAAAGTTGTCGAAACAATGGCAAAGGGTAGGGATTTCTGAAGCTTATAATTCCATGGGGGGAGCTGCGAATAACAGAAAAGGCAGAATGAGTAAGAGGGGTCTTTTATCCCCACATTCCCTTCGCAAATTTTGTGTTTTATCGGGGCTTAGATAGATAGATCGATAAATCTGTTTATTCACCAAAAACTTGTAGTGTCCTGGTAGTTATTTGGTAGTGTCGCATCACCAATAGGAACACGCGGAACTGACAGGTCAATACTCTCAGCTTAACATAGACCAACAAAAGAAGGCCAGGGGCGCCACTAGCCTTTTACCTTTGGGGGGGGGGACGTACAGTTTGTGCCGACGGACTCAAAAATGTGCCGACAAAAAAAGCCGTTGCCGCTTCGCGGCAACGGCGTACATTTCCCGCCAGCACAAAACTGAACAGGTGTAAAATTAACTGTGGTGCATCAGCTGAGATTAGTCCTTGAATGTAAATTCTTAAATTTGAATTCTCATATTCGGGATTTCATTGCAGCTTCGCTAAAAACTGAAGCTTCCAGCGACTACCCAGAACAAGTTAAATTTATCGTCGCAGGCGAAGTATTTTAAATCTGCCTTTTTCTCTGGAAATATTTAGCTTACAAGTTCTAGCTTTTAAGGTGTTTCAAACCCCAAAAATTTCAGTCCTAAAACGCCAACTAAATGAATTCTTCCGAAAAAAGAATACTACGAAATGCGCCGCACGCGAAATTTTGTGTAAAACTAACTGTAATGCATTAGCTGAGATTATTTTTCAATGTAAATTCGTATGTTTAAATTAACACATACGGCTTTTCTTTTCACCTTTCGAACCCAGAACCTTTCGAAACACCGAACCCAGAACAAGTTAAATCAAGCGCCGCAGGCGAATTTTTTTTTAATCTGTCTTTTTTTCTGGAAAATTTTAGGCTATTCTATACCTATACTTTACAGGTTCTTTTTTAATGTGTTTCCAACCCCCAGCATTTGAATCCTAAAACGCTAACTAAAGGAAACACCATTCTTCCAAATAGAGAGTAGGCTACTACGAAATGCGCCGCAGGCGAACTTTTTGTGGAAACGCTTATGAGCGATCTCAAATAAAAGCAAGGCTACCTATGAAATCACAGATCTTTCCGCCAAAATAGTATGGCCATCCAGAAGAAAGTAGGCACAAATTTGATTCTTGTGTGTAGAAAATCTCGATTTGCATACGAGAGATAAACTTTCGGGATTGGACAAAAGTTTACGGATTTGATTTCTTACGTGTAAGTCTAAGTGCCCACAGAATGCGAATTCGCGTTCGCCTAGGCGAATTTGACGTCGCAAGCGGAAAAAATTCGCGCCCCGCCGTTTCAACTCCAAGTCGAATTTGTTTCGCGCCGCGTGGCGGAAAAGATTCGCGTTCAGTGGGCACCAGCTTTAATGCGATTCCGATCCCGATTAAACTTTCCGGTGCGCCCGACAAATGTTTGAAGAATTTGATTTCTTGCGAATAAAAATATCCCGATGTGCCGACAAGAATACCGACGCCCGACTAAAGCATTAGAATTCGAATTCGTCTTTGTTTTGCTCGACAAGACTGTAAAGGACTTTACTTCTTACATGTAAACAGAAGCCGATGAACCGACAAAACTTAAACTTTCGGGATGCGCCTGATAAACGTTTACAGAATTTGATTTCTTACGTATATGGAGCAAAATGTCCGATGGAACTGACCAAGAGTCTGTCGAGGAATTAAACAATGTACTCAGAACAACGCTCCGCGCCGACAAACAAGTGAACTTTCGCCGGGCTTCGCCCGACGAAAGTACTTTCTCAAGACCTTTGGGGGGGGAGTCCCCCCCTCCCCCCCATAGTGGCGCCCCTGAAGAAGGCTCAAAACTCTTCACAAAGTAGAAAACTAATTAATCCTGTCGATCCTCAAACAGAACTTCCATTCTGAACTTTTTCGAATCTTGGCTCATTCTTTCAATTTCCGATCGTTACCGGATTCCAACCGAACTCGTCCAAGCATTGTTCTGAGTACATTGTTTAATTCCTCGACAGACTCTTGGTCAGTTCCATCGGACATTTTGCTCCATTTTGAAACGTCCGATTTTGACCCCCTCCCCCCCATAGTGACGCCCCTGGTGGACGCTACAAAAATTTCAAACATAGGAAACTTCGAACAAAACGAAACCAAACACAACAACTCTCAAGTCTCAAAGGCCGAGTCATAACTATGGCAGAGTTAAACCCCAACCGGGCAAGCTCAAAATGGATCTTAAAGGACCCCTCTCGCTTATTCTGCCTTTAATAATATAGCTAGCTCCTTTCTGGAATTCTATGCTTCTTAAATCCCCGCCTTTCTCCATTGTTTCGTTTTGTGCCTACGAATTTTTAGCACTTTTTCGGCCCTGCCGAGTTTTGCCCGTCACACAACGCAAAGTTTGCCGGAATCTTCAATGTCTGCTGACAACTCATTCACATATAAGGATATGAAAATCTTCTGTTTTTGACTTCTTTTATTTGGTTAGTTTTCCAACTTTCTAACCACGGCGCGTTCAGTTTTCAAACGTTTTGCGCCCAACCGCCGCGTCGGAGAGCAGGAAGGCTGGATACAGTCGACAAGCGCTAACGAGAAAACCGTCAATTTCACGTGGAAAGTAATAGTATTTTCGAAAATGTTTTTTCTGATCCATTTCACGGGGAAAAGATTATTTCTAGTAAGAGTTGTGCTTTAAAAAGAAATACCATGATTAAAAAAACATTAATGCCAGAATATACTGCCACACACTGAAAAAAAAACAGACAAAGGTCTTTATTCACTTCCTCCAGGCTGCTACTCGCAAGTGTCTAACCCCTTTGGTCACCACCTGGATGCGGTACGGTGACGCCAGAATTCTTAATTTCCTTCCTTGAGTGTAATGAATCGTCATTGGATAATTATCAGTGCAGCATTCACAGTGAGTGATTTTCTTTATTCATTATCAACATGTCACAGGTTCATATTTCTAGAGCTTTTATTTGCATTTCTGCTCTTGCTCGAAATTGGTTGCTTTGTAGGATACAAAGGGTTTTCGTCTCAAGTCTTGGTTCATGGTTGGTATTTATGGTGATTTCCGTGACGAAAGAAGGTTTGTTTGTGTCAAGCAGAATCTGAAGATTGAACTATTGAACTGAACCAGAACCACAGCTTACGTATCTAGGCAGTTAAGCAAGCTCCTATCTTCCCCATGAGAAGCTTTTGGTACACAGCTCTGAACTTGGCGCCTCCGTAGATCGTACCCGTAAACCATAGGCGGAGCGCAATTCTGTTTGGCTGCTTCAAATTACCTATCTATTCACGACGTCACTGCACTTGCATGACTGTTGCTCCCGCGTCACTGTGTTCCTAACGCGTAGATCGTACCCGTAAACCATAGGCGGGAGCGCAATTCTGTTTGGCTGCTTCAAATTACCTATCTATTCACGACGTCACTGCACTTCGCATGGTTGTTGCTCCCGCGCCAGTGTGTCCCAAAAAGAAATCGAGCTTGCAGAACTGCCTAGATACGTAAGCTGTGACCAGAACTGAACTGGGACTAACGGAGGAAAATACCTCTACTGCTACTGCTGAGTACTGCACGACTACACCCCCATCTTCCCGGTGATTCAGTCACCACCGGAAACAAAAACCGCGCTCAAAACGCTTTCAAATTTTGAGCTTTCTGAGAAGAACAAGAGGAAACAACTATAAATAGCCCAGCCGCAGGCAGCAGCCTGGTTGTTTTGATACTGAGTAAGGTTTATTGCTGTTACAGTAGGTACTTGTTAAATAACTGTATGTTTCCCTTTCTTCAACGTTGCTATGATGAGAGAGGATAGAGAAAGTATGAATCTGTAATTGCAAGGTTCTGGTTGAAACCAAGCAGGACATAGATAGGATACTGTATACTGTAGGACTATGCTAGCAGCAGGCTAGCAGAGCCAGAGGCCAGATCATATGATAAGATAATCTGCAGAGCAAATGCCATGTCTTAGGGTACCAAAGCCAAAGTCCAAAATAGTAACTAACCACATGCAGCAAAATGACCCCTTGTTGTTTTTTCTTGTTGAGCCGGTTGAGGGTCTGGCCGAGTCTGGGTGGTTCCCAGAATCACCACAATCTTTTTGCCCACTCTAGTAATAATGCCCACGCTCAGAATGCCCACAATCAAAATGCCCACGACTCAGTCAGGTCGAACTCCTGAAATCAAAATCGTCAAACATTCCGGTGGCTCAAAATGCGGACAGTTAAAAATGGTTACAGGGGAAGCTAATATCATCTTGGTTCAAAATACCGATAGCTGAAACTGTCCACAGTGGAGGCCAAAATCATCCTGGGACAATGGACTACAAGATTCATTAAGTTAGAGGTAAGGTGCTGCTACTAGTAAGCGGACACGTCGTAAAAAGCGGACAAAGTACAACCTGACAGAATAAATCTGCCTAAACAATAACAAACCCTAAACTTTTCTTCTTCAGTTGACGTTAACCTCCACAGCATTGCCACGCCACACAATTTCATGAGCAGAATTGCTTATACAAAATATAAATAATGAAAATGACATTTTCTCACTCTTTTAATGACGTCACACTGTCTGCTGCTGTCCGCTTTTTACGTCGGTTATTTATCACTTGTCATTAATAGTCAATAGTCAAAGTTATTATACCCTGTGATAATTATGATCAAAGATCTTTCAAGTTGTGATTCGTAGTTAGTTTCATAACTGTAATACACAATTTATTAATCAATTCTGTGAGTGCATTCAGACCTTGTCCGCTATTCATGACGACTTGTCTGCTATATTTGACTCGTCACTTTTTTGGGACGCTTAATTTGACGAAAGGACGGACTTCGCGTCGTAAGCTTTTGTGTTGGTTTGACAACACTGCTGGATTCCGGCTTTTTATCACTGGCAGCCATTTTAAATTTGGAACAAAACGTGACCAAATACTCTGGGATAGCTTGAAATTTATGGAGTTACAGAAGGTGAAAGAACTGGAAATGAATTAACTGTCCGCTTACTGGTAGTGGCACCCTATGCTTATGTGAACGTTTGTTGACTTCGGACTTTGCCATTTTCATGAACTTGCTGTGTTCAGAACCAATTAACAGTTAGCCAAAGTAGGTAACTAAGGGCTCTGAAAACTCCTGAATAAGTACAGGAGGGGTATCCAACCTCAGACAAGATTTCAAATTTCCAGAGAAGGCTTTCCTTCAGAATAATCCATCTGGCTTAAAAAGGAACCAAGAAATATGCCAAAACACGAAATTGAAGCTAATTGAATGGTTTACATATTGGATACATAAATATTGCTTCAATACTTCTAGTTAAACATATTTTTATTTTCAAACAAGATTGCTTCATCCTAACCTGACCTCGATTTACGTAAAAATGATGAAAAACGTAGAGTTAGCAAGGTCAACAGGTATAAAACAGCTTTTAAAACAGCTACTAAATGGACAAAAGGTACAGAATTTAGTATATTTTTGGACACATGACTTTGAAGAAGGTGATATTTTGCCTACTGATTGCCAGGATAAGTTCTATCTTTCATTTCAACATTTTAGCGGGCCGTGGTCGAGGTTGTGTAAAACGAGGTTGGATACCCCTCCTGTAATTTGGATTTTCATTCTACCATTTAGCCCAAAACTGCACTGTTCACATTAAAGTAACTGTTCACATAAGCATACCTCTGCTCAGAGGCATCACTACTGGGGGGGGGAGGGGGGAGATGCCCCCCCCCCAATGTTGTCAGCCAGTCGGTAAAATTAGCCTTTTTCTTAAAAACGGTTGATTTTTTTCTTGAAAACAGTCGATTTTTCTCAAAAACAGTGGGTATACCTGTTTATGCATATTGAACACCCGCACTTTGTTGACCAATCAGGGAGGAGAACAGAGAGAGGAGAATCGAGAATTCACTATCGGAGCAACTTCTCGATTCTGCAGAATCGCGAGGCTTTCCCCGTTCTCGATTCAGACAAAAACGAAAGAAAAGGAGAATTCGCTTAATCTGAATACTAATAGTCCAAAAACGCGAAACAGGAGAATGGCGAGGAGAATCGCGAGGAGAATTCGGATCAAAAACGCAACTATTGTTAGATGGCAGAAAACAATAATAGCCTAAATACAAAACTGTAGAAAAAAACACCACAACATCTTCCATTCCCCCCAAAAAAGTGCAATGATAACTTTTTCCTCTCAACTTTGAATTTGAGTATTAATAAGTAGTTTTGGTCAGTTGTTTTATATTTATGTAATCAGTATTCCAAGCTGACTACCGGGTCATATTTGACCGTGCTAAACGAGTAAGTTAGCTGAGATTTATTCCAGCAAAATTATTCTTTTTCGGCCCTTCTTGGTAAGGGTTCTCTTCAGTCTGAACCTAGAAAAACGAAATGGTGACCATCCGTTGAACGTTTGGCATTTTTTTTATGGCCGTTGGAATGATATAGTGTAGATCCATCATGGACTTATTCGCTCCGAAGTGCGAATTAAGGTGACCAAGGTAATATTTCCAGTTTTGTAGTCTTCAGTTTGAAGGATCAGAAATAAATAACAATTGTAATAACAATAAATAGCATATGCAGAATCAATCATTTTTATTTTTGATGCTGTTGATTGGCTGCTTTTTCGGAGGGCTCAGGAACCGATAATCTTATGGCAAATTAAAGCCGCTTTCACATTGACGCGTTTATCTTGCGTAATCTGATGCGTACGCGTCGATGCAACGCTATTCTTGCGTTGCGTCGACGCGTACGCATCAAATTACGCAAGATAAACGCGTCAATGTGAAAGCGGCTCTATTCTTGCGTTGCGTCGACGCGTACGCATCAGATTACGCAAGATAAACGCGTCAATGTGAAAGCAGCATAATAACTGAGGAATAACGAAAAAAAGACAGTTGACAGAGCCTGGAAGTTTTTATCTCTAAGGGATTAGAATTCTTGGAAAGCAATTATTACGTTGTTTGCAGTTCATTGGCGTGAGAGAAACTGGTTCCCTTATCTGGTTTAAGTCTGTTTGATTTTTTTTTTTTGCTAGTTATTTGTCGTGTGCGCAGTGCTGAAGTTCTTACCTAAATACTCAATAGATAAAGTAAGAGTTCCATTTTCTAAGAGTTGTCTCTGAACAGAAATCAAGCCATAAATTTTTTCATTCCCGCTTGACTTCTTTTGAACTTTTTTTGTGTCACTAGGCTAGCTGGACAAAAGTAGGATTTGTGATAAAACTCCGTCTGTCTGTAATTTAACATATCTGAAACGAGCAGTTAATTTGCAATTTGACTTTTGAAGGTCCCAGTATTTCGGATTTCATTACTGAATGGTCTTAAAGGATCTTCTTTCATTTCTGTTTTCCGTCTTAATATAGGCTATAAATATGTGTGTGTTTTGGTCAGCTTGACATATAAATATGTCATTTTGTCGGCGTTTTGTCGGTAAATTGTCAAATCATGTCGGTAAAATCTGGGCTTGCAACCCCCCTCCCCACGAAAATGGGCTAGTTTCGCCACTGTTTGTGGCCAGTGCTTCACTTGACCTCTTCTCAGTGCTTGCAAATTAAATTTTTGTCCAAACCTTGTCGTTCATGATTTTTTTAAAACTTACTTCTCTGCTAAAATACTAGATTTTTGCACATAGCCAAATGACATATAATTACTACAAGCTGACCAAAACCTTTCACGAACACTTTAATATTCTTTATTTTTAACATTTTTTTTTATTCTAACACTCCTCGTGATGATTGCTGTATGTCTCGTTGGATAGTTTCGGGATAACCCTTCTTTGACCAATACCTTCGTTTCAGTCGATACTAACACAACCATCACTAACTGATAGCTTGCTAATAGTCAGGGACTCACTCACTAATAGCTTGACATAGCTTTATTTTGTTTAGCTTTTTACGGATCATCCAGGCTGAACTTCACCAATTCTTGAGTTTCTAGTTCGGTTTCTGACTCTGAATGTAGCCTACGGTTATTGTTTTTAATTTGTTGATTATTACGATTAGCTCTCTTTTATTTAATCATTTTACGGATCATCTAGGTTGAACTTTACCAATTCCTTCGTCGAAAACTAAACAATAATTTGTCGAAAACTAACACAACCGTCACTGATTTTTGGCCCGGGGAGGGTGGATAGCTTCTTGCAATTCACAAGCTCTTATAAACAGATACCTGCCAAATAATTGGATTTTGCATAATACACAAACAACCCTCTTTCATTTCTCGGTAAACGTTGGTAGTTTAGCGGAGGATTTTTTGCATAAGGTCGGGTAATGATGATTAGGGTTTGAACCTTTGTTGCGATGGGTTGTCCACTGTTGATGTTAGTGTACAGCAAGTGCCCGGTGCCGGGGTGCCCGGCTTTGTTGATGATTGGGTTTGGGCCTTTGGTTCCCACGACAAGTAAGTGGTAACGTAGTCAAGGAGGGGATGGAGTTTTAAGTATGCATAGTAACGACGGGTTGGACAGACGGACAGGTTCGGGTGGTCACGGACTGGAATCTGCGATTTTCCAGTTGAGCGCACCGAGCGAACAATTCCAAACGCTTCTCCGAATTGATGCCTGAAACTTCGCCAAAGCTACCGATTCTGTTGTTATGGTTATTGTTATTTATTGTTCATTATTACTAATAGCTTGATTTTCTTTTGTTTATCTTTATAAGGATCATCTACGCTGAACTTTTCCAATTCTTGATTTTCCAATTCTAATTCTTCTGATTTTGATGTTACGTTTATTGGTTTAATTGTTGATTGTTAGCCAACCATTGGCTTTCTTTTGTTTATCATTTTACGTATCATCTAGGCTGAACTTCAATTCTGGAGGTTTCAGTCCTGTTTTGATATTAGCCTAATGAGTTTCATGCGTTAACTGTAGCGTTTTGAATCGATTCTGAATCTGATCGATTTCGAACAGTAAGACGCAGAGGAAAAACCGTCCACACGCCTTTTCTAAATTTCAAAACCCTAGCCTATAGTTTGTAATATTTATTTTCTAATTTTGTAAAAGCTCGTGGTCTGTCCCGGAAGTAGGAAAGAAGTAATTACTGATAGAATAGAGTAGGCTAGTGATGATCCGCAAATAGTGCACGCTTATACTGACTGGACCGCTGGACATTTCCTTTCGATAGCTTGTAGCCTACAGGGTTTACATAGCATCATAATCGTAATAGGCTACTGTTAAATAAATACTCCTTAAGACCAAGCTGACTGCGACTAGGATTCGTATGAAAATGATTCAAAACGGATGAAAAAATATGCTAGGATGAAGGGTCGTCTTCTAGCTACTGCCTTTAATATACGTAATAATGTTAATAATGAATTCGTAACCTGCTTACAAAAAGCAGCGCATTAGAAAGACCTAGATAGAAAGTCACGAACGAAAATGTTAAATGACAAATTTTGACTTTTAACGCAATAACAGTGATTTTTGAAGTTGAACATGACAAGCATTTGGGGTTTGGCAATCGAAGAACTGATTCGTTATGCCGCAGGAGTTGTATACCCAATATCCACGAGTGAAATCCAATATCCCCGGGTATGGGGGGTGAATACCCTCAGGTTGTCCTATCTGCGGTAGCCTACTGTTTGTACCCGTGCGGATGGTTGGGCATCATACCCTTAGCACGGGTTTGAATCTTTAGTGCGAATTGCTAGTTTCCCATTTGACGCGGATGTTATGAGATTGGCGGTGCGTGTTCGAGTTTCTTTTTATGATTTGTGTTTTTAGTACTCAGTTAATGAACGTGTGTTGATCCAGTTTGTATTGATCTGTTGTAAACTGAATCAGGCCTGAGTTGAATCTTATGTATTTTTTCCAGTACTCGGACAAAGGCTAATTACAGATTTTGGTTTCGCACAAAGTTGTTCTGTGCAGCAAAATATAAGAGGAGGCCCATCAGCAACTCTTGTGAAGATAGCCATGTTGTGAAAAAACACGCGTCGAAAATAATGAAGAAATGCTAAAAGCTTAATGTTCTCAGCAATGTTTGAATCTTAAAGGTTTAAAAAATAAAGACTTAACGCAAAGACTTTGCGTAAAAACGTGGCCTTAAGAGAGCTGCCACCTTGTGGTTATCTCCTTGCAGCCACCTGTGGTAGTTCGAGTACCCCCCTGATTGTATCTTAACATAAAATGATTAAAAATGTGTGTTTCTCTACGACTATGCAAGCTCCAGTCGTTCGTTAAAGACCTTATCCAAACCTCGACCAATTTAATTCAAATCAAATGTTCGGCATTTGCTTCATACCAACTTTCTGTGGCCTTCTGTGTCTTCTGTGGCCGACCTTCCGGACAGATTTCAAGTAAAACCAAAAATTTTATGAAAGGAGACGTCGGAACATTGGCAAAGATTTAACGTTTTTCAAGTTGGCTTTATAAACTCATGAATATGTTATAGCTAATTATTCGTAGAGGATCAATTAAGCACACGAAAGGAATTTAGGAATTCCGGCATTGCGGAATCGGGCGACACGCTGCAATTAATAACCCAAAGGAAGTGAAAGCCGGTTCATTTTTGTCATTGTTTACGACACTTTGGTGGAAGGATAACTTTGCATGCATCAGGAGAAAAGTTTCTCACTCTTGATTATGGTGTATACCAAGTTGCCGATGCCGTCACCGGCTGGCAGCAGCCGGCAAAAACGTGTTAGAATATTAAAATCAGCATATTTAAAAAGCATTGAAAGATGAATCGCCTAGTTTATGGCCGGCAATGCTGGTTTCGGCCTGGGCCGGGTTGGTGCCAGGTATAGGTGTAGGCTACACCTAGTGCCCAGGAGTGGGTAACCCCTCAGTATCAGGAAGTGAAGTTTACCGTTGGTTTGAGAAGATTTAGTATAGAATATCTGACAGTCCAAAACGGATACATCAGCTGAATTTTATTAGAGCTATATTTCGGCCCTTCTTGGCAAGGGTCCTCTTCAGGCTCATGCTGCTCAAACTAGAAAATGAACTTGTGATAAAAAAAAGTAAAGATTCTAGCTTAGCCTTGATTTAGTATATTTTTAGTCTCTCTGAAACTTAAATTATCCTACTCCACGGTCATTCGTAACACGAGCGCTGCTTCTCCTTTACCTTTCACGACTTCCTGTTGTAGCCAGCTCATAAATGTCTTTCTACGTTCCTAAGTTTGTTGGAAACTCTAGTCTGTCATGTATCTAATCTAGTTCTCTCTTTACATTCTTGGATGCTTCTCCAGAGTTCTTGAAAGATCTTTCGCTAAATTACGCTTTACCTTGCATAGCTACAAGTAGTAAGTTCCATAAAAATGGAGAAGGTATTCGTGAGATTAGCATATGACAATGGCAAGAAAGTTGCATAAATTTTTTTTTTTTTTTTAGAGAAACACTTGTTGGAGGTGGTTCGGTTTTGCTTCCTGGTGTTCTGAAATCCGCGAACCCAAACCTTGGTAGCGTTCCAGTGACGTAATATTAGTTACGATCGTTACTATTCTTGTTATTATTGCCGTTCCAGAGCCCGCCGTAATAAGTAAATTGTCTCCTCCCAATTATTATTTTCGTTCCAGGAGTGTTACGATTTACTTATGATGGTCGCGAGCATCATAAGTGAGAATAACTATCGGTTCTGCAGGTACTCCCGTAAGAGTGATGACGTATGTACGCGTTGTTATTATTTGCGTTCCAGAGAGCGTGATAACTACCACAATACGACGATCGCCCCTCCTCTTATCACCATAACTTGTAATAACTTCGCTGGAACGCTACCCTTATCGTGAAAGTAGAGAAATAAGTAAGCAAGTAATTTATTTCTGACCCGCTATTTGAAAAGTGGAGTACGTAAAGTGAAATAAAAGAATTAAATGAAACACAACAAAACAGATACAATATACAATTGTATAAATACAAATGTGATACAGATACAATATAAATTTGTTCAGAAAGCCCTCAATTTCATTTAGATAGATCAGTTTAGATTGGTGACAATGTTTTGTTTTGGTTTGCTTTAGGCCTACTTGTTTTTATTGTATTTTTGGGATCCCAAAACGTAAGTGGAGGGATACCTATGACATCGCAAAAGTTGTCCGTCCGTCCGTCCGTCCGTCTGTCCGTCCGACCGTCCGTCTGTAAGCACGATAACTCTCGAAGGGAATGATATATTTTGATGAAACTTGGTGTGAGCAGTCTTTGGGTCAAGAGTAAGGTCGAGTTCGTAGATGGGCCCTGTAGCCCTACATTTAGGGGTGGGGGAGGGGGTTCAAATTAAGGGACAAGCAAAATATTTTTAAAAAGCTAATGTGATAGTCGTCTATGGGGTAAGAAGACATGCTGAACACGAATATGAAAACCATTTTCTCGCCGGACAAGTAGTTCGCCCGGAATCCGTCCAAAACCGGAAAGTTAAGAGTAAAAGTTTTATTTGAAGTTGATTAGATGATAGATCTAGGGGTGAGAAAAGATACTGAATCCGCATGACACTCATTTTTTAGACGGACACGTAGTTCTTCAGGAATCCGGTTGAAACCGGAAAATTTGTTAGAAGTTAAATTTTTCTTTGAAGTTGGGATGTTGGATGTAGGGCTAAGGAGATACGCCGAATTCGTTTTTGAGCTTTAGTTTTTCGCCGGACAAGTAGTTCTTTAATTTCGCCAAAACCGCAAAATTCACAGAAGTAGGGTAGGATCGTTTCGATCGGCTTATAGGGGTAAACATACATGCTGAATCCATATCCGAACTTGGTTTTCTTAATGATTAGCTGTTTGGCCTGGCGAAGAAAAAACCTTACTGTCGGGATCAGATATTGAATTTTTGGGATCCCATCGGAACCTTTGGTCTTGTTTTCTTTATTATTTGTAAAAAAAATAACCCAAACGGATGTCAGCTTAGGATTTTCTTCAGCGATGCTGTTGTAGGTTCGTTTCTTCCAGCTACGGCCTGAAGAGGACCCTTGCTAAGAAGGGCCGAGATATCGCTCGTATCTTGAAATATCGCTGATATCTTGAAATATCATTGACAATAATTTTTTCATATGGGATTCCCAGTCAGCTTGGACTGAAGGAGTATTATTATTTATTACATTTTTTTTACCCGCTAAGAGCAACAAAACAGCAGACTATAAATTGAAATAGAACATACTATCCATCACCATCATACGAGATCTACTGGGAATCTTGTCGTACCTGAGTTGAGTACTATACGGTTTGGGGTTCTCGGTGTTGCACCGTGGTATTCGTAGTTGGAATGCTCGGGGGGGGGGGGGGCGATCCAGGTTGAGGAGGAACTGGGTACTTTGAGGATCTTTTGAAACCGAAACTATTCCAGAAATACGTTATAATTGTTGTCGACTTAATAAACATTATTGTAATAAAGCAACAAGACCAAAGGCATCGGTGGAATCCCAGATGCTATTTTTTCTGATCCAGTCAGGATCGGGTTTCCCGGGCAAATGAATGGAGTTTGACCGCTATGATGGCCAACAAAAGATGGGTATTATAAGCTAGCTTGTTTCCTAGTTGAAGCTTCTGCGTTTTTTTTATAATGGCGCCATTTGAGGGGAGGGATGGGGGGGGGGCATGGCCCCCTCTGAATTTTAAAGGTGCCCAAAATATATTCCTTGTTTTCTGACATAAAGGCATTCACCAAATCGTGAATTTCACCCTGCAACATACCGTAAGCTGGTTTTGAACAAAAATATTTATATTTTAGCAAAAAACAGGATGATTTTGGAAAATTTTGCCTGCGAGTTTCAATATAATTTGGTGTTGAGATCTCTGTATCTTAGCGGATAACAGGTTGAATACAAGGTTAATACAAGGTATCACATCTTTTTATATAAATTCAGAACAAAATTACTTTGTCTGAATAACCACTGCCTGTTCTGAACAGGGTTGCGTGGAATAGCACTGACAGGGTACCAAGTTCTGGCAAAATATTTCACCTTGTTTGGGAGCCATCGTGGGCACAGAGGAAACCCTTTCTTTCGTTTGGGATTCCAGAAAGATAATCTGATTGTACATGTTTAGATAAAATTTGTGTGGTAATGGTACCTTTGTTGGTATTCTCTAATCTCTATATAGGCCTAGCCGATATGCGCGTGCGCGTCGTTGGGTGTGGTTTTAGGCTTAGAATTATGGGTTTGAGCCGCTTCAAAAACTAGAATTTTTATGTGAGATGTTCAAAACGTCTACCCCGAATCCGAATTCAAAAGATTTCATGAATCGAAGATATATCTGGATAAGGCTTCGATCGAGAGCCTCAGAGGGTTTAAAGGAGCATACTCTGTCAGATGGGCAGGCCTCAAACTTCAGCTCACAGCATGCTCCAGTTAACATTTATTTTTATTTGTAAAGGATCTTTTAACAACGCTGACTCTTGCATTTGCTCCTTATGGTAGGCTATGTTCAAAAAATGCTTTGATTTTACCCCCAAAGAGCAATTAATTTTTGCGTCTGATAAAATAAATAAATAAATAGAATGGGGGCCGAAAATGGATTTTCAGCCCCCTCTGAGGTTTACTGAAATGGCTTGTAAAAATACCCACTGGATGGTGTAGGCTATATATATATACACAAACTACTTGTAAGCAAATAACATAATTGTATGTATACACAGAAGTTTTTAACTACGCTAATTTTGAAAGTCGTTATTTTATTTTTATTTGTTGGTCATCCTATGGTTGTCGAGTCCGCATCGTTCTTCTGGTTTTAGTTACATGTCATTGAATTTTTCTTTTTCCGCATCGCGCTTGTTTGTTTTAGTTTTGGAATTTATGAGTTTCGCTGAAGACGGTTGTCTGATCAAGGAAAACTGCAAGAATCTCATTATTGTTTTTTTATTATGAATGGTCAGCTTGCCTTCAGACCTTACATTAGTGGGTCTATTAGTCTGTCATGTATCTGATGTTGTTCTCTCTTTAAATTCTTGACATTCCTCCAGGGTTCTTGGAAGCTATTTCGCGAAATTACGCTTTACCTTGGACAAGTTGCGCAAAGACGGAGTAGATATTCGTGAGAATATCGTATCATGATGATGGAAATAGATTAGTATTTGGGAGATAAAATGTTCACTTTCCTTTTTTCGGCATTCCGGCTGAATCGTCCGACTCAGAGGCGTCACTACTAGGGGGTGGGAGGGGAGACCCCCCCCAATGTTGTCGGCCAGTCGGTAAAAAATAGCCGAGTCGGCGCGAAGCGCCCCGATTTTTAGTAAAAACAGTCGATTTTTTACTTAGAAATAGTCTTTTTTTCTTAAAAACAATCGATTTTTCTGAAAAAACAGTCGGTTTTTCGTAAAAATAACAATTTTTTCTTAAAAGTAGTAGTTTTTTCCTAAAATCAGCCGATTTTTCGTCAACACAGTCGTTTTTTTCTCAGCAAAAGTCGTTTTTATCCGCAAAAACAGTCGGTAAAAATTACCAGCCAGTTGGTAAATACCTTGTTCCCCCCCCAAACATTTGGGAGATTCATTGATTTGTCTAAGCTTGTGTACGTACATATATGTAATGTGTTTGTGTATATGGCCTTCGGGTTTTTTCTGAATACACACTATATATATAAGGTTTGAAGCCAAGCTGACCATTCATTGCAAACAAAATGATGAAAACTAGATTTTCGGTTTTTTTTCTTGATCAGCTAATTATCCCTCTTAGATGATGTGCGAGGGATAAATAAAATCCCAGATATTTCGGTTTCACTTCCGGCAAACCGTTCTCAGCGAAAAAAAAAAACTAGGCCTAAATCATATAATCCACCACAATACCAACAGGAAAACAATGCGGAACCAACAAACAATAAAACGGCATGTAACTAAAAAACAGAAAGAAACGATGCGGATTGAACGACATGCAGATAAAATAACGAAAGAACAAAATGCGTGTTAAAATTGTGTAGGCCTATGTACAAATCTGAGATTATTTACAATATTCTGAGTTCTGTGTATAATGCTTGTATGTACAAATATCTGCCTAGGAAAGCGCAGAAGCTTTCACCCAGAAAACGGCCAAATCAAAAAATCGATCGGTAATTCACAATCACTCTAATTAAACACTTCCACAGAACTGGCGATCTTCTGTTGCAATGTGCAAATTTTCTTGCAATGTCTTGAAGATCTTCTCTGGATTTCGAAATGCGGTTCGTTTACATTAAAAGCTGTTAAACTGGGATGATTTCAAAATTGTTATTTCAAAGTTTTTTTGGTTATTGGGGATATGAAATGTCTTGGTTCTAACGCTGGTTTATAAGGTGTGATAAAGATTATACTTTCACACTCCACGTCTAAGCGCTTGCGCACTTGTTGATTGTACTACCAATATTGCCATAGCCTTTTAGCGTAATAAATATCAGATCATATCATACCATATGCAATTAGTTTGGCGAAGTCGGACGATTCGGCCGGAATACCAAAAAAAAAGGAAAGTGGATATTTATCCAACCTGGGAAATTGCTTTTAAAGTCGCACCTCCCCCACCCACCCCGGTGGCCCAGGTTCCCCACGAGAAAAGTTCGTGACCCGTGACAGAAATCAACAGGTATCAAGTTGAAACTTGATAGGTTTGTGAGCATTGGGATCTTTTTTTCCTTTTTGCGGGTCCCAGACCCAACCCCCGCTTGGTTCAGGGGCGATTGGGCCCAGATTGCCCATTTTTTAATGTTTTTAACTTGACAATAACTGGAGATAAGGCGATGAAATTCCTTTGTGCTTCTGTACCATAATGTTGGGGATATATATGTGGAGTTGAACCATCCCCTACCCTCCCCGTTCATGGGCAAGTGGGCCCAATTGCCCATGAGTTAAAATTTTGACCCGTGACTGGAATCAAAGTTTAAGCTTGTATAGCCGAGGATATTTAGGTCTAGATATGCAATTTGATGGGCCCCCCCCCGCCCACCCTCCCGTTCATGGGTAACTGGGCGTAGACTTCCCATGAGTTACGTTCGGCTATGACATGTCTCGAATTCAACTCTTGTATACTTGTGGATATGTATGTATAGATGCGGATTTTGGGGTAACAGCAACAAATAAGACCACAAGCAGTGTACTTGAATCCTTAATGGTCAGATGGAAACTGGACTGTTTTGTCATATGATCACTGATATGCCGTTCTTAATAAAGTTGTGACAAAGGGGGTATTAGGCTGCTACGATTTGATTTATTGCACTTGTATTATCTTGCAAATGGAAAAGAGGTTTTAAGGGTCAGACTCGCTAGTAAGTGGTGTGCAATATAAATAATTTATTCCTCACGCCTCTCAATACAAAATTTCTACATAACTGACAACTTGTTAAAAGAAAAATGATATGGCAGGGCGAAGAGCGGATCGACTGCGGCACGATTGCCATTTAAAGTCGTCCTACGTTGAGCACGATAACTATCGAAGGTGTTCAGATATTTTGTTCGAGCTCGTCGTACGAGGGTTCTTTGGGTGAATGTATAGGTCCAGTTTGTAGACACGGTTCTGTAGCCCTATATTTTTGGAAGTGGGCGAGGAACATGCGATTTGAATTAAGGGGAGAAACAAATATTTTTTAAAGCTAATAAAATAGTCGACCTAGAGGTAACAAAACACACCGAATCCGTATCTGAACTCTGTTTTCTTGTCGGACAAGTAAGTTGCCCCGGAACCCGGCCGAAAACGGAAATCTGGTAAAAGTAGAAGTTTTTTCTACAGTTGATTAGACGTTTGAAACAGGGGTGAGGAAACATGCTGAGTTTGTTTTTTAACTTTCTTACCAGACAAGTATTTCGCTTGGAGTCGGGACAAAAAACGGAGTTTGGTAGAAGGAAAAGTTTCTTTGAAAGTCGATTAAATATTCGTGCTGAATCCGTATCTGAACTTTTCTTGTCGGAAAAGTAGTTCACCCGGAATCCGGCCAAAACCGGAAATTAGGTAAAAGTAAATGTTCTTTCTGAAGTTGATTAAAGGTTCGATACAGGCCTAGGGGTAAAGAGACATGCTGCATTCATATCTGAACTTGTTTTAGTCCGCGGGTTGGTCGTTTGGCCGTAATTCGCCAAAAAACACCACCATTATTTGGTGTGCATTTTCAAGCGGCTGATTAGGGTTAAATAATATGCTTAAGCCTACGGTGTCTGGCGAACGGCGGGAATTTAAAAGACTCGATTGTCTGGATAAAGAAGTTCAGCGAGTATATTCCTTTGGTAGAACATCAAAACCTTTGGTCTTGTTTATTTTGCACATGCAATACGTGACAACTAATGCAGAATCATAAAATGTTTCCTTCTGAAAAGCTTATTGGTTAGAGACCAAAGCGTGATGATTCTTTTGTCTTTCGTTCTAATTATCGGCCTGAATAGATTGAAAACAATGGTTTTGTTTGAAAGCTTGAGAGGACTAGTTTCGGTGCGATAATAAATGATCTAGTCTCGCTCGCGTTCCTTTTACGCTGAAACGGAGATTGGTCCTGAAGGGGAAAGTGTGCAAATTTTGACGGTTGTTGTGGTAGACTAAATCGAGTCACACTCGAATTTACGCCAGGTATGTAGTGGTACTTTTTTCTGGTGTGATTTCGTAATCTGATTGTGACATTTTACGTTTGATTTGTGAACTTTACAAGCGGCTTTCTCGGATATTCGAGATTTTGTTGAAAATTAGGCCTAACAAAAAAAAATATCGTCGTAAGCTTCTTTTTTTTTCAGATATTTTTTTTTAATTCACCAAAAAAAGACAACTACATTATAGAAAAAAAGACCGCTTCTTCACAACAGATAACGACAGTTTAGGTCATATTCAGATGGTAGGGATGCCTTTTTATGCCTGTGTCAATAATATGAAATGATCCTTCCGGCAAGACCAATTAGGTGCGGTTAAAGTCTGTGCGTGTAAGGGACAAGACAAACGAAGTATCAGAAACGTGACGTTACGAAACGTAAGCTCACTCAGTGGCAGACCTGTACAAATTTCAGAACCTGCCGGTGTATGGCGGGAACACCCGAGCTCTCAGAGGCTCTCTCCTTCGTCGAACTAGTAGAGCTGTACATATAATTTGATAGGAATCGTATCATTCGTATCTCTAAGTGGTCGTGTTAACCGAGGGGATCAGAATATCGTAGTTTTTTTTTTTACTTGCAAGGCGTTATAGGCCGCCACTTCTTGAACTAATGTGGGTCAAATCGCCAGACTGACTTGACGCTGAGGCCTATGCCTCAAAAGAGCCGGTGATAGATACGGGGGTCGTAGTTGCACAGGACTGCGACTGAGTGAGCTGGCTGTGAATCAGATCTGGTGGCGGTAAACGGATAAGTCAGATGTGATTTAATTTGTTACAGCGATTTTCCGGTCTTTCTTGGTTCTCTTCTAGTTACAGCCTGAACAGGACCCTTGTCAAGAAGGGCCGAAATGTCCTTAGAAAAACCTAATCGCTAGAAAAAACACGAGCTGACTTATATCTGTTTAGCGCCATCGAAATTCGAACAAAAAATAAAAATATCGCTTATGTAGGTACGTAGGTAGGTTTTCCATTTTTAACTAAAACTTAATCTACTAACAAAACTCATACACTTTGCAGTAAAAAGTAAGTCCTATGGGCTTGCACTGCAATCAAGAACAAATAATCTGACAGAACCTCCGCCTCCGTATCTCTGTAATATGACTATGCGGAGTCGAATATTTCCCCGTAACCTGTCCGCTACGAACGAGCGGAGGCTACTAGCTTCGCGCCACATCAAGCTTATTTACCTCTACAAATAGCTAAATCGTTGTCGACCGCGGTGGAAGAAAAGTATGAGTCAAAGCTGATTAGTTATATGGACGCGCTCCAGAGCGGGTCAGCGCGCGGAGTACGCCTGCTGCCAGCATCCTTCACTATTTCTTGTGCGATAAGCAACGGCGAAGACCGAAGAGGAGTAAACGGGTATCAACATAATGAGCTCAAGGCTAGAGTAAATACCTCTAGGTCCGCTCAGTTTTGTAACAAATAAATAAAATCTATGCTTGATAACTCACAGTTATCCACTTTTACACATAAAAACAAACACACAATTAATACAGCACACAAGCGAAATCCTTGGTGTTAGCCCATTATGAAGTTGCAGCCCCAACCCCGAACATAAATGTGTCAATGCGCTCGCTAAGGCTTATCCTAGACAAGGCCCATCGGTAACACGAGCCTAAGGGGGGGGGGCGTGACGCACGGGCGGTTTGAAGTGCTCGGGCGGGGGGGGGGGGGGGGGGGGGTCAATACCGCAAAATATACTTGTCGGAACTCCAGCAAGGCTGAAGAGCAAAACCGTTAAGATACGTACTGCACCACATCCGGAAAACTAAACGAATTTCAAGAAACCAGTTTGTGAAGGGTAAAGGTCATGTCTAATAACAGGAACTTGCTGGAGAGCGAAGCCACCGCAGCACCTTCTGAGCGCGCAGGCGAAATTTTTTCTGAACCTGCATCTTTTCTTACAATATTTAACTGCTTCCCAACAAAATTTAGGTTTTAAAATAGCCCATCCCCCAACTATAGGCCCAAACCTCAGAGTAAATAGAGCGTACTACAAAAGGCGCCGAAAATTTTGGAATTCCTTATGATCAGAGGACCTTTTTTTCACAGTCTAATGAGAATCTGTTATTTTCGGGCTATTTTTCTGTTTTTTCTTGGGTAGCTCTGGGCCCCCTTGGAAGGCCGGGGGGCAGCCATCCCCCTGCCCCCCCCCCCCAAATTACGCCTCTGGAGCCAACTAGGCACTTAGCAAACGAACTTTCCACCAATTCGCATTTCCGAAGTAGAAGAAAAGAAGCGTCACCAGTCACCATGTAGGAGAGGCCAAAAAAGCCGCTTTTAACAACCCGCTCACCAACAGATCCAGAGGCTGATTAAATTCTGGATGGTTAATAGCTTTTCTACAGAGGTGATACGAGAAATTAATAGTTCTCAGCCTAGAAGGAGAGGAAAGAGAAGGAAGTTTCGTTTATGTAGGCGGGCGGTGCCCCTGTGAGCCTTTCATCGGGAGCCGTTTTAAGGCAATCACGAGGCATCAGGGAGCGAACACACCCAGCTGAAATCATTTCCTGAATGATCGATTATTGCGCCAATTATCATTTTTATCCCCTCAGAAATCCGGATCTTGTATCCTTCAAGCAAGCCGCGAAGGGTCATTACAGACAAGGTGTTAATTGGTTGAATTTAATGATGTCATCGTCCAAATTGTTTTCTGGCCTGTTTTTCTTCTTTATCCGCCTCTTTTTTCCTCTCGTTCGTAATTTTTTCTTATATATATAGTAGCCTATAAACCACTGTTTAATTATTTGCTTCTTTTCTCTCTTTTTTCTTGATAAATCCAGTCAATATGATTTTGTTATATTTTTTAAAGTGTCCTTCCCTTGCCAAGCTCACATTCTTGTCCTTTGTTGGCAGGGTAATTATATTAGTTGTGGGTTTTGTTTCAATATAGATGCAAATAAATAGAACTATAAATGAAACTAAAAACAGCATGTCTTTTCGCCGCTTTATTAGAATTGCAGTCAAGTTGATAGGAAAACTTATTTCATACCCAGACCAACCCTGAACGTTGAAGTAGAATGAGATCTCACTCTAAACCTCAAGAGTCACCATACCAAACTTCTTAAACACGTCCGTGAGTTTTCGTTATCATAGACAGACGCAAGGACAAATTTCTCGTCAAAGTTGCTGTAATTCTAATACTTGTTGGCCAACAAGTACCGAAATTCCGTTTTTTGCCGGATTACGGCCAAATACGAGCCAAATGTCGGTCCGGCAAGAAAACAAAGTGAATATGTAATCCAGCGTATGTTTCCATCCCTGTCAGACCGCCTTCAGATAAAACCAATAACGTTATATGTTTAGTTAATTTGTTCTTTTTGGCTTCGTTCATACCATTTTCTGAATTTCCTTTGTTATTCCGCTTTAGTGAATAAGTGGGCTAGCAATTTATTATTATTATTGTTACATTCCTTTCGTAATCTGTGCTGGATCGGAGATTAAATACAGAAAACAATTAGACCTACCTGAGAGACCTGGTTGTGGTTGATTAGGGATAATGATGTCTTACGCGATGTTATGAAGACTGGAAGTCTACAAGACCAGATGAAGGAGTCAAGTAAATATTCTCCTTTGGGATCCCGTCGAAACCTTTGGGCTTGTTCTCGTGCCATTTTCGAAATTTCTTTTTACTCCGCTGTAGAAAATAAGCGGGTTAAAAATTTATTATTATAGTTATTATATTCCTGTTGTAAGTTGTGCTGGGTGGGAGACTTAATACAGAAAACAATTACCTTCCGGTGGGTCTGGTTAAGGGGTTGATTAGGATGAATATAAGGGGTTGATTAGTGATGAATAACATTGCGATCTTTTGGAGACTTGGAACAAGACCCAATTAAGGAGTCAAATAATATTCCCCTTTGGGATCCCACCGAAGCCTTTGGTCTTGTTCTCGTGCGGTTCTTTGGATTTTCTTTGTTACTCTGATGTAGACTAACTGATAGGGTTAGATTTGTTATTATTACTGTTATTATATTCCGGTCGTAATCTTGACTGGATCGGAGATTAAAGACAGAAGAAAATAGGAAACAGAAAGAAAAAAGACATCACAAATTTTTTAGCAAGCATTACCTAACTGTTAACAAGTTCATATTTAATACTCACAAATATAACAAAAGAGAAAGAAAACAAGAACATAACGTACCCGGTTAAAGTTTAACCGAAAAGGGCTGGGATAGGACAATCTAGTTAGGCTTCTCATTACTTATTCACTTAAACTGGCTTGAAGACCCGTTGAAAATGCGTTAGTTTGTTGTTCCTCTATTCACGAATAATCGATTTTCAAATAGTGGAATTTCCTTGTGATTTGTGGTAGGTACTACTCTATGCGCTTGTATTTTGTTGTGTGCTTTACGAGAAAGAGTTATGATTTTTTTTTTGTTAGGCACTAAGCAATCTTCACCAATCTCACCACTGCCCACTGAAAAACCGCGTTTGTGTTGAGATTAAAATTTCCCGCGTCATAGTAGAAGTTACGCTGTGGGGACGGCCGAAGATATTCTGAATGTCATAACTAGAGCAGATAGTGGAAAAAAATGCCTTTGCAGAATCCAAATAATTCAGTGTATTCAATCAAATGACACAAAAACAAGTCGGATTTTAAGTTATACTTTAAGGCGTTGGTTAGGGATAAAGATCATGTTTACGAATTTTTTTGAAAATTGCTTGGATGAAGGGATCCATAAATATTCCTCTTTGGGATCTCACCGAAATCTTTAGTCTTGTTCTAAGACGCAGGACGGAAGGTTCTTTTCTCCTTTAATTGTCGTTATTTCCATTTCCCCAGCATGGATTAGCCTACCAGCTTAGGAGAGAAGTAATTTTTCTTATTTTTTCAGACCATGTCCTCTGAGGACGGAATCTTTGAGGCAAAAATCGCCTCCATCTGCCTACTGGCCTTCGTATCATTAATACTAGGCTTAGTGCCGCTTCTTATTGTACGGAAATGCGGATGGACAAGAAATAAGCCGATGAACCATTTTACCAGATCTCTTTTATCTGGGCTTCTATGCTTCGGTGGTGGCGTGCTGATGGCCACTGCGTTCCTCCATTTGCTACCTGATGTTCGGGAAGGAGTTGAGAAGCTGGTAGAATGTCATGTGGTGAGTGCACAAATGTATTTGCTTGTTTAAATTATATAATATATTAACATTATATTAAATAGTACACTGTCAGAAGTTTCATAACAGATACCACATAACACTTTCAAGAATAACACCTTTTCACTTAGAAATAAAGTGTTATGACCAATAAAGTTTACACTATTTCGTGCCTAGATCTCCAACAACACCTTCAACTGGTAAAAATACTAACGGGAACGAAAGAAACATAACAGATAACATCCCAAAGTGTTATCTGTTGAAACCGGGCATCCTTCTGTTGTCGTTATGTAACTTCTGACAGTGTAGTATTTTTACCAATTGAAGGTGTTATCGGAGATCTAGGCACGAAATAGTGTAAACTTAATTGGTCATAACACTTTATTTCTAAGTGAAAAGGTGTTATTCTTGAAAGTGTTACGCACGATCTGTTATGAAACTTCTGACAGTGTATATATATAAAATTATTTGAAGAGCAAAACGGATACGTCAGCTGAATTTTATTAGAGCTAGGTCCTTTTCGGGCTCAAAGCCGCTCAAGTTGGAAAAGAGAACTTGTGGAAAACTTGTTCGTTTTTGCAACTTGAGTGGCTTTGAGCCTGAAGAGGACCCTTGCCAAGAAGGGCCGAAATATAGCTCAAATAAATTTCAGCTGACGTATCCGTTTTGCACTGTCAAATATGAATCGCAGTCAGCTTGGGCTGAAGGAATATTTATATATTATATTATACTAACCGCCAGCTGTGACCATCCATACACATCTTAATGGGCCCAACCAGAAAATCGACCAGAACCGGAGCATAGCAGATTCATCATGGACCTAATTGTTCGCTCCGAAGTGCGAATTAAGGTAATAATATCGAATTAAGGTAATAATATCAAGTTCCCTGATGTTATAATGTAGGCTAAAGCTAAAATAATTTTACCTTTACCGACCCTTTAGCCAAATAAAGGGACTTCTTGATTATAGAGCAGTGTTTTGTACGGCCAATTGACTATTCAACTATTCATTCATCCGATTCGGAATTTGTTAGAGGTCATTGTTTTCCAAGATTGATATGGTATGATGATAGGATATTTATTGCAAAAAAAGCCCGAGGGACAGATTGATAATTATAGCCATGTCCAAAGCTCGGCCCTGAGACTTTATTAGCCGGAAGGCTTAAAGTTAGGTCTGTTTTAAGTTTTCTTCCTTGGGGTCTCGAGGCTATCCTAGCCTGCTTGCAGAATACAGGGTAAACTTTGAACTCATTACAAGTATGGAAAGTTAGGATAAACAATCTAGGATCCAACAGAGACAGGTACGTTAGGGTAAACAGGCTGGGGAAAAGGGGAATTGTTTGAAGTTTTGCGGAATTTAACATAGCCTACTTGTAGCTCCTTCGTGAAAATGCCAGTGTTGGTTTTTTAGTGGTCACAGGGACAGGTCATACAGTGTTGCCACTGGTCGCAAAATTTTGCGATTTCAAGTTTCTTTTAAAGCTTTTGGCCAATATGTTAAGGCTTTTCTATCGAAAAGGATTAATTTGTTGTACGAACATTAGTTTATTTTCGAAACCTGCTAATTTTTATGTTTGATCACGTGGACCAAAATGAACCAAAAACCCTGACGTCTACGTAACTTAATCACGAAAACTATTAGGTTTATCTGTAAACCGTTCGTAAAAACGTACTCTGGTCAACCACAGAAATCTGCGAGAGTTTCGTTGAGACTGAAAAGAGGACGGAATCTCGTAGGTGCCAGAGTGACTTTTGCAGCTAAATGTCACAGGCTTCGTCAGAGAAAAGTGGCAACATTGCAGAGATGTGCCCAGTCTTTCATTCTTGTTAAATAGATCGGTTTCGTCTCATTTATTAGTGGCTGCTGCCTTAAAGACGGCCGCGAAATATGCTGTGCCTGCTTAAAACCAAGTTTAATCTCTATTTCCTGACCCTGTAACTTTTTCCTCCACCAAAGTAACACACTAATATGAAACGTCCTCCCGTCACGTCGTTCAGTTGTTAATAGGCCTACTCTATATAACCAGGGACCCATACATTTCCTGTAATGCCTCGCCATTCAGGGGGCTTGTCAATAAGAGATTCTGATGCTATGTTGACCGACCGGAAGATAGTTCGAGAAATACCCACGGTCCAGTCACGTCCATGGCCAGATAGACAAAATTTGGGATTGGCTGCTGGTGCCTTGAGGGAGGAGTCTCTTTGGCGCGTACGTCCAATGAGGCAAACAAGAATGCCGATTCGACCCAAGTGGGATTTTTGGAAAGTAGGACTGGTTCGGTCAACATAGCAACATAGAAGCATAGGAAATGACAAGCCCCCTGTAAAGGAAATTTATGGGTCCCTGATATAACCAAGTCTGAAACACGCCAGTGAACCTCGGGAAGAACTAGAAACCGTCACCTAACGAACCCTTTAAATAATTCAAATCCTATGTAAACCAATCAACAACGTTTGTTGTCGTGACGTTTCTGGCTCTTCGCTGGTCACAAGGTGATTCTACATCGGCACGAAGAGCTAGTCATCAGGAGTATTGCACGGTGTCCAACACCCTTTCCCAGCGCTTGTCACTCATTTCGAACGATGAAGTTACGTCGCGATTCCCAGATTCCCTGCATGAACAGTGCAAATCGTCTCAGATTAATTAGCAATTGCATATTCGTGATTTTTGGATGGGAACAAATTAACACTTAATTCTTGTTAAAATTGTGGATGTCTTTATTTCATTTTTGTTTTCTGCATTCATCGAAATGTGTGCTATTGCGGACAGTGATGTTTGATACCTGACATTTTGTCTCGCCATGATGGTGACCGACAACATTTGAGTGAAGCAAGAGCTGAAAATTAGATTGTTGGCTGATTAAGAAGTCCATGTTTTCCCACGGATTTTAACCGTCAGTCGGACCAACGGTGCGAGCTGGAAGGAAGCTGCTTTAAAGCGTATTCTCGCCGTTCCTCGAGGACTCCTGGGGGAATCAAGGGGAACGGCGAGAATAGAGGGAGCCACTCCACGCGGACTCCGCGTCCGGAAAACGGCGAGGGGGAATGCTTCAAAAATTGATTTTATTCGAAACAAAATATGCAGTTGATGAAATTAGTCTGGATCCACTTTATTTTTGGTTTTGTTTATTCTGATTGATCTGAATTAATTTTACGTTGCATAACACAAGCAAAATTTGATTCCCCTCCGAATCTGAATGGGAGCCCTTTTTGATGATGGTGATAATAATCGGAGTATACCCCGTCCGTGGGGACTAGAATATGAGGAGCGAGTCCCCGGGACAAACAAAAACGCGGGGACTCCTCAAAAGGAGTCCTCGAGGAACGGCGAGAATATGCCTTTTAGTTGGCACTACTGTATACTTCAGCTTTCCTATTCGAAAGTGTGTCTTGTATGGAGGCGTGTTATGCAGTTTGTAGTCTTTGTTAGTTTTGGTTTCAGGACAGATTTATTGTTCCGCTTACCTTTGATGTCGTCCCTTTGAGTATCAAAAACTGTTTTGTCATGAGCCAGTACTTTTTACCTTCAGAGTAACAGGATTGTCACACCAGTGGAATTTTTCGTGCTACTAAAGATAGAAAAATGAATTCTCTTCATGAAAACAGGTATCAATAATAAATTTGGCGTTGCAACAGTTTCTACTTCACCCATCTTTTTTTTTTAAAGGATAATGGAAAGAATATTATAAACATGAATCTCAGGCGGATAAAAAGGTGTCATCAGTAGAGAAGATGTAAAATTATGTGGAATACTACTAAAACTAACATGCAGATAGCACTGTTCTTGTAATTAGTATTGTGCATCCACGGAAAAAGCAGTCGGAAACTAACAAAAAGTGTCCTTTTGAAGACAAATTTTTACTTTTCAACCTACTTCCGTAATCGCTCCCTAAACCCGGAGATCCGAGTTTCAACCGGTACGTTCTGACCCCCCCCCCCCACCTAACGACACCTAACTTAATTTCAAGCTTTTCTTGTTTCGCTATTTCCAGTGCGTGTTCCAGCGATCATTTGCAAGAAGCTCACTCGCCAGGTATACCAGATATCTGAATTTGTCTTTGCTAGAACGGGCCTCGAGAAAGGCTTAAAACAGCCAAAGCCGCGGGTAATTTGTTGGAAGCAGAGCCGGTTATCTACAATAATTTAAAATACAAATTTGACTATTTTACAGTAATGGAATGTGTAGAGTAAATAGTGGGGGGGGGGGTATATTCTATCTTTTGCCTCAGTTCCTACTTTTTGGGGCAGCCAAATAGTACACGCGAAAGAAAATCCGTGTCCGTTTCAGTTATACAACTTGTATCACACGATTGGTTCTTCCAGGCTAGATTTCAGATTCAAATATTTTTTACTTCACTAAAAAAAGACAGCTACATTATAGAAAGAAAACTCAACAACCACATAAAAGACCAAAGTCCTGTGAGTGGCTGTATCTTCTAACCACCTTTTAACCTAAAATTATTCAATAAATACTAACCGAAAACTAATCTAATATATTTTCAAAAAAAGAAAAAAAACGTAAGAGAGGAAAAAAGAAGAGAACAGGAAAGAAAAATGTTTCAGAAATTTTTTTCCCTCGTCACAACCTACCCCCCGCCCTTCATCTCACCTCCCCCCACCCCACCTCCTCACTCACTATGGAGGAACGTGCCGTTCCTCCATATGATAGCTCTCTTTGAAGCTTTGAACGAATCGTTTTATGTCATTTTGAGACTTCCTTGTACTTTTCGAATGGAGACGATCAGTCCAAATGTCACGTTCTTCCCAAATATTCCAGAACGTTTTGTAATGTCAAGTGGCATAATCTTGTCTCACTGAAGAGTTTATTCATGTTCTGTGCTTGGGAGGCTGTTGCGAGGCTCTCAGTAGAATCTTCATGAACTTGATTTGTGTAAGAAATTCCGAGTCGTTTCTAAGAACAATGGATTCCCTGTTAAATATTCCGAAAGTCTTCAGAAGTGAATTGAATCTGGACGGGTCTTCTACATTTGCATCTAATGTGATTGAAGTCACCCGAAGGGAAGGATAAGGGGCATGTTTTGAAGAAGACGTGTTTCTGCATGGACTGGATTGATTTGATTGAAGTCGTTCACAGGAAAAGAAAGAAGGCTGCAAACCCGGTATTGATACTTCTCCATGTGACCTTTTCGCATAATCATTTCTCCGCATTTAATCAGCTAGGGAAGAAGATTTGTTAGACATGATTATTCCCTCCCTTTTCTTTCTCGCCGGACAAGTAGTTAGCCCGAAATCCGGCCGAAACCGGAAAATTTGTTAAAAGCAAAAGTTTTATTTGAAGTTGATTAGACGTTCGATTCAGGGGTAAGAAGACATGGTGAACACGATGGTGAAAACCATTTTCTCGCCGGACAAGTACTTCGCCCGGAATCCGGCCGAAACCGGAAAATTTGTTAAAAGTAAAATGGTATTTGAAGTTGATTAGATGACAGATTTAAGGGTAAGAAGAGACGCTGAATCTCTATATGACAATCATTTTTTACCCGGACATATAGTTCGTCCGGAATCCGGTTGAAACCGGATTTTTTTATAAGTTAAAAGTTTTATTTGAAGTTGATAAGATGTTCTTTATAGGGATAAGGAGATACGCTAAATTAGTTTCTGAACTATCTTTTTTTGCCTGGACAAGTAGTTCGCTCGGAATTCGGCCGAAACCGGAAATTTGGCAGAAGTAAAGCAGGAAGTTTCGATCAGTATCGTCAAAATAGATATGGCTTATACAGGTATATCTGAACTTGATTTTCTCAGATGATTAGCCTGGCGAAGACAAGACCTAGTTGTCTGGGTCAAACATTAAAGTTTTACTGAAACGCCAACTCATTTGTGTGTCATTTAGTTGGATATACTGAATTATTTGGATTCTGCAAAGGGATATTTTGATTTCCCACCATCTGCTCTAGTTATGAGGCTCAGAATATCTCCAGCCGTCCCCACAGCGTAAATTCTACTATGACGCGGGAAATTTTAATCTCAACACAAATGCGGCTTTTCAGTGGGCAGTGGTGAGATTGGTGAAGATTGCTTAGTGCCTGAACAAAAAAAAAAAATGATAAATCTTTCTCGGAAGGCATACGGCAAAAGTACAAGCGCATAGAGGCACCACAAATTACACGGCAATTCCACTATTTGAAAATCGGTTATTCGTGAATAGCGGAACAACGAAGTAACTCATTTTCAGCGGGTCTTGAAGCCAATTTAAGTGAATAAGTGATGGGTAACTAGATTGTCCTATCCTAGCACTTTTCGGTTAAACTTTAAATTTTTGGGATCCCACCGAAACCTTTGGTCTTGTTTTTCTACTAACTCACTTTTTTCTACTAACTCACTGATTAAAGAAGTGAGTTCCTTCGGCCTTCGGCTTGAAGGGGGCATCGCTTTCCCGTCGGTCGGTCGGTCTGTCAATCAGTCCGGTGACCTCGAGTTATGGTAATTTCACATGTGCTTTGATGATGAAACTGTGCATGCGTATAAGGGAGGGAGGGACCCGACAGGATTGGCTTTGAAGTAGTCACTTTGCCTATCTGACCACCCTCGGAGGATAAAGAGAAGAGGAAATCGAAATAGTATGTGTAACTTTTGAACTGGGGATTGGATCTGAATGAAACTTAATTTCTCCGGTTGCACGGATCCGGTAAATGTGTGGGGAGTTGCAAGGGGGCACCGTTAATCTCGTTACAAACCTAGAGTGGAGAGATCGGGATGGGACTTGGTGGGACGAACCGGCAGAACCCTTAGATACATCGTTAGAGAACTGGACCAGATTTGGGCAATGTGAGGAGAGCTGGAAGGGGGATCACGGAATTCCTGTGATCTTGATTTACTTCCAGATGTGCTAAGGCGATGAAACTTGGCGGGCATCTTAGGGACCCGACCAGATTGACTTACTAATTGAAAGATCCCGGATTACTTACCTGGCACATGGCACTTGTACCGAAAGCTGCAAGTGCCATACAAAAATGTATTGTAGACTTTGTCTTCTTGACGAGAGACGTATTCTCACTTTTCACTTTGTTCTCAATTTCCCTCCCTTTTCCCATAGGCTACCATTAATAAAAACTCTTGAAAATACGGCAGAACGTCTGGTCTCGTAATCCCTAAACCCACAATTTTCTTCTTACTTGTGTCCCTCAGAGACACTCTTGAAATGCCGTCGAATAAAAAAGATAAAAGCTTTTCCTACTGGATCATTTTGAAGACCCTGAACTTTGTGCCGACAAACAAACACTAAACTTTTCTCCTTTGGGCTTTATCTTTTTGGCGAGTAAGGCGAAATTTCATTTCATGACCGAACAATCTAGTGATGAAGACAAACAAATAAAAATTCCGACTTTCGAGAAGCCCGTAGAAACTAAGCCGAAATATGGCCGGCTTTCTTATCAGCTTTTCCACTTGAAAAGGAGTTCCTTCTGTCCAATTTCTTCAAAAAGCTGGCCAGAGTTTCATTTTGTTAAATAAGTTTCTCTAAAAAACAAAACAAAAACAGGCACGTTAATGTGATGTTTAATTCATGTTCAGTGTAAAGTTGAAACTGCACAAAGCAGTTTCGCTTTAAGACTGTGGATAAACCAAACAAAGCCTCCTCTCCTCAGCTATGGTTGGATCCGTTAAGTTTGTATTTAAAGTCAATCATAACTGTTTCCTAGCCTACGACCAAATTTCTCCACCAAGCTCATTCGGAAAATTATTATCGAAAACATCTTAACGGCAACTCCAACCCCTTCACATTCCTCACCGTCCTAGCATTTGAACCAAATTTCACCACCTAGCTTGACAGGAAGTCGATTCCCGAAAAGATCAGACTCGCCACTGCAAGTAACTCCACTTCTTCACGCTCCTCAAGTCCTGGCCTACGAATCAGATTTTTCCATCTGGATCCAGAAGTCAGTTCCCGAAATGATCTATCTCTCCACTCAAACTCCTTCATGTTCATAGCCGTCTTCGTCTATGAACCAAATTTTCCAATCTAGCTCGCCCAGAAGTCAATTCCCGAAAAGATATCACTCCAACTTCTTCACGTTAGGCTACTTAGGTCCTAGCCCACAAATGAGATTTTCCCATCTAGATGACCCAGAGCTAAAAATCTGACTCTCCACTCCTACTCTTTCATGCTCATTAAGCCTGACCAGGGCCTCAATTGCTTCCCTATGAAACCAATTCCCGAAAAGATCCGACTCACCACGCCTACTCCTTCATATTCCAGCCTTCCTAATCCGCGAACCAAAGTCACCACTTAGCTCTTCTGGAAATTCTCGAAAAGATTTCACCCACTATCTCCATCTCCTTCACTTTCCTTAGGTCCTAGCCTACGGACCGATTTTCCCTGTCTAGCGCACCCTGAAGTTAATTCCCGAAAACTCCTGACCCGTCGTTCCATCTCTTTCACGCTCATAAAACCCGACCAGGACCTCATACGACAGCCCTAAGAAACCAATTTCCCCATTCTAGCCCATCTGAAAGTCAGTTCCCGGAAAGATCTGACTCGCAACCGCAGCTGCCAGCTCCTTCATAATCTTACTCCTCCCTAGTTTACGAATGAAATTTCACCACCTAGTTCGTCCAGAAGTCAATCCCCGAAAATATTGCCCCCCCCACTCTAACTTCTACACGTTCCTTAGACCACAAACCAAAGTTCCCTAACTACCTCACCCGGAAGTCATTTGCCGAAAAGATCTCGCCATTTAAACTTCTTCACGTTCATAATACCGGACCAGGACTTTAAAATGACAGCCCTAAGAAACCAATTTCCCCATCTAGCTCATTCGGAAGTCAGTTCCCGAAAAGATCCGCCCCGCCACTCCAACTCCTTCACGTTCATAAAACCATATGGTACCGGAACCTCAAATGACAACTTCAGTTCATTCCCTTCACTTCAGTTTGGTTTAGTTCTCTCCGAAGTTTATTTTGCAGCCGAGATTTCTGTTTATTACGGCAAACCGAATCTGTTCTTTAACTACTGTCATTATAACTGATATTTTGCGTTGCGTCCACACTTCCATAACACGGTGTTTTCGACTCGGTTCCGGATGACTGCCGTTGGAGAGGTTTCTAAGAAAGTTCTAAACTTTTTACTTGTCTGTCGTAACTTTTCTGACATCTTCGCTGATTCAGCTTTTCATAATTTTCTTATTGGCTAGAGGGAGGAATTCAGACTAGTTTGACGTAAGAGGTTGATACAAACGATCAGGCTCGAGTGGTATTGGCTTGGAATTCCTTCTGTTGATTTGTGGTACCTTATCAAGTTCATACCGAAAAGTTGCAGTTTGTTCATCTTATTGATGCATGGTCTCTGTAGCTGGAAGATGGCTCTAGTGTCATCTGATGAAACTTTCTGTTGTTTTTGGTACCGAAGAAAAGTACTGTTTTCTGGATTTGCGACACTACCAAAAATGTACAAAATATAACCCACCTACTTGCAGCTGATTCAGAGCTTACTAAGAATTCTCAGGTAACACCGTTAAGATGAATATTTGTCACCAATACAAATAATCTAGAGCATATAAAACAACAAATAGATAAGAAAAAAGAAACTCCGTATCGGAGTATGGCAGTCAGCAAAGAACGGCGTAATGAGATATTACTGAAAATAAGTTGTCGAGGAATCTGCTGATTTCATGTGGCATCATGATTGTTTGATCCGCCCATTGAACTTTAAATTTTCGACAAAACGGATGTTCCTACTAGTCGGGATTCGTTGCTTGATGCAAGTTTGCATGAATGGTTGGATAAATGTCATTTCCCACTAGGTGAATGAATGGATGATTTATTTCCATATTAAAGCAAGAAGGCCATCTGAAACAAAAACTATACTAGCACACTATTACATCCTTTTTTCTCATCACTTCACATACACTAAATACACAACTTCTGCATCAGCAGAAATTTCTGCAGTGTTCGAAATTTAACTGAAAGGCCCCATCGTGTTTATAATGCCAATGCATCCTAGTTCCACTTGCCCGAAGACCCTCATTTCATATGTTATTATAAATTCTAAGCCCGCTAACGATACCTCACTAATCTTTGCACTCACCACGACTCACTAGTTTCCATGCGCGTTATGCTCCCGATGAGTGTTCGCGTATCATGCTACTGATGCGTAAAACTGGTTATCTCACTTTTGCCGAGTTTTTGCTAGAAGCCAATGGACATGCGAAAAGGCTTAAATCAGCCAAAGCGGTGGATAATCTGTTAAAGCACAACTCTTACTAGAAATGACCTTTTCCCTATGAAAGGGATCGGAAAAAACGTTTTTCAAAAGTACCACTACTTTTCACTTGAAATAAGGGATTTTCTTGTTAGCGCTTGCCGATGCTATCCAGCCTCCCTGCTCTCCGACGCGGCGGCTGGGAGCAAAACGTTTGAAAACTGATCGTGGCGTGGTTAAAAAGTTGGAAAACTAAGCAAACAAAAGAAGTAGAAAACAGAAGATTCTCGTATCGTTATGTGCGAAAGAATTATCAGCGAACATTGATGATTTCGGCAAACTTTGCGTTGTGTGACGGGCAAAACTCGGCAAGGCAGAAGAAGCGCTAAAAATTCGTAGGTAGAAAACGAAAGAACGGAAAACGGTGGGGATTTTAGAAGCTTACAATTCCACAAGGGAGCTAGTTACATTATAAAAGGCAGAATAAGCAAGAGGGGTCCTTTAAGCGGAGCCTAGTTTTACAGTATTCAAACAGTTTTGAATATTGGAAAATAAACAGTAAATAGTGTGAGGTGTGCTTTAATGGAATTTCCCAAGATTTCTTATTTGTTTCAAGTCTTCTCTCCCCATCGTGTTAATAATCTATTTCTCATCCACCCCCCTACCCGAAAATCTCATTCAGTAGTCCCTGTCACTCTCTGCATTCACGCATTCATTTTTCCACACATAGGGCAGAAGAAAGGACTGACCTTTCCTGTTTTTTTCACCATACACTTCTGCCTTGCACCGAGCGGAAAACCATCAAGCCTCGCACTTCTAATCAAACCTAACTCTACCCTGCTTAACTCTGCCTGAAATTAAATCTTCCGCCCCCATACCAAGCCCATATACCCACATACCTCTTTTGCCCTAGCGTTTGCCCTCACTTTTGCCCTTCAGAGATCACTGACGTGCAAATTCAGAGACTTGCTGATCTGGCATAACCACTGGTCTTCAAGTATCTGTTTCAGTACACTAGATATTCCTACCTCTTACCAAAAACAACCACCAAAATAAATTTTATTTATTTTCTGTTTCCCCAATTTGAGTGTTAGAGTTAGAAATTTAGTTTTAAAAAGTATTAGTTATTAAATTTGTATTTATAAATCATTGTACTCAAGTTTTATATGACCGTTACGATAAACTGTACATAACTGTGTTTTGTGTATATTCCATTTTGTTAACGAGGAGAAACCAGTCATCGGCTGCGTCCGGCTACGGTTTTTTGAATAAAATTAATTGATTTTACGGGCCCATGTCATTTTTTTTATTTACTCTTGAACTACTTGAGGGATTGTCAAGTCTCCCTCAGTCGTAGTTTGTTTCCTGGTAAAATAGGTTTCGGTTTATGGTTCGGGGATTTCACACTTATTGTAGCGACTGATCAACACTGTTGGACATTCGGATTGGACATCCCCAAGGACTCAAGTAGGCATCTAGGGACCTATGCTCTTTTCCCCAAACGAGGCATCTCTTGGGATGATGTGAAGATTTGATGCATGGTTTGCAACGATAGGGTGATCTTTCCATTCTGCAGCTTTTGGTGATGGCCTGGGACAGGGGTGAATATTTTAGCAGATAAGATTTGCTCGGTTCGTTGGAGGAAAGTTTACTGCATATGAAATGGTACATCAGAGCCGGCTGAATGTTTGTTTGAAAGTCCGGATGCCGTCCCCACTTCACGTTGAACAGGGGAAAATCGAAGACTTCCTTGGGCTGATAGAGGGGGATCTACGACTAAGACTAGAAAACTAGGGCTTATTAAAGTTTAACTGAAAAAGGCACCTTATTTTTGTATGGATACACTGAATTATTTTAACGGCTAACACTCAAAATGTCCACGATCATAATGCCCACGACTCAAAATGCCCACTAAAAATGCCAACAACTCAAAATGCCCACGACTCAAAATGCCCACGACTCAAAATGCCCACGACTCATAATGCCCACGACTCATAATACCCACGATTTAAAATGCCCACGGTTCAGAATGCCCACGATTGGATTATTTGAGGTGTTCAGAACGTAGTAAACTTGAATTAGAGGTGAGTGAGCAACGGGAAGAGTATAATAAAAATCAGAATGACGATGATCGTATGTTGCACTGGTATAACCTCAATTATAATATAATTCTGGTAAAATACTTACAAGAAACATGTGTATTGGCTCGTGGTTAGTTGCCGCAAAAGCGCTGTGCTTTCTTGAGGAAGCCTCTGCCTGATAAGGAACCCCCCTTGGAACTTTTCTTTAAGAGCTTTAATTTGCTGGTCTTTTTGGATCGTTCTTCAAGAAACAGTAAAATAATTCCTTTCAAAACCTTTTCCGTGATTAATCCTACTCCTTGTAATCTCGTAGTCCGCATTCCCAGGATGATGTTGGCCCCCACTGTGGAAAGTTTCAGCCGTCGGCATTTTGAACCAAGACAATATTAGCCTACCCTTTGACCATTTTGAACTGTTGGCATTTGGAAACTGTCGGCATTTTTAAGCCGCCAGCATTTCGGACGATTTCGATTTCGGGTTTTCCACATCTGAATTGTGGGCATTTTGAGTCGTGGGCATTTTGGGTCGTGGGCATTTTGAGCCGTGGGCATTTTGGGCTAACACTCAAAATGCCCACGATCATAATGCCCACAACTCAAAATGCCCACGACTCAAAATGCCCACTAAAAATGCCAACAACTCAAAATGCCCACGACTCAAAATGCCCACGACTCAAAATGCCCACGACTCATAATGCCCACGACTCATAATGCCCACGACTCAAAATGCCCACGGTTCAGAATGCCCACGATTGGATTATTTGAGGTGTTCAGAACGTAGTAAACTTGAATTAGGGGTGAGTGAGCAACGGGAAGAGTATAATAGACGGAGTATCAGAATGACGATGATCGTATTTTGAACTGGTATAATCTCAATTATAACATAATTCTGGTAAAATACTTACAAGAAACATTTGTATTGGCTCGTGGTTAGTTGCCGCAAAAGCGCTGTGCTTTCTTGAGGAAGCCTCTGCCTGATAAGGAACCCTTGGAACCCCCTTTGGAACTTTTCTTTAAGAGCTTTAACTTGCTGGTTTTTTGGATCGTTCGTCAGGAAACAATAAAATAATATCTATCTAGGCGTAATCTTGCTCTTCCACAGACTATTCTTGCATCTTCCTTTTTACCTTTTTTAACGTTTACAAGTTTATCTCGCATTAAAACTACTTTCTTTAATTTTGGGAAATGTTCATGCCGGTTGTCTAAATTTCAATCTAGTTCTTTTATGATGGAAAATTATGGTTTAAAGAACCCCATTGATATTTTGAAAAAGAAACGGGAAACATTTTTCTAAAAAAATTTTACCATAAAGCACACTTTTTCTGATGCGTTCCGTTGAATGATCGATGAATGTGATTTGGTTGAGGTTTAAGGTAGACATTCATTTATGCTAGTGTAATTTTTTAAAATGAATTGAATATAGAATTGTGAAAGTTTATGGTCTAGTTGTTAGTCAGTTGTAGACCGATTATTTATATTTTATTCAGTTTTTTCTACTCGCCAGCTTTGGTGGACATAAATAAATGAATTGAATTGAATTCCGTTCAAAACCTTTTTCATGATTAATCCTACCCCTTGTAATCTCGTAGTCCGCATTCAAAGGATGATGTTGGCCTCCCCTGTGGACAGTTTCAGCCGTCGGCATTTTGAACCAAGACGATATTAGCCTCCACTGTGACCATTTTGAACTGTTGGCATTTGGGAAAAGCCGCCAGCATTTCGGAAAATTTCGATTTCGCGTGTTCCACATCTGAATTGTGGGCATTTTGAGTCGTGGGCATTTTGAGCCTTGGGCATTTTAATCGTGGGCATTTTGAACCGTGGGCATTTTGATCGTGGGCATTCTGAACGTGGGCATTGTGAGAGTGGGCGAAACGATCGTGGTGATTTTGGGAACCACCCCCGATCACGATTTCCTCCCGCTGAAAAAGCAAAGAATGGCGAGAAGCTAAAACCTTAACGCCAAATAAAATAATAAACATTATTTTTGCTGTTTTTTAAACAAAAAGTAAGAAACAACTTGTTTCGTGTTTATTATTACCAAGTGGATAAATTATCATTGCAAAATTGATAATAAATATTATTTTTTAGTTTTTGCTGTTTTTTAACAAAAAAAAAAAAACTTGTCTTGTTTATTATTATACCCTGTTCATAAATTATTATTTCAGTTAGTTTATTTCGAAATTAGCTATCATGTTTTACTGTGCCAGACGGCTGCCTCAGCTGAGTTTTATTCTCGCGATATTTCGGCCAAGAACTCTTACCCTCTCCAAGAAGCAGTGTTGCCAGATAGTTTAAAAAAATAAGCCGCGGCCTTTGAAAAATACGCCAAAAATACGCCAGAAAAATTCACGTCCCAAAAACTCAATGACAACATTTTTGGGGTAATAGAACCCCAAAAAATTTCGGCCATAGGTAGCGACGATTGAAGTGACGTAAAAACAGCCGATTTTTCAGAAAAAAGGTCGGTTTTTCGTAAGGAATTCAGTTTTTTACTTTACGCCAAAATATACGCCAGTTAAAAAGAAAAACAGCCACGTTTTACGCCACACCCCAGTTGGAAAAATATTTACGCCAGTCTCCGACGAAATCCGCCAGTATGGCGTAAAATCCGCCAATGTGACAACACTGCCAAGAAGTAAATGTCGCTACAATGAAACGTAGCTGACGTAGGCTATCTGTTTAGTGCAGCCAACTGTGATTCACGGTCATCTTGGCCCAAAGAATATTTATACAAGAAAGTTTTGTCTGCAAATCTTGTTGAATGTTCCGACGTTGGTGATTCTATCGGGACTTCACTGTTAAGGAAAAGGCCGAAGAGGCAGTTTGATCGTTGCGGTAAATTCGGTTTCTCATGTTTGCGAATAATATTGGCTGGTGTCAGGATTTTAAGAATGAAAACATCAGGATTTAAGAATGAAAATATACAATTGTCTTCTCAATAATCGTTCCTAGTTACTGGTTGTAGTTGCTCCCACTGTTTCTCCCCTATGAACCAACTCCTTCAGCACCCCATTGAAAGAAAAAGAAATAAGTCCCTTGCGTGAATCTAGCTTGATGCTAATGATGCTGGAAATAATCCTTTTTTAATTTGCAAATTAAGTCCAGAAAGCTACAAAAGGATTCAGGAAGGATTCATTTCAGAAATAGTATTTCAAGCAACCAAAGACAGAAATTCGAAGCGCGAGAAAATCTCGAAGCATTGAGTTTCAAGTTCAAGTGTTTCATGTTTTATAATTAGTACGATCATACAGAACAACTATTTTATAACGTAGGTAACTTTGACTGCATGAAAGCCCGAGTGTACCTGTGACGGCAGTATAAATAGGTGCTTACTTTAAATTAACCAGTAAATACTTTTGCGAAAAAAGAAAAGAGCACTGAAAGAAAATAAAATAAACAGAGGAAAAAATGGGAAAACCACGGAGTCGTCTTATAATCATCCAATCAGAGACCAAGGTTTCGAAGAAAATCATCGCCAGTGTTGGGAGTGGTCTTGAAAAGAAATATTTTTGATCATTCGAAGCCAAGCTGTTTCTTTCCAAATACATGTTACTCGTAACTCCGTTGATTGTGAAGAGTTGGGAGGGCTAAGAAAAGAGAATTTTGGAGTTGAGAAAGGGGACGAGGATTGGTTTAGGGGATTTTAAGTAAAAAGACTTTTGAAACCATCAAGAGTTGCGCTAGGTACATCCTTTTGGGTATGACACATCGTGAAAGATTTTTGTGGTGGTAGTTTTTGCGCATTTATTTTTGTTTGATGTTTTTTTCTTTTTTTTGTGTATTGCCATGGCCTGAAAGGTTTTTTTTGTGATTAAAATAAATATCATATTCATATAATCATTCTGACACTCCAAAAAATAAACTTTCTTTTGAAGCGTTGGCTATTGTCAACTTCTAAATATCCATATCAGAATGTGCCACTCTCAATCCCAATCGAACTTTAAGCTTTTGGGTCATACAAACCCACCATCTTTTTTGGGCGTCGGCCAAGGCGAGCGATATTATCTAGAGTCTGAAGTTCGTATCAGCCTGGATTTCCTAATCCCGGACCAACCTTCAGCCTTTGCCTCATACAAACCCACCCGCTTTTGTGGGTGGCCGTTAAGGCGAGACGAGATTGCAGACATCAAACATTCCTATCCTACATGGCAACACATCTCGATCAAGACACAAAATGAGAATGAAAGAAGACGTTCAAATTATTCGTAATGATTAACTGTTTATATCTGAACCTCACCAAATGCCATTTGCTAATTATTCACAGATGATTCACTCTCTCACACGAGGAATTGAGGGATCCCGGCATTGCGAAAAAACAGTGACATGCGATGAGCAGGGGTTAGGGACTCGTTAATTAACAACTGTAGAAAGTGGATGCATGTGTAGTTGTGTCATAATGCATGCGTAAGCGGGGTTAGAGACTCTTTAATTAACAACTGTAGAAATACTATTATGATACTTTAGTAAATTTTAGTAAAAGGAAAACTGGCGGCTGCCATGAAGTAGAGATTGTAGTTGGTTTTAAGCAGAAACAGTGTATTTTTAGATCTTTAGTTTGATTAATTCAACGCATAACCCGAGACGAACCGGTTTCCGAGCAAGCGGCAATGAAAATGTGCATACCGCAGGAGACAAAGGGACTCGGAAATGCAGCTTGGACAGAATATTGATAAGTCGCCTCTGTCTTTGGAGACGTACTAGGCTACACGATCTAGTGCCCCAGTAATGGCGGTCAACATCAACACGTCTTGGAACAAAATGCCGTAAAATGCGAACTCGCTTTTATATATCACCTTGGTCCTTGGCCTCCTCCTAAACAATTTTCTAGTGACGACTCTGACCCCGCTGTTAATTCTTCCCAACGCTACATGAAATAAGTCGTCCCCTACTTCGCCCGAGAACTATAATGGAAAAGTTCTGAATTTGATTTTTTTGTGCCACTATTTTATGTCTGTAGTTCTAGCGCTGTTCCGACTTGACTAGAACATTGCGGACTTCCAAAACAAGTTTAAATTGGATTAAAGGTCAATCGTGGTACCAGCAAAAGTATCATTATACTTCACACTGAATTCAGAGCCTCGAAATGGGTTAAGCCGTTCAGGAAGAAGACCCCATCAGCATTAAAAATACTGCATTTCCTAAAAGTTTATGCTTCTTAGATTTCTTGGTAAGGTCAGGGACTTGACAAATTGAACCCCGACTTAAAGACAATTTCTGCGTAACGCCAGTCCCTGTCTGTCTGTATGTTGGCAACATTTTTCTTTCACGAAAGTGAAATGCACACCGTTAGGCTGCTATTCGTAAGTAGCTGACGTCTTCTCTCACCACCTGGATGCGGTTCGTTGATGTCGGGATCTCAGTTCCAAGGGCACAGTTAATCATCGTTGAATAGTTATGGTAATATTATATCTTGGAATATTCAGTATCGGCATGTATGTAAGAAATTATTTCCATTGTCTCCTTTATCTTTATCTCTCTTCATGTTAAACATCGGTTGCTATGTTGGATAAGAATGTTCCATGACTGAAATCGTGGCTTGTATTGATAGTTACAAGAGGATGGGTTTGTGTCAAGCAGAAGCTGAAGATTGGGTAAGGGTGTCCAGGTTTTGCCCCGGACTTAAGTGCATTCTTTGTTGTAAGGAATGTCGAATCTCCCGAGGAATCAATGAAAGCAATCTCTCTGTTTTCCAGCTCAGAAGAGATGTTTGTGAAGGTTGAAGAATTCGGTCCGGGGAGAGATTTCTGAATATTTGAAAAATTTACTAATTTTATCGCGAATGCGAGGGAGCAGAAGCTTATTTGTGGAGACAAGGAATTCATTATTCAGGTCCCTTTTATGTCGAGTCTGATTTTCTTTTTCATGTCTTCTTTATTTGACAGTTTTGATCAGAAGGCATTGCTTTCTTGACAGTACGTAGATAGAATGTTATACAAGGGACTTTAAGCGTGACAAATAGAACATAAGTAAATTTTTGTAATTGAATTTGAAAGTCCAAGAGCCTCGTAGACAGACCAGGGCCGACATGGTGGTACCTCCTAGACTCCGCCTCTGTCTGATTATTGTAGTTGTTTCCTAACCATGTTTAGAAACTTTGTGTAGCTCAGTGGTAGAAGAGTAACCTAGAAAGCCGAAGGTTCTGGGTTCAAATCCGGACTGCAATGGGGAGCACTTTAGTCGTTCAGTTCATTACGTTCAGTTCATTACTTTCTCAAAGACTATCGTCTTTGAGAAACATTCCGAATTTTGAGAAAGCTCTCCGATTTTGTCTTCATAAAGAAGTCAGTGATAGGTCAAAAACGTATTAAAAAAGCCGTGAATTTTTTTGAAGGGACCAATCAGATTCCAAGTCCCGGTTTCCCGTACAAAGTTTCAACGTAGAGATCCGTTCTGTCGGAAGATCAAAACTAAATGGTTTAAATATTCCTTGAGCCCAAGCTGACTTAGACTTATATATTCATATAATATATACAAAAACGGATTCGTCAGCTGTGATGCTTATGAAGCGATATTTCGGCCCTTCTTGACAAGGGTCCTCTTCAGGCTGTTATTCTTCTGGGCCAACGCTGGGGAAAGAAACAAACTGTAATAAATAACTGAAAATTCTACCAACTATAAATATCCTATTCGGGAAAATTACTTTCAAAAGTTACTGTCTTTGAAAGTAATTTTGACGAATCCGTTTTTGTATATATTATAGGAATATATAATAGAGGCGAATAAAACGCACGCCTCCCCCCTCCCCAACCACACTAATATAGACAGAAAACTCAACCAATCAGTACTTTAATTGCTTAAAAACTTTAATTTTAACTGTAATTGAGGTTATTAAATTTGCCAATGAGCCAATTTTTCATTGCCTGCCTGTATTGCAGTCTCTTCTTGCTGCAACGCAGCAGCAGGAACAAACTGCGTGATTTTGTGATTTTTGTTGTTGTTAATTGTTTTCGTTTCTATTTGTTTTCTTTTTCGTCTATGGCAATTTTCTGAATTAAAAGTATTCATTCATTCATTATGGATGCCTACCTCACCGATTGGTTCAAATCATTTACTACTTTTGCATATCGCGATACCAGCAAACTTTTCCTTCCGTAAAAATGCCATTAACAGTGACAAAACTGCACATATATTCACATACTTCTTGGTTGCTACTTGAAAGTGGTAGGGCCTTTGCCTACAACCTGGATGTGATTTGGCGACCCCGGGATTCTCAGTTTCCTGCCGTTAGCATAACAATGAATAGTTAGCAATATACTATTTGTGTCGAATATTTTTAATGTTTCCTTTAATTATCATGACACTAGCAGTCTTCTGTCGTAGACGTTCGGCCATACACACGGTTCTGCGTTTAGATCACCCCTACAACTTCCCCGCAGTGGCCTGTTCCGGACTAGATAACAGATCGAACACCTAGGGCGTGTACTCTTGCTAACTATTAAGCTCAGTGAAGATTCATGTCAAACCTTTTTTTCTAAACTTATCATAGACAAGATGAAAGCAGGAGGGTAAGTGTTCGCGATAAACCCACCAGGTTTCCAAAAAATCCCAACCTGAAAGCAAAAACTATTCAACCACTTTTTGACAGTGCAAAAAGGATACGTCAGCTGAGATTTTATTAGAGCTATATTGTGGTCCTTCTTGGCAAGGGTCCTCTTCAGGCTCAAAGCCGCTCAAGTTGGAAAAACAACTTACAACAACAACAAAAGTTTTTTCCACAAGTTCTTTTTTCCAACTTGAGCGGCTTTGAGCCTGAAGAGGACCCTTGCCAAGACGGTCCGAAATATAGCTCTAATAAAATTTCAGCTGTTGTAGGCTATCCGTTTTGCATGCTAATTACGATTCGCAGTCAGCAGGGGCTGAAGGAATATTTGTTAAGGCGGCTGAACACCAACAATTGTTTAAAAATAGAGTAAAGAAATTTTTGTTAAGAGGGGTGAGGAGTCACGATTCAGAGAATGAAGGTATAAGTTACTATTTCTTTTGTTATTACTTTCATTTTTTTATTTTTTCTTTCCTCTTCTTTTTTCTTTTGTGTGTTATATGAAAAAAAATGTTTTTTTGATTAATTAGTGTTGAAATGAAATTAAGTTATTGTTTAAGTTAAGCTGAAGTAGTTTGTGGTAACCGCCCAGTGCCAGTGCATTTATGTCTTCTCATGGGCGGTTACCTATCATGATGGGTATTATGTAATTTAGTAATAAAATAATATAATCTAATATTGAACCCCTTTTTTCCAGCTCGAGACGGAACTACCACTGGCAGAAATCATGGTCTGCTCCGGTTTCTTCCTCGTATACCTTGTCGAGGAGATCGTCCATATTTTCGCAGATCGCTTCGCTCGGAGCAAGGCGGACAAATCAATCCACCGGACTCTCAGTGTCCGGCGGTGTTCAGTAAGCCGCGCGCCACCTACAGCCGAAGATGAATGCACCAATGAAACCAAACATGAAGTTGTGATCAGCTGTAATGAGGTGAGCTTTTTTTTTCGTAGTACATTGGATGGGGTTGTTACCCTTAAAGCGCAAATGACACCGGAATAATTAATTCTCCGACGCGCGATTAAGAAAAAATCGTTCAGATGTAGACCAAAACACAGGCAAGTATGCGCGACCAGAAGCATGGAATGGCATCGTCAATGTAAGGAAATACAGACCCCAAGCTCTCCTCTACAGCAACCAAAATGCGGAATCATATCTACCATATCAACGACCCAATCGAGCAGCAAAAACAGCAGCCGTGTCCAAAATCAACTCTCCACACCGACTTTAACTCCAAGCAATTCTAATAAAAAAATATCACAAAATCAGATTCTTAAACTAGAATCTTTAGTGTCTTTCCCACTAGTTCACTTCCCAGCTTGAGCGGCATGAGCCTGAAGAGGACCCTTGCCAAGAAGGGCCGAAATTACAGAATTCAGCTGACGTATCCATTTGTTACTATCAGCTATTATTCAGAATCGTCGTGGATCCGCCAATTCGAGGGCGGATTGCGTGACCTGGTATTATCGGCAGAGGTAAAATCAGTCACTCATGGAAATATGGAGCTGAAACAACGCAGATGGTTTCCGCTAGACGGGCTTGATTGGTCCAGGCGAAGCGAATACTTGTTCTGTGGCCAAATGACCTCGTTAGTCTCATCGGAACTCATACGCAAGCTAACAGTGGAGAAAAAACTTTCCATTCCCTTACTGGTAATCTTCGAAAGGAGAATCGATCGTAGCTAACCGTGTCGCAAGGCGCAAACAATATTCCGTGCTCCTACTGGCTTAGCTACCTTTATTAAAATTTGCCTCGTAATGTCAACTTCTTCTTCCCTGCTTCCGTCTCTTCTCTCTATAGTTTGAAGTCTCGAATTTCGCACAACCTCGTCCCTTTTAGAAATGAGATGAGATAGGCTACTGAAATAAACGTGCATGGTGACTCCATATCTAAACTTATTTTTCTCATCTGATAGGTTGTTTTGCCGTAAGTTGTCAAAAACACCAAAACGTTAACATTATTTTGTAAATATTCAAACGGTTGATTTTGGATAAATAGCAAAATGTTAAAAGGTCTGGCGAAGACAGAAAACCTACAAGATTCGATTGTGGATCAAGAAGTACAATAAATATTCAGTTTTTGGGATCCCATCGAAACCTTTGGTCTTGTTTCCAGAAGCACCCAGATTACTACACTACTACACTTTGCCTTAGGTTAGGCCTATAATGGAAGGGACAAAATATAGCTCTAAAATAATTCAGCAGACGTATCCGTTCTGCGCTGTCAAATATGATTCGCAGTCAGCTTGGGTAAGTTGAAGGAATATTTACTTAAGTTAGGATTTTATTGACTTTAAAAATCGTATTGTAAACGATTGCCATTTTTATGTGACACTGGCGTGTTTGGTACTTTATTGACCCATCTGCTATTTCTGTTTCAATAACTACACTACCTTACCTTTCACTCAGAAGTTTGATAGGCTAACATTTCACACGTGGATGCACATCATTTTAATGTTATGACCGATCCCGAGAGTATTCATGTAATGACCATTTTTTGTTAAGGAGCTAAATCGTTTGCATTGTAACATTTGCAACGTCTGACCCCCCGCCCCCCCCCCGCGCCAATCAAAGTCGCTTTTTCACACTGGGACTCGGTACAAGCTTCGTAGCATCTAGTGGTGCGATTCGGAATCACCCTTATCGCGAGCTCGGAATATTTAATTAGATAAATAGTAAAACATTTAGATAGTAAATAAAAAAAGTAATAAGTTACACCTAGTTTTGAAATATTTTTCTGTCATTTCTGCCCAACAATTGGCCATGATAGCAGAATGAGCAAGGAACCTGAGGACCGGAAATCTATGTAACCCGACTGTGTGACAGAAAAAAGTCCAATATAGGCTGTAGCCTACCCACTGAAACCTTCAGTCTTATTCTCTATGATATTCTCTATGATGGTTTATCAAGGGCAGTTAGGCTATCCTTTTATTTTTACTACTCATCCAAGAAAGTAAACAAATAATGATAATAATAAAGTGTGCTTCTCGTAAAATGTCATCTTTTTTTGGTACTTCCAAGCTGGCACCATTGTCTCCGATAATCCGGCAATGTGCTTTACTAGTCTCGTTAATTTTGTTTGTCACCCATCCCAAAAGCATCCTTTATTTCCTTTGGTTTATCGCATTCCAAATGTTTGTTCCCCCCTATTGGTATGCCCCTTGTGTTCAAATCTAATCAATAACTTTCAAGCTAAATCCTTCGTAACGCTGCTCTCCATAATCCTGCAACTTGCTTTACTATGATCATAAAGTATGGTGTCTCCCTTATTTGACACTCAAAAGTATGTTAGACGGCGACGGGAATTCCTGGGAAACAGACGCGAATCCCGGTTGAATACAGATACGTTCAGCTCTGTTATTTGCTTCTACGAGTTTTGTGTGGAGGGGGTTTGCTGTAAACAGCAGTAATGGGAGACAATACATTTAAGATGCCTTCACTCTGTTTGCATTGGCTTCGTAAACGAACGAACCGTTTCATCTCCGCACCGTCTTCAGTTCAGGTTCGTTTATTTTTGAAATGAAATCTCAACGTAACTAATTTTCAACGGGGAGCCAGGCTCGGAGACCAGAAAAATACTAAATTTGAACGTCCATTTTCAAAACTAAGCGTGAGTATGGTAATATAGGAATAAGCAACAATCGTTTGCATGACTGAATTAAAATATTGCTGAAAAAGCCCGAAGGCAGTGGCCCCCCATAAAATAAATACATTGACGGGTTTAACACTAACTTTGAAATTTTACCTTAAATTACAGCTTGGAGCAAAATAAGGATTTTCGACTCAGGTGGTAGGTACGTATAATGACTGTCTTGTGATGTCGAGTGATGCGAGTGTCGACTGTCTGGTACTGGTTCTCACAACACCCCATTCCAGCTTCCGTTGATTATCAAGCCACTTCTCGTCGAGGGATTTTTCAAGATTTGAACTGTTTTGCAATTTTTTTTTCGAGAGGTCATTCCAAAGAGGTATAGGCTTACTTGTCGAAGCAAGAGGTTTTTGGAGTTTTATACAACGGCCTTGTGTTTTAGTGTATGGGTTCGGCTTGAAGACTTTGGAAGACTGATTAGACTGAGGACCTTATTATGTCTTGATGAATAACGGTTATAACAAAAATACTCCCTGGTCTGCTGATCTCTTTCCATGCAAGCCTCATGTAACACACCAATTTTTTTTAATAAAATCATTCATTTAAAACCATTAATGAAATAGTGCATTCATTCATCATAATATTCACTCTCCAAATACCTCATTTTTCTGTTCATTCAGTTCCTTGCACTTACACACCAAATAAACTGCACTCTCATCATCGTACCGCCATTGGGACACTATTCATGTCGTGGAAAAGTCGTGGGAAGAGCGAGGACAAATGAGTTAGTAGTCTGTACTCCAATAGAGACCAGTAAAAGTAGTGCCGACATAGTCCATATACTTAGAGCCTAAGACCATTTGTAGTACGGTCGACAAGACCTTTCGATTTCAAAAGGTCAGCAGCTAGGCCAAGCACATTGCACTTTTCTAGATGATTTTTAACGGTTATGCCATATTTTTGGCCAATAAAGACCCCCCCCCCCCCGTATACGAAAACAGTGTGCGCCACGGCGCTTTTCAGTCGATAGATTGGGACCAGGTAGGCCTATTGGTATAAAAGTTCTGAGGTACAGCCCTGTTTTGATTAAGGAAGGATACCTGTTTTGTTTGATAATGAAAGGCCAGTAGCCCTGATTTCGTGACAGAGAAAGGGCAGTAGCCCTTGTAGGCGAGGCACGGGGACATTGGCCATACTATAGTTGCAGATCGGAAGATCCTCGAACATCATCGCAACGCAGAACATGACCCGCTTATTGTGAGGCAGTTTGGTGTGGTGGGTCTGGTCTGGCTCCCCCTCTGATTTAGGGAAAGAAAAATGGCTGAGTAGACTTAAAGATGTGATACAAGACGTGTTTGAAGACATCAGCACCAAGACCCTAAGTCACGTCAGTCCCTTCTGTCTTGGTGATTAGATAAGCTGGCATTTTCTGCTTTTCGTGATTGAGCCAGGATTTGTTTGGACCTCGTCATGAGATCGCTGAAAATCCGAGTCGGTCATTTCAAAGGTATTTTACGAGTCAAAAGACCAAGGGCGTCCATTTTCGATTTGACTGCTTGAATTCAACCAAAAAGCCCCTGAATGGTATATTTTACATCTCAATAAAGCGCAAGGGGGATTTTGGAAAATTAATCCCCCTCTCGGCTAATCTCCTTTTATTGTGAGATAAGGAAGCGGAGTCCTTTCGTGGCGCAGTGATTTGGAAAAGCTGAGTGAGAATATAGATAGCAATCCTCCCCCCCCCACTCACACCTTGAAGATTAAGCATCGTGAACTCACACCGTGAAGAGGGTGCGAGGTTTGAAGGTGTCAGTACTTAGCGTGGGGTTGTCGTAGATGCACTCTAGTCAAGCGATGACTTCCCTTTCACGGTCTTGTCTTCTGTGAACTTATCTACATGCCAACTGATATGGCGTCCTGCAGACAACCCTACTGCCAACCCGGCACCAGCTGGCACATACCTTTTTACCGTGGTGTATTTTCCTCCCATTAGTTGATATTCGACTATCCCACCGTTATTGCCTATTTTCGCGACTGTACAGTGTGGAAATTGGATTTACTCCTTCATAGGGTTTAATCCGACAAAGTGCAATAACCTTTTTCACCCATTTCTTTGGTTTTCTTTTCATCTTTTCTTCATTATCACTTAAATAATAGGCCTGAAAACCCGATAAAAATGCGTTACTTCGTTTGTCCGCTGTCAACGGATAATGGATTTCATTGAATGAACTTATTCTTTCGGATGTATGGTCATCTCTATGTGCCTGTCCCTCTATGCTAGAAATATTGACCAACTATAAAGGTAAACCATTGCCGAAAACTAAGAATGACAGATTCAGTGCAAGAAATTTTTCTACTCATTTTCCTACTTTCTTCAGGCGTGACTTTACTTTAGCTGACTATAACGGGCTAAGCGTAACTTATTTAAAGTTCAACTGAAAAGTCAACTTATTTTTGTGTCATTTAATTGACACTGAATTATTTGGATTCTGCAAAGAGATTTTTTTTTATTCTCCACTATCTGCTCTTGTTATGACGTTCAGAATATCTGCGGCCGTCCCCACAGCGTAAATTCTACTATGACTCGGGAATTTTTAATCTCAACACACACGTACACGGGTTCTCAGTAGGCAGTGGTGAGATTGATGAAGATTGCTTAGTGCCTGAACAAAAAAAACACATAAATCTTTCTCGTAAGGCATACAACAAAAATACAAGCGCATAGAGTACCACAAATCACAAGGAAATTCCACTATTTGAAAATCAATTATTCGTGAATAGTGGAACAACGAAGTAACGCATTTTCAGCGGGTCTTCAAGCCAATTTAAGTGAATAAGTGATGGGTAACTAGATTGTCCTACCCCAGCCCTTTTCGGTTAAACTTTAAACCGGGAAATGCAGTTTTTTTAAAATTAAAATTCTCCTTGTCTGGGTGAGTTCTGGGTTGTTGTGCAAGCAGCGCACCTTCTGAACATTATTACCAGAGCCTCGGGCGAAGAGGTACAAAATCCCTTAGATGGGTCAAAATATTTCAGTTATACAAATATCAGATGTACAAATAAGTTGCCTTTTCAGTTAAATTTAAGTTGTATTTTGTAAGCTGCTCTCTGCCGTGAAGTGATTTAGAAGTTGAAAATTAAATGAACCCGGAGCTGCTAGTCTGGATGAAGGAGTCCGAAAAATATTCTTCTTTGAGACCTCATCGAAACCTTTGGTCTTGTTTCTGTTTTTTGTTTCTGCATGGGAGCTAATACTGATAGCGCCCAGCCACGTACTTCTGAATAGCGACGCTAGATCATCCCACGGTCGTACCGAGTCTTGGTTTGAATTAGCGATATGATTGTGTGTGCAACAATGTATCCAAATTTATTCCTTTTAAGTTGAATCTGAGTATATATTAAACATATTTTTTTGGCAACCACCCTCCAAGCCACAGGCTAATTTATCTAAAACGCCCACTCTGTCGCCGTCTTCTGGCAAATTATTTCCCCGGAGGCCATTATCTCTCGGAAGTATTTTTCCAGTACCCCCGTCCCCCCCCCCCCCCAGGAGGAAAATCTCCATATTTGGAATGCAATATGAAGAGTATTGCCTTAAGTTATGGAATAATAAAGCCCATTTTTCAAAACAAATGGATTCAGTCTTGCCAGATTATATAAGACGATAGACGATGAATTCGGTTAGTTCCAAGGAGCAGAGGAATGAAGGAGGGGGGGGGGCTGAAAAGTAATGGTATACCTTTGACTTCCCGAAGTTTTCTGTTTGTCCGTGTCTTAGCACGATAATGCTCGAAGTTGAAGCATTTTCTTGAAATGGCGTCACTGGGTCACAGTAGGCTTCAGGTTAGGCTCGAATATGGGCCCCTTAGTCTTGTATTTAGGGATGGGGGTGGGAGATTAAGGATAGTAAACACAAATAATATTAGTTTAGCGATAAGGCATGAAGCGATTCTTTGCACGTGAATGGAATTTGGCAGACATTTTTTCCAACCTTAAAGCTTCCGCTAGGTGAGAGACCAAGTAGATGATGCTCTTCGCATCCTGTTTCGGCAGGTAGTATAATAAGAATGGTAGTAGCCTACTTTATTAGCACAAATACTTGAGGCCATGGCAGTGATGGTAACAAAAGAAAAAAAAACACTGAACGAAAAGAGTCAACTGAATAATAGAACTGAAGAAAACCTCTTTCTGGGCCAAAGTTACCTTCAGGAACCTTACAAGTATCTTGGAAGCACGTACGGTCTTGTTGGGACTAAATCAGATCAAAGTAGACTTCCGTGAATAAAATACATTGTCTGGTCAGATGGAACAAAATATCAAGAATTGGAAAAAAGTGACGGTAAATAAGGCAAAAAAATGGGTCTATTAAAGATCATGTGTTGTTACTCACTACATGTACAGATCCGGGCCATATCTTTATGCATGTCTCCACACATAGGGAAAAAGTAAGGACCAATTCTCTCATTTATTACCTGCTCCTGTTCCCGAAATGTGGACTATCGGCCTATTAACTAAGCAGTAAGCTTGGTTCTTCTTTAACCATCCAAACACAGCTCCCCTGTGTTTCTCTAGCACTTGCTTAAAACCTCAGGTTCTGCTTGCAATCTAAAAGCATGCAACCCCCTAATAATGTTCAACCTGTGTTCCCTTTTGTATAATCTAGTATTCCCTCATGTTTGCCGCAAAGGCTCACAAGAATAAGATCATTTCCGGCCTATTTTCTAAAAAGCTTCCTGAAAGCGGGGGCAAGGGGTGATCCCTTGACGCCCAAAACTGACGTCTTCTGCTTTTTAGACGCCTTGCCCCGTGGTGTAGGGAGCAATTCTGGATTGGAAAGAGGTGCTGCTCCGTTGGCCTCGAGTCCTGCGGGATTCATAACAGTAGGCTATCTATAGGCTACCGCGATCGACAATCTGGCCTTTCGGCCGTGTGGGCTAAAATAGCAATATACACTGTCAGAAGTTTCAAAACAGAGAAACACAAGGATGCGCAGTTTCGAAGATAACACTTGGGATGTGATCTGTTGTGATTTTTAAAACGTTATGCATTTAGTGTTATACGTAACAAGCATTGCCAGGAAGAGCCGAAAAACTGCCGAAAAAGCATTTGCTGGTTTTTCCGATATCATGACGACAAACAAAAAAGCCAGCAGATTTGACGATGCAAGACAGATACGTCAGCCACATTTTTTTAGAGCTATATTTCGGCCGTTCTTGGCAAGGGTCCTCTTCAGGCTCAAGCCGCTCAAGCTGGAAAATGAACTCGTGGAAGAACAATTAAAGATTCTTTAAAATCAGATATTTAAGAAATAATCTTTAATGGTTTTTCCACAAGTTCATTTCCCAGCTTGAGCGGCTTTAGCCTGAAGAGGACCCTGGCCAAGAAGGGCCGAAATATAGCTCTAATAAAATGTAGCTGACGTATCCGTTTTGCATCGTCAAATATGATTCGCAGTCAGCTTGGGCTGAAGGGATATTTAAGTCAGCTGATGCTTTTTTGGCGGTTTTCTATCCTTCCTGGCAATGCTTGTCATGCATGACGCTTGTAAAAATCACAGCAGATTACATCCAAGTGTTGTCTGTTGAAACTGCGCATCCTTGTGTTATCCGTTTTGAAACTTCGGACAGAGTGCTCAATGTTTGCTTGCTGTCTGTTCTGTCTAACGTGTGATCTGTATATTTTAACTATTGATAAAACTGCACTCTCAGAGCGAAATGGGAAGCAAACAGATATGTATGGGGGTACCATGCCCTTGCGGCGGGAATGGTGCCCTAACGGATGAGCACCGTGCTCGTGCGCTGGGGTGCCACGTCCAGTAATAGAGGATTTGTGTATGATTGGTGCAGCCTTTGTAGCGCTATCACTGTCATTCTTCTTGTCTACTCCGCATAGCCAGAGATGTCTTGGTATCAGTGTCAGTTTCTCGGATATCCTCTTTTTTTCTGTGGTTCCTTTTTGTTATCTGTCGCCGAGAAAGATGATTCCTTCCCTAACGTCCGACTCTGAAAACAGATTCCGTTCCATCTGTACTTGCCTCGTCTTTTGGCAGACGGGGAGTGGGGGAATTTCGCAGACCATCTGCCGTTTTCTCACTGGATTTTAGAGAAACATGCTTTGAAGGACCTCTTACTGAATCCGCGAGACCTAAAATTACACTAGTTAATCTTGAAGCCAAAGGCCTAAGTGCCTTTCGCACTATGAGTGAATTAATTTCCTCCAAAAGCAGGAGGGGGCATGGCGGGAAAAACAAAATATAATAAAAATTAATATTCACAAATTCTGATCATAACATTTTTGTTTTCATTGGGGTGAGAATGAGCTGTTTTCTAGGGAAAAAATCCCTCAGGTTTTCTGAAGAAATTTTCCGAATCTCAGCGCTTGACACGCTAGGCTGCTGACATACAATCCCTTTCCTCTCTTAATCAAATAAAACAAAAACTTAATTGTGGGAAATGCTAACATTCCCTTCCTCTCTTAAGCTAAATCTAGAAAATTATTTCGGGGGGGGGGGTGGCTTTTCTCCGGAATATTCTCAACTAATTCCGATGCACTACTACACTGGGGTTATTCTCTGATCGTTAGTTATCAAGTAGCAAGTTTTTTAGCAAGTTTTTTGACGATCTTGTTCGACACAATTCTCCGTCTTTTGACATTATTTTATGTGTCGGGACAGGAAGATTATTTTGCTGGTACATCTGTTTCTTCCCACGAAAGATTCATTAGTGCCCTTGTCACTTGAGCGCAGTTTGGAACTACGCCTGGGATGTTGAACTGTAACTTATCGCTTGGAAACGTGTTAAAACGCAGGTTATCCACCTCCTTCTAATTAACTTATTTGTTTTCGATAGTGTTGGGCGATATTCGATATCGATAACGATATATCAATATATCGGACCAAATATCGATATCGAATATCGAGACACAAATATCGATATCGAAAACGATATCTGTTCATTTATAATTATTGTAAATAATTCAACATAAGTTACATTTCCCCATCCGAAATTGGAGCAATATTTTCTTCGTAATTCAGTTTTTATTTATTCGAAGTTTTAGATGAAGCAAGATGCGTTTTCACGACGACTTTGTTCTTAAATTCGGCAAAACGAGACATATACTATAGCGAAACATGGTGCCGAAATATCGATATCGATATATCGATTATCGAATATCGAAAGTCAAAATATCGATATATCGAAAAATCCGAATATCGCCCAACACTAGTTTTCGATTCAGTTCATTTGCAATAACAAAAGGAGGACGAAACGCCACTAAGATCGATGATCAAAACCAAAATAGAAAAGAAATAATAAGTAAGTAACGTCGAGTAATGTGGGGTCGAATTTACTTACACAGAAGAACGAAAATTATGTTGCCATTTATCATTACAGAGCTAGGACGCCACAAGCAGAATGTTTTGAGAATGTATTTTAGTTCGTTTCACCTTATATCCGGTTACCACCTTATATCCGGTAAATACTGGACATTTGGTAGGATCGAAGAATAGTTCAAAAAGTGCCAGTTTTTATGGCACTTGCCTTCCGGCCAAGTGCCATATACCGATCACTTTTCCGTCGGTCGGTCTGTCGGTCGGTCGGTCTGTCGGTCGGTCGGTCTGTCGGTCTGTCGGTCGGTCGGTCAGTCCGGTGATCGCGAGTTAGGGTACTTCCAGATGTGCTAGGACGATGAAACTTGGCAGGCGTATTAGGGGCCCGACCAAACTAACTTGGAAATCGTCACTTGCCCGATCCGACCATCGTGGGGGGAGGGAGGGGAGCCGGAATCCGGAATTTAGTGACAAGCATAACTTTCGAACGGGTAATCGGATCTTAATGAAACTTGATATTTGGAAAGACATCATGTCTCACATGTCCCAACTCAAGTCCGGACCGAATCCGATGAATGTGGGGGGGATCGGAGGGGGGAACCGGAAATCACGTTAAACGCTTAGAGTGGAGCGATCGGGATGAAACTTGGTGGGAGGAACAAGCACAACCCCTAGGTCGATCATTGACAGAACCGGACTGGTTTCGTGCACTGGGGGGGGGAGTTGGAGGGAAGTTCCGGAATTCCGGTCATACGGAGTTAAGATACTTCCTGGTGGGCTAGGACGATGAAACTTGGCAGGCAAATCAGGGACACGACCAGATTAACCTGGAAACAGTCAGCTTCCCGATCCGACCATCGTGGGGGGGAGTGGAGGGAGGGGGAGTCCGGACTCTTGAGGTATGTATAACTTCCGAACGGGTGATCGGATCATAATGAAACTTAATATGTAGAAAGACCACATGTCTCGGATGTCCCATTTCAAGTCCGGACCAGATCCGATGAAGCTGGGGGGGGGTCGGAGGGGGGTCCGGAAACCTTGTGACATGTTTGGAGTGGAGCGATCGGAACGAAACTTGGTGGGAAGAACAAGCACAAGCCCTATGTAGACCAGTGACAAAACCGGACCGGATTCGGGTATTGTGGGGGAGTTAGGGGGGGGGGGTCCGGAATTCCGGTGATCGCAAGTTAAGGTACTTCCAGACATGCTAGGACGATGAAACTTAGCTTGAAAATTAGAGACTTGACATGATTGGCTAAGAAATAGTTAGTTCCCAGATCCGACCATCCCTTAAAGTACTAATGCTAACCGCAAAGTACAAAAAATACTTTTAAGCAATATATACATTTTCGTTATCCCTATGAGCCCATGATCATTTTTGCCTCAAGGGTTTTGCTTACAACTGAATTCCTTAAAGTACAAATAGTAATTTTCAGTAAAATATACAATTTGGTGCTGCTGGTGATCATCTTTTTTGCTTCAAGAGTTTTGATTACAGATGATTTTCTAGCGCCCTTAAAGTGCGCACAGCCAAATGCATTGCCAAACGATACAGTCTCGTGATTTCCAAGGACCCATGATCATTCTTATCTCAAGGGTTTTGCTTACAAATGATCAAAAGAAACCCACAAATTGACGAATTCCTGCTTTCATCCTCTGACCCAACCTTGCAAGTGCCATATGAGCTTCCAGCTCTTGTTATTAAGTCGGGTTATGGTGTGATTTGATCACCTTATTATTAATTTAAGTGGTTTGAAAGTGAATATTGATGTGGCTGGAATAGTGGAGAAACCGTTACGAGTTGACAGGGTGGGTTATTGTAAATACTACCATACCTTTTTTCGCAAAAATCCTAACACCAGCTAACATTATTCACAACCAACATAACAGTGAATCAACTCGTAATCAGCCCGCTCAGCACAGGAGAACTTAACGGGGACACATTTTGCATTTGAAAATTCGGCTGATCGTTAGGCAAAAATGACTTAAAATAAATTATTGAAAAAAGAAATACTGTAAAATATTTTTTTTTACTTTTTATTCATATAGCCTACCAGCCAAATATTTGTCTTTTTGTCTGATATTCTTTTTAAGATCTATTTTGAGCTTACCCAGGTGTGTGCTTCCGGGTCGCGACATTAGATGATCCCACGGTTGTATAATCAATCAATCAAATTTAATTCCAAATAGCTTAGTAGCCAATAGTACCCAAATAGCCAATAATCTAGAAGACGTCAACATGCGAAATATTTACGAAATACATTAAGACGACAACAGATTAACTAATAGGCATACACTTTACAAGATAAAAGCCAATAATAAATAACCGGGCCCTGGTTTGGATTGGCGACTTGAAAGGTAGTCTAGAGACATAACAAATGCTAGAATGCGTCGGATTAAAACAGTTTAATTATTTGTTTATTGATTATTACTTAAATACTCCTTCAGTCCAAGTTGATTGCGAATCATGACGCGAAACGGATAAGTTCAGCTAATATTTTCTTCAGATTTTTCTTATTATTCGGTTTTCCTCCTTTTTTCCTACATTGACATTCAAAGTGGAATCAATGAGACCAAAAATCTAGCCAAGAATTCTGGCAGCGGTTGACACCGAAACCGGTCCGTGTTTTTTTTTTTTTTTTTTTTAATGGAGATAAGAAAGAAATTCCGGTTCATTTCCGAACTTTCATTTTCGGTTTTCGTTCATAATAACTGTTGCCATATGCCACTCCAACCTATCTCTTCTGGGTTCTATTGGATGGATAGTCGGCCGGAAGTTAGGAGTGTAATTTTTGGTAAGACTATATAGTCGAAAACAGACATATTTTTTTCGGCTTTTGTCGGATCCGTGTGAACTAATCGTCCGGCAAGAAAGGAAAGTTCAGCTGTGTCTTGGACATGTTTCTTTTCCCTTGCATCGAACTACTAATCGACTTTTACTCTGACCATATTTCCGCCTTAATTTTAATCCCGCTCCCGACCCCTAAAAATAGGGCACGGGGCCTTTCCACGAATTTGAACTTGACGTTGACCCAGATAATATTCACACCATTTTTTATCAACATAACTTCGAGATTAACCCCTTCGAGAGTTATCGTGATAACAGATGGGCGGTTGGACGAACCATATGAAGTCGTAGGTATCCCCTCACTAACGTTTTGAGACCCCAGAAAACTAATTTGGTCTCACATCCTTTGTTTTGGACCGAAGCTTTTTCTGTATTCCTGGAAAAACGCCCCTAAGTGCCTTGAAACACAAAGGGCTTTCTTTTCAGAAATCCACACCGTCTGTTGTAAAATCATGGGAGATTCCTAAGGCTTCTTTATGTTACTGAACCTTCTTAATATCTTTTTTTCTGACTTCGTGGAATAGTGATTTACATAAAACTTTTGCGAAGCCTTACTGGGTTTGCTGTTGGCTAATCCCTCTGTGATTCCAATGGGACTGGAATGTGTGGGAAATTTTTTTAGCTGTACGAATATATGGGAATGTGTGGGACAGTTTTGTTTAGCTGTAGTCTGCTGGCGATCGTCTTAATTTCAGAGGCTTATAACTTAGCTCTTTCCCTTTCTCTTGAGAAAGACGTATAATTTGTTCAAAATGGCTGCATTTCATCATCTCACAAATAGTGTATCCACAGAAAAGAGCTTAAAGCATCCATGACATTTTCTTTTTAGCTGATATTTACTTGCGCTTTCGGCAGTCTGCACATGAATGCCGCTAGTTCATACCAATAAACCATGTCCTAATAACTCGCACAGAGGTCTCACGCTCACTCAGTATTGCCAGATCGTGGTCCAAAAAGTAAGCCGCGGCCTTTGAAAAATTCGAGAGAAACATTTAAACCTCACAAAAACTCAAGGACTATCAACAAAGAACCTCAAAAAAAGTTTCGGCCAGGGGGGCGTGTCATACCAAAGCACTTTTTAGGGTTTTCGACTTTGCCAACTATAGTATTGCGTCCTAGCCAATGACATACTTTGTTTCAAAGAGAAACCTTCCATACGAAAAAGTAATGATAGATGTATAGTAATCACTATCGCATATTCGTTTATTGTTAAAAAGAATTAGATTAACGAAATAACTTGAACTTGAACTCACTACCTGCTGGGCTTGGAAATCTTGGAATGTCAGGTTACACTTGTGTACCTTCCATCATAACATTTAACTCGAGTTTGCAGCTCTGTTGCAAATTGCATGTAGTATTGATGACTGAATGATGATTAAATTTATTTCTTCAGAAAGTATCACATCACGCCAAAAAATCCGTCAGTTAAAAATAAAAACAGCAACGTTTCACGCCACACGCCAGTAGCAAAAATATTTACGCCAGTCTCCGACAAGTTTAGCGTAAAATCCGCCAATCTGGCAACACTGGGCTCACTTTGGGATTGTCCTGTGGCAGATTGTTCGAAATTGTTCGGTCTAGGAGGAGATGCTTATCACGATTATCAGCTGACCGAAACATTGCCGCTTCTGTTACCTGGCAAAAAAAAAATCGGGAAGTCAGTCACGCACTGTGTTCTAAAACTGGCGACTTGAATAGTCAGAATTATTTTGTACTTGTTTCCGAAACCACATAAAATGATATTACCGAAGTAGACGTATGGCTTAGCAAGAAAACCCGTCAGTCTTTTTGACGTCATTGGATTCCAGGTTCTCATATATGGTCGAGGGTTAGAACCTGATCAGGACTAAGTATCTTGCATAATTACGTGCATTGTATAGACAAGAGTGATAGCAATTCTTGATAGAAAAGAAATTCCGTAAAAATGGTAATTTGGTGACTGAAAATACACAACGGTAGGTGAGAAAATTAATGACAGGGCATAGTAATTGGCACGGGTGCTTTAAGGCCTGCAGTTAGTCGATTCTTCCTGACCTGATCACAAGATTATCCGGGTCCCGCGCAATCAATGCCAACTTTTCCGGATTTTATGGAAATGATGATCGATAATTTTGCGATATTTCCCTGTCCCCCTTCATGAGCCCTTTTCCCCCCATCACGACCGCCAATCACTCTTCCCTTTTTCTCTCACCCATCCGTTTGAACGTCTATTGTGTCTCTCTAATTGGTTGCCTCTGTGAAACCGGAATCTTGTTGGTACGGCGTCCGAGACCTGCAGAAGTTTTGTTTGTCTTTCCGGAATCCGGATCCGTCTGGACGAGCCGGAAGCCAGGTCTTCAGTGTCTGGTCCGTTCACGCGGGAAGTCATTTTTGGGGAAAATATCACGTATAATTCGGTATCTTCCAGGAAAGTTTTCACTATTTCATCACCATCGATCGTTATCTTAGCATTTCATCCATAACCGCCTTCATGGTTCGAAAACAAGTTAATTATGCACGCTCCTACCACCCCCTGCTTCAGAAAGGAATCATGGATGAGATGGTCTTAAGCATAATTTGTTTTCCAAGATATCCGAGCCGATTTTACATCGAACCGCGCTCCTTTAAAGTCTAGCCACTCCGTTAATCCCCAAAAAGCTAATCCCATCCTGGTTAGGCGACTTTTCTTTTGTCTTTCGATTCTCAGGAAACAAAAGAGAAACTGAACAGGAGAGGGAAAAATGGGTGGATTAGGGACGGGATATAAAAAGAGCTACAAAACTTATCCCGGGGAAGAAAGCCAGTGGTGAAATGTGAAAGGTGCTTTAAAGGCGAAAGAAAAAGACAAAACTTTGAATCCGTCTGCAGAACAGATGTAGTTCATTTCTCGTGGGACTAAAGTTTGGTGGAATTTTGTTGTCGGTATGGAGGATGTTGAAAGGGAAAAAGCAAGGAGACCTATAATGAGTTCCAGGTGCAAGGGTCCCCTGCGTCCTCGAGTCAGTCGATGAAGGTTGCGCATGAACACCGTAATTTTTCAAAGGGGGTAATGTGGAAGCATTCTCGCATTTCCAAGTATCTGGCAGGGTCTATTTCTTTTGATAATAATGTTCTGAGATTTTGACACCGTTTATGCTTATCAATCAGCCATATTTTAAAGAACAAATGGTGTGTCCCCTAAACTAAATAATTTTGCTGTAGGTACTAATGTACTGTAAATAATTAGCTGTACCAACAAGTCTTGCTGTAATTTGCAGGCGTGTTATAGGAGGATTTCTAGCCGTCTTATTTGTCTGCCTGGTCAGAGCTTGAGCAGGGACGTCATTTAGGAAGAGGGGGGCCCATGCCTCCCCTAGCTTGCTCGAATCGGATCCTTAGTGATATTCTTATCCGTCAAATTCGAAAACTACTTTGAGTTTACCCAAAAAGAGTAATTAAATTTTGATTCTGTGCAATAAAACTTGGATTTAGGCCCTAAATTGACCCCCCCCCCCACCCCGAAGGTTTACTGAAATGGCACCTCGATCTTGAGTCGAGCTTCTGTCCCGAACGCCTGTACTTTAGCTGCGATTGTGCGAAAAGATTATAAAAAATTCGGTGATGATGCCATGGTCTCTTCTTCTCTTGGCAGCAAACCCAATCTTTCATAAACTCCCACATCTGGTGCGGCTAGATTAGTGTTGTATACTAGTGTTGTTTCTTCTGTGATCTGTTTATAGCGAAAGTTGAACTAAAGTTAATAATACTTGGGTCAGTTTATTGTATTTTATTTCCAGATCAACTGTGATCAGCCAGAACCAGCCTGCTCGGATTCATGTCGTGACCGCTCTTATGCTGTCAGGACCATCGAAGATCCTGAGAAGTACGAACTGTCAATGAGAAGCAGCATTAAGAAAGCAAACGGACACGCAGGGGAAGCAACACATGACCACCACGGGGACTCGCACTCAAGTTGCGGTTCGCACTCTGATCATAGCCACCAGCCAATGAGTAAGTTATTTGAATTTGTTCTGACCAATCACAGACAGGTGGATACTGAATACATTCAAGTTTAACTGAAAAGCCAACTTATTTTTGTGTCATTTAGTTGAATACACTGAATTATTTGGATTCTGCAAAGGGATTTTTTTATTTTCTGCTGTCTGCTCTAGTAATGACGTTCAGAATATCTGCGGCCGTCCCCACAGCGAAAATTCTACCATGACGAAAATTTTTTTTATCTCAACACAAACGCGGCTTTTCAGTGGGCTGTGGCGATATTGGTGAAGATTGCTTAGTGCCTGAACAAAAAAAAAGTCATAAATCTTTCTTGTAAGGCATACAACAAAAATACAAGCGCATTGAGGTACCACAAATCACACGGAAATTCCACTATTTGAAAATCGATTATTCTTGAATAGCAGAACAACCAAATAACGTATTTTCAGCGGGTCTTCAAGCCAATTTAAGTGAATAAGTGATGGGTAACTAGATTGTCCTATCCCAGTCCTTTTCGGTTAAACTTTAAAAAGCCCGTGGGCCATGTGTAAATAACAAAAAGAACAAAGTCATAATCACGTCTGTTCATACTCTTGAACTTTATTTCACATAAAATTGCACAACTGCACGTAAATATGGAGTAATTAAATACAGAAGAACACCAAAGGAAAGAAGAACACGAATAACATAAAGTCTCTGACCAAAAAATAAAAAGTAAATACAAAAATAGGTCATAGTCAGATCTGTTCATACTTTTGAACTTTTTTGTTTAACATAAAATTCACAACATAGAGTAGGCTAATTAAATTCAGAAGAAAACGGGAGGAAAAGAAGGAAGAAAAAAGAACATGAAAAACACAAACTTTCTGCCCCCACCCCAGAAGAAAACAAGTCATATTCACAATTTTCTAATACTCTTAAACTATGTTAGTATTTCCCATTAAAATGCACAACCGTACATAAATATGGAGTAATCAGATACAGAAGAAAACCAAAGGTTAAGAAGATAGAAAGAAAATCATGAATAACATAAACTCTCTAGCCAGTCACAGGCAGGAGGATACTTAATACATACAAAGCCCGTGGGTCGTGTGTTACGAAAATAAAGTCATATTCAGCATCTTGTATAATTTTGGTATATAATAGAAGGAAAGGCAGAATGGGTCTTGCTACTCCACACTTGCATGTCCGTTTCTAATCGAGATAGAGAAAACCTTGGATTTATTGTACTATCTCTTTGCCATTGATGCTGAAAATGAGGAGGGACAGACACAGATATATCCATTTGGAGCGCTGAACAACCAGTCATCAATCAATTTAACTTGTTTTCAAACCATTCATGGACTAGCCGAATTTTCAGTTTTTTGTCCACAAAAATACTGTATCCTTATGTCCAACGTAGAACGAATGAATACAACAACAACAATAAAACAAGATATTCAGACCACAATATAGGTTAATTAAAATTTAAAGAACAAAAGAGGATTTAAGACATATGTTTATATACTTGTAGTTAATCAAACTGCTTCGGAAGTGAGCAGGCTCACGAATGAGGGCACGAAGCTACGCTGATACTGAGCATGAGAGCATGTGACCAGTTGTACTACCGGAATCGGTTGCGAAGCTGCTCCGCCAGGCCTGACTCGAATTGCGGCGAAATCAGGGGGCAGGATGAGGCGTAGGGTTTAGTGCCAGATCGGATTCAGCGGCGTCCACCTTCTTTGCTAACCGGGAAGCCCATTTGGATTCGACCCTCCACAGATAACGGAGTTTGTTTTTGTGGCATTGCACAAGTTCCGTTAACTTCCCTTTCTCATTCACTTCCCTTTCTTTTTCTGAGTGTATTTCAAGTGGCAGTCTTTCTTGCCATGAAGATAGGCCAAAAGCGCCTTTCATATTTTACCATCCCAGACTTTTCCTAAGTGGTATAAGAAACTCAAAGAGCTCTAGCTCAGCGCTCATATTTTAGAAACACAAACCTTTGCTGTCCGCAGATAACAAGAGAAAAGATTTCCCTGGCTCCTAAAATCTTGGTGGAAAAGAAAAACTGCAATAGCCCACTGGTGTGAAGCTACAATAAGATACAGAAAGAAAGTTTTTGATTGGAAAAAACAAGTCGCAGAGAGGAGAATTATGCCAACATTTGCCCACTTTGTTGCTCTGGGCATGCCCAGAAATCCTCCGGGATTCCATTGACCACCTTCTATGACAATATTGACAGTGCCAAAAGCTTCCTTCATTGGGTTTAGTTGGGATGGTTGTTGGTGTTTTCTTCCCTGGTGTCTTAAAGTCAACAAATAAAAGTATAATTCGCGAGGTCGTTTTTCGTTTTAAATGCACCGAAAAGGAGAAAATAGATCGTGTTTTTGGGATGGATAGGAGTGGATGGATACCTATGACATGGCAAAAGTTGTCTGTCTGTGAGCACGGTAGCTCTCGAAGGGAATGAGATATTTCATAAAAGTTGATTAAGGATTCTTTCGGTCAAGGTTAAGGTCGAGTTCGTAGATGGGCTCTGTAGCCCTACATTTAGGGGTGGGGGAGGGGTTCAAATTAAGGGGCAAACAAAATGTTTGTAAACAGCTCATGAAATAGTCGATTATGAGTAAAAAGACATGCTGAACATGATTACGAAAACCATTTTCTCACCGGACATGTAGCTCAACCGGAATCCGGCCAGCACCGGAAAGTCTGTTAAAAGTAAATGTTTTATTTGAAGTTGATTACATGTTCAATTTAGGGGTAAGAAGACATGCTGAACACTTATGTGAAAATCGTTTTCTTCCCGTTCAAGTAGTTTGCCTGGAATCCGGCCAAAACCGATTTTCTTTTTTTTTAACAAATGTTTTATTGGGATCTCAAAACGTTAATGACGGATACCTATGACATCGCAAAAGTTGTCCGTCTGTCCGTCCGTCTGTCTATCTGTAAGCACGATAACTCTTGAAGGCAATGAGATATTTTGATGAAACTTGGTGTGATGATTCTTTGGGTCAAGAGTAGGCCTAATCGAGTTCGTAGATGGGCCTTGTAGTCCTACATTTAGAGGTGGGGGGGGGGGGGGTCAGATTAAGGGGCAAGCAAAATATTTCGAAACAGCTAATATGATGCTTGATTGTGGGGTAAGAAAACATGCAAAACACGATGGTGAAAACCATTTTCTCGCCGGACAAGTAGTTCGCCCGGAATCCGGCTAAAATCGGACAATTTGTAAAAGCAAAAGTTTTATTTGAAGTTGATTAGATGACAGATTTGAGGGTAAGAAGAGACGCTGATTCTGTATAATGACAATCATTTTTGACCTGGACATATAGTTCGTCCGGAATCCGATAAAACCGGATTTTTTTTAAGTTAAAGTTTTATTTGAAGTTGATCAGATGTTCTTTATAGGGATAAGGAGATACGCTGAATTCGTTTCTGAACTTTCTTTTTTTTGCTGGACAAGTAGTTCGCTCGGAATTCGGCCGAAATCGGAAATTTGGCAGAAGTAAAGCAGGAAGTTCGATCAGTATCGTCAAAATAGATATGGCTTATAGAAGTATATCTGAACTTGGTTTTCTCAGATGGTTAGCCTGGCGAAGACAAGACCTAGTTGTCTGGATCAAATACTAAATTTTTGGGATCCCATCGAAACCTTTGGTCTTGTTTGTAGTTGATTAGATGTCCGATTTAAGGGTAAGAAGAGATGCTGAATCTGTATATGACAATCATTTCTTACCCGGACATGGGCTATAGCCTAGTTCATCCGGAATCCAGCTGAAACCGGAAATTTTTTTTGAAGTTGATTAGATGTTCGATACAGGGACGGGTAAGGAGATACATTGAATTCATTTTTTAGCCTAATTTTTTTGCCAGACAAGAAGTTCTGGAATTCGGCCGAAACTGGAAAATTGGCAAAGGTAAGGCTCGAAGTAAGGTTTCGATCGGTTTTTCGTCGAAATGGATATGGCTCATAGAGGTCTGGTAGCTTAAACACGCATGCTGAACCCATATCTGAACTTGGTTTTCTCACATGATGAGCTATTTGGCCTTAATTTGTTTCTAAATTTTAGTAGTAAAGTGTTCAAGGGGTCTGGCGAAGGCAAGACCCAACTGTCTGGATTAAATATTAAATTTTTGGGATCCCATCGAAACATTTGGTCTTGATATTTTAGGGGTTTGAATTTTTGTTTGTGCAGGCCGTATTTGGCTTCTTCAATAAATTGTTATTACTATGAAGGAATGAGAAAATACTACTATAGGCTATACTACAAAATATTATGGGTTTCGTGGAATCTGAATTTGAAAACCGGATCTATAATACGATACCTTTTTTACTTTGTATAAGCCTTGAGGAACCACTGGGAGTGCTGGAACATAGAGTAGGCTAGCCTATATTAAAGTACGTACCGTTATCTGGACCTTCTGATCCTAATCTAACCTTTTGTTTCATACACGCGGACCCTCTATTGTGATACATGGTCAATACCAGAGAAGATTCAGCCATCACACATTTCCATCCTAAATAGCAACTAACTTCAAGCAAGAAAGACAATAAAAATCAAAGAAGACATTCAAAATATCAGTGAGGATGAGATGTTGACACGACGATATCCAAACTCCCCAGCATAGGCGTACCATTACTAATCATTTACTTATGATCCATTCATACTAATGGAAAGGGAATCCTGGCATCGAAGGACAACGGACCATAATGATAGGAGAGGAGCAAAGCAAAAGGGGTTGGACACTTAAGGGGGAAAAGATTAACAACATTACATTAATACTTTTGAGGCCGTGTTTGAAGAGTATAATTATTTAATTATTGAACTAAGGGCCAGCTAGAGCCAAAACCCACGTATCTCCAACCTCAAGAAGAAACAAAATTTATAGATTCCTGATTGTTAGAGTTCTGCACTGTAGAGACATAATTGGTTCAATGCAATTTTTTTAAGGTCATTTCCGAAAGTTAGTTTTCTAACAAAAACAAAATTATCGCCCTTAAGCCACATAAACACAAGCTCTTGCATACTGTTGATTCAGTTATTGATTGTTGTTTTATGTATGACAAGGAGAATGAAACTCTACGCTACCTCATGTATGAGTTGGGTTTCAGTTCACCCCATGTATTAACCGTAAAAGTTTTGTGGTGAAATTCGGGGAGAGGGAACGGGTGGGAGTAAAAAATAAAAGTGAGCTTTTTAAATTTGTTTTTTTAATTGAAGTTTAGTTTAAAAGTCTCATCGTCGGGGAGGTTTACATATTTTCTGCTGAAGGAAAATAATCTATCACATATCCTAGCACAGATTTAATTAAACCCCGAGAATGGTGATGATCATCTGGGGACTAATAGAAGTTAGGAATCCTACAAAACAAGACCTAAGGTTTCGATGGGATCCCAAAAATTTAATATTTGTTGGACTTCTTGATCCAGACAATCAAATCTTGTACATTTCCGAGTTTTCGCCAGACCCCTTTAACATTTGTTATCGTTTTAGAGTTTTTTGACAACTTACTGCCAAACAATCAGATCAGGAAATTAAGTTCAGATATGGCTTCAGCAAGCATGTTTACCGTTATATCTCATCTCTAATAGACTTCCGAAAGTTCTTTTAGAATTTTTTGTGTTACCAGCTTGCTCATATTTTCGCCGCATTAGGCTACCGGTGAACTGCATGCAGAGCAAAAAAGCTAGTGACACGGAGAGCTAAACCTTTCAGTCCAAATTTCCAGGTTTTGCAAATTTTGCCAGCTTATCCGTCAAGGAAATAAAGTTCAAAATTCGATTCAGCATGTCTCCTTGCACCGAAACTGAATCTCTGATCGAATTCACAAACAACTTTGAGCTTCAACCAAATTTCCAGTTTTGGCCGAATTCCTGTTGAATCATTTGTCCGGCAAGAAAACTAAGTTTAGATATGGGTTCAGTGAGCCTCCTTACGAAAAACGAATATCTCATTAGCTTATAAAACGTATTTGTTTTAACCCTTAATTCGAAACCCCCTCCTCTGCCTCTAAAAATAGGGCTAAAGGACCCATCTGCGAACTTGGTTCGATTAAACCCAAGAAACTTTGCGCGTTGTACACGCGACCGAAGTCACCATCCCTCCTGCGTCCATAGATTAAACAAGGAGTGACATCACCCTCTTGCAGAGCTTTCGCCTGTGTGAATAAAGGGGTAGGGTAAGTAAAATATTCCTTGAGCCCAAGCTGACTTTTAGAGTCATATATTCATATAATATATACAAAAACGGAATCGTCAGCTGTGATGCTTATGAAGCGATATTTCGGCCCTTCTTGGCAAGGGTCCTCTTCAGGCTGTTGTTCTTCTGGGCCAACGCTGAGGAAAGAAACAAACCTGTAATAAATAACTAAAAATTCTACCAACTATAAATATCTTATTCGGGAAAATTACTTTCAAAGACCACTGTAAGGAAAATACTAGTCTTGATATTTTTGACGTCGACTCCGACGTAGTCGGTAATGTAATAAATATTTAAGTTTTAGTCTTTTATTTTTAAAGAAACCGAAGTTGACCAAAGTGCAGAAGAAAATTTCGCCTTGTTTTCAAGACTAGTATTTTCCTTACAGTGGTCTTTGAAAGTAATTTTCCCGAATAAGATATTTATAGTTGGTAGAATTTTCAGTTATTTATTGCAGGTTTGTTTCTTTCCCCAGCGTTGGCCCAGAAGAACAACAGCCTGAAGAGGACCCTTGCCAAGAAGGGCCGAAATATCGCTTCATAAGCATCACAGCTGACGATTCCGTTTTTGTATATATTATATGAATATATGGTAGGGTAGGGACTGGTATAGCCACCTGTTTTTCCGAAAATTGGCCAACAAATTTTATTAAATTGTTTACCAGACAGTTGTCAGATGCATTCTGACTTTAAATGCCGGTTGGAACTTTGGATATAATAAAACTGACCATATACACTTACACGTATACACGTTCGAAAGTTGCAACGGCATATGTCTCCTCACCCTATATTGACTATATCAGTGGTTCCCAAACGGTGGTACGCGTACCCAAAGGGGTACGCGAGACCCTTGCAAGGGGTACGCGAAGGAACCAAAATCGGTTTAATCTGTAGCTTCAAACCCTCGCCTCACTCATTTTTGATTGCTAAAGCCTATAATATTACCAGCAGAGGCATCACTAGCCAAAATGTTTTTGAGGGGCAAGGTAATTTTACTGACTGGCAGGTCATTTTTACCGACTATTTTTCATAAAAAATAACTGTTTTTAAGGAAAATCGTGGCGCTTCGTGCCGACTGGTTTCTTTTTAAAAGTCTGGCCGACCAGTTTGGCGGGAGGGGGTTGCCAACCCGTGCGTGACGCCTCTGATTACAAGCCTTAGTGAAAGTCAATAAAATAATGTTGATTCCAAAACAGCTAGCCTACTGCCGTATGATCTGTTCCTGTATCAGACAATATTGTTCCAAGAAGAATCAAAGACACTGCAAGTGAGATTGTCATTCAGGTTGCGAACTGAGCTAACGAAAACGTTTGCGATGCAGCTTGATGAAAGCACGGAGAAAAACAAGAGCTGTAAGCTCATATGGCACTTGCAAGGGTTGAGGTGTATTATTTGATCAAAAGTAATTTTCGACTGTGCGGTTCAGATGCGCACTTTAAGGGAGCTAGAGAAAAAGTATATTATCGTTGAACTTGGCTGTAATGATGCGCACTTTAAAGGCACTAGAAATTCATCTGTAAGGAAGACCCTTGAGGCAAAAACGATAGCAGGCTCTTAGGGATCATTGATATATACGTATGATCAGAAGTAATTTTTTTTCCCCACTAATTTGCGCACTTTAAGGGTGCAAGAAATTATTTTTTTTTGCAAAACCCTTGTGGGACAACTGATCATGGGTTCAGATGTATCGTTTGATAAAAAGTACTTTTCGACCTTGCGGTTAAGATGCACACTTTAAGGGAGCTAGAACTTCATTTGTAAGCAAAACCCTTGAGGCAAAAATGATCATGAGCTCATGGGGATCATGGAAATGCATATTTTGCTTAAAAGTATTTTTCTTAATTTGCGGTCATGATTGGTACTTTAGGGAATGGTCGGACTTGAAAAGTGGCGATTTCTAAGCCAATCTTGTCGAATTTCTAATATTCCAGCCAAATTTCATCGTCCTAGCACATCTGGAAGTACCTTAACTCGCGATCACCCGAATTCCGAACCCGCCCCTCAAACTCCCCCCACAGTCGCCGGAGCCAATCCGGTTCAGTTTGGACTTGTTTGTTATTCCCACAAAGTTCCATCCCGATCTCTCCAGTCTAATCCGGTCACGTATTCCCCCCCCCCCAGTTGTTGTCGGATCCGGTCCGGACATGAAAAAGATCACCACAGGCACGCCCTCTGTTCAGTTATTAAATTTCACTCGAATCCGATCACCCGTTCCAAAGTTACGCATGACTAAATATTCCGGATTCACCCTCCCTCCGATCCCCCCACGACTATCGGATCGAGTGAATTTTTATTGACAAGTCAGTTTGATCGGGTCCCTGATACACCTCCCAAGTTTCGTCGTGAAAATCCCAAAAACTGTCATCACCAGAATTCCGTGAAACTCTCCTCCACCTCCCCCCCCCCAAGTGTCCGGGTCCAGTCCAAACGTGTAAACAAATTATCTGGAGCAGATTCTTGTTCTTCCCAGCAAGCTTTACTCCGATCCCTCCATTATAACCGTTTCTCGAGATTTCCGGTCTTACCACACCCCAATTCCCCCATAGCTGTCGAATCCGGTTCGGACTTCAATGGAACATCAGACATATGTCATTCATTCAGATATTAAGTTTCGTCCCAATCCGATCACCCGTTCGAAAGTTACACAACACTCAATTTTCCATATTCCCCCGCACTGCACCACAGATACAAACCCCTTTGACCCTCGAATGCACTAGCTCTTTCCAATGTTAACAGAGTGATCCGATGCAAGGAGTGACGTCACGCCGCGCGCAGACCTACTAGTGTAAAGATAGGGGTAGGGGTTTTACAAAAACTACTAAATTTTCCGGATTCCCCCGCCCTCTACTCCCTCCACGGTGGTCGGATCGGGGAAGTGATTATTTGCAAGTTAGTTTGGTCGGGTCCCCGATATGCCTGCCAAGTTTCATCGTCCTAGCACATCTGCAAGTACCCTAACTCGCGATCACCGGACCGACCGACCGACCGACCGACCGACAGACCGACCGACGGAAAAGTGATCGGTATATGGCACTTGAGCGAAGCTGCAAGTGCCATAAAAAACCAAACACAGAAACAGGTGGACTGTAAAAATTAATGCTGTTTATGATGTCGAGCCGAGATTTGACAAAATTTTTGCTACAAAGCAGCCTCGAGTGTTTCATTGATTTTGTATGTATTTCTAATAAAAATCGTCCTTTTCACATTCTGAAAAAGGGGGTACGCAACCTTTTCGAACCTTGATTAGGGGTACGCGGTATGAAAAAGGTTGGGAACCACTGGACTATATCATTGGGTTTTAAAACTTCAAGCTATATTTCCTGATTCAGGGCGAACTACTCGTCCGGCGTTAAAATAAACTTTCATATTTATAGGATAGAATAGATGTATTACGAAGTCCCAAATATTCGAGAGAATAGCACTGGGACTTAAAAAAAAATGGTCTAAGAAATTTCAGGTGTTGAAGACTTTTTCGTTGTAATTTCTGATGAATTAGGGATTCAGCATGTCTTCCTACCCCTGAATCTAGCATCCAGTCAACTTCGGATACAAATGTTCAGGTTTTGGCCGGATTCCGGGTGAACTACTTGTCCGGCGAGAAAATAATTCTCATATTCGGATTCCGCTTGTCTCCTTACCTCTAGATCGACAATCTCATTAGCTTTTAAAAATATTCATTTTCGCCCCGTAATTTAAAACCTCTCTCCCACCTCTGAATATATAGCTTTGGGGCCCATCTTTGGCCCGAAGAACCCTCACCCCAAGGTTCATCAATATATCCCATTCCCTTCGAGAGTTATCGTGCTCACAGACGGCCAACTTTTACGAAGTCATAGGTATCCCTCCACGTTTTAAGATCCCAAAAACGCAGAATCTGATGGGGAAACTACATTTGTCGAACTGCTAGGATCTTTGGGGTAGCAAAAAAACTACAAGGAGAACGATATTAGCGTCGTGGAGGGCTTAATGGTTCTTTTTTGGGAGGAAAAGCAAAAAACGCCCACTTTTCGCTCTGCTTTCATCTTTCCTGTTTCGAAGGAGGCTGATCTATTATGGTAGGCTATACATTTTTACCGATATCATTATGCGAGAATGAGCTGTAAATCTTCCTTTCCTGAAACAAACAATGTGTTTTTGTATCATTCGGGGGCTTATAAAAACGCGATTTTATTGCCTTGGCCTGCTCGTGTTCTCAGTTTCTTATGACTTACCGTCTCCTATTCCAGCAGATTTATCTCTTTATATTATTCCTTCCTGCTTTTTATATCCCCTGAGCCGGCTTCCTAGCAAAAGCAGATTTATTTTTGTAGTCTTGATCCGTGGCTAGCATTCATTGTCTATTGTTGTCGCTGTCGGTGTAATTTCTGGAGAATTTCCGAGAGGATTACTTCTGCTACATTACCTGTCTCCGAGGCTTCTCTGTGAATTGAAGAATATATCAGGCCGGGATTTTTCTTTTATTGCTACCGTCGTGGTGAGTAAAGGAGGGGGGTTCCAGGCTCTTGGAGGTTCATACTCTGTGCCCAATGGATGACAACTAACTAACTCGCCTTTTGTGTTTTTCTTCATGTGTAATGCTGTGCATATTTGTCATTGATTAATTGTCTTTTCTCTTTTCTTCTTTTCTTCCTTTTACTCCGTTTTTGTTCAATTTGAATGTAACGGGTTACAAAGAATACTTACATACATACTTTGTAATGCATCGTGCAGAAATGCCTCTAGAAACTTCATAGCTCGAGTTGGGTTACTGATAAATGCCCAGTACAACCTTTGTTTTTCCTGTGATTTGTAGAAGGCATTAACCCATCGAACTCGCTGTCGTAATTCACTGTTGTTATTCAGAGATCGGGTAGACAAGTCTGTATGATTCATTCTGGTTTGTCTTTAGTCGGGATCAGGCAAGCTATCTAGAATCGCTGACCCGGGAGTCCTTGTCACAGAGGCGCCGTTTTAATAAACCTTTGGGGGGAGGCAAAGATTAATCTTGTGCCTCATCCTAGGTTTCTTACTCAGACAATTTAATAACTCTTTTCTAGGTAGATTTAAAGGAGTTTTAAAATATGCCTTAAATTAACGTCATTGCTTTGCAATTTGCATTTTGAAACATATTTAGGGACACAAAATTACGAATATGGAAGATTGTTTGATCTTCCGGATTCTGGTGGGGGGGGGGGGGTCAAACTGTTTTGTGTTCGTCTTCCTGCCAATAAACTGCATATATTTGTGCAACCGTTCTGATCAAACAGAGACCTAAACCTCACAGTTTTATTTCCATCAGAATTGGTGCGTAATTTTGAAAATGATTATTACGTAGGCTTAGTACAAATTATTATTAGTTCACGTCTTAAAAATATTTCTGTTCGAGATTCAGCAAATACGACAGAACAATACATGGTTAATTCAAAATGGTAAATGAAAGCTTAGTTGTCGGAAATGGTTTGCTAAATTGTTGAAAAGTATGTCATGGATCCCTGATTTAACAGCTCATGTTGAAGACATGCTGAATCGAATTTTGAACCCTATTTCCTTGACGGATAAGCTGATGTGTAGGAATAAAGTAGCGTACATATATGTGTCATGAGAAACTTTAAAGCACACCTCTTACTAGAAATGAAATTGTCACGTTAAAATAGCAGAAATATCGTTTTTCGAAGATACTGATACTTTCCACGTGACGTTGACGATTTTCTTGCTAGCTCTTGTCGAATCTATCCAGCCTTCCCTCTCTCCGAATCGGCGGCTGGACGCAAGACATTTGAAAATTGTCCTCGCCATGGTTAAAAAGTGGGAAAACATAGCAAAAGAAAAGAAGTCTAAAACGCAAGATGGACCTGATGGCCTACCAAGTCTTCCAAAATGAAAAACAATATTTTGAAGCTTCTCATGTTCATAAACGTGAAAGATTTGTCGGCGGATCTTAAAGCTTTCGGCGAATTTTGCGTTGCGTGACTCGCAAAACTCGGTCGTAGATACAAAACGAAACAATGGCAAAAGTCGGGGGTTTCTGAAGCTTATAATTCCATAATAAGGGAGCCAGGGATGACATAAAAGGCAGAACAAGTAAGAGGGGTCTTTTAAAGCTGCGTTCCATACCAAGTGTTCGTTCTTTTATGATCAGAGATCTGTCCGGTCCCACTGGAGTTGGTTGAGGATGATTGTGACACAAAGATTTACAGAATGAAACTCGTAAGTTACTTACGAGTTATGCTTCTCGAAAACCTCTCAGAATTTCAGGCATTTTAATTAGGCTAGTTACTTTGATTAATTAATTAGTCTAAGTCCAAAGTCGGGCGGATCCGGGTTCGTTGACTGAAATTTAACCCAAGTCCAAGGAGGCCCGGGATTGGCTGCAGAAATGAGTCTCCGCCTTGAGGGAAGAGTCAAGTATGACAAGTGACAGATTTCTTTGGCCCCGCCCTGTGGGAGGAGCTACGCAGTGAGAAGTTTCTCCTTCTCAACTTACAGTAGAGTTATGCTTCTTTGAACACCTCTCAAAATTTCAGGCCAGATTCTGTTCTTCTCACTTACAACAGTCAAACGTAAAGAATACATTAGGAACTTGACATCAGCCAATAGTCGAGTTTTTAGCTTACTTTTGACGTAAAGAATCAAACTGTCTTGCTGTAATTACTTAATTAATTTGGAATGTTATTTTTCTTCTGTTGTGATGGTTGGGGCTTGGGACGTGATTCAGAATCGTTGGAAGCCGTATCCTGGGCGTTAAACGGTGCAAAAGTAAATGAGCCAGAAATAAGAGGTGAAAAAAATACCGACTGTGGCTTTGGTTAGGTTATATTTTGCTTAAAATTGTTTGCGCTCATAACTTTGCACAAATATTAGCTGGTTTCGAAGTTCATCATGTTCTTTTAGAGTTAGGTGATGTCCGAAGTAAAATATCTCTACTCTAGTTAAGGTGTTTTAATTTTGAATTGGAAAAAAATCGCCGTCAGATCGCGTTCTGACCAAACATATTTCGTAGCATTCTTGGCAAATTTCGTCACTGCAATACATTTCAGGGTTTCTACATTGTAAAGGAGTCTCGCCAAAAAAATAATCCAGTGGGAGAATCAGAATTTATGAGTTGGCACAGAACTCGTGCGACCTGTCATCTTTGGTTGTAGACAGGCTTTATCCTCCTTGAAAGCATGTGCTTAGGTTCAAGGCGGTTCGACCCCCTACTCCAGTTTTCATAGGCTTTGGCCTTTGATTTGTGTTCTTGTTTGCTGTTAGGTATGGATTAGGTCTGACACGCCTGGAGAACCTTCCCCAAAATAAATCTCTGGATACGGTCCTGGGCTTAGGTTCGTTAAATGCTACTCCGACACGTCATGATAAATAAGCCTTAAAGGACCCCTCTTGCTTATTCTGCTTTTTATAATATATCTATCTCCCATACAGAATTATAGGCTTCTAAAATCCCCACCTTTCTCCATTGTTTCGTTTTGTGCCTACGAAATTTTAGCGCTTTTTTGGCCTTGCCGAGTTTTGCCCGTCATACAACAAAACGTTTGCCGGGATCATAAACGTCTGCTGACAACTCTTTCACACATAAGGGTCTGAGAAGCTTTTGCTTATTACTTCTTATATTTGCTTAGTTTTCACACTTTTGAACCACGGCGCGATCAGTTTTCAAATGTTTTGCGCCCAGCCGCCGCGTCGGAGAGCAGGAAGGCTGGACATAGTCGACAGGCGCTAACAAGAAAATCGCTAATTTCAGATGGAAAGTAATAGTATTTTCGAAAATGTTTTTTTCTGATCCATTTCATAGGGAAAATATTATTTCTAGTAAGAGTTGTGCTTTAAGAGCGAATAAAGCAGTATGTGTAACATCGAAACCTAGATCGAAACCCTAATCCGAATCCTGTGTTCAGCTTTTGCTTCGTATAAAACAACCCTCCTTTTGTAGCACACCATAAAGGAAACAAGATTCAGCCGCCAGACACGAGATCAAACATTTAAAATACTCGCAAGGATTAACTGTTTTGGCAAAACTTGAGAAGACATCTTTGCAAAATTCTCACCTAGGTTCATCGAGGCAATTTCGGAAGGTTGGCCTCGTGGAATTGAGAACAATCAGCGGTTTACCCCACTCCTTCTATAAGGAACCGTAACCGGCGTTACCTTTCTAAGTTGAACCAGTTTCAACTCTGACTTCACGCAAACTGCGAAAGCTTTATACGTTGCGCAACGGACGAAAGAGTTTCGGTGTGAAGGGAGTACGTAATCTGTCCGAAATGAGCTTTGTCTTGACTTGACTTGCTTTATTTACTACTAATTACAAAATAAACTATATATACACACAACCGCCTAGGGAAGGCTCAAACAGCCGGATGATGGACGGCTGCAATCCTCTGATTCTCAACCTTTAACAAATTTCATTTAAAAGAAAAAAGGACAAGAACACTCACTCAATTAACCATTAATACCAAAATCTTAAAAAGAAAATTAAAAAGGAAAAAAAAAATCATCTCCCCTCTCCCAGTAAATGTTTTTTAAGTTTTACTTTAAATGACCCAATGTGTTCAGCCTCCCGGCCGTGAAGTATTCCACGCCATCTCGACTTTTGTTTCCGCTTTTGGGAACAGTTTGAAATAGCTTCCTTCTTGTTCACTAGGTAACTCTGCCATCGCCTGGGGTTGTAGCGCCATCTGTTGTTTTTCCGTGACTGACTTCCAAAACAGTTTGGTCGTTTTCACAGATTTCGTTCCATGGTGTTGGCTTCTTTTGATGGGTTACATTTGAGGATTACTGGGGACTTTGAGTTTGTTTCTGCTTTATTAATTATTTGTTTTTTAGATTTCCCCCTGCGTATTTCCTTTAAAGCACAAATGACAGTAGTTACAGTTTCTATCCCAATATTTTAACATACGTGAATTATTTGGTACCTGCTGAGCAGCCTCGCTCGGCCCCGTGGTGTTGATGAGAGACACGGAAAAACATGCAAAACCGGTATTTCTGACCAATCAGCTCCTCCGAAGCAGTATACTAGAGCCTGATCATCCTTGAAAAGAGCCGAACACCCCAAATAGAGAAATCAGCGCAGAATTGACATAATATGGTACTAAATAATTTGATAATTTTGTTAGCTGAGCGTTTCCCTAGCCACGGGCAGAATATTTTTATCTGAATACAACTGACAGTTTGTTACTTCAAGGAGCGTGGGAGTCGCTGTCTCAGATTCAGGGTAGACAGTTCGGTGAGTCTTCCCTTTCAGTTTCATGCATTTTTTCCTTTGCCATCTAGACCCGTCATTTACAGAGATACTTTGTTACGAAACAAACTTTTACAAAATTTGACTATCGAGCTTGTTGTTTTTGGGATCCCAAAACGTTAGTGACGGATACCTATGACATCGCAAAAGTTGTCCGTCTGTCCGTCCGTCTGTGAGCACGATAACTCTCGAAGGGAATGAGATATTTTGATGAAACTTGGTGTGAGAATTCTTTGGGTCAAGATAAGGTTGATTTCGTAGATGGGCTCTGTAACCCTACATTTAGGGGTGGGGGAGGGGGTTTAAATTAAGGGGCAAACAAAATATTTTGAAACAGCTAATGTGATAGTCGATTATGGGGTAAGAAGACATGCTGAACACGTTGGTGAAAACCATTTTCTCGCCGGACAAGTAGTTCGCCCGGAATCCGGCCAAAACCGGAAAGTTTGTTAAAAGCAAAAGTTTTATTTGAAGTTTATTATATGTTCGGTTTAAGGGTAAGAAGACATGCTGAACACGTTGGTGAAAACCATTTTCTCGCCGGACAAGTAGTTAGCCCGGAATCCGGCCGAAACCGGAAAGTTTGTTAAAAGTAAAATTTTTATTTGAATTTGATTAGATGACAGATTTAAGGGTAAGAAGTGACGCTGAATCTGTATATGATAATCATTTTTTACCCGGCCATATAGTTCGTCCGGAATCCGGTTGAAACCGGATTTTTTTTATAAGTTAAAGTTTTATTTGAAGTTGATTAGATGTTCTTTATAGGGATAAGGAGATACGCTGAATTCGTTTCTGAACTATCTTTTTTGGCTGGACAAGTTGTTCGCTCGGAATTCGGCTGAAACCCGAGTGAAAAAAAAGACAGAGAATTATTGAAAAACTATACCAAAAAGCACATGCTCGCATTGTTTCTGAGGTCCTTCGCATTTCCCGAGTGCTGGTCTATGCGTCTTCGAGAAGCTTTGAATATGTGCTATCGTGCACGGTGAAACTGTAGCGAATCCTATCTAATGTGCATATGTTCCTAGGTATGAGCGGGATTGTTACCCATGTGTCAGTCGCAGAGTTGCTAGGACATCAGAAGACAACTGGTGCATGTTCAAATGGTTTCGTACAATAACTGTGTATGCACCTGCCGTGACATCGAAACTACGGAAAATCACGAGCCAACCATTCTTTACATGCCTATTTTTCTAGGTACGATCGGAAATGTGTCGCATGTGCCAACTCACTGAGCACTCGAAAACCACAGAAAATCGATAGCGTCCAGGAAAAACTACAAACTTGTGGTCCGCATGGTTGTCTGTACGGTTTGCCAACGTTACGTTTCGCCAACACACTGTGAACTCGAAAACTGCAGAAAAACCGCTAGCTTATATGTCTTTGTGTTCGATCTTCGAAATTATTTCCTGCGAAAAACTCCAAACTTTTGGTCCGGATAGGAACTCGCTGTAGTTGAGCGTAACTTATAAGTTACGCTCTCCAAGTTACGCTCTCCCGAGCGCTCTCCTTTTTGCTTTAGCCTCACGGTTATTGTCAGTTAATCCCAAATCCAATCAAATTGATGTAAACACAATTTTCGAATTTCAAATGCCTGTCACAAATATAATCTTTATCAAGGAAGCAGAAACCTCGGCAGAAACAAGCAAAAACAGTAGCAAAGACGACTTGGAAAAGGGTGAAAATCTCCAAAAAAGGTAACAGTCGAGGGGTTACCCACTCTCCGACACCTGCTGTACACCCTTTCCTGGCACCGGCCGGCACCAGCCGAAATAGGCGGTACCGGCACCGGTGCGACAGTAAATTAGGCGATCCTTCTTTCAAACGCTTCAAAAAATGCTTATTTTGATGTTTTAACACGCGAAAGATCGGTGCCGGCTTGTTTCAGCCGGTGCCGGCACCGACCGGGCATCGCGGCACCGGGCACTTGCTGTAGGCTACACTAAAACCGAGAGTGGGCAACCCCTCGGTAACAGCTACAACCGAAAAGGGAAAAGCAAAAGCCAAAAAAAACTTCTATTTCAGAAGTGACGCCGCCTATCAGAAGTTTCTGCCAAAGCAGTTTGCAGTAACACCTTGATTTTGGTCTAGAAAAAAAAAAATAACGGCCAGGACTAGGAGTGTAATTTTCGTGCATTTTCTCCCGACGATAACTAGAGGAAATCTTCAGACGGGAGTAAGAGGGAATAACTTAAAAAGGACCGAACATTTGTTTAAAATTTCTCGGAGAAGTCAGCCATAAGGCGGACTATCCAAACATGTAATAACTCAAGGACCAGTCGTAGCAAGATTTTTCCTTTTCAACCGATTCCCCAGAACTGCAAGTCAAATAATTTTGATCCGCAATCACTAGATGTGACATTCAGCCCTTTTAACAAGTCAGTACAGTCTAGTGGCTAAGATCATTGACTACTGACACCGAGATCCTAGATTCGATCCCACTTCGGTCCGCCAACATTTTGCTTTAGAACATACGCTATGGGCGAGGGTTCGATCCCCCTCGGAGCCAGAAACCTTTTTCTTCCCATACCAGACAGACTACAAAAGCCGCTTCAGTAATGATTGACAGGTACCTATTCAGCACGGTACAAAACTATCAGGCGATAGCAACTTTAGACGCACATTGAACCAATACAAAACAACGACCAATCACGTATACATGGTTTGTATCGTGACAAGAGGATCATTGGCACTAAATTGGTTCTATCTTTTTTTTCACTCGGGAACCTGAAATTTGGCAGAAGTAAAGCAGGAAGTTTCGATCAGTATCGTCAAAATAGATATGGTTTATACAGGTATATCTGAACTTGATTTTCTCAGATGATTAGCCTGGCGAAGACTGGATCTGGCGAAGACAAGACTTATTTGTCTGGGTCAAATATTAAATTTTTGGGATCCCATCGAAACCTTTGGTCTTGTTGTCAGTGCATTTTAAATAACGTTGTAAAGCAATGGCCAGGACACAACCCGTCAAAACAAAAAGCTAAAACATTATAGGACTACATTCATCATTCGTTTAGATTTTATTACTTGTGTTTGGGGGAGGGGAGCGCTGCAGAGTCTGTAATCACTGTTTATATAAAGAATAGTGTTACTGTTAAAACAGGGCGGCCAAAGTCAAAATTTTGAAAATCATATTTTTGTCTGAAATACTCGAACCATATTTCGTGCAAATTCAGTCTTTTTATGTGGCTGAAAGCCTAGAACTGCACAGAGCCCCCGAAAGGGGTGGGGGAGCTAAAAGACGGGTCTGACGCCTTTGATCACTGGCAGTGATCGTTGTTAGTATTAGTACCAAGAACAAATAATCAGATGGAACCTCCATCTTTGGTCACATGCAGCGACTATGGATACCCTGACAAAACTTAGCGGAGCTGGAGGTATTTGCGCTAGCTTTGAGTTGATGTTGATACCCGTCTACTCTACATCCGTCTTCGCTGTTGGTTATCGCAAGGAAAAAGTGCAGGAGGCTCGCTGAACCGCTCTGGCACGCGTCCAGAGAACCAATCGGCTTTGACTTTGAAAGTTTCCTCTTCGCGGCTTCACAGCGATATAGCTATTTGTAGAGGTAACGAAACGTGATGTGCCGCGAAGCTCCTAACCTTCGCTCGTTTGCATCGGGCAGGGTACGGAGAAATAGTCGACTCCGTATGTTGATTTTACAGAGATAGGGAGACAAAGGTTCTATCTGATTATTTGTTCTTGGTAGTACGCAGCGAAATGCTGGCTCGGAAGCATAGGGTCAGGAATGTATAAGATTTTAGGAGAACAGATTTCTTTTGGATTTCTGAGTGTAGTGAAGCTGGATCAGCAGAATTGAGGCCAGATTAACAAATTGTAGTTCCGGATAAAGGATTACCAGGTCGGTGACGTTGTAATTCCAGCGTCCCACAGGCTACAGACCAAAAAAGTTGAATGTCAAATATGATGGTATCTGTTCTCCTATGCTTATGTGTTCCTGCTCGGAAGCACGCGGCAGAAATGTGCATGCCATGTGCACTCCCTGTTGCAAAACACACATAATATAGTTACAGAAATGGCACAGTAGGCTTTATTGGATGAAGGCAAAAAGCCCATAGTCTATACGCAAAATAGTCTGTAGGGGTATGATACTTTGGATGTTATTGCAACATTTTCGCATTACTTTCTTCATGACCGTCAGAACCCCTGCAGAAGTAAAAAAAACATTGATAAGGAACAGTAAACAAAATTTTCTAAAGCACGTATTCACCCCTGATAGGCTGCATTATGTACTCACTTGAATCTCGAAAATAAAGTAAAATGACGAAGAGATTTATACAAAAGTTTGCCTCGGTATAGTAGTTACGACTTAACCAGTCATAACCACAACCAGGGTTTGGCTAGCCACGATTTTTCAACCTCTCTTTCCAGCTCCAGTTCCGTTCAGTTCGATTTCAGTTCATTCCGAAAATATGCACAGAAGAAATCCGATGATTCCTTTTCTCTTACCAAAACAAAACAAAAAGCTGTAGATGTATTAAGGCGTTCGACAATGCATCAAAGCACTCTTGGTTCGCTGGACTGCCTCTAGTAGTTGCACGTTCTGTCTTTTCTCAAACATATGTGTAGCCTAGTCATTTTTTTAGAACAGTATCTCCTACTTTTGCGATATCTTGACCTCGCTCTTCCCAATGGTTTTTTTTCGCCATCTAGTGTCTTGAAACTTAAACTGTTCTCCGAAGCTCTTTCGCTTATGCGCCGCAAGTCAGCGTTGGAGTTTCGAGTTCGGACAGTCAGATGCTGGGTTCCACGGAAGTTGTTATTGATGTGTCGACTAAACATCAGCCGATTATCCCAGGACAGCGACGTCACGTCTAGTTAAATGAAAAGTTCATATTTTCCGTTTCCGCACCTAAATGATTGTCCCTTAATAACTTCACAGTGATGTCCGTGGCCGAATGGTTATCGCGCCGAACTCACGAGCGAAGGGTCGCTGGTTCGAGTCTCGGTTGTGCCGACCGTTTGGTTTAGGGCGAGGGTTAGTGGCGTTTCCCCGTAAGACAAGCCAGAAGTCAACCCAGCTTCAAATGGGTACCTAGAGAAATCTAGGGAAAAGCACGGGAAAGCGTCGGATGACTTGCCCCCAACCACGCATTGCACCCCGGCCGAGGGCAGAGAATCAGGAGATCGGCACCTGCGCTACGCGAACCCTAATCGGTTTGCATGCGAAAGTTTGCTTTTTTTGATGTCTCCGATATCGGATAATCGACTGAGGTTTAGTCTAGACCGTTATTAGTTATAACGATGAAAAAAGGGGTCAGTATATTTATTGTAACTTACGATGCTCCCGACCGTCATAAGTAAATTGTAACGAACTCTAGTGAAACGAAAATTGTAAGGGGACGAGTTAAATTTCCAATCATGCGGGACTGTGGAACCTCGTGTGGAACGAAAATAATAACAGAATGGTAACAACGGCAAGTCAGTGTGAAACGCAAATATAAATACTCTTGTTATCCAGGTTTTGGGATATGTTGTTTTTGGACTTCGTGGGTAAACCTCCGTCATAACCAACACATAACATTAGTTAGTTAATTAAGGGTTTCATTCCGCTAAAATGATGAGCTGAACATTGATTGTCGCGATGTAGCGAGGCTGCCAGTTGACGCTCCCCAGCTTTGGTTCTGCCCTTGCAAATTGTCGGTTGCATGGTGTATACGTTATATACCCGTCAACGAACAACATCATCTGTATTATTTTTATTTTTCTTCGATTGTCTTTTGCTCTTTTGATTTCTGGCCTCATAGTGTTAACACTCGATCCCTGCCAATAGAAGAATTTTGCCTTACGTATTGAAATTCTTGCGTGGAAAAAATGAATATTCTTTTACTTTGCCTTGTCAAGGCTTTTTAAGTCTTATCGGTTTTGTTATTCCCGTTTTGTGTTCATTCGTTCCTGTGGAATCGCACTGTCAGTTTGGTGTGCGAACTCTTGGAAAATGACGTTAAATTGTAGTGACGGGTGACCAACCTGTTGAACTTGTTAGAGGAGCGGATTCAGCTGGACGTTGAAACCCTACGTAAAGTTGAGTCTTCACCTTCCTGAATCTGGGTTCTCAGATTTTCCGAGATTTTTTTTGAATTTCTTCTGCAATACTTAAAAATTCCGGAAATCTGGAAGTTCAAAAGCCCCTTTTTCCGGATTATTTCGATATACTTTCGGACCGATTCATATTCCAGATGCAGTTTACAGAAGACGTCCAAGAATAATCTGGATGCCCAGATTCCGGAAGTTCCGGGAGGTGAAGACCAGACTTAAGCCGGTCTAGAGTGTAGTTTTGTCAGGGGCCTTCGGATACTCACTGCATAAATTGGCATTTATGTGATTCTTGGTTAGGTTAGGTTAACCTAACCTAACCACCCTAAATTCCAAAATCGTTCTCTTTTTTTTTTGCTGCTAAATAGGTTTCAAAAGGTAAAATGCAAAGCTGCAATGACTTTTCAAAATACACTCGAATACCACTTTAAATAATATACTCAAAAAGAGCAATTGTATTTCGAATCTGTGTAAACAACCTTGTGTTGATCTTTGCAAAGTTTTCTGAAATAGCGCCAAATTAAAATACAACAATTGGTCCATTCTACACTTCGCTACCTTAAAGTTTAACTGTAAAGCCAACTTATTTGTGTGTCATTTAATTGAATACACTGAATTATTTGGACTCTGCAAAGGGATTTTTTGATTTTCCACTATCTGCTCTAGTTATGAGGCTCAGAATATCTCTGGTCGTCCCCACAGCGTAAATTCTACTATCAAGCGGGAAATTTTAATCTCAACACAAATGCGGCTTTTCATTGGGCAGTGGTGATATTGGTGAAGATTGCTTAGTGCCTGAACAAAAAAAAAATCATAAATCTTTCTCATAAAGCAAACTACAAAAATTCAACACCATAAATCACAAGGAAATTCCACTATTTGAAAATCGATTATTCGTGAACAGCGGAACAACGAAGTAACGCATTTTCAGCGGGTCTTCGAGCCAATTTCAGTGAGTAAGTGATGGATAACTAGATTGTCCTACCCCAGCCCTTTTCGGTTAAACTTTAATATTCTTAATATTACGGTCATTTCCTGTTAAAGTCTCTTTCCGGAATATTCCCTTTTCCGGTTCGACCAGCTGTCTCCACGAAACTCGTCCGGAACTTGACATTCCATTGGAAAAGCTCCACGTGTGCACTTAATCTCTTTGATGGGTTTAGTTTCTATCATGTCTTCTCACAATTTGATTTCGGCATCCCGAAATTTGTCTTAAGGGTATCATTGTTTGTATGCATTTCCTTGAAGTTTGGAAACCCAAATTCCGAGACCTCTGTTAATGAAGTTTACAGGAACTTGACTGAAATAGCTCACGTAGGGTGGTTGTTGCTCCTTGAGCTGCATGTACACCCACATTGTTCCCAATGTTCCCATAGATCTCGCAATTCTCAAGTTGTAAGTTAGTATTTTTAATGCCCGTTTCTTCAGCCCAGGCTGACTGCGAATCATAGTTGACCGCGTTAAACGGTTGCATCAGCTGATTTTATTCTAGTGGTATTTCGGCCCTTCTTGGCAAGGGTCCTCTCCATGCTCAAGTTAGAAAAACGGACCTGTGATACAAATTTGCGAAGAAGGGCCGAAACATCGCTAAAAAAAAAATCAGCTGGCGTAGGCTATCCGTTTAACCCAGTCAATTTTTAATACCATTTATATTACACAGTTTAGATCCATGCCCGAGCCCAAGAAATCGAAATATCATAATTCTTGTAAAGAACGTACATTTTAACGATCCTGATTGTAACAGACAACAAACAGACGTTTAGCATCAAGACATAACATTTTGCCATTTATGGCCGGTATTCAAGCTCAACTAACTTCGTACACGGGTCTGAGAGGTTATATTTTATTTATTTTTTTCCGTTTACGTGGAAGACGCTCTTAAATGACGAACACAGAGCCATAGACCCGAAATTCAGTTTAGTATCCCCTCTTCGAGCTCCCTGTGTCTATCCTCAGGCATAAAATTTATCAGACGATTGTTGCCATCCCATGGTATACCGTCTGAAATAGCCTTCGGAGACCTCAGCGAAGCAGATGAAAGTCACTTGTTGGAATCTCATATTGGCGGAGATGCCGCGGATTGTTTGTTATTAGTTGGGGGGGATGCCTCGGGACTCAGAGTTTTCCAGGATATTGGGATTAAATTTCTGCTACTCTACGGGGTTGGAATAATGAGACTTATTGCTGATGGAAATATTGAACTAGCCGTTGGGAAGTTGTTATTGTAGCCCATGCGTTCAGCCTTGGGTTGGATCCAAGCAGGCCGAATAACTCGACTTGCTGAAACAAGAAGACATAGGAAGTATGTTCGTTGAAAATGGCGATTGCAGAAACGTAGGGTGTTTCACCGTGTGTTACCGCTCGCCGGCCTAATTCAATTCAATTCAATATTTTATTTCCGCCAAAGATAGCGAGTAAAAAAAGGAATTAATAGACACTGACAAATTTCGGCTATAACACCATAATTCATTAACTGCCAAAAGATAGCCTAACTACACTGACTACACCTAACTACACTACAGTAGGACACCTCTTGCCCATTCTGCCTTTTAAATTATCATTAGCTCAAAGCTTGAAAAATTTACGCCCTCGGTAGAGTACCGTTTTACACCTTTAGATATTTTAGCGCTTTTTCGACCGAGCCGCGTTTTCCAGTCAAGCACCGCAAACTTCGCTGATAGCTTCAGTACCCACCGACAGCTCTTTCAAAAATAAAGGCATGAGAAGCTTCAAAAATTTTGTTTTTCATTTTGGAAGACTTGGTCGGTCAAAAGGTATGTCTTGTATTTAGAGGGCTCCTTTCTATTGGTTGGATGTTCCACTTTCTAACCACTTTGCCCACGGTTTTTAAATATTTCGCGTCTTACACATTAAACATAGATTTAGAATTTTATAACTCTAATTCCAACCTGGCGGCAAGCACGACCTCCACTACTTCAATTCTTAACCCTCCACCCCCCCCCCCCAAAAAAAAAAAATCAAAAGAAATAGAACAAAACTTTATACGTATTATTTAGTGTCACCTATTTAATTGTTATAGACGGCGGCAAGCACCACCATCACGGCTGCTTTGCTTTCTACCTACAAATCTTAGCCACCCCCCCTTCCCCCAAAATCATAAAATAAGAGAGGAAAAGATAGATGTTCAGTTTTTGTTCAGTTATTAGTTTGTTATAGACGGTGGCAGGTATCAACCACCACCACCACGGCTATTTTCTACCTTACATCTGAAAAAAAAACGCAACCAAAATCTGTAGTACAACATAACGAAAGTATGGAATTTTAACTCATTTCTTAGCTCAAGCCCAAATGATAAAAGAAAAGAGAAAAAAGGTTTAGATATTTTATTTGTTTGTAAATATATATTTAATATAGACGGCAGCAAAGCATATCCATCACGGCTACTTTCCACCTACAATCCCACCTACGAATTTGGAATAAAAAATAACAAAAATATACAATTTTATTATAGTTCCAAGCTCCAATCATAAAATAAGAGAGAAAGAACAACATTTTTGACGTTTTCATGTTTGTTTATTTGTTAATTTTTTTAGACGGCGGCAAGCACCACCACCACGGTTTCCACCTCCATGATGATAGCAGTTTCGGCGCTGCGATAAGGGGCTTACTGGTCATCGTAGCGCTTAGTCTCCACGAGATATTTGAAGGACTGGCGATTGGGCTGCAAAGGGAATCTGCTGCCGAAGTATGGCAGTTGTTTGCAGCCGTGGCGACCCACAAGTACGTTATAGTACTATGTGTGGGGCTTGAACTTGCTACTACCAAGATTCGAGCTATGGTAAGTGAAATACCTTTCTATTTCATTAGTTGCGTTTTTGCTGATACCATGGTATCTGATATACGGTCTAAAGTCGTTTTTGCAGTTATCGTGGTATCTGATACCACGGTCAAAAGGCGTTTTTGCAGTTGTCGTGGTATCTGGCCAGTTACCGTGGTAACAGATATTCAGATATCAAGGTCCGACCGTGGTATCTTGTCGTGGTATCTGAAAAGTCATCTCACTTTCATCAAATTTTGTCAAACTGGTGAGAAAGAAGTTTAACACTTAGTGATGTAACTGGATATCAGTTTTTCCTTTGGGATGACTTCGGAAAGTGCAATTTCGGCAATAGTCGTTTTGGCAGGTACCATGGTATCTAATACCACCGTCTGAAGGCGTTTTTACAGTTACCAGAATTACCGTGGTATCTGAAAAATTCATCTCACTGTCACACACAAGAGTCTAGGTTTTTGTTAAATTGGTGGGAAAGCAGTTTGGCACTTGTGATGGGAGTGGATATCAGTAGTTGCGTTTTTGCGGATACCATGGTATCTGTTACCACGGTAACTGGATCTGCAATTGGTCGTTTTTGCAGTTACCGTGGTATCTGATATACGGTCCACTGCAAAAACGACTATTGCCGAAATTACACTTTTCGAAGTCATCCCAAAATAAAAACTGATACCCAGTTACATCAGTAAGTGCTGAACTTCTTTCTAACCAATTTGACAAAATTTTTATGAAAGTGAGATAACTTTTCAGAAACCACGACCAGGGACCGTGATATCTGAATATCTGTTACCACGGTTACTGGCCAGATACCACGACAACTGCAAAAACGCCTTTTGACCGCGGTATCAGATACCACGATAACTGCAAAAACGACTTTAGACCGTATATCAGATACCATGGTATCAGCAAAAACGCAACTAGTATTTCTTTTGGGATTATTTCTAAAAATGTGAATTTGACTATTGGCGTTTTTGCAAAGCAACCGGGGTATCAGATACCATGGCAACTGCAAAAACGACAAAATGCAGATCCAGTTTCCGTAGTATCAGATACCATGGTATCTGCAAAAACGCGACTATTGTCAGAAGTTCCATAACAGATAACACAAGGAAGCCCAGTTTGGGACAACACTTGGGATGGTAAACCACTCATCCGACCGATACCTTAAAGGACACCTGAACAATGAAACCATGCTTAAACAAACCATGGAGAATGCATTTACAGACATGGCAACGGATAGCATTCTTTTCCTGAGCGTAACGTTTTCAGAACAGGGATGTTTGTTTCCGGAGGTTTGCACATGCAGACTCCAAGACAAAAAGCGCATTTCATTCAAATCTTGTACAGCGCTGGCCGGATCGTATTGGAATTTCTTCTAGATATACGTTTGGGCTTAACTGGTTAAAAAATATTCCAGAAGAAGGGTTGATTGGAGACATTTGTTCATTTCTAAAGTTCTTCGGTACTGAAATAAGGACAGATGCAAAATGAAGCAAAAATCATAGATTGGAAACACTATTTCGTATTTGGATTGGGTTTTCTGCAGGCAATGTTAACGGAAGTCATACAGATAGGGATGATACTTGGTACTCTTCATTCAGGTGTCCTTTAAATCATTTGTGCCATACTTCGTGAAATTTTATAATCAGCTGCAGTGACATTTTGTAAATGTATCATTTAACTGTATATATAACTGAGTGTCTAAACTTGTTGACAATCCTTCGCTATTTTTGTGAAAACATAAATATTAAGGAAATAAACATTGATTGATTGATTGGTATTTCTTATGATTTTACAAACGTTATGCACAACAGGAATTGCCGGAAGAGTTGAAAAACTGCCGAAAAAGCATTTGCTGACAAAAAAAAGTCAGCAGATGTTTCTCCGGCGTAGTTTCGGCTATTCTTGTTTGCATACCGTTTCAACGCATAACGTTGGATGATCATAACAGCTGAAACTGCGCATCCTCGTGTTATCTGTTATGAAACTTCTGACAGTGTTGAAGATGGCGCTTGCCAGCACAGTCAGAACTTTCACAGCGGATAACACAAGGATTCGTAGTTTTGAACAGATAACACTTAGGACGTTAGCTTGCGAACGATTTTGCAAATGTTATGCATACGAGAAGAGCCGGAACAAACGTCTGCTGACTTTTCTGTTTCAAATCATGATATGCTATCGGAAAGGTCACCAGAGTTGCGTTCAGCTAACTTAGTTTCTTGCCAAAGATTGTATGTTTCAAGGACGAAGGAGAATAAGTGTACCAGAACTCAATAGAATTTAGAGGCAGAACTCCTGTCTTTCACCTCTTAGGAAGAAGAAAATTAGAACAGGGATCCAGCCCCTTTTTCGCGCCGTGAAGAATTTATGATCAGGGATCCTAACGATGAGCCTGCAGATCTGCTTTTTCCCATAGATGGCACTCATTTGGATTAACGGCTTGAGGAAGATGGTGCACGACCTTACTTTTCTGAGACCTTCAGTGTTTTTACTTTTTGGTCGCAATTTGTTAGATCCTTCCAAGGAAAGAGAAATCAGAAATAAAAAGAGCTTGGAAAGTCTTGTCAGTTTCTGCCGCAGCGATTGGCTGTTGAACAGAGATTCGCTTTTAATTCTATCTTGCTACTTCTCTCTGATGGAACCTGCCGAAAAAATCCGTGACATTCTGGCGCCTACGAAACTTTGTCCTTTTTGTCAACTACTAACGAGAAAGTTCGCTTTATCAGCTTCATGATAATACGCTTGAATTTTTTAGTTTTATTTACTGGCAAGTTACAGTCGCAGAACTCTGGCTCTCTTTGTCGAAGGAGTGACAAATCTGTGCCAAATCGCAAGAATTCTGCGACCACTGGCAACACTGTTTTAGTTACAAAGGAACAGATGCAAATTCTCACAAATGTATAGCAGAAACATTATTTTTTCTCACGTAATTTCAGAAGCATGTCCTTTGTTCATTTATTATAGTGCTATACTGACAATATACATGTAATATATGTATATTGTCAGTATACATATATATTATAAGTAGTAGGAGACAAGATCACCAGAAGCTGTCTTGACGGGGACATAGCATTCTACCTATCACATACGTCAAGAATAAGGTAACGTTACACAAATATTTAAATATTCACAACAAAAAAAAAGAAGAAAAGAGTCTTTCAACGTTTCTTTTGACTGGTGTTTACGTTTACATTTGTGTTTTTACAGTGTTACTGTTACTATTATCCATATCAATATAATATCAGTATTATGAAAAGTCCTTCATCTGATTTTATTTTTACAGTTTACGTTTACATTTTTTGCATTGTTTTAAATTAGAGTTAAATGTTATCGGTCGATAATTACCTATTTTGGTTTTCTTGGTTGGCTTGTTTTTCTCAGTTTCTGTGGTGTCCCTATAATGGGGCTTTTGCTATTGTGAGCCTTTTGCGTTAAACCTAAAATGGTGTCTTTTTCCTATATTGTTATTTCCTACTTTTTGCTTATCCTCGTGTCAACGTCACGAGTCTTCTTCCCTATCTCAAGACTGCAGACTTCAAAGACTTATCCCCTTTTCCATTTGATCGAAGTCTGTCGATTAGACTATCCGCTCGTGAAATTTCTCCGGGGAAATTTAAAAAGTGGACCCCAGTTCTGAGAATTTATCATTTATTGGCGATCCCTTTCGGCAATCAGGGGATATTCTCGTCGCGACAAAATTTACGTTTTTTTATCACAAATTTGTTACGTGACACATGATAAGCTCAGCGATAGACATAACTATTGTTTGATTCACAATTGGTCTTTTACCAGTTTAGTGCTTCAAGCTGATAAGTCACTATTTGTCCCTCATTATCAGCACCTATCACACAGAAATAGTACGATATGAATAGAAGTTCATGAACGGAAAAGAGAGAAGCTTTCACCTTTCTTAATTGAAGGGTAGTGCCAAACTCATCTGACAGAAAGGTTCGCATCTCTTTTGCTGAAATAATATAATTAAATATACCCCAGCAGAGTTTTAGTTAAACTTTGATGATGTTGATGATCTTTGGGTTGGAGGGGAGGCTAGTAGGGACCGCATTGTGGCTCCGAGGAGCATTGGACTATGACTATATGCATTAACTCTCGCAATGCATATCCACTGTGTAAGCCCACTACCTATTACCAAGAATAAATTCTTCTACCAAGAATCATTCTTGCTATTACGTGCAATCTTGAGCATCATTGCCAGCAAAAGTCGTCTCTAACTGGTTTGTACAGTCCGTACCTCTGATATAACCAATCACAATGGAGATCACGGCTTGACTTAGTAAAAGCTGAAAAACACCCTGTTTAGGCCTACGACGCGACAGGAGGGACTAAATTGTGAAAATCCTCTCCATGGGAAGATTGTATTTAGAGAGTAGCCTATAAGTATGAGTAGAGTAGAGTAGAGTAGAGATACGTTTATTAAAAAGACAGACACTATTCGCCTGCCAAGAAAGGCAATGAAGCTTGGAAGGGCAAGCGAGGTTATTCAATTATAGTTATTCACTACACTCATACCGAGCTACTCAGACACTAAAAAGTCAACTAATGAATGATAAAGATGAAAAGACAAGACAATAAGACATGGGGGGCGGTGTATTGGTGATGAGAGTGATTCTAAAAGAAAGTTTTTACATCGAGTGTTTCGTAGTTCTCTCCGTTGGTGTAAAAATAATGGTGAGAGTTTGAGAACTTCAGCGCTGGCTTGGTGCCTCAGTTCTCTCAAGTTTCATATATTTTGGAAAAAAGTGTCGGCATCTAAAAAGACGTGTACAGCAAAAGCATCGGACAGAATCGGTAATGCGATTGGTCCTCATGCTATTGCTGAGCTCTGGCGGAGCCATTTCAGTGCAGTGTTCACTTCAGTTACCTCCGACAGTGACGCCGCAAAATCCCGTGCGTTTTCGAAACCCTTACTTGACTCAGCAAAGCAGCTTATAACGATTGAATGTGTTGTTAAATCGTTGTCTGGGCTTTCTGGTAGCAAGTCTGGTGGTTTAGACGGAGTGACTGCGAATCATCTAAAGCACGGGGGCCCTTCTTTATTGTGTGTGCTGTCACTTTTGTTTAACGGTTTTCTAAACCACAGTTTTGTGCCTGATTCTTTGACAGAAGTGTGCCTTGTGCCTGTACCGAAATCTAGTGTCGGCGACATGACTTCTCTGAGCAACTACAGGCCAATAGCTCTGGCGGCGGTTGTGTCGAAGCTGTTTGAGAAGTGTGTGTATGATTTAATCTTGCCACAAGTGGATTCATCATTTTATCAGTTCGGATTCAAGGAAAAATCTTCGACCGAGTTTTGTATATTTATTCTTAAATCAGTGATCCAGTATTTTTGGATGTTTTCAAGCCCGGTGTTTGTGTGCTTCATCGATGCGAAAGCAGCATTTGACCGTGTAAACCACGAAAAGCTGTTCGATAAAATGAGTGAGAAAGGAGTGGATGTACGAGTAATTGGCACCCTGCATCATTGGTTCAAGGTGCAGAAATTCAGGATTAAATGGAGTGGCTTTTTTAGTCAGCCGTTTAGTGTACAGAACGGAGTACGCCAAGGAGGGGTTCTCTCACCCCTACTGTACAACCTGTACGTTGATGAATTGAACATCTTGCTTTCTCGCACAGGAGTTGGCTGTTTCATCAACAATACATGCTTCAATAACATGAGTTATGCAGATGATCTTCTGATCCTGGCTCCAACTGTGGCTGCTCTTAACCTTCTGCTGGGCGTTTGCGATCGTTTTGCTTGTGAAAATGATATAGTTTTCAACACGAAGAAGACGCTTTGTATGGCGTTCATCCCACGGAACTTGCGGCTGAAACATATTCCTGATGCCTTTCTGTCTGGAGTACCTTTGGCTTTCGTCAGTTCCTTCAAATACCTTGGTTACACTTTCACTTCAACCATGAGTGACGAAACGCACGTTGCTGCTGTCTCCAGGTCTCTGTGCTCCAGAGCAAATATACTTATTCGTAAATTCGGAAAGTGCGAGCCTGCGGTTAAAAATTTCCTTTTCAGGTCATACTGCACACCTTTGTACTGCCTTGCGTTTGTGCAGAGTATCCCCTCTAAATGTGAAAGCAGGTTTCGGGTTCTTTATAACAATTCTTTCCGGTGGCTTCATGGTCTTCCCTGGAATTGCAGTGCCTCTGGTATGTTTGCTGGTGGTGGTCTACCCTCGTTTGGGGAGCTTAAGAGGAAAGCTGTGTTTTCGGTCCAGTCTAGGATCCTCAGCTCGACTAATCCGCTCCTTTTGGTGCTTTCTGGGCCTTACTTTAGGCTCTCTCTTCCGCTATGGAAGGAGTGGACACATGTGCTTTATGCTGTCCCGGCTGAGAGCTAATTTTTTTGCTTTTGTTTTTGTTTGTATGTTGTTGTTTATTTTTGTGTTTATGGCCCTTGTTGGTCGTTGAAGAAATAAAATAATAATAATAATAATAACAATACCTTGAACAGAATGGACAACCTGGATCGGGTTTCACACCAATTTCAATTTCATTCCCGAGACAAAAGAAACTTCTTTGCCCGTGACTTGAAAGCAGGAAGACTAGGCGCATTTTTCACACAATCGGGCAATATATTCCAAACATAAGGACCATAATGGCGAATTACAAAAGATGCCCGAGTCGTGCTTCTAAACTCATGACTTAAATTATCCGCATTTCTTGTATTATGATAATGACGATCTCTATTATAAGTAAAAAGATTTTCAAAAGCAGGGGTAAGCATCTGATTCAAATATTTATACGAGAAAATTGCAACTTGATAGTCGCGAAATAACTGTTAGAGGAAAATCGAAAGTAGGGGACGGGTGAGGGAGCTTGTTGTTTCCGCTATTCACGAATAGTCTATTGCTGTGTTATGAATTCTTCCTTTCGGATTTGTTGTACCTATGTTTGTAATAAAAAAGAAAAATATATATATAAGAAGAATACTAAAAATGGAAGATTGACAGTCTGATATTTGAAACGTCTAAAGTCGTCTGATATCAAAGTCTGGTATTTTATTCCTTAGCCATTAAACCAGACCTCGATCAGAGGAGAAGCCAGAAATATCACGTTTGTTCTCTTGTTTAAATTTAGCGGTTCATATGTTGAGCCGGTCTTGCCAGGAGGCCGTCCATATTCTCAATCTCCCTACTTCCTGTTGTGGAAAAATTTAAAATCCTTAAGAGAGTCAAAATAATTCAGTGTATTTAAACAGAAAATATTTTAAACAAAAATATGTCGGCTTTTCATTTAAGCTTTAAAGTTCAACCGAAAAGGGCTGAGATAGGGCATCTAGTTACCATCGCTCATTGATTAGAAGAGGCTTGAAGACCCGACGAAAATGCTTTAATGTTTTTCTCCGCTGTTCACGAATAATCAAAATCATGTAGTAGAATTTCCCCTGTCGGATTTGTGGTACCTCTATGCGGTTGTACCTGTGTTGTATGCTTAACGAAAACGATTTACGAGAAATAAGTGTTCACGCAGTGAGCTACCTTCCCTGAGCTGATCACTGGCTACTGAAAATCCGCGTTTGTATTAAGATTCAAATTTTCCGCGTCATAGTAGAATTTTGCGTTGTGAGGACGGTCGTAGAGATTCTGATAGCGAACGTCATACTAGAGCAAATAAAAAAAAAAATCCCATAACACAATCCAAATACTGCAGTGTCTTCAGTTAAATGATACAAAACTAAGTTGGCTTTTCAGTTAAACTTTAAGGTCTTGACCCGGAAACGTAGTCTTTTTTAATCATAGCTGATTTTCGCTTCACATCAGGAAAAGTCTTCTTGTATTTCCCGGCTGAAGCCAAATTTCTTGTTATGAGGTTTGTTAAGCTCGTATCCTTTTTTCTCTCGCCTGTGATTTCCCGGAATATCTTCTAAGCACGCCTGGAGAGACTCATGACCTGCGGCATTGTTTTACTCAGAACTCATGGCCAGCCCCAACTGAATCGTTTTATCATTCGTAAATGTACCCTTGTTGCTGCTTGAGCCCGGAGTATAATCCAAATGTGATCTTAGTTGAGAAAAGAACCCGAGTTTCTGGGAACAAGAGGTAAATCTGGAGAAGGGGAAGCTTGCTCGCCAGCTTATGACAACGTACCAGCCCAGAGAATCGTGCAGTTCAATAATAATCACCTTCGAGGACACCAGCACAAAGTGAGGACGGAACGCTTTTATAAGGACATGGGCCGCTGGACCTTTGGCAACCGAGTGGTCCAGCACTGGAACAACTTACCAGAGAGAGTAATCTGCTCCACAAATCTACTGACATTCAAGAAGGAAGTTGATGAATACTATTCAAGTGACATTTTCTCCTTGTGCAAATTTAGAAGAAATGTAAATTAAGAATTTTGTAGAGGCTTAACGGCCTGCCATCAAATTTGCGAATATATTATATTATTATTATTATTTGTAGGATTTCCGACGCCGAATTTCCGTGTTCCGAATTTTAGTGCTTCCACTTAACCCTTTCTGAAAATCTAACAACCCTCCAGAATAAAGTAGATCTCTTCTGACTTACTAGAACAACAGAAGTTGTTGTCAGAGGACCCTGTATGGTGGTCTTTGGGGCAAAAAATATGCACACATTCCTAAGATATGTAATGTCGGTAGTTCGATGATCTTATATTTCGGAACAACTATTTGACATTTTAGAATTAATATTGAATATTTCAGAGTAGAAGTTCAGAATTCTAACTTTTCTTTGCAAACGTTCCAAATTTCGTGCGGCATTCAAACATGCGTTGAGATTGTGTGAAACTTGTATTAATAGTTTTCTGTGTAACCAATTTCAGTGCTTCCACTTGACCGTTTCGGAAAATGTAACAACCCGAAAGTAGATCTGTTCTGTCTTTACAGTAGAAATACAGTAGTTCTCGTCAGATAAACCTCCAAACAGATATACAGGCTACTGATAACCTCGATTTATGTAATCGTTCCATCCATCCAATCTCGTTTCCGAAATTTCTAACTGTCTTTGTTTTGGTTTGTTTCGTTTTTTTCCTCTAATATTCAGCTGACGTAGACTATCCGTTTTGCACTGTCAAATATGAATCATATTTGATGGCGCTCAATGAAAAATTCAGCTTCCCGCGACATTTCGTCCCTCCTTTGCAAGGGCCCTCTTCAGGCTCCACCTAAAAAATATGAACCTGTGATTTCCATTATGGGTCTAAGAGCATTCAAGTCCACTTTCCTCAACGGAAAATTATCCACGACCAGTGGAGAGCGAATCCTAAGCACCACCCATTATTTTTTTTTCAGCTGTCTGTCTAAGCATCTAGAAATGTCCTTTTTATGATCATAAGCCAAACAAGGTCTCCTTTTCCAGACAGATATAAATTGCTTCCGTCGAGCTGACGATTTTTGTCGTGCCGGGAAAATATCGATTTTTCATCCAATTCTTTTTTTTGTTTAAGACGATAAGGGTTGGCGGGGAGGCCTTTTCTTTACTACTGTGACGTCTACCTGGTTTCAAACACAGTCGGAACTAGGTTCAGATATTTCTTTGTGTGAATTGAGCCGTTGAATGTGGGAATTTTGTGAATTGAGGCCGTCGTTTTCACACGTCTTTCAGACGTTTCGGATGCATGGATCCCAATAACCCAAGATCTTACCGTTTGGCTAGGTTTATAGAACCGATTGGTCCCCTAGTTCTGTGCGGTGATTCGATTGAGCAAAATTTAAAGCACTTCAAAATGATCGACTGATGATACGGTTTCTAGGGATCAATGAAAAAATTATACTCAATGACATGCCAATTTTTCTTTGGTGGGAAAAAAATAGTATCACCTCGGATGGACTAAAAAAAACGCTACATTTCCTAAAATGTGAGTTTCTTCGGCCGTGAAAGTTTTATAAACAATGAATAAACGGCACATACATTCTTTTCCATCGGGTTATTAATTGCCGAGTCTTTAACTTGTTGCTGTTTATTTCTTTGTCGGGATCCAGTTCGGACACAAATCGGAAAAACGCATCTTTGCTCGACGATTTTAAGCTCGAAATTTACCACGGATAAAATCTTAAAACCACAAATATGTGTTCAAAAGAAGTTGCTGATCCGAAATTCTTTCTGGAACATGAAGCAAAGGAATTTGTTCTCTAAAATGTTTTTTTTTCAGGTTCATGTGATATACATCAGTATACTATCTGTGATTACCTCCGTTGGCATTGGGATTGGGATGGGCATCACCGCCAGTGAAGATCCCAACTTCGACCTTCTGATCTTAACCCTCCAGGGACTGGCCGCTGGTACCCTTTTATATGTAACGTTTTTCGAAATTTTGGAACGTGAGCGTTCCAAGGACATATCAGGACTTTTACAGTTGGGTTTGCTGATCGTTGGATTCTGCGCCATGCTAGCACTGGAGTCTGTGTGTAAGTATTTCTAAATTTTCTTTTGTTTTCGTTCAGAATATGTTTATTTCAGTCATGGATTTCGTGGTGAAAACCAGATCGTACCTTCTAGATCTTGGACCGCCAGAGGCGTGCAGGCTATCCAAGAAAATGTCGTTAATCGTCTATGAGATGTGTTGCCCGGACGACCCTCTTATTCCTACTGATTATTCGCGTTGGGTTCATGCGATCCATATGCGATCCAGCATATGGATCACAGGTGAAACTGGCGCTTTCGAAGATGCCTGAGAGAGATGTCCCGTTTGAGCTGATAGAGAGGCTGATTTTGTTTATTAAGAACCAGGGGGGTGAGAGAGCCATCCTGATTTTCTCGCCAGGTATATCTATAGGTTATTAATAAGTAGAAGGAGCGGAATAAGTGCATGTGTCCTCCAAAGAAATCCAGTGTGCAAATGGATACTACTGGTTTTTTGACCTACTGGAAGAAACGAACCGGCAGTGCAAACAAACGAAGCAGGTTCGTTTCTGCCAGTCCATCAACAGCCTCACAATGACCCTTGCCAAGAAATGCCCTTGGTAACTTGTATAATAGCTTTTGTTTTCCTGTTTGCAACCTTTTGTTATTCTGATAGTAAAAGATTTAAAACGTATTAGTACTTTCTATTCAAATATTTTAAATTTCTTTGGTACCTTCCTCGTAGTTACAGGAATTCCCGCGTAACTGCAAACTTTTTACGATCTGACCCTTGTGCAAAGCTTGCCTCCATTGCCCAGGACCTCTAAAGTTTCTGCCTTTGACCTTTTTTCCACTTTCCAACCGGGACGAAGATTAATTGGACTCGATTAGTCCTTTCTTCATGTGTTTTGTTTGTTTGTTTTATCCTGTGCGTTTAATGTGTTATCAAAAACTCAGTGTAATTTTCCTTTTCTTTTTTTGTACTTTGCTATTTCCCGTTTCTTGTCTACCCGATAAAAAATTTGTAGCCTGTGTAGTTGTATGAGAGTTATACGAAAAAGTTAGTACAAATACATTGATTTAATGTGCCTCACACTGGGCTAATCTTAAGCTGTACTATATATTATCGCCCTTCCTGAGGGTGATAGCGGAAAAATTTGGCCCACGGGTAGCATGATAGGCTGATATCGCCCGAGCGCAGAGAGTGTGATATCTGCCTATCATGCTGCCCAAGGGCCAAATTTTCCGCTATCGCCAGAAGAAAAGCAAGGGCAATAATGATTATAACACTAGTACACCGTGCAGCCGTATAACACCAGTACACTTGTTATAATTTTCTGGTATTCCCCTGATGTTAAAAGAAAAAAGTTCCAGCCGTGCGATATCACTTGTTATCGCATGGCTGGCTGTGCGATAACAATTGTTATCGCACGGTTGGAACTTGTTTCTTTTAACATCAGGGGAATACCAGAAAATTTTGGCACTGGGTAGGATAGGACTGGTATCATGGGACTGCACAGTGTACTGGTGTTATTGGGATCCCAAAACGTTAGTGACGGATACCTATGACATCGCAAAAGTTGTCTGTCTGCCCGTCCGTCCGTCCGTCTCTGTGAGCACGATAACTCTCGAAGGGAATGAGATATTTTGATGAAACTTGGTGTGAGCGTTCTTTGGGTCAACAGTAAGGTCGAGTTCGTAGATGGGCTCTGTAGCCCTACATTTACGGGTGGGGGAGGGGGTTCAAATTAAGGGACAAGAAAAATATTTTTAAACAGCTAATGTGATAGTCGATTATGGGGTAAGAAGACATGCTGAACACGGATATGAAAACCATTTTCGCGCCGGACAAGTAGTTCGCCCGGAATCCGGCCGAAACCGGAAAGTTCGTTAAAAGTAAAAGTTTTATTTGAAGTTGATTAGATGTTTGATTTTGGGGTAAGAAACCATGCTGAACACGAATATGAAAACCATTTTCTCGCCGGACAATTAGTTCGCCCGGAATCCGGCCAAGACCGGAAAGTTTGTTAGAAGTTAAAGTTTTATCTGAAGTTGATTAAATGTTTGATATAGGGGTAAGAAGGCATGCTGAACAAGAATACGAAAACCATTTTATCGCCGGACAAGTAGTTCACCCGGAATCTGGCCAAAACCGGAAAATTTGTTAAAAGTAAAAGTTTTATTTGAAGTTGATTAGACGACAGATTTAGGGGTAAGAGGAGATGGAGAATCCGTATATGACAATCACTCTTTAGATAGTTCGTCCGGAATCCGGCTGAAACCGGAAAATTTGTTAGAAGTTAAAGTTGTATTTGAAGTTGATTAGATGTTGGATATAGGGGTAAGGAGATACGCTGAATCCGTTTTTGAGCTTTAGTTTTTCGCCGGACAAGTAGATCTCGAATTTCGCCAAAACCGCAAAATTCACAGAAGTAAGCTAGGATCGTTTCGATCGGCTTATAGAGGTAAACGCACATGCTGAATCCATATCTGAGCTTGGATTTCTTAATGATTAGCTGTTTGGCCTGGCGAAGACAACCTAATTGTCTGGATCAAATGTTGAAATTTTGGGATCCCATCGGAACCTTTGGTCTTGTTATTCAGTAGCATCCCGCCTTGTTCCAGTAGCATCTAGTCTTGCTATAGTAGCATTTAGTAGCATCAGTTGGTACTGCACGCTACTTTTTCGTACAACTTATACTACTATTATGATATATTTTTTTTTCATCGGGTAGTGCGTTAATAAAACAAAAAAATCATCATTAGAGAGGTAGAAATATCGCTAACAAACATCATAGCCGACTTCCCGTTCTTAGCCGTTGTTTAATATACGTTCAGTTTAGAAAGGAAAAGTAGCTCTCTATGTGATGGATGCAGAAGATGAGGCAAGGGGGACAGACAGAGACAAATCCGCTTGGAGCGCTGAGCTGCACTGTCAGAAGCTTCATAACAGATGGTAACACGAGGAACGGAAGGGATACAGGAAGAGCAAAAAAAATGCTTTTCCGGTGTTTTTTCGGCTCCCCCTGGCAAAAGGCGTATTCTCGCCGTTCCCTGAGGACTCCACTTTAGGAGTCCCCGCGTTTTGTTTGTCCCGGGGACTCACTCCCCGTATTCTCGCCACTCCCCACGGACGGTCAATGCTCCGATTGTATCACCGTCATCAGAAAGGACTCCATTTCAGATTCGGAGGGGAATCAGTTTTTGGGATCCCAAAACGTTAGTGACGGATACCTATGACATCGCAAAAGTTGTCCGTCTGTCCGTCTGTCTGTAAGCACGATAACTCTCGAAGGGATTGAGATATTTTGATAAAACTTGGCGGGAGGATTGGCTGGGTCAAAGTACAGGTCAAGTTCGAAGATGGGCTCTGTAGCCCTATATTTGAGGGTGGGGGAGGGGTTTCAAATTAAGGGGCAAAAAAAATATTTTTATAAAGCTTTTTAGATAGTAGATTTAGGGGTAAGGAGACACGCTGAATCCGAATATGAAAGTTGTTTTCTCGCCGGACAAGTAGTTCGCCCGGAATCAAGCGAAAACCGGAAAATTTGTTAAAAGCAAAATTTGTATTTGAAGTCGGTTAGATGTTCGATTTAGGGGTAAGAAAACATGCTGAACACGATGGTGAAAACCATTTTCTCGCCGGAGAAGTAGTTAGCCCGGAATCCGGCCGAAATTGGAAAATTTGTTAAAAGCAAAAATTTTACTTGAAGTTGATTAGATGTTCGATTTAGGGGTAAGAAGGCATGCTGAACACGATGGTGAAAACCATTTTCTCGCCGGACAAGTAGTTAGCCCGGAATCCGGCCGAAACCGGAAAATTTGTTCAAAGTAAAATTTGTATTTGAAGTTGATTAGATGATAGATTTAAGGGTAAGAAGAGACGCTGAATCTGTATATGACAATCATTTTTTACTCGGACATATAGTTCGTCCGGAATCCGGTTGAAACCGGATTTTTTATTTACAAGTTAAAGTTTTATTTGAAGTTGATCAGATGTTCTTTAAAGGGATAAAAGGAGATGCGCTGAATTCGTTTCTGAACTATCTTTTCTTGGTTGGACAAGTAGTTCGCTCAGAATTCGGCCGAAACCGGAAGTAAGGCAGGAAGTTTCGATCAGTATGGTCTAAATAGATATGGCTTATACAGGTATATCTGAACTTGATTTTCTCAGATGATTAGCCTGGCGAAGACCGGTTCTGGCGTATACAAGACCTAGTTGTCTGGGTCAAATATAAATTTTTTGGGATCCCATCGAAAACTTTGGTCTTGTTGATGATGCTGGTGCAATGTAAAATTAACTAAAAACAATCAGAGTAAACAAAATAAAATATAAAGTGGATCCATACTAATTTCGTCAACTGCATATTTTTTTCGAACAAAATCCATTTAGGAAGCATTCCCTATGTTTTCGTTGTTTTCCGGAAGCGGAGTCCGCGTGGAGTGACTCTCTCTATTCTCGCCGTTCCCTTCGGTTCCCCGAGGAGTCCTCGGGGAACGGTGAGAATACGCCTAAAAGATGCTTTGCGGCGGTAATTCGACTCTTCCTGGGCAATGCTTCTTATCTTATGCATAACATTTGATTTATAACGTTTTCGAAATCACAACAGATGGCATCCCAAGTGTTGTCTGTTGAAGCTGCGCTTCCTTGTGTTATCTGTTATGAAACTTCTGACGGTGTGGCATTAGGCAAATCCTAGTCTTTGACTGTATACAACATATGCTTGTAGAGCCCATGTGTATGAGGGGAAAAAAATATTAAAAGCGAAAAAATATTTAAAAGCAAAAAAAAATTCAAAAACTTCAAATAGCCCATATATGCCGCCGACAAGTATCCATCTTTGCTGGAAAGAAGAAGAAGAAACAGGAGACTCCAAAACCAAAATGCAGAAGAACCTCTACCCTTTCGAAGACCCAATCGAGCAACAAAAACAGCAGCCTTGTCCAAAATGAAATCACAGCACCAGCTTTAACTCCAAGCAGTTTTCCGGCAAGAAGTTCACAAAATCAGATATTTAAAGAAGGATCTTTAAGTGTTTTACTCAGAGCAAAATAACACTAAGGAGTAACGCCAAGACCTATGCTTTCTATGTTTCGCAACCGGGCCATACTTGTAGCGTCGCCCACCACACTTGGGGCATTTAAAGCGAGGCAAACTTGCGGGCTTAGAAATTTCCAGTAAAGCTAAGATGCGGTCTGCACACATCGAAGAAACAGGGGAGGTTGTATCTTTTTTTTTGCTGTGTTCAGAATTTTAAATTATTGAAGCCAGCACTGGTGCACGAATGATTGAGTTTTAGTAGGGATGTTCAGTCCCGCTAGCGGAGCTAGTGTCGCTGCGATTGACTCTGTGTCACTTTTCCAGTTTGCGCGGTACTCTCTAGAGTTAGTTTGCTCTGGTTTTACTACATTTTCCAGCTTGAGCGGCTTGAGCTTGAAGAGGACCCTTGCCAAGAAGGGCCGAAATATAAATCCAATAAAATGTAGCTGACTTATCCGTTTTGCTTTGTCAAACAATATTGAAAGCGAAATTTATTTTCAGCTGGTCATAGCCATGAACATGGTGAAAGTACATGTGCCGAACACAACGAGACTGCTTCTTCACTGGTTCAACAAATCATTGCAAACCGGACCAAACATTAAGGACGACTTCGAAGCTCTTTCGTTTTATCTTTTGTCAGTTTATGTTCCTCCTGTGGTAGTAGAGTGTTTACTTGGACCAAGGGCCTATAATGAGTTGTTCATAACCCTGTTATTCCCAAGGTTGAAAGGTAAATAACCAAACGAAACAACACCTGTCTTTTAGCAGACCGATCTTCTCCGTCTATTTAGAGTCACTTTCGTCCATCCCGTGACATGGCGCTGAAATTTTCATTTTTTTTTCAGTCATCTTTTTTACCCAAATATCAAACATCTAGACAAGGCAGTCGTAAAAAAAAATACTATTTACGAAAAATATCCCGAATAAATGCTGGTAAAGAAACTATCCAGAAACTGACCAGACTATTGTGCAGGGTACTGCCAGCGTTCCTCTCAGACCGACGTACTAACGACGGAAGAGGAGGAGGGAATAAACGTCTCGTCTTGGGACAAGATTTGAAATGTTTCTTTCCCCAAAAAAAAATTTTTTTAATCAGATAGTATGAATATTTTTCTGCTCTTCTTTAACGGTATACAAACAAAACGAATTCACTTGGGCTATGCGGAGACCAAAATATCAGTAGCCTACTCCGCCTTAAAACCTGACAAGAAGTCACTTGCGCAAGACGGGAAAAAAATCCAGTTGTTTTCGATGATACGAAATCAACTTTGTAAATACCGAAAGGTAATCGACTAGAAAGCCAAAGGAATTTTAAAAGAGAGAAGAAGATGTCTAGTAAAACATTCTAGTGGAAGGCGGCCTTTGTGAATAACGGTGAACAACACAATATGGACCCTTTCTTCAAGATAATAGGGTAACTTCTTTAGTTGTTTTTCATTTCTACTCAAGTTTCCGAGGGGGTCAGCGATTGAGAACTTCAACACACCTTATCAGTCGAACCTTTAGAAGTTACGTTGGGACTGGATATTTCTTTTATTTTGAGCCGACCGAACTTTTTACGTTTCAACAAAAACTGTATTCGATTGTCGATACGGCTTTTTCGCAGCTCGCTAAATCGTACCGCCGGCTCGAATACACAATTTGACATTTTCCGGAAGGTGCCGGATTCCGGCCGAAATTTAAGTTCATCGTCCACCGTAGCAGCAACAGTAGCCATGAGTTTTATATGTAAAAGAAGAAAGTACACTTTTTCATTAAATTTCCATTGTTATTTATTTGTTATTCTTCAAAACTGTGAAGTAAAAGATAGGAACAAAAATTTATCAATCATTTCACAAGTAACTTTTTCAAATAATTATGCAACATAAACTTGAAACAAGAAAACAAAATCACAAGTTGTCATGGCACGTTTTTGGGGAAAAAGGGAAAAGGCTGGGGTGTAAAAGTAAATTACCAGCTTCCGAGTCCGAGATATATAATCTGTTCCAGAGAAAGTCAAGTTATGTATTCGTGGACTTCCCGGAAGGGGGGAGTTCACTTAATTTTGTTTTGTTGTAATTAATAACAAGTGTTCATTATGTTCGTCTTTAGTTAAAAATAATTTGAGTGCAAATTCCCACAAGACCGCGAGTGCACTTTAGGCCTTTGCCAGTACCAAGGGCTCATAATACGTTGTTTGTAACTTATTTATCCAGAGGGGCCTACCGCTGCTTATCATTTAATAGAGTGACCATGTTCCCCGTTTATGTAGTGCCAGCTTTGTCCCCTGCCTGGGTTGGCGCTGTAGTCCTTTTTTCGTCAGAATGGCTTACTGTGGTTCGCGTGGCGGGGCCGTTGCCTCCCGGGAGGCATGTGCGGCTGTACTCTCGTGTCCCCTTTTTGGTAATTTTACCAAAAAAAAAAACTTTGCTTGTATGTATTCGAGACGATTTAGACAAGAAAGGAAATAGACAAGTACCGACTATACTTTTTACATATCATAATTACCGCGTGGTCCCCTGGCTGGGGCTTTGGCGTGTAACTCTGAAAAATGGAATAACACCAAGAACAAATAATCTGACAGAACCTCCGTCTTCCTATCTCTGTAATATGACTATGCGGAGTCGAATATTTCCCCATACCCTGTCCGCTACGAATGAGCGGAGGTTACTAGCTTCGCGCCATATCACGTTTCGTTACCTCTACAATTAGCTAAATCGCTGTTAAGTCGCTGCTGAGGAAAGAGGGGGTCAACGCGCGGAGTTCCCCTCCTGCCAGCCTCCTTCACTATTTCTTTTGCGATAAGCAACGGCGAAGACGGAAGAGGAGAAAACGGGTATCAACATCAGCTCAAAGCTAGAGTACTACCTCTAGGTCCGCTCAGTTTTGTCGGGGTTTTCATAGTCGTTGCATGCGACTAAAGACAGAAGTTCTATCTGCTTATTTGTTCTTGATAACACGACCAACGAGCTCTTCGGAAGCAATAAGCGAGAGCCTGCGGTCCGCGTCGAAAAGAGCATAGGGTGAAGCAGTAATGTATGACGGGTCCTTCAAGTAAAGAACACCATCTATGCGTTAGCTGGCGGAAACACCGCCACCGAAAAATAATAAAAATGTTAGACATTTGTGATTAACAGTGCACAACACATTAAGGGCCCTTGGCTGTAAGCTAATTTGTTCAAGGTCGAGTGTTTTGATGAAGCAATCGTAACGTGTCCAACCAAATATAACTATTTTCCTTAGTGCCTCCGGAAGGGCGTGTACTCCTGTGCGGGTGTACACTCGTTTGTGGAAGTCTATATTGTTCTTTTTGTTTTTTTTTGTTTTTTTTAACAGCAAATCAGTTGTCGGTCTGTCTGAAAACCATAATATTGCCCAAAATAACTATTTGGCTGCCTTCTACGTATTTTACTGCCCGAGTTTAAAGGTGTTAGTGGATCCAGTATTCCAGTTCAAAGCAACCGTGCGGTTTAGTTCCTGTTATCCCACCTACGATCATCGACGTTTTGATAACAGTGCAAAAATCAGGTTTCCCCAGCCAGACCTTCGTCATCAAGTTCATCAGTTCAAATCTCAACATATCCGTGTGAGACTGATGATGAAATTTTCTGAAAGAAATTCCAGTCCGGGAGTACTCGATCCATGCCTCCTCCCCGCAAATGGGGCCTCTGGTTTAATACTCTTTATGAAGTCTGAAACACGCCAGTGACCCTCGAGAAGAACAAGAAACGTCGCCCAAACGAACCCTCGAGATCGATTCAAATCCTGTGTAAACCAGTCAACAACGTTTGTTGTCGTGACGTTTCTGGCTCTTCGCTGTGCCCACGGCGATTCCTCATCAGCACAAAGAGTTAGCATTATTTACCTTCAGCAGAAAAAAATGTGCCGAACCTCACAGCCGATGAGAGTTTTGTACTACCCTTCAGTTTAAAAAGTAAACGGTTCTCCCCCCGTTGATGAACTTACAGATATGTTCTACTATCTCTATGTGATAGATGCTGATAATGAGGCTAGGGAGACAGACAGAGACTAATCCGCTTGGACCGCTGTACTGGAATAGCACCAATAACATGCTTTGAAATCGCACAATAGCCATGCAAAATAGTCTATATGGCACACTTTAGAGATAACGCCCTTTGGTTGCCAATGTTGTACTTTATTCGTTTGGAATCCAGCTAATAAGATAACATAATCGATCATCTTTTCGCACCCAAATATTTCCCTTAAATGGGGCGTGGAGTTTTCCCTCAGGACAGATTCAGTTCTAGAAAGCTTAGCCGTATCATGTTTGCTGATAATTGTACTGTCAATTGGGCCTAATATTGTCACAAGGCCGTATCCAGGGGGGGGGGTAGGGGGTTCAACCCCCCCCCCCCCCGAAACCCACAAAAGTAATAGTTTTTTGCAGGTTTTAACCTCTGATCTATGTATTTTTTGTACTTTTTGGTCCGACCCGTGGACAAACCCCCCCCCCCCCCCGAAATAAATTCTGCGAGCAAACCCCCCCCCCCCCCCCCCCGAAATAAATTCCTGGATACGGCCCTGTATTGTCAATACTGTAGTATGTGATCTCAGGAGTGACTCAGTATGTTTTTTTTATTTTTAACAAGGGCACATAATATTTTGTTCGTTCACCACCTCGAATTGAGCAGTGAACGTGTCCTTCAAGGGGGTCGACAACTTGTCACTTTTCCCACGGTTATTAGCTGAGCACTGGCGCAGTCCCAGGCATCGAGAGACATTTAAATAAATAAATACAGTGCTATGGTAAAGGCTTTCGTGCCTCTTAACTTCTACTTACGCCTCTTACCTTTTATTTATTTCGCGCCTCTTTTCCATCACTGAAAGCTGCGCAGTAAAGAAAGAGACGCTAGTGTTTGTGTTGAAACCCAGTGAGCAGGCGAATTAATTTTCAGCCTATTGTCTGCTTTGGAAAAAAATATGAGGTTTGGGTCGACTCCCACCCGCAAATGGCCAGCTTTCCTTTTTCCCTGCTGATAAAACATTTTTGAAAATTACTTACACAAGAACTTAACTGATTAACCCTGATGATACAAATGATACGGAATTTATTCGTTTCTAAACCATCATCCCAATTCAGTCTTAACTTTTCTATCTATCGAACAGACGATCAGGTTTTCTGGTATCCCTTATTTTCTGCATCAAGTTGATAAATCTCAACTTTTCCGTATGGAAGTGATGACCGTGCGGAAAATTCTGTCAGTAATTCCTGTCACCGGCCCTGATCGTCAGTTCATGGCATTATTTTTCGAGTTCTTTCTCGTATAATATTTATTTTCTCTACTAAATTGAAAAACTAAAAGATTTGGTATATTTTTATGAGAATTCTTGACTGTTCGAGCGCGGCTTGTTTGGATTCCTTACGAACCGAAGTTGAGTTGAAGATAACGTCCTAATCACGGTGCTATAAACATTTTAATTAAGAGGTATCGTTTTTTTGTATTTTACCTTCGATTAAACTGCTTCTGAGAATTATTAGAGGGTCTTTTTTGCAGTGTCTTCCTTATCGCCCCATTCCTTTCTTTAGATTTTAGACAAGTCCGCACACTGGTCAGAGAACCACCAGTCCCATTCCTTGGCTGTAAGGCCCGACTACCACTACGGTGGAAAGACCACCCGAACCCGAACCCCGAATGTCACTATTTTTCAGTCAAGAGGTCGGAGCCGTCAAAAGTGAAATGTCCCCGGACGAAATCGCATGGTTCGTCGTTTACACTATTTCGCGTTGCGAGAAGCGACCAAGCAACGTAAACTTGTGCGTTTTTTGCAGCGTTGGAAACGCTGAAATATTTCAACTGTTCCTCCTCCCCTTCTCAGTGACACACATTCTTCGCATCACATTACTTCTAATCTTTATTTCACATCCTTTACTTTTTGCTATACTAAAACCATTAAAATTCAAAATTAGTGAAAAGTATTCAAAACATTATTGTAATATAAGCTACAAAACGATTCAAAACGCGAAACTAAACAACATAAAATAAACAAAGGAGGGTTGATCGTTAACCATAGACTACTTTCACTGTGGTGACTAAATCAACTAGACTCGAATCTCTACACTAAAAAACAAATATCTTCCGAGTAAAACCGCCTTTAAGCCGATTGAGCTAGATTGATAGATAGATCAGATATACCGGTATAAGCCATATCTATTTTGACGATACTGATCGAAACTTCCTGGTTTTACTTCTGCCAAATTTCCGGTTTCGACCGAATTTCGAGCAAACTACTTGCCCAGCAAAAACAAAAGATTGTTTGATTTCTCTTTTTCTTTTTCTTTTGTTCCCTTATCAACTCCTTCGACCATTTACTTTGTATTTGTCTGGAGGGTTTAAATATTAAAAAAAAAAAAAAATAGTTCAGAAACGAATTCAGCGCATCTCCTATCCCTACAAAGAACATCTAATCAACTTCAAATAAAACTATAACTTCTAAGAAAAAAATCCGGTTTCAACCGGATTCCGGACGAACTATATGTCCGGTGATTGTCATATACAGATTCAGCGTCTTTTCTTACCCTTAAATCTATCATCTAATCAACTTCAGATACAAATTTTGCTTTTAACAAATTTTCCGGTTTTGTCTGGATTCCGGACGAACTATTTGTCCGGCGAGAAAATGGTTTTCACCATCGTGTTCAGCATGTTTTCTTACCCCTAAATCAAACATCTAATCAACTTCAAATAAAACTTTTACTTTACTCGCCGGATTCCGGGCGAACTACTTGTCCGGCGAGAAAATAACTTTCATATTCGGATTCAACGTGTCTCCTTACCACTAAATCAACTATCTAAATAGCTTTCAAAAAAAAAAAAATTTGCCCCTTAATTTGAAACCCCTCCCCCACCCTCAAATATAGGGCTACAGAGCCCATCTTCGAACTTGACTTGTACTTTGACCCGAAGGATCCTCCCACCAAGTTTCATCAAAATATCTCAATGCCTTCGAGAGTTATCGTGCGCACAGACGGACAGACGGACAACTTTTACGATGTCATAGGTATCCCGCCACTTACGTTTTGGGATCCCAAAAACTTGAATGCCCCCCCCCCCCTTTTCAAAACTCCTACCAATAGTTTCTGTAATTTACAGATTACAGTACAGATTTGAGCTAGATGGCATGTGAAGTTTGACTGAAAACTCCCAGGTAGTGGATTGTCCCCAGGATCTTCAGAGGTCATCACCCGAAGGTTCAAAAGCTCGGTTTCCCGTTGCGCCTGCGTCGCAAAGTGATTCCAAATTACCATTTGGAAAGAAAACCATAAGTCTTATTGCGATTATTCACGGAACATGCAGGGTATCAACATGATGAAGACTTGGCACCTCCTCCCTTAAGATAGTATCCAGTAATAAGTACCATGGAACGCAACCAAAGTCTTGATGCAATTGTGTCGTAACCGTTCAGCGATCAGAGTGGACACTCCCTCTACTTGGGGGAGAGCTATCCTGATGATAGAGAATAATAGAAAAGCTTGGTAATTTCTGTGTTTTAAATTATGAAACATCTCGGGAGATGTTGCTATGATACGGTATCAGCACAGAATATCCGTCAGTTCGGACATTTTACTGGTAAGAGGAGTATCTGTAACAGCAAGGCAATCTAAATGGTAAGAAAATTAATGGTCTCTTTATTGTTGCTCGGTTAATGAAGGTCAATGCGCTGCTTCTGCTTAAAACAACTCCTCGCTGTATTTGTTGATACGAGCAACTTTTTCTGTCCAATAAGGCCGTGAATGTTGAAAAAAAAAACGCACATAAATTAACTTCCTTAATGTTGCTACTTGCAAATGGCTAGCCCCTTTTCTCATCACCTATATTCGGTTCGGCGACACAGAGATTCTTAATTTCCATCCGTAAGCATAATAAATAATTAGCAATTTCACGTCAGTGATATCATGGATTTCGACGTGCTTTAAGTCCATACTTGTCACATGCTTGTGAATGTTTTCATCGTTTCCTTCCACTTTTTTACGCTTGCTAATGAATGAACGAAATAAGGAATTTTATTTACCCACTGCACCACAGTAGAACTAGTGCAGTAGCTTTTAGGAAAAAGAAAAAAAGACAAACACAAAATACATGAACAAAAACGAGAACACGCAATCAAAAATGTCAATAAGCGGGTGAACCAGGGTGATAGCAGGGGCCCATAAATTTCCTGTAATGCCTACCATTCAGGGGGCTTGTCATTTCTTATGCTTCTATGTTGCCCGACTTACTCCTACTTCGAAAAATTTCGCTTGGGTCGAGTCGGCGTTCTTGTTTGCCTCATTGGTCGTGAGTGCCAAAGAGACTCCTCCCTCAAGGCGCCAGCAGCCCATCCCAAACGTTGTCTATCTGGATAGTCGCGTATTTTATCCCCGTGGGTATTTCTCGAACTACGGGTTGGTCGGTCAAGATCGCATCAGAAATCTCTTATTGACAAGCCCCCTGAAGGCATTACAGGAAATTTATGGGTCCCTGGTGATATTAAGAAATCAAATTTGACAGTGAAAAGTGATACGTTAGCTGAATTTTGTTAGAGCTATATTTCGGCCCTTCTTGGCAAAGGTCCTCTTCAGGCTCAAAGCCGCTCAACTTGGAATAAACGAACTTGTGGAAAAACACACTGAAGATTCTAGCTTGATCTGTCACACCATGGCAGATCGTCACCAGCATTGCAAGAAAGAAGTAGGATAAGAATGGTTCATGCCTGAAATCTTGACTGGTGTTGGTGGTGACCCACACGAAGATCAGATTTGTGTCGAGTAGAAGTTGAAGAGTGAATTGGGACTATGTCCATTATATGTTTTGATGCGGACTTTAAATTTTCCTCCTTACACGCAGAAGGGTTTCCGACTGTGTCCTTTCAGTCGTTTTTGGGATCCCAAAACGTAAGTGGAGGGATACCCATGACATCGCAAAAGTTGTCCGTCTGTGAGCACGATAGCTCTCGAAGGGAATGAGATATTTTGATGAAACTTGTTGGGAGGATCCTTTGGGTCAAGGGAAAGGTCGATTTCGTAAATGGGCTCTGTAGCCCTATATTTAAGGGTGGGGGAGGGGTTTCAAATTAAGGGGCAAAAAAAATATTTTTTAAAAGCTATTGAGATACTTGGGGTAAGGAGACATGCTGAATCCGAATATGAAATTTATTTTCTCAACGGACAAGTGGTTCACCCGGAATCCGGCAAAAACCGGACACAAAATTTGTTGACCAATTTTCGGCTATAGCAGTCCCTATCCGTAAGGAGGTCCGCTGAATCCATATCTGAACTTAGTTTTCTTGCTGGACAATTGATTCATCAGGAATTCGGCCGAAACTGGAAATTTGGTTGAAGCTCAAAGTTGTATCTGAAGTCGATTAGAGATTCGGTATCAGGGCAAGGAGACATGCTGAATACCAAGAGTGGTCGAAATTAAGAACAGTTACCTTTTTTTCAATTACCAATTGTAAATATTGAGTTTTAATTATATTTCAGCTACCCAATAATTAAGAAATTATAGCCTACATGGAAGTTAAGTTTCTTCGTTCTGGCGAGAAAAATGCCGGACTAAAGGTACTTATTTACTATATAAGACATGCTGATGTTTAAAAACATAGATACTACCAGGATACTACGTAGCTATTATCCAATGTCGAATCACGCTTGGAAGGAAATTAAGAATCCAGGTGTCACCGAGCCGCAACGAGGTGATGAGCAAATGGATTAGCCACTTCCCAGTAGCAACAGGAAGCAAAATGTAGCCTATGTGTGATTTGTTCGTTGTTGGTGGAAGAAAAACAGTTGTTGGTATCACGCTATGCAGTAACTGTTTGCAAAAGCATAGAGCAACATCTATAAATAGCGATTTAATCCATAATATAAAGTTTATCTGAATAGCTTTTGATGAGTAAATACTCCAAGCACTTAGTCCATAAAAGCAAAACATCATAACATCTACAAAGACCGGTCAGAACTACGTATCTAAAAACAATTCCCTATTTATTTTTTCCATTAACAATTTTATATATTCAATTATAATTCCACAACGATAACCACTTAATTATGAACCTAGAGCCGGCACGGAAACTGCTACGTTCTAGCGAGAAAAATGCCGGACTAAAGGACTTTCAGACATTTTTTTTCGGAAGCGCCGGGGAGATTACGAAAAATTTCGGTTAATGAACTCCTTCCTCTCCCTAAAGAAAGATCAGCGGAGCGGAAATAAGAAATTCCGGAGGCGCAGCTGAACGAAATCGAAAATATCCATCGACGCGAACTAAGGGTGGAGGAAGCAGGAATAATTAGGTTCCGGACTAAGAGCACAGTCCCTGGGATTATTGTAGGTGACACGAATCGCTGCTTAGCCTTTGTTTGCCGCATTTAATCTGAGATCACGAGGACACATATAAGGCGTATTCTCGCCGTTTCTCCGAGGACTCCTTTTGACGGGGATCCTGCCATTTCTGGAACCGTTTTCCGAAGCAGCGCGAAAACCATTGGAAAGTTCTCCCGACTTTGCTCTCCAGCTCACGAAAACCTTCCTGATACACTGTCAGAAGTTTCATAACAGATACACAAGGATGCGCGGTTTCAACAGACAATGCGTAACAGATAACACTAGGGATGTTATTTGTTGTGTTTGAAAACGTTATGCATGAAATGTTATGCATAACAAGGTTTGCTAGGAAGAGCCAACAAACACCCAGAAAAGTATCTACTGACTTTATTGTTTATCGTCATGATGTCGGAAAACTCAGCAGATGCTTTTTGGCGGTTTTTCGGCTCTTCCTGATGGTAAGGCTTATTATGCATAACATTTTGAAAAACAACAGATAGCACCCGAAGTGTTATCTTTTACGCATTTTCTGTTGAAACTGCGCATCCTCGTTTTATCTATTATGAAACTTCTGACAGTGTAGGCGTATTCTCGCCATTCCACGCGGACGGAAAACAACGAAAACACGGAAATGCTTCCAAAATGGATTTGTTCAAAAACAAATTTCAGGTGACGGAATTAGTCTGGATCCACGTTATTTTTGGTTTTGTTCATACTGATTGTTCTTACTTAAGTTTACTCTGTGTGGACTTTCAAACAAAAAATCACAACCACAATGAAAAAAGACATATTCTCGCCGTTCCTCTAGGACCCCGCGATTTTATTTGTCCCAGGGATTCACTCAGCGTATTCTCGCGAGTCCACACGGACGGGGAATGCTCCGATTATATCACCATCATCAAAAGGGACTGCCTTTCAGATTCGGAGGAAAATCTATCTTGGGAGTTGCTGGTGTTCTTGTTTTCTGTAAAAACGTATATTATAAGAGATGATTAATAAGAATTTCTGAGATCAATACTGATTGGTTGTGGTTTAAAACTGATTCTGAGAAAAAGACATCTTTTTCATTGTAGTTACGACTTTTGTTTGTATAATAATAATAATGATAATAATAATTTATTGAAAAAGCCAAAAAAGGCCATACAACAGACACCTAAGGCGACAACAAAGATTTATACCACCAAAATAGAAGCACAAACTATTTTCTTCTTTTCAATGCATTTAAAACAAAAAACGACCTCACGAATTATACTTTTAGTCGACTTTAAAATACCAGGGAAGAGAACACCATCAACAATACCAACTAGACCCAATGAAGGAAGCTCTTGGCACTGTCCGAGAAGGTGGACAATAGTATCTTGCCCAGTGCAACAAAGTGGGCGATTGTAATTCTCCGCAACGACCTGTTTTTTTTCTATCAAAAACTTTATTTCTATACCTTAATGGAAGAGAGATATTAACACTGTAATTAACTAAAAACAATCAGAATAAACAAAACAAAAATAAGTGGATCCAGACTAATTCCGTCAACTAAATTTTCTTTTTTCGAACAAAATCCATTTTGGAAGCATTCCCGTGTTATCGTTGTTTTCCGTCCGCGTGGAACGACGAGAATACACCTATAAGGAAAGTTTTTTTAGCTGGAGAGGAAAGTCGGAATCACTTTCCAATGGTGTTCGCGGTGCTTCGGAAAGTTGTCGAACATTCCGCAGTGGTTTGGCGCTTTGAAAACCGAAACAGCTTTTTCCGAAAACGGTTCCGAAAGTTAATGGAAAGCTCTGCGGAAAGTTGATAGCTTCGGATGCATTTTTGAAAGTGTTGAAAAACACGACAAGCGTTTAAGGATGACTATTTTGAGAAGGCTTTTTGCTAGATTCCTTAAACTATTTTCCAACGAGCGAATCGCATCGCGAAAACTGAGGAAAAGCGATTCTTGGAATATTCTATATGACTAAGTCCAAAACACGCCCCAGACTTAACAACGACTAACGACTCAGACCGTGATACCCGAGGTGATACCGCGTCTGGCTTTTCCGCTAGGTACCCGGCGATTTTGCATCGGCAAGGAGAGATAGTCATCAAGAGTATTGCATTATACTTTCCCGCGGGAATGATTTCAGTAATTCTTCAGGATAAGTTTGGAGAAAAGATAAAGTTGCCTGGATTAACTTCGATCCATTTGAGCGACGAAAAATTAACTGGATTAACTTCGATCCCTTTGAGCGACGAAAAATTATCTACATCTGAGGATAGATTTTAACGTATCGTTTGAATAACCGTCTCACTTTTGCCCATAACAGAAAACAGGCTTCCAACTTTATAGCCGTACTGGACGTTAGCCGCGTTTTTTTTTTTAAACAACCCGTTAACCGTTCTCTATCCCGTTCTCCTATAAGCAGTTTTTAGTAGAACACCGTAGTGCTATTACCCGTTTTTAGCAGAACGGAGAACGAGTTATATCTCATTCTTTTTTCCGTTCTGCTGGATGATCAACGGAATAGGAACCTCAGTTCTGCATACCGTTCTCATCCCGTTCTGCTTTGTATTCAGCAAAATGGCAGAAATGGATAAAAGCACCCATTTTTGACGGTATTAACAGACATTAATGAAGAAGAAAAATGGTGTCATAGAATGGACCTTCCATTTTCAGTGACTCGGGAACAAAATTTTGACTTGAATGAAAAAAAAAAAAATTATAACAGAGATCATGGCGTCTAGGCAAGAAAGAAGGGAGATAGTTGCTAGTAGAAAAGCAAGAGTAGAAATAGCTAAAACAGAAGAGCAAAGTGAAAAAGAAGGATGAAATAGACATGACAATATTGAAATAAGAAGAAAAATCAGTCCTCATGTTTACGAACCGAGTAGTCTTTGCTGCAAGTCTGCAGCCCACATCAAACATAGATTTAAAACTTTTCTTACCGTTTTACAAGATAAACAAACTGTGGTTGATTGGAAAAGGCACTGATGGTTTGCTAGCCCTCATTATCTCGGATTAAAAAGGGTTCAATTTTCATAAGTAACCTTCGTCAACTGATATGACGCAACCAGATGTCACAGTTCTGATGAGAAACTAATTTTCTTACGGATATTCTCCTGGGTAGCTCTGGGCTCCCTTGGAAAGCCAAGGTAGAGCTCCCCCCTACCCCACCCAAATGACGCAGCTGGAAATCGTACGCAAATGCTGATTTTTTAGTTACTAGCCCCTCAATTTAGAATTGGTGTAATAGGCGTTTCTTGTAACAGCCTCTACGGGGAACGAGTTTGAAAGTCATTGAACAAAAAACGAGCTTATAGGCAGAACGGAGAACGGCGTAAGGAAAACGGAGCTTTACAAAAAACGCTGCTGTTAATCGTCGAAAATTCGTCCTGTCTATATTCTATTACCTATATGTATTAAAAGCGTGGCGAACTATTCAAATTTGATAGCTCACGCCTTTCATGACTCATCCTGTCTTGTAAGGGAGTTTCCATTGCAGTAGAGGTAGGCCTTTCAATTCAATTCAATTCAATTATTTTATTTCCGTCATAACTGACGAGTAAAATAAATACATAAATAATCCAAATCGAACGAACAACTTTGTAACTTTACGATAACAATAACAAAGTTCGAGTCATAGTTTGTATTTTCTTGGACCTTAACTTAAGGGCTCCATTTACCTATTGCCTGAATAGTTGAATTTTGTCACACAGTCACAAAGCTGGTGAAAATAGCATAAAAATGATTTATGATTCTCTATAATGCAGTACTATTTTTCCGTTTTCGTTGGATGATGTTGCAGCCTTGCAAAATGCCTTTCTGCTAAACACCTGCCGACCATGGCCAAAGTGTTTTTACGCCAGCTTCTGTTTCCATCTTATGCACCTTTTGTTTTATTTGTTTGCGCTACCAGGTTAACCCAAATAGTTTGTGCTTAACTATTTGCTCCAGCATTTTTCTGTCGCATGTGTCTGCATCTCTCCTACTTTGTTTTGAGCCAGGCAATTCTTCAAAGAAGAAATAAAAGTAAGTGAATGACATTCGATTAATCTGGTCAGGATGGATGTATTTTGATGTTCCAGATATGATCCTTGCGATTTTGCCTTTATTTACACAAGTTTACTGGGGGTGGCGCAAATATATGGTTGATATTTGACAGTGCAAAATTGGCAGATGGATTTTGTTAGAGCCATATTTCGGCCCTTCTTGGCAAGGGTCCTCTTCAGGCTCAAAGCCACTCAGGTTGGAAAAAGAACTTGTGGAGAAACCATAAGTTCGTTTTTTCAACTTGAGCAAGTTGATGTTGTTGCATATATTTTTATCTCAAGCAAGTTGATGTTGTTGCATATATTTTTATCTCCTCGTTTTTTGATTACTTGATTCAGACTGATCAAGTGGTCCGTCCAACTTGGACCACCTTTATCTTGTTCTTTTTTTAAGCTAATTGGAGCCTGACACCTTGCAGAGCATGTTGCATACACCATGAATGAATGCATATTTAAGTTATATTATCACCAGAAGTCATGAGATATCAGAAACATTTTTTTCCCTGAGTCTGAGGTAACTGCGGCTGTTTTTTTTTTAATTTATCGATATAAGTTCGAGTATTTACTTGAAAATGATGGTTTTATATATAGCCTCTCAAACAGCCCTGACTCCATTAAGTTTTAAAGGCCCTGCAAGTACAAACACCATCAACATTGTCAATCTCATCCTTTACTGGGAATGAGAAAGTGCAGTCTGCAAAATTGAAGCACTGTAAAAACTTCAGCTGAACCATCTCATTATCAGGGAAGTCCATTGCCCTCCTACTGCACTAGCCTTGCTGACCACCTTTTTGCAAAATGAGTTAGCTTACCAGATTTAAATGTGGTAATTCTTTTCTTTTAGCAGGCTTGGCTTGATAAATATGTTTGCGGAAGTCAGACCATTAGCTGGGGTCCCCTCATATGGGGGAAGAACAGCGGGCCGCACTTCCCCAAAAGAGGTATTTTAAATGTCAGTCTGGATACCCACCTAGGGCATGCAGCAAGGTAGAATAAAAGGTTGAATATTCTGGAACTTCCCAACCACCCTAGTTTCTAAATACGTTTTCAAATCTTCCATAGGAAGTCCAGGAAAAAATGACTTTGTGAAGTTCCTTCCCTTGTGACCATACAAATTTTCCACAAATTTTCAACTGTTGTACTTCCACATTGTTGGAACTTTCTGACACCATTGCTAAGTGCTACCCTTAGTGATGAAGTAAGTTTGTCACCCACACCAATTCCCTGAAATCACAGATAAAGGTAGAACTGTCCAGACTTTCGCAATGACCAGAATTTTCCCGGTTCACCGTACCCTATGCCTAACGCTGAATACCCGAACCATGACATATTCCACTGTAGAGAATTCTGATTGGTTGTTTTTTGAACTTCACTCAGATAATCAATACTTAGGTTGGGTTAGGGTACCGAGCATTTGGCTTAGGGTACAGGAACATCCCGCTGGCCTAGCCTGTGTAAAGGTTAAAGTAAATTCACTTTGGGTTTCTTCACCCCAACAAAGACAAAAAGTGAGTAATTTTATTTCTTCTAGAGAGAATGCATTGCAATCCACATTGGTCAAGCAGGAGTTCAAATGGGTAAAGCCTGCTGGGAGCTCTACTGCATTGAACATGGAATTGGACCAGATGGGAGGCTGACTAGAGAACCCACAGAAATTGAAGACATAGCTCGGATCGATGATGCCTATACGAGCTTCTTTATGGAGACCTTACCAGGCAAATATGTACCAAGAGCTGTTATGGTGGACCTTGAGGACAGCGTAATCAGTAAGTAATTCGTTACTGTCGGAAGTTTCATGACATCTAGCAAACAGGAACTCCAACAGATATCAGAAAGCACCAACAGATATCAGAAAGCACACTATCTGTTAGTGTTACAACAATTCTTTTATGAGGCATAAAGTGTAAACATTACACCAAATTTGATTTGCACTGTTACTTCTAAGAAAAAATAATACTTAAAAGGCCATAACAAAAATACTCCGTAACACACTTGTAGATAACATTCAAAGTGTTGTCTTTCGGAATTACGTATATCCGTTTGTAAAATGTTGTTACAATTTTGAAAGTCTCGATTCAATTCAATTCAGTTTATTCTCAAAACCGATACAACGGTCAAGCCGATTTGGTGGTTCTCGTCCATATTAACACTAATTATATAAAAAAGATAATTCCAAACTAGTTGGCCTTGGCCCCTCAGTCCCTCTCGCCTGACCTTTCGTGTTGTTTTACTTTCTGTAGTATGGTCATCTGTGCAGAGAAACAGGGATCGTATCATGTTTGTATCCAATCTGGGAAGGTTATTTTTGGGGGGAAGTCGCACATAGATCAGTTCTTCTGCGTTCTTCCCGTTTTGTTCTTAAGAATGAATGGATTAAATCCCCCAAAAGCCCGTTGGGAGCGAGATAACAAAATAAAAAAAAACTAAGGCACTCGAAATACACACCATCGAAACGCACTTAATTTTGTCTTCCTTTGTAACATAGTTTGCCCCGGAATGACTTGCCATGGAATAAAGTGAGAAAAATGTGTTTAGCTACGCCATGCATACAGACTTGAGCAAAATATTAACATATTCGTATTAACAACATCATTCAAATATTAAAAACATCATTCATAGTTTCTAAGTTACTCACGTGTATAGTTCTCGTGAACAGCCGTTGCCAACCATTTCAGGGTTGCCAAATTTAGTGACTTTTGGCCCAAAACAGAGAGTGAAATTTTACTTTGAAGAAAAACATAAAGTGGTCACTTTTGGTTGGAATCGCCGCAGCAAATTATATTTTCATTGAAGAAACGTGAAATAGTCACTTCTGGGCAGAATCCCTGCTGCAGAAATGACGCATCTGAACGTTTTCTGAAGCAAGAGTGAATTTGTGTCATACGTAGGACAAGAGTGATAAAAAAACAAAATAGAGTGACAATACACTCTATCGTGCGACATGTTGCAACCCTGAACCATTTCCCATAAAGGAGGGAGGTTTTGTTCTTCCCACCGCCCTTTTAGATTACTCTTCTTTTAGTGAGACCAGAAAAGCTTTTTACTCCTGTTGACACATGGAATCAGGTCAGCATTTTTTTTCTTCTTACCCTTGAACGTTATCAGATGTATAACCTGTCCCTAACTTCAGTAATATTCCTACAATGTCCCTAAACCTCGTCCTGTGAAAGTAGTAATGCGGTGAGAAAGATCGCCAAGAAAGTTTTTCTGCTCAGTCTAGTGAAATGATTTGTGGCCGGGTGGTGTAATAGAAGCTCAACTTAGTGACCTGACAACTTGTGACCGGGTGATTTGTTAGACTTGGGAGCCTGGTAACGGGGGGGTCGATGCATAGCGCTGGTTCCGGAGAAATTGGTTTAGCATTTTCGTTCTTGAATCAAACAGATGAATGGGCAAATGTAGGTGTAGCCTATACTGTAAAAATGTTTCAATCCAGTTTAATGCAGCGTATAATAGTATAATGCTAGCTGCTTATCGTAGTAGCCTACTAGAATCCGAAAATTCTTGTTGGACCCTTTTGTAAAAAAAAAAGTAAAGGTAAAGGTATCAGCACTAGCCTTGACAGGCAAAGCTGGCGGTGCTGATCTCCGATTCTTGGCCCTCAGCCAGGAAGTGCAATGGGGAGGTTGGGGGCCAGCCATCCTGTGCTTTCGCACACCCTTCCTGTCACCTTCCCCGGATTTATCCAGGTACCCATTTGAAGCTGGGTGGACTTTTGCTTGTCTTACAGGGTTATGCCACTAATTCCCGCTCTGAACCAAACAGTATGCACAACCGAGACTCGAACAGGGGACCCTTCCCTTGCGAGTTCTATCTAGTTAGGTAGACTACTATTTCGGAAAAGCACAATTACCATCAATTCTGAATACAGGTCCATGTCCCGCCCAAGGATGATTTGGGATTCATTTTTTTTTTTTTGGTCTTCATTCCCACGGTGTAACCTAGATTTTTCTAGTATCCCAGTAGTTTTCATAACTTCCCAGGCCTCATGCTTGGACGATGTCGACTCACCGAAGCGCAAGCTACTTGAAGTGTTGCCAATAGTTTTTTGTTGTTGCAGATATCATGAGTTGCGTTTTTGCAGATACCATGGTAACTGGATCTGCAATTAGTCGTTTTTGCAGTTACCGTGGTATCTGATAACACGGTCTAAAGTCGTTTTCGCAGTTACCGTGGTATCTGAATGTCAGATACCACGGTACCTTGCCAGATACCATGGTAACTGCAAACACGAATTTTGATCGTGGTATCAGATACCACGGTAACTGCGAAAACGACTTTAGACCGTGGTATCAGATACCATGGTATCTGCAAAACGGCAAGTGTGGTATCTGATACGATGGCCCGAAGTCGTGTTTGCACTTACTGGATATCTGGCCAGTTACCATTGTATCTGGAAAATTCATCTCACTTTCATCATCACCAACCTAAGAGCCGAGGTTTTTGTCAGAGTTGTGGGAAATAAGTTTGATACTGGTGATGTGAGTGGGTGTAGCCTAAGTATTGGTTTCGAGAAAAAACGCGGATTCGGCAGTTTTTATGGCACTTGCAGCCTCTGGCTCAAGTGCCGATCGCAATTCCGTCTCTCGGTCGGTCCGAATTTTTTTGCCCCACATGTTCGAGTTAGGGTACTTCCAGATGTGTTAGGACGATGAAACTTGGCAGGAAAATCAGGGACCCGACCAAACTAACCTGTAAATAATCAGTTTCCCGATCCGACCATCTGGGGGGGGGGAGTGGTGGGCCGGGGAATTCTGAAAATTAAGTAGTTTTTGTCACACTTTTTCGAGTTGGGGTACTTCCAGATGTGCCTAGGACGATGAAACTTGGCAGGAGCATCAGGGACCCGACCGGACTAACCTTGAAATAATCAGTTTCCCAATCCGACCACCTGGGGGGGAGTGGAGGGCTGGGGAATCCGGAAAACTGGAGTAGTGTGTAACTTTCGAACGGGTGATCGGATTAGAATGAAACTTAATAACTGAATAAATGGCATAGGGGTAAGTGGTCCATACTGGGCATAGGTACATAGTGGACCATTGAACTTAACTGCCATCTGTTCAGGTGGAAACAGGTTGCCTGAGCCATGTGATATAGTTTACAACATGGCCGACTTCCTTATCCACTTTTAAAGGAAGTTACAATCTTAGTTCGTTTGCTAGCTCTCTTGAAAGTTTTTGCTACACCCTAGAAAAATATTTTGTGCCCATACTTTTTCATGTATCTCTGTGTTGATTAATCCTAGAAAAGTGCTTAGTTCGTTTGAACTAAGATTGTAACTTGCCTTCAAAAGTGGATACGGAAGTCGGCCATGTTGTAAACTATATCACATGGCTCAGGCAACCTGTTTCCACCTGAATAGATGGCAGTTAAGCTCAATGGCCCACTATGTACCTATGCCCAGTATGGACCACTTACCCCTACCAATCTTGACCGTAAATTTAGAAAAATACTTTTAAGCAAATTATACATTTTCATGATCCCCATGAGCCCATTATGATTTTTGCCTCAAGGGTTTTTGCTTACAAATGAAGTTGTAGCTTCCTTAAAGTGCGCATATGAACCGCAAGGTCGAAAACTACCTTTTTTTTTTATCAAACGATACATCTCAACCCATGATCATTTGTGTCACAAGGGTTTTGCTTAAAAATTTATTTTATCACCCTTAAAGTGCACATTTTAACCGAAAAGTGAAAAAAAAATACTTTTTACCAAACGGTATATATCAATGATCCCTAAGGGCCTGTGATCGTTTTGTCTCAATAGTTTTTCTTACAGATGAATTTCTAGTGCCTATAAAGTACGTATCATGTACGTATCTCGCATCTGAACCGCAAAGGTAACCTTAAAAGTACTTTTGATCAAATACTACATCTCAACCCATGCAAGTGCCATATGAGCTTACAGCTCTTGTTTCGTTTTTGCAAAGCAACCGTCGTATCAGATACCATGGCAGTCCGTGGCCGAATGGTTAGCGCGTCGAACTCGCAAGGGAAGGGTCCCTTGTTCGAGTCTCGGTCGTGCCTACTGTTTGGTTTCGAGCGGGGGTTAGTGGCGTAACTCTGTAAGACAAGCCAAAAGTTCACCCAGCTTCAAATGGGTACCTGGAGAATCCGGGTAAGGTGACAGGAAGGGTTTGCGAAAGCACAGGATGGCTTGCCCCCAACCCCCATTGCACTTCCTGCTGAGGGCCGAGAATCGGAGATCAGCACCGCCGCCTTGGCCTGTAAAGGCTGATAGCTGACACCTTTACCCTTTTTTTGGGATCCCGAAACGTAAGTGGAGGGATACCTATGACATCGCAAAAGTTGTCCGTCTGTCCGTCCGTCCGTCTGTCTGTCTGTGAGCACGATAACTCTCGAAGGGATTGAGATATTTTGATGAAACTTGGTGTGAGCATTCTTTGGGTCAAGAGTAAGGTCGATTTCGTAGATGGGCTCCGTAGCCCTACATTTAGGGGTGGAGGAGGGCGTTCAAATTAAGGGACGAGCAAAATATTTTTAAACAGCCAATGTGATAATCGATTATGGGGTAAGAAGACATGGTGATCACGAATATGAAAACCATTTTGTCGCCGGACAAGTAGTTCGCCCGGAATCCGGCCAAAACCGGAAAGTTTGTTAAAAGTAAAAGTTTTATTTGCAGTTGATTAGATGTTCGATCTAGGGGTAAGAAGGCATGCTGAACATAAATATGAAAATCATCTTCTTGCCGGACAAGTAGTTAGCCCGGAATCCGGCCAAAACTGGAAAGTTTGTTAAAAGTAAACGTTTTATTTGAAGTTGAGTAGATGCTTGATTATGGGGTAATAAGGCATGTTGAACATGAATATGAAAACCATTTTCTCGCCGGACAATTAGTTCACCCTGGATCCGGCCAAAACCGGAAAGTTTGTTAAAAGTAAAAGTTTCATTTGAAGTTGATTAGATGTTCGAATTAGGGGTAAAAAAGGCATGCTGAAGACGAATATGAAAACCGTTTTCTCGCCAGACAAGTAGTTCGCCCGGAAT